>OZ020181.1:3097809-5597809 GCA_963971135.1 Stenus bimaculatus | reverse complement strand
TTTTTTTTCTTAACTCTACTTTGCAAAATCCAGCTTCTTGATTTTAATTAAGTTGGTTAAATAAAAAACAGAAGCAATTGCTAAGAATACGAAGATTGGGTAATTAAAAGGAGCCGAGTCATGTATAAAAACATACAGTGCAGCCACCTTAAGAAGCTAAAATTTAATAAATTCCTTAATATTCAGTAAACTTTCACTGATTTCTATTAAGTAGTGTATCACAGAAACTGGAACTAATATTCAATTTTAATTGCTAAATTCGTTATGAGCACCACTCGGAGCACCATTAAATTAACTAAAAGGTGATTTTATAAAGGATACAAAAGTAGGACCTGCAGGCAAACAGGAAATCCAACCGAACTGAGATTGAATCAAATCAGAGAAGCCGAATTTTTTTACTCATGCTGGAGGGTTATAGTAGGGACTACTATTACGAGGTGGAGGGTTATAGTATAGTAGGTACTGATTTTATTCAATGTCAGTTAGGTTGGAATTTCTGTTTGCTGACCAGTCCCACTAATCTATTGCACAGTGTAATTAAAGACCAAAATTATACTATAAAACCAAAAACTTTTCTTTTTCGTTTTTTAGTAAAGTAATTCGCCATTATTCGCTCAGACTTACGGCAGTCGGCTTTCGCCTCGTGCCAAAATTTGCCCTCGTGAATAATGGCTTGTCATACCCGCTCGTTGAATAATGTACTATTAATGGATATTTAAAAGGCATAATAATTTTCAAAAAATCTAAAAAGTTATACATTATCCAATTATGAAGATATATCAACATTAAAAAAAAATCATGATTTCATAAAATGGACCTTAGTGATGTAAAAATAAATTCGTTATAATTTGGAATACCTACTTCTTAATTCATATTCGATTTGAGTATTTTTAAAAAACTTTATTATAAAACCATAAATTATGACATAAAAACTCTGTATTACTTTTTATTTGATCAAATTCGTAATTATATATAGGGTGATTCATTTAACTTGAGACAAACAACTAATAAACTAAATGTCTTAGAAAAAACAATGGTTTTGAAAACAATGTTTCAAATCAAAATTGTTTGGTTTAAAGGGGGAAACATAAAGAACAGATCAATTTTTGTTCAAGAGTCAAAAATTTTTTTTAGAATTTTCTGTCATTAAAAAACTGCCAAATAAAAAATTGATTAAGGCAAAAGTTATTTGTTTTTTGAATAGAAGAAATATATAGACTTTAATTCAAAAAAACTTGGCTAACATTGAAATTAACACAAACATGATCTAAAAAAATAACTAAGATCATTCTTTTGGTCCCTTTAAACCCAACAATTTCTATTTAAAATGATGCATAATTTACGTTTTAATATGTATCTATATTCTAGAATAACAGCAAATTTTAAATGACCAGGGTTCAAGATTAAAAATCTTGATGATTGATGACGATTTTATAAAAATCATTGTAAAGTTAGTATGTCTTTTAAGAAGGCTCCAACATTTAAAATTTATAACTTTCAAAATTACACTTTTTTGCTAATAATATTGATTTTAAAAAAATGCTCCTTTGGCCTAACTAAAAAGTTTATCAAGCATCCAGTAACTTTCAAAATAACTTCAAAAAATCTGATATGGCTACATAAAACTACATGGAACCTAAAATTATGAATAATCGAAATTATGCTCTGATCTAAAAAGTATTTACGTTCTTTGAAATTTTATATTGAGGCTAAGATATTTTAGTATCACGAAAAAATTGTTTTTTTTTTAATTTTTAGTATTTTAAAACTACTTCATTAAGAGGATAGTCGGCAAATGCGAGCGCTTGATTTTGAAATTCGCTTGATATTTGGGGTTTTGCTCATAATTTTTTTTCTATTGAAGCTTTTTTAAAATTTTTATTTTTTGGTACACAGAAGAGTCTTGTGGCTACCAATTTCTTCTGGTTTTGTTTTTGTAAGTCACACCAAATACTCATACGGCAGCAGTAAAATTGGCACTTTTAAAAAAACCTGTTCCTAGAAAATACCATTTTTCTTTAACAAGGGACCTTCAAATTGAGATTTGTAAAATTTTCTCTTATCTAAATACACAACTTCACAAAAGTGTTATTCTGTTTTTCCGATTATATCGAGTATTAGGTTTAAAACAGCAAGCAAAACTTGCTCATTTTTAGGTCAGATTTGATTGTCTATAAATCTAAAAATTCAATAAAAAATACAAAAACAAAATAATAGACATGTTATGCCAAGTATTAATGAACTACTACTACAAAAAAAACAGAATTTCATTTACTGGTTTGTCTAAAAAATGGTATTCCGTAGAGTCACATTTTACGCTCACAAAATTTCGCCGACTATCGTCTTAAACGGACAATTTTGAAAGTTAAAAATGTTGAAGGTTGAAACCCCCTTAGGGGTCTCCTAGAATAATCAGCTGATCAAATCTCAACATTAAAAATGGTTGATAGATATGTAAAAATAAATTCGTTTGGAGTACTTCAAGGTGATAGGGAGTCAAATTTTGAAAAACCGACGTTTTTACCATTCATGATTTTTTTTCGATGTTTTTCGAATTGGAAAGTCAAAAAAATACCAAACTAAAGTAAGAATTTTACTTTCATTTATAATTTTTATTATTTATGTATCTACAATTACATTTGTGTAATTTTACAAGAAAAAATTCCATATTTATATTTTTATTTTTGCAAAACTACGCTCATATAAATCTAGAACAATGAAAAATAAAATTGCATATAATAGTACAATTTTTACTTAAGTTTGGTATTTAATTATTTTTTTAGTTTCCAATTTGAAACACTAATAAAAATTCAGGAAAGACAAAAACATCGGTTTTTCAACATTTGACTCACTATCACCTTAAGGTGATATATTCAATACGAGTTTTTTGAAAAAATCGGAAGCCATCATTTCAACCTAAAATTTAAATACTTCATACATTCAAAGTGTTTTTAGGAGAACTTTTTGGAATGATTGGGTTTCAAATCTTACTAATTGGATAATGTATGACATTTTAGATTTCATAAAAATCATTTGTAAAGTTGATGTGCCTTTTAAGAGTCTCCTACAATGATCAGCTGATCAAATGTCAATATTTAAAAAAATATGGATTCAATTAGGAATTTCGACTACATAGGCACTATATTGACATAAATTTTGTAAAAAAAATGGAGGAAGGTGAGTAAAGGATTTATTGCTTTGAGTTTTTATTCGATTTAGTAACTGCACTAGCTTTTATAGCATTTTGGGCATCGTTAGTATGAAACATATCTAAATTCGTCTTCAATTTGATTTTTTTTGGAAACTCGGAAAGCATGACATAAAAATCCTGTATGATTTTTTATTTCATCATTGCACCATTTCCACTAAAAATTAAAGTGACTCTTAAATTCAAAAAATCTCTTAAAATATAGTTAGGTTTCACTTAGGAATAGCAATTTAATAAAAAGTGCTGCAACTGACTTAAAATATTATGATAAATATATTTTTACATTAAATTCTTTTCCTAATTATTATTATTATCTAATTATTTTGATTTATGAACAGCTGATCATTCGAGGAGACTGATTTATGTCACTCAATACCAATACAAAAATTCAATTTACTACTTTTCCATGACTACGTTTAGCTCAAGCAGGTCAAGCCAGCTTGGATTCGGGCTTGATTTGACCTTTTACATGTACTTCAAATGGTAGAGGTCAAGCCAAGCCGAATTCAAGCTCGAAATAAACGCAGTCCATAACTGGTCGAAAAAATGTTTGTTTTTCTTGTTTATGGATTACTTAGCAATTGATGAAAAATTTGACATCATACTTAGATTGGTTTCTGAGTAATTTTAGTCTTTATTTTTAACCTATTCGTAAGTGTTATCACACCAATCATGCGGTTTGGAGGTCCCATGTTTAAATCCTCGCCAATGTCAATTTTTCATAGATTTATACCAGAAAGCTATAGGTCTTTATATTAACAATTTTACTGTAAAATAGGAGTACTTTAACACAAATTCTCTCGAATTAATTTGTTTTCGAAATAAATTACTGAAATCATGTTATGATGTTTTAGTATTGAGTGAAAGACTATTACAAGAGTCTTAAATTTCATATATCTAGATAGGTGGTGTTATCTTGATATTATCATATTATTTATAAAACAACTTCTAATATGACAACGATAGTATTCGGGTTTATTGTCTTAAAAATAAACTTATACTTAATGTGATACGGAGTCAAATGTTGAAAACCCAACGTTTTTACCTTTCATGATTTAAAAAAAATTTGAATTGAAAAGACAAAAAAATAAGAAAATACCAAACTAAATTAAGAATTTTACTTTCATTTATAATTTTTGTTATTTATGTATCTACAATTACATTTGTGTAATTTTGCCAAAAAAACTTCTATATTTATATTTTTTTGCAAAACTATGCTCATATAAATCTAGATAAATGAAAAATAAAAATTGCATATAAAAGTGAATTCTTACTTAAGTTCGGTATTTAATTATTTTTTTAGTTTCCAATTTGAAACACTTTAATAAAAATTCAGGAAAGATACAAACATTGGTTTTACAACATTTGACTCATTATCATATTCAATTTGAGTTTTTTGAAAAAGTCGGAAGTCATGACATAAAAACCCTGTATGAGTTCTGCATTTCACCATTGCATCATTTCAACCTAAAATTTAAATGGTTCATACATTCAAAGTGTTTTTAGGAGAAAATCTTTTTGGAATGATTGGGTTTCAAGGTGTAAATCTTACTAATTGGATACTGTATGACATTTTAGATTTCATAAAAATCATTGGAGTATTTGTAAAGTTATTGTGCTTTTTAAAGGTCTCCTAGAATGATCAGCTGATCAAATGTCAATATTTAAAAAAATATGGATTCAATTAGGAATTTCGACTACATAGGCACTATATTGACATAAATTTTGTAAAAAAATGAAGGAAGGTGAGTAAAGGATTTATTACTTTGAGTTTTTATTCGATTTAGTAACTGCACTAGCTTTTATAGCATTTTGGGCATCGTTAGTATGAAGCATATCTAAATAAGTAAATTCGATTTTTTTTTTGGAAACTCGGAAAGCATGACATAAAAATCTTGTATGATTTTTTATTTCATCATTGCATTATTTCTACTAAAAATTAAAGTGACTTAAATTCAAAAAATCTCTTAAAATTTAGTTAGGTGTCATATTTTTACATTAAATTCTTTTCCTAATAATTTTGGCATAATTTATTATTTTCTAATTATTTTGATTTTTGAACAGCTGATCATTCGAGGAGACCGATTTATGTCACTCACGTTGAGCACCAATACAAAAATTCAATTTACTACTTTTCCATGACTACGTTTAGCTCGAGCAGGTAAAGCCAGCTTGGATTCGGGCTTGATTTGACCTTTTACATGTACTTCAAATGGTAGTGGTCAAGCCAAGCCGAATTCAAGCTCGAGATAAACGCAGTCCATAACTGGTCGAAGAAATGTTTGTTTTTCTTGTTAATGGATTACTTAGCAATTGATGAAAAATTTGACAGCATACTTAGATTGGTTTTTGAATAATTTTAGTCTTTATTTTTAACATATTCGTAAGTGGGTCCTAGTGTAGTGGTTATCACACCAAACATGCGGTTTGGAGGTCCCATATTTGAATCCTGGCCTATGACAATTTTGCATAGATTTAATCCACAAAGCTATTGGTCTATATATTAACAATTTTACTGTAAAATAGGAGTACTTTAACATAAATTCTCTCGAATTAATTTGTTTTCAAAATAAATTATTGAAATCATGTTAAGATGTTTTGGTATTGAGTGAAAGACTATTACAAGAGTCTTAAATTTCATATAGGTGGTGTTATCTTGATATTATCATATTATTTATAAAACAACTTCTAATATGACAGCGATAGTATTCGGGTTACTGTCTAAAAGATAAACTTATACTTAATGTGATACGGAGTCAAATGTTGAAAAACAGTTTTTGGAATTGGAAAGTCAAAAAAATAAGAAAATACCAAACTAAATTAAGAATTTTACTTTCATTTATAATTTTGCAAGAAATACTTCTACAGGGTGATTCAGACCACCCGTGCCACCCATTTATCTCGAGAACGCGTTATCGTACATAGGCGAAATAAAAAATTTTATTACCAAAGTGAACCTAAAGAATCCATTGGTGAACTTAATTTTTTCCGGAACAACCCGGAACTATCCGGAACTGGAGGTAACTTTGATTTTTTAAATGGCAACATAGGTCGAGTTTGGTATGGTTTGTTAGGTCTTTAAAAAATAAATAACTTTTATTAAAATATTTTTTTAATATTTTCCATAGTTTAGAATTTATTCTAAAAACAAAAAACAATTCTTAAAAAAAGTAAATAAAAATTATTGCATATTTTGAAAAATTTTGTTGAAATATGCAGAAGTATCCGGAATCGGATATCACTTTTATTTTTTAAATTGCAACATAGGTCGAGTTTGGTGTGGTTTGATAGGTCTTTTCAAAATAAACAATTTTTATTAAAATATTTTTTTAATATTTTCCGTACTTTAGAATTTATTAGAAAAACAAAAAAAAATGTTAAAAAAAGTAAATAATAATTATTGTATATTTTGAAGAATTTTGTTGAAATATGGACAAGTGTGATATTTAAAGTTGGTAAAAATATAGAATTTGTAGAAAAAGTTTATAAATTTATAAAATTCTTCAAAATATGGAATAATTTTTATTTAGTTTTTTTAACAATTTGTTTTGTTTTTCGAATAAATTCTTAACTATGGAAAATATTAAAAAAACTATTTTAATAAAAGTTATTTGTGACCTATCAAACCATACCAAACTCGACGTATGTTGCCATTTAAAAAATCAAAGTTACCTCCAGTTCCGGATAGTTCCGAAAAAAAATAAGTTCACCAATAGATTCTTTAGGTTCACTTTGGTAATAAAATTTTTTATTTCGGCCATGTACGATAACGCGTTCTCGAGATAAATGGGTGGCACGGGAGGTCTGAATCACGCTGTATATTTATATTTTTATTTTTGCAAAACTATGCTCATATAAATCTAGATAAATGAAAAATAAAAATTGCATATAAAAGTGCAATTCTTACTTAAGTTCGGTATTTAATTATTTTTTTAGTTTCCAATTTGAAACACTTAAAAAAAATCAGGAAAGATAAAAACAACGGTTTTTCAACATTTGACTCGCTGCGAGACTCGCTGTAACCTCGTGGTTTGGTAATTGTACCACACTTCAAAATTAATTTTAAGAAATATTTTGGTGATTGTAAGTGGTTACCAAAAATATTTGTAAGCACTGTTATAAGGGTTAGGTTAGATAGGTAAGAAGAGTTTATATGTATTCTGCAAGGTCTTAAGATGGCAGCGCATCAAATGTTGAAAAACCGATGTTTTTATCTTTCCTGAATTTTGTTTCAAATTGGAAACAAAAAAAAATAATTAAATACCGAACTTAAGGCGATAGTCGGCAAATGCGAGCGCTTGATTTTGAAATTCGCTTGATATTTGGGGTTTTGCTCATAATTTTTTTTCTATTGAAGCTTTTTTAAAATTTCTTTTTTTGGTACACAGAAGAGTCTTGTGGCTACCAATTTCTTCTGGTTTTGTTTTTGTAAGTCACACCAAATACTCATACGGCAGCAGTAAAATTGGCACTTTTAAAAAAACCTGGTCCTAGAAAATACCATTTTTCTTTAACAAGGGAGCTTCAAATTGAGATTTGTAAAATTTTCTCTTATCTAAATACACAACTTCACAAAAGTGTTATTCTGTTTTTCCGATTATATCGAGTATAAGGTTTAAAACAGCAAGCAAAACTTGCTCATTTTTAGGTCAGATTTGATTGTCTATAAATCTAAAAATTCAATAAAAAATACAAAAACAAAATAATAGACATGTTATGCCAAGTATTAATGAACTACTATTACAAAAAAAACAGAATTTCATTTACTGGTTTGTCTAAAAAATGGTATTCCGTAGAGTCACATTTTACGCTCACAAAATTTCGCCGACTATCGTCTTAAGTAAGAATTGTACTTTTATATGCAATTTTTATTTTTCATGTATCTAGATTTATATGAGCATAGTTTTGCAAAAATAAAAATATAAATATAGAAGTTTTTCTTGCAAAATTCCACAAATGTAATTATAGATACATAAATAAAAAAAATTTTAAATGAAAGTAAAATTCTTACTTTAGTTTGGTATTTTCTTATTCTTTTGACTTTCCAATTCGAAAAACTTTGAAAGAAATCATGAAAGGTAAAAACGTCGGTTTTTCAACATTTGACACCTTAAGGATTTTACCAAAAGCTACCGACCCCAAAAATATTATTTCATTATAAAAATTGGTAAATTTTAACATTTTTACAGTAGACCTTTGAAAAATGTTGTCAATCTTATAATTTGTAAAAATTCTTATTTCGTGGTACAGTTGCTCTCAGCTGGAAGTAGGACAAAAGTAATCACGATCGCGTATTATTTGTCCTACTTCCAGCTGGGAGCAACTTTACATTTCTGTCGAGAATTATTGGTAAGACTGTAAGTCCTTGCAGGAAATATCTGTAAAAGTGCTGTAATGTAAAGTACTGATATCTTCTGTAAGAGGAATTTGCACAGAATTGAACCACTAATTTCGCATTTTTGATGTAAGTTACTTTTGGATTTTTTTTTGAATTGTAGAACGTATTAAAGGTATTCGATAGAGAGAAATTAAAATATCTAAAGAATTTTTCTAGATAAACTTCCTGAAACTTTCTATACTTCAAAGATGGCAAGATAAAATTTGCATTTAAGAAGTGAATAGTCGTTACTTCTGTGCTATTTGCTGAGATAATAAATTTATCATTTTGAATAAATGCTCTGGAAAAAGAAGGTTTCCGTTCGAGGCTAAGAATTCTGGGCGTATCGTGCGTTCTCGAGAAAATTCCGTAGTCGTTCTTACCTTGTTTTGCATAACGTCGATGATGACGTAAATTAAGAGGACAATCTCCTGCTCGTCCGAGCCCATCAAAGGGCCCTGATATCCGGCCGTTGCGACGTAGAGGACACAGACGTGGTGTGGCCCTATCATGTTCAAGCCCTTAATACTCATTGACGTCGAAAATTACGGATTTAACTTCGCCAGGCGAAGCTACAGGTGGTGGTGGAGGTACCAATGTTCCTCATAGATAATGCATGGCCGTCTTAGGTTAGGTGCAGACAACCGCACACGCTCAATCCGCCATCTTTGCCACGCGATTCACTTTCAAATTTATTAGTCTTTCAAAATTATTCATATATTATTTACTAATAAAAAGTTTTCGTCAAAAAATCATAAATAAAAAGAGCGAATTATATTTCTTTAGTAGTATCCTTTAATAAATCTTATTTGTTCAGCTTATCAAAGCGCTTATCAATTTATTTATTTAATCACAGATGCGTGGCGTTTCAAATTCCTTATTTTAATAAATAATTTTTATTTAAAAATCTTAAAACTAGTAAAATTTGTTCGCTTAAAATTTACTTATTTATCACAAGTTGTTACGTTTAAAATTGTTTATGTATATTTTTGGCTTGTTATTATTACAATTTAATCACTTGTTGAATAATCCGTGAACGCACGTGTACTTTTCGCAGACACCAATTTTTTTTAGAAACTACGGACACTAAACGCACACACACACGAATTGATTCTTGATTTCAGGTAGCGCGTAGGAAAAACGTTTGTTCGTCTTTGTTTTTTTCAAGTCTTCGCGTTCACAGCCCAGTCTAAATTTTCACGTTTCCTCTCGCATGCAAGTTTCAAACTGTAAGTATACACTTACACAGGTATTTCTCGTAGCCTCGATTTGTGTGTGTGCGGTGAACTAAACGCAGGGGCCGCGATACTGGTTCTACCTGAACCGTGCACATACACCAATCAGGAGAAGGGTACCTGTACAGGTAGGTACACTCCACAGCAAGGTAACTGTAATCGCTTACATATATTCTAGTTATATAACTATAGGTACACGACATGCGTGAGTTTGTGTCTGTATTTATAGAACCAACAATTTTTTTCAATTTTCAAATTTTTTATTTTCAGCTATTTAATGGATTGTTTTTCATTTGTCACATTGAATAATTCATTGTTAAACAAGCACCACAAGATTGTTTGACTTACATAACGAGTAAACACACTATTAAGATTCGTATACAATATACAAACCCTATATTAAGTTATTCAATTGTTTTGACGACAAAGAAGTGATACCAACATTATTTCGTTCGCAAAACCATCAACAAGTCGCTGAATTACTAATTGTAGCTCCACTTATGTGAACGCAATTTCAAAAACGCACTGCGCAGAAATTGAATATGGCAGATTTACGAATCCCGTTTTCTGATTGCCAACGGCACCTCAGGTTCAATAGAAAGGCTTCGTGTTTGGAAGGAGCTCTAAGATGTACTGGGACAATTGCCTTCCATCGACGCAACTAATTCATCGACACAAACGTTTCATCGACACTTCCTCTTCATGGACAACCCTGTTCTTCGACAAGGATATTTCATCGACACTACTCTTTCATCGAAGGACACGTTTTATCGACATCACCTTTTCATCGATGAATATTTTCTTAGATAAGAACCAGCAATTTTGAATGGGGGGGGGGGGTGCATAGAGCAGAAAAATACTCCTTTCAATTTCGCTACAAAAAACATAAATTTTTACATATTGCAATATGTACATGTGATGGCTTACTAACACTTTATCGACAGTGCTTTCTCATCGACATAACCTTTTATCGACACGTCCAGTTCATCGACACAGACATTTCATCGACAATACCTTTTCATCGAAAAATCTTTTCTTGGATAAGGACGTTTCATCGACACTTGTTTTTCATCGACATTATCTTTTCATCGACAACCGTTTCATCGACACTACCATTTCGTCGACAAACCTTTTCTTTGACAAGAACATTTCATCGACATTACCAATTCTTCTACAATGCTGTATCATCGACACAGTCTTTTTATCGACAAAAACGCTTCATCAACAAAGACATGTTTCATCGCTAAAGCTTTTCAGGTCCAATGTAGTTTTATCGACACAGACATTTAAAATATTTTAGAATGTTTGGGATTGTGAAATTGGTAAATGACGAATATGTTTTTTTTAAATTACTAAGGAAAATGCAGTTCGTCATTCGTCATTCGTCATTTTCATATTTTCCCAAATGTACTAAAGAATAATAGTATATTATTCAAAGAGTGAGTAATGATAGCCATTACTCACGAAGGCCCAAATTGCGTCACGAGCGGGTAGGCGAGTGTCGTAATAGGCCTGAGTGAGTAATGGATAATTACTCGCGAGTAGAATACTATACTTTTTATATGACTATTTGGTAAACGCAAAAATATTATTCTAAAAAATTAGGTTATTTGACATAACAACGTAAGCATTCATTAAATAATAAAAAAGGTTGTATAAATTTCGAGTCATCGGTAGCTCAGTTGATTGATACGTCGACTGTGGATCCAAAGGTCCCGGGTTCGAAACCCGATCACTGATGATTATTTTTACAAGTTGTTTGAATTTGGTAACAGAGAATCACCAGTGAGTTTTGGTTACCGGTAACCAAAACTCATGGGTGAGAGTAGTAGTAGCCATCATTGTTTATCTAGAAACGCGTTAATAAAGTAGCCATTATACAATAGTCATAGAAAAAGAATATTATACAACAATAAAATAAATCATGTAAAAAGGTTCTGCCGTAATTTTACTACTATAGTGTCGATGGACCGTCCTTGTTTATATGAAAATACATGTCGATGAAGAGGCATTGTCTATGAAACGGTTATCGATGAAAATGAATGTCGATGAAACGTCTGTGTCGATGATACGTCCTTGTCGAAGAAATGGTTTGTCGAAAAAAAGGTAGGGTCGAAGAAATGGTAATCGATGAAAAGGTAATGTCGGTGAAGCATGTGTATCGATGAATTGGCCATGTCGATGAAACGTCTGTGTCGATAAAACGGTCGTGTCGATGAAACGTCTGTGTCGATAAAACGGTCGTGTCGAAACGGAATGTCGATGAAATTTCAACATTTAGATTTTAGGTCAGAGATTTAAAAAACACCAATCCCCATAAAACTAAAACCATCATCTTTAATTGGTAATAATAGTAATACAGAAATCAAAAGAAATCATAACGTTAAAAAACAAAGTTTTTTTTCAGTTGGGATGATTTTTTCTTCTAAAACCAAAATATATCATTCCTATAAATCATGAAAATTTTGAAATTGTATAGCTCTAACATTCTCTAACTCTTTTAATATATTTTTGTTTAAAGTTGCTTTTATATACAATCAACTTACGTTAAAATACAACCAATTTGTTTCATTTTATTTTTTAGTAAGTGAAGGATAAGAACTAGAAGAAGTCAAAATCTTCATAATTTGTAGTGATAATATTTTTATTCCGAAGACAAAAAAAAATCCCCTTAATTGGGTGTTTTTTAAGAAATAATCGAAATACTGTATAAAACATAATATTTTTTTCAATATTTTGGTACGAATTTCTGTATTGCTGTTGTTACTAGTTAGTAATAATTGAAAAAGACTAGGATTAAGGCCTGTAATGTACTAATATTTTGTAAAAATCGCTGACCTAAAATTCAAAACTCTCTAAAAGTAAAAAAAGAAAACCTTATCTACTTTCAAACCATGAAGTTTGATCATTCACGAACATTCTGTATATTTGTTTAACTAAACTTTACTATTTCAAAATAAAGTAAAATTCTTGCTCTTGAGGATTTGGATAAATATTTAAATATAGTAAAATATAAATTCTTGTTATCCAACTTTATTATAAAAATACAATCTTAAGTTGCAACTAGTTTCGCCAAATCATTGGCTTCGTCAGGTAAAGATTGTGAATTGATGAAAATAGAGAAATAAATAACACAAATAAAACTATATAAACCAAATGTAAATAAAACCAATATTTTTTACTATTTCATGTAAAATAATATTACGTTTGGAATAAAAATTATCGTCATAGGCCGGGATCTCTCGGATCTGTGGAGAAGGTAGGGTCGACGAAATGGTTGTCTATGAAAAGCTAATATCGATGAAACGTCTGTGTCGATGAATAAGCCATGTCGATGAAACGTCTGAGGTGGAAGTTTGTAACTCTAACGACATGATCTTGGTTGGGAGTTGACTCGTTAGATATTTAATGTCTCTCTCTTACACACAAAAACGTCCATAATGTGGAAACAAGACAGAAATCGTATCCACGGTAATGTAGTAAACAATCCACCGTTCTCGTTACGTTAGAAGTTATAAACTTCCACCTCAGAGGTGCGTATACATGCATGCCCCACAATTTAAAAATATTTTCGATATATACAGGGTGTCCCATCATGGCCTACTGAACCAAAGTTATATTTTTTTAAATGGAACACCCAGTATATTATGGCATTTTTGGATTCCTTATCAAAGAATAATTATACTTTGTATAAACTTTCATGGGTCTATCATCACTCGTTTTGAAAAATTACTACTCTAAAACAGAAGAACATGTTGGCTTGAAATTTTGTCAAAGATTTTTCAACATCGTCTAGTCTACAACTATCATGTCAAATTTAAGTTTGTGATATTTTTTTATCAGAGTGCCTTATAAAACGCAAATTGAACAGATACACGAAATTTTCAAATGAAACACCCTATATATTTTAACGTCAGTCGATGGCATTTTTTACAAGCTTTCTGTTGATATAATATTTGTATGGTCGCTTATCAATGGTTTAGGAGATATTAATATCCAAACTGAGAAAGAGTGAAAATAGACAAAATAGCACTCTTTGTGAATTTTTTTCAGGATTTTTTTAATTTGCCGAAAACTTATTTGTGTATTTCTCTATTTTGCTTTCTTAATAATGTTGTTATACTACAAAGCAATTTTTGTTGCTTTATAACACAAATAAAATCGAAACTTACAATTATCAATTTTGGTTTTCTAAATTTCAGTATGTTTTGAAAATTTAACAACTGATGTTACCAAGGAAACCCCTATTTTGTTGAATTTCATTTTTCTGATAGCTACAGCATATTTGCCTTTTCTTCTTTAGAAGAATTCACTATATCGGTTTAGTTATTGCCAAAAGTACAGAAAATGCCGTTAAAACAAAACTGAAAAAAATAAGGGTTTCCTTGGTAACATCAGTTGCTAAATTTTCAAAGCAAACTGAGACTTAGAAAACCAAAATTGATAATTGCAAATTTCGATTTTATTTTTGTTATAAAACAACAAAAACTACTATTGAAATAATACAACATTATAAAAAAAGCAAAATAGAGAAAGACAGAAATAAATAATAGGCAAATATAAAAAAAAAAATCCTTAACAAAATTCATCAAGAGCACTATTTTGTCTATTTTTCACTGTTTCTCAGTTTGGATATTAATATCTCCTAAACCTTTGATAAGCGACCATACAAACATTACATTAATAGAAAGCTTGTCAAAAATGCCATTGATTGAAGTTAAAATATACAGGGTGTTCCATTTGAAAATTTCGTTTAATTGTTCAATTTGCGTTTCATAAGGCACCCTGATAAAAAATATCACAAACTTAAATTTGACATGATAGTTGTAGACTAGACGATGTTGAAAAATTTTTGACAAAATTTTAAGCCAAAATGTTCATCTGTTTTAGAGCAGTGATTTTTCAAAAAATGATCTTTTTTTGGTATAAATGGCAAATTTCAGCAAAACGAGTGATGATAGACCCATAAAAGTTTATACAAAGTATAATTATTTTTTGATAAGGAATCCAAAAATGTCATAATATACTGGGTGTTCCATTTAAAAAAAATAACTTTGGTTCAGTAGGCCATGATGGGACACCCTGTATACATCGAAAATATTTTTAAATTGTGGGGCATGCAAGTATCTATATGTTGGTGAAAATCGCAAGTCGGTATGTTTTATAGCAAAGAAGCTATAGACCGTGGGCATATGACTGGGTCACTCTGTATAAATATAAATACTTTCAAATTATTTTAAAAATATTTAAATATAAATATAAATCCTTCCCCAAAAAGTTTAAAGGTATTTAAATATAAATATAAGTACTTAAAAAAGTAACAGAATACTGTTTTTTAAATACTGTATTTAAATACATTCCCAACTTTGTCATCAACTCAACTGAACCTTCAAAATATTCGAAAAAAACCATTAAAATACCAAGGATTTTTTCGACCTTGATATTTTGGAGGTTGAGTTGATCGAATGTTTAATATTATGTTTTTTTATATTTTGGATTTGATACTTTGTCAAATAAGGTTTTATAAGCAATTGTTTTAATGTTTTTATATTTATGTTTGATTTGTAGTAGTCCTGAAGATGGCCAGAGGCCGAAACTAGTAGGCTTGATGTTAAGAATTTGGTGCAACAATAAACAGCTCCATCGGAGTACAAGAGTTGTTTTCTTTATTTTGGTATTGCATTCTTCAGGATCACCTATTCACTAAATATTTAATTTTTAAAATCCGCACTCTTTTAAATAATCTTGACCTGATTAATTTTTCACATTTTGTACAGTTATTTGAATTTAGGAAGCTGTAGGTATCCTAATTTTAAGATAAAAACATAAAATATTTTGTTTTTCAAAAAATTGAACTTAAATCCTTGAAAAGAATTTATCCTTAACTGACTTAATCATACTATAGAGACTACTCTGTAATGTCTTTTGATTTTAAATATTTGTTATGAAATTTTACAAAGAAAAGTTAAAAAAATCGATAACTTTAAGTGAAATTTCCAATTTTTTTAAAAATTTTCTTTTATTTTTAAATTCGGTTAAAACTCGTTTATTTAAACTAACCGCTAACCAACACCTAAATAAATAAATTTTAGATAACCTTGACTGTAACCAAAATCGAAATTTTTAAAAACCGTAACAAAAACCGTTTAAAAAAAATATTAACCGAAACTTTATTTGAATTTAGGATGCTGTATGCTAATTTTAAGGTAAAAACAGAAAATAATTTGTTTTCAAAAAATTGAACTTAAATCCTTGCAAAGGATTTAACTTTAACTGACTTGATCACACTATAGAGACTACCCTGGAATTCCTTTTGATTTAAATATTTGTTATGAAATTTTACAAAGAAAAGTAAAAAAATTCGATAATTTTAAGTGACATTTCATATTTTTTTTAATTGTATTTTATTTTTAAATTCAGTTAAAACCGGTTTATTTCAACTAACCGCCAACAAACACCTAAATAAATAATTTAAAATAACCGTAACCGAAACCAAAATTGAAACAGTTTTTTTTTAATTTTTGAAATCTGAAACTGTTTTCTGAAATTTTTAAAAACCGTAACCAAAACCGTTTAACAAAAATATTAACCGAAACGAAATTTTAGAATCCCTGGGTTTAAGTGAATGTTTAAACAATATTCAATTATTTGCAGGTTTTTAGCTGATCTGGGTAACAGTTACTTATGACTTTTTTTAAAACAGACTTTATTTTACAACTTCCTTAAACTTTAGAATACCCATATCTAATTTATTCGTAAAACATTTTACGTTTTTTATTTTACCGTATGTCTTATGTGCGTTTTTATGGTTTTTAACTAAACATTTTGCCATACCAAATAGCTATTTTTTAAACTAAATTACCGTATATGCAAACTTTAAAGCATAAACGGCATGTCTTCTTTTGCTTAATAAAACTGTTTATTTATTACTTTAATACTTTAATAGAATATTCATTTATTATCATAATACAATAAATAAGGCATAAGAAATGATGATTTTTTATATTTTTAATACAAAGCTTCTCTGAATTAAAATAGATTTTTATTTTAAAAATACAAGAAGTTTCTGGAATTTCAAGTAAAAATTTTGATTTATTTTATGTTTTAAAAACGACCAATGAAATCTCTGGTACTCTCTACCACTTTCATGGGAACAATTTTTTCTGCAACGCTCTGTATAATAAAATAGAGAATTTTTTTTCCGTTGCGATTTTTTTCTTTTAGAAAACCAATTAGTGACGATTTCATGCTTTTAAGAAATTCTAAAAAAATCGGTAAATGATTAAGGTTATAAAAATAACTCAATGAGCTCTAAAATTATCTGTGAGTAATTTGGTTTAATACCCAGATTCTGTAAAAAAAAAAGTTTAAATTTGTTTTATGGATTGTAATAAACAATTTTTTGAATACCTTCCGAACAAAGTTATATTTTATGCAAAATCTGCGAAAAATACATTTGTTATGGAGGATACCATTTTTGACAAAATAAAGAAGAAAATTATTCACCAAGATTTGAAAGAGATAAAAAGGAATGTGGTAATTAAAACTATTGTAGGATTAAAAAATAAAAAGGGAAGTGTTAAAGTAGGAAAAAGTTAAGGACTTTAGTTTTTATATACAGGGTGTCTCACTTTTTTTCCAGCAAAAATTTTATTTAGATAGTAAATGTCATTCTGAACAAAAAATTTCCTATGAACTAATATCTTTTTTCGACTTCGAAGTTACAGCATTTTAAAATTTCAAAATATTAATGATTTTTTGGGACACTAGGTATAAATTTCATTTTATTTCAATTTTTTAAATTTAAATCAAGTATGCTTTGGATTTTGACATTATCTGTAAGCCAATCAGATTATCAGATAGGTTAATTTTCTTGTCAGAAATTTTAAATGAGTCCACTTATTTTAAAAACAGCCAATTATGTTCAAAAGGCAAGTTGGGAAGGACAAAATCCAAACCATAAATCTTTTAAATAAAAACATGATGATAAGAACGAAAAATTATACAGGGTTTCACAAAAAATCGTTAAAATGTTGAAATTTTTAAATTGCTGTAAATTTTTTGTTCATAATTACATTTACTATCTAAAAATATGTTTGCTGAAAAAAAGGTGAGACACCCTGTATATGTATAATACAGGGTGTCCCTAAAAGGTCTGTACAAAACAATACCTCATACTCCTGAGACCATAATAAGACGATTTAACCAAACATATCTCTATGCAAAAGTTCTTCGTTAAGGCGCCACAGACCATTAAAGTTCTTAAAACTATTTTGTTTTTTTTTTTGAATTACTAAAAATTGGTTCATATAATCATAACAAAATTTGGTATGTGGCTATGTAATGAAAAGGGGTATTTGTAGACAATTTGTTTTTACTTTTTCATGTTATGTAAGTGGCCAAAAACAGGTCATCGACATGCGGTTTTTCTTGTAACTTTTTAATGGCTTAATAAAAATTCATAAAACTTTACCTGTAGCTAAATAGTGTAATTATAAACTTTTTTGTCTCCTATACAATTTCTCTAACTCCTTCAGTTTAGGTAGAAAAAAATATTTCCATGTGGTGCATAACCTAACTTTGGAAAAACATTTAAATTTTTCGCCAAAACGTCTGTACAAAGTAACACCACATATTCATGAGACCAAAATAAAATGATTTAACCAAACTTATTTTAATCAAAAAGTGCTTCGTTAAGTATCTAGCTACCTTGAAAATCTTATCTTTTTAAATAACTTTTATGGTCAATAGAGGCTTAAGGAAACAATTTTGGATAAGGATAAAATTGGTTAAATCGTTCCATTTTGGTCTCAGGAATATACTGTGTTAATAGATTGTATGTACCTACCACATGGAAATAAATTTGTTCTCCCTAAAATAAAGGAGATAGAAAAATTTTGTAGGAGACAAAAAAAGTTTATAATTACACTGTTTAGCTACAAGTAAAGTTTTGTGAATTTTTATTCGGCTATTAAAAAGTTATAAGAAATTTTGCATGTCGATGACCTATTTTTGACCACTTACATAAAGTGAAAAAGTAAAAACAAATTGTCCAGAAATACCTTTTTTCCATTACATAGCCACATACCAAATTATGTTATGATCGTAAGAGCCAATTCCCTTCCTTCCTTCCTTCCTTTCAGGGACACCCTGTATAATTCATATTATAATATAATAGATAACTTTATTTACTTTTTGTATTATTTTGGTTGTAAAAAAATGATTGAACAATATTTTTTTATAATAAATCTAACGGATTGAATAAATTGTTGCCGATTTGAAATCAACAATAAAAATTAACTGAAAAAACTGTTTTATCGCATGAAAATTTTAATTCCGTATCCAAGGTTAATTGGGACACCCGGTATATTTTTCTACTAGATATGGGATGTTAATCCACTCACTACTATTTTTAATTAAAATTTTCACGAAAATTTAAATTAAACTAAAAAATCATGAGCGATATCAAATGATTTCGAAAAATTTAACAGTTCACTCCTACTTGATTATAATTCATGTTTTTGTATTAATTCTGCATATTGCAGGTGGTATTTTTAATGATATCGAAACAATAGTAATGTACTGCCTGATAAATAATTTTTATGAGGGTATCATCTATCATCGTTATTTAAATTAATTAAAAGTTTGATGCTTTTCTCATAAATCTACGATTTTCGTGGCCTTAATTTTAAAAGTTTTGCACTTAAAAAAGTTTGATAAATTTTAAATAACGATTCAAGTGAATTTATTGTTATAAATTATATTTTTCTTCTTTTTTATGCAATACTTGGTAATTAGTACTCATCGTTTAAATAACTGTATTAAGTAATTAAGATAATAAGGCAAGCAACAAGGAAGTATTAATGAAGATGTGAATGAAATTTCATTATCATTTTAGTTATATGATTACTAGCGGATTAAATCAATGCGATTTGATATTAAAAAATATTATATCTTGAGAATTGAAACCATTTGGTTTCACATATCAAAACAAGTATGAAGTGTGCACGAGATCCAAGATCAGCAACAACTTGATGGCTGAGTTTTGAGCTTATCGCAATAATTATTTAGAAAATTTTGCTTATATTTTCTCTTTAAAAAATATCAGGTACTGTCATCATTTATTATTTATTATTTTTAAAGTATTATCAATGATTGATTTATTTGTTTGTGATAGGTCACAACATCAACAATAAACTGATTAATCATTAATTTCAACAAAAACACATATTCTGTTGATATTTTAAAAACTGGACATAAACATTAAAGTATTTACACCGAATTGTCTAAATTATTGTTCAGAGATAACTTTGGAAATCAAGAGTTGCAGTATTAAACCAAAAATGTGATAATTCATGTCAATAAAATAAAAATAATTTTGACTCAAGATCATAAAAAAATTATACAATAATAATATTTATAGTCTCCCAAAAAACGTACTTGAATAACACATTATAAATTACGAAACTTATTTTTTCCAATTTTAATTAAAAGTAATTAATTAATCTATCTATAATAAAATCTTAACTACTTTACCTCACTAATTAACCCATAATTCATCGTAATTTAATTTAGAATAATAAAACAATTGGCAATTTAAGCGCATAAATAACTCAAAAATTGGACAAGAAGTCAAATAAATAACTTAATGGCAAAAATAAGAAAAAATTGGTCATGCCATAAAACTAACGATCGTTAGATTTAAGAACGCTAATTTCCTGGGTGATTTAGTTTTTAGGATATAAATGCGCAAGAGTGGCATCCTTGAAAGGTCCAATTATATAAATTTTATTTAGGATATAGCGCAATCGCGCCACAAATTATTGCAGGTTTTAATTTTGTTTTGCAACTTCTATCACCTTTTTAGATTTTTTATACTCGGCTTTAATTTTCTTAAATGTGTTTCATACACAGCTGGTTTAATGATTAGAAAAGCGTTGATATGATTAATTGATCCTTAATAAATTGATTTCTTATTACACTGCTATAATTAAATATAATTATTTTGTAATATTTATTTATTAGTATGAAACTAATGAATTTATACCTGCAGGGTTTATTTTTTAAGGGTCTTGATTTATTTTTAACCGCGTGTATTTTTATTCATTGAATTGTTAATTATGTATCGTCCGACAAACAAATTTACAAATTCATAATAGTCGTACGTAAAATGCAATTTGCATTGAAAGAGTCTTTTTGATTTGCATTTGAACTTCTTCCCCTTTCCAGAGCGTCAAACTCACTATATTATCATAAATAATATTTTTTCCGATTTCATGACTTGCACCTTTAGTTACTAGGAAATTCTTAAAAACCAGAATCCTTATACAGGGTGTCCCGTTCGTGGTTCACCAAACGTCAAGGTTAGAAAGTAGAGCAAATTTTATCAAGAAAAAACCAAAAAAGTAGGGGTCTATCTTTTATGGTTTGAAAGTTACAGGGGTTTGAATTTGGCATGCCAGAAATCAGTAAATGATCAATAACTTCTTAAAAACTTAATAAAAAGATTTTAAAAAAATATAATTTTAAAGCTGAAAATATCCTCTTTCCATTGGTAATAATGATAAAACACAATTCGTTTATCAAGTATTAAAAAAATCGAAAAGGAAAAAAATCCATAAAAAATTGTTTTTTTAGCAGTTTTTGAAGATTTTCTCCAAGATATGACCTATTAAGGGCGTGTTTTTTTTTAATTTTCTAAAAATTCGTTAAATTCTCTAGAAATTATGAAAAATTTTGAAACCCTAACTCTTTTTATGCACTCACTGCCTTCTAAACTTACTCCTATGAGAATTGATTCTAAGCATAGTTGGTTAAAATTGAGGTGCGCCTTCATTTTTGTTATTATTTAATAATACAAAAGCCATCAAAATTTAACTTTTGCTTATAAAAATTGATTATTAAGCAACTATTGATCATTTACTGATTTCTAGCAAAACAGGGGATGGCAAAGTCAAACACCTGTAACTTTCAAACCATAAAAGATATATATATTTGCTCAACTTTCTAACCTTGACGTTTGGTGAACCACAAACGGGACACCCTGTATAGGATACTATGAATTGTTGGTAAATATATCAATACACCTTTTCCAAAGTTTGGTTAATCATAGTCATAAAATTGGTTATAACCTTCCTCGAAATTTTAAATTGGGTATTTTTCTAGTTTATTTTTGGCACTTTTGTTTTTTCGTAATTTGACATTGTAACAAAATTAAGTTATTTATAACAAATTATAATTTACATTTAGGTCTAGTGAAGAAAATTTTTAGGGTACATTTAAACCTGCAGCCTCTCTGCTCGCGTATCGCCAGGCTGCTCGCCATGTACATGCAAACGTCTGTAGATAGTCGCGCGAAGCCTTGCGAGCAGCCGGGCTGCAGCATAAACGCACCAATACAAATTTGTGGCACATGCGAGCAGCTAGCATCTTTAGCGATGGGCAAACAGCGAGCATCGAGGCTGCAGGCTAAATGTACCCTTACATCAATTTCTATCATTTTTAATATTTTTCGCTTTTACCATATTTATATTTTATTTACTCTAAAAATTTAAAAAACTATGATTAAACCTTCGTTATTTAGTATAATTATTATATCAACTATTATCTTATGTTGGTTTAAGTTATATAAATATATATTTTATTAGTAGGGTTTAAAACTTCCTTCTAGGACTGTACCCTCATTGAATTCACACTTCATAGGAACAATATTCAGTACACACGCACACACGAATCTGCCAGGTGTTTCTGTTATTATTGTGCACCCTAAAGAAACTCAAAGGGAATAACGTGCTATTTAAAAGAATGCCTTTCCTTCTTCCTTCTTCAAAAAATTAATTAGCTTATATTATTGACTTTTCATATGGTAAAATCCGTTGATTTTTACATTTGAAACCAAATTACAATTTTCAAAAATTGTTTGTTTAATTTTTTATCATTTACAATATTTCTAGTGGTTGTTCCTTGAATTGAGAAAAGAAAAAGTTACTATTTAATAAGACTTGCAGAATTGTTTTTAAGGGGGTACAACCAGATTTTTGTGCTTCTACAATTAGGCAATACAAAATTGCCTAGAACTTACGATGAAGTTTCACCCAAAAGCCTAGGCAAACGTTACTACAATTTATGTGATTCTGCTCCATTAAAATGATCATTTAAAAATACATAAGTGTAGATTGCATAGGTATTGTACGAGTCAGGTTGTTCTTTTAGTTTATCTCCTATTTAGTTTATAGGCAAGTGTAACCCCTTGCAACTTCATACCGGTGCCCATGAAACAGCTCTTTATGATTTTGACGAAAATTAGGTTTTTGGTTATTTATATCAAAATAGTACCTGTAATTTTGCATAGTAATAAATTTATTTACACTTCCCTTGTTTTTTTCTAATGACTTGCTTGGCATTTTAAGATATCTTTGGGGTTTCGTGCTAAGATATTTTTTAGCATTTTAAAGATATTTTCAAAATAGCATTCTTGAATCAAACAAAAATGTTGCTCTTATCCCAGCAAATCCCATAGAACTCTTCGCTAGTAAAAATTGGTTTTTGTATTTCATGTATAGTATACAGGGTGAGTCGAAATTAAACAGCCAAATTTTTCAAGCCGATACTACGACTAATTTTAAGATAAAAACTTCTAATTAACGTATGTCCAATTTCGCTTCCTAACAGAGCTACTGCCCTTCAAAGGTGGTGAAAAAAGGTTTTTGTAGGTTTTTTTTAAAACGCTTTATAGTAGAAACTTCAAATTTGGTGTGAATCATAATACGCTTTAGATATGTTTCCTTAATTTTTTTTGCATCCTTCTAAACGGTAGTTTTAGAGAGAGTTGGTAATAAAAACTGTGATAACTTTTTAGGGGTTTATTTTTTAAGATTTTTTTTTCAAAATAATGTTCGCCAAACCATTTCAAGTAAAAAAGGTATTCTTGTACGAACTTTGTAGAATGCACCATTTTAGAGAAAAATGCACATAACCACGCGCTGCTCGTTGCAATGTTGTACGTTAGGTATCTATTTTTTTTAATACAAGTCTTTTATTATTAAGTAGCAAATACAATCTATATCTTTAATTATTTTGGACATTTTAATTAAAATAGCCACCTTTGAAGGGCAGTAGCCTGTAGCTTTCCTAGTCTAGGAAGCAAAATCCGACATATACAGGGTGTCCCGTTCGTGGTTCACCAAACGTCAAGGTTAGAAAGTAGAGCAAATTTTATCCAGAAAAAAATAAAAAACTAGAGGTCTATCTTTTATGGTTTGAAAGTTACAGGGATTTGAATTTGGCATGCCAGAAATCAGTAAATGATCAATAGCTGTTTAAAAACTTATTAAAAAGAAATTAAAAAAATATAATTTTAAATCTGAAAGTATCCTCTTTCCATTGGTAACAATGATAAAATACAAATCGTTTATCAAGTATTAAAAAAAAATCGAAAAGAAAAAAAAATCCAGAAAAAATTCTTCTTTTTAGCAGTTTTTGAAGATTTTCTCCAAGATATGACTTATTAAGGGCGTGATTTTTTTTAATTTTTCTAAAACTTCGTTACATTCTCTAGAAATTATGAAAAATTTTGAAACCCTAACTCTTTTTATGCACCCACTAGAGCCTTCTAAACTTACTCCTATGAGAATTGATTCTAAGCATAGTTAGTTACAATTGATTATTGAGCAATTATTGATCATTTACTGATTTCTGTCAAAAACGGCCGATGCCAAATTAAAACCCCTGTAACTTTCAAACCACAAAAGTAGAACCACTACTTTCTTGGATTTTTCTTGATAAAATTTGCTCTACTTTCTAACCTTGACGTTTGGTGAACCACGAACGGGACACCCTTTATGTTAACTTGAAGTTTTTATCTTACAATTAGTCATTTGGCCGTTTAATTTCGACTCACCCTGTATATAGGAACGCACTTTTGTAAAAACGTGATTTTATAATTTTTTCAAAAGTACGCCCCACCAGGTGGAAATGAAAACCGGGCCACCTCCATAACTTTTTTATTTATGAATAGAAAAAATTTAAATTTGACTCTGTTCTATGGTTCAAAAAAACAAATTTTATAAGCATTTTTTTTCGAAATCACTTCCGGTTTCACTGGAAACTTTGTTTCTTTAAATGTAACATCCCATATTTTTATTCATGGTTTAAAATTCTTTTAAAATAGAAGTATTTTGGAGATTTTAGTTTTATTTTTTTTCGAAAAATATTTTTTTGTGGATGACCATTTTTTTGAAAAAAAAATTTTTTTCGAAAAAAATTAAAACCAATATCTCAAAAATACATACTTCTTTTTTAAAAAACAAAGTTCATGGTGTTTCCGGTGAAACCGAAAGTGGTTTCGAAAAGAAAATGTAGGTGTATAAAAATTTTTTTTTCAACTACAGAACTTAAATAACTAAATAAAAAAGTTATGTAGGTGACTCGGTTTTCATTTCCACCCGGTATACATATTATACCTGGAAAACAAAAATTCTTTATGAAAAATAAATTCAATTTGAAGAGCAACAACTACAATTTTGATTACAAATGCGAAAAACTCAATTTTTATTATACTCTCAGAATATTTCTTTTGTAACCTGGATATCTTTTAGCGTGATTGTACCTTTTATTAAAAGTGAATAAGGTAATTTGAGGCAAGTGGGTCCCAAAATTTTAAAAGGTAATCTTTGAAAATTCCCAGAAAAATTATATATAAATTATTTGAGAAATTTTTTGTTTTGGAAGATACCTTAGTTTAGCAGTTAACTATTTATAACAAATTAAAAGAAATGCGAAAAAATTCTGAATTTTAATTATTTTGAAAATTTCCTGCATGGAACGGACTCGCCCACTCATTTGAGGCAAGAGCATATTATGCTTTAACTTCATATACAGGGTGTCCCACCTAAAACTTTCTGAAATATCGGGCATTTTGAGAATTTTGAGAAAATTTTTATTTTAAAGGAGGCAAAATTTTATGATTGATTCCAATTTATATTTCTACTTTCAACTATCTACTCCACAATACCACCACCACAAAAATTTTAAATAGTAAAGGGGGTCGAGTGATACCCTCAATAAATTGAAACCTCTAAACAGATTACTTACTACATTTTTTATACTATGATGGATTCGTTTAGATTTAAGATTTTGGGGGGAGTGATGTTAGTAGGTAGGGGGTTGAAAATATAAATTGGAAACTGTCATAAAATTTCGTCGTCTTTGAAAAGAATTATCCAATTTTATCTTGTTTTTAATTTTCAAAAAGATCAATTTTTATTTAAACACCCTGTATATTACAATAGGTACAACAATTGCACTTTTAAATATAATGAATTCATGGTTCTTATTAAATATTATATTCTAATGGTGTTGCCCCAACTCACCTTGTTTATATTCAAAATTTAATAGGAAACTTTTGGGATTGTTTCGATAAAAAATTAGCCTTGGAAATATTAGTATAGAAATCTTATCATAATCTTGCTACCCTAGGAAGCGAAATGGGACAATTTCGTAATTTATATTAAAATTGGGGATAAATTTAATAATTAAGCTGTTAAAAAAATTGATGAACTGATGATTTGAATCGTTAATACAATAATTAACACAAGAAAATTCTATATCCAACTTTTGCTACATGTTTCGGGGAATCTCCATCATCAGGCAAAGAAATTCTAAAACACAAATCAATAATTGAAGAGGGAACACAAAAATATTACATCAAACTGCTAAGTTTCAAAGCAACAAAATTACTTTAATTGAGGACGCAAGTTTCAACAGAATCTTAAAATAATTTGAAATTGAATATTTTTGGAATAAATTAAACTCATGTAAGTATTTTGTTAAAATAAATTATTTTAAGGTTCTGTTGAAACTTGCGTCCTCAATTAATGTAATTTTGTTGTTGTGAAACTTTTGGCAGTTTGATGTAATATTTTTAACAAGGATTTTTGTTTTGCCTCCTCAATCTTTGATTTTAGAATTTCTTTGCCTGATGATTGGGATTCTCCGAAACATTTGGATATAGAATTTTCTTGTGTTAATTATTGAATTAGGCTGTTTTCCAAATAAAAAAAAATGACCAGAAGCATCACAAAACCAAAATTTTAACGAAGTATTATAATTTATATACCCATTCCCAGAAGTAAAACTTTGTTAAAATTATTGAATCGATTCTACGTAAAATTATAAAACTGTACAGGTAATAAGGTTTATTACAATGGTTGTAAAATCGTAAAATGGTCGTGGTTATGATACAAATATTTTCTGTTAAGGCAGGTTTTGCACCGAATCAATTCACTAAAATAAGAAAATGTGAAATATCAAAAGAAGAGCAACAACTTTTAAGAGTATTTCATGAAAATATACATCCTATACTGAACCAACGTTGAGATTCTTAATATCTGCTTTAAAGTTCCCAAATTTAATTTTAGCATCTTTTATAAAAAAACCTAGAAAACGTGTTAAATCCACTTATGGTACATTTTGATATTATGATAATTTATATATTTTAGATACATATGATCTAAATCCATTGGTGAACTCAGAATTAAGCTATAGATATGCTATACAGATAGCTTAATTCTGAATTAAAGAGATCTATAGAAAAAGTATACCAAAAACTATACAACCAAGCAACCAATGTACAAAAAGTAAAGAACTCAATTATGAATAAAAGGGATATATCACGTTGTGCATGTTTGCTCCTCAATTGACAATGATTTGGGATTTGGGATAGTAATTATTTGTTGGAAAACAGGAAACATTAAAATATTAAAAATCCCAACTGTGTAATGTGTGTTGGGATTTTGAATACTTCCTAGTTTATATCACAAAATCTAACCACTTAACAAAAGTAGAAAGTTTGGAAACTCTAAGAACCCAATAATCATTAAGTTGTTAAATTAGGAAATCCTAGACATAATGAAAACCTTTTCCAAAAATTAGTCCCAAAATTAGTACATGCCTACAGGTAATTAAGACAATTCTGTATAAACAGTTAATCTTCCGTTTATGTTCTAATGACTGCCTCTAATTTTCAAATTAAGCTCTGCCCCCTCGCTCAACTGTAAGCCATGAACCATAAGCTTAATCCTTAATTGTGGCGTCAGATAGAAGCTCCCATTGTATTTTAATGTGTTTTCATTTTATGGCATTCGCCCATTTCGCTCTTCTGACTGAATCGAGCATGACCTTCACAAATATGCAGGTACCTGCGCTGAAGGAGTGTTCACCTGCTACGTGCTCGACAACCAACAAATAAAAAACACTTTGTTGCCCATCAATAATTTCACAAAAATAAATAAAGTAGCAGTTGGTAATAACGAATATTACTTGAAGCGTTTCCGGTAGCGCTTTTTTGATTTCTAAAAAACTACATACCTACACACATGATATCTGATTTATTTTTTGCGAAAAATTACAAATCCGTTCTTTTTAATTTAAATCGATTCAATTTATATAACAGTTCTAACACAAAAAAATAATGACAGGTATCCTTATTATGACCTCATCAGATTTCAGGATTTCAGAATTGCACCACAGGATACCTAAAATTCTCCTTCATTGATTTGTAAATTAAGGGCCGATGTGATATACCTTCGATGTTATAAAACATCTTTATTGTAGAAGTGTCTAAAATATTTACTAAAAATTATTTAATGGTGTATTTTTTATTTCCAAAATAGAAAAAAAAATAAAATGTGTGCATTTTATGATTATTTAGTGAAATTAGTCATGATTCTGACTCTTCTGCAATTCAAGGAATGTAGCTATGGAAGAATTTTGTTAATTAAAGTATGTAATTAGTAATGTATTTAAACTGCTTTTTGGTTTATCATGACGTTGAATTTAATGAAAAATATTTTAGCAAAAATTGCATCATCATTACTCTATGAGCATTGTTTTATGTAGTAAATAAGTTATGGTCTGTTTTTACAAAGCATCAACACGACAACATAGTGGAGCCCATTCACAAATGGGAATGAGATAAAAATCACATTCTTGGAAAAACAGATAATAGTGTAAAATTGGCAAAAATGTCAAAAAAATGTGGCTTTAACTTGACGTAAAGATAATGATTATAATATAAATTAATGTAATCACTATAATTACAAAGTAAAGCTAGGTTTATCTCGTCTTTTTGCAGGTTTTGGCCATCTCAAAAAGACAAAAAATATGATTTTTTTAATATAGCCAAAACTTTTTTATTTTTGATACCAAATTTATTTTGCACAATTGCAGTTATAGTAATTATTAAGAATATATCCCAAAACTGCAAAAAATGGACATTTTTTATTTATGCTGTTTACTAATTGAAAGATAAAAATTTTGGATATTTTTGATTTTTAATAAAAATTAAAAATGTTTCATTTCCTCCATGATACCAGAAGCCATAACAGTAAAAATTCGAAGTGAGCTATCTTAGAACCGATTATTTCAAATGGGTTTAACATTTCTGAATAAGGACCTTTTCGATGAATTATATGTTTCTGCACACTCACCGCCAAAATCTTTTGGCTTCCGAATTTTTTCACAATTCTGAAATTATACTATACAGGGTGTCCCATTTGACGTTGGTCTGTATGGGTATCTTTGTTATTATTGGAGATAGAAAGTCGGTTAAATGGACAAAGTAGTAGAGATTTTTTCGAATATTAATAATTCATTTACAAAAAATTTGAATATCGCATCGTTCCAACGCTATCTTGAAAAAACAAGAAAATACGATTTTTAAAATATGGCTATAACTTTTTTATTTTCTGTGGTACCTAAAAATTTTATTGACATAATACAGACAATTTTTTGTGTACAATGCAGTAAAACAAATGAGTATTTTTATTCGCTAACGGATTGACCGGAAATGAACCAAACTTATTTTTTTCTTATGGCAGCCATATTGGATTTACACATATTCGGAATCAGTATTTTTTTCTGAGTAATTTGATATACCATTTGTCATATTTAAAAAAAATAAAATTATTTGATTTTACAAACTAACATTGGACTTTAAGAGATGTAAATTGTCAATAACATAAATGTAACTATTTAAAATATTAAATGTAAAATAAATCTTAACCCATATGTATTGACAGTTTACATCTATTCAAGGCTATTTTTGGTTAGTAAAATAAAATTATTTCTATTTTTCTTAAAATATTACAAATGATATATCAAATTTGTAAACCCAATATGGCTGCTATAAGAAAAAAAACAAGTTTGGTTCATTTCCGGTCAATCCGTTGGCGAAAAAAAATATTCATTTGTTTTACAGCATTGTATACAAAAAATTGTCTGTATTAAATCAAAAAAATTTTATGGTACCACCGAAAATAACGAAGTTATAGCCATATGTTGAAAATCGCATTTTCTTGTTTTTTCAAGATAGCGTTGGAACGATGTGTTATTCAAATTTTTTGTAAATGAATTATTAATATTCGAAAAAATCTACTACTTTGTCCATTTAACCGACTTTCTATCTACAATAATAACAAAGATACCCATACAGCCGAACGTCAAATGGGACACCCTGTATATATATTATTTTTCTTAAATACAATTGATGCTTTTGGAAATATAATTGATTCTTTCTCAAATACAATTGATGATTCTGAAATACAATCATGATTCTGAAATACAATTGATGCTTTATGAAATTAAATTGATTTATCTGAAATACAATTGGAAAACGCGTGGTTTATTTTTTTATAAAATTAGAATATTAAATAAAAATTAATAATAAAATTCAATTCAGGCAAAAAATATTCAACAATAACAGATATCCCAATCCACGAATCCATAGAAAAACAAACTTCTAAGGATAGAATTGATAACTAAATAATCAATATACTTTAATAGTTAGGATTAGTACATCTAGATTAAGTTACTAATATTTAATTTATTAATTTAATATTGATTTTCTTGTATAAACTACGATATTACTTATACAACATTAATTTAATGAGGTATTTAATTTATAAATACATTAATTTAAATTCTTGTCTCTTTGCGTTGTCACCTATTTTTTTGTCATTAGGCATCGGATTATTTAAATTGATTAAAAACGACACTTCCTGTAAAATCATGTTCTCTAACAAAAGTTGAATAATATCCGGCTTGGATATGAAAAAAAAATGATTAAAATAACTTTATTACTGAAAATTTAATACTAAAAATAAAAGACCGAGCTTCCAATTAAGCAACCACATTTTAATACTAATATAAATCTTATGGTATTTGTTAATTTAATAATTTAATAATTTATAATTATTTTATTATATATCAATTGATACCTTAAATACATTATATAATTAAAAAGAATTTTAAATAAGTAATATTTATAAATTACTTTCTGGATGTTTTTATGATTTTCTGGTAGGAATTTCCTTCATTATTTTTGAATATTTATTGCTTTTTTTTGTTTTAATAATTTAATACGTAATAAAACCATAATAAAAGATATTTGAGCACTAAAAAAACGTTGTAGATATTTTTATAGTCGTTTCCAGTGTTGTAAAATGATGTGGCGTGGTTATTTGCAATAGTTGATTTTACTTTTAAATTATGACTGTTGCAATATGTAATTTTGAAGCCGCCAAGTACGTTTTTACACAATTTTTAATCTAAAACAAAAATTTCAAGACAGTAGCAAAAAAAGGTGTTTTCACAAATCCAATTCTTTTCGTGGGAAAGTTAAGTGACGAATGAAGAATTATTTTTACGCCACTAAAACAATACCAGCAATTTATTATTAACTAATTTTAAAAATAATAGTACTACTTAATGCATTGGATAATTTCTTAAAATTGGTAAGAAAAGATATGATCTTCAACTTTTCCACAAATGTAAAAAATTGCCCATTCTTTAGATATACAGGGTGAAATAAAGGTCAACTTTTGTTGTGATCGTTAGTTTATTCTTCTCAAGTTAGTTTACATAGGAGAACGTTTCGGCTACCAACATGTGAGCCATCATCAGTGAATTTCCAATTAGTAATATAAAAATATCATACTCATCCAAACATCAACGATAAAAATTTTCATGTGCAAAAGAAACTTAACTAATTTGAACGCTTAATTTTTTGCCCTGAAGATGAAACAATAATGTTTCGAAACGTTGGCTTGAAACAATGGATCAAATTTAATTCTTGACCTTTTACGAATCCACAAAACTCATAAAAAAATTTAACTTATAATAAAAATTTAATTCACATGTACAAAACTAAAAGGTTTTGTCAAATTAAAACAATAATTTTTAAAATACAGTATACTAGGATCTCATTTAATTCTAAAGCAGTAGTACATATAAATACCATTAGTGTTTCAAACAATTCAAATAAAGTACCATTGATAACCAAAATTTTACCCAATCCAGCAATTGTTAATGACGTTTCTCAGGTTTGCTGCGTTACGAAGGAACTGATGATGGCTCACATGTTGGTAGCCGAAACGTTTTCGTATGTAAACTAAATTGAGAAGAATAAACTCCCGATCACAGCAAAAGTTAACTTTTATTTCAATTTAATAACGGGAAAAAGTTTACTTATTGAGATATACAGGGTGTTCCGTTCATGGTTCACCACTAACGTCGGGGTTAGAAACTAGACCAAATTTGATGCACAAAAAAATCTTAAAAGTGGGCGGCTAGCTTTTTTAGTTTTAGGGTTATAGTGTTTTGAATTTTTTAATGGGTAATAACAGTAATACAAAAACAATTGTTAAAATGTTGAAAAAGAATCAAAGAAAAAAAATTTAAAAAACTTATTCTTTTTCAGTTTTTTTCTTAATTTTCTCGTAGATAAGACCCATTACGGTTATGTTTTTTTTTTAATTTTCTGAAACTTGTTGATATTCTCAACAAACCAGGAAAAATTTTGAAACCGTAGCTCTTTTCCTTCAGTCAGTAGCGCCTTGTAAAGTTACTTCTATCAGAAGTAGTCCAGAAGTGGGCCATCGGTTGTCAAAGGGAGCGGGACAAAAGGCCGCCATAGACAAAAGGCCGACTTAGACAAAAGACCGAAGGAGAAAAGGCCGAACGCTAGAAGGCCGACATGGACAAAAGGCCGAAAGAAAAAGAGTCGAACGATAGAAGGCCGACATGGACAAAAGGCCGAAAGAAAAAGAGTCGAACGATAAAAGGCCAACGTGGATAAAAGGCCGAAGGAGAAAAGGCCGAACGGTAAAGAGCCAACGTGGATAAAAGGCCGACGCGGATAAAAGGCCGAAGGAGAAAAGGCCGACATGGACAAAAGGCCGAACGGTAAAGAGCCAACGCAGACAAAAGGCCGATAATAAAAATTAATGTGCACAAAATTAAAAAAAAATTGTTCATTCTGTTTCTCCTTCGAAAACAAATGTTTATTTGAAGCATTTTTTCATAAAACTCTTAGTTTCGGAAATATTATCATCTTTCAGGTTGTGTGTCTCACCCTCACCATTTACACTCAATGTACTAAGTCATTTGGAAACAAATTTTGCATATAAATCTTTAAACAAGAAATGTATAAGGCGAATAAGACAAATAATTTCTTAATTAATTTCATGTTTATTATTAATTTTATATTTATAAAATGAACAAATAGCTATCCGCATCAAAAGACCCGGACGAAATATAATTTGCGCATAAACATCTTTCAGCCATTTCTTTTCGTCGCCCATTTATCTTTCGGCCTTTTCTCATTCGGCCTTTTTTCCTTTCGGTTTTTTGTCTGTGTCGGCCATTTATTTAATTCGGTAATTCGTCCATTTCTCCTTCGGCCTTTTGTCGTTCGGCCTTATGTTCTATTCGGCCTTTAGTCCATGTCGGCCTTATGTCCCATTTTGTCTTTAGGAACTCGGCCTTTTGGGGTAGACTCGAAAAAAATATTACGAAGCAAAAAGAAGAAATAATAAATATTTTTTGCCAGTTTTTAATTTTTTTGTTAAATCCATTAAGGTTGTATTTTTTTAAATTTTCTGAAAGTTCTTTATATTTACAATAAATCATGGAAAAATTTCTCTTACTACAGCCTTCTGAAGTTATTTGAAAACAGGAGAAATTTTTAACTTAAAAAAAATACAACATATACAACAACATGGTTTTGGAAAAAAAATTAAAAACTGGAAAAAAAAATATTTATTTTTTCTTCTTTTTGCTTTGCGATTTTTCTGTACCATTTCTGTATTATTGTTGTTACCAATTGAAAGAGGATGGTTTCAGCTTTTTAGTGATAATTTTTTCTTAATTCTACGTATGTTGATTAAAAGGTGAATAGCGATTTTGTGATTTTTTTGCAGAGATTGGTGACCTAGAATTCAAAATGTTGTACCTCTATAACTAAAAAAAGATATACTGCTACTTTTTTCGTTTTATGTCGATTAAATTTGCTCTAGTTTCTAACCCTGACGTTTGGTGAACCACAAACGGAACACCCTGTATAATTTGGAGAAAGTCTAAATTACATTTTTTATCCAGTTTAATACAAAAAATCCATAAAATACATAAGACATCAAAACCCCAAAGAATAAAACAGAAATTTGTTCTCTGAAGATTTGAAAGAAATAATCTACGAAATTACCAAGAGAGGTAATAAGTTTGGTATAATACTATTTGTAGGATTTTTTAATTTGTTTTTATAAGATAATTTGGAAGAATTGTTTTGCACGACTATTGAATTACGTTTGAATTTTATAATAAGCAAGTAATGAAATTCATTACCAAATCTTTGCCATTATTTACCATGCTCGGATCGTGTGCGGACCAATCACAAAGTTGCAACGGGCAACCCATTGATTGGGTAATGATTCCCATAGGTAATTTTAACGGTTGGAGTAGATTTGGACGCCAAATTAAATAAATCTTGTATGAAACTGAAAATTTGAACGCTGACCATTTTCACGAGGAAAAGAGGTAGGTAGGTATATTAGGACGCTAACAAAATATAATGATAGATACGTTTTCTACCTGTTACCTACCCTTAATAAGCGTTTATTTCTACCTTCAATTCAAGATAAGGATGGAAAAATTAGCGTCCAAATCTACTCCAACCAGGAAGGAATGATTTTTCAGAAATGCATTAATTAGCGTCCAAATCCACTCCAACCATTTTAACCACAGAATTTCCATAGGGTATATCAAGAAATACAAAAAAATGACCTCAAAAAATGTGCATTAAAACGCAGTAAAATAAAAAAAATAAACTATTAATGACCCAAAATTGACAAAAGTGCTGATTAAATTTATCAGTTTTAAGTACTTTAAAGTAGTAAAATTTAAATTCTTCGAAGTTTACAACAGGTAAAATTGTTGCTACAAGATTTACTTCTGTTAAAGTTGTAAAAGAAAAAAATCCCACATTTATAATTTTGAAATGGACCTAATAGTTGTTTTTTATTATGATTAATTTAATTTTAGAATTGAACATGTTTTCTAAATTACTGTTGAAGTGGCTTCTCAAACTTTGTAAGGATCAATGTCCTGTGCTGAATGTTGTGGATTTTTTCAAGGTTTGCAGTTATTTTCAAATTGCTGATATCTAAAGTGATGGGTACCAAATCTTGTTCCAGTGAACAAACTCAATATCTGAATTCGTGCACAAGGAAATTTTGATAGTTTCTTTTTATAATTTGATATGTAGTGGTGTTGGATTTGTTTAACATAAAAGTTTATGACAAATATACCTTGTGTTTACTGTTTACCACATTGGTGATAATTCGAGATTGAAAAGGAGCGTAAAGACGTAAAAGTGGTGAATTCCTGTTAATAAATGACCGGTCCTCAACAAGATACCGTTCCTTTTGCTTTTCGTTTTCTTTTTATGAAACGGCCGCGTTGCTTTTACATAACTCGTATGCTGAAGAGCCAGCAGGCCTGACAAGATAGCAGGCAATGACCGACCAGCAGCGTCCATTGACCGGAGCCTCCATCACACCGGAGCGGCCAACGTTTTTAGTTCCGGGATCTTGGTCTTTCGTTACCAGCCGGGTCTTTTGAATCGGCGTCTTCAGCGACCATGTTACGTCTTTCGAGCGTGACCAGGGGCCGCGTGAATCGAATTTGCCCGGATCATGAGGATAGAGGACGACCTGCGGGTTCCTCGCCTCATCCACGGTTTAAATCACCCACTCCGATTCATTCACAAGAACCACAACGAGGAATACTCAAAGCTATGGGCTTGAAATGGATAATAAATTTTATTTGAGGCGGTTTCGATGAATAATTCTAGAATGTTTTGGCTCGTAAAACAAATTAGCGTTTTGGAGAAACAAAATATTGACCGATTTATCAACTTGAAATCGTGGGCAATCTCCTTGTTTGCGTTTACTTCAACTTGTTTACATCTTAAAATTAAAATAAATCTATTACACAATAACGAATAGGCCAAACTTCAAAACTTAATAAACTTCTTTTCCTAAATTATCCAAAAATTGATCAAATTTTTGGCAAAAAAATTTTAACCAAAAAAATATTTTGTAATATTACATGAAAGCTTCCAACCACATATTTATTGAGTTGGCTATAGGTAAATACAGGTTCTACACCTATACTTCAAACTTTTTTTTCTTTAACAGTTATAAGTTGTCATTAAATATTTCTTTTAGCATGGATACTTTATAACTTTATTACAACAACTCTTGTATTTGCATTAGCTTCCACCTTCCGTATGGTAATTGTTCAGATATTAATTTGTTAATTATCATTAATTAGATAAGATAATGTCAGAAAAAATTCATTTATACTGTATAATACTGCAAGTAGTTTAATTTTACCTAGAAAATTTGTTATATCCATATACAAAAATATACTGTATATTTCATTATACTTACTATTGTCATTTAAGAAATCAAAATATTGTCAAAAGTACTTTTGAGTAGAACTTGATAAATCTTCTACTACGTACTTGTATAATTTTTGGGTACAAGTTGGTAATGTAACGATTGTACGTATTTAAAATAACCAAAATCGGGAGTCTCTTAGGTCTTAGGAGGTTGGTAAAGAAACGAAATGTTCCAGCAATCCATTTGACACCCTTTGCCTTTGGTAATAAATTCGTTCGGAAGGTTTGAATGGGAACGTGCATTATCATGTTGAATGATGTAATGTTTTGAGACAATTGGCTATTTTTTTTAATGGTGGAAATCACTTATTCAAGCAACGTGCTTTTGTAAATTTCTCTTGTATTTTCAATCGGTCCCTTTATACCGATTCTTTTACCGCTTCGAATCGCTGGTTCTTTTACAACAAATGGCCATATCCCGATCTTGTCATCAAAGATTGATTTCTATATAGATCAAAATGTGGACGCTCAACTCCTGCAAAAACAGTACTACTAATATTTCACCTGCTAGCATGGGCACCAGAGGTAAATGTGATTGCACTTATACCACCTTTCAATTCGAAGAATAATGCAAAATCTAAACTAATTTAAAAAAAAATAAATTATGGATACCTGTATCCATAAAATGTTTGATATTACTTACTAATTTTACAAAATTCTTACAAAAGGCCCATCCTGACAATCGGTTTTTTGGACATATTAGTTGATCTTGTGCATATTTTGATTCTTCACAAAATGCCAAATGAGTAGCATACATGTTGTTACTGGTGTGCTACCACTTCATCGACAATCCATTTCATAGACACTACTTTTTCGTCGACAACGGTTTCATCGACATGGCCTTTACATCGAAACGACCGTTTCATCGACACTACCTTTTCATCGACAAACCTTTTCATCAGCAAACCTTTTCATCGACAAACCCGTCTTCGACAAGGACGTATCATCGAGACTACTTTTTCATCGACGCTACCTTTTCATCGACAAACCTTTTCTTCGACAAGGACGTTCCATAGACACTTCTCTTTCATTGACATTAAGTTTTCATCGACAATCGTCTCATCGACAAGGCTTTTCTTGGAAAAGGTCGTTTCATCTACACTATGGTAATATCTAATATCGTTGAAATTGTTTGTCGATGAAAAAGTAGTGTCGATGAATCGTCCTTTTCAAAGAAAAGACTTGTCGATTAAAAGGTACTGTCGATGAAATGGTTGTCGACGAAACGGTTGTCGATGATACGGATGACGATGAAATGGTAATGTCGATGAACGTCCTTGTCGAAAAAAAGGTTTGTCGATGAAAAGGTAGAATCGAAGAAACGGTTGTCGATGAAAAAGTAGTGTCGATGAAATGTCCTTGTCGAAGAAAAGGTTTGTCGATGAATTGGTAGTGTCGATGAAATGGTAGTGTCGAAGAAACGGTTGTCGATGAAAAGATAATATCGATGAAACGTCCTTGTCGATGAAACGTCCTTGTCGAAGAAAAGGTTTGTGTATGAAAAGGTAGTGTCGATAAAACGAATGTTGATGTAAAGGTAATCTCGATGAAACGTCCTTGTCGAAGAAAACGTTTGTCGATGAAAAGGTAGTGTCGATGAAATGGTTGTCGATGAAAAGGTAATGTCAATGAAACGTCTGTTTCGATGAATTGGCCATGTCGATGAAACGTCTCTGTCGATGAAACGGTTGTGTCGGTGAAACGGACAGTCGATGAAATTGCGAAACTCATGTCGACTTTTTACAAAGTTTTTAAGATATGTGTTTTTGGCGACTGTTTCCGTTGTGTTTTTCCTTTCTCTCTCGGACACGGTAACCTGAAAAGGTTTCGACATGTTTCTAAACTTAGTCTGGTTTGTGGAAATAGCAAAAGTTCTCATATCGGTTTTCTACCAAACGGACTAGTCGAGTTTGTATTTTATCTTTACATTTTAAAACACTAAAACCAAAAATAAAACTTAATCAAATACAAAACTCTGTTCCCACTGAGCGGACAGAATATTGTTCTAGTTCTAGTTCTGCTTTTGTTTCCAGCAATTTTCAATTAAGTTGAAGCTGAAAAAGTACAATTATGTTTTGGGAGGAAGATTTCTTATTCCTTGCTTTTGGTTTATTTGTACAGTGGTCGGGAGTCCAAATAAAGGTTTCTGGGATCTGTGGTTATATAAAAAATTCAAAGCGTTGTGCCCAAACCATTTTCCTTTAAAAAACTGATCCTTTCCGGAGTATTTGAAGTTTCTTCTTTCCCAGTGCTAGTGAGAAATTATGTTGTTAAATTTTCTTTCAATTTTTGATTTACTTGCAATCTAGAGCTTTATATGAGAGATGATAGGGCAGATATACGTAAACGTAAATAGAACACCAACAAAATACCAACTTGCCATTTCCACTTGAATTTAAAAACATGTCGATACCTTCTTAGCGGGAAACGAAAAATACAACAGAAACAGTCGCCAAACACACATACCTCCAAAAAGTCTGTAAAAAATTTCTGTTTTGTTTCCACTTTGCCATGTCAAGCGTCAAGCTCTTGATTCCAAGTAAATAAATTGAAGAGTTTTGGTAGAAATTGAAAGCAAATTGAAAAACTTATTTTCCCAGTACCAACGGGAAAGAAGAAACTTCAAGAAAATATAGAAGCCCGGAAAGGGTCAATCTTTTTAGGACGAAATGGTTTGGGTATAACGTTATGAATTTTATAACCTCAGAAACCTATCTTTAAAGCATTCCTAATTCCTCATAAATTCTTCCTTTTTCAAAATTCTAATTTTACGGGAGTGAAGTTGCAAAAGTAACAAAGGAACAGAGTAATTTTCATAAAAACGATCTTTTATTGAATCTACAGGGTGGACCATTTAACTTGAGACAAGCGAATATCTGAAAAAAAACGAAATAAATAAAAAAACGCTGAAGCACCCATCAAATATTTTCGAGGAGGGAACTAATTGGCGTTATTGGTTTATTAGTGCAAGAACGTTGTCAAGGTCTATTTGAAAGTCAGTTTTCTTTTTTAAATGACAATAACCTATACTTTTTGTAAAAGGTTCATAGTATACGTATAAAAAATATATATCTTTTATCTGAAAAGTTTTTTTTAAACAAAAATAGTAGGTTGCCATTCAAAAAAATAAATTGACCTTCAACTAACCTTGACACCGTCCGCGCATTAACAAATCAATAACGTTAATTTGTTAATTAGTTCGAAAATAGTTTATGGGTGTTTCAGCGTTTTTTTATTTATTTCGTTGTTTTCGGAATATTCGCTTGTCTCAAGTTAAATAGTTTACCCTGTATAATGTTCAAATACGGAATAAAAAAGAGATTTAATTTTTGGTTAATTTTGGACATATAAAACCACTTTTCGTCAAGATGACTTCAAATTGCTAATTGTCATTTACAAATGATAAACAATATTGTAATTTACAATTTGTAACCGTCTAGCAATTTCTATTTTTTTTAACATTTCACATTTTTGTAGAAAAATATTTATGTACTTATATATTTTTAATGAATAATTGCAATACTCTATGTGTAATAAATAAAACGGACACTAGAAGGTGACATTTATTAGTATGTTAAATAAAATACTATCCGATTATAATAATTTAAACGTAGACTGATTGGTGGTCACACAAAAATTTGGGTGAATTTTAGTATTTAAGTAGTTATATTATTCAAAATTCTAGAAATTATTGTTTTGCATATTATATTGAACAACAAAATCTATTAATAAAACTCCAAGCTTAGACATAGACACTAGACACCATACATTTCAATTATTATACATATTTTTATTTCCATACATAAATCATAAAATAGCAAAATGTATCGCTGGAATTTATAACTTTTTTTATGGAAGGCGCGACCTTCAAAAATTATAAAAATAAAAATTTGGCGATATTACACAAATAGTTTTGATTTTAATCATTTTCTGTAATTTTTAGAAATTAGAAAAGCGATGACTAAACTAATCTAACAAAATAAACATTAAATAAGAAAATCAATTATAAGTTGTTGATAGAAATCATATTACATGTTTTATTTCAATATTGCAATGCAGCGAAAACAATACCGTAATTAAATTTAATAAATTAGTAATCATATCAGACTATAAATACTTACAACTTTTGTATAATTAACAAAGAAACTGAAAAATATTTATTATTCATACATTTTGTATGTATATTTACTTAGAAGTATTATACTTGTAATATATTATTAATTATGCATTAAACATATTACGCAATTAGTCATTTCATATTGACAAAACTGAAAATTTCTACGATTCCACATACAGTTCAGTTCTCCCTTATAAATTATAAGACTATAAATTTTTATCTTCGCTGCATCCCCTACTAAACTAATGGGAATATTAAAATTCCGTTCGACCTCTGGTGGCAAAAATATGAACATTTATATTTGGTACATACTACATACTCTCCTATAGAACTAAAAAGAGAATAAGAAAGTAATTTCCTCAAGAACATCTGTCAAATTTTGTTAAAGAAAACATAACTATTGGGAATTTTAACTACGTATAGAGGACGCTATAAATGGAGGATATTCGGTACTTGTCAATGTCAAAAATTGTGTTTAAATTGCATTCTTGGACCTTAGAACTACATATTCAACAAAACACAAATAGGTGATGATAAAGTTTGGAACCTTATTCATAACTGCCGTATTTAATTGTTTTGAGAAAATCGCTCGGACAGGTCAATTTTAGTTTTTAAAATGCCATCTCTTGATATAAAAAAAATATTAATGACGTCACTGGTGCTTTAACAATGACGTCATCAGCGATTTTTTTAAAAGGAAGCCCCCACTTTTTTACTCATTATCGATAGAAATTCATGTCACTTAAACAATGATATAAAAAAACAATTAAATTTTTAAACAAATTTTTGAATAAAAAAATTCAAAAAAGGAAATTTTTATTTTAACGAAAAAGGTTTTATAAAAATAAATTAAAATGAATTTAAAGTTAACAATAATAACAAAAGAAAGCAACTATTTAAATAATGTGCATTTTAATGCAAATGTAAAATGTTAAATGTATTTAACAAAATTTAATAAATAGTCTTGAAAAACTAATTTTTTGATTCCATTTAAATGTAAGGAAATTTACAAAAAATTAAATTTTAAATTTACCATATATTGAAATCGGCCAAAATAAATCTTATACAACTTTCAAATTTTTCAAATTTAATAGTACAAATTAATTTTAAGTTTATATTAAAAAATGTTTAAACGAAAATTTGTTTACAAATGCAACAATTTTTTTATATCATCGTTTAAGTGACATAAATGTCTATCAAAAACCAGTGAAAAAAGTGGGGGTTTCCATTTAAAAAAATCGATGATGACGTCATTGCTAAATCACCAGTGACGTCATTAATATTTTTATTATACCAAGAGATGGGATTTTAAAAACTAAAATTGACCTGTCCGAGCGATTTTCTCAAAAAAAATTAAATACGGCAGTTATGAATTAGGTTCCAAACTTTATCTATATAAATTTGTATTCAATTTAAAGAAAAGGGGATTTCAATTATGTTACTGTCCATATTTTGCCATTAAAAAGTCCAAATAATCTATTTCCTACCAACACTGGTTTGCTGGTAATTTTTATAGTGTAAACTGTCGTTCCTTGTTACTCCTCCTAGTTTAAAAATGAAGTATAAATATATTTGGATTTACGAGTCACGCTGTATAATAAAATTAAATAAATATTATACTATGCAACCAAGTATACAGGTGTGTTCAGGGTGAAGTTGCAGTATTTGCTGACATGCTAGCACCCAGCCCTGTCTATCACCTAACTTCACGTTTATAATCATTTTTTGTGAATTGTAATTTTAGCGCAACTTATTATGAAAATGAATTAAGTTACCTAATTTAGTAAGAAATGACAATGGATGATTTCGAATGGACTGTCGTCAACGAGGGTCAATTATTTGATGCGATGGTCGGACACAAACCTGTTGGTAAATAAATAAAACAAACTTAACCTCACTATTCTTATCCCATGAGAAATGTGGGATGAATAATGTTTACTCAATAAATGTTTATAAATTTATCGCAAATATTTTTCATTAATGTTCCGATTTTAAAATATTATGAAATGTCAATGGGAGTTTTTAAGTCTGTTGGTCACAGCATTCTTATAGAGATTTCATAAAATTTATCGGTTATCTTTCTGCGTTAAAATAAATATTAAAAATCTTCTAGTATCTCTAATTAAACTAGAAAATTTATTAGATTTATTATAAATTAATATTAATGTTACCTATGGTGTTATTCTGAATAATCTGACATTACTAGTGTCAAAACTGACAGCGCAATTAAAAATCGTACTCTAAAAAATCTTATTTATGGTGTTATTCTGAACAAATATGTTTGCAGTAACTGCGCTGTTAAATTTAAATTCCGTACACCAAACAGTATTGTTCAGAATAAGATTTTTTACTTGTGGTGTCAGTTTTAACATAAAAGTTATGTCACATAACGGAATAACACCATTAATAAGAAAAATTTTACTATTTTTGTTAATAAAAAGGTCCTAATTTATTATAGGTATTAACAAATATTTCCAAATGGCTTTCATCCAAGATAAACTGACTGAAAATTTAAACAAAGATGTTCAATCTTCAAAAATATGGACGCACCTTGAAACGATGTACAACCTTGATGCACTCGATGAAAGCGAAGCTCTTCCTTTTCCCAATGAAGAACGTGAATTCAATCTTCCTGATTCAGAATTCGGAGCACTAAAGCTTAAAAAAGAAGAAAAAACTGAAGAGAAGAAACCTGCAAAAGGCCGCGAGACTCCTAAATTAACCAAAGAAATTATTAAAAAGGAAGAAATTAAAACACCTGTTCGAAGCACTGTAAAAGAAACACCCAGGAGAGATAGTAAAGATAAGGAGGTTAAAACACCAGTGGCTAAAAAAGAAGTTAAGAAAGAACCTGAAAAACCTAAAACCGTAAAAGGTAGGCCTTCCATTTCGGCTGTTAAAGAAGATGGTAAAAATACTAAAGGGAAACGTGAACGTGAAGAATCACCAAGACCCCCCAAGAGGCCTACAAGAGGAAGCTTAAAACCAGATGAGACAGGCAATGGTGGTAAAGCTAGTCCCTTGACGATTACACCTACCCCTAAAAGGAGGAGGATTTAATCAAAATTAGTGCTTAAGTTTAATACGACCAAAATTTAGAAATAATCGTTACAGATTATTTGATTTTTATTTTAAGTAGTTCTTTAAGGATAACTTGTACAAAAACTAATATTTATCTAGTAAATATATTTTATTATTTTACCAGCACCTATTCAAGTGTAGTTTGTTTTTTACCTACAAATTCCTTTGAAATAAAATTGAAATTTTGTAGGTGTACGGAGGAGAAAATTTTAAGAATAAAGTATAAATGACACTTTTCGATCGGACCACCCCGAAAAAAGTTATTCCACCTCGAATGAAAAATCGAATTTATCCCCTAAGTGTCTGAAATTCACCTCGAATTGCATCAAATTTTAGTATATTATAGAGGACCGGATTTTGAAGACGGGTTTTGACCCACACGGACCTATATTTTAAGGGAGCGGAAATACGACCCTTTTTGTATTTTTACCCCGAAATCGGATGTTTTTTGCGCGGAGCCGTGAGAAGGGTAGTTTCTTTCGTCAGATTTTAAAAATTGCGGTTGCATCGTGAAGAGGGATGTCAATTCTAAGCAAGGTTCGAATTTCAAATTTTTCCAAGCACCGTAACACACTGAAAAAAAATTCCAAAGTCGGTCGATTTTTCTTGCTTTTTTTCCGGTTTTCGTAGGCGTCAAATTTAAAAAATCGCACCCCCGTTAGGTTTTAAAGGGAAGCGACGAAATTTGGCTCCTTTTATTCTCACATCCTTAGGATAGACCGTGGCGATTTTTAAGTCTCCAGGCGCAACCGTATGGCGCCACGGCGCCGAGACGTAAAGTGTACAAATTTAGCGTTTTTTCGGGCGGCAAAAGTACCAAATCTATATGAGTCTCATCTCAAGATCTACCAAAGCGAAAAAATCGCGGTTTTTAGATTCGTGATCCGCATTTCATTTATTGTTGCTTAGATGAGCGCATTTTATGATATCTCATTTTTTTATGTACTTTTGGCGCTCTCCAAATCGCGCATTGTTTTTCATGCTTTTTCGATGCGGACTTTGAAAATTCGTAACTTTTTATAGGGGTCGGCTATTGCGGTCGAATATTTTTTATCTTACTTATTACATTAATATTTATGAGCAAAAAAATCGACACTTCTAAATTTTTGCTCTTTGCTTCAAAAAAAAATCGAACGTAAAATGTTTAAAAAATTGCGCCAAACGCGGACGGATGGTTTTACCACTGGCGCCTACAGTTTCCAAAAATGATTAAATTTTTCAATACTGTCTTATAAAAGAATAATTTCTACATCCCGTAGCTTGTACGAAATTTTTATTTTTGAAGGGGTTTGGAAGTTAAGCCTAAATAAAGTTGTAATTTTGAATTTAGGGGTGAATGGCTCCCGTCGGGCCATTTATTAACAGATTTTCAATTTTAAAAATTCAGTCGAATGTACTTCTGGAACAAAAATGGCCCACATATGGGGTTTTTGGAATTTCAAAAAGATATTTTATTTAAAATCGCATTTAAAAATGTCCCAATTTTTAACGCGTTTCGGTCTAATCAATAATCAACCCCTCAAACTCTATTACACCCCGATGTAATACACCTTTTCTGAAAGCCTTTAAGACTCACTTTATGACAAAAAAAGAATCACCTCGCTATCTTTTTTAGTTTTCGAGTTATGACTGAAAATGTAGCTAAAATAACCAAAATTTCCGTTTTGACCCAAAATTTCGCTCTGAAATTATAAAATAATTAATATCATCAAAACTATTAGCACCAACAAAACGATTAATAGCTTAAAATTCGCACCGTCACCTCTCCCACCAAATGCCGTGAAAATTTTAATGTTCGGTTTAAAATTGCGCTACCCAGGGCCGTGTTTGTACCAAAACTTCGCCAAAACTTTGCGAATTTTTTCTAAAAAAACTATTACACCTAATTTAACCAAATATATTTTAATATGTGTCTATCCAGGGTGTTTATCTTTGGTAAAAATTTGAAATCGCTAACTTTTATAGTTTCCTAGAAAAACAATAAAAACCGATTCCCATGAAAAATTTCGAACCGTAGTTATCTCAAATTTTTTTTTTCGAAGTTTTTTAAAATCGACCCCGTAAATAAAAGAAAATAGGATCACTTACCCTCTACACCCCCCAAAAATAATTTATACCACAAAAACTCAAAAAAAACAATTTTTTTTAGGTTATACACTTTTATTCATTTACCAGATTGACATATTTAAAAAAATTCATAACTTTTGAACAAAAAGTCGTAGAGCCTTGAATTCTTAAAGCACAACAAATGCTTTATTCGCCTTCCACCATGTTTTAAGAATATTTATGTCAAAATTGAATCACCCTGTATATAAAATGAAGTAAATTGGGTTGCATATTTTATTTAAGATAAATCAAATTTATTTACAAGTATTTTCGCATTTGTTTTATATATATAAATTAGAAATAATGCGTTAATTATTTAAATTAATTTTAAACGCGATTTTTTTATGTTTTCATTAGTTCGTGGTGAACCGATAGATGGCTGTAATAAAATCGAATAAACAAAGGTCATGCGCACTGACAGGAGTGACGTTAGAGGTTGATGGCAAGTGGCAACCTCCCCCAACAGTTGTCATTTACAACATAAAGTTATTTACAAATTTTTAATAATAAAATGACTTCAAAAGCAGAAAAAGACAAGACGAAACAACTACAAGATAAGTGCCAGTCTGTATTAAATGCTCTATTACGCGACGAAGATAATAAATACTGCGTCGATTGCGATTCTAAAGGTAAACTTTTTGTATTATTTTCATTAAAAAGTCAGATTTATTTTATTCGTGAATATACGTTTTTTTAAATAAGATTGGTATATTTTGAGGTATTTGTTTATTAATATTATTATAATAAGTATTGGTTCATGTGATAAGGCATACGAGAGATAAGTTCGTGGGTATTTTTAAATACGTTTTTATTTTAAATATATTTTTGTACCTTGAAGTTCGCTTGACTTCCTTTTTACAATAATATATTTAGATCCGCTCGATTGCAATTGCTTGAGTTAATTGTTTTATTTAAAATTATCGAGCCGATATTACAATAAATATTATAAAAAGGTTTTATTGATTATAAATTATTCAAGAGTTTAAATTAGATAAATTATAGTCTATTCAAGTTTTGCTTGATTATGATATATTTTATAATTTTAAAAAGTAATGACCCATTTTCCTGAGGTGACTCATAAATGCTAAAGTTATGGCTATAAAATTGATTTTGAGTTATATTAGAGTTCATTCTCTATCAAGGGAAGTTGAAAGTTGATAAAAAGGTTGTTACGGGTGGAGTAATCTAAATTCTTTACTTTTCAAAAGGATTTTAATAAACTCTTATTAAAATTTTTACAGTGCTCTAAAAGTGCTGTAAAAAGTTTTAAAATTTACTTAAACCAAAAGACGAATGCATCAACTCTTCGTTTATAGCTTAACTTATTGCTAGTGTATGAAAAAACATGTTACTTCAATGAGTTTTTTAAACTCCTCTAAACGAATGTGTTTTGTAAAGTGCCTATTTTACTGCTGCTGTATGAGTATTTCGTCTAACAAAAACAAAATATGAAGAAATTGATAGCTAAAAGACTCTTCAGCGTACCAAATAAAAAAATATTTTGAAATGGTCCACTGGAAGAAAAGGGAGCAGGACAAAAGGCCGAAAGAATCAAAGCCAAACGATAAAAGGACGAATGATAATAGGTTGATATAGACAAAATGTTGGTATACAGGGTGGTGATTATTTTGATGCTCACCATTGGTATCTTTTAAAGTGGAAGAGATACGAGGTCGTTCAAATGAAAGAAAAGTTGCACATTTTTATGGCCATTAAAAATCTAAAAGAAAATTTAAGATATTTAAACTCACTGCAAAATTATGGCCAAAAATATAAAAAATGTGATTTTAGAAAATAATTTATATTTTCCAAACCATTACTGCTATATCAGTGAAATTTGGTACCTTTAAATTGTTGACTATTCTGAGTTAAATGACGTCAAAAAATAATTTTCCAAGCCGTGATATTCAACTTTTCTATTTCTTATGGCCGCCATATTGGATTTTTACCTCATCAGATAATAAATAATAATACATTTTCAGAATGCTAATTAACATTAATGTGTTCCCTTAGAAAACGTATTAAATTTGAAAATTTGTATAAAAAACAAATGAAATCAATGTTTTTTGGACAGTTTCCATTGTTACCATAAAAATATCGCTTCAAATGAAACTTTAAATTTGATCAAAATTCTAATAATTAAAAAGCAAATACTTTAATCATTTTATTTGTTTAATATTATAAAGACACCTGTTATTTAAATAAAATGCTCTTATTGCAGGTCATTTGTTTACTATTATTATTTTCTTTATTATTAGAGCAATTTTGAGGAGATATTTTTGTGGTAACCATAAAACTGTCCATAAAACATTGCTTTCATTTGTTTTTTATACAAATTCTTAAATTTAACACATTTTCTAAAGGAACATATTAAACCTGAAAATATATTATTATTTATTATCTGATGATGTAAAAATTCAACATGGAGGCCATAAGAAATAAAAAAGTTGAATATTGTGGCTTCGAATCTAGGAGGCCAAAAAATTATTTTTTGACATCATTTAACTCAGAATAGTCAGCAATTTAAAAGTACCAAATTTCATTGATGTAGCAGTAATGGTTTGGCAAAAATAAATTATTTTCCAAAATCACATTTTTTGTTTTTTTTGCCATAACTTAAGAGTTTAAATATTCTAAATTTTTTTTCAGATTTTTAATGGCCATAAAAATGAGCAACTTTTCTCTATTTTAACCGACCTCCTATCTCCTCCACTTTAAAAGATACCAATGGTGAGGATCGAAATAATCACCACAATGTATAATGATTTTTTTTGTCAGAAATGCTATAATTTTCCAAGAAACGGAAACTTCAAAATTCATTTGAAAATAAACACTTATTATTTGTAATATTTTTCGTACAATCCTTATTTTCCGAAATATTTTCATTATTCAAGTTAGGTTAGGTCTGGTTAGGTTATTTTGTGCAGAAACATCTTTCAGCCTTTTCTCTGCATCAGCCTTCTTTTTTTTCAGCCTTTTTTTCAGGTCAGTCTTTTACCATTCGGCCTTTTCTCCTTCGGCTTTTTGTTCTAGTCGGCATTATGTCAATGTGAGTCTTTTCTCCTTCAGCATTTTATAATAGTCCGTGTTTTGTTCATGTCTACCTTGAGTCTTTATTGGCCTTTGGGGATTCGGCCTTTTGGGGTAGATCCCAAAAATTATTCTGATGGTATCAGTTGCAATAAAAGTTTGGTCGAAAAACAAACAAGAATTCACAAATTAGGGCTTTAAAGGATATTTTGCATTGTTTCTGAAATATCCTGAAAAAACAAATTTTGAATATCTATGATCTTTAAGAAAACTTAAGAATTAATTATTAATTAATTAATTGTTAATTATTATAATTGAAAAGAAATTGATTTGATTTTAATTATTAAATCTTCTAAAAATTATTACTTTGGGAATTATAAAGAAAAACGTACAATAATGCAAAAAAGAATCCCAAAAAATGCATATTTAAAGTCTTAAGATCCTAAAATGTGCAAACATTATTTGAAACATTTTTTCATAAAATCCTTAGTTTCAGAAATATTTTCATCTTTCAGGTTAGGCCAGGTCAGGATACTTTGTGCTTAAACATATTTCTGATTTGGAATGACCTATAAGGCGTAGAATCGAAACTGCGCAGGCCCAAATCCAGTTGTCATTTCCCGAAATTTATCAAAAATCGTGCTTATTTTTTGCAATATCGACCAAATCAAGGCGGCCACAATAAAACTGTTCCAATAATCACTGTGCTACCCCTTAATCAGTTGCTTACCTTGGCACAGTTAATTCGAAGTGGTGCAAAAAAAGATAATCTTCAAAAATAGGCAACCAAATTTACTAACCTTGCAAATGAACATGGTATTTTTTTTAATTGACGCTAAAACCTTCCATTTTATTGAAATATAATACTGCCATCGCTTATATTAGTGAATCAATTTAATTTTTCCTGCAAAACACATAGGCAACCACTTTTACGATGACGTCAATAAAAGTGGTTGCCTATATTCGAAAATAATCTTTTTTGCACCACTTCAAATTAACTGTTCCAGGGTTAGTAACTGATTTGGGGGTGGCACACTGATTATTTCCGACAGCGTTCTTTACTATAAATCAGCTGGAACAATTTTTTTGTGGTTTTTCAGGAAATTGGAACTGGATTTGAGCCGGCACAGTTTCGATTCTATGCCTTATGGGCGAGCTTATGGGTCACTCCAAATCAGATTCTATTATTTTAAAATGACCTCCCCTTCGAGATATATATCATGCTATTTCTTTCTACCTTTTGTCCAAGTTGGCCTTTTATCGTTTGGGTTTTTTCTTTCGGCCTTTTTTCACATCGAACTTTTGTCCAAGTCGAAAAAATAATGGTGCTATTTGCATTTTTTGTTCTAACTTGTTGCTGACTTGATTGAATTCTGCAGTAGCTGTTTCCGTGGACTTTCCTTCTCTGAATCTTATAATATATTAAACATTTATTTGCTGCATAATGACATGATCACACACTTTTTTGTGCAATTTAATCAATTTCTTATGAATTTCTCTTTGGTCGTCGGTATCATTAATTGGCAAAATCATACTAATTTTTTATGTATTTGGGTAGATTTTCTGTTGGTCGATCACCTCAAAGTCAAAATTTTAAGGAAAAGTGGTGCAACGGATTGTAATTGGTAACTCTAAACGTGCATATTCTGAACAATTGACCAGGGGGCTTATTCTTGAACCACACGACACAAATCATACACAACTTTCATCATTCCATCCTTGTCATTCAAATGCAAAAATAAGAGTCTGTCATTGTGATGTCGAGTGATTTGAGAATAACGACCCATATGCATACTACTTTTTTAGTCCATTAAGTCACTTTAAGTGATATATTTTTAATTGTAGTCTGGTCAATTTTTGAATTTAAATCACTAAGTTTTTTAAAACTATGTTTTGTTTTTAGTTTTGTAATCTCTTAGTGTACATTTGTATGTTTAAGATAATTTTTAAATAAATTAAGGTTGTGTCGTTTTCAGGGCCAAGATGGGCATCATGGAATTTAGGAGTGTTTCTATGCATCCGTTGCGCTGGCATTCACAGAAATTTAGGAGTGCACATATCAAAAGTAAAATCAGTAAACTTGGATTCCTGGACACCAGAGCAAGTAGTATCTCTACAACAAATGGGTAACTCTCGCGCTCGTGCTGTTTACGAAGCAAATATCCCAGATAACTTTCGAAGACCACAAAATGACACAGGTTTAGAAACATTCATTAGAGCAAAATATGAACACAAGAAGTACATAGCGCGTGAATGGGTGCAACCTGCATTGCCTGAAGTAAACTGGGAAAAAGAAATAGATGAAGAAATAGAGAGACAGAAAAGGAAAAAAAAGACAGTTGTTGAGAAGAAGCCTTTAGGGGCAATGGAAGTTCCTCAATTACCAAAACCTAAAAATGCAAGTCCTAAACCAGGCAGGGTACAAGTACAAGAAACTAAAGCAAGTACTGATTTGTTGGGATTGCAGAATGGTGATGATAGTTTTAGTAATTTTTTATCTGCGCCTGTCAGTACTGAAAACCAGGAAAGTAAAGTAGATCCAATTAAAAGCGAAGAGGAAAGCTTTTTTAACCAAACAGCACCAACTGAGAAAGAAAAGGCAAAACTGACTAAAGATAGTATATTAGCTTTATATGCAACAGCACCAGTTAATCCTGTTAATAATTTTAACCCAACTTACCCTGCAACACAACAAGGTGGTTTTAATCAGGGTTTTTATCAACAGGGTTTTAATACAGGAACGTTTCCTACAACTTTCCCACAGCGTAATGGGATGTCCTTTTCAGGGGCTCAATATTCTGGCCAGTTTCCTCAACAGTTTCCTGGAAATAATCAGTTCACTATGCCTATGAATAACGTGCAACCAAACGTACAGCAGTTTCCACAAACAAACCAGATGAATCAATTTGGATTTCCGCAACAGCAACACCAGCAACAAGGAGGCTTTAATGCTTTTAACCAACAGCCAGCGTTTAATGCACAGCCACCTAATCCCTTTTTTAATCAAAGTACTTTACCACAGCAATTCGCTAATTTGGCATTAAATGGGCAGAAGAGCAATCCTTCAACCACTGTGCCCACTAACATATGGCAATGATGGTAATAAATATTTTTAAAGTACTTTTAAAATTAATTTTTATATTTTTTTGGTTAAAAAATAGAATATCATGGAATTTGTATGAGTATAAATTTTAAAATTATTACATTTAATTTTTAATAAAATTTTTCAATGGTATTTATTATTTTAAAATATTTATTTTAAAGGTGATTTAAATATATTAATGTTGAAGGATCTTTAAACTTTAAACACCTTTATGTTGTAGTAGCTTACACGACACTAACGTGTCTGAATATAAAAGACTCATTAATAATTATTTAAAAAATTAAAATGAAATGGTACATACTTTAGTCGTTTGGTTGATTAATGGCTTAATTCTGGTCGAAATTAAGGGGCATTACAATGCAAATGCAGTAATATCTTTTTGTTTCTAAAGTATTTTTAAAGCAACATTTTCTTATAAAGTAAAAAAAATATTAATTACTTATTGGTGTCGGAGAAACAATTTTTTAAAGCTGGTTTGTGCTACCCAATTAATTAAGTAACTGTTGAAACTGTCCATTACAATATAAATCGTAGGTCTTTTAACTCACATGATTTGACCAGAATTTAGGTAACAATAATTATTTTTCTTAAATAAATTTAAATAATGTAGGTGTGTAGAATTTAAATTTATTTTTTGCTAAAGTAATTGTTTCATTATAAAATTAAAGTGTGTATCATTAACTTGCATATGTTTTGCAACTGTGCAATAAACTTCCTGTATTGAAATTTGTATTACCTACATTTTATTTCCGTTGATGTATGTTTAGTTTTTTAAATTATTGGACTAAAAATCTCCCTTGTGATTGAAATTAATTTTATTGTTTATTATAAGTGATTAACAACGTGGGTGCGTTGCAATACTGTTATATTTTTTTACAACTAAGAATTTATTCAGACCAAAATTCAATTTTGTATTATTTTTTTGCAAAAGTTACAAAGAGATTTATATCAGGCACTATATCTTGTATAGTTATAGGCTTATATATGTTGTCTATTTATAATGTCTACTGAATAAACGAAAGAAAGAATAAACAAACGATTTCAGGAATACTCCATTTTTTGTTTTAATTACACTTCCATTACTAATCCTAAAACTAGCCTTAATATGGAAAAATTTTGCAATGTCTAGTTTTTTTACCAATAAATAAATCATTAAGCTTTGTATTGAGCGGCTAATTTTTAAAAGCATGATGAAACATTTCAAATTTTTTTATAAATGGTTTATTTGAGTTCCAAGAAATGAGATCAAAATTACTTTTTACGGTTTATAGTAGGTTTGTTCCAACAACGGGTTTACTGACGGTCATGAAAGCACAACAAAACTGATTGGATCGAGTTTATGCGCTTGCGCTAACTTTTTATCGTCCGAAGTCTATCATACAAGACAGCGTTGTTGGAACGGTTTTCTGCACATGCGGTAATTATTCACGTGTTTTAATTGTTAAGAATGAAAGGTTGAAAACAGTTGGAATGCGCATGTCAGTCGAACCAGTAACTGCTTCTTGGAGTGTACTGAAATGACCGTAAAGAAAACGATCCATTAACTGTCTAAGTTGTGTTGGAACACACTCATGGAATGCGTTTTGTCTATTGCGCATGACTGTTAACGTCAATGTACGGTTTTTCGGGATGTCTGAACGAACCTATTGAATCACAGTTCCAAATACTCAACGTAATCAGCTTTGTTCCAACAACGAGTTCTGGCCATCGCGAAACCGTAACTAAACTGCTAGAATCGAGTTTATGGGCTTGCGCTAACTTCTTATACCAACCAAAGGGTAACTACTTCTAAGGTTAAGTTTGGTTACAAATTTATATTTTATTTATATTTATTTTTAATTTAGCACTTTGGTTACGGTTTCGTGACGGTTAGAATTCGCTGTTGGAACAAAGCTATAATTACAAACTTTCAAAAATTATTTGGGAAGTAATAATTCTGTTATAGACCCCAATTAACAGTCGCTTTCGTTTATAGTTCTTTGACAAAATTTGTCTCATGTATAATGTGTATTTGTTCCTACATTATATCCGTGATTTCTCAAAATAAAGAGGACTGATTCAGGTCAGTGCAACAGAAAATTGATCTACAAAATGTTGCTAAAAATTGTAACAAAAAATACACTTCAATATACAACATAAAACCTTCTCAAAAGATGTTAACTTCTTTTAAATTTTAAATTTCTTCTTGATAAAAAGTAAAAAGCAAAGTGTTTAATTTGAATGGAGAGCCGAAACATAAATAGAGTTGCTTAATTAAAAGGTATTTTGTATTTTAATTAAAAAGTTGCTTATTTCAGGATTGCTTTTAGTTTTATAAATTACTCATGTATATCCAAATATTTGAATTGGCAAAGAAATACTTAATCAACAATGACTTATAAGACAATAAAAGTTAATGTATTTGGAGTATTACGTTAATTCAGAAACACAAAGGCAATTTTTCTTGTAAAATTATATTTAAGTATGTTTATATCAAATTTGAAGGGGTGCCTGCATATTTAAACAACTAAAGTAAATCTGATATTTTACTGATTTATACAGTAGAACATATTGCAAAAATCAAACGTCATCAGACTTAGGGTGCCCACATACCCATCACGCATAAAGAAGAGCCTTCTGTGGGGCCGTCTCTGATTAGTCGGTCAACAGCACATGGTTACAACGGCGAAATGGAGTTTTTCACAAAGAGCTGTAATTCTGTAGGTGTATGGACGATTAAATTCCAAGACGAAAGTGTTATTAACGCTACTTTCTAATCAAACCACACCGAAAATAGTTATTCGGCCCCAAAATTTTTATTTCAGTTTCACCCTTTAAATACCCGAAAGTTAACACGAATCGCATCAAATTTTAGTATGTTTTAGAGGATCATATTTTAAAGACCGTGGTTTTAATCCACCTACATGTGAAAAGGGGCAGATTTACAACGCTTTTTGTATTTTACCCCGAATTCGGATGTTTTTTGCACGGAGCCACGAAAAGGGCGATTTTTTTCGTCCGATTTTAAAAATTCCAGGGGAGGGCAATGTTTGTTCTAAAAGCCGTATGAATTTTAAATTATTCGAAGTTTGCTAACACTTTGAAAAAACATTCCGAAAATTGTCGATTTTTCTTATTTTTTTTCCGACCGTCGCGTCGGCGGCATCAACTTTGAAAAATCGCAGCACCGTCGGGTTTTAAAGGGAAGCGACGAAATTTGGACCTTTTTGTTCTAACATCTCGAGGACTAACCTAAACAAATTTTAAGTCTCCAGGTGCAATGGTGTGGCGTCACGGCACCGAAACGTAGGCGCACAAAATCGAACGTATTCGGACTTTTTTGCGCGTAGCCACGAAAAGGGTGTTTTTTCATTGGATTTTAAAAATTCGAGTTCCGTTATAAAGGAGGATATTCATTCTAAGAGGCGTATGAGTTTGAATTTCTTCAGCATGAACATGAACATTAATAAAAACTGTTTTTAAAAATCAAAATATGCGAAAGTTTTGGGAAGTATTAAACTTTTCAAACTGCAAACACGTTGAATCTTATTAAAGCCCCTACAGACACGTCTTACTAAGAGTTATCAATTTTAATTTTGTCTATTTCATTTAAATGTGTTCATAGTTTTGAAAATTATAGGTCGATTCTGTATTACCCATATAACAAACCTTATATTTCTTGTAAGAACTTACAGATTTGCAAAGAATTGCACCATTAGTTTAATTTTAGCAAGTTCACTGTACCATAAAATTTGATATTACAGATATACCACTAATTGGTGAATGAAGATTTTAAAAATCGTAAGATTTTGCAATGGCGTACCAAAAAATTTCAAAAAAGAGGTTTGTCTCCTACCAATGAAAAGTACTTACAAACATAAGTTTATTAATTTTCATTCAGTCGATGCAGGGAAAACAAATAAAAAGAAATAGTATACTGTTTTATTAGGAGTAAAAGAAGTACTTTTTGTGGCGAGGTTTTAAGTTTGCTGGACGAGCTTTGCCAAATACATGCGAGCCACAAAAAGTTCTTTTACTCGAAATTTTTAAAATAGTAATATAATAATTTTAAAATTTGACATTTAATTTACATACAACACACAATACAATGTTAGTGTATATTGGGTTGCCTAAAATTCATCTCTACTCCGCCCTTTTATTCCTTGTCAGTGCAAAGTAGTAATTTCTATTCCTAGGCAGTATGTACAAAGTGACCATAGAATCATCGAACATAAAAAGTGACATTATAAAGCCCGTGAAACGTTACAGTAGACACTTCTATCTATGGTAGACCCAGTATTTTAATGACGTTTGAAGGAAAACACCCTATATCTCGGTAACAGTTGAGTTTTGAATAATTGTTTATGTGGACTTTTTGTCTTATTTTTACTTTTAGTATACAGGGTGGTGATTATTTCGATGCTCACCATTGGTATCTTTTAAAGTGGAGGAGATACGACGTCGGTTAAATTAGAGAAAAGTTGCTCATTTTTATGGCCATTAAAAATCTGAAAGAAAATTTAGGATATTTGAACTAGTTGTAAAATTTTGGCCAAAAAAACAAAAAATTAGATTTTGGAAAACCATTACTGTTACATCAATGAAATTTGGTACCTTTAAATTGTTGACTATTCTGAGTTAAATGACGTAAAAAAATTTTTTTTGGCCTCCTAGATTCGAAGCAGCGATATTCAATTCTTTTATTTCTTATGGCCGCCATGTTGGAATTTTACATCATCAGATAATAAATAATAATACATTTTCAGATTGCTAAATAACAGGTGTCTTTATAATACTAAACAAATAAAATGATTAGTATTTGCATTTTTATTATTAGAATTTTGATCAAATTTAAAGTTTCATTTGAGGCGATATTTTTATGGTAACCATGGAAACTATCCATAAAACATTGATTTATTCATTTGTTTTTTTTACAAATTTTCAAATTTAACACATTTTCTAAGAGAACACATTAATGTTAATTAGCAATCTGGAAATGTATTATTATTTATTATCTGATGAGGTAAAAATCCAATATGATGGCCATAAGAAATAAAAAAGTTGAATATCGCGGCTTCGAATCTAGGAGGCCAAAAAATTATTTTTTGACCTCATTTAACTCAAAATATTCAACAATAAAAGGTACCATATTTCATTGATGTACCAGTAATGGTTTGGAAAATATAAATTACTTTGTAAAATCACATTTTTTAGATTTTTGGCCATAATTTTACAACTAGTTCAAATATCATAAATTTTCTTTCAGATTTTTAAAGGCCATAAAAATGAGCAACTTTTCTCTAATTTAACCGACCTCGTATCTCTTCCACTTTAAAAGATACCAATGGTGAGCATCGAAATAATCACCACCCAGTATAAGCATACAAAGCCGTGACCATCATTTTAGAAACACCCTGTATACAGCAGATAGCTCAATTCTGAGTTTACCAATGGATTTAGCTAATATCTTCAATATATAAGTATCAAAATGTACTAAAAGTGGATTTAACACGTTTTCATGTTTGCTCCTTAACTTGTTTGTCAAGCAGTCCGCGTAGTTTATCAACTAGGCTGTGACATGGCTGTGAGTGACACCTTATGAAATAAGCATAAGCATATTATAACGGTTAGTCGTAAACTGCACACCAAAAGCAATAAACCACCAATGCATTTTAAATGAAGAATTTACTGCTTCTTTGTGCAATTTACGTCACATCATTATAAGATATCAGTTTTATGTCAGGTGCCAGTCTACTAGGTGATTTAGTCCAGCAGCCTTATTCTTGAAGCAGTCGACATGATGTGGCACACCACTTTTATCATTCTGTCCTTTTCATTAACATGAAAAAATAAGAGGACAGAATGATAAAAGTGGTCGGCCACATCATATATGTCGAATGCTTCAAGAATAAGGCTGCAGGATTGATTTTTTTGATGACTGAGATCTCACCGACACGACTTAGGTCGCTAAGTTAAATTAAATTTTGAATTGACAGATTTTGTATTGTGTTCCTGTCAATTTAGACATTAAAGTAGTTTTTAAATTTTAAGTCGTGTCGGTGAGATCAGCCATAAATTCCATAATTTTTATTTTTATGGAGGTAGTAGGTAAATAACTTAATTAAGTGATAATTAAATTTTGCCATATTTATGGCATCTTTGTGCGTACTTGAATGCAAATAGCCCACAACTCAAAAACAAATCTTGATGAAATAAAATACAATAAAATTTATTTCATTGAATGCTTATTAATGCAAGTCACTTGGATGGGTTTTAGTTGTAGTATATTCCAGAAAATCCCTCGCCAAACACCCTTTTATCATGCTGGAAAAAATAAATATGTTAGTTGTTTTTTTAATTTTGTTTGGGCTTGTTTGATAATAGAAGTATATAAAAACAAACTCAACCATTTGTAAATTAACTTTATTTTTGAAGTGAATACATAAATCTAATAAAACGCCAACATTACACATTACCGCCGTATTAAAATTATAAACCCAGTAAATATGGCGTTTAAACCGGCCCTTTTCGCTAATTAAATTAAAATACATACGTTAACACGAAATTGCACTTTGAAATGAATTAAAAATTAAAATTTAATTACCGCAGCTCTTTGATTATTTTTTCTCTCAAATACTCTGGAGGCGTAATGCGTTGCGTAAAAAAGTCCCTGTAATCAATTTCGATCTTTTCTCCCTTATTTGGTTTCACGCCCATTTGAAGCAAAAGCGCTTCAAAATAAATTGAGGTCTCTTTATTTTTAACCATTTATACATTTATTCTGTAACTAGTTCAAGGGTTTGTTTTGGTTTAATTTTCTGCATTAATTTACATTAAGTATAAAGTAAATGGGTCAATTAAATCATAAATTGATTCAAGTACACCTAGGCTTGTTTATTTATTCTGGGGAACAAAACAAAACAAGACATTCTACGGCATTAGTTTTTGTAGGCAAATTAGATGCGTGGCTGTATACGCCTGGCCTAATTCACTCTAGACGTTGCCCCTAGACTTGTTAACGAACGAGGCAAGGCGAGGCAATGCTTTTTCTCGTATCTGCTTGGTGAGTCGCAGGAACATATAGGAGAAAAGCATTGCCTCGGCTTGCCACGTTCGGGTAAGTGCTCAGATGTGGACGCGCCATTGAGTTGTACAGAATTTTTGCATCAGCATCAGCTTCACTAGTTTCATGATAGATCCGCCACTGTTAATGTGCTATAAATATAGTCTATCTATTAATTGATGTTTTGCAATGATTTGCATGAGCACAAGAGCGAAGGACGCGACTGGAAATTGTTCTTATAAGCGACGTGCTTCAGGAGATTTTATTGTAATTTTGTGTACCACAAGCTCCAGCACTTACGGAACTAGTTGTACAGTACGATCAATGAATATAAATTTATTACTCTACACACTTTCTAATTTTGATGAGTATTTTGAAGAATTTTGAGGTTTTGTTATTGTACATATTGACTATTAATTAGTCAGGAAATATTAATTACCGTGCAGTTTTGTGCAGCGAATTGGGAGCTTTCGCGTGCGTGGTTTCATATATCACGCCTGACGTATGATGGATATAACGTGCATCATGTAAATTAAGCACAAATTAATTTGTTATCTCCAAACCAAATTGAGTCACACTAATTATTTCCAATTTTTTTTAAATTAAATCCTTTAGACAATTAACCTTATTAATGTTTAATTACCTCTATGGAATGAAATTGCTAATTTATGTTTATTGAAGTAATTTGAATGTAGCCCTGGAATAACGAATCACGAATACATAAAACCTTTTAAAAAGAGATTAGTTTATCAAATATATTAAACGTTTGGACACCTATTCGATACTGATTAATTATCGACGCTAATTTGCTTTGATTTTCCTTAAATTGACGAATGAAAACATAATGTCAAAATATTATTTCAGAGCATGAGAGTCGTACACAGTAATTTTACTTAAATTCGTATTATACCTTTCAAGCTTTCAGCTTTGAACGTTCATAAAGTAGATTTAATACAAGCCCAAATATGAACTTTCAACTGTTTCGAACAAATAATTGAATTTGAACGACTTATTTACTGCTCACTTGAAACGCCTTTTATTTAAACTTACCTACTTCTATTTTGTAGCAAAATATAACATTTAATATTACCTGTATAGGTAAAGAGTAAACACTAAAAGTTACCTGTTAAAATACATTTTACCAGATACATACACTTTATATTGATTGAATTATAAACAACATTAAATTTAATAAAGTTTTGAAACTAAATTATTACATTCAAAACTAATTATTTATTAAAAATGCTTTAATATTAACTTTTAATTTAATTTATAATATTATTGAGCAGCATATTCATCAATATTAAATAGTGAATTGATTTTTATTGCGTCACTAAGGCGCTATTCACATGAGACAACTCAAAAGAAACTTTTGGCTATGCGATGTCTGGCGACTGGCGTTCGCTAACTGCCACGTACACACCAAGCGAAGAAGCGAACGAAGACGAAACGAACTTGGTGTATACGCTTTACAGCGAAGGTTAACGAGCGCGACGGAAGGCGTTCACTGTGCTCCAACAGAGTGACTGTACTTCAAAGGAAAATGAGCGAGCGAAGATTTTGGAACGAACGCGGTGTGGACAAGCTAGCGAATGCTCATTCAACAACGACGGCCGTGTTGCTAGCAAACTTCACCTTCGTTCGCTTGGTGTGAACAAAACGCCAGAAGCGAACGAACGAACGAACGAACGACATTTTCGGTGATTCCCTTCACTAGCCTTGGTTAGTGTGAACGCCCTTGTTGGCGTTCGTCAACTTGTCCAAGTTTGGTCCAACATTCGTCGAACATAACGTTTGCCCCTCACACGATGCGTCCAACGTTGGCGTTGGTAGTTTTAAGCGATCTTTGCACCAACGTAATCACGAACCTAGAGCGTAAGCCCAGTACCAAAAACCAGCTCATTAGTTCATTCTAAAATGGTTATTTTTCCATTTCATATCAATATACAGGGTGACCCAGTCATATGCCTACGGTCTATAGCTTCTTTGCTATAAAACATATCGACTTGCGGTTTTCATCAACATATAGATACATGCATGCCCCGTAATTTAAAAAATATTTTCGATTATACACGGTGTCCCATCATGGCCTACTGAACCAAAGTTATATTTTTTTAAACGGAACACCCAGTATATTATGACATATACTTTGTCTAAACTTTTATGGGTCTATCATCACTCGTTTTGCTGATATTTGCCATTTAAGCCAAAAAAAGATCAATTTTTGAAAAATCACTACTCTAAAACAGAAGAACATGTTGGCTTGAAATTTTGTCAAAAATTTTTCAACATCGTCTAGTTTACAACTATCATGTCAAATTTAAGTTTGTGATAATTTTTTATCAGGGTGCCTTATAAAACGCAAATTGGACAGTTACACGAAATTTTCAAATGGAACACCCTGTATATTTTAACGTCAGTCGATGGCATTTTTTACAAGCTTTCTATTGATATATTGTTTGTATGGTCGCTAATCAATGGTTTAGGAGATATTAATATCCAAACTGAGAAACAGTGACAATAGACAAAATAGCTCTCTTGGTGAATTTTTTCAGGATTTTTTTTAATTTGCCTAAAACTTATTTGTGTCTTTCTCTATTTTGCTTTACTGATTACCAACTGATAACAGTTGAGTTTCATATCAGTTGCAGCGTGTTAATGTCTCCAATGTATTACATGGGCTTAGTCAATTAGGCGACATCTTTTCAGTTGCCTCGTGTAAATAGAGTCTAATTCACATCATAAGTCATATAATTTATTGGTAGCTTGGTTATAGGATTGATTTAAAACTAGTGTCCTAAAAGTGAATAATCAAACCGTACTAGGAAAGGGCGGGAAGGTTATTTTCAATAAAATATTATAAGGACCTTACATGAACTTTTCTAATTGGTAATTGCTTCATGTGAAGGAGATATTGCTTTTTAAATAAAACAATAAAATCATTGTTTACCTAAAAGAATCATTTTTAGAAGCGTTTTCTTCATAAATGGAGAATTTTTGAGAATTGCCAGTGTTTGATTAAAGGGCGCAGATCAACCCACATTTATAATAAAATCGTATTAAGTATAAGTGGGTCTTCTAAGTAAGATTCCAATGAAAGTTATTTTATTGAAAGTATAAATAAAGCACGATATTGATTATTATAAATCTTCCAGAAAATTTAAGGTTGGGTTAAACCAGCTTTACTTTTTGATTCAATTTTATACCAAATCTTTATTTCTACTAATTAAGTCTCGTGTTCATATTATTATTAAAAGCTTCAAAAAAAATTTCAGCACATGTTAAATATTCCCTACGTGGTTTACGAAATACGGAATAATAATTAAAATACACAATTAAATATAATAAAATAAAAATACTCACCCAAAATTCAACAAAGTACGTATTTCGTTTAAAACCGTGAATTAATTTGAATTTGTAGACAATTAAAATACAGGGTGAGTCTGTAACATAGAATAAATTCAAAATGTAATGTCCGAAACGTCGAACGTCCTTTAAAATAAATTGTGACCGTTTTCTCGGGAGTTTCCTTTATATCACACCTCATAACCACTAGTGTTTCCGTCCAAAAAGAAGGTAATTTTCTTGAATTTTTTAAAGGAAAACTATTGTAGCGATTTTTTTGAAATTTATACATTTTACCAGTAAAAATAAAAAAAATTCAAATAAAAATCTTTAATATTCTCGTAGTTATTGGGTATCTCTCCAGCGACCAAAAAAATAAGTTGCCCCACTCCTACAGTGATTGCGGCCTTTCCAGTGCCTGATTTAAAAAAAGACGTTAAACTAAAAGATATTTCTTATACAATGAGCCAAGATAGAAAAAAATATTGAAATTTAAGAATATGACGGATTTTTGAAAAAAAAAGTCTGAATTTCGCTCAAAAATCTAATGATTTTCAAAAAACTGGAGGGCTATTGTATAGAGAATTAAGTACGAAAAGAGATAAAAAAAAATCAAATCGATCAGATGATATGTTTTCGAGTTAGAACTGCAGCAAATTTGAAAAATGTAGTTTTGAGAAAACCGCGTTTTAAGATAAAAGTAGTGATTTTATTGTTATAATAAATATCAAAAGGCTGTAGCTGAAAAACTATTTTAGATACGTGATTAAAATTTTAGTATAGATTATTTGAAAATTTCACACTAGTGGTGCACCTTCAACTTGAGTACCCAAGCAAAATTTTATTGATTCATCTTCTCCTCTTCCAAAAATATTCAAAATCTGTATGTAGTACGGTCCAAAAAAATTACGCTAGCCCGTTTTTTGGTATTTAACTTCAGTTTTTTGTGAAAAAAGCTCGGATAGACCGATTTTTTTTTCAGGGGGGCAGATTTTTTAAAAATTATTCCTTACCTATTTTCAATCTTTAACAGATGATTTATATCACCTAAATAATATCAAATGATAATAATAATGTACTACCATTAAGAAAAATATGGCCGTCTCAAGCAACTTCATAATTGATGAGGCGACTGTTATTAGTCAACTCAAAAAATCCAAAAGCCTCCTTCACTAATATGAGCTAGTCATCTGAAAAAAACGCGCGCCGTGTGTCCAGTTTAAAAAAAAAACTATTGACCAATCTCTCTGGTCTGCAACTTTTCTAAGCCATTTGAGTCCATACTGAGTAATCATATCTACTGATCTACTTTAATATTCAAACAACAAATCTCAATCTATCAATATGGCTTTATGGCAAAACGATCAACCACAACCAATCTCAAGAATACATTTCGAAATCTTTGGATAAACGCTTGCAATGCATATCAATGGTGCCACATGTATGTTCTGGGGGATAAAATTCTAAAGGTCGTGGTTTTAACCCGCCTGGACCTATTTGTTAAGGGGGCAGAGATACAAGCCCTTTTGTATTTTTACCCGGAATTCGGATGTTTTTTGCGCGGAGACAGGAAACGGGTGGTTGTTTTCGTCCGATTGTAAACATCGAAGGACATCGTAAATGGGAATGTTTATTCTAAAAGCTATATGAATTATAAATTTTTCGAAGTTTGGTAACACTATGAAAAAAGATGCCGAAAAGCGGCGACATTTGGCCCACGAAAAAGGTGTTTTCTCATTCGTATTTTAAAAATTGGAGTTCCGTCATAAAGGGGGATGTTCGTTCTAAGAGGCGTATGAGTTTTAGATTTTTTAAAGTATGCTAACGCTCTGAAAAATTATTCATAAAGACGGTCAATTTTATTCCGATTATCGGCACTTGAAATAGGCAGTTCATCATTAGAAGTATGTGTACTTGCAGAAATTTGGATAAATATTTAGAAGTATTTGGGGTAAAAAAATTCCTTATATCCAACGCCCCCCCCCCCCAAATACTTACAGTTTATCATTGTTCTTGCTTTACTTCATGCATTCTCGGCATGTGTACCTTGCCTCACTATTATGCTTTTTCATTACTGCTCTACTTTAATGCTTTGCTTTAAGGCTCTGCTTTATGCATGATAGCTATGTAGGCACCCTTACAAACTGATGTAATATACACTTACTTTAGCAAAGCTTTTGATAAAATACCTCATCATATTTTAATATGTAAATGACGAAACTTTACATCAGCGATTGTGTAATTAATGTAATCTCATCATATCCAAATAAACGCTATCAGGTTGCTGAGCATCAGGGCACACTCTTGGAGGTTATGTTGATACAAGTGGGTGCCTCAAGGCTCCATCCTGGGACCCTTACTATTTTTTATATTTATTAATGTTTTGTTTGATTGTATTGATTACATATCTACTTTACCAAATTTAAAAAAATGATAATAAATATCATGAATATCGTAAAGCTGGATGACGCTAGCTGGAAGTGATACTTTGTATTTGCAACTTTTATTTTGTTCTATTGGTATTTACAGTGCTTTTAATTTTGTAAATTAGGTAAAGTGTTATAAAAGTTTCCTCTACTGGAAACATCAAGTTTCATTATTAATTAATTAATTAATTTATTTAATAAAATGTTAATGTAATTTCCTCAGCAAGTTTTGCAGTGCTTTTTAATATAGAAGTAATTTTATAAAGCATTGTACTTTTTATTTTTATATATGACCTTTATTACCATTTCTATTCATTAAGGTGATATCATCCCCAAGTTACTGGTTATTATATGTACTTGCACTTTTTACTGTTGCTCATTTTACCTTCTTTTGCCAATTAAAATTATTGAGTCGAATTATTCCTCTAAAAATAAGACTCGACGTGTTCGAGTGTTTTGAAAAAAAAAATGAAGTTAAATACAGAAAACGAGCCTGTGAAATTTTCGTTCGATCACCCTGTATAATCTAAATGAACAAGAGCTAATGTGTTGTTAGCTGTGTACTCATAATAAATGTATGTAATATGTTTAATGTACTTAGATTTATTTTTGATAGTAGTAAGGTTTTTATGAAACATTGATGTATACCTGAAGTAATCATAAAATTTAAGAGATACGATATCAATCAAAAATGTTCATTCAAGTGGATAGTGTGCCTTATTACCTGTCCATAAGTGAACATACGTAATTTAGAATTTCGTTGAAGCTAAAAAAAAACGGAAATATGTAATATATTTTTTTTGTAAAATATTACTATAGGTATTGGTTTATTTTAGTCCAATATCATTAAATTTAAATATAGAGTTCTTAGAATACGGTAACATATTTTATTCCAAATAAATTTTGCTTTTGCTGTAAAAAGTTTAAGCGTAACATTTAAATATGATTTAAGAAGGACGAGAATATTTTAATAATATATGTTTTTCCAAATAAATATTGTCACAAAACGGAAATGTGAAATTAGTTTACAAAAAAAATCGGATTATCTTCTTAAAAGCTTCTAAAAAAATATTTGTCAGAATCTTAAAAAACTCACGATGGATTGGATTTAAAATTGTCTCTATATAATACCTACGTGTGGAGGAAATTGTATATCCTCAACCCTGCTTAAGATATCCTTTTATAATATAAAGTAAACTGACGTGTAACCACGTGAGAGAAGACAATCAAAAACAAAGTTAATTTTATGGAAACCGAAAGTGTCTCCGCGTCCTTGCTTGTACATTTTAATTAAATTTAATATAAAGTGTCTTATTATAATTTCATCATAATGTATACAATTTTATTTTAAGATTTATTGGTATTTTGTAACTGTTTCTATGTAATTTTTGGCTGGAGTATCCGAAATAGCCGCAAAATTCGGTTTATCAGATCTAGTTTTTGAGGTACGTTGTGTTGGCTTCTTTTAGAATAATATCATTTGATTTTTTAACATATTATGTCAGTCAAAAGACAAAAAATACAAAGTAAAGTATTATTTCATAAAGTAGATAAATATATATATAGATATTCATTCATTACTTATCACTTTATGGTCATGTTACATATTTTCCACTAATTCTATTTAATTATCTCCCGAATGATGTTCAAGAAAATCTTGTAATATTGGAAGAAATGAACAACGACCATTTGATTCAATTGTTGCTGTAAATTGTGGATTTTATTATTGTCCTTATTTGAGGATCATGAAATATTCTTACAAATTTTTGTACAATCATGTGTGGTACTATCATTTATCAATGTTACAATTTTCGGCGGAAAATTCCAAGGAAAACTTCAGAAAATCGTCGATTTGAAATCGTGTATGGTACTATCAGTTATCAGTGTTACAATTTTCGGCGGAAAATTCCAAGAATAACTTGAGAAAATCGTAGTTTTCTAGAATTATTTTGATTTTATTCACCTTTTTGGGACTTTAGTTGGAAAAAAACTTAATAACTTTTTTATTTTTATAAACATTTTTACAAATTTTTGATCAATCGTGTGTGGTACTATCATTTATCTATGTTACAATTTTTGGCGGAAAACTCCAAGGAAAACTTCAGAAAATCGTCGATTTTTTGAATTATTTTGGATTTTATTCACCTTTTTGGGACTTTAGTTTGAAAAAACTTCATTACTTCTTTATTTTTATGAATATTTTTACAAAATTTTGTACAATCGTGTATGGTACTATCATCTATCAGTGTTATAATTTTCGGCGAAAAATTAAAAAAAAACTTGAGAAAATCGTCGATTTCTTGAATTATTTGCATTTTATTCACCTTTTTGGGACTTTAGTTGGAAAAATCGTAAAATATCTTTTTATTTATATAAACATTTTTGCAAAATTTTGTAAAATTGTGTATGGTACTATCATCTAGCAGTATCACAATTTTTGGCGAAAAAATCCAAGGAAAACTTCAGAAAATCGTCGATTTCTTGCATTTTTTGTATTTTAATCACGTTTGTAGGTCTTTAGTTGGAGAAAACTTAATATTTTTTATTTTTATATTTTTATAAACATTTTTACAAAATTTTGTACAATCGTATATGATACTATCATTTAATAGTGTTACAATTATTGACGGAAAATTCCAAGAAAAACTTGAGAAAATCGTCGATTTCTTGAATTATTTGTATTTTATTCACCTTTTTAGAAGTTTAGTTGAAAAAAACTTAATAACTTTTTTATTTTTAAAAACAATTTTGCAAAATTTTGTACAATCGGGTATGATACTTCCATCTATCACTGGTATAATTTATGGAGGAAAATTTCTAGAAAAACTTGGGAAAATCGTCGATTTCTTGAATTTTTTGTAGTTTATTCACATTTTTAGAAGTTTAGTTGAAAAAAACTTAATAACCTTTTCATTTTTATAAACAATTTTGCAAAATTTTGTACAATCGTGTACGGTACTATCATTTATCGGTGTTACAATTTTTGACGGAAAATTTCAAGAAAAACTTGAGAAAATCGTCGATTTCTTGAATTTTTTGAATTTTATTCACTTTTTTGAGACTTTAGTTGGAAAAAACTTAATAACTTTTTTATTTTTATAAAAATTTTTGCAAGATTTTGTACAATTGTGTATGGTACTATCATCTATCAGTATTACAATTTTCGGCGGAAAATTCCAAGAAAAACTTGAGAAAATCGTCGATTTCTTGATTTTTTTGTATTTTATTCACTTTTTTGTGACTTTAGTTGAAAAAAACTTCATAACTTTTTATTTTTATAAACATTTTTACAAAATTTTGTAAGATTGTGTATGGTACTATCATCTACCAGTATTACAATTTTTGGCGAAAAATTCCAAGAAAAACTTCAGAAAATCGTCGATTTCTTGAATTATTTTGTATTCACGTTTATGGGAAGAAGTTAGTGGCTAAAATACTAAATTTTGGTAATACTTCTGAAATACATTTTATGATCCTGAAATGCAATTCACTATTTTGAATTAGGATTTCTGAAGTTGAATTTATCTAAATACAACTGGAGGAGGTTATTTTATTCTCTACTGGCAAGTTTAGTTTTCATTGAAAAAGAAGGATACTAAGGAGCTCATTAAGGTCACCCATAGAAATTCATAACACATTTTTGACAATTTAAAGTAGGCGCCTATAGCGAAATATTTACAAAGCGTAAATACCCGAATCTTTTCTATGAATTCATTTCATATCTTATCTTTGAGAGTTATTCGCATTTTATTTATTTGCCAAGCAAAAAAATGCAATAAATCTTCTACGGAGTATTTAATTTCAACATCCAACGGCGGTGTGCCTGAAAAAGACTGAAAAGCTTTCGTTTTCCATTGAAGCGCAAGCGTCACCTATATTCACATTTTGGAAAGGCGCGCTTTTGGAAAGCGCAAAGCTTCAGTCGCTTCTTATTTTCCGAGTGCGAAAGCACGATAATTTTAAGAACAGGCGCGAAAATAGTTTACGAATTTCAACAACTACCTAAAACTATAAAAGAATAAAATAATTTTCTAGAACTTTTCGTGCGAATAAGTGAATATTATTTCTAAATTATTTTTTTTTGCTTGATTTGATAACTCGAACATATTTTTAAAAGTCTTTTTAATACTCAAATGGATAAAATAATTTAGAAAAAAAAATTAAATACCTATATATTTTAATATTGAATATTAAATTAATTGAGCCAATTTAAATAGCAGCTTTTTAACAATACTATAATGAATTCAAAAATTTTACTATTTTGCGATTTACAAAAGTAACCATTTTAGTAGCTGTTATTTAATATTTAATGTTAAAATATTTTATACTTTTTTCAAGCGGTTCCTAAATTAAGAAGCTAACTAAATTTAAGTGATTTAATAAAATGTGATTTTAAAATATCTTCAAAGTATTAGGTAAAGCAAAAAAAAACGGTAATTTAAAGTGTGAATTAAATTATAATTATACATAAAATTAGAGTATTTGATTTCTTTAATTATGGAAAATATTTTTTGGTAAAATTTTTTGAAATTTTAAAAATCTTTTAAAAATTATTGCTTCAACAGTAAAATTTTTGAAATAATTTGTAACTGTACATACAGGGTGTTGCATTTTTTAGCTTACAACCTTTTAAATTTTTTATCCGATTAAATCAAAAGTAGAGGCTGGTAAAACTTACTCATCAACACCGAACAATAGAACCAGCGACTATCTTCAATCAAAAATTAATGATTTAATGCCAAGAAGTTATAAATCATATTACGCATTTTTTTAATAAAAATTATATTTAAAGATTAAATAAAAATTTTGGTTAAATTAAAAATATTTTTAAAAACTGGATTTTTGAGTCAAAAATTTTGATTTTTTTACTTAAAATATTTTATAAATTTGAAATCATATTGCATATTTTTTATATAAAAACAACAGATTTTTTAGCCAAAAATTATTAATAATTTACTAAACAAAAAATTATTATTTTGTTGAGTTTTATTTCAAAATTTTATATTTTATACATGGATGGATCGAAAGCTCTTCAAACATCACCGGGAAAGTTTGGAAAATTTTAGAGATATAATGAGGCAATCGTGGTTTTACATCCTGCATACATATAAATCTCGATTCCCCAAATATCTGAATTTAGATGATTTTGTTTTATATACACTCTACACTAAACTTTGTAAATAGGGGATTATCTTTGTTCATGTTTGTCAACTCGAAAATTTTTGAATTTATTTATGATAAAAGTACATGTTACTGCCTAAGTAAATCCAAATTATCTTTTTATGTAACTATACATTATTAATATTTTAATATGGAGGAATCACTTTCAAAATTTTCAACATATTTTCCAAAAGTATTTTTATACTATAAAATGTAATTGAGAAATTGTTAAAAAATACTTTTTGGATACAATTTCATTTTGCAAGTAAAACTTTCATTTTCTCTTTCCAAGACATAAATTAATTAATTTAATTTGTACCCCGTATATTTTTCGAAAAATCCACCTTTTTCTAAAAAATCTAAAATTTCATGACAAAATTTGGCTCTAAAGTGAGATTTTGCACATTTTTGTCCAGAACTCAAAACGAAAAGTGATAAATTTTTGGCTAAAAACTTATCTAAACACCTTCCGAAAAACATATAAAACTTTAGTTTAATTAGTAAAATTATAGTTTTTTTTTAAGAATTTATTATTTAAATATTTTTTAAATTTACCATTTCAATAATTTTCTTCGTACTACTAAAATCACAAAAAATTTTTACCATAAACATATAGCACCTAGATGAATTTTATAAAATATTTTTTCTGAAAATCGGTCGATTTTGGTTTTCTCATAATTTTAAAATTTTGTTTATTTTATTTTTGTTTAATTTAACATTTTAGCTTATAATTTTCGAAATAATACATCACGTAAATTATTGACAGGAATTTATAAACACCCTGTATAGCAATATTTGCTGAATTTTGATTGAAAACTCTTTCTAGAACGCAAATGAGGATTATTTGTATTTTAGATTTTACAGTGTAGTATAATAATCTAAACAAAATGTTACAAAGGAAAAATATATGATTGGTGTAAATATTTGCTTTATTAAAATTGAGTAAAATCGTTTTATCTATGGTCGACGCTTATTTTCGTTTAAAAACGAAACGTAGTTCTAATTTTATGCCAAATGTTACAAATGAAGGGAACATTAATTTAGAATGTTTTTAACCATAGAGTAAACTGACCCGACAGTTGAGATTAAAAGTAAAAACTGATTTTGAGCCATAAATACTTTAATGCAATTTAATGGGTTTTTCCAAGCTAAACAGTACAAGTAATTTGTTTAAAAACTACACACATTAAACACTCTACAGAACATTTAACATGCCATAATGTGGAAATAAAATAAAGCTTAAAATGTAGACAGTAGACGAAACGATTTGAATTTAAATAAATTGTTCTCCCTCCGTGCGGAAATATCTTATATATTTTGAAATATTTATTGCCTGAAAAAAATTAATAGAATGATTTTTTTATGAAATATTATAATAAACCTATAGTATTACAAAGAATAATAAAAAAATTCTAGAAAACAACTTAACCCCCGGATGACATAAGTATTTTTTATTTTGTAGATGGCCAAGTGGGGTCAGAAATGACCCCATTTATTTTTTTTGTATTAAAGTAACTGGGAATAACTTTTTAATTTAATTTATTATTAGATAAAGTAAGAAAATATAATATACGAGTACGCAAGACAAATATTAACTCTTTATTTAATGAATAACACGAAAAAAAGTAACCAAAATAATTTTTCTTGCACAACTAATGCAATGAACATTGCAGATATTACCAATAATGTTTTTTTGATTATGTGTCAAAAGCACGTGAACAAATTTGACAGAGTCCACGTTTTCCTGGATTTTCTTGGTATTCAGATTCATTGCCCTTATTTTCCAATATATTAATTATTTAATATGATAAAACACATAAAAAGTCAGATAGAAATAAATCCAGCCAACAATTTTACTATCTTTAGTTATATTTAAAAAAAAACGAGAATTGGGGTCGCAAATGACCCCATTTGGCCATCTTAGGGTTCAAGTCTTTGATTTTCCATAATATACTCTTAAGGGTTAATTGCTTTGATATGGAATTTCTTCTATTCATTTTAACAAAACTTTGATCAAAATTCGGCATTTTGTATCAGCAGCAGGTTATTGGATTTTTCAAAGAGAAGTTGAAAAAATAGGTAAACTTTAACACCCTGTATTTCTAAAATTTAACTTTTTAGTTATTATTATTTTTTATTTTGAAAATAGTGTAAAAATAAATTCGCTAAGTTGGTACAGATACTTTTTAAAGTACATTACCTAAATTTTTTTTTGATTTTGTTGAGTTTTTGGTGTGTAAAACTTTTTTTGGGGTGTGTACAGAGCAAGTGAACCCCTTTATTTCATTCATTTTCTATTACCTTTCATTTGCGGGGTAGATTTTTAAAAAAATCGAAAAAATAAATTTTAGATAATCCTAAGGCTGAAATTTTTCATGAAAATCTGTTTTTATTTCTTTTTCGAAAAGTATAAAAGTTACCGGTTTCAAATTTTTACCAAAGGTAAACACCATCGAAAGACACATTTTAAAAAAATTTGGTTAAAATCGGTTAAAGAGGTTTTTTGGAAAAAAATCGCAAAGTTTTGGCAAAATTTTGGTATAAATACGGCACTTGAAGCCGCTATTTTAAAAAAAAATTATATTTTTTAAGGAATTTGGTGGAGAGGGTGCAAATTTTGAGCTATTAAACGTCTCGGTGATGTCAATAGTTTCGAAAATATTATTTATTTTGTAAAAAGTGAAAAATTTTAGACCCAAATTTTGGCTTCAAACTTATTTTAGCTACCTTTTCAGTCATTACTCAATAACGAAATCTTAAAATTAATCTAAAGAGCTTTTAGGCTATGTGCAATTAGTCGGGGTGAAATGGAATTTGACGGGTTAATTAGACCGAAACGCGTCAAAAATTGCGACTTTTTTAAACGAGATTTTTAAAAAAATATTTTTTGATTGTTTTTTCAAAATTCAAAAACCCTATGCCTGAGCGGTTTTGGTTCTAAGAGTAGATTCGGCAGAATTTTTAAAAATTAAAATGGCCGGACGGGAGCCGCCCACCCCTAATTTCAAATATTCTGCTTTATTTTCCCAACCCCTGCGAGTATAAGAAAATAGCCTATACACTGTAGAAATTACTCTTTTTAAGGGAAACGAAGCGACGGTTGATAATTTTTAAAAACTGTGGGCGGCAGTAGTACAAAACTAAGCGCTCTTTTGTTCGATTTTTTTAACATTTTTTGTTCGATTTTTTTCTGAAACAAAGGGTGAAACTTTTGAAGTGTTGATTTTTTTGCTCATAAATATTGATGTAATAAGCAAAATGAAAAATATCGCACCTTAATAGACAAGCACTATCAAAAGTTACGAATTTTTAAAGTCTGCGTCGAAAAAGCAAGAAAATCGAAATGCAAATTTAAAGGCCCCAAATTAATATAAATAATCAAGATATCAAAAAAAGGCCTTCGATAGATACAATAACGGGTAACTTCTTTATAAATAAAAAAACCGCGATTTTTTTCCACCTGTGGATCTTGAAAATGAAGCGGTACCAATTTGGTACTATTACCTCCCGAAAAGACGCTAAATTTGTACACGTTGCGTCTCGGCACCGCCACACTATTGCGCCTGGAGACTTAAAAATTGTACCAAAAAATCCTCAGGATGCGAGAATAAAAGGTGCCAAATTTGGTCGCTTCCTATTTAAACCGGACGAGGATCCGATTTTTCAAAATTGACGCCGACGAAAACCGGAAAAAACGTTAGAAAAATCGACCGACTTGATTTTTTTTTCAGAATGTTAGGGTACTTCGAAAAATTTAAAATTAAAACCACACTTAGAATCGTTGTATTAATTAATTTAAAATTCGCCATTTTCGTTTTCCTTGGGCACCCTGTATTTATTTATAGAAATTATAGAAAAATAATTGTTACAACGTAAATTAATAACAGATAAATTGACTACGTTTAATAATTTTTGGTAATTTTTATTTATGTACTTAATTAATTTTTAAATTGAGTGCTTGGTAAATTGTTCTTTGGCAGTAAATATACGAAATGTATTTGTCGTGGCTTTTGCTATATTTTATGGTTTGCAATTTTCTATTTGACGACTTCACAATTTTATAATCTTGTTTAAATAGTTTCAATTTAATTACTTTTCTGATCTAATTTTGTGAAATTAAAGTTTTTATTTTATTGTACTAAATTTTGTAATATTAGAATTGGTTATAAAAATATAACATTGTTATTGTATAATTTTAGTTTATTATGGTTTTTACGTGGATTTATTAAAATTTTATTATTGTAGCTGAAAGGTGGCTTTAGGGTGTACTATGATACTTTACTATTTGGGGTATTAAATTGTACATATTTCAAAATTTGTAGGTATCTTTTATAAAATTCACTGCAGTTAATTTTATACCAATAAAACCACATTATTGAAAATATGAAATACTTAGTAAATACTTTAACAACCAGCATTTTCACTTACATTTAATTACTTAAAGTTGTTTTATTTTCTTCGGCTTTTACCAGCTTATTTATCACAAACATTAGGGGTTAACATATTTATCATTCTTACCGAGGCGTATAAATTAATCTGAGGTAAATCCAAATTAATCCCCAAGTATTTGTACCCAGAATGTTGTTGGACTCAATTTTTCTTCGAGCTTTTTGTTGTGTAAGTGAAAATTTTACTAAAGTAAATATTACAGTAGTCTACAGGATCACAGGGTGTATAAAAAGTTTGGAAAAGCCAGTTTATTTTTGAAATGAAGCATTTAAAAAAATATTTTAAATAAAAGTTGTACGATTCTTAATGACGCCCTATCTAGGAATATTGTCCATGACCTTGAACAACAAGATGAAGGTCAGGCGATAATCACTTAACTTTTTTTAAATAGGGGCATATTATAGCTCGCATGGTTACAAACCGTACAACTTTTATTTGAAACATTTTGCTCAAGAATGTTTACTTTCAAAATAAGTTCATTTTTTACAAACGCTCCCCTTTTCATGTATGGCCTCTTGCTTCATAAATCTTAGATTTTACAAAAGAGTTGTGGAGAAAACATATTTTTCAGTAGAGATTTTTGTAATATCTAAATTTAAGAGGTTGGTGACTTATTTTCATTGATATTTATAAAGGTGTAGTTAGTAATTGCAAAAATGTGTACGGTAGCTTCTACCTTCTATTTTATTACAAAAGTTGACACCATTTATTATTCCCCAATTGCAGTCTTCAGTCTCCAGAGCTTAGCGTGTTATATAAAGTCCCATGATGAATGTTTGACACGGTTGATAGTCTACAATTGCTGAATTACATTGTGGATTTTAGGCTTATAAATATTTCTTGCACGTTGGAAGGTAATAGGTGTGTAATTTCTCTTAATTTATCTTTTTAAAATCATACTACTTTTATCTTAATATTTGAATATCTTTGTATTGCCACATGAGGTAAACATTTGTCTTAATTTAACTCAACCGCCAATTAGCACTCGAAATGGTTGCTTCATCTTTACTAAATTATTGGAGGGTGAAATGATTTATCTAATAATTGTAGTATAACTAGATATCTTTCTGAAATCTCCGGTAGACATTATTACTTTGTGTGGTCCTCACATTGTCTCGATGGAAATCGGATCCAATATATAACGGCCTTCACGAAAGGGTAATCTTAACACCGCTTATAGTAAACACCTTTTGATTATATGTATCTATATGATTAGACGGGTAATTTAGTAGAAATAACTTCCAAAGGTGACCGATGACCATATTAGTATTGCTTGGTATCTTTTCACCAAGATTCTCATAAATTGTATACTTACTTTATATTTATGACCTAAAACCTTATGAAAATCATACTAATATAATGATAGATAATATTATTTGTGATTGAAGAGTAAAAATCTCCTAAAGTTTGGTTGTCCATATTTAAAACGTGGAAAGGGGTAAAGCCTTGAGTTAAACCAAACGTTGTTTATGTTGTTACAATTTATTAAATCATGAACTCAATCTGTCTAATGCATTTCGCAACCTGTCGTTGCATCATCAGAGACAATAGGTAAATTTAATAATTTGAACTAGAATTACAGCAATAATATAATCAGGAGAAGACACTTCCCCATATGTACGATACAACCGCTCTACTATAAAACTTTACTCCACCAAAGGATCGGTGAAAGTCATCACAAAACCAATGACAAAATAACTGCGGGTTCAAATATCCTTTACAAATTTTTTAACAATTGAAGTTCGCTCTTTATCGATTCTAATGCCAAAACGTAGAACAAATTTGAAAAATTGAGAAAACCACTGGGGTCAAGTCGATAGCTTTGAAACATCATCAATATGTTGGAACGCTTAGTTTGCAAACTAATTGTAATGATGATATTCCGCAGTCTAATTAAGCAGTCAAAAATAGTCGAAACGTTAAAACTTTTTAAGTTCGATTTACAATCAATAATTTGAAAAGATAAAACCTAATAATTTGTTATTCTATTTAAAATGGTAATTTTTGTCGATGTTGAATGGATTATTTAAAAAGGTTTTACAAGTAGTATGCTCGTGTTCGTCACAAGCAAAACGTGAAGAAGTGGTCTAAAACCAACATATGGTAACTATTTTGGAACCCCCAATCAACATGGACTAAGAAAACTGATTACCAACGAATTGAAATATGCCTAACTTTGTTCTTGTGGGAAAAAAATCAGTTTTCTTAGTCCATGTGATTGGGGGTTCCAAAATAGTTACCATATGTTGGTTTTAGACCACTTCTTCACGTTTTGCTTGTGACGAACACGAGCATACTACTTGTAAAACCTTTTTAAATAATCCATTCAACATCGACAAAAATTACCATTTTAAATAGAATAACAAATTATTAGGTTTTATCTTTTCAAATTATTGATTGTAAATCGAACTTAAAAAGTTTTAACGTTTCGACTATTTTTGACTGCTTAATTAGACTGCGGAATATCAACATTACAATTAGTTTGCAAACTAAGCGTTCCAACATATTGATGATGTTTCAAAGCTATCGACTTGACCCCAGTGGTTTTCTCAATTTTTCAAATTTGTTCTACGTTTTGGCATTAGAATCGATAAAGAGCGAACTTCAATTGTTAAAAAATTTGTAAAGGATATTTGAACCCGCAGTTATTTTGTCATTGGTTTTGTGATGACTTTCACCGATCCTTTGGTGGAGTAAAGTTTTATAGTAGAGCGGTTGTATCGTACATATGGGGAAGTGTCTTCTCCTGATTATATTATTGCTGTAATTCTAGTTCAAATTATTAAATTTACCTATTGTCTCTGATGATGCAACGACAGGTTGCGAAATGCATTAGACAGATTGAGTTCATGATTTAATAAATTGTAACAACATAAACAACGTTTGGTTTAACTCAAGGCTTTACCCCTTTCCACGTTTTAAATAATATTATTTGTGGTATCTATTTTAAGAACATATTTTTCATAGAAATCACGAGCGATTTGTTAAGACAATCAATCAAAACTTAACGCACAAATAAATATGGGGCAAACAATTATTTCTATAAATACTTTTTATTTTTATTCCAATTTATTATTAGTGCATAATATTGTACAAGTTTGAAATTTATATTTTTAGGTACAATCGAGGAAAAAAGAAATATTCTGACCGAAGTGAATCAGAATGTCCTCGATATTCTTGCGCGTGGTTGTACATAACTTCAAAATAATTAAGTAAATAGTTAAATTTTTAATAATTGTAGCACCCTGTATAATAAAATCACATAATTAAAGGAGTCCTTAAATGTCTCGTTTAAAATTACAGTTACAATAATCAAAGAAAAGGAAAACAATTAACTTAATAAATTACAAACACGCTCCTTGCGTCAACCAAAAACATTAATATAAATTAAAGTGTTTTAGTAGTAAATTAAAGTGCAGGTTTACTCTCTTTGTGCTTCAAAAATAAAACCAAAATGACGGGAAACACATCATTTTGTATAAGAAGAGAGGATGTTTCCAACTTGGGAGATAAGAATTTCGTAGTTATCTCACTCTACATTCCTGTTGCATTGGCTGCCCTCATCGCTAATATAATGGTCATAGTTGTCGTCCTCAAGTTTCACTATATGAGAAAGTAAGTACCAAATATTTTATCAATATTTTTGTGTAATAAAATGATAAATTTAAATGTTAGAAAAATTAAAATAATTAAAATAAACTATTTATATGGAAAATTCAAATAGTTTTAGAAATAACCAAAAGCTTATTAATTTTCAATCTAAATTATGTATGCTAAGGGAAATTTAGTTTTGCGAACTTCTGTTTAACATGCTCGATGTTTAAAACAGTACCACTGACCATGCTAAAGGGCAACCTAATTATAATATAACCATATAATACATCAACTTATACACGTGAGTTTTATTGAGGAAATCTTTACTCTTGAGTAAACACATCATCACCTTACTCCGTAATGCAGTATGTTAAACTTGCTGAAAGGGTATTCTGATTCACTCCTTTACATCAGCATGTTTATTCTACATTACTGAATATAACACTTTCTCCTATTCAGGGAGTTTGTTTGCCAAAATACTTCATTTTCGAAATACTGAGTGTTCAAGTTTACTCAATATCTAATTATATTTAAAATATTTAATGGTCTTTATAAAAAATTGTGAGTTTTTAAAATAAATTTAAAGTTGATTTTTTTCTGAGGTATTAACCTTCTTTACCCCCCCCCAATTTTGGTACGACACTGTCTATTATAAATTCAAATATTTACTTCTTTCCACATTGCTAACACTTTTTGCTTCCAGTTTAAATTTCTTTTGAAGCCATTTTATGAGGTAAAATGTACAACCTGCTTCACGATAAACTGGTACACAAAAGAAATGCTAAGGCAGCCAATAAGCAGACGTTTTCGACAGGCTTGGAATATCCCTTAATCTCGTCCCACTTAGCAGGTTGTGCAATCTCGTGGAACTGTTCAAATGTAAAGCATAACGAAAGAAACAGATGTGGGATGTGGTTATTATCACACATATTTAGAAACACCCTGTATACCATATACAGAGTAAGTCGACCAAACTTAACAGCCCTAATCTAAAGAGTTACTCGGTGCATTTTTTATATTCCGAAACAAACCGGAAGTACCTACCCGGAAGATGATGTACCATTTATATTTCAATTCTCAACATGATATGTGAAATCATTTCAAACCAGCTTAACTGGGTCTATCCAAAATTTAATGCATTAGCATTCCAAACTCAGTATTAAGACCTTTTGCGTATCTTTGGGATTGGGCGATGCATTTTACAGTCATGTAATTTAAATTTTTTGACATTTTCCAGCTGGGAAGCAAATAAATGTGATCTGAATGCAATTCTTCAAATGTTCTCTTTTGGACTCTTGCACCAGTTTTGAACGTCTGACTAGAAATCAGCGGCGAATTATCGCACAGGCGCAGGAGTCGCTCGTGGTGTCCTTAATGAACCGGCCTCAAAAAAACTGAAAAAAATTATGCAGTCACATTTTTTTACCAGTCATGGTTGTTTTTGAAAACTTGTATTAAAATAAACCATAAACCTAACAAACAAACTATACAATGGGGCTTTAATTTCCAGCTCCAGACAAATATTCTCTTTCTTGAAATTTTTGAGACCCACCTTCTAAAATTTTTTCGGTTCCAACGAACCGGTTATCCATATACAGGGTGCCGAAAAAGAAGTGCTCGGAAGAAAATCCTAGAAAATAAACGAGATTTCATCAACAAGAAAAAATAGTCAGGGCCAGCTTTTTTGACGGGTCATTGATTTTTGAATGCCGTTAATTCGAAATTTTGTTATATAATTCATAAACTATTTAATCAATTTAATTGAAATAATTTGAAAATTAAAGCTAATTAATGCCACTTTGGCTTGAAGTTAAGAAATCATCATCAGAAAAATATTTTGACAGAAAAAAATTCTTCTTTCAAAAAATTAATGAGATTTCACTTTTTTTCTTGATATTTTCACTATCTTTAAAATAAGCCCCATAATAATGGTACCAGTTTTTTTACATCCGTAAACCTTCACATTCAACTCTAGGTATAAATTAAAAAAAATCAGTGTTCTATTTCTTTTACTTTAGATGCCGCGAGGGTTAGAAAAATACCCTGCGCGAGTTACTTTCTTATTTAAAAAAAAGAGTCTGTTACAACCTTTACTATTGGGTTTTTTGTCTACGAAGTTTCATCTACTTTCTAAGATTTTCTCCTGAGCACTTCTTTTTGGGACACCCTGTATAATTTTGTTTCTTCTTTAATTTTAATTTTGGGCATTTTTCATAAACGCTCATCTAATACCATGACATTTTTTGAAAACGAGAATACCGAGTTGTGTTTTGTCTGGAAATATTTGACTTGGCATTTTTTTTAAATTTCGCCTATGGCGCTATATCAGGGTCTGGATTCCTGAATTTCATCCGAGTGAATGTTAATCTCACATTCCCCGAGTCCATGCGTTAAAATCTCACCCGTGAATCTTGATTCGTCTGGATCGAGAGAATTTGGATACGCCGCTGAAATTTTGACGCATGCGCTTCGAGATTGAGATTCACTGTGTGAGATTTCAGGAATCCATGTCTTGGTCTGAATCAGGCGAATCAAGATTCACGGGTGAGATTTTGCGCATGCGCTCGAGGAAGGTGAGATTAACATTTAATGTGTGAGATTTCAGGAATCGACGTCCAGGAGGCTTCAGCTTCCTTCTCAATTACGTCACAAACTTCAAATTTTGCACTTCTTAGTTTTCCTTAAACTAACCCCTGAAATGTCTCAAACTGATGTCAATTAAAAATGTCATCTTATTTTATTTCTAAAAAATCCGCTACTGCTGGAAATCCTATTAATCAACAAAAGACTGCGTTCTATTCAGTACGTCTACAAGAAAGTATGAGATCCATCTTATGGAAATAATACTCATTATATGTTTCAATCATTTGGACCATTTAGTTAGTTTTTTCAAAAGAAAGGCCTTCAGTAATAACTCCTTCCATTCTAACCAGCTTTGTGGTCTTCCAAAGATTCATACCCGGTCTTTGTCAAACCTTCTAATCTATGCTTTTAATCTTCCTTGCATGGTAGATTTTTGTTGAGTCACCGGTCACCGATTTGGTCTATTGACCATCAAGCAATGATAATTTAATATTTTGTTGGCAAAGAACGGGGATGAATCTTTGGAAAACCACAAAAGCTGGTTACAATGGAAAGCGTTTTTACTGAAGACTTTTCCTGATCACAGCGATTTTGCAGAAATGTCTAAAATGTGTACCATTTTCGTATGGAAATTTTTAATTTATAAAGAATAAGTTTGAATAATAATGTACTTCACATTTTAGAGAGTATCGACAAAATTACATAGCTGCTGAACGCTTTATTATATTCGGAAAGATATCGTCAAAGTAGACGTCAAACACCAAGGTTTTCGCCTTTGGGCACTACGAGTACCTTTGAAGGATTGTGTTTAGCCATGTATGTAAATAAAAAGACCAATAATGGATTAAAGATATATAGTAGCTGCTGTAATTTAAATCCTCAAGAAATATTGAGTTGCTTGTACAAGCTTATTAATAAAGATTATTTCGGGATTTGAAGAAAAAATACTTTCTTCCATATTATGCCCTTTTGCATCAACAACTACGCGAAAATGATTTTTAAAAGTTTTGCCAAATCTAAAGCCATCATTTCAATGACACATATTAAGGACCTACATTCAAACGCAATAAACAACGAACATTACTATAATCGATAGATAATCCTCATTGGTTAAATGAAATTGACAATTAACACATCAAGTAGTCTGTGTACTCGATGTGGTGTTGTAGGTAATAAGTAACCAGAATAATCCATTTCTTTGATGAAGTATTGAACTGGTGTAAATTATACGAATTTTCATGAAAATTTATTACCAGAGCTGTTGGAAAAGGTTGATTTATTTTTTATGGGGACAACTAAAAGATGTTGTTTATTAGCAAAGGCCAATTATACCGGATTTTTTTTTGATGTATTGTCTTTACTAGACAAGATAATAAAAAGTATTTTTTACAAATGTCGTTCAAACACTTGACCCATCTTGCCATTGGAAATTTAAATGTTACTTCCGATTTGTTGCATAAAAAGTACAAGAAATCATTCTTTTGCTTTATTTTAGTAATTTAAATTTTTATTCTATCGGGATTATACTTGTGGTCATTTTAATACCAGTTTAATAAATTTAATTTAGAAATAATTTGAAAACAAGACAAAATTAATCGATTTTAAATTAAAAATAATTAAAACTTTTCATTAACAAAAATTTCAACCAAATATAATCAAATCTAATTAAAAATTTAATTACTTATTATTTTGAAGATTGTTAGCTTAGTTAATTAATTCTTAATTAGAATCCTAAATTTCATAAATTTCTGATATTAAAATTTTATCTGCTTTGAAAAATATATGATGTCTTGTCAATAAAACCAATATGATACCTTTTTATTTATGATAGTTGCCGTTTTATCATGACATGAAAGTGAGCAAAAATAAACGTTTACATTTCGGAGTACATTTTATTTACTAATATTATTAATGAAGTTAGTAAGATGTTAATGTTTTACCTCAGGACATGATAATAATTAAGGAAATTTTAATGGGAAGCATTGCAACTTTATTTGTGTTTAGGAGTTAACTTTAGAAGCTGCAAGAGTTTAATTTAATTTAATGTACACGCAATTATCACAATGTAACTAACTTAAGATAATAAAAATAAAGTTGTGAGTGATTATTTTTTAATGAGATTTCAGCTTCACTTTAGATTGTTAGTAACATCCTTGAAGAATTGACAATTATTTTATTTACCCTGTATTTAAACTAAATTCGCAGGTTTTCATCCAATATTTGTTGTTTTTATCAATCTACTTTCGGAAAAAAATATGGTATTTTTAAAATGAAAATTTAAAACCCTTCCTCAGTAAAAATCCTCAAAGGATAGTTTCGAAGCATTTAAACTTTTTTTATTGGTTTTCTCTTGCGTTGATTTTAAATTCCCAATTAATAAGAAATATATACAGGGTGTCCGAAAAATTCCAGAAGTCTCTCCAGTACGTTGTTGGGGAACCTTCACTGACCCTCAGAAAAATAGGTAAAAAGATCCTTTTGACTAATTGGCCGAGATTTGAAGGGTTAAGTTGGGAATTCAACTCTTTTATTATTATAAATTTGTCATAGTTTAGTAAGAAATTAAATTTAATTCGCGCTTTATTATATTTAATACTTAAAATGAACCTGGCCACAATATTTATTCATTGAAGATTCACTGAAGGGTCCCTAATAATATACTGGAGCTGGATTCTTGAATTCCTGAATTCTTGAATGTTAATCTCATCTTCCTCGAGCGCATGCGTCAAAATCTCACCCATGAATCTTGATTCGCCTGGTTCAGACCAAGTGAATTTGGATTCACCGGTGAGATTTTGACGCATGCGCTTCTTTGAAGGTGAGATTGAGATTCACTGTGTGAGATTTCAAGAATCCACGTCCAGGAGAGCTTATTCGCCATTTTCCGGACCCCCTGTATGTGTTTATTTGAATATAGTTTTGATTTAAGCTAATTTATGTAAACAAATTTATTGAAGTGTGTAATTCAATAAACACAGGTAATACATGTTTATGGTTTGTATCCAGCATTTCTACATGGTATTATTGAATTCTATTTATAAGTTAATGTAATTGCTACGAATTAAATACCGTTCTCAATACAGTCTTTTCAAAACTTCTGTTGTAGTTTATAAAGTGAAAATCCAATCCATCGAAAAACGTTTAAATGTAATAAGTTTAATTTAAATCTAAAACTTCAGCTTTCCATGTCTCATTCTTTTGGTGGTTAATCAATCTTTAGAAAAGCTGTATTGTTGTTTTTTGTAAGCAGCCATTTAGTTTCTAGATTTTACAAATTATAAGTGCTTTTTTCTAAATACTTGCGTACTTTTAAACCCAAAATTATAATTTTATATTTATTTATATTATCAACAAAAAATAATTTACCCTTTGTCTATTAAGCTACAAGAATTTACAGTTTCAGAATAATTCTGTAGTTAGGTTTTCTTATTAAATTAAATGAGATATGAAAATTTCCTCTTTTCTTTTAAATTATGAAACAGCTTATGTATTTAATACACGAGTCTTCTTTCAATCTGCTGTATCCGTTGAGAAAGTTAATATATTAAAATATTTTCAACTTTAAGTAAGATGTTTTAAATTTAATTCAAAAGAAAAATAATGAAACATTGTCTTAAAATGGTTCAAAACTTTATTAAAATCATTATTAAAGTTTTACAAAATCTAGTTACTAGGTATATTTTTTAATTAATTTATCGAATTTGTTGGTATTTAAGCAGTTTTATAATTTAATTTCATACACATAAACATACCAAATTTTATAGCAATCTTTCAAAGCGATTTTTAGTAATTTAAAAAAATGGAAATATTTTCGAGAACTTTGATGACCTGTAAAGTTGCTCCCAGCTGGAAGTAGGACAAAGAATACGCGATCGTGATTACTTTTGTCCTGCTTCCAGCTGGGACCAACTGTACCTTCCCAACGAAGCACTTTTGGAAAGAGATGGAAGTTTGGTTAAATCGTCTTATTTTGGTCTGAGGTGTATGTAGTATGTGATATCATTTTGTACAGACCTTCTAGAGACACACTGTATAGACTTTTTGTCTTAATTTTACTTAAAGTATAGCACAAGAACCACGAGCATAATTTTAGAAACACCCTGTATATCAAATCCAAAAAGGATTATATTTTTGAAATTTTATACAAATTATTAATTGTCTACATAGACCGGAAGCTCGTGACAGTTTTTGGTCTCCGATTTCATACAGTATGCCTTTTGGAAGATAGAATATTTACCCTATAATAACAAAGAAATGCGGTTACCAAACCCCTGCACTCTTTCTGATCATATGGTAAATTGCATTTCCATTTTCACAAAAATTTGGTGTTTTTCTCTGATTTAGCAAAAGATAGTTAAAATAAATTTAAGTCTTGAAAATAATAGACATGCGATTCGAACGGTCCCAAAGGGCTCAAACGGTTATTTGATCTTGTAATAAAAAAAATATAATTTTCCGCGTTTTCATACTGCATGGCAATGAAAAGAATTGCAGTTTGTGTCATAAAACCCCCATAAAAAATTGGCATGCACCCCTCGTTGGTTCAAGGGTGCAAATTTAGGAAAAGTTTAAAATTTTCACAAAACTTCATTGTCATTCCTCGAAACTTTGTATTTTTTAGTCAAATTTTAAAAATTCGAGTAGCATTGTAAAGGTGAATGTTTATTATAAGCGAAGTTGGACTTTTAAATTTTTCGGGCTACCAGAACACTTTGAAAAAAATTTCCGAAACGGTTGATTTTTCTTGCTTTTTTTCCAATTTTCGGCGGCGCTAATTTTGAAAAATCGCAACTCCGTCGGGTTTTATAGGGACGCGAACAAATTTGGTCCCTTTTATTCTTACATCCTGGGGATAGACTGGAACCATTTTGAAGTTTCTAGGCACAACAGTTTGGCGTCACGACGCCGAGACGCAAAGTCTACAATTAGAGCGTTTTTTCCTGCGGCTAGACTTTGTAGCTCCGATCTGTAGATCCACAGATTCAAAAAAATCGCGTTTTTTAGATTTACCATCTACATACAGCGCTTCTTCAGGAAACAAGCGCTTTTTTTGATATCTCAATTTTTCTGTACTTTTGGCGCCCTCAAATCCGGGCTTCGAAATTCGTGCTGTTTTGATGTCGAATTCGAAAATTCGTAACGTTTGATAGGAACCACATATAACAGTCAAATATTTTTTATTTTGCTTAGTACATTAATATTTATAAGTAAAAAAATCGATACGCTAAATTATTACACAAAGCTTTAGAAAAAAATTCAACTTAATATTTTCAAGAAATCGCACAAATCTCACAAAAGCGGTCGGACAAGTGTACCACTGACGCACATACTTTTTAAATTATTTAAAATTTTACTTTATTTTCCGTAAGAGGAATATTTTTTCTTTTTAGAGTCAAAGAGCTTGAAAAGTTATGCGTGAATTAATTAATAATTTAATCTTAGGGGTAATTGGCTCCCATCGGGCCATTTTTGGACCAATTTTCAATTTCGAAAGCTCAATCGAACGCACTCCTAGAACCAAAACCATTCACGCATAGTGTTTTTGGAACTTCGAAAAAACAACGAAAAAATATTTTTTTAAATCCCAATTTTTGACGTGTTTTAGTTTAATCAACCCCTCAAATTATATTTTACCCCCACGTAATATACCTTCTCTTGAAGCTTTCAAGGTCCACTTCAGGACAAAAAAAGAATCACTTCGCTATGTCTTTTAGTTTTCGAGATATTACTGAAAATGTAGCTAAAATAACCAAAATATCCCTTTTGAGCTAAAAAGCTCTGAAATTCTTCGCTTTTTACAAATTAATTCTTACCTTCGAAAGTATTCAACCCAGCAAGACGATTAATAGCTCAAATTTCGCCCCGTCACCTCTTTCATAAGAATATGCCAAATAAGTATTTTCGGTTAAAAACGGCACCGCCCAGCGACGTATTTGTACCAAAATTTTGTAAAAACTTTGTGAATTGTTTCCAAAAATAAACTAATTAGCCGATTTAAACTAAATATTTTATAATTGTGTCTATGCATGGTGTTTAGCTTCGGTAAAAATTTCAAATGGCCTTTTAGTTTTCTAGAAAAAAAAAATAAAAACCGATATCCATCAAAAATTTTATGTCCATAAGACAGTTTTTTTTTCAACTTTCTTTATACTTTAAATATAAATTCAAATTTTTAATATGAAACGAAACACACTTGTGTTACCTAAACTTCATATTACCTTTATTTTCTACAAAATGTACAGAAAGAAATAATTTTCTAATTAGTTTATTTATTTTTCGGTAAATTTCATGGAAAAATAAAATTTATGATAATATGTAGAGTACTTCTAAATAAATACGAAAAAATATAGAAGACAAAGTTCAGAAGATAATTCCTTGACCAATTCTAAAATAAAAGTTAAAAAAATGTTCTAAAACCTGTTTCATTTTGAGTGTTAAAGTTTCTATATCTTTTATAATTTTTTTAATTATTTAATTATTTGATCTTATTACGACTACAATAACTAGAGTCTTTTCCAAGTTTAATTAAATTTTTTTAAAAAATCAAATCAATAAAAAAATAAAAAAAATAGATTAAATAATATAAATAAAAAATGAAAAATTTTTGACAACTACTTTAGTGTTAACTTTTATCTATATCTATGGAAAAACCCTGTACAATTTCATTATTAATATAAGGTGTTCATGAATAAAAAATGAAGAATTTTTTGTGGTTAATAAATATCAAAGGAAAATATTTTTATGAGCCTTTATAAAAATATAAATGCTTTAAAAGTGTTGAAATAGGAATTATATTTTCATAGAAAATATATGTTATTCATAGAATATACGTTATGGATATAATTTTGGTTGTTTCTGTGTAAAATTTTTAATATTTACGTAAAACAATTCTTCAAATGTTTTTTAGGAAAAGCATGATTTATTTTTCCTTTTTGTTTGATCAAAAATAAAAATGAATTTTAATTATAAACTTGCTGCCATTCTAAATATTCAAACCGTTCAAAATTGGTCTTGATTAATAAACTTGTTCTTAAAAATGTAAGAAATTGTTTCGAAATAGTAAAATAAAAGTGAATTTAAATAATTTGTCATTGTCTTTATCACGAAACCCTCATTAGGAGGTATTAAATAATGGAGTAAAAAATTTATACAACTACATGGTACAAAAACAAATATGTTACATCATTAATATTTCCTTTGTTTCATGTATTATATTCATTATATCCAAAATAATTTAGTTGGAATTAAGATTTTTAATTTATTCAGTTAATGTTCTAATTATTAATATTATGAAAAATTATATTTAATCTTTATGAATGATTTTAAAACTTTATTAATATTTTCCACGATCAACAAACTTAAATCAACTTGGCCCATATAATTAAACGCTTTTCCAACATTTCATTTATTTTCCGAGTATGATAAATCACTTTTACTACAACCATTTAACTTTTTAAATTATGCATCTGATTCTATTACCAACACAAAGCACTAAAACTACTTTAAATAAACGCGTATTAATTTCTTGTTTAGTTCAATAAATTTAAAGTGCCTGATTTTTTCTGATACTATGGTGAAATTTTAATCTTTGTTATTCATAAATTTTAAACAATTGTGGGGTTATTTTTGAATGCTCAATATGAATATGGATTGAGATGGGAGAGGACGAAAGTCCAGATTTTAATAATTCAAATTCACTACTCATAGGGATTACGTGTTTTCAATTGGATTATTATTTCAGTTTAATATGGTTTTTAGTTATAAAAAACCTTTCAACCCAAATATTTTTAAATTTTATTTATAGCTTTCATCATCATAGAATAGTCTTTATGAGCAATAGAAATTTTTTAGCGTTTTATTTTATTATAACTGGAAATTAATATTTAATACTTAAACGTAATATTTATAGCATAGAATATTAAATATTTTCTGAGATAAGTATTAAATAATATTTATCTAAAATTAAATCCCAAAGTTTATCAACAATTAATAGAAGCATAAACAAAATAGTAATTTTATTGTCATGATCAGTAATATGAGGAATTATTATTAATAATTATCATGAGTAGGAAATTTATTATCTTTTAAAACACATAAAAAGCCATTTACATTATTCATGAAACTTTCGGAAATATATTACCTATTTTCCATTATTTGTTAGTTTTTGGCTATGGCTATAGGAAATCCGATAGTAATTCTTTTGGTATTCATTTAATGAAAAATAGTTTTGTTTATTTTCCAGTGAAATATATTTATTTATTAGTATTAATTTTAATAAAAAAACTTTAAATTGCATAGCGAGGAATATGTAACAATTTGTAAATAAAGCAATATGACAATAATTTTTGCCTATTGCATATTGTGATAAAATTGAATTCTAAAGAAGTTCATTATAGGATATGCCAAAATCAGGATAAGCCATAAACCACAAATACCTAAGAAATTTACGTTGCTCTGTTTCGAGTAAATTAATATGCTTTTTATAAAGATGACCACATAAATGAAGTTTAAAGAAAATACAGGGTGGCCCATATTTTACTTCCCAGAAAAGATCTCAGTTATTTGAAGAGATAAAAATATAAATCAAAAACTGCTTTGAATGCCAGCACGTATACCTCATAATTTCATTCTAAAAAAATATTTTTATTGACCACTCCTAAGACGCCATAATCATTTTTTTTTTCTTTAATGGGACACCCTAGTTTTTATATTTGATGTTGCATCTAAAATTTATTCCAGAAACAGTGATATGCTACACTTAGTATTTTAAGTACATTTTGAGTATAAAAAGAATTAAAATATTGATCGAAGTAGTATGCAAAATTATTTATTTAGTTTTTTTAAGAATATTTTTTAAATCTAAACTAAATTAACTTAACCTAGTCTAACTGAACCTAACTGTAAATTACAAATTTTGTTAAAAAAACTAAATAAATAATTTTGCATAATACATACTTCGATCAATATTTTAATTTTTTTTATTCACAATATGTACTTAAAATGCTAAGTGTAGCATATCACTGTTTCTAGAATAAATTGTAGATGCAATATCAATTATAAAAAATAGGCTGTCCCTTTAAAGAAAAAAAATGATGATGGCATCTTAAGAGTGGTAAATACCAATAAGTTTTTTAGAATGAAATTATGAAGTATAAGTGTTACCGTTCAAAGCACTTTTTGATTTATACTTTCATCTCCTCAAATAACTAAGATATTTCCTGGGCCACTCTGTATTAAATAAAATAACACAGGCCTACAAAAAAATCGTTTTGGAGCAGCTCTGTTTGTATCAGTGGTCGATAAAGAAGGTAAACGTTTTTACGCAGGGGTTCCGTTTCGAGAGACACCGGCGTAAAAAAAATCGGCGTAAAATGAACACATATTTTTCATGCTTTTTTCGCACAATGTTTGTGTTCTGAATCACAATTGTCGCCCATAATGAAACTACAGTAACTGTGATCCGCTTGTATTATTTTGCTTATGTACTTATGATTTGGCAAGAACAAAAAAAATCATCATGAAGTCTGTTACTTTTGTATGACCAATCTAGTAGATATCAACAAATGAAAATATCCCAATATTTCCTCAACAAAAAAACCTATTCCTCATTCAGAAAATGTTCCAGTACCAGTTTTTCATCAGGCAGTACAGCAATCTCAGGAGGATGAAATTGAAGTATCTAGTGTTTCTCAAGGAGATGGTGACTTTGAATACTGTAGAGATACATCAAATCCTAATACATTTCAACAAGCTTAATGATCTCATCAGAGATCAGAGACTTTGATCTTTCAAAAGAGCGTGTTGAGTTGCTAACATCGAGATTAATAGAAAAAAAATACCTTTCCTTTGGTGTACAAATTACTTTATTTCTGCTGATGAAAATTTTGTATATTGTAGTGATGGCAAATGATAATGGAAGTAAACATGCTCCTATTCCAATTCCTCACGCTACAAGTATGAATCAAGAATATCTTGTGATTTCAGTTCATTTACAGAAAATAAAATATGCTGGACATAATTGGGTGATCTGTGTCTACTTGAAAATGGTTAATTTTTGTTGGGTCAACAGAGTGGTTATACAAAATACTCTTGTTTTAGTTGTATCTAGGATAATCGAGCCAAATCAAGTCATTGGACACAAAAAAATTTGCGGTCGAGAGATGGTGTTGTTATTAGTGAAAGAAATGTAATAAATGAGCCTTTGGTTCCCCGAGAAAAAATTACTCTTCCGCCCTTGCACATAAAGTTAGGGATAATGAAGCAATTTGTTAAAGCTCTGGACAGAAATGGTCAATAGTTGAGCGATCCATTATACATGTATAAGGTTCTTATAATAAGATATGAGGGTGAATGATTGTACTTCCTTATATGATACTATAAGGAAGTACAATCATTCACCCTCATATCTTAGAAATGGTCAATGTTTTCAGTTTATTTCTCAAAAATTTCCGGGATTAAGTACTGAGAAATTTAATGCAGGCATTTTTTATGGGCCTCATATACCTCAATTGATTAAAGATTCTACTAATTTTGAGGCTTCTTCTATGACTGTAATGAAACAACTTGCATGGAAATCTTTTGTAGCCGTTATACAAAAATTCCTCGAAAATTACAAGGCTGACAAGTATATAGAATTAGTTGAGGAATTGCTGCTTGGATTCAGAAATTTAGGCTGTAATATGAGCATAAAAGTGCTATACCTCCCTAGTCATATAGATCACTTTCAACATAATTTAGGAGATTTTAGTGAAGAAGAAGGAGAATGCTTCCATCAAGATGTAAAGACAATGGAGAATAGGTATCAATGCAGATGGGGTGTTCATACAACGGTCCATTATTGTTGGGGACTTATGCGCGATTGCCCAAGACAATTTCACTCAAGAAAATCATTTAAAAGACAATTTCTTGATGTGTAATGTTACAATAAATCGATATTTTTTGTAAAAATGCATTTTTTTCTATCCCATGATCTAGAACTGTTACAAAAAAAACAGTAGCATTTGTGATATCACCATATAAGACATACTAAAAATCTAGGCACAAAAATGTGTGTAGCCCAGTGTAATCAAGGCATTGATGTCAAAAAAAATCCTACCATTTCGGATAATAGTCGAAGAAAAGGAAAACAACTTACTTACTTCAAATACTTGATTATTAAAAGTAAGTTATTTGCACTCTGTTAAGTTCATTATTTATTAAATAAATAATCAAACTACATTGTCTTAACGAGTCTTTAGAATAACATCACACGGAACTTTTGACATTCAAACACTAGCCTCTTGTCAGCACTCCAAAGCTACCAAATCCTTCTAAAATTGAATACAGTTATTTTTAGATTTAACTTATTTGAAGAGTTTGAAATCATTAGCATAAAAAAGTTTTGAACACTTAAATGCTGTGGAGAGTCATCGATGAAAATGTTGAATACACGAGGTCCTAGGTTTGAACCTTGAGGAACACCATTAGTTGCTTTAGACTTTGTATTACGATATACTACTGTTTACTTACGATCTTAAAGATATGAAACAATTGGTTATAACGTCAATATGTGTCTTATTGTCCATGGATGAGGATTGTGTTATATTAGATCTCCAGATTTGTAGACAAAGCATATCTTCAAACATTTCCACAACTAAGGGAATATTCCGCTCGTGAGAATTAAATTTAAAATGTGTACCAATAAAAATGACGGCCTTTAGTCTAACCCCGATGTCACTTTGAGAGCAAGTGTTTTCATGTGTCCAGTGACAAATTCTTCATCAATAATAAAGTCACGTAATAGCTCCACTGAATTACTGTATCGAGTTACCATAGTATTTTTAGGGATATAAATTACCTGTAAGTAGTCTGCAAGACCGTTTACTAGTTCTGGTAGAAACGTAGAACAAGTTAATCAGAAGGTATTAGTTATACGAAATTCGAAAATTTGGGAAACGTTTTTTAGTTTTTTGAAATATTCAAAGCTTACTCATATTTTAAAACGCTCTATTTTAAAAAGTACGCGTTGGATGGCACTAATATTGATTGAATCAGCTAACCCAAATCTATCGGAAAATGGCCGCAACTTCTAAACTACTACTAAAATTTAATTAGACCGCGCACTGCGTTTAGGGAAATAAACGTCTGTTTAAGATTTAGTGGAGAGCGGTTAAAAGACGATAGTCGGCAAATTGGACCGCTTGGTTTTGAAATTCGTTTGATATTTGCGGTTTTGGGCATAATTTTTTTTCAGTAGAGCTTTTTTAAAATTTCTTTTTTTGGTACACAGAAGAATCTTCTAGCTACCAATTTTTTAATTTTTTGTTTTTGTTAGTTAAACCAATTAGTCATACGACAGGAGTAAAACGGGCTCTTTATAAAAAATGTTCGCTTAGCGGTGTTTAAAATACTGATAAAAAACTAATTGAAATAATATTCTTTTTCCAACGCTTTTAGAAAGTTATGGTATATATGAAGAGTTCACTTTTTCGTTTTTTGTTTTAAGTTTATTTTTATACTTTTTACAGCGCTCCAAAAATTATGTAAAACTTTAAGAAATTTTTAGAACGCTGTAAAAACTTTAAAAATGTACGTAAAACAAAAAACGAAAAAGTAAACCCTTCGTTTATACCTTAACTTTTGGCTAGTGCTGTAAAAAGAATATTATTTCAATTAGTTTTTTATCTGTGCTATAAACGCCGCTAAGTGAACGTAATGAATAGGTTTAAATTTGTTATTTATCAATTGACAAGCAAAGGAATGGCGGTTGATAAGGAGCTGTAAAGTTCCACCAAAAAGCGTAAGTTAATAAAATATATTGGAAATTTCTAAATTTAATTGAAGTTTATTTCTAAATAACAAAGCGAAGTAAGAATTAATTCATAAAGTTTGAAAATATATTCAAATTTATTTTATCCTATTCAAGGAATATCTAGGAAAATCTAGGAAAACTTAATTGGAAAATTAAGTTTTCATAGATGTTACAGTTTTGTCAAATATAATTTTTCCCTAATTTAAGTATAACTTTAAAGTTTAAAGCAAGTGGTGTAGTAATTTTAAGTTTTAATCGGTAAAGGAACATTTGAGGATCTAGAATTATTTTTTTATTATAACTGTGTTTTAGTATAAAATACAGTATAACGCTCGCAGTTATAATTATTATTATTTGTATTTTTCGAGGGTGCAAACATTTATTATACACCAAAGTTGAAATTAGTTTTACATAATAAATATATACTTGAATTATCAATTATAATGAATTTAAAAATTCGTTTTGTTTGTTTAAGTACCGTTTATAGTAAAGGAACGAGAAATATTTGAGTTTGATTTTTGTAACTAAACTTTTTTATAATTTTAGGCAACATTTGTAAACTCGAAATGTTAATCATAAAACATGGAATGGATTTTTGATAACTACTGTTATCGTTTTACGTGCGGGTGCTTAATTAAGTCTGATATTAATTTTGAAAAATTAATGGACTTTCAAGCCCGACTTTATTAAAACCCCAACCATAATTCAATGAAACGCAATTTGTCTGGTGTTGATTGGGATGTCAATTTAGTTTTGATAGAACTATTTATAATTTCGCGCACTTCGAAATAACTATGTGATTTATAATTTATAACATGTGTTGAAAATTTCACCAAACATTTTTTGTGATTGCTTATTTCAATGATTTACTGAACTACAAAGAAACATTTTTGCGTGATTTGTTGGACAAACTAGAAAATTTTCTAATATTAAGGCACGTCCACATCGGAGCATGTACGCGAACGAGGCAAGGCGAGGCAATGTTTTTTCTCCTATCTGTTTTGGTGCGATGCATAAACGGATAGGAGAAAATGCATTGCCTCGCCTTGCCTCGTTCGCGTATGTGCTCAGATGTGAACGCGCCTTTAGACCATTGGATTGAATACACCAACTTATTGATCATATTTTGAGAACCACATTTGATTCAACAAAATTATTTTGATCCATCTAAATTGTTACTAGTTTATAACGAACCAACAACTATTTTGAATTTGAAGAAATAAATATAATTCCTTTTATCCAACTTAATTTTTATTTTTTGAATTAACAACAATTTAATTGATTTTTTTTGGTAGACCTTATATAACAGTGATAATGATGTTGAACACAAAATTGTTAAATCATTAATTCAAAATTTATCATCATAATGTTTTATAATACAAACCTTTTCAATTTTATATGAAAGTAAAAATACAATTTACTCTTAATATTTAAAAATACTTCATCTTGACAATATTTAATTATAAGATAATTAGATTTAAATATAACCAGTGATATAACTTGTTCCATTATCATTTGTTTACGAAATTACGAAATATTAGATTTATATTTACATATTAATTCTAATGGTAATTTATATTCTTTTCACCTGTAGAGGGACAATATTTTCAGAAATCGATCGTAAAATAATTTATACCCAAAGACAGTCTCAACGGTCATATTTTTTACAAAAAATCTTGCATGACACTTGTTACAGACTAAAATTCGCAGCCTTGTTGAAATTCGGAAGGGTGGGAATATTTTAAGGTACATATACAGGGTGTTCGTATATCAATAATTCGTTGTCACATGTGAATTTTGCATCGCTACTGCGCTATCTTGAAAATACAAAAAAAATCGCGATATAAAATATCCATATAATAAACTTCTTTATTTTGGGTGGTACCAAAAGATTTCCCAGATGGATTATCCATAGGGGTGCAATGGAATGGCCAGCATGATTACCTGGCCGGACCCTACTAAATTGAAAATCAAAAGTTTATAAAACAAAACCTGTATTATTAGATGACTTTCACTATATGCTTATAAATATTTCCAGAACAATTTTATCCAAGTTTACTTTACTATAATTACTTGGAACAAAAATAAACATAAAAATGATTGGAATATTCTAAATAACTTAAATAAAATTAAAATAATTTTAAGGATCGTCGTTGAAAATAATAATAGTGTAAGTATAACGTAAACCGGGAGAGTTTTAAAATAGCCAAGACAGCGTAAATATTGGAAATAAAAAGCTGATTGTTAATATAACCAGCAGCACTCCTGACATTTGTTATCAATTCCCCTGGTTTAATTTATGTTTTGTTTATTATCTCAAAAATTCGGCCTTTGTGTGTTTGTTACTTTGCTCTTCTCGTTATTAATTTTATTCTTAACCAGTTGTTAAAATATGAATAAATAATTAACGTTAACAAAATCAAATTACTTAGAATTATTACATTATGTGTATCTGATGTTGTGTGTGCAAATAAATAAAAATGTATTATTTGGGGTGTGTATCGTAAGTAAACCAAATAAATGCCCACAAGCAAATATAAATAAATTAAAGCAACAAATGATTTGTCAATGTTATAAGTGGAATTTAATTAACACATATGTAATTATTCCTATAAAATCTAGGATTTCCGTTGGATAATTTGGATTAAAATATAAAGGGTAGATTGAATTTAATGCAATTAATTGTTCAATTTAATGGTTACATTAAATAAATCAATTACTAATAAATGTTATTTTGTTTCAGTATTACCAATTACTTCCTCGTCAACCTTTCCGTGGCAGATTTGCTGGTGACAATTGTTTGCATGCCTAATGGGGCACTTAATGCCTACAGCCTGGTTTGGAACTATGACGAAATATTTTGCAAGCTGATTAATTATTTACAATGTATGTATAAACTACCTTAACTACACTTTGTGTTCTGTTTTAATCATCTATATTTGGAGTGAAATTACCTCTTATATATACAGGGTGTCTGTAATAGTATATTACGCAACGAGCTAGAAAGTGAGCACGAAATTCACTTTCTTGCGAGTTGCGTACGCTATTTTTCCGACGACCACCGAGATTTTGCGACCATTAATAATATTTTGTAGTAACAACTAAAACGTCATAACATAACCTGTGTTAACATCATCTGACATTGAAGTTATCGATTATTTTTAGTTAAATGTACCTAATTGTAGATGGCGCTGTTTTGACGGAAGCAACTGATCGAAACGAATTAAAAATGTTCCTATTTTATTTAAAATTTACACAAAATTTATATAATAATTTTAATAATAAAATAAGCAATATTAGCGGGGTTTAATATATTTTGAAATGTCCTTTTTTTGTTAAAAAAAGCCAAGAGAGGGCTTTCGGAATTCCTTCGCAGCGCCTCTATCGAAAATTACAAGAAGTATTTCAGAGTTACAAAACTGAAAACCAAAATCACTAGTGTAGCTATGATATATTTTCTAAACCACTAATATGAAGCATGGCGATATGGTCGTCAGAAAAATGTGTTTTCTTAACCCATAAATGTACTTACTTTTTATTTTTTTAATTTCCATAAATAAAGAAATTGTGGGGGCCCAAGTTTCGTGTATCCCACAATAGTATTTTATGTACTTTAATTACACACTTTAAGTAATCCATTTTAGGTTTAATTTAAAGTTATGAGATTGTTCACTTTTATAGTTTTAAAGAAAATTGCTACGAAAGATTGGAATAAAATATTTAAGAGCATCTTTCTAGAAGCCCGTCATAAATTTTCCGTCGGAGATAATAATAGGGAATAAAAAATCCATCCCACTTTTCTGGAGCTTCATTACAAATTATTAGTGAGTAACTGATAATTAATTCGAATCGCAAGAAGGCGCGCGAGTTTGAGAAAGTTATTTTTTGTACATCTTCGAATTTTTTTTTCATATAACAGAGTTTAGTTTGTAAATTGACAAACATATTTGGCCTCACGTCACACTGTGTACAAGCACGTGCAAAGATATCGAGTACACAAAAGAAAAATTGTTACTAACTTTACTGGGGTCCATTTGGACCCCGCCATGGTAGTTAAGATGCGGCGGGGTTCTTTAAAATTTCGTGTGATCTCGTGTTTGCTAATGTTTGTTTTTGGGTCAGAATATCTCGTTTGTATCCTCGATATCTTTGCGCGTGGTTGTACAGCGTCTTATTTTATTCGGCCATCTTAATAAATGAGTACTAAATATATTCTGAAATTCTGAACGGTCTTTTTTTAAATTTAAACAAAAATATGTTTTTCGAAGAAAATTATTCCTGATTTTCTTTGTTGTGTCTATACATATAACATAAGCATTAATTAATTTCCAAAACATGTTTTCATATTATTATACATTGGAAATTGTAAATATTTTTAGAATTCAATTAAATCCATTAAAAGTGCCTTAATGGAAAAGCTTTGATTGTAATCTTTTCTTCAAACTTATTTCAGCCATTAGGAATACGGTTAGAGATAATAATTTTATTCGTGATCACAACATAATATGTGTTAAAGATTTATTTCAATCTAATTGCCCATAATAATATTGTAAATAAAAAATAACTATCAACAATTATTCCACCCATTGCTTTAACTCTTGGAGCTTTAAGTATTTTTATGGTATTATCGAGTGAGTAAAGTTATAAAGTATTAACATATGTAATATGTAGTGTATAACAACTGTTACTGCCATTTATATGTGATAAGGATTCAATTAATACTGATCTAATAAACTTTCTTAAAAACATCGGAAAAAGAACATCAACAAATTAAAAATAAAATAAAGCTTAATAAATGTTAATAAAAGAAACAAATAACTGTCATACCTATTTTCAAATTAAAACACGTAGTCTAAAAAACTTCATTACTTACTCAATTGCACTTTAGTAATTATATTTTTATCTTGACGATGCAACTTCGTGTAATGAAAATATAATATTTTACAATAAAAATATTCAAGAGATTAGATGAGAAAAAATGTTCGTGAAGTAAAACCAATATTTTATGCTATACAGTTTATTCTTCAATGGCCGGGTGGATGCTTCAAAACATTTCTTCCTGCTTGTCCACTTCCTTGCCCTCTTCTTTTTTGATAGAATCGCTATTTTTGTACCTCCTGACATGATTACCTTTCCTAAAAGTTGTCAACGAATAATAATTTGTAAATTTTTCTAAAATCTCCACGAAATATTTCCAATTATAAAGGTAGGATTTAAACCAGTGGCGTATCCAGTAATTTTCGGTCAGCAGGATACAAACTCCAAAAAAAACTCCTAAGAGGGCGCATGCAGGGTGTCGCAGAATTCGACCGACAACGGTTAACTGAAGATAGTAGACCAAAGGATCTGTCGTTAGTTCTCAAAGTGATCTACTTTTTGCAGCATTTTTTAAGAAGTAAATGTTATTCTAAAAAATTTCCTGAACTATTTTTTGGATTTTTTAAGAAGTTACACCATTTTTATAAATGCAAAATATTCATGATTTTTGCAGAACCTGTATAATTTTCTTTTTTATGTATTTTTTTAAATTTAAATAAGTTCTCTAAACTTTGGTAAAATAAGGGATTTTCATTTTTTTTATTATACCATTTCAATCACAAAAGACAAAAATACATTATTTATTATTTCATTATTTGTTACACGATTTACAGCGCAGTATCGAACCTTTAATTTGAATTTCTACAGGTTGTCCAGAAATTAAGCGGCCAAACTTTGGGAGACGATTCTACAACTAATTTTAAGAAAAAAACTTCCTATAAACATGTGTCCGATTTTGCTTCCTAAGGGAGCTACAACCCTTTAACTATTGTGACTACAAACTATGTTTTTTGTCATTTATTTGAAAACGGTTTGTAATAAAGATTTGAAATTTGGTGTGAAGACTAATACGTTTAAGATATAATTTGTAAATTTTTTTCAGATTTTTTGAAAGCTCTGAAATTTTTTGAAAGAATTATAGAATAGTTTTGTTATTTTAACTAGTTATTATACCATTTCTCTAGTTATTCTGTAAAATAACGTGGTTTTAGAAAATATGGCATTTTAAAAACTGAAATTGACCGGTCTGAGTGGTCTCCTCAAAAAAATTAAGTACGGAAGTTATGGATATTTTCTGAACTTTATCATCACCTAGTATAAAATTGTAAATATGCAAATGAATAGAAAAATACTAAAAGTTGTTTCTTTTTAAAATAACTATCAAACAATACCAATCTCGATCTATGTTGCCATTTAGTAGTTCCGGGTTGTTTCGGAAAATAATATGCTCAACAATCGATTCATTACGTTCACTTAGGTAATACAATTTTTTATTTCAGTCATGTATGATAACGCGTTCTCAAGATAAACGGGTGGGACGGATGGTCTGAAGTCTGAATCACCCTGTATACTGTATATAGTAGTGCTGTACGAACTTTATATTTTTTAAAGTTCGAACGTTTCATTCAAAACTTTAAAATTGTTCGAACCGTTCGAACATTATGCAAAAGTTCGAAAAATGTTCGGGTTCGAAGAAAGTTCGGGTTCGGAAAAAGTTCGGGTTAGTAAATAGTTGGAGTTCGCAAAAAGTTGGGATTCGAAAAAAGTACGGCTTCGAAAGAAGTTCGAGTTAAAAAAAAGTTCCGAAAAAATTCAATAATATTAAATTTCGGCTACTGATCGAATTGAGTACAACATATGTCCAAGAAAATTTGAAAATAAGAACATGTCCTATTTTTTTACTTATTATTGAACATTGGTACGTTGTAAGTATTATTTTGTTAAAAACACTATTTTCTGAACTTTAAAAATTTTTTTGTATTTTTCTTAGGATTTTTTTAAATAAAATTATTAAAACTACTACTACTTTTTGAGAATTCTATAATTTTTAAAATACGTTTTTTTTGCAAACATCTTTATTTTTTCAAATGGCATGATAGTGAGACCATCCACTATTTAGATAGGTTTTTTTTTTCGATTACAGTGGTACTAAACATGTAGGCTCGGAAATGTCGATATTGATGGAGATCGAACTTTATCGAGTTCGAACATTATCGAGTTCGAATATTATCGAGTTCGAAATTTATCGAGTTCGAACCTTACCGAATTCGAACTTTATAGAGTTCAAACTTTATCGAGTTCGAACTTCATAGAGTTCGAACTTTTATTAATATATAAAAATATTTTTTTAAGATCGAACTAAGTTCGAACCTCAATTAGTTCGGGTTCGATGAACAACACTCGTATATAGACACACAATTTACTTAATTAAAACTTATTTAAAAATTTAACGGAAAAACTCCGCTGCTAAAAGAATCGTTAATTATTTTAGTAAGTAGCTTCTGAATGCATTCTTTAGAATTTTTTATGGTGATTTGTTGCTTGGAAGACTTGGTATAAATTTCATAATATCGTTTTCATATGTGGAGAAAAAGTAAGAAATACATGATTAATTTGGATATCACTTCCTAAAGCAGTGTTTATAGTGGCGAGTTTTTTTGAGAGTCGAGGACAGAAGTGAGGAAAAAGGTGCATCTAGATGTGCCGCTATCCCAGTCGCTATCCCCTACTCTCGACTATGCGCGCACCCTAAAGAAGCTGCAGTTCATTAAAGAATTTTTTGGTCTTTTATTTCCAGTAAATAATTTAAATTATGCACTGTGCCCAATTTATATTGTAACCATTTTCAAGAGTTTTTTTGAGATTATTTCCTTTGTTGTAAGTGCTATTTTAAGAAATCGTTGATATTAAAAGCAATGCTAAATTCTTCAGCAGTACTGATATTTTATACCCATTCATACCCATTATTTTACCAATATAATTTCAAATAGCATGAAGTCTAGTGTCTAGTCTCCAAAAGAAGCATGCACCGTGTTGTATAACTCTATAACAATACTTTCTTTGAGATGCCAAAACTTTCACATTTTGAAGACATTCTTCACATACCACAAAAAGACTACATAGTACAGCAAAAGTCATTCATGCAAACAGTAGAGAGATTAATTCCAGGCTACTTCTCTTATTAGCTTTCCTGATGATCATCGTTCATTTGTAGTTATTTATTACAAAAAATGTTCTGGATTTAATATTTAAATTTGTAGGTATGTGCATTATGAGACCTCAGTTTTTTAGCAACATTGAAAAATCTGTACTATCAAGGTTCTGAAGTAAGTTTAGTGTCCAAATATTTAAAACTCGTCTGCATCCTGCAGGACGTTTTCTCATAAATAAAGTAGTTAGAAATAAGTAGTTATATTATTCTCGTTTAAAGTTATTAACACTTGGTTAATTCTCAGTTGAAAATTCTGCTTCCTAACTAAAACATTCCCAAAGTTTAAAATTAGATATTTATTAAGTTATTTAGTAATGGTAACTTTAAAATTTCCAACTAACTCGAAGTACAAAATCATCGTGATATAACTACACACGACAATTCTAATTAAACTAATTAAAATACTAAAGTAATATAGGGGCATTTCTATGAACCCAAAATTTACAATATTTATATTAAATATTTGTCATTTATCATCGTTTGTTTATATAAACATGAAATTTTTTAAGTAAATATTAATGTTTATATATCAGTCATTATAGCTAATGATTTTATTTTTGTAAATAAATTTTATTTAAAAAAATTAAGTCCTAAAATATTAAAAAAATTGTTTATTTTTCAGAACAAATAGAACACTATAAGTAATCTAAAAAAAATAAATAAAAATTAAACATGTCATTTGGAAAATTGATTAAAAAACAACAAAATGAGTGATTTACTGCACCTAAGCAGTCGTAAAAGTAGAGTTAAGGTGCATGTACACATATGACCACATTGGGGTACAAATAGAAAGAGCACGCTAATATGCTTTGGGGCCGCTGGTGTTTATTTTAGAATAGCTGTGATTTTCTTTATTTTACCAACAGTCTTCACCTCGATACTTGCATTTAGATAGATTGGTTTCTTTTGATAGAGATGCACCTCGAGGTAAACCTCATCTATGCTCACCTAGTGCGTGGCAGTACAAACACTGCCTTATGTGTATATGCACCTTAATATTGCAAGTTTATTAATGAAATAGTTTCACCTTTAAAAACTTAAATCCATTGTACATTTTATTTTATCAAAACCTTTATGTTAACTCAAAGTTTATTATTCCATAAGAAGAAGTTTGTATAATATAAAACCCTATCATAATATAAAACGTTTATGTAAATAGGTAGAATAGTAAAAATTTCAGTATAAAATATCGCTCTAAGAAAATTATTTGAAAAGCTATAAAGTTTTTGAGAGGTCGCACAGTAATTTCACTTGAATTTTGACAGCAATGCGCAATGCATTTATCAAGTGACTGAAATTCAACAAAGTGATTGGAAGAAGGAGGAAATATACGTTTAAAGCACTTATTTTCCGGTATTGCTTCCAATTATACAAATACAGCTTTTCTATAAAGTTACGCTTTCGCAAGATGAGAAATTAGTGACTTGATGCATATATATTAAAATCCGAAGAAATGTACATTTGTTTTCTTAAATAATTTTAGTCACTTTTAATCATTTTTATTTAGTGCTGACACGAGGAAGAACTCGTGTGAATTATTTTTCCGCGCCACAAAACTTATAAACACGAGTTTTTGTTTCATGAAGATAAACTGTTTAATATCCAACTCTGACAACTCACAACACGCCTTGAGTTATCAGTCTCTCGCTTAAAAATATTTAACTTTTTTCATATTTTTAAATTTTATTTAATGGAATTATAAATCAACGACTTTGGAATTTGGGAAAAGTATTTGATAACATTTAAACATGCCTTATAAACATACTGTAATACATAAATTAAGAAGTTTGAAAGTTAAACTCTGAAGACGAGAAAGTTTGACTTTAGCCGTTAACGAGTTAATCCATGTGCTATAATACGTCTCATTGAAAATAGAGCCGAGCTGTACTCAAACTTTGCGGTTCTCCATCAGAGGGATAACCTTAATTTAATTACAAAATAATTAAGATAATTAATTAGCAAATTCAATGCTTATGCAAACGTTTATTCGGGAATTGAATAATTTTAGATTGCGGCAAGTGAGAATTGGAATCAATTAGGACAGACACAAATGGAAATCGAGAAGAATTACTTTCTCGTTTTAATCAACAAATTTCACAGAAAAATGAAGTTTATGCTTATCATCTACTTAAAACCCCTGAATAATTTCAAATAAATTTACAATTATAAAAAATATAATCTGCGTTTAAGAATAGAAAATGTAAATATGTAAATATAATGTGTATCCATTGATTTAACTGAAGATTCACTTTATAATGGAATTTGAAAACCTACATTGATTAGGTTTTGAACGAAAATTAGATGAGTCACCTTATCGAATGCTTTCGAAAATATCCAAAGGTCCTGTTGATGTTTAATTCTTTAAGTCAATTATGTGCTTTAAAATTGATATTTTGTCAACTTTAACTTTAAAGAACGGTTCAACAAGATCGTTTATGTTCAGTTGAAACAGGTGTATACAATAACAAGAATAATCAGTACAAACTGTTTGAAAGTAATCAGCAAATAGGTTTTCTGTATATAAACCACAATTTGTCGAGATATATCTCTACAACCATCATGTGTCCAATAGAATGAACAAAGAAAGATCACTAGACCGTGCTGGCCATTCTATCGAACCTATTCGTCCAATTGATGTTCCTGCAATAGGTCATTTAACCACTCTCATACCAGTAAACAATAATGTGGTGGTGCTTCGTCTTGTTTAAAGTATACATTAATTTTCGGAACACCATTATAAATGAATGCAGAAAAGTCCCCATCGATCCCGTACCTGACAAAAATTTTATTCAAAGTCAAAGGTCTTAAAAATGGGTTTTTCGCGTTTTTCAGCAAATAGGTAAGTTTTATCATAAAATTAGGCCAAACAAAAATTGTAGATCATAAAATTATCTATAAAAAATGTTTTAATGCTTTTTTCCTAAGAGCCACCGTTTCTGAAATATAACAATTATAAAAGTTGTAATCTTCATAATATGCACATTATTCGTCAGATTTATAATCGTCTAACATTCACGATAACGGGTACATTTTTTAACCGAATTTCATAAATCCAGTCTCGCATTAAAAGGGAATGTTTGTTTTATAATCCTATCAGAATGGTTTTTTTAAACGACGGGAAAGCTTTCAAAATCGCTACCGAAAAAGCCAATTTTTTTCGAGCGTCCTCCGCGCCGATTTTGAAAAATCGTAGCTCCGCCGGGTTCGGAATTCAAACGACCAAATCGGGCCCCCTTTTTCCCACATCCTCATTTACTACATACAAAATTTCCGATCCTCCTAGGTTAATTCTGTGGTGAGGGCGAATTTTCCTTTGTAAACGTCAAGATGTCGCGTTTTTTGGCGAAAAGAACAAAAAGGTAATATTGTTAGCTTTTGACTGTAGCTGGAGGAAAAAATCGCGAATGGCATTTTCGTAAAGAGAAAACAGATTAACGTACCCATAGCGGAGCACTTTTTCGAAATTTTTGTTTGTATCTCATATTCTGACGTTTGAAAATCGGGGAACAATTTTGGACATTTTTTAACGAAATTTAAAAAATCGTACCTACTAAACGACTGGACCGATTTTAACGAACGCGGCTAATATTGTGGCTAAAAGTACGGGTAATGCCCAGAAAAATAATTGGTTTTATACGGCGCGTCCAGCGGCGTCGGGATATTTTTTTTTCCAAAAGCGTAGAAAAATATCGATAAAAACGGCGCGTTGAAAAAATTGGTAGAGGAAATAGGGCCAAAACGGGACAAATATTAAAAAACGCTACACGTGACCTGCAAGAGGATTGATCAAACGAGCTCGGGTTGAAGTTTTGAAATCTCTATCTTTTTATTTCACCTCACACCGACCTATTAAAATCAAAATTGTGTTTTTTCAACACCCAGCGACCAAAATAATCGCTGTTAGGTAACGACACATCCTATCGTCTAACTAAAATATGCGTTGGAATGAGATTTTGAAGTACTACTACGCGATGCGGTAACTTTTTTCCATTTCGAAAAAAACTCAAAATTTTAATCGGGCCAAAAAATTTGTAAAAAAATTTAGACAATTTTTTTACCTGCCTGTATTTATCGATTTTAACGAGAGATGGCTTACCTTAAAGGCTTTTGCGTAGGCTTTTAAAAAAGATTCGTTTTGATATCCTAATTCGTTTAGAAGTTATGACCGAATAACCGTTGAAAATTTCTCTTTTGGACGAAGAAATTGCTTTGAAATTTTTGATTAATCGGAAAATAATTAATTTTGACTAAACCAGTTGGCCGATTAGAACGATTTATGGCCTACATTGACCGATAGAAAAATTATTACAGTTTCAGTGATGTGTATACGTGGCGTACTTGCATATTATGAGATTACTACTTTTATAATCGTTATATCTCAGAACTGGTGGCTCTTAGGAGAAAAACTATTAAGTCATTTTTTATAGATAATTATATGATCTACAATTTTTGTCTGAGCTAATTTTATGCTAAAACTTACCGTTTTGTTGAAAAACGCGAAAAACCCATTTTTAAGACCTTTGACCTTGAATAAAAATTTTTTCCGGTACGGTATCGATGGGATCTTTTCAGAATTCATTTATAATGATGTTCCGAACATTCATACCAATTTTTAGCTTTACGCTAATTTTTGCACCTTTACTAGTATTTTTAGGGATAAATTGACCGGACTAGCTTGTCTTGACACAGTGCCAATTCTTCGAGCATACTTCTTCTATCGACCATAAATAAAAACAATATTTTTAATTCTTTAAAGTAGATCGTTTTAAAATGGTCACCCTGTATATTGTGATCATGTAATAATTTTACGTTTATATGAAAAACTCTATTTAAAATATTATAAGGGTAGATTTTCTTTTGTAGATTCAAAGGCACCATCGTTAGGATTTCCTTTACCTTTACCACTTTCTTTAAAAGGTCCTATTTAGCCGAAAAATTGATAGCCTAAGGAGCTATACAATAGGAACATTGTGAGCATATTGACGAGAAGCTTCAATAAATAAAATTGCATTAACTTTAACGCTCGGGATTGCTTTCAATCTATAAAAGATTGCATCCTTATTTGTAGTGTTTTCTTTATAAAAACATTTAGTATATTCCAATCGCAAATTTATTAACGCTCCTTTTATCACATTTTTAAGGAAATAAAGAATGAAAGATGTGCTTTTAAAAATTTATATGTTTTTTCATTCTAATCTAATGCTAAAAAATATCTTTCCATTAAAATACTGAGATGGCAGCTGGGATTAAATTGACCTAAAATAAAATCTTTTACTTCCTATTCTTGTCCCTTTTAAATCAAAAGATTTATATTCCAAACATTTTTTTCCACTATCCTTTATTTCAGAGATATTTTCAATTTTTACTTTAGGTACCTCAACTGTAGAAGCATATCGAGTTTTATTCTGTTTGTCTTTTTGCTTTTACGTTTACTTTAAAGTATTGCATTGTAAGAAGTACGCAAATAAATTAAATTTAAAGATATATTCAATGTTTCTTCTTTTTACAAAATCCTTAAATTCATTTATGCTAAGATAATTACTATGTCTTTGATAATCACCAAGTTGTCTGGTACTTATCAACTACAGACGTGTTAGCTCTAATATCCAGACAGGAAATTAAAGGCATTAAAGCAACCTCTAATAAACTAGCAGATGTGACTGTTGATATAAAATATAAATCCTATAAAATAGGTGTTGGTCTGAACAGGATTATATAATTAAAATATTAATTTGAATTTGCATATTTATAAAAATAATTTTAAAAATGTTTTAAAATGTGAATGAATTAAGTGAAGGCGTTTCAAATTTGAAATCATAAGAAATGAAATGATCAATTTCATGGACGAATCTATTGATGATCCAAATTAATTTACTTAATGAAAACAAATGACACCTTTAATAAAGTTAGCTTTTACTTTTATCTAAGGCTAACATCACGTCGTTCAATGTAATGAAACTTTTAATCCTTAGTTGGTGACCTCCCTTATGCCCGTCTCTGCATCTTGATCCTGGCTAATAAAACGGCCTCCAACAAATACCCCTTAACCAGAAAGCTGTTATTAGACACACTACATTACATCCTACTCTAATCGTTACTTAATTTCCTCTACCCTTTCACTTTACTGATTCTTTTTTAGCTTTTATTAAATTTCCAAAATACAAAAGACAAGATTTTCCTATTAACAACTTTTGATTTTTATTAAATTACTCCACACGTAATATTTAGCATGCAATTAAATAAATTCCTTTAAATGTATGGGTAGTCTTATTTCTGGTAGAAAATACTGAATTTAATTTTAAAATTAATTTTTTTACTTTGTTTCCTTTCAGGTATTTCTGTTGCCTCGAGTGTATTCACAATCACAATAATGGCAGTGGATCGTTATCTTGCAATTACGCAGCCTTTTGGCTTCTGTCGTTGGTTCACAAGAAAATCAACAATCATAATAATTGTAGTAATATGGATAGCATCCATGATCATCTTTCTTCCACTTTTAATCGTACGAGTTGTTCAAGTTGAAGATATACATTCGTGTAATGGGGAGATTATACCAATGGGATTTTGCATTGAAGATTGGAAACCAATCAGAAATATACTTACTAGAAAGTGGTTTGGAATTACATCGTTTATTATCATGTTTGCTTTTCCAGGTAAAATATTTTAACAACTTTAACCTAAGACTTTACTCTTAATTGTAATTCGAAAATGCATGTATAAAAATAGCCAATCTACTAATTACTTTATCGATATTTAATTTTATCGAAACTACCTTTTCATCGACGGCAGTTTTATCAACAACGACGTTACATCGACACCAAATTTTCATTGTTAATAACTATTTATCAACAATTCATCTATTTGACAACGTCGATACTATATTTTCATCAACACACTATCATCGAAAATACAATTACAAGAGATTGTGGAGTCTTATTGACACTACGAAGTTCAAACAGTTTCGTTACAAAAGTATCAAACGTCTCAGTGGAGTTTAAAGTTTTAAGAAATTCATTATTTTGTAATAAGTATCGACATTGTCGAAGAAATTGTAATGTCGATGAAATGGTTTACCATTAAACGATATTGTTGATGAAACGGTTTTCAATAAAAAGGTTATCTCGATAAAATAGCAAGGAAAAGATAGTGTCGGTGCAATGGTTCTGGATGAAAACGTAATGCCAATTAAACAACTTTGTCGACGAAAAAGTAACTTCGATGAAATATGTTCTCTATGTTGTTGCATTCGATAAAAATGCTACGCTAATGAAACTCGATGTCGATGAAACCAGATCAACCAGAAAATTATATTAACGAATATTTCGAATATCAATTAAAAACAAAATATAAAATAGAGCAAAATAATTCAATCCCAAGTTTAATTTAATTTAAGTTTTGTTTAAATTAAATTTAATGTTGGAATTTGAATCGTTTCTCTTGTCTCTTTTCATTTAACTTAATAAAAAGGTTCTTATGTTATTTAGAGTTAATAAAATTTAATTTAAACTTTTTATAAAGTGACTATATTGCCAGATATATTCCTCTTTTTAGAAAATTACTTATGTTACAAATATTTATTAAGATTCGTAGAAATTTCGCTATTTTATTAAAATTTAAAAATAATGAAACTTTAAAGTAGGTATTCAGAGAAATTCCAATAGGAATTTCTGCAAAAATATTGAGATAAATTCCTTAAATTCCTTAATAACTAAAAATTCAATAAAGTAAACACAATACATAAAATATATCTAAAACACTTTGACCTAATTTTCCTAATTTGTTCGTTACGATGTTTTTCAAAGTCTGAAGAATATTTTAGGCCCTACGTAGGCATAAAAGCATTATATAGGATTAGTAAAATATGTTGAGGTTTATCCAAGGTTTACGTATTTAAAAATCAACAAAGTGGAATGGAGATTGGAAATTAGAGTAAGTTTAATAGTGAAATAAACGTAAAAATACGGTGTGCTTTCGTGCTGATGAATCATCGTCAGTGCTTTTTCAACTACAACGGTTTCATCGACATGACCTTTCATCGACACGACCGTTCCATCGACACGAATGCTCATTGACACGGACGTTTTATCGACATTACCTTTTCATCGACAGCCATTTTATCGACACAACTTTTCATCGATAAATCTTCTCTTCGACAAGGACGTTTCATCAACATTACTTTTTCATCGACATTAACAATGTCCGATGTCGATAAAACAATACTGGTGATAAAAATGGTTGTCAATGAAAAGGTAATGTCGATGAAACGTCCGTGTCGTTGAATTGAGCATGTCGATGAAACGGACTCGCGATAAAACTTCATTTGATAAAAAGAAGTGATCCCAAATTCGAAACCTGTGGTATGTACACCACTTGATACCGTGGACTGATCACAAGAAACACCGAAGTTCAAATATGTTACACAGGGCGTGCTTCCACTTCACAGTCCATTTCATCGACTGTGCTTTTTCATTGACAACGGGTTCATCGACATGACATTAACATCGACACGACCGTTTCATCGATTCGGACGTTTCATCGATATTACCTTTTCATCGACAACCATTTCATCGACACTACCTTTTCATCGACACTACTTTTTCATCGACACAAACGCTTCATCGACATTATAATTTCATAGACACTAACTTTTCATCGACACATCTCTTCTTCGACCAGGACGTTTCATCGACATTACTTTTTCATCGACATTATGTGTGATTGTCGAAGAAAATATTTGTCGATGAAACGGTCGTGTCGATGAAACGGATGAAATGGCATCCGATGAAAAGGCTATATGTAGATAAAGTGTATTGTCGATGAAATGGTATACCACCTAAAAACACTAATAATTAAAATATTCTAAAAAATAAATTTCATATATTAATATAGGTAGTATTAAAACATTCCTAGTATATAACTTTATCCATTCTCTTTAAAATTCCTCATTAAAATACAGACTTAAATAAATTTTTATTCTCCGAGTATGCTATGAAAAGCAAACCTTATACAACACGAGCTGGCTAGTAATAATTCAATATAAATGCAACTCGTGGCTACTGCAAACAATGTCCTGGTCTATGAAATCTATCAAAGTCTAATGGCAAAAGTTTGAATCAACACATCTGAATAGCAGTTTTATAATTTTAAATTTGATCGAGTTTAAAAGCTCCGGAGGCCTTTGATCTACTTATGTATAGGTAAAAGCCGATTGGTTTCCAAAGCAGCATAGAATGCACAACAAACCAATCACCAACCACAACTTAATAATATCTCTCACAAGTATATTTATGTATTTGAAATTGTACACACATTTTATTAATAATCGCATTTTAACAGGTATTATAATTCTTCTGGCCTACTCTATGATGGGGAAAAAGTTGTGCTCCATGCGCCCTCCCTTCGATGACAACAGCATTAGCACTCAACAGGTGGGTAATTTAATTCTATTTCCACAATATATTTACCTCAGTGTAGTTAATTGGCAGTTTAAATAAACTTTATCCTTATACCTAATCTATTTAACAAAATTTTAAAGATTCATGTAGTTTCTTTATTCCAATTGATTTTAACGAATAGTCATGCTCATTACCCATAATTCTTCATTCATTCTACGCACTTAATATGCAGCATTTGACATTCGCACGAAGTCGAGTCGTCGAGTGATTCAAGAATAACTCCCCAGGAGGTCGATTCCTGAAATCTCACACAGAATGTTAATCTCACCTTCCTCGAGCGCATGCGTAAAATCTCACCCGTGAATCTTGGTTCAGACCAAGTGAATTTGGATTCGCCGGTGAGATTTTGACGCATGCGCTTCGAGGAAGGTGAGATTGAGATTCACTGTGCGAGATTTCAGGAATCCATGTCGAGTGCGCTTGTCATTCGTTTTGTGATTCACCTCGCTATACTTGGACCGGTTTTTCCGGGACGTGTTAACAGTATTTCTGGGTGCACACATCAGATCGTATAGAGTGTAGGAGTGTTATCGTTTCGTTCGCTTTTGGAATTGTGACCTCACTAACCGAACAATAGAGAACGATGAGGAAGTTTACTAACGTTTGCTGATTACACTCCCGACGCCATTGAATGAGCATTATTTTGCCCGACCACACCGACTTCGTTCCAAATTTTTTGTTCACTGATTTTCCTTTGATATATCGACTTCTCTTGCGTTCGTTCGCTTTCGATGAAGCGTACACACCTAAAGTACGTTGTCCTTTGTTAACATTTGTTTGCTCTCGTTCGCTTTTCGCTTATTGTGTACTCCCCATTACACATTCGCGTATATTCGACAGTTTTGCCGGGTACACACTAAGCGAACGAAGACGAACGAGCGAAAGCAAAGTCATTCGCTGTGCTCCAACAGAGTGTCGACACATCAAAGGAAAATTAGCAAGCGGAAGATTTGGAACGAACTGGCTTGCTCATTCAACGGCGTAAATGTTATCAAACTTAGCCATCGCTCGCTATCGTTCGCTTGGTGTGGCCACAAGCTAAGTACGAGCGAGATTATCAGCGATTTCTTCGCTAGCCTTCGATCGCCCTTATTCGCTTGGTGTGTACTGTGTACGCAGCATTAAAGCACGTACGCGAAAGAGGCAAGGCGAGGCAATGCTTTTTCTGCTATCTGTTTGGTGAGACGCAGAAACAGCATTGCCTCGGTTTGCCGCGTTCGCGTACGTACTCAGATGTGGACGCGCCATTAAGCGAATTTGCTTCAAATCCACAACTACGCCCCTATAATTCAAAACAAATGAAAAACAAAAATTCTGTATGAAAAATAAATTCAATATTAAGAGCAATAAGTATCGTTTTTGTTAAATTTTTGATTACAAATGCTCAAAAATCAATATTTGCTGGCGCTTTTCAAATATTTTACCGACTATCTTCTTAATATTGAACTACAAAAATGTGCTTTATTAAAATTGATATGCTTTTATTGTTTATTTTATAAATTTATTAATGTTTAAATTATTTGAGTATTGACTGAAGACAGCAATTGACAACTTAAAGATATTTTACACGTGCGTGCAAGACTGAATGAAGTCTACAGTTTCGTTAGTCCTTTGATCCACCAGCTTTTAATATAAATTAGAATATTTAAGTAAATACTAAGAAAACCAATTAAGGATTTATTTATTGTCTTTTAACAAATATTTAACAAAATTTGATCCTTTTAAGATATTGTCATTGTGGAATTTTTAGGATTTACGTAACATGCATAAACTTGAATGCATGAATATTTAACGCAAATAAATAATGACATGTTTAGGTAAGTATGACGGAAACTTCTTTTGAGAAAGTGCCTTTTAATATTTTACATTTTGTGACTCAAAAGCTCGAGTCAACCTGTATTAACTAATCTTCTTGCTGCGTCTTGATAAAATAAACATTCACTCTCGTCGCATGTTGGATCTTTACATTTTGGAGCTTGAACGTTCATCTATAATTGGGTCCTTTGAGTGTTTGCAAATTATTGTGATTTAGAATTCGACTGAGTGTGATCTGCTTGTGGATACTCGCTTTATGAGGAGCGATATCTGTCTCGTGATGTTTCTTTTTTTTCTGTTTGATTAAGTGTCTAAATTGCTTTGAAGCTTATATTACGTCTTGTCTACATTATCCACAAAGAAAAGCTTTTATAGCGAGTTGTGATGTTTAGAAATCAAGGAAATTTTTTGATTTTAAAATGTTTTTCACGTGGCGAAAAGCGGTAATTAACTTATTTTTTCTTCAAACGTCATTAGAGTACAGTCTTCTGTGACGTTTGGCAGACTTTAAAATGTCACTTATTAAGTTCGTTGACTCTATGGTCACTTTGTACTGCCTAGGAGTAGAAATTACTACGTTGCACTGACAAGGAATAAAAGGGCGGAGTAGAAATGAATTTAAGGCAACCCACTATACACTAACATTGTATTGAGTGTTGTAAGTAAATTAAATGTAAAATTTTTAAATTACAATAGATTGTGATCAGAATTGAAAATAGCAGCATGCCAAATTTATTAATAATTTGCAAATTACCTACTCTTCATAATTAAACCCTAAGGAAACTTTTCAGCTAATTATATCAACTTAGAAATTCCAGCTTTGATGATTATTTTTCTGAAATAAAAAACATGTAACAAATAAATGAGAGTTTCGTAGAATATCCTATAATATACAATTATTGAAATAATAAAACAATCAACAAAAGGTATTTTATGTAATATTTTTTTTCCTAATATAAAAACAGACTTTCACATTAGAATTTATATTAGAGCTATTTGAAAAAAGTGCATTGGTTTTATAGAACGAGAAGCGACATTTTCTCCCTATTTTCAGATTTTAGCTAGAAAAGTGCCAACGACTTGACTATGTAAATGGCGAACGATTTTGAGGCTCTAGGCGAGTTAATCCAGCACTAAACCGACCCTATTTGCTTAAATCATTTTTATCATCAGACAAGCTAAAATTTATGAGGCCTGCTGTTGGTAAGTGAATCCATATGAATAATAACTACTAATTTACTGCGTGTATCTACGAGTATATACAAATAATTATTAAGTTTAGATTGCATATTGTTGATTTTGGTAGTTCGTGAAATTGTGCGCTGAATATTAATTTCTCTATTACGTCGTTAGGTCTTTTGTATTTGCGCAAAAGGTTTTTGCGAATTATTTTCATTAAATAAGAAAATAATTACTTTGTTTCGCAGAAATATTCTGTATATAACATTACCAAAGAGGGCACTTTACTGACAGGAAAAATGTAGAAATAATTTTAATTTAAAGCTACATGAGATTTTTGCTTCCTGATATTTTTATATTACAATTTTGCATTGTGCATTTTACATTCTTAAAAATGTTTCTTTGAATTTTTTTAGTAAATTTATTATATGAAAAATCCTTACTACCACAACTTGCATGTTGATTTTTATTACAAGGTATTTTATCTCCAGTTTTTAATCTCGATATTTCAATCTTGGAAAAATTTAAGATCAAAAAATGATCCAAACAAACCAATTTAATAAAAAATTAATGCACTCTATGAAGATTTTTTACATGTCAATTGGGAAATGATTTACATGATCAATAATGTTAATGCAGCCTGCAAGTTCCTTTATAAATCAATATACGCTTTACTTGATAAACATGTGCCAAAATACATTCCCCATTCAGGAAAGGATACCTATCCGCCATGGTTTGACAAATCAATCAAGAATGATCTAAGACTCAAAGAAAAGGCTCGACTAAAATATATAAAATCTAAAAACGCTAATGATAAGACAAAGTATGATGATCTACGTCGTTCCATCAAAATAAGAATAAGTGAAAGCAGAAGTCGATATATTCAAAGCCCCGAGACATCGATAAAAAATGATCCATCCAAAATCTGGTCTTACATAAATTCGTTACAAAATTTTTCAAGGATTTCTGGCACCTTAAATCACAACAGCAATACATATAGTGAACCTCAAGAGATAGTAAATGAATTTGCATCACATTTCTCTAGTGCTTATCAGCAAACTCAGTACGAGAATGACAATGCTCATAGAGTTGATTATAGTAGCACGAATTTCGACTACGTAGGAAAGTTTATGGTGGATCAAAGCATGGTTCTAAAACATCTCAAAGAACTCAAAAGGAAACCTGGATTAGATCAAATTCCAAGTTTTTTACTAAAGATTGTTGTTCTTTATTGTCGAACCCTCTTATCCATATCTTTAACTGCATCTTGAGATCCTGTGAATTTCCTGATATATGGAAGCAAGTCCGCCTATGCCCTGTTTATAAGAGTGGACCAAAAAATGATATCGTTAACTTCTCTAAAGTATTCGAAAGCATCATTTCTGAATATATTTACTTTAATGTACAGAGAACTTTATCATTAGAACAACACGGATTCATGAAACATGTAGCAATCTTTTTAATCTAACTCAAACTATATCTTCTGCTTTAGACACCCGCAAGCAAATTGATGTTGTATACATGGACTTATCAAAAGCTTTCGATAAAATTATACACTCCAATCTTATCCAGAAACTTCATCAATTTGACATCCCCCATAATGTGTCATCTGTAATTTCTTCATATCTATCGTCAATCGTCAACAAGTTGTGGAATATCAAGGCCTTTTCTCATACGTGTTCACTTCTTATTCCGGTGTACAGCAGGGATCAACTCTTGGACCTCTATTATTTGTACTGTACTTCAATGAAGCATTTTCTACAATATCATCTAAAATACTTAGGTATGCTGATGACGTTAAAATATATAGGTCGATTCATAGATAAAATAGATAGCTAACTGGGATACAAAATTTTCGGACATCAAAAATAGCGCCATCTGAAAGGGTTCCCCCGCAACCATAGATAAAAATTGATCGATTGAAACAATTGAAGATTGCCACGTCCTTCAAGCTGATATCAACAGGTTTTCAACTTGGTGTCAAGAAAATGGTTTAACAGTTAATATAAATAAGTGTTATGTGCTATCTTTTTCGAGAAAGACCATGCCTTTGTCTTTCGACTATGCTATAAATAGTGACTGTATTCAATGTGTTTCTGAATATAAAGATCTCGGAATAGTGTTCAATGTTAAATTTAACTTTAATAGTAATATATCACGCCTTGTCTCAGATTGCTACCGAATGCTTGGTTTCATAATTAGAAATTCAAAGTCTTTTAAAAATATCAATACAGCTATATCCTTGTATAATGCCTATATTATCAGACGTCTTGAGTATTGTGCTGTTGTGTGGTCACCAATACAATATGCTAAATATATGAATTTACTTGAAATTATTCAAAAAAAATTTTAAAGTACCTGTATAAAACTAAACACAATGTTTATCTTCTCCAAGAGTTTAAATTTATTTCAATAGCCGATAAACACAAAATCATACATAACTTGTACTTGCACGCCTAGCACTAATCATCATCAAAATTCGCCATTATATAAACTATATCAATCCTATCATCATATTCAATACAATGTAGACATATTTACTTCTTCACTTAACAATTTTAAAACGAACGTTTTCTTCATGTATCAGCCAGAATAAAACGTTCGTAATATCAAACTCTACATTTATTTATTAAATTACTTTTCATCTATTTTTAGAGTAATGATATCTACTAAGTTTAGTAGGTACTATCACTGTTATATTTTATATCCTTAATTATGTATGAATCTTTTTGTTAGTTATATATGTTGCCCTGTTGTTGGAAATGTTCTGTTGGGTAATAAAGTTAATTTATATGGTTGGCCAGCACGATCACCTGATTTCTTTTTTGGTTCATTAAAAATTTTATTCAACATCTAGGACCACAGAAAAATCGGACGCATTTGAAAGCTGAGAACCTACTGAGTATGAGACAATTTTTTTAACCGAATATTCCCAAAAGTGAAGCCACCTATGAACAAACACAAGTACAGGTTAACGTCGTTTGGCGCCGGTTCGCTTTACGCCGGTTGGTGCCGGCGTGGGATTTTCCGAGTTTCCGACTTAGTTTTCGTTTTGTTTTTAAGAAAAATAAAAAGATGTGATTATATTTTTATTTTATTATAAAATTAATAAAATATTCAATTTGTAGTTTTATTATGGGCGACAATGGTGATTCGAATCCAAACATTTTGCGAAAAAAGCACGAAAAATCATTTTACGCCGGTGTCTCTCGGAACGGAACCCCAGCGTAAAACGACGTTTACCTGTATTTATATTTATACCGGCAGCTACCAAAATTTCATTTAAAAATATGCACTAATCTCAAAAATTTTCAGCAAGAGCAGTTTGGTAAAATAAAATGTTTAACATCTCTAAAGAATCTGGGAGTTATTTTCGAAGCGTAAAATAGTTTGTGATTGTGTCGAGTGTCGGTCAAGGATTTCCTAAGCCAAGAGCTTCTTACAACTCCTATAAAAGGGGATTACAGAATTGAAATTGCACAAACGAAATACAGATAATACCTCCCTAATAACATTATCCTCTGTAATTAACGTATCGGAATAGCAACTAGTACAAAATTCATTTATTATTAAATTGCCAAGTAGTGGGAAAGATTTAAATGCTTTAATTAAAATAAAATTAGTGTGATTATAATTTTTTTTTCTTGGAAATTAAATTGTTATTTATTCAAGTGAGGATAAAATATACTCAGCAGCGTACCTGAAATAAATTTTTGTAGTGGATATTTATGTCGGCATTCATTTGAATAATTCAAATCCTTAAACGAAACGCTTTGTTTAAAACGTAATAAGGATTATATAAATTATAACAGATACCTACCCAACGTTTTATAAATTTTATTGAATTTCATATTCAAACAATCCTCTTTATTTCTTAAAAACATTTCATAATCAAACATAATGTATTTTGTATTTTTCCTCTAATATGTACTTTATTTTTTTGTCCGCACTTCCTTTAATTTAAATTTAACATTTTTTGTATACGAGGAATGAGTTGAAATTCATTAAATTATTGAAACTATTTAATAGACAAATTCCAGTAATTTAACCTAAATTTAATACCAATATGGCAAATCGATGTAGGATTGAAAGGGTTAACAATTTATTTACAAAAACAATAGTAACCACAGTTCTGTAGTTGACAAGTGGGATATTAGGATATAGAATGTAAAAATTCTTACATCCGATTTCGTTTGTTCTTCAGAATTCTCAGGGTTTCATAATTTCATCTCGAATGACCACTTTATTAGACTTATTATATTTTATCTATTAGATTTTATTATTGACTACAGAATAAGAAATTTTTATATTTGATATGCAAACGTTACATTTTATATCAGTTAATTTACTACACCTTTTCCAAATGTATTTCAGAAATACCAATTAAATTTAAGAAAGTACCAATTGGATTTCAGAAAGCATTAATTGTATTTCAGAAAAGTTCCATTGTATTTCAGAAGCCATGGATTGTATTTAAAAAAAATCTTTCATTCAAAGTAAAATTTTCCGCAGAAATTTGGGATAACCTAAATATAATATTTTACCCACCAACAGAGCCATAATATGAGAAATCCAAAGTTGTCTTTTAACAATACTGCATACTTTGATCTGAAATTAATTTGATGATTTCTGATGTTTAAATGATGCTTTCTGAAATACAATTGATGATTCTGAAATACAATTGGTGCTTTCCAAAAATGAAATTGGTTTTTCTGAAATACAATTCTCGTTTCTGAATCGCAATTGATGATTTCCGAAATTGAATTGTTTTTTTCTGGAATACAACTGTAAAGGTTTTAGGAAAAATCCTATTGATTATTTTTTTAGAGTTACAGATTGGTTCGAGAAAGGAAGAGAGTAGCTTGGATTTTGCTGATGTTGGTCTTTTTATTCGCTTTATGCTGGTTACCATATAACATCACGTTCCTATTGATAGATATTGATTACTTGGAAAGCTTGGGAATAGAGAATACCTCAATTTATCAGCAGTACACACTACTTTTGGGTCATGCCAACTCTGCACTCAATCCAATAATCTACTGCATCATGTCCAAGAACTTTAGGCAGTCTGTGGCACAAATTATCTGCAGGACACGTACTGATTTCGATAATAGGCGAAATCATAGACTACAGGTAAAGGTAATTAGTTTATATTTATAAGAATTTATTATTTTTTCTAAAAAAAATATTTCTGTAAAAATATCTACTTGCTACTATTATTGTAGGAAAGAGGAAGTATTTCTTTATATTTTTTCATAACGTGATTTATAGTTTGAAACGAGCTAGATATTGTTACAAGAATAAATTCCCAGTTTTTAAATACCTACATTTATTCAGGGCTTATACAATAAAATTGTAAGATTTATTTATTCGATTATGCTTCTGAATAATTTTACTTTGCGAAAGGATTAAACAAACTTTACTAACGAGAATGTATAATAGAATATCGCTGGATAAGTTAATCACATTTATAAATTCTAATTCAATTTTCAATTATATCAGTCTTTCAAAACATGAACCTAACGAACACCTCACAAAATTGAATAATTGAAGACATGTTGAAGACTATTTAAAATGTACAAGCAATCATTTTTAACGATCATATAAGAAAATTGTACAAGTCATTCATATTTGCAGTTTTACTCATATTATCTTTTTAATTGAAGATTTTTTAAAATCCTTTTTTTGGTACACAGAAAAGTCCTGTGGCTACCAATTTGTTCTTTTTTTGTGTTTCTAAGTCAAAGCAAATAATCATACGGCAGCAGTAAATTGGACTTTTTACAAAATACGTTCGCTTAGCGGCGTTTTCCACAAAGATAAAAAACTAATTAAAATAATATTTTTTTTCCAACGGTAGCAATAAGTTAAGGTATAAACGAAGAGTTTCCTATTTCATTTTTGTTTTAGGTTTATTTTTAAACTTTTTACAGCATCCCAAAAATTTAGTAAAATTTTTAGAAATTTTTGGGATGCTGTAAAAAGTTTAAAAATATACTTAAAACTAAAAAACGAAATGGAAAACTCTTCGTATATACCTTAACTTATTGGTTGCGATGGAAAAAAATATTATTTTAATTGGTATTTTATCTGTATGGAGAACGCCGTTAAGAGAACGTATTTTGTAGAGAGCCCGTTTTACTGCTACCGTATGAGTATTTGGTTTGACTTACTAAAACAAAAAAAAGAAGAAATTGGTAGCAACAAAAGTCATCAGCGTACCAAAAAAAGAAATTTTAAAAAAGGTCCTCTGGAAAAAAAGTTATGACCAAAACCGCAAATATCAAGAGAATTTCAAAATCAAGCGCTCAAATTTGCCGACTATCCTGTTATTGGAAATACATATTAAACCATATTTAGTCAAAAAAATGTTCACATTTAAAAATTATGATTTTTTAAATAATTTTTTTGGAATGCCAAGAAAATGAATCTGGCGCTGATGTTATTTTAACTATTGACAATTCTTCTAGAAGTGACATTATTTTGTTAAAACTGTGACACAATTCAAAACATTAATTTTCGGATGGACGAGATATTAAAATATTTTTCTTTTTCCAAAAACATCGAAATCGTCTACTTTTGTTTTTGAAATGGCACCGAGTACAAAAACTTAATTCAAAGAATAATCCTAACAAATAGTACAAATGCATTTTTTTAAATTTTTATTACTTTTTTTAAATTTTGATAGAAATAATAATATTTTTTAGTTCTTCTTATTTCATTTTTACTTTTTGTATATATTTGACGTTACACTAAGTTAATAAATTAATAAAATCTGTTAACACTATTTTTACACCATTTAATTTGACATACAGGGTGTACAAAAAGTTCGGAACGCTCGTTTATTTTTGAAATGAATATTTTTGAAAATATCGCCTGACCTTCAACATGCTGTTGAAGGTCATGCCAATATTTCTAAAAAGTGCGTCACAAAGAATCGTACAACTTTTATTTGAAACATTTATCTGTAAAATGCTTAATTATCAAAATAAAGCAGCGTTGTCGAACTTTATGTTTTGAAAATTTAAACCCTTGTAACTTTCAAACTATTTACTTTAGAAAAATAAAAAAATATGTTCCGTAAACCTCTGAAAACATATCCTATAAAATTTTTTTAAAAAAAGGTATTTGATTATCGCCTGACCTTTATTTTGCTGTTTGACGGTCATGGGCAATATTACCAGATACTGCGTCACTAAAAATCGTACAACTTTTATTTTTTTTTTTAAAATGCTTCATTTCAAAAATAAACGGACTTCTTGTACACCCCGTATAAATTATTTAAATCGAATAAAAAATAACGAAGCTATTTCGTTTTTTGTGCACTTTTCTATTTGTAATGGACGATAGAAGTTTCAAAATTATAATAAAAGTGAGAATTCTTTGAAATGGACTTTGGAATTACCAGATACTGCGTCACTAAAAATCGTACAACTTTTATTTTTTTTTTTAAATGCTTCATTTCAAAAATAAACGGACTTCTTGTACACCCCGTATAAATTATTTAAATCGAATAAAAAATAACGAAGCTATTTCGTTTTTTGTGCACTTTTCTATTTGTAATGGACGATAGAAGTTTCAAAATTATAATAAAAGTGAGAATTCTTTGAAATGGACTTTGGAATAAAAAACAGATTCTTGGGTAGGTGGTATAGTAAATATGAAGCCTTAGGGCAGACCTACGATGGGATAAGATAATGTAAGCAGAAAAGGGTCACTGGAATTTGAGAAGTTTTGAAAGCTTCTAGTAATCGATATTTACTAAATGATTTTCCAAGACTACGCAAATAACAACGCAATTTTCCAGCAGTTTGCGAAAATAATTACTTGGAATAAATATTCATAATAAAAGTGTATTCTGATTCAAAAATAATCCAATTGCGAAGAGGATTATTGCATTTCCAGAAATTTAATAGTTAATCAACTATTCATTCAATATTTTTTAGAAAATAGTAAAATGAATATTAATTATTTGAAATTCTAAATTAGTGTCTATTTATTTCATGAAATTTAAGCTTAGATTACGCGATGAAATGTGTGCAACTGACATATTTCATAATTATTAGAAACTGTCAAGCTGAAGAGGATTATATTACCTTGTAATATAAATGATTGTAGTTATAAGATGGTTAAGATTTGAACTAGATATTAATATCCAACTGTAAGTATTATTATAAGGATTGAGTTTAAAATCTAACATCTACATATTATCTAAAGTAAATTTTGGTTTAAAAAAAGTGGGACTTTTTGCTATTTTTTATCAACTTAATTTTTTTTATGTAAATCACTGTTTTCATATCAAGCCTATACCCAATGGACTTTTTCACGATGAAGATTTTTTGAGATGAGTTTTCACGTGATGGATTTTCCTGTACGTCCTTTGAAGAGGAATTTTCCCGCAAATAATGAATTTTGCTGATGCTCATATCTCATACAAATCATGTTTACTGCAATAAGTTATTCGGTAATTGATTTTTTGCTTCTAAATTTTAGCAAAATTAAATTAACGACGTTTTACTTTACTTTTTGCTATTATAAATAAACTTGAAATTGCTTAATTAAATTTATGCGTTCTCACAACTTTGGAAATATATGTTGAGACATTATTTTAAATTATATTAGTTCAAATGTCTCTTATTTATTAACTGCCTTAAACAGTCGACGTTTCTTGGTTCCTTATTTCCTCAAGTGATATAAATTTAATCCGCAAACGTTATAACTTATAGCCAACATCGCGTTTTTATATAATACATTAAATCACATTTATCAAACATTTAGATTATTCCCAGTTTTTAAGAAGCTTTGGGATTTTCCAGGAGAGCGCATTTTTCATCAATCAAAAAAAGTAACATAGGATTTGATTATGTGGATGGTAATATTTATACAATTTATACCAATGCTTTTTTTTATTTTAATAAAAAAATACGTTGGACGTCCAGCTTGCTAGTGTAAACAAATCCTTGTCGTTTTGTGTATGTTACAAAAATTATACAATGGAAAAATCGCTTGAGGAAGTTAAACCCCATTATATGTAAATATTCACATATATTGGCATTCTTGACGATTTGAACTCGAATTTCCAGTTACAAAACCAAAAACTTTGATTTTAAAATCTTTTAAAAACGATATAAATTCAAATGAAACGTTGTTTATTTGAAACCAAATTCATACACTCGAATTATTTCACATTTTAATTATTCATTTCAGTATCCAGGTGCGCATAATTTTTTATCAACCGTTTCATAAATTGTGTTTATTTTTCGTTCTATTTTCCAGTTCATATTCAAAATTGATTCATTTGTTTTCCAGGCATAATTCACTACAAAGTCATTAACGCTTCATTTAATAATTTGTTTCTATTTTCTCTAATTATATACTATTTTTATCCAAAATTTATTATTGTATTATATTTAGTTAGCGGGAAATAAAAATTAATCCTGTTTTCCGGATTAGCAACATCAATTATTTGTAAGAGGAAACGAAATTGTTTTTGACTCAAACAAGTCTTTTAATTGGGACATCCTTGATATACTAATTACTTATCGAAGGAAGTTTGCTTATAAATCCCAATAATACATTTATATTTCCTGTCTATTAAACTAATTTATTGGTATTATAGTTAGAAGACTTTGAAGCGGTAATGAGGAATTAGTCATTAATTGATCTAATAATACCTCAAAGATTTGGTTTATTTACAATTACCAGAGTTAAGTCTATATTGTTGTTCTTCATTGATTGAACTTCAATTTTAAAATTCTTTATACTAATTTTACCAAAAAGGAAATTTATAAAAATCTAACGCAAAGGAGATATACATATACAATTGTTAATGACTCCAAAAAAATCGCTCGTTTAGAAATTAAGGCGTTCCCAATATAGACCCTTGGGGAACCCCTAAAAAAATGTTTCAACAGAAAAAGTATCAGCATAAAAAGTTCTTTATCTTTTACCGGAGAGTAAAAAATTAATTAGCTCAACTAACAAAATCAAAATTTTTGTAATTTCGCTGGAGCCAACTTCTTCAAAAATAATTTTAGTTGATACAAAGTTATGGTCCCTTAATGGTGCAATTCTGTACAAATCTGGAAGCCGTTACAGGAAATATCTGTAAGGTAACCATGGACACCGTCCATCACAACCCATATAACAAACCTTATAGATTTTCCCCAGGCCCGGATACGAGGTATGACACCGGCCCGGGAAAAATACCATCCTACCGGCCCTTTCTGGGCCGGATTTTTCACGGTGTCCCGCCGGTCGTATCCGGGCCTGATATTCCCTGTAAGGAGTTTCAGATTTGCATAGAATTGCACCATACCATTAGTGTATAAATACCCGCTTTTGCCCGGCGCCGATTACACGCGCATGCCTGAGTCAGTCTGCTATGGACATACCTGCATGGCACGGACTGACTCAGGCTTGCGCGTGTAATCGGTGTTGGTAAACTGAAAGCGGACAAAAGCGGGTAACCTGCTTTGTGTTTACTATTACCACACAAAACCATTTTTATTTATGTATTTTTATGAGAAAATATTTATCTTTAAAATAAAGTATATTGGCAGAAATAACGTAATAAAAGAAAAATTAATTTCCAATAGGCAATTTCATTAATATAGTCAAGGATTTGTGTTTATGAAATTTGGTAAATTAATTTTGAGAAAACTCCTTTCATGCAAATTTTGATCTATATTACATATACAAATTGAAATCGTGCTTCCGGCTTTGTTAAAAAAGAAACATGTACAAAATCCCTTTTTTATTACATAAAATAATTTATAATGAATTCCTAAAACAATTTCTTAAATTCAAGAAAAACGCGAGGAATAAAAATAAGTCACTAATGAGCATTATTTCTGCTCAAACACGTTCGTCTTAGATTTGCACTTTTATCGTCCTTCATTTATTCAGATTTTATAAGTGATGATAAAATTCTGGGAATTATTAAACTGTACATTTGCGCAGTGGGCTGATACTTCTGGAAGTTCACAGCGACTCTGTTTGCAGAAGATGAACACCGCACAACCCATCCACATCCAGCTGCACATGACACTCAGCCGGCTTCAGTCCAGCCAGAAAACAACCAAGACCTGTGCCGTTTAAAGGGATTTTGCTAGACGGATCATCTATTTCAAGAAGATTAGGGCGGATTTACAATTTGCAAGGTTATTTTCACAAAACTGAATTAAAGTTTATTTTAAACCTTTGAATTTATGAAAATAAATTTATGTGTCGATAATTTTATTTCAAGTGCTTTAAATGCATATTTTAAATACATTCATACGGTTTTGTGAAGTGTGACGGCAGATTAAGAAATTTTGTTTTAGGTAACGATTTTGTGTAACCTACATCTCATTAAATTTTCTTTACGCTCATTTACATTTTTGAAACGTCCAATTTATTAGAGAACATACTGGAATCCTGTATGCTCCATCAGGAAATATCTGCAAAGTAACCGTGGAAACCATACGTTACAACCCATAAAACAGATATTTCCTATAAAGGCATATATTTTTACACAAAATCACTGGATGGGGTTATGGAATATAACTGTAAGGTACAAACACAAACAAAGCAGGTTTAACGCTTTTGCCCGTTTTCAGATTACAGGCGCCGATTACACGCGCATGCCTGAGTCAGTCCGCTATGGACATTCCTGCTTTTTTGTGTTTTTACCCTTACACGCTTTTTGTATGTCCATAGCATGGCGCGGACTGACTCAGGCATGCGCGTGTAATCGGCCCCGATATTCTGAAACCAGGCAAAAGCGAGTAACCTGCTTTGTTTGTGTTTGTACACTAAACGTTTTGAATGGTTATTTGGGCTTAACGTATTACAGTATTTTGATGAATCTCTTATATTATATAAATTCTAGTCAAAAACTATGTTCCTAATATTTTTACGCTTTTCTCTCGTGTATCTCAAGTTTTCAATGAACGTTTCATCGCGTTGATCTGTTCTATTATAAAGGTCCCTTAAGATTTGGTAAGTCCAACGGCCGGACGGACCATACGTAGCATTTAACTTAACGTTAATGAGGTAATCAGGCACGTTAAAACCAGATCCGACAGTTCAACAAAAGCGTATCGTCTGGAAAGCTCTAATGGCTTGAACATCTGACGTGCATATCAACCAGCTTCCACATGATTCGATTTTGAATCAAATTGAGTCTATAGTCCGACCAAATCGGATTATCTGAGAAGTTCTTAGTAAACGATTTTATATCAGACATTTTTAAATAGTTTTTGTTAAATTACAGTTAAACCTATGACGTATTTTCAATATGGAACTTTTGGGATTACGATTACACAGTTATTACAGTCAGTGCCAGATTTGTCTCAAAAGGACGGCACTATAATATTTGAACGTGCGAACAAAAAAAATGAATATTTGTTAATACGACCAGAGTCATGAAAACGATATTTTGTGATATTTTGGAATCTTTTTCCAGTTGACGGGTTTTCTAAAAACTACACCTTTTCCAATTGTATTTCAGAAAAGATCAATTTGATTTCAGAATAGACAATTGTATTTCAGAAAAGCAAATTCGATTTCAGAATATTCAAATGTATTTCAGACAGCATCACTTGTATTTCAGAATAATCAATTCAATTTCAGAAAATATCAATTGTATATCGGAATAGTCAATTGTATTTCAGAAAAGATCAATTGTATTTCAGAAAACATCAATTGTATTTCAGAAAAATCTATTTATTTTCAGAAAGGCCCAATTATAAAAAAAATAAGGAAGTCAAGAGTTTCTTTGTGCATGTGAACCACAACAGCACATATATTTCATCAAAAACGTGCTTTCGAAATTTAATATTACACCAGTAACACCAGGCTTAGGTCCTTATTCACCAATATGTTAAAACTAATTGAAATAATTTGCCAAAAACTTTTGGCTTCCTCAATATTTTACAAAAGTCTTTTCCAAAATTAAATTAATTCTTCTAAAATACAATTGATGCTTTCTGAAATAGAATTGGTCTTCTCTGAATTACAATAATTGATGATTTCTGAAACTGAATTGATATTTTCTGAAATACAATTGGAAAAGTTGTAGAAGTAAATATCTTAAATGTTTCAAAAGTTTTAGTTCAAAATCGTAAAGTTATGATATTATCAACATTTTTATCTTTTTTCTTATCCCAAGACGTGTTCATAGATGGTATATTTAGAAACATACCCTTAGTGATGGTAGAAATTTCCTCTTGTATGCAATTTTCCAATTGATTTATTGTTTCTGACTTTGTTGCATAAACACAATTTTTAGAAACTCTCAAAATTTCAGGAGGGGTTAAATCAGGTGATCTAGGCGGCCACTCAATTTCACCTCTCTTTCTAATCCAACTATTTGGAATCGCGCGACTTAAAATCTTGCAAAACTAAAGTGTGAGGGAGCACCATCTTCTTGAAACCATTTATTATCAATACTGTCAGGACACACTACATGGATTGGTGGAACGATGTGGATCTCTAGAAGTTCCAAGTATGAGGTACCTTTATTTTCGTTCAAACTTCCAATAATAAAAAATGGACCAATTACAATTAACCCTAAAACTCCGGCCCTACATACATTTTCTGGGGTATCTTTGAGTATGATCTTCTCTGAATAAATCTGGATTTGTATATGCTCAATATCGACAATTGTGTCTAATGATCCATCCATTTTGTAGTATGTTGTTTCATCGAAAAAATAAATCGAAAGAAAATATCGAAATACTCCCCAATCAGTTCATGAATCACCTGAAATTTGTAAGTAAAATAGTTATTTTTCCGCAAAATTCGGTGCACTTTTGATAAGGAACTTTTAGGATATTCAATAAAAAGCTTTTTCTGGACCTCTTACAGATTTTGGTCTACCAATTCTTGTCCGATCTTTCACTGTGCTCTTTTTTGGGAATCTACGAATAGTTCTTACGACAGTTGATTTTGAAATTGAAGGTCGCCGATGAAATTAATCATTGAAAATGGGATCATAGGACCTGTCTCCAAATGGCTTAGGAGATTCGTGTATAAATAAAAGAGTGTTCCTTCCCCTAAAGAAAAATTGATGGAAAATTTTTATTTACATTTTTAGACAGCCACATTTGGTACTTTAAATGCTTGTATAAAATATAATATTCATAAGGTAGCACCAGTGCTGAAAGTAATTTAGAAACTGGTGTAGAAAGTACGTAAAAAACCATCAGTATTATGTAAAGAAATGCTAATATTTTCATAAATTTCTTTAATATTATTCGTTTTCCGTTTGAAGAAAAAAAAATGTATGATGTGCGTGTTATAAATGCAATGTGGCACTTGTATGTTTCATACCCGTGCCATAAACATGAATTATTAACACTTACATCATAAATAACTACTCTATCTTTTCAATTTTTTTGTTCACATGTTCAAAAATTATACTGCCGTTCCGGGACTTTTGAGACGCCCTGTATATGATCTAATAGAGATGCAGCCCAGGCCCCCTCAATTATTGGGACTCCCCAAAAAGCTAAACTGCAACTTAAAAAAAATATAAAATAAGTTCCAATATTTTGGGATGAAAACAGTTTTGTAGTATCCGGGACTCCAGTATCTCCTAAGCCCCTGGTTACTGTTTAATTCAAATTCAATAGAATGCCAAATTTGTTTGTAAAGTTTCTTTTTTATAGCAAATTTATACGAAAAAAATACGTAAAATACGAACTATTAATAAAATTCAGCAGTAATAAACTCCACGATATAATAAAATTATGCACATAAAAACTTTTGTAACTAAAAGAAATATTATCATTTATAATTTACTTAGCAGATATATTATAAATAATGCATACTTTTCATAAATTAAAGCCAACAATTTTAAATGAAAAGATAACTTGATTAAACTTCTTGGAAATTTTAAAATTCATATTATTTCGTTCGTACTTTACTGCAATAAAAATTGAAGATTTAATTACGGGAATGTTTTTACTTCCCGTGAGTCGTTTGATATTTTTAATAGCCTGCAGTAGGTACATGAAAGTAAAAGCATCAAGTATTGCTATAGGAAGCCAAGGAAAACAATAATGGATAAAGTCTCGTCATTTTAATGAAATAGATAATATGAAAGTAAAATACTTGCTTTGCTTATTTTATTAACAAATATTGTAAATTCTATTTTAATAATTTAATAGTGTTCTTAAAACTTGATGATTAATGTTATACATGTGGAAGCTTTAATTTATTCTATTTATTTTAAAAATACCACGTTCTACGTATGCTTATTATGTTTAAGTTTTATTCTATTCTAATCTTTAAATCAGAAAATGTATACAATTTGAATTGATTCATAAATTTATTTTTATCGCAAAACTTATGCAGCATTTGAATTAATAAAAGCCTTGCAAATTGTAACACTGTATTTGCATTTCCATAAATATTAAATAAAAACCTACTACCAAATACATAAATAGATTACAACAGGTGTTTAACGAAACATTAATTTAATTCACAGGTTTATTAAATATTATTTAATTTTGAAAAACCGTTTAATAATATAATATAAAATAAAGGTAACCCAATAAAAAGTTTTTTTACAAGCGTCAAGAGTTTTTGGGCTTTCAATTTCAATTTCCACATGCTGCCCCTTTAGACATTTGGTGAATGCGCCGGGCTATTCAAAGAAAAGGTTCAATTTTAAGCTTAAAATTGACAACAGGGTACTTTTGATATTAAATTACCCACATGAAATGTGATATCTTATTATATTTATAATTAAGGTATTAATGTTACAAAAGTAATTGTAGTATAAAAATAATTATAATATGTGTAACACGATTTTTGAGACATTTATTCTGTTTTGATAAAACTAGTTTTATGATCAACTATTATGAGTACCTATATTGAAGTCTGAAGTTATTGACAAGCAGGATGATTAGTTCGGAATCGTGTTAATAATATTCGACGTCGAGTTTTAAAATCTGTAAGGATTTAAAAAAATAAATACTTATATATTGTTGTTCCTGTTCTGAATCATCATTCTGCATATTATTTTTTATATTATACAATTAATATGTTCCTTATCTATACATTGTTCAAGAACCACGTGAAAGTTTTTAAAAAAATAATTAAGTCGATTTTTTAGACGTCTTAAACATAAAAAAGTAATTACATATTTTTGTGGTGGTATGTGTACTTTTTTCGTTTTTATTGAGTTCGAAAGATTTTGAGTTTTTCCTAAAAAAGTAGGTAGTATATGTTCATAACTGTATCCATCCATGCTGTTTAACATAGTACAAACTTTTTTTATTTTCATTTAAAAAGTACCTATAGTAAAAGGTATTTTTTTGCGTATTGCAATTGGAAAAGTATTTTTAATATCTGTGAAAATGTGTATAATTGTAAAGTTTGTTACTCAAATTTAGATAAATGTGCATCAAGTTAATGTTTATGTATTTTACGTGCACATCAAAAATTAATGTCAACTATCCTGTAAGATACATAAATATATTCATAATTAAGTGTAAAAACAGACAAAAATATAAAAAATTAATTGTCAATTAACAATTTTACAATATGGTCGTACATTTTTAATAGTTCTCGAACAACAACGAAAATAATAAGATTGATGTTACCAGACTTTTATTAATGACTAGATTTTTCACATCCTATATATAAAAAATTTTTTACGATTTTTATGTACAAAAAACTTTTTAATATGTATGTACTAACAAAATACAAAGTAATATTTTTGTGGATGTTAATTTGCTTCATTAATAGAACACATTACAAACATAAAAAAACTTTAATTGGAAAAAAATTAATTTACTTTGGAATTACCTGCGTAAATTTTTAATTGACGTGTATCATATTATACGTGGAACAAGCTTCACTAGTGGTTAGAGGGAATCAAAAAATAATCAACTAACAATTTTGAAACAAACAAGCAAAAACTTAGTTATTTTTTTGATGTTCCTCTACTCACTGGCTAAATGAGTCCCTCTTTTTCAAACGTAATTAATCGGAAAAAATAATAATTTGTTAAATGTTTCTTAGTATTTTTTGATTTTACAATAAATATGGTATAATATCTGTGATGTTAATTCGACGTGATGCTGCACATACAAATAATTTATATGTAAATAAATGTGTAACCTAAACTGTGTAATGTAATGTCATCTCCCAATTCCGATGAATTTTGTACCAAATTTTTTTTCATGTCCGTTTGTGTTTAAAATGTTTACAAATGATGGATAAAAAATATTTCAAACGAAACGATTTGTTTTATTTACCTTCATTAATTTGAAAAATAATTACCTTTGTAGACATCAGGATTTAAAGGTATTTAGGTAAGTCAAATTAATTAATATTCATTATGATAAAGTAAATACACTTTTGCTCTTAAATTTATCAACAACTCCCTGGCGGCATTTTAATATTTGTTTTTAAGTATTAAATTTTTGAAAAGAGTTTTATTGTTGTCATTCATTAAATATTATATCTGTGTATTCGTATACCAAAATGTAATAAAAAAACAAGCGATATGAACATTATTATTTTTACGGTGAGTATATTTCAGCTTTTATTTTGGGCATTAAAATTTATATCGATAAAAAAATACAGGGCGATGATAAATTTGGGACAAAATTCATAATTGCCAAATTTAATTTTTGTAAACAATCGCTCTAGCTATTTTAAAATATCAGCTTTTAATTGGCGATTAAAATTAAATTTCCAAGCCAAAAAATACGTCACAAATAGGTCAGTGCAAAGCGCGTAACCTCGGTGACAACAGAAACTTGTGTGGCAACCATGACAATGAAATGGCAACTAAAAACCTACTTGTGACGTCATCCCATTAGTTTCGATTTCGGCCGCAACAGGAAAATGACTTAGCTTTTAAACCCAATATAAAAAAATATTTATGACGTCACCGGCGATTCCATAATTCTTTCATTTGGTGTGAAATCGATGAAATTTTACGATAATATTTCATTATTTTCAAAAAATTTTATATCGCTAACAATTTCAACTTTCTTCAATTGTGGTATCCACAAAATCTTAAGACTGATTTAAAAATACCATATTTACATTCTCCTTTACCAGATACTCTGTTTAGACAAAATACACGACATCCAATTTCCCTGAATTTACTAACATCTGGTATGTTCTCTCCAAAATTTTCGAATAAAATTCGGAGTATTTATAGTTTCAACCCAAAAAGATTATGGTAAATCATTCTGCATAAGAAGACAACTTGCAGTATTCAAAAAGTTAATTTTTTTCTAAAATTCTATTTTGTTCAGGACCATATTCAGGATTATAAGGAACTGTCAATTTCCCTTCAAATTTCTTTCAAAAATTCATCAAACTCTTTATGTATTATTTTCATTACCCGGATGTAGATATTTTGTCTTCTTTATTTGCATATGAAAATATTCATATTTAAGTTCAAAAATTGTTAAAAATCATCTCGAATAGAATAGAATAGAAAACTTTGTGATTTTATTGGAACCATAGTTCATCTCTAATTTTATACAAATTTCACAGTCCTTTAAATCTTCATGTTTTTTACTTGTTGATATACAGGGCGTCCCACTTATAGTGTTATGAATTTTTATCTCGAAAACTAAGCCTCTTAGAGTTTTTTTGTATAATAAAAGTTTGGTTTGAATGGAGTAACATAATACAAATTTGTATGTTTTGAAGGTCATTTCAAATACAAACCTGTTTTTTAATAATTAATCTTATTCTACGCTGAAAAAGAAACACATTTTGGTGAAAACGTTTTTTTTTTATTGTCCTTCAAGTTTGAAACAAATTTAATAAAAAATTATTTTATGATTTTTATCAAGTGTGCTATGAAATAATAAATTATTCGAAACTCGAGCAGACTCGAGACTATATTATGTCTAAATAATTAATTTGTTAAATTAAAAACAATGTACAAAAAAAAAGGAAATGTTTCAGCCAGATAATTTACTCCTACTTATTAATTAGGTGCTTTCTGCACAGGCTCAACGAATTCTAATTTTCATATCTTCTCTGGTTGTTGGTGCTGTTTTCGTTACATGATCTTTAATAAATCCCCAGATCTTAAATCCAAAGATTTAACATCTGGCGAACGAGCTGGCCAATCAACTGGTCCTCCTCGACCTATCCACCTTTCAGGAAACTTTTCGAACATTGCTTGTGGTGGTTCCATTGCAAAGTGAACATCCACATATTGATTCTAACATTCAATGGAAATTCTTCTAGTAATTCTCTAAAATCGTTTCTCAAAAAGTGTGCGTATATGCGACATGATCTTCAAAAAAAATAGGGACCAATAATGTAATTATGAATTATTCCACACCAAACATTTATTGTCGTTGGATGTTGATAAGGAACAGTTTTATCTGTTGACTTCTCCAGTGTTTGAAAAACTAGCTTCATCAGAAAACATCAAATACGAAGTAAATAATGGATTCAAGGTAATTTGTTGACGAATCCAATTACAAAAATTTACACGATTTAGAAAATCGTTACCATATAAATTTTGATGAAGAGACATGTGGAAAGTATGGTATTTACGTTTTCGAAGAATTTTTGAAATAGATGTCCTACTTACATTACTTTTTCTTAAAATTTGTCGAATGCTACTATGTTTTTGGTTTTATTTCCAACTTTTTCACATTTATGACAACGTTGTTTTTCACTTTATTGTATTTCGGATTCTTCCATTTTTGATAATTTTAATTCGTAATCATTGCATTTATTACGCCCATTACACCTTTTTTTACATCATTCATACTTTTCAGTCCAATAGGTTTTGGTAAGTAAATATACCAAATATACAGGGTGTCCCACGATTTAGTTTACAGACCATATCTCCGTTATTTGAAAAGATACAAAATCCAACCAACATAATCTTTTAATGGCATCAAATTGGCCTTCCATTTTTATTCTTAAAATTTTATTGGCTTTGACCACCCTTAAGAAGCCATCATCAACTTTTTTTTTCAAATGGCAGCTCCTACTTTTTTTAACAAAAATTGAATCTCAACTTTATACTGAATACGACAGTATCTTACTCACTTAAAAAGATTGTATAAAATTAATTTTATTTTTTATTTTATAGTAAGAGAAAAACTAAAATTAATTATAATAAATGTTCAAAATTGGCTCCTGCACATTGTACACAAGCTTCAAAACGTCGCAAAACAAATAAATATGCCATTAAAAGATTATGTTGGTTGGATTTTGTATCTTTTCAAATAACGGAGATATGGCCTTTAAACTAAATCGTGGGACACCCTGTATACAGTATACCAAAAACAACTTTGTTTTAGGTAAATAATTGTTAATTAATTATTTAGTACAACAAAGCCGGTCGATAGATTTAGGAAACTCTTAACTCAATCTCTTCGAATTAAGAAAGGATGTTACAAAGAAATTTTAATTTACTTAAAAGGTAAAAACAGGTAAAAATTTCTACTTTAAAACTTAAAAAGTTAAGATAATAATATACCATTTAAAATGTACATTATTACTGAACAATGAAAGGCAAAAGAAGAGAAGATGCGCTTTTCGAATATTCATAATAATGAAGATAAGTACCTGGAAATTTTCTGAACTTATGTATTAGATTCAGATTTAGATCATATTTATCAAAACCATCATTAAAAATAAGAAAAATAGTACATATTTTTTGGATTTATTTATTATTTTATTTCATTACTAATATTTACAATTATGCTTTTAAATCGAATGCTTATTATTTGCATTCTAGTTATTTTCCATAATTAACCATTTGTAAATATAACGTTATTGTAAACAAATACATTTTATCAGAAATATTAAAAGTTTCCATTAAAATTTAATTATTTTATTTTAATTCCGAGAAAATCCATTTACATATAGTAAAACATATTTTGTTAGATTTAAAATAAAATTGCGAGTTAAGCGAGGACTAGTTGACTATCTGGGGATATTAATGTGTATTTAAAATGAAAGAAATTAATTTAAAAAAATATTTTTACAGCTGAAACTAACAGTTTCAAAATTCGCGACAATAGCTACAGATTTTCTGATTACATTGTTTAAATTAATGATATAACATAACAATACAAAATAAATTAATTAATGTGTTCACATTTAGATTGTTATTACATGATAAGAAACAAATAATATTTCGAAAGGCGGGATAACGCACTCGATAAGAGAGAATTTCATAAAATTTAAATATTTAAAAAATATACAGTTTGCGATATTCCTTGTTCATTTTGAGGTTCCTAATGCTAATATTTTTCATTTTGAAATTTAAATTTGTTAATTTTATTGTTTTACTTATAAATAAAACCGATGATTAAATTTGATTGTACTTTCAATCTGAATCGGCAGCCAAAGCTACTGCTATTTTAGTAATCTACATAAAATTATTCCAAAAGTAAATTTTATGAACTACTCATCAGATGATTGGTTTTTTCATGGTATCTAAACTCAAAATACATTTTTTAATAATTAGAAAGTAGAGCAAATTTTGTTGAGTAAAAAGTCTTCTATCTTTATTAGTTTTGGAGTTACAACAGTTTGAATTTTAGGTTATTGATTTTTGTGAAAAAAAACCAGAAAATCGCCAATATATTATTAAAAAAATGCTCGTAGAGATTTAAGAAAATTATCACCAGAAAGTTAAAACCATCCTTTTTCAATTGATAACAAATGTAATACAGAAATGGGTGATAAAATGTTGAAAAAAAAATCATACAGAAAGAAAAATAAAATAGTATTTTTTTTCAGTTTTTGAAAATTTTCTTCAAGACAAGGCTTATAAAACGTTTAGCATTGCACTCACAGCATACTTGACAAAGACAAAGTATACACCATTTTTGAAAAATTTTACAACCTTCTTGTCATCAAGCTATGCTTAGAACTACCCCAGTAAACAATTTTATGTTTCTGTTATGTTTTATATACGTATCCATGATTCATTACACGTTTCAGTACTCACGTTTCAAGGTTCAAGGTTACGTTTCCAGCAAACAATGTTATGTTTCTGCTATGCACCATTTACGTTTCTATGTTCATGAAACGTTAGAAAGGTTGAGGATACATTTCTGCCACATTTTCAGTAGGGCGTGGTATGAAATAAATAATCAGGTTAATTTAAAAACAGATTTATTACAATAACATAATTGAATTTTGTATAAATAAAAAAATAAAACATGTGTTTAATATTTATAAAAATATCATAAAATACTTAAACTATAAAAAGGCTCTAAATCCAAAATATTATTCAAAAATGGTTGCTTCAAACCCAAAAGACACGTTAGATGTTTTTGCAACAAACGTTTCATGCTAACAAAACTGAAACACAGATGAAACATATTTTGCAAACTGTTTCCGTGAAACACAAATGAAAAAAAAGGAAACATTAAGATCTTTCTTGCTGACATTACTGTAACATAAAAGACACATGTTCTTCGTAGTGTTTCCTTGAAATATAAATGAAACCTTTGACAAACGTTTCAGATACATACAGTGTTTGCTGGGATTTCCAATATTAGTTACGTAACTTCAGAAGAAAAAGAGCTAGGATTTCAAAATTTTCCCTGATTTGATGTGATTATGAAGAAGTTTTAGAAAACTATAAAAACCATCTCTATCCCACTGGTATATACAGAGGGGTGCACAAAAAACGGCCAACTGTGTAGCTTCGTTAATTCTTATCCGATTTTAGTAAGTGATATGTAAAATTAAATAGTTTGAACAATATTGTTATCAGATAATAATAGATTAATTTTATTTCTGAAAACATGAGGGGGGAAGAGGCAACTTTTTTATTTCAAATGCCAACATATTTTTTTCGATTGAAAAATATCATTAAGAAAAATAGTCTAAACCAATTATACCAATAATTTTTTTAAATTTTTTTGTTTTATTTTTTATTTTAATTTATTTTATTATTATTATTTTTTTAATTTAATTCAATTGTTTTTTTTTGTTTTCGAGTTGTCAGTTTTTTATTTATTAATTTATTCTTAATACTTTTTAATTTATTAATAACCTAAAGAAAATAAAAAACTTAAAAACAAGAAAAAATAAGTGAATTAAATAAAAAAATAATAATAATAAAAAAAAAATTAAAAAAATAAGAAATTTTTTTTCTGTAATCCTGCTGTCACCAACTGAAAAAAAGATGGTTTTAGCTTTCAATTGATCATTTTTCTAAGTCTCAACAAACATTGGTTATTATTACCGGTTTTCTGATTTTTGACGAAAATCGGTGATCTCAAGTTCAAAACTTGAAAACTAAAAAATAGACTTCTAGTCTTTTGTAGATTAAAATGCTCTAGTTTTACCCATGATGTTCGGTGAACCATGAATATAAATAAATAAATTGGAGTTTTATACAATTATTTTATTAGATGTAATAAAATAAAACACAATAAGTTACATTAGTATAGACTTATGTTAAAACAAAAAACTCAAAAATTTTATAAAAACGATGAAACAATTATTCTTGAAATTTAGCTTTCAACTCTTCATAGCTAAGATGAGAATGCCACAAATTCTCATCCCAATCAGGAAATAGGGATTTAAATGCCTCTGGCTCTTCCTCTTGCTTAGTAACTATAATGACTGCATTTTTGCGACCACTCTTTTTAAGATATTTCTAAAAAAAATTATAAAATGTATAAATTCACGTTAGTTTTTTTACTGAGCTAATATACGTACATGTGCCATCTTCATGCTAAGTTTATGCTCTTGTTCATCTGCTCCTTTACCAATCCAAACATATATTTCAGTTCCAGAATCTAAAATCATCACATCATCTTCAACAAGATCATCCTGTTCAAAATCTGGCATCGCTTCAAGTTTAATCCCATTATGTTTAGTAAGAGTGCAGTGATACAATTGTGGATCTGCCGGTGCAACCAAATCATCCTCAAAGCTTTCTTTATAATCACTTTTTCCACCAAGCCCTTCCCAAAATTCTTCAGGTTCTTCCCCTTCTTGAATTTCAGTAATCGCCAAGTCCCCAACAATAACCTCAGTGAAATTCACGGCTAATTGCTTCTCTACATCATCTGAATCTTTACCCATCCAAATCCATGCACTATTTCCATTTTCAACAATAAAAACATCATCTGAAGCTAAATTCTTAGATTCGGGGAGTACTTGTGAAGCCCTAACATCTACTTCGTTTGTGCCACGCACGCGGAACATCCTAGTTTCACCTTCCACGTAAGTATCGTGTTCTTTTAAATTCTTAAAACCGCTAGCTTTTCCACCCAAGAATACAACAATCTTACCTAAAATCTAATGTAATAAAATCTAAATAAAGACGCAAAAATAAATACCTTTAAAAACGTGTAAAAAGTGTTTTGGTTCATGATCCTGCACCACACGAATTTGAATTGCTCTTCCCCCAAGCTCAACATTATCCATATTAACGGCGTGAATAGCTGAAGAAGCTTTTTCATCCTTAGAACTTTGATTACCTTGCCAAATATAAATAATGTATTTATTATTATAATTGTATTTAATAACGTAAGAATCTCCTCCAAAGAATTTTCCATAGTTTTCTGTATCAACGGGAACCAATTCGAAATCTTCCACGCGATAAATCTCTAATTCACCAGAACCATCATCGGGCATGAATTCAGGTGCCTCTCCACCGCTCTTTTGTTCAATCTTTGGTTTAGGTTCAGAATCAGCCGATCGGATAAGTCGTGAATGTAACTCGCCAGTTCCTTTCCAAGTTTTGAAGTACTGTTGGAATGAGGATGGTTCCGCATTTTCCACCACACGTAAAACGCTTGTCCATGCAGGATATTTTTTGTCTTTTAAAAATTGTTGCGCTTTATTCATAGCTTCAGTCTTTTCTTTATTGTTACATTTTTTACCGACCCACACATACAAATTGGAATCAGAAGTGTCTAAAATAAAGCAATCGTTGGTATCTAACATACTTTGTAAAAGTGGTTTTTGTGAGACAGGTTGGACTTGTAATTTTCCTGAAGCGTCAGAAACTTTATACAGTGAAACAACTTTTTCTTGGTTGTTTTCGAATTGTTCATCATCTCCACCAGCGCTTTCATCAGGAACATCGCTAGGTGAACCTCCACCTAATGCATTAAAGAATCCTGTAATTTCATCTTCAGCACTGTATTCATCAATGATATGAACTTTAGCTCTTCCACCATGGTCTTGATCACGAATTACGTTAGAAGCAGCGATTGCCTTAATACGTTCCACTCTTTTAGCCTTAGCCCCTACATAACAATACACATCTGATCCAATATCCAAAATGAAACAATCTCCTTTATTCATGGAAGCAATAGTAACATCCACTTGTTTAACTCGAATATTCCTTTTGCCTTTAATGTGGTATAACTTCTTCTCGTGTTTATTGCGATCGACGTGTGTAAAACCTGAAGCTACTCCACCAGGCACGTATCTCACACCAGATTTAAAATGGGATAAAAATGCTTGCGATTCATGTTCTTGCACTTCGCGGTATTGAACAGGACCTCCTCCTAGTTGGTCATCCAATTTTACGCTCAAAATTGCTGCAGCACCAGCTTCATCCTAAAAACAATCTATTAGTTTTAAAAGAATTGATTAATATTTATTTTATTAACCTGCGAGGTTTCTGATCCCAGCCAAAAATGTATATCCCAGCTTTTAACGCCGTTCTTTTCTTTGGTCTACGAGTAATAGAAATAAAATTTGTTTTTGGTAAGTTTACAGCGTTTTACTTACAAAAAGTACAATGTACGAATCTCCAGTGTAGAATTTTCCAAAATCGTTCTTTGGGTAAGCAACTGGTTTAAAATTCTGGAACAAGTATTTTCGGATTTAAAAAGTGAAAAACAATTTGTCCGGTCAATTTAGACATGCAAGGGTGCACAAAGGTCTTAAAAATGGGGTTTTCGCGTTTTTCAGCAAAACGGTAAGTTTTATCATCAAATTAGATCAGACAAAAATTGTAGGCCATATAATTCTCTATAAAAAATATTTTAATACGTTTTTCCTAAGAGCCACCGTTTCTGAGATATAACGATTATAAAAGTTCATAATATCTAATATTCGCGATGACGGGTACATTTTTTAACCAAATTTCAAAAACTCGGTCTCAAATTAAAGGGGAATGTTTGTTTTATAATTCTACCAGAATGGATAGTTTTAAGTGACGGGAATTTTCGCGGTTATTTTCGAGCGTCCTCCGCAGCCGACTTTCAAAAAATCGTAGTTACACCGAGTACGGAATTGAAATGACTAAATCAAGCCTCCTTTTTTGTCACATTCTCATTTACTATATCCAAAATTTCCGACCTTCCTGGGATAATGTTGTGGAGAGGGCGAATTTTTCTTTGATAACGTCAAAATGTCGCGTTTTTTAGCGAAAAAAACAAAAAGGTGATATTGCTTAGCTTTTGATTGTAGACACAGGGAAAAAAACGCAAATGGCTTTTCCGTAAACAGGAAACAGACTAACGTGCCCATAAAGGAGCACTTTTTCGAAATTTTTGTTTGTATCTCATATTCTGACGTTTGAAAATCGGGGTACAATTTTGGACATTTTTTAACGAAATTTAAAAAATCGTACCTACCAAACGACTGGATCGATTTTAACGAAACGTGGCTTATATTGTGGATAAAAGTATCGTTAATATCTAAAAAAATAATCATTTTTATCGGGCACGTCCAGCGACGTCGGGATTTTTTTTCCAAAAGCATAGAAAAATATCGATAAAAAACGGCGCGTAGAGAAAATTGGTAGAAGAAATGGTGTCAAAACGGGACAAAAAATTAAAAATCGCTACACGTGACCTGCAAGAGGATTGATCGAACGAGGTCGGTTTGAAGTTTTGAAATCTCTATCTTTTTATTTCACCTCACACCGACCTATTAAAATCAAAATTGTGTTTTTTCAACCCCCAGCGACCAAAATAATCGCTGTAACGTAACAACACATCCTATCGTCGAACTAAAAAATGCATTGTAATGAGATTTTCAAGTACAACTACGCGACGCGTTGATTTTTTTTAATTTCGAAAAAAAAACTCAAAATTTTAATCGCGCAAAAAACTTTGTGAAAAAATGCGATTTTGACAATTTTTTTACCCTCCTGCCCCTTCATCGATTCTAACGAATGATGGCTTATATTAAAGGCTTTTGCGTAGGCTTTCACACAAAAAAAGACTCGTTTTGAAATCTTAATTTGTTTAGAAGTTATGATCGAATAACCGTTGAAAATTTGAAAATTTCACTTTTGGACGAAGAAAATTGCTATGAAATTTTTGATTAATCGGAAAACAAATAATTTTAACCGAACCTGTTGGCCGATTAGAACACTTTATGCCTAACAATGAAATATTTTTACTTGTATTACAGCTTCAGTGAGGTGTACACGTGGCGTACTTATGCATATTATGAAGATTACAACTTTTTCAACTTTTATAATCGTTATATCTCAGAAACGGTGGCACTTAGGAGAAAAAATATTTAGTCATTTTTTATAGATAATGATATGATCTACAATTTTTGTGTGACCTAATTTTATGATAAAACTTACTGTTTTGCCGAAAAAACGCGAAAAACCAATTTTTAAGACCTTTGACATTGAATAAAAATTTTTTCAGGTACGGGATTGATGAGGACTTTTCAAAGTTCATTTATAATGGTGTTACGAACATTCATACCAATTTTTAGCTCTACGCTAATTTTTGTACCTTTACTACTATTTTTAGGGCTAAATTGACCGGACTGGATTAAAGGATTTAATAATATTTACGCATATTTATACAGAAATGGCTTAAACGGGGTTAAATTTAATCAATACGCATTTATTTTTCTCGTAATAAGCATCAACAGGATAAACATAATTAGAGTGTTTTTCTGCCCAATGGGGTAGAAAATCCCTTTGTTTGTAAACAAAAATTATTAAACACAATCTAAAGAGATTTTCCTAAATTAATATTATAAAATAGCTAGTGGTCCTTATTTTTTATGAAAGGCGTTCAATTTTGAAGATTTTATTTTATATTAATTTCAATTATTTTATGAAAAAATCAATAGCACTACTCTCCTATAAAAATGTACTTTACACACCCAAGACCCCACCTTTTTACTATAATAATGGTATCCCAAGCAGAAACCAAAGTTGTGAAAATATTGTTATAATATTATAATATAATTTTAAAAGATTGTGATAAAGTTGTGTACAATATTGTGGAATCAGCAAATGTTGATCGGCGATAATATTGTATTGGGACATTACCACAAGTTGTGGTACGTGCCTGTGACAATATTCTTACAAGTCAAAAAAAGAGTTTGTATTTCATACAATATTATAATAGAATATGAACACAATATTTATACAACATTGTCAGAATTTTACAACATATTGTGACACAAATGTTTGTACAATATTTTCACAACAATTCCATACGATCTACAATATTTACATTTTACATGTTCCTACAATATGACCATGTTCCAACTACAATAATACTATATACGCTAGTGCAAAAACCATTTTTATATAATTTTTTTTGTAGACGATTCAAAAGTCATTGAACTAAATTCTGGCGTATAAAACAACGAGAATGTCCAAAAAATTTAATGACCTGAAAGTAGAAGATCAATAATTTCCAATGAAGCTTCAGAAAACTGGGATGGATTTTCTATTCCCTCTGTTATCCCCGACGCAAGATTTATCTCGGACAAAAATTTTAAGTTTGACAGATTTGAGTGTTTTTGGTGATAATACAGTTTTTTCAAAGTTAATTAAAGTTCTATTATAAATGAATCTAATTCATCTGCTGTTTTTTATAAAGTAAAGTACTCGCAATAATTCCCAGACAGATAATTTACTTTGTGTAAACTAACCAACCATAAAATTAGTTCTAAAAAAAGAGCTACAGCAATGCAATCAACATTGTAAAATCCAAATATAAATCATTACGATTTTGTTAGACAAAAATAAGTATTGTAAAATGCATTTATACTCTTTATTAAAATTAAACTAAACAGGCTAATTATTTCAATTAAACGAAGTTTGTTTAAGTAGATTAAATTTCGATATTTTGATAAGATAAAATATTGTTTGCCTACAAAAAAATCAACCACCTGTTGGATGAAAAATATTTTTACCTACATAGTTCATTTACCTAATTATTAGTTTCAATGTCACATTAAGCTCTGTGTAAATATTTATGTAAATAAAATAAAAACTATTGTTAAAATAAAGTGTAAAAAGTTACTTCAATCCTCCAAACTTCAAGTCCTGGTACTCTGCCAGCGTTGGCGAAGGCCGGCTCCATTGGTCTATTTCCTTTATTTGATGGATTCGTGGGTAAAATTGCTTGAGTTGGTTTTCTTCCGGCGGTTGCGGCCTCCAAACCACACAAACTACTCAACGTTATAATAGTAAATAAGGCCACCGAATGAATAGTACCCACACCGCACAATCTTTTTGATATTATCATTTTGCGCCTGCGTTTTCACTTAGCTTCCTAAAAAAAACTTTTCCAATTAAAAACAAGTACAAACAAATTAGTTTAAAGTTATCCAGCTTTGTATACATACAGGTGTTTTAAATTAAGTTTCTTGGAATAGTAAAAAACAATTTATGAATGCAATAAACTTTTTTTAAAGAATAACACTACAAAAAAAAATTAAACAAGTATTTCAAATCATGTAAAAGCACATTAACTAATATTAATAACTATTTTTTTGGAAATTCTGGAATTTAAAATTAGGAAGAAAATTATATTGAGTGGAAGAAGAAATATTTAAAAAAAAATCCTAAAAATTTTGCATTAGTAGAGGAAAATTATTTAAATGATTTTATGTGTTTTTATTTATCTCCTGTAAGCTCAGACCTTGAATTATAAATTATGACCACTTCCTGCATATATTCCAAGCTTCGTTGAGTTATAGACATTTTATTGCCCTTATTTGGGCTCAATATTTATCAGTATCATGCACTTTTTGGAACGATAAGGCTGAGGAATTTTCTATAGCTTATGAAGTATTTTGATTTTTATCTTCACTCTGTTTATAAATACTATACCGGGTGAAAACGAAACACAGGTCACCTCTATAACTTCTTTATTTACGAAAATAAAAATTTGAAATTTGACGGTGTTGTATGGTTCAAGAAAACACATTTTAGGCACTAAAAAGTTTTTCAATATCGACATCAACTATATTTTTTTAAATGTAACACCTAATTTTTTTGTTCATAATTTAAGAGTATTTTAGAAAAGCAGTATGTTTATGATACATTTTTAATTTTTTTTTTAATTTTGAAAAATCCCGAGTACAAAAAATATGAAATACTGGCACAAGTAAATTTATTACACCCTACATATGGGACACCAAAATAATCGTAGTAAAATCTTCTTTTTGTAAAACCAAGTGACCCGGCATTTTTCCATTTCAAAAATGAGTTATTTGCAAAAACGTTACTCAAAAAAGTTTATAAATTAATATCTCAAAAACTGCTTAAATAATTTTACAAAATACAAGTTTCCTTAGGTATTTGTATTATTTGGAATTTTTGGTAGTTTTTATCAACTTCGGACGAAGAAAAAAAAATTTTTTTTTTTCAAAATTTAAAAAAAAAATAAAAAAATTATCACAAACATACTTACTCTTTTTATAAAATAATTTCATATTTTGAACCAAAAAAATGGGTGTTACATTTAAAAAATAAAGTTGATGTCACTTCCGGTAAAACCAGAAGTTTTAGTGCCTAAAATGTGTTTTCTTGAATCATACAATATAGTCAAATTTAAAATTTTTATTTTCATAAATAAAGAAGTAATAAAGGTGACCCGTGTTTCGTTTCCACCCGGTATAGTTATCGAATCATATAATTAAAAAAATAATAATCTTAAAAATAATAAAGTTAAAAAAAAATAAAAAAAAAATTATTAACATCTAAGTAGAAAAGTATTCATCAATTTCACAAGAAATACAAAATAATAAGACTAAATTAACAAATAGACAAAACTGATGACTACAAAATAAGTGAAAACTGTAATCTGATACCTTAAAACCAATTAATTCACACAAAAACAGAATAAGCAATTTTTCTAATTATAGATTTATGATATTTATAATTGAAATAACTGACCGACAGAAATAATCGCTATAATTATCTACAATATTTGTTAACTATAATTAGTTTATAAAAATTTTAAATACAAGTTTTAAAAAAATTTCAGCTTCTACATTTTGTTATAAGAATATTGTATAGCCTAGAAGTAAAACTGTGCCAAATTTTCTAAGTTTATAAAAGTAATAAAGTAAACTTATAATGTACGGAAAGCTTTTATTACGATTTAGGACGACATACATATTTCTTATTTATGATAAAATGAAAAATAAGTTCTTATAAAAGTGATATATTAAGTGTTAACATAACCAGTCCATTTTTTTTTACAAATTTAAAAATGGGTGCCAAAAATAAAGCAAATATGAAAATTTAAACGTCATTCGAAAGAAAATTTTCAGCTTCACAAGATAATGTGTTTGGTTTTCCTATACATTTATTATTGATCATTGTAACGACGTACGAAATAGAAAATCAAGTAATTCCAAGCTTTCCAAAAACGGTAATTTAGGACCTAAATGATATGTGTTCCCGACGAACATCTGGCGGCGACCAGTGTAGTTTAATGTGGACCGCTAATTTTTGTTTGATAAAAATTAATTTGGAAAAATGGACACAACATATGTTATTTAATACCCAATATTTTATTCAGAATAATGTAGAATATAGTAGGAAACAACATTCTATTGAAAAATTCTAGATGTACTACAAAATAGTTACAATTTTATTCTTTAAGGCGATTATACAATTTAAAAAACAACTTAAATTTTGGGTCGTTTTTAAATTAAATTTGAAAATTGTTTTCATCTTTTGTATTAAATTTTGTAAAATAATCCTTGCGCAATGAAATGAATTTTTCGCTTCAACACCTTATTACGATACTTGCCTGCCGGCCATTGCCGTAAATATGTCAGTGTAAGTAGTAAGTATCGATGTTTATTCATTTTTATCAGTTTTTAATCATAGGTATTTTATATCAGAGGTCAATTTTCAAATAAAAAAAATTCATGACTTTTTAAGGCTGTCAGAAAATTTTTAACCAAGATAAGTAACCTAATAAATGGGAGATGCGAATAGTTTAAATCAAGCATCTTGATAGGCCCAAGACCCAAGGAATCTCCCAAAAATAAATTATTCTCCCATTAATCAAAAATTTTACAGAAATATTTTGTCAAAAACTGACTCAACTTTTTAGTATTTTTTGAGTCGTAAAACAAAAAAGAATTTGAAATTAATGTTTTTTTTTTAAATAAAGTATACGTGAAGGGGTTTAAAATAAGCTATCAATTATTAAACATTGAGACAATATTATTATACAGGGTGTTCCGTTCGTGGTTCACCAAACGTCGGGGTTGGAAACTGGAGTAAATTTAATCGAGAAAAAACAAAAAAGTGGAGGACAATCTTTTTTAGTTTAGGAGATATAGATAGCGTTATGAATTTTAGGTCACCGATTTTTGTCAAATATCGCAAAATTGCTTATTATACTTTTTAACCACAGTGCGTAAGGATTTAAAAAAAAAATATCATTTAACAACACTAATACAAAAGTAGTTGTTAAAATGTTGAAAAAAAATCGCAAACAAATAAAAAAAGATATTTGTTTAAGTTTTTGAATTTTTGTAACACCCATTAGGGTTACCTTTTTTTAATTTTATGAAACTTGTTCATATTCTTAACAAACTAGGTAACCTTTTCAAATCGTTGTTCTTTTTCTTGACTTACTAAAGCCTTCTGAAGTTACTTCAACGAAAAGTAGTACTGAGCATAGTTTGTTAAATATAGGTTTTACGGTTTGTCAAAAGGGGTGCAAGGTTTGTCAATTAGGCTGTAAGCTGTAAGTGACATCTGTAAGTGAATTCCAAGTGTTTTATAACAATTTCACGTCTGTCTGACTTTTCAGACTAACTTCATAATGCTTCTTGTAGGTGTAACTTCAAAATAAGGCTATAGTAAGTAAAGAAAAAAAACTACGATTTCAATTATTTTCTTGAATTGTAAAAAATATGAAGAACTTTGAGAAAATACGACCTTTGTGGGTCTTATTTTGGAAAAAATTTCAAAAACTGAAAAAAAATATTTTTTTTTAATTTTTTTTTCGATTTTTTTTTCAACATTTCAACAATTACTTTTCTATTACTGTTGTCACCAATTGAAAAAAGATGGTATTAGCTTACTAATGCTAGTTTTTTAAATCCTTACCCACTTTGGTTAAAATGTTATTAAAATTTTTGTGATTTTTGACAAAAATCGGTGGTTTAAAATCCAAAATGATGTAGCTCTAAAACTAAAAAAGTTAGACCCAAGATTTGGTGAACCACGAACGGAACACCCTGTATAATGTGATTGGGACAAGGTGCAGTATTTATTTTTTTTAAATATATATCAAAACTAAAATCTAAAATGTACTTGAAATACAAATTTTTAAGTGTAAAATAATAATAAATTAATAATAAAATTGGCCAAATTGAAAACAACCAAAAATTAAATAAGTTATTACAACTGAGGCTCGTACTTATTTCCAAATTTGGTAAATTTAAGATACTACGAGTCTGACTCGATATTCTGTCCCAATGAGTTAAAATCGGGCGGGTAAAAAAATTATTGAATTCGTTTTTTTTTAGAAAAGTTTTGAGTGGAGTTTTGATTATTTTTCGAAATTCAAAAAATTCTACACGTGGCTTAAAAAAGTCTTTCCAAAGTATATTTTTGATCGACTATCCGATGTTTGATCAGCCTACATCGATAATTTTAGACGGGCGAGTATGAAAAAAAACGCAATTTTGAATTTAGAGGGTCGGTGCTGGGATAATTTTTACCTTCAAAACGTTCAGCAATTCTCTAAAACGTGAAGTGTAGCAATTTTTAATTTTTAGAGTAATTTCTCTATTTTTCTCGTCCGCGCACCTACTAAATTTCAACCGTGATTTTAACCTTCCCATTACGAGCCTGAAGATAAAGAAAATAACTATTGTTATTTTTTTATTAAAAAAAAATGACTAAACCATGATTACATTCTTCTATTCAATTCATAGGTTTTTAAAGAAAATAGAAATGGTCAAATTAAATTTCTAACCACAAACGTACATTGTACAGTTGGTCCCAGCTGGAAGTAGGACAAAAGTAATCACGATCGCGTATTCTTTGTCCTACTTTCAGCTGGGAGCAATTTTACATTGCACATTGAAGTACGAAGTGTGTATTTAATCTAAGATGATTTTTGTTGTTCATTGATTAATTGGATTTGACAGTCCCCAATTCCAACTGAGGTAGATATTTGTTAACATAATCGTTCAAGATGAAATGATTTCAATGAAGACTCTGTAAAATTAAAACTGACACGACACGTACAAACATTTCAAAGAAAAAATATCCGGGGCTGGGCATGATATATTTATAGAACATACACGTATTTACATAAAAGTAGTTATTATTATCATTTTTATGCCTAACTGGAAATTGGGGTGTTGAACACTTGGTATAATTTAGACTAGGTGCAAACAGACATCCTCAAGGTAATTTCAGATTAAACTAAAAATCAAACGAATTATACATACATATACAAATGTATACTTTATGATTATTTCGTGATTTAATTTTTGTTAATCTAATTACATAATAATATCATAAAATGATACAATTAGATAAAATTCTAATCCACTAGAGGACATCAGAGTGGTACTTAATACTTAAAAATAATACATTACAAAATATTAAAGTTCTGTAATAACAATTACCTAAATTTACTGATAGCTTTGTGAGGCAAATTCAAATTCTCTTCAAGTGTAAAGTAGTCTGTAATCAGCGACAGTCATGAAAAATTTAGAGACGTCTTTAACGTTAATAACGTCTCTAAAAAATATTTCTTCATAAGAAATATTTCTTAAATACGTCTAAAGGTCTTTTTAGACGGGCTAAAATGAGTCGATTTGAACAAATATTTGTTCCCAAATCGACACATTGCGCAGTTGCATCTGAGTTGGTTTGGGAACAAAATTTTGGGAACAAAATTTTGGTAACAAATTGTGCCCGTCTAAAACGACCTTAATATATTTGTTATAATGAAAAAAAGAATGTTTTCAGATTATTTTCTTCGATTTTCTTTAATTATCAAGACTAACCGCGACAAGTGACGCATGACCACTCAAGAGTGGGTAACATGGATTTAATTACATATTAGGTACGCATTAAAATTTCCGATGATTAAGACAGGAAGTCTTTTTTACATAATCATGTTAAATTAAAGGAAACCGCTTTTCTAGTAAAAAATGCGTTTTTGTGTTTTTCTAAAATATATGTAACCTATATTAATTTAATGCAATAACAGATTAGGTATTTGTTTTTAATTTTAAACGGTTTGATAATTTTTAACCACACCCGCATTACATGCAGTAAACATCGAGTAGTATATGATTTTAAAAGCACTTACAGATAATAATTGAAAAATAATTACTAAAATATGTAAGTATATTGCAATGATGTTCATTGTTATCATAATTTGAGCTGGATTCTAAAAAAATATTTAAATAATAAAATAATGATATATTTTGTAACATCGAATTTTGAAACCGATTTTGGATTTCTTATTCGCCAGTCTTCGTAAGAAATAACCGAAATATGGAGAAGAGTGCGGCAAGAGGATTAACGCAGGTAACGACGAAATCTCGTCGTAAGGAGCGCTTTTCCGGACGTCCCCACTCCCGTAACGAACGAAGACGCGTAACGATGGCCATTATAATCTGGGCTGTGGTTTTCTAAGTTCTAAGTGAAAAAACCAAAATACTCTTATATGGGAAACAAAAGGATATTGTGCAAACATTTCTACTCTTGAAGCATTTCTGTGGTACTCCTCAAAACTGTGAATCAATAACTTAAAAATGAACGACCTTCAAAAGTTGAAATAATACATACTGAGGAAAGTATTTTGCAGAAGCAACATCACAGGTAGATGTCGAAGAAGATTTTTTAAAGTAAAATCTAAAAGAAACTTCTACAATAAAAACGATCTTTTCGATCCTTTATCACGTTTTATTATTAATAAAACCATCTAAGTCCTGGAACGAATTTCGAAAAGGAAAAGGACCCATCTAGGAAAACTGTAACAACCATTTTCAATAACACTTTCATACAAGAAAACCGTTTAGTGCATAATATTATAAAATAATTAGGAGTAGTCATAAAAAATCATAAATTCAATCACTTCAAATGATATTTCGTTTTTAGTGTTACCAGTAAAATTTCGAATCCGAGATGAGTTCTTTTCGAAATTCACTTATTATTTGAAGTAAATTTCATTTTTGAAAAAAATCTCCTATGTAGCTTATGTCGTTTATGTACAATGTACATATGAAATAAACTATAAAATATAACAGAAATGGAGATGTTTATTGATATTTTCAATACCCTGGGTAGAAATTTATTCCCCAAATTTAAGAAGAAACTCAAAGTATACGGTTTATATTGGAGCGCGTTTCTCAGTGTTCTATTTTTAACAAATTTAAATTAATTTACTGTTATTAAATCCAATATAAATGACTATAAATAATTGCTAATTTCAATTAGTTGTTCGAATGAAGAGTGAAATGAGATTCTCAAAATTGGTTCATAGAATCTTGACTCAAAAATCCTTTATGTAATGCAAACTTTTCTAAATTGTTGTTTGATCAATTAACAAGATTTATGTAGCAACAACAAATCTCATGCTCTTATATAATATGTATTACCCATCTTTTGATAATTTTATATAATTATGTTATGCGTAGTTTAGTTATTTAATTTAATATTTTAAGATTTATAATTATTTTAAAACTTACTTTGAAAAAAAATGTTTAGAAGAACCTTGATTACAAAATTTATATTTATTCACTGACTTAACAACTTAAACTGAGGCTCAAAAAACGTAAACACGTATATAAAGAATCGTTATAGCAGTGACCCATTACAAACAAGGTTAGCTTTTGTATAAGAGATAATAATGACCATAAGAGTTACTCGGAAATCGCTTTTGGATTTCTCCAAAATACTTACAATCTATGAAGACGATAAAATTAATTAACGCGAATTAATGTTAAAAGTTTATTTAAATTCGTAGGAATTGTACACATAACATTAATTAATTGGTAATTATTTTGACGTAGAAAGTAAAGCCTAAAGGTCTAAACTAGATAAATGATTAAGTGGAATAGTGGATAAAAGGTGTTTCAAAGGATAAGAAACAAACATCTTATTATCTTATGTTGTATGTTGGGATAAAAAAACTTTCCAGAAATTTGATAAATAGGAATTTATAAGAACCTAACTGTAAACAAATTGCAAATAATATAATATAAATATTAAAAAATTAAAAACATTTTCAAAATCGCGCTTTTTAAAGCAAACATAATCGAATATCAAACAGGTGATGACATAAAAAACAGCAAAAAAAATTAAAATATTCATCAATTTTAAATGTATAGGGTGACCCACCCAGGTCATTTTAAAAACGAGTAATTTAAAAAAAAAAGACTGAAACCGGTCAATTTTTATTTGGTGGAGGACCAATTTTTATGGTTAAATATTCACACCATATGCGGGGGAACTACCCCTTCAAAAATCTAAAAATCTTAAATGGTAATATAATGTATCACTAAAAATTGGTTCCCCACCAAATAAAATTTGACCGGCTACCGGCTTTTTTCGAAAAATTATTTTCTTTTTTCAAAATAACTACAGGGTGGAAATTTTTAGTTGTGACTCCCTGTATATGATTATTTATTATTGCAACTTGCAACTACTTGTAGCTGTAGCCAAGCAAAACAGTTGGCGCCGTAATCAGCGCAAACCAAAAAAAAAAACAAAACCCATAATTCAACCATATTAGTATTATTAAATTCGAAAGTTTTGTTCAAATTCGTGATTTTTTTAAACATTGTATTAAACCTGAATAAAAATTGGTATTTTACTTTTTGGAGCACTTATTTTTTAGTTTTTCTTGGAATTTTTGAATTAACTCGGGTTTATTTTATCAGAATTCTCTAATTTATTCAAATCAACCAGAAAATAAATTCTAGCTCGAGTGGTTATTTTTTTATAAATTTTTAAAAATCATTTTACTGCTACAAAATGTAAAATTGTGCAATTTTTACAAAATCTCAATTTATTTAATGTTCTCCTAAGAATTTCTCAAGAAACTTGAGTTTATTTTTTGCAGAATTCTCAAAGTTATTTAAATCGGCCGCAAAATTAATTCTAGTTCGCTTAGTTATTTTTTTATAATTTTTTAAAAATAATTTTACAACTTCAACAAGTAAAATAGTGCACTTTTTACAAAATCCCAGGTTTTTTAATGTTGCCATTGGAATTTTTGAACAAACTCGGATTAAATTTTTGGAAGATTCTCGAATTGATTCAAATCAATTGGAAAATAAATTCTAACTCAAGTGGTTATTTTTTTATAAATTTTTTAAAATCATTTTACTGTTTCTACAAGTAAAATAGTCCAATTTTTACAAAATCTCAATTTTTTAATGTGTCCCTTGGATTTTTTCAACAAACTCGGGTTAGTTTTTTTCAGAATTTTCTAATCTATTTAAATCGACCGGAAAATTAATTCTAGCTAGCTTGGTTATTTTTTTATATATTTTTAAATCATTTTACAACTTCACCAAGTAAAATAGTGCAATTTTTACAAAATCTCACTTTTTCTAATATTCTCCTGGGATTTTTTCAACAAACTCGCGTTTATTTTTTGCAGAATTCTCTAGTTTATTCAAATCGATCGCAAAATTAATTCTAGCTCGCTAATTTTTTAAACATAAATTACAACGTCAGCAAGTAAAATAGTGCACTTTTTACAAAACAAACTCTGATTAATTTTTTGCAGGATTTATTTATTCAAACCACCCGGAAAATAAATTCTAGCTCAAGTGGTTATTTTTTATAAATTTTTAAAAATCATTTTACTGTTTCAACAAGTAAAATAGTGCAATTTTTGCAAAATCTCACTTTTTTTAATGTTTCCCTTGGAGTTTTTCAACAAACTCATGCTAATTTTTTGCAGAATCTCTAATCTATTCAAATCGACCGCAAAATTAATTCTAGTTAGCTTATTTATTTTTTTATAAATTTTTAAAAATCATTTTACTGTTTCAACATGTATAATAGTGCAATTTTTCAAAATCTCAATTTTTTTAATATTCTCCTAGGAATCAACAAACTCGAGTTTCTTTTTTGCAGAATTTTCTAATTTATTTAAATCGGCCGCAAAATTAATTCTAGTTCGCTTAGTTATTTTTTTATAATTTTTTAAAAATAATTTTACAACTTCAACAAGTAAAATCACGTTTTACAAAATCCCAGTATTTTTAATGTTCCCATTGGAATTTTTGAACAAACTCGGATTAAATTTTTGGAGGATTGTCGAATTGATTCAAATTAATTGGAAAATTAATTCTAGCTCAAGTGGTTATTTTTTTATAAATTTTTAACAATCATTTTACTGATTCAACAAGTAAAATAGTGCAATTTTTACAAAATCTCAATTTTTTTAATGTTTCCCTTGGATTTTTTCAACAAACTCGGGTTAATTTTTTGCAGAATTCTATAAGCTATTCAAAGCAGCCGAAAAAATAATTATAGCTCGCTTACTTATTTCCTTATATTTTTTTAATCATTTTACAACTTGAACAAGTAAAATAGTGCAATTTTTACAAAATCATAATTTTCTTAATATTCTCCTGGGAATTTTTCAACAAACTCGAATTTATTTTGTGCATAATTCTCTAATTTATTCAAATCGGCCGCAAAATTATTTATAACTCGATTATTTATTTTTTTTTAAATTTAAAATACTTCAACAAGTAAAATAGTGCACTTTTTACAAAATACCAGTTTTTTTAAAGTTCCCTTTGGAATTTTTGAACAAAACCAAATTAGTTTTTTGCAGAATTCTCTAAATTATTCAAATTAACCGGAAAATAAATTTTAGCTCAGGTGGTTATTTTTTTATAAATGCTTGAAAATCATTTTACTGTTTCAACAAGTAAAATAGTGCAACTTTTACAAAATCTCAATTTTTTTAATGTTTCCCTTGGATTTTTTCAACAAACTCGGGTCAACTTTTTGCAGAATTCTCTAATCTATTCAAATTGAGCGCAAAATTAATTTTAGCTCGCTTAGTTATTTTTTTAAAATCATTTTACAACTTCAACAAGTAAAATAGTGCAGCTTTTACAAAATCTCAATTTTATTTAATAATCTCCTAGGATTTTTTCAACAAACTAGAGTTTATTTTTTGCCGATTTTTTTAAATTATTTAAATTGACCGCAAATTTAATTCAACTTCGCTTAATTATTTTTTTATAATTTTTTAAAAATTATTTTACAACTTCAACAAGTAAAATAGTGCACTTTTTACAAAATCCCAGTTTTTTTTAATGTTCCCATTGAAATTTTTGAACAAACTCGGATTAAATTTTTGGAAGATTCTCGAATTGATTCAAATCAATTGGAAAATAAATTCTAACTCAAGTGGTTATTTTTTTATAAATTTTTTAAAATCATTTTACTGTTTCTACAAGTAAAATAGTCCAATTTTTACAAAATCTCAATTTTTTAATGTTTCCCTTGTATTTTTTCAACAAACTCGGGTTAACTTTTTGCAGAATTCTCTAATCTTGACCGCAAAATTAATTTTAGCTCGCTTAGTTATTTTTTTATATTTTTTTTTAAATCAGTTTACAATTTCAACAAGTAAAATAGTGCACTTTTTACAAAATCCCAGTTTTTTTAATTTTCCCTTTGAAATTTTTGAACAAACCCGGATTAATTTTTTGCAGGATTCTCTAGTTTATTCAAATCAACCGGAAAATAAATTCTAGCTCAGGTGGTTATTTTCTTATAAATTTTTAAAAATCATCTTGGAACTTCAACAAGTAAAATAGTGCATGTTTAGAAAATCTCAATTTTTTTAATGTTCCCCTTAGAATTTTTCAATAAACTCGGGTTATATTTTTGCAGAATTCTTTAATTTATTCAAATCCTCCTCAAAATTAATTTTATCTCACGTGGTAATTTTTTTACGAATTTTTGAAAATCATCTTATAACTTGAACAAGTAAAATAGTGCAATTTTTACAAAATCTATTAAAATTAATATTTAAGGATAATTCTGTTTGTAAAAAAAACCAGAAAAACATTTGAGAATTTTATTAAATTGGTATATAAATAACAACATGCTTTAAGACTATTCTGTGGGTGTAGAATATAAAAGTTAATGTAGTATGAAGTAGAGCATGAAAAAAGGTGGTATAAAAGCCATAAAAATTATTTTTTACTGCTCACAATAGGCCATATTTATATGGTGTACATTAATATGTATAATATGGTGTTTTTTACTTTTTATAAATAGTACTTTGTACTTCACTGTTACCAACGTCATGCATAGTGAATAAAAATACTGTTTATAAAGTTAAACCATAAAACCTACACTCTAATCCATTGTCTCAATATACTCATTTTTTTCACCTAAAATTAATTTCCAAAAACAGCAATCTACGTGCCTAAATATTTGACACAATTATCAAAGAAAATCATTTTATATTATATAATAGTTTTATGTACATATAAGGTAGTATAAATTGTAATCATTTAATTATCTTGCTCTTTTTGGCACTTTGATTCAATTTTCCTTCCTAATAAATCACATCGAGTATTGACTATTTTTTTAATCTCCTCTTCATCAGTATCAGAATTTGAGCTTTCATCAGAACTTGAATTATTGTAATAGCCTAAACCAGGAAGTATTCCTATACATTTTAATCCTGGCTCAGAAGATGTTTTATTGCCATCCTCTACCTTACGCTTTTTCTCTAACGAGCCTTTATCTTCATTTTTAGGACTTTTCTTAACAACTACACCTGCTAAAACCTTCTTCGATGTTAATTTATTATTTGTGCTAATTTTGCGCTTATTATTTTTAATTTCATTTTGTAATTTTGCTTCATGTGTTTTTTCTTGCAAAGTTGCTACACGGTTTCGGAAATCATTTAATTCTTTTTCTTCTTCTAGAATCTTTTTACGATCAGCAGCTAGCTTGGTGCGATCAACAAAATCAAGGAAATCTATTTCATCATCATCTAAACCTTTAATCATATTCTCTAAAAAACTTGACAATGAATAAATAGATATTTAACGTATTCAGATGGTGTTACTTAATTTATGTGCTTCTTCATATTCTAAATCTTTTTTCTGTTTTTGCTCCTGTAACCTTTCGAATAGACTCCTCCGATCAAATTCTTCTGGTCTTTCTATATACAAAACATAAAATATAACAATATGGGTCTATCGCTGATGTACTCAACAGGTTTACATAATAAAAGCAGTATTTTTATTATAGATTTATTAACATAATGACTAAATATAGCATATTTTAATATCTTTGTTTACCTATGGGGTCCTCTGCAGTTCTCACACGCTCCCATTCCTCTTGTCGTTTTTTGCGTATTTCGACAGCTTCATTTTCGGATATAAAACCTGAGCTCATTTTATTGAGGATTGATTAAATATTATTAACCTACTTTTAAAGCGTAAAATGAAAAATCACTTATAAAATTTGTTGGGTATTGAGGTATAGTTGTCAAAAATTTATAGGTTATAAAACTTTTAAATAACTTGTCACTTGTCAAACAAGACATAAGTGTGAAGTTAGCAATTCTTACTCGGAATCGATGTACAGGGCGATTCGAAATACAGCAACCAAAATTGGGAATTTCGACTACCTAAGGGTAGGGGGCACTGTTTTGACGAAACAGCTGATCGAAATCGGTAAAAAAATCTCATTTTCTTTATAATTTACAGGAAGTTCTTTATTTAATTATTTTAACTCATATAAAACATACGTTTGGACGCTTTTGATTCTGAAATTCGCTTGAAATTGCGTTTTTGTCATAAAAAGTTTTCTACCAAAGCAAAATAATTCATTTTTTTTTTCTTTTAAGGATGGCGAGATTCAAATCTTGATTTATATTTATCAGAATCCGAAGGATTACTGAAGCCACCCCAGCAAGCACAGAAGCATTGATCACAGAAGTCCCTTGGATATTTTTGAGAGTACTTCATTGTAATCGTATTGAGAGGTTACAATAAGTTTGCGCAGAGACCTCCCATTAAGGAGTAAAGTCTGTTGGACTGTTTTGGATATCCTTGAGAGTAACTTTTGTTACCTTATTCAGAAAATCAGCTCCAACTTCTAAACTATTGGTCGCAGTGCACAACTAATTATATCACCTTATTCAGAAGGCGAAACTCTCTGAATGTGACCTACAAATTTTATGATATTCGTAAATTTTTGAAAAATAATATTTTTTTTCGATTTTTTAACATACAAATTTCATATTTCTAAACTCGGTAATTTAAATATTGAGGGATATCTCGTCTACATGTCTCACTTTCCGCCTTCCTTGCGATATCACAATGCGAGTCTTATAAGTGTTAACTATTTCGTTACATGTGACTCGCAACGGAACGTTCCGGTAGAGTCACCTTGCGGCCATGGGACGCGCTTTCTTAGGATGAAAGGGGTGACTCGGGCTCCAGGTTTGTATAGTGGGTCCGCACTATTGGAGTTGAGTTGGTACAACCCCAATTAAGTCACATACCTTACATATTAGTGACTTACCAGGACTCAGTGAAGAAAATTTTGTGTCCAGGGGTCAATGCTGAAATTTATTTAAAAAAGGGAACGTGTCTTGAGCGTGAGGTCAAGAAAACAAAATATTGAAAAAAAATAAATTTATTCTGCATCAACAAACTTATCCAAAATGAGAGTTCACAAAAATATTGGGTTGAAATCGACTCGACGAAGCGGGGTGAGTTGTAACGAGCAGCGGGGCGGTTAATCGGGGAACCACGGGATTCGGCAAAACGGGACGGAATGCTGAATATCCGAGTTCCCAACAAAAACGAGCACGTTAACAGCTTGGCGGCTACGGGACTAGAGTCTCGTTTTGCGCCATTTTCGAAATTTCGGAAACACGTCTGATGTAATCAGCAAAAAATTACGAGAAAATTCTAATGAACAACAAAACGCTTCGTTACAACCTTGGTGGGATTGCGACTTCGCTGGGACATCTCTGCGAAGTAAAATGTTGCGGACATTTGGAACTTGTGGAGACCGCTCAGAGATCTGGTGGAGATATTCGCATAGATCTCTCTGAGAGGTAAGTAACTGTGCTTGCTGGGATCCCTTGACCCCCTATTTAGATATCGGATTTTTATCCGATTACAGGGGGCTTATTCTTGGGCCGGTCGAGATCATGTCGTCGACGAGGCTACAAGGACAGTCTCTTATTTTTTCATGGACGGAATGATAAAGTCGTAGGTGACTGGTTCAAGAATAAAGCCCGCTGCACAATTAACAGCACGAGTACGGGCTGAAAATTGAAGCATAGGAGTTCCATGTAATCATGCACAACACGATTTCGTATTACGGAGAGACGCGACGAGTACGGGTAGAGTTGGTGAAGTTTCCGTACCCGTAACCTAAAGCAATATTGTCTGCAGCTACGTGAAGCCACCAACTACCAATCAATCACATTACGGTTCTATTTCGGTTTCGTACCGTCTGTTGTGCATCTGACTATTTTCATTTCGTAACGTAAGGAACTTGTAACATACTCGTACCGTCAATTGTGCAGCCGCCTTAAGGCTGCAGTGATAAAGAGTGTTCATCCAATAAATAGGTGCCATGTAGAGTAGAGCAACCTGTCTCGCTCACTCTCTTTTGCATTTAAAAACCAGTAAGCACAGTAACGGATGTGGAACTACGAAAAATGATATACTTTCGGTTGTAGTATCGGAAATGTATGTGTCGATTCTGTGTACTCCCGTAAGCCCTTACGTAATGTGACTATGCAGTAACCGTCCATTACTACCGATATAACAAACCTTACGGATCTTACGAGAGTGCCCAGAATTGACCTATTACACTCACAGAGAAGCGACTATAACTAACGTATATCGGGCCTAGAAAGAGGCGTGACTTAAGCCGAATTTGATCAGTACGGCGGGCGAGTCGGCCACTTCATTTAGAGTACATTACTAGCTGCTCGTCAGAGAATCTATAGTGCGGGTCCCTTCTACAAGCACTAGTGGTAAATTTCAGCGTCCCTGACTTGATTCAGTTCATGTTAGGTTATGTTGGAAATCCTATTTTTTGGCTGAATATCCTATAACCACCATGACGGTATAAATCTCTTAAAATAAGAAAGTTGAGGTAATTTCCGGTGAAACCGGAAATGGTGTTGAACTTTTTTTGTTCAAAAAGTGTTTTCTAAAGGATTTTTTAGACGGGAATATTTTGTTCCCAAATCGTCTCAGATCCAACTGCACATTGCGCAGTTGCATCTGAGTCGATTTAGGAACAAAATATGCCCGTCTAAAATAGCCCATATAAAATACAAAAATTTTAATTTTCATAAATAAAGAAATCACAGGAGTGTCCGATTTCGCATCTTGAGGCAGCTACAGCTTTCTAAATGAATTGGGAAAAAATAAGTTTCTTGTTATTAAGGTGAATGTTGAAAAAACTACGTTTTTACCGTTCATTATTTTTTCAAAGTATTTCGAATTGGAAAGTCAAAAGAATAAGAAAATACCAAACTAAAGTAAGAATTTTACTTTTATTTAAAATTTTTGTTATTTATGTATCTACAATTACATTTGTGTAATTTTGCAAGAAAAACTTCTATATTTATATTTTTGCAAAACTATGCTCATATAAATCTAGATAAATGAAAAATAAAAATTGCATATAAAAGTACAATTCATACTTAAGTTCGGTATTTAATTATTTTTTTAGATTCCAATTTGAAACAATTTTAAAAAAATTATTGAAAAATAAAAACATCAGTTTTTCAACATTTGAGATGCTATCACCTTAACAGTTTACTTACTTCCATGATTTTCTTGAAAGACAAATTAGCAGTGATTTTCTGATAATTTGCAACGAACTTCACAAAAGTGGGATGGACTTTCTATACCCTCTTAGGACCTCCGAAATATAAATCGCGGGCGTCTTGAAAAATGCTCTTAATTTCAGTTCAGAAAAGGATATTAATAAACATTTATTATAAATTATGTATATTTTTCATTTAATATAATATGTATAATTATTTTGTATACATACTTAAATATTATCTTTAGATTTTTATGTCTTTTATGGCAAAAAAATATTTTAAGAGAATAGGGCGTGGTTTTATAGCGTCGTATTGAAATTAAGACATAAGTAAACCCAGATAAGTTTATTATTATTTTTTAAGCAATAACTGCATACACTAATAAGTGTATTTGATTATAAATTTATAATTTGGAACAGTATTTTTTAGACACTATAAAATTAACCTTTCCTCTTAAAATCAAACTTAACAATTAAGCTGAAATTATAACTATACGCCTAGATCTAGTTTCACATTAATTTAATAGTTTCTTAATATTAACATTTAATATCTTGTTTTTTTAATAGTTTAAAATGGTATGTAAAATATATCTCCAGAAAGCTTATTTTTAAAATTCCCACCCAACAAATTTACTTAATAAGACAATTCCAATACAAAAACCTTTTTAATTTTTCTAAACAATAAAATCAGAGTGTTATATAAATTATAAATCAGTTTCCAAACCATTTGTAAGCTAAAATGTGTTGTATATTACAGGTAAACGTCGTTTTACGCCGGAGTTTCATTCCGAGAGACACCGTCGTAAAATGAACACACATTTTTCGTACTTTTTTCGTACAATGTTTAGGTTCTGACTCACTATTGAAACTACAAATTGAATATTCATTTAATTTTATAATAAAATAAAAAATATAACCATATCTTTTTATTTTTCTTAAAAACAAAACAAAAACTAACTCGGAAAATCCCACACCGGCACCAACCGGCGTAAAACGACGTTTACCTGTACTTACTTTAAGAAAAATAAGCTTCCACTTTATCATAAAATAATTATTTTTTTAATCTACTTACCTACACAATGTATTTATAAAAAAGAAGGTTATTAATGTTAGTTTACTGAAAATTATTTAAATGAACTAATATGTATCACCTACTCAGTATTATTATTTAGGATTTACAAATAAACCAAAATTAGCTAGAGGCTTGATAAGTGCTTGCTGTATATTTAATTTATTCTATTACCATATATTTTATAATATATAACTAAGCAAAATTAATCGCCATGGCTTATTATTATGGGTTGAAACTTCTAAAATTAAGCACATATTCTGGTTTGTATAAATATTTTCTTTTATCATTCGCCTTTGTGTATATTGTATTTTATAAATTTAAATGCTTATTTTAGGAATACATATAATTACGATCCACGTATAAAAATTTAATACTCATCAATTAATACCTCTGTTCAAAACAACAAATTTTTCATTAACGCAATTTGAAATTTAAACATCAATTTAATTAATTTCTCTGACAAAATAATAACCACCCATTAGGGAGTTCCCACCTTTAAAACTTTTAATATTAAAATTAGCAGCTTTTAAATTAAATTAAATGATATTGATTGTTTATAATTCAAAAACCAGCTTGAAGTATATATGTTAATCAATATGCAATATAAATCAGCAATTTCTTTAAAACATTCATATAGCCGTTATTTAAAACAAAGCATAAAAACTTAATTATCGACAATTTAAAAAAAAATAATATTATATAAGTTGAAACCCCCTTAAAAGAATTTGATACGAAATTATTATAAAATCAATATCCTAATCTACCTCTACTTAAAAAAAATTACCTACAAATTTTTTACGAAAAAGGAAACCTAGTTAAGATAATATTATCGATATTAGTTTTTGGATATTTAAGGTTCATCGCTGTATTATTCTATGGTCCCTGTTGATTTTAAGTCTTCTATTTCGACACTTGGTTCTTTACTGGAGTGGTTGGACAAGCTTGTTTCTGAATTAGAACGGGTTTCCTTGCCATTTGTTAGAGGTAAGTCAGAGTAGCCTTTTGGTACAAACGTAGTCCATTCGTTGGAATTCTCATCCAAGTATTCGATTGTGTTTAAAAATTGTTTACCTATAAATATATTTACTTTTTAATACCGCACCACTAAACTACAATGTATTGCGTTTTATTTGTTAAATTTTCTGAAAACGATTACCAAGGAGATAGAGGTGGAGATCAAATTTCGTAGAACCACCGCCATTTTTGTTAGAACATCTTATGAAAACGGCAATTCGTAATACAGGTAAACGTCGCCGTCGATGTGCGCCGGTTCGATTTACGCCGATTCAGAATTACGCTGGTTGGTGCCGGTGTGTTTCCGAGTGAGTTTTCGTTTTGTGTTCATTTTACGCCGATTTTTTTTAAGCCGGTGCCGGTCGGAACGGAACCCCGGCGTAAAACGACGTTTACCTGTACAAGTTTGTCGACAGTATCGCGCTAATTATCAATTCCGCAAGTCTCACGCATTTTAGAATCTTTTTACTAGAAGTGAGATGGACGAAGAACGAAGAAGGCGAAAACTTTCGGGAAGACAAGAACAATGTCTTTATGTGGGTAAATATGGCTGCAGTTCTTATAGAATGATCTAGATTTAGGTCGAGGGTGTGGTTATGAGTTCCACGGGCCATAATTGGGCCGATTTTACCAACTCCCCTATAGAATGATAGTCCGGTCAATTTAGCCCTAAAATAGTAGTAAAGGTGCAAAAATTAGCGTAGAGCTAAAAATTGGTATGAATGATCGGAACACCATTATAAATGAATACTGAAAATTTCCCATCGATCCCGTACCTGGAAAAATTTTTATTTAAGGTCAAAGGTCTTAAAATTGGGTTTTTCGCGTTTTTCAGCAAAACGGAAACGTTTATCATAAAATTAGATCACACAAAAATTGTAGATCATATAAATATCTATAAAAAATGACTTGATACTTTTTCTCCTAAGAGCCACCGTTTCTGAGATATAACGATTATAAAAGTTGTAATCTTCATAATATGCATGAGTACGCCACGTGTACACATCGGTAAAGCTGTAATACAAGTAAAAATATTTTTCTATCGGTCAATGTAAGCCATAAATCGTTCTAATCGGCCAACTGGTTCGGTCAAAATTAATTATTTTCCGATTAATCAAAAATTTTATAGCAATTTCTTCGTCCAAAAGTGAAATTTTCAACGGTTATTCGGTCATAACTTCTAAACGAATAAAGATATCAAAACGAATCGTTTTTGCGTAAAAGCCTACGCAAAAACCTTGAAGATAAGCTATCATTCGTTAAAATCGATGAAAGGGCAGGGGAGTAAAAGAAATTGTCAAATTCGCATTTTTTTACAAAGTTTTTTGAGCGATTAAAATTTTTCGTTTTTTTTTTTTCGAAATTGAAAAAAGTAAACGCGTCGCGTAGTAGTACTTGAAAATCTCATTCCAACGCATATTTTAGTTAGACGATAAGATGTGTTGTTACCTTACAGCGATAATTTTGGTCCCTGGGAGTTAAAAAAACACAAGTTTGACTTTAATAGGTCGGTGTGAGGTGAAATTAAAAGAAAGAGATTTCAAAACTTCAAACCGACCTCGTTCGATCAATCCTCTTGCAGGTCACGTGTAGCGATTTTTCATTTTTTGTCCCGTTTTGGCCCCATTTCCTCTACCAATTTTCTCCACGCGCCGTCTTTTATCGATATTTTTCTACGTTTTTGGAAAAAAAATCCCGACGCCGCAGGACGCGCCGGATAAAACCGATTATTTTTCTGGGTATTAACCGTACTTTTAGCCACAATATAAGCCGCGCTTCGTTAAAAGCGGTCCAGTCGTTTGGTAGGTACGATTTTTTAAATTTCGTTAAAAAATGTCCAAAATTGTACCCCGAATTTCAAACGCCAGAATATGTGATACAAACAAAAATTTTGAAAAAGTGCTCCGCTATGGGTACTTAAGTTTGTTTCCTCTTTACGAAAATTCCATTCGCGATTTTTTCCCTACAGTCAAAAGCTAAGCAATATGCAATATTACCTTTTTGTTTTTTTCGCTAAAAAACGCGACATTTTGACGTTTTCAAAGAAAAATTCGCCCTCGGCACAGGATTAACCTAGGAGGGTCGGAAATTTTGGATATAGTAAATGAGGATGTGCGAAAAAAGGGTGCCCGCTTTGGTCGTTTCGATTCCGAAACCGGCGGAGCTACGATTTTTCAAAGGGCGCTGGAAAAAAACCGCGAATAAATTGCCTTTTTCGGGAGCGCTTTTGAAAGCTTTCCCGTCGCTAAAAAAAAATCCATTCCGATAGGATTATAAAACAAACATTACTCTTTAATTCGAGCCGGGTTTTTGAAATTTGGTTAAAAAATGTACCCGTTTTCGTGAATATTAGATGATTGTGAATCTGACGAATAATGTGCATATTATGAAGATTACAACTTTTATAATCGTTATATCTCAGAAACGGTGGCTCTTAGGAAAAAAAATATTAAGACATTTTCTATAGATAATTATATGATCTACAATTTTTGTCTGACCTAATTTTATGATAAAACTTACCGTTTTCCTAAAAAAACGCGAAAAACCCATTTTTAAGACCTTTGACCTTGAATAATATTTTTTCTAGGTACGGCATCGATGGGGACTTTTCGGTATTCATTTATAATGGTGTTCCGAACATTCATACCAATTTTTAGCTCTACGCTAATTTGTGCACCTTTACTAGTATTTTTAGGGCTAAATTGAGCAGACTATTAGGCAACATCGTTAAGAGACTATTTTCGTGTATTAACGACTTTGTTGTGACTTATAAACTTACCTGTCGAATTCGAAATGCTTTAGCATCCGATGTGAAAACCTATACTTTTGTATTTACAATCTCCTTGGTCTTGGTAACAGTTTTCTAGAAATTTCACTAACGCAAACACAAAACATTAGGGTGCGCGCATAGTTTAGGGTAAACAATACAGTCGAGGATAGCGCTTACATCTATCCTCGACTCTGAAAAAATCTCGCCACCACCATAAATTAAAAAAAAATAGGTACCTGAATAACCGCCTACTGCATATAATCTTCTACCCACAACAACCACCTCTACATTAGCCCTAGCTGAAGTCATATTAGGCCCGACAACCCAAGTTTGACTCTCACTGTCATAAAACTCTGTAGTACACAATGAATGAGATCCATCTGAACCACCAACAACATAAATTTTGTTATTAAAAACAGCAACACCACATCCCCTTCTTGCAGTTATAATAGGTTTCGATAACGTCCACCTATTTTCATCTGGATTATACACCTCTACAGAATTTAAACAATTCCACGAGTCACAACCACCAACAGCATAAAGCAAACCATTATAAGCAGTTACTCCTGCTTGATATCGACCTAAACAGAAAAAATATTTAAGATCACAAAAATAAACTTATTTTATAAAAATACCATAATTAAGACTTGCTATAGAATTCCATGATTTCATGTTTGGATCAAAAACATCACATTGCTTAATTCCAACTTGTCCATTCCAGCCTCCAATGCAATAAATAAGACCGTGCAAATCACAAACACCTGGATTACTTCGTGCCAGTGGCAGCCTTGGAAGATTCACCCATTTTCCCACGGGAATATCCAACATTTCTACCGTATCCAATTCAGTAGTACCATTACTTCCGCCAACTGCATATATTTTACCATCTAAAACTGCAATTTGAAACCGTCCTCGACTTTCTTTCATTTGTGGTAATAAACTCCAACTATTTGATTCTGGATCGTAACGTTCTGCAGTTTTAAGACATTCGATTCGGTCATAACCACCACAAACAATTAGTGTATCGTTTAAATTTCCGCAACCCACTGCACATCGTGGGTTAGCCATGTTAGCTAGCGCACAGTAAAGGTCCGGTTTTTCTTCACTTGCAGGGCGGCTCACGTCTGGAGTAGCCACTGGAGAAGGAGTGGAAGGCATATTTAATCTAAAAATTGAATTAATTTTATACAAAAAATTGTGTAAGTGTACAAACACAAACAAAGCAGCTTACCCGCCTTCAGATTACCGGCGCCGATTACAAGCGCATGCCCGAGTCAGTCCGCTATGGAAATGTTTTTACCCTTACACGGCTTTTGTATGTTAATAGCATATTTGACGCCGATAATCTGATTTGTTTGTGTATATACCCTATATGAGGGTGATAAATACCTTAATTGCACAGATAAAGTAGCTAATTTTCCACCAAGAGTTACTAAAGCGAGAAAACTATGTTCTCCAACTTCTGCTGAAGCTATAAGATTCCAGTCAGGTTCCACCTCTGCTTCCAAATCTTCACCAATTTCTCTTGAGTATATTAATACACGAGGTTTACTTGGCTGTACTAAAGATTTCCTTTTTGATTTTTGATTAGTCGGAATATTTTTTAGGGACATCTTTTTGTAGTCTTGTACTATATCTGTATCACAAATATCACCTACGAAAGATTTTATAAATTTGGAATTTATTTTAGAAATTGTAGAAAAAAATTACCTGTAGGTAGGCTGGTGCAATCTTGTAATGAATTATCGATTGCCAAATACAACATGTGTGTTCGTTCTACTAGTGTCATAGGTGTAAGAGATTCTTCATTCAATTCTCTGCGCACCCACTCCAAAACAAGCCGGCAAAGGGAACTATGGTTAACCAGGGACATCTCTTGTCTTGATTGGTTAAGGATTTCAATACGCGTGCAGTTTAAATTTAGTAGTGATGGATTAAGGCTAATCTTATCAAACTAAAAATAATTTCAATGTAAAAGAGAGTTTTATTAGAAAAATCAACTACCTCTTTTGATATAAACGCATCTAATTGATTCAAAAAATCTTTATTTCGGGCAATTCCTGGAAGTGAGCGGATTTCTATGCAGTTTTCTACTGATAAGTGTTTGATTAAATGTTGAGCACATCTTCTTGCTACACGATCAATTTTTAAATGACATGCAGCTAGATACACAGCTTTCACCTAATTATAAAAAAAATTTATTAAATATGTATACATTTTCACAAATAATTGGATCAACCCAGCAAACACTGTACGTTTCTGAAACGTTTCAATTTTGTTTCATGCGGGTTCTACGGAAACAGTTTGCAAGAACTGTTTCATATATGTTTCTGACATGTTAACAAGAAACTATATAACATGCTCATTTGTGTTTCAAGAAAACAGTTGGCTAGAAATGCTTCAGCAATGTTTCTGATATGTTTCGAATCCACATCTAATGTTCTTATATGGGGTTCGCGCCCATCTATGTTTTATTTACATAGCTGTTCTGTAACGATTAATGCGCAATAGAACAAATATATCAAATCGCCATTTTATTCCTAGGTTTGGCGTCATTTGTCGTTCAACGTTGTTCGAGCTTTATCCAAGTAAAACGTGACTAAGTGCTTTATTACTTTTAGCTCCAAAGATTTTTTACTACGTCGGTAAATATTACGAAACTTATCTTTTCGCTGTATAATGTGTAATTATTAATTTGAAGAAATTATTTTTATTTGTAATTAGTAAACATATACACTCTAGAAACGGTAAAGTAAGAACCAAGTTGTGTATGTTTCTGATTGGTAAGCATGCTAACGTAACCGTAAATAGGCCGGACATATTCACGTTTCTGAAACGTAACTGCAATGCTTCTGAAACGTTTCAAGATGTATAGAAACGTTTAGGAAGCATAAAAGAAACGTAACATTGTCTGCTGGGTGTGATTATATCAGTCATTTTTAGATCAAAAAACCGGAAGAATCTGAGGAAAAAATTGATACTTTTTGCTACTTTTGTTGGCCGAAATGCGCTCGATTTTTTGTTTGAATATGCGTCCCGGCGCCTTGACTTCACACCGCTGTGCCAGGAGACTTAACAATTGTTCAGGTTAATTGTAAGGATAAAAGAATAAAAGAGGGCAACATTTTGTTGCTTCCCTTTGAAACCCTATGCACTATGCAGCTGCGATTTTTTAAAATTGACATCGACGACGCGACGATCGAAAAAAAAAATTTTTGAAAGTGTTCTGGTGCTTTTAATGAAAATTTCAAAATATACAATACAGGTAAACGTCGTTTTACGCCGGGGTTCCGTTCTGAGAGACACCGGCGTAAAAAAGTCGGCGTAAAATGAACACACATTTTTCGCACAATGTTTGGGTTATGAATCACTAACTCGGAAAATCCCACGCCGGCACCAACCGGCGTAAAGCGAACCGGCGCATAACGACGTTTACCTGTATTTTAATTTTATTTCATTTGATAATAATTTTATTCTTCAGAATAATTACCATGAATGTACTTGATATTAAAATAAAATTACCTCATCAAAGGGAACTTCAAGACAAGCTGTATATGCATAATCGATCAACAATTGAAGTGCATTTTTGTCGAAGCCTCCATTTAGCTTGTATGAGATGACATTTTCTGTCTTCTGGTTAATTTCACTGGAGAATAGTTCAAATAAATATGGAGAGACACTTGCCAAGATGGCGCGGTGGGCATGGATCTCTACATTACCAACCTATTCATAAACAAAGAAAAACAATGTAGAAGCAGTTCCCGACTTATTTTTAGAATTTTATAAATAAAATTAAGATAGTAATTTTTTTTACCATCACCTCAATTTCGTTTATTGGTTCTGTAAAAACACAAAATTAAAACGTTCAAGCGAAGGAAAGGTTAACAAAGGCTAACCTTTTTATTTTAGGAAAAAATAAAAAAATTACCTAAATTTTGGCTCTTTGGTATTTTTTATATACTTTTTGTTCTCTGTAATTATAGAGATGATTAATCGCAAAGAACATTTTCCAGCATTTACAATCGAATTAAGTACATTTTTATTGCGAGTTGTAAATACGGAAAATACTAATTGAAAAATAGAACGAAAAATAAAAGTTATTAATTTATATTAAAAATGTACTTAAATTCTACTCACTACTGCTAATTAATTACTTTGAAGAAGGTGACACGCAGTAGTGTATCTGACGGTAAACAATTGAAATTTTACTTAAAATCTTCGATAGAATATAATCTTAAAAAGGTTTTTGTTTTACAATTCTTAAATTATTTTATATTCAATCGAAGCAGGTAAAATCTGATGTTGTACAGTCAGTGCACATACGTGGAGGATAACATCACAAAAGTGACGATTTTTTCTCATCTTGTTCAGAGCTGACAGCGCGTTCTCTTGCAGTTTGTCATCTTTGAAGATCAAAGGGAAGACCTCTTCATCTTCTTCCAATTCCAGATCCATTTCTGCTGATGGATGACTACCACCTAAACCTAGAAACAGAACCAATTGCTAAAAAATTTCTTCTGCAAAAATTTTCAAGTAAAATTTTAAATCATTATTGGACAATGAAAAAAAATCATTGAAAATAATTTCTTTTATTAAGTTTTAAATTGTTCAAGAAAATTTTCAGATTATTAAAAAACAGTGATTTGTAAAAAAAAGACGTGTTAATCATTAGCGGTCTCGGATTTCAGTTCTGGGAAAGTAAAAGTAATCTAAATTAGTAATACTTGGAATAACAACGCGTTTTGTGGTGAAATGCAAATATATGATAAATATTTAATAGCTTTTATCTTGCTAATAACAGTAAAATAATCTTACGTAAATACATTTGATGAGTCCTTGAAATTGGGTGTTAATTTCTATAAAGTATACTACTTGATTGGTAGGTACTATTATGAAATATGATTTGTTTTTAAATATTTACTATTCAAAAAACTAATCACTGTAATATTCCAAGAAAAATAGTGCTAATAACCAATTATGCGATTGTAAATTCTAAAAATATTCTTTTGATATTTGAAATGATTATATTTTATACTACTGCTAGTTTTTCAGGTGAAATTTGAAGAAGTTACTATCCTAGCCATAAAATGGTTTTATGTTGAGACTGAGACGAAATCGCCGAATACGGTCGATGCGAAAATGAGCACTGAGACAGACAATAAAATTAAGACAATTTATATTTTTAGACGAGCTGTTGAACTGGCGAAAAAGAATAAGGAACTTCAAATTTGGCAATGGCATCCTTAAAACTTATTTTTAATATCAGCAATTTTAATAAAATACATCAGCACTCACAAAAATTGATTTAATTATTTATTCTGATACTAAATTTAATGTACTAGTTACTTTATACAATATCGCAAATATTTAATATTTTTCCGTCTCGAATTGAAGTGTTTATTTATTTAGGTTTGTTTTTAAATAAAGCAATCAAGTAAATTGCAGACAGGATATGAGCAATTAATGTTTTAAAATCGGTCTTATCTGACATCTGACCACTAAGTACAATTGCCAAGTGCGAGGCTTAAAATATAAATTGACACGTAAAAATAAACTCGAACGTAAATTCTTGTTCTCTGTTACCTATAAAAATAATCCCATTGATAAAAATAAAATTTTCACTTATTCAAAATTTAAAATAGCTGTCTACATTTATTTTAAATCACCTTACTTTAATTATATGTTACGTGTAAAAAATAGTTCAGTTCATTCTACTTACAGTAGATTGTCAAAATTATCCCTGTTCCACGAACACATATTAATGTAAATTCATAAACGGTGCCCGAAAAAAATCGTAGAAAGTAGACAAAATTTCATCGAAAAAAAAAAGAATCAGAGTTGGATCAGCCCGTGTCTTTTTTAATGGGCTTATTCAACAATTGAATACCAATAATCTATTATTAAAATTTAAAGTTTGAGGCAAAATATGACCCTTTTTGTATTTTTTCTGAAAAAAAAAATTCCAAAGTCTAGACTAGCTTTTTTTCGGTTTTCGTCGGTTAAAAAAAAAAAACGTCCGATTTTAAGTCTCCAGGCGCAACGGTGTGACGTCACGGCGCCGAGACTTACAGTTTAGCGTTATTTGGGGCGACAAAAGTACCAAATTTGTATCGCTTCGATGTCAAGATCCACCGGCGCAAGAATATCGGGGTTTTTTGATTTACAAAGAAGATACCCGTCGCGGACTTTGAAAATTCATAACTTTTGATGGGGTCTTTTATAACATCCGAATATTTTTTATTTGGCTTACTCCCTTAATATTTATGAGTAGAAAAATCATCACTGCCAAATTTTCACCCCGAGCTTCAGAAAAAAAAATTGAACGTATAATGTTCAAAAAATTTCGCCAAACGCGGCCCGATGTTTGTACCCGTGGCGCCCACAGTTTCCAAAATTAATTAAATTTTTCTACACTGCCTTAAAAGAGAATAATTTCTTCATCCGGTCCCTACCGGAATTTTTTTATTTTCGATGGGGTTCAGAAGTTATGGCTAAATAATTGAATTTAGGGGTGAGTGGCTCCCGTCGGGCCATGGTTTCAATTTTGAAAGTTCAGTCGAATCTACTCCTGGAACAAAAACCGTCCACGCATAGAATTTTTTTAAATTTCGAAAATAAAATATTTTCAGATCGCATTTATAAATTTCGCAATTTTTGATGCGTTTCGGTCTAATTAACCCCTCAAATTATATTTCACCCCCACGTAATACACCTTCTCTTAAACCTTTCAAGGGGCACTTTACAACAAAAAAAGAATTACTTCGCTATCTATTTTCGTTTTCGAGTTATGACTGAAAATGTAGCAAAATCTCCGTTTTGAGTCAAAATTTCGATCTGCAATTTTTCACTTTTCACAAAATAATTAATATCAAACTATAAACACCACCGTGACGTTTAATGGCTCAAAATTATCCACTTAACTCCCTCTACAAATATTCAAAAAAAAATGTATGTAAGTACCAAAATTTTGCGAGTTTTTTCCAAAAAAACTATTTAAACGATTTTAACCAAATATTTTTTAAAACGCGCCTATCCACGGTGTTTACCTTTGGTAAAAATTTGAAAACGGTAACTTTTATATTTTTCGAGAAAAAAAAAATAAAAACCGATATCCATGAAAAATTTCTAGCCAGTAGCCTTAAAAATATCTAAAAAAAAATTTTTCGAATTTTTTCAAAATCGACTTCGCAAATAAAAGAGAATAGAAAATGGATGAAATGTAGGGGGTCACTTGCCCTCTACACTCACAAAAAACACTCCAAAAATCAAATAAATCAATTTTTTTTTAGGTAATGGATCTTAAAAAACAATTAAATTTAAAAAAATTTAATATCTTAATATCGGTAATTATCATTCACCAGAGTGCCATATTTTATATAAAAATTCATAATTTTTGAACAAAACACCGTCTCTACTTTATTTTTTTTTTTAGTTTTTTCTACGTTCTTTATTATTTAAATATAAATTATTAAAATTTTTAATTTGAAACGAAACACTTGTTTCATTTACTAATTCCAAATTATCCTCTCCAAATTTAACATAATCTAAATTCCCATTTAATGTTTATTATTAACCCATTATTTGTTAGGAAATTATTATTTTTTTCTTTTACTAAAAAAGAGAAAATTTTTAGAATACTAATTCTAAAAATTTTCTCCTTGAACCCAAATTAATGTATCATCTGCAAACAAATTAATAAAAGCCTTTTCTTCTACACAAACGTCAATGTCATTAATGTATAAAATAAATAATAGTGGTCCCAAAAAGCACCTTGTGGTAAAGTTGCTCCCAGCTGGAAGTAGGAGAAAGAATACGCGATCGTGATTACATCCAAGTTATTTACTAGAGGACTAGAAATTGTATTATTTACTTTAGTAACTTGTGTTCTATTTAACAAATACGATTTAAACCATTCAAGTTCAGTTCCCATTATTACACAAAAAGTAAATTAAAAAATATTATATGTATTAAAATGTAAAAAGTAAAAAACAAAATTAAAAAAATAAGGAAAATAATTTAAAGGATTTTAAGAGTAGTCTTAAAATAAAAATGGTTGCTAAAGCAACAAAATATATTCGAAGTAAGTCAACGTTATTTGCGATATTTTTATAATACCGTCGTAAGTTTTGATGTTTGGGTTGACCAAATTGGATGCAGCATCCACAAGAGCAAACCACCCGACCGTCGATTCTACGCTTCTCCTGCACTTAAATATGTAATTTGTTCAGTTTTGCTGGTTGCTATGAGAGGTTATCGTCAACAATTTAATACTACGCATCTGATTTTGTGAAAATGGCAGAAGATTGGGGTAGCTATTGAATTATTATCGATGGTTGGTATTACTTAAAAGCAAAATAAATTGTAGGGAAGTTGGGTGAAGCATGCAACTTCGATGAAATTAGCGTCCACACGGTTTAACTTATACAGGACGTACAGGCGGTTGTATGGTCCCGATCGCTCAACCACCCATCCAAACTCGACCAGCCGATCTCTAAAGACCCTACATACCTACACACGACCCAATTTGGTCGGTCGGTTGGACAGATCAAATTGGATGCAGCATGCGTACGATCAAAGTGAACATTCAACCGACTATCCAACCGATCGTCACTTCTACGCACCTCCTCTATTAAAATTCACTTCACTTTTGTTAATATGTACTGAGAGATTACAGTTCCATTTTGTGAAAACGCCTGAAGATTTGAATTAAAGAACTCAATAGCTAGAACTTTCGCAACTATTTTGTAAAGTATCTAGATAGGACAGCTAATATCACTCAAAAGCAAAAGAATTCGTGGGGAGGTTAGAATCAGCATTTGCACGGTAAAACCATCCAACTACCCCACTTGGTTGGCAACAAGCCTCCACACGACCCAACTTAGCATCCAACCCGACACCCGACCAAATGGTAATTGACAACCCGATCAAGTTGGGTGTTGTGTCGCTTTTATAAAGCCACGTTTACTTTCGCTACTAATAATTCATCAGCATTTTTTATTACAAAAATCACAATTTTAAAAATAAATGTACTTATACAGGGTGACCCACGGTCTATAGCTTCTTTGCTATAAAACATATCGACTTGCGGTTTTCACCAACATATAGATACATGCATGCCCCACAATTTGAAAATATTTTCGATATAGACAGGATATCCCATCATGGCCTACTAAAACCAAAGTTATATTCTTTTAAATGGAACACCCAGTATATTATGACATTTTTGGATTCCTTATCAAAAAATAATTATACTTTGTATAAACTTTTATGGGTCTATCATCACCAGTTTTGCTGATATTTGCCATTTAAGCCAAAAAAAGATCAATTTTTGAAAAATCACTGCTCTAAAACAGATGAACATTTTGGCTTGAAATTTTGTCAAAAATTTTTCAACATCGTCTAGTCTACAACAATCATGTCAAATTTAAGTTTATGATATTTTTATCAGGGTGCCTTATGAAACGCAAATTGGACAATTAAACGAAATTTTCAAATGGAACACCCTGTATATTTTAACATCAATCGATGGCATTTTTTACAAGCTTTCTATTGATATAATGTTTGTAAGGTCGCTTATCAAAGGTTTGTTTAGGAGATATTAATATCCAAACTGAGAAACAGTGAGAAATAGAAAAAATAGTGCTCTTGATGAATTTTGTTGAGGATTTTTTTTATATATTTGTCCTATTATTTATTTCTGTCTTTCTCAATTTTGCTATTCTTATAATGTTGTTTTATTTCAATAGGAGTTATTGTTGTTCTATAACAAAAACAAAATCGAAATTTGCAATTATCAATTTTGGTTTTCTAAGTCTCAGTATACTTTGAAAATTTAGCAACTGATGTTACCAAGGAAACCCTTATTTTGTTGAGTTTTGTTTTAACGCCTTTTTCTGTACTTTTGGCAATAACTAAACCGATATAGTGAACTCTTCTAAAGAAGAAATGGCAAATATGCTGTAAGCGCTTGGGGAAGCTGAAAGAAATCCGCTGCTTTGTAGTATAACAACATTATTAAAAAAGCAAAATAGACAAAGACACAAATAAGTTTTAGGCAAATTAAAAAAAAAATCCTGAAAAAAATTCACAAAGAGTGCTATTTTGTCTATTTTCAGTTTCTCAGTTTGGATATTAATATCTCCTAAACCATTGATAAGCGATCATACAAACATTATAAAAATGCCATCGACTGACTTTAAAATATACAGGGTGTTCCATTTGAAAATTTCGTGTAACTGCTCAATTTGCGTTTTATAAGGCACCCTGATAAAAAAATATCACAAACTTAAATTTGACATGACAGTTGTAGACTAGACGTTGTTGAAAAATTTTTGACAAAATTTCAAGCCAACATGTTCTTCTGTTTTAGAGTAGTGATTTTTCAAAAATTGATCTTTTTTTGGCTTAAATGGCAAATATCAGCAAAACGAGTGATGATAGACCCATAAAAATTTATACAAAGTATAATTATTTTTTGATAAGGAATCCAAAAATATCATAATATACTGGGTATTCCATTTAAAAAATATAACTTTGGTTCAGTAGGCCATGTTGGGACACCATGTATATATCGAAAATATTTTTAAATTGTGGGGCATGCATGTATCTATATGTTGGTGAAAACCGCAAGTCGATATGTTTTATAGCAAAGAAGCTATAAACCGTGGGCATATGACTGGGTCACCCTGTATATTATTGGAAGTGTAAAAGTCTCCTGAAGTTTGGTGATCCATGAGTGTAGACGGGTAAAAGGGTAAAGTCTTATTGAACCAAACAATGTATATTATTGTTGACTCTTTCCGTGCAAAATTTATATTTACATAGGTCGTAATTTAATTAACGAAATGGATTAATTCTAAAAAATACTTTAATCCTTCAGTTCTTTCAAGGACCATGTCGTTTAAACAGTGTTCCATTCCGCTAACCCTTTTTTTCTGATTGAATAGATACGAAATCCTGCACTTTTATGTAAAATAGTAAATTGGATTTAGTGGTAATTGAATTTAGAACACGTTGCAAATACTTAATACTTCCTAATTGACAGACAGAGAAAATTAAAAAATAGCAATAATTATTACAAAATGTAAAAACGCTCACAGTGGCTACAAAAATAAATATTTCTGGTAACATTTTGGTAAAATGGATCGTCAAAAAATAAGTTAAAAGTACAAACACCCTTAAAAAAAACCTCATCTCAGAAATCTAATTTTATAGGAGTATTTTTATAATTGCTAGCTAAGCGATCTCCCTCTTGCGGCCGAATGCGGAACTAATGGAATGACGTCAGAAGTAGGTTGCCATCACGTTTCCACGTAACTTTCAGTTGTCACCTAGGTTACAACCTACTTCTGTCGTAATTTTTGGTGAGAAACATAATTTTGGATCCCCAAATAGGATTTAATTGTAGGTCACCTTCGTGGATTCAAAATTATTAAAATTTTTCAAAAAATAGGAAATGTAAAGCGCAGTAAAATTTACCCCATAAGTAAATTAAAAATAAAATAAATCAAACGACCTAATCCACTTTAGTAAAGTATCCTCCTACACGCTATTTGTACTATAATAAATATCCAAACCCCAAGTCAGTAAACCCCGAGTTTAATTAATAAAATGAGTCCCAACTTCAAAGGTGGATCGACAAATTCTGAAATCATAAAATTACCGACACGATTTAATAAAAGAACTATGAAATTTTTAAAGTTCTTAAAATTAAATATTATTAGAAAAAAATTGAACTGTGAAAAGGTAGACAACAATAATGATATATTAAGGATAACGGCAAATATGAAAACCCACATCGCATTATGAGTAATACGGCGTTTATAGAAGATAAATATAACATTTCTATGCAAATTCAATTAAAGTTTTAATGAAAAACGAACACGCTATTTTTCCTGTAAAAGTTTGATTCTTCGAAAACTACAGAGGAACAGAATTAGACACAAAAAAATATTTTTAGTTTCTTTCTGGGTTGTTCTTAAAAAATGTGGATTGATATAAGTGTGCTCAATCTATACAAATGTTATAATCCATTGTTAGATTGAATTTAATTCCGCTTGAATTACAGATAATTACACTTAAAAAAATTTAATAATTTTAAAAATGTAGTTATTGATATCTTGAGTACTCCAAAATGTAGAACTAAAGGCTTATTTCCTGTGGCCTTCAACCATAATAAGGTTTTCAAAAAAATTACTCCTATTCCTATAATTAAAATAAATTAGCTATTTGCGTAATAGATCATGAAATAAGACATTAAATAGATTGTATACTCTAAAATATGTACGAGTATATTTTTAAGGATTTGAAAAACAAATTTTAAAGCAAACACTTGTGTAAATATCATAAAATGAACAAAGTAAACATTTTCAAAAACCTTTGTAAAATGTCTAAAATATTTATATCTACTTCATAATAACATATGTAGGTATTGTCAAGAAAGAACAAAGGTTAATTTAATTAAGTACAGGAAACATTATAAATTCATGCAACCACTCTTCAAATATCTGCTAGAATTGAGTCATATAAAAAATGTATACATTTTTGTGAAATTGGAAAAAAAACCAATATTTTGAAAAATATATTATAATGCACGTAATTTAATTCCTCTGGGTTAGTTAGTTATTTTTTTGCTTTTTCAGTTGGTAGTAATAAACATTTTAATATCGAACTGCAGCAAATTTTCAAAATTCTTCGTCTTAAAAAAAGATTTAAAAAACTCACTTAATAAATACTAAATTTAGTTTGGTGGGTTTGATTTAAGGTTTATGAAGAAATATGAGAAGATGTGATGTGGTAATTGAACTAATAAAATTCGTTCGCCAAATGCGCAATTATCCGCCTAAAAATTTCCACTAAAAACCCCAAAACGTATTTACCTTTATTCAATTGAAAATATTAGGAAACCCAAACACAACTCACATTATTAATTAGTTTCGCGGGGTTTAAGTAAATTTAAATGAGGTGGTAGCAAGTCGGCAGCTCTAATCTGACAACCATTAGACCGCACTGTATTTTTTATTATCGAGTACGCCTCATTCATGTCGAGATTTTCAACGAACAACAAGTGCGACGCGTTCCAAACGAAACAACTACGAACACGAAACGCTCACCGATGCGTAGTATACGTTCGTGAGGCGGCGATCTGACGGCGCAACCGCCCCTTCACCCGCCTTGGAACTTGGAATCAATACTTAAAGTCTATATGGCAAGATTTGAACTTGTATGCCCTTTGGATTGTATTTCCCAATGAATTTAAAAATAAAACAGAAAAGTTATATTTTCGACGTAGGATATCAATTCAGTTCTAAACTTATCATTCTTATAGGTGGTAATCAAATTCTAATTTTCCAATTCAAACTATATCTGTTCGCGAAGCAATAAATGATCTAAAGTCCAGCAACTCCAAAGACATATATGGCATATTCTGGATTGACACTGCACGATGTCGTATACGACTTTTATCATTCTATCCTTGTCATTCAATTGCGACAATAAGAGTCGCATACGATGTTGTGTCGAGTGATTCGAGAATAAGCCACCTTAATCACACCTCTAACAACTAACAACTTCAACTCATGCATTGAACATGGAATTTTTCCTGATGCCTCAAAAATAGGTAAGTAGGTATCCCAATCCGCAAATAAGGTGACCAAAATACCTAATAATTTTAGGCCAATTTCGTCAACCAGTAATTTCTAAAATATTAGAAAGGATTCTACATAGGCAATTGTCAGACTTTTTCGAAAGCAATAGTATACTTCATAACAATCAATATGGATTTAGATCTGGAAGAACAACTTGCAGTGCCATTTTAGAATTTGTTGTTCGCTATACTTAAATGTCTTGAGTCTAGAAAATTTTTGGATGCAGATTTTAAAGACCTATCTAAGACATTATATTATATAACATCCACCCACTCAACTACAAACAATGGTTCTCATATTTAGAAAATTGAAAGCAGTGTGTCTCAATAAGCGGATTAAACTCGCGTTTTCTAACTTCTAACATCAACGTACCAAAAGGTTCTATCCTTGGACCACCCTTATTCTTGGTGTATATTAATGATTTGGCCTCACTATTCAACAAAACCCAGTCAATTCTATTGCTGACCATACTAACACTCATAAAAATCCAGAAAATTGTTTGGTTAAAGAGACTCAAGCATTATAGAACGACGAAGATTTATTTGCAACCAACAAACTAAAAGTTTATTCGGATGAAATATAGAGAATCATAATATCTCTAAGACCACTTGTTGTTCCCAATGATTAGAATAGATACTTTAAATGTCTAGTATTCTAAGTTAACTTGGGAAACCATGGCGATTTGACGGTAGCAAAACTCAAGACTCAATCCTTCTCTAAAAACAACATACCATGCAACGATCGAATCAAATCTGCTGTATGGTCTAATATGTTGGGTTGACTCTGCAATAATTGGAAGATTATTTATTTTGAAAAAAAATGTCGAATGCAGGATTTTTAGAACATTGCAGATCATTATTTATAAAATGGTCAATTCTAACTCTGCCTTGTCATTACATCCTACAATGTCTCTTATTTATAAAAGAAAGCAATTACCAACTAAATCTTGATTTTCACCCTCATAACACCAGACCTTTTCAAAGAAATGGTTTGTCGATTAAAAGGTACTGTCGATGGAACGGTTGTCAATGAAAAGGTAATGTTGATGAAAAAGTTTTGTCGATGAACGTTCTTGTCGAAGAAAAAGGTTTGTCCACGAAAAGGTAGTGTCTCGATGGAAAAAGTAGTGTCGATGAAACGTCCTGTCGAAAAAAGGTTTGTCGATGAAAAGGTAGTATCGAAGAAACGGTTATCGATGAAATTTCGATGAAACGTCCTTGTTGATGAAAAAGAAGTGTCGATGAAACGTCCTTGTCGAAGAAGGGTTTGTCGATGAAGCGTCCTTCTCGATGAAAAAGTTGTGTCGATGAAACGTCCTTGTCGAAAAAAAGGTTTGTCGATGAAAAGGTAGTGTCGAAGAAACGGTTGTCGATGAAAAGGTAATGTCCATAAAACGTCCTTGTTGATGAAAAAGTAGTGTCGATGGAACGTCCTTGTCGAAGAAAGGGTTTGTCGATGGAACGGTTGTCGATGAAAAGGTAATGTCGATAAAACGTCTTTGTTGATGGAAAAGTAGTGTCGATGAAACGTCCTTGTCGAAGAAAGGGTTTGTCGTTGAAAAGGTAGTGTCGATGAAACGGTTGTCGATAAAACGTGTTGTTGATGAAAAAGTAGTGTCGATGAAACGTCCTTGTCGAAGGAAGGGTTTGTCGATGAAAAGGTAATGTCGATAAAACGTCCTTGTTGATGCAGAAGTAGTGTGGATGAAACGTCCTTGTCGAAGTGAGGGTTTGACGATGAAAAGGTAGTGTCGATGAAAAGGTAATGTCGATGAAAAAGTAGTGTCGATGAGACGGCCTTGTCGAAGAAAAGGTTTATCGATGAAAAGTGAAAAGGTAATGTCGATGATACGTCTGTGTCGATGAAATTGCATTCGATGAAAAGACTATGTCGATGAAAGTGTATTGGGAAAATTGAAATAGCTTTAGCAACAAAGCATCACTTAACATTTTCCTCGACTCTTGTCGGCATTTAAAAATACCGATTGAATGTCATGCACGACTTATTTAGCCGATATTTTTCGCACACGATATTTATCAAATGAAATTCAAAAATAAGCCCCCTTGTCATCGCTCATATAACATCTTGTCGAGTGATTCGAGTCATAATTCAAGTATAATCCCATTTAGTGCAAAATTGTATAAACAATCAAACTGGGGAAGAAATTCAAAAATAAAAACTGATAGAATAGAAATTGGGGTTTGTTTAAATTGAGTTCCGCGCATAACGCAGCAGTTGAATTTAAAAAAAAATGAGATGGGGTTGCCACCCAAATTTTTTATATTTTATGTAAAATTGTATAAACCATCAAACTGTAAAAGAAAAACATTAAATAAAATTTGTTGAAGTTGAGTTAAGATCCAATTTGAGGTTTAATTTGTTTTGCAGGTATTTAGGATCAAAAAGTCAGAATAAAATTCGACAAGTTTTAATTAAAGCCAATGTTTCGAACCGTATTGGTTCTTCCTAAGGGCAAATTTTTTTCCAATCGAATTTGACTTTATTAGAGGTTGTGGTTTTACGGTAACAATTACTATAAAATTTGTAGTTATTACTTTACGCATTAGGTAATGTGTTGTTCAAACCACATACAGGCTAATATATTAATATAATACCCTGAGGATGAACCAATACGGTTAGAAACGTTGGATTTAATTAAAACTGGTCGAATTTTATTTTTTGATCCTAAATACCCACAAAACAAATTAAATAAAATTGTTTATTTATTTCATCTAGAATCTAGACGAATACGAGGTAATAATTATGTTTTTGAAATTACTTTTATTTTTCGAAATATTATCTACTGCTGGATTTTATTGCTAGTTTCCCTTGGGGTCAACGGCAAGCAAACGCTGAACAGTGCAAAATTTTAGTTTATTTTAATTGCTTATTATAGTTACCCTAAATTTAGTTCCGAATTGCACAAACTCAATGCTTTTGCCAAAAAATAAAACAAATATTTTAAGAATTTTCTTTTATTTAAAAATTTAGCTAGGCCTTCCGCTATTTTAAGTAGGAATTTTAAGGGAAAATAGTACTAGATATTTCAAATAAAGTATGAATTAGTTTTAAATTAGTTTTTGATAAGGTAAGTATTTGTATTTTTAAAATATTGTTAAAAAAGATACATTTACAATTATAAAAAATATTTTAGTAAAATGAGTAACTTACGCATTATCCTTGATATTCGGGTGCAACAAACTCGTAAAATGCGATATTGATTATTAAGTCATTAATTACAGAACTAATCTAGAAAATTACACGATGTCGCATTTGTGGTAGTACATGTTTGATTATTAACTTCAATGGAAAGGCGGTAACTGGCACACTGCGACTAAGTTCCATGTTAGCAATCCTCAGTCCTGGCCGAATATCAGTTTCAAGGTGAATTTTGATTGATTCCGCAAATATTTTAGCGTACATTTACATTAAATACTAGTAGGTACTTTATTTTTCATCGGTAAATTAAATACCAACGTTTCCGTAAATAGAATATTAGGGCAATTAATCTTAAAATAAAATATTAAATCTATAAAGTATAAAGGAAATAAATAAAAGCTTCTATTAAATACTAAAAATACTCATTAAAAAATAAATTGATTTAAGCGTTAGGGAAAACAAAAAAATGAAATTTGAAAAGGAAAAATCCGCTGGATTTAAAAGTACATATTAGTATATAAAAAACGAGCTTCATAAGGCGGGTTTATTTTTTTTAATGTATTTTTTAAATTTTTTTTATTATTATTAAACTTAAAAAATAAAAAAACTGAAAACTCAATAACAAAAAAAACGATTGAAATAAATTTAAAAAAATTAACAATAAAAAAAAATTAAAAAAAAAATAAGAAAAAAAAATTACAAAAAAATAAGAAAAATAATTTAAATACATATTATTGGTATAATTGGTTTAGATTATTTTAATGATTTTTTTTCAATCAAAAAAAATACATTGCCATTTGAAAAAGAAAAGTTGCCTCCTCCTCCTCTGATGTTTTCAAAAATAAAATTAATCTTTTATTATCTGATAGTAGTATTCTTCAAACCATTTAATTTGACATATCACTTATTAAAATCGGATAAGAAATAAGGAAGCCGGTTTTTGTGCACCCCTCTGTATATTATAATTTTAATATTTTCCTACTTATAACACACAAAATTGCCTACAGTTAGAATTCCACCTAACCCCCATACATTTTTTGACGATGAGTTTTTTTATCATATTTTTATTACTATGAATATTATATTAATATTTCCCGAAAATAAACAATAAATTATTCTTATCATGAAATTTTCTGCCATGAATTTTCCAGCATAAGTTTTGTCGATGAATTTTCCGGATATTTGTAGGAAATTTCTAAAACGTTATTTTTACAAAATAATTTTGTTTTGAAGAATTCATACACTTTTCTGTTTCTATATTTTCTAATTCACTTTTATTTAATTGTAAATCGAAGGATCTAATTTCAAAACTCACGTTCTTCACTTTTTCCCTGGCATTTTCCTAAAATAATCTTTTAGAAAATGTGGAAATATACAAGTACGAAGAAAATCAAGCAAAATCTTTTAAAAAATAAAGTACAAAAATGTTAGTTCGTTTAAGTACCTAATATTCGTGTGTTGTTAATAATAGGTTTGTTCCAACAGCCCGAAAAACCGTACATTGGCGATCACCGTCGTGCGCAATACGTTCCATCAGAGACGTGAGCTACGTAGGGCGATCTAAATTCGTGTTCCAGTCAAACTTAGGAAGTTCATGGAATCGTGTTCCAACAACGGTGTCTTGTGAAATAGACTTTGGACGGCAAAAAGTTGGCGCAAGCCTATAACTCGATCCAAGCGGTCATAAAAATCGTTGTTGGAACAAAGCTTATATTACACAAAAAATATTTACTGAAAGTTTGGATTTTGAAAGTTTCCTAGCGCAGCAGTAATTTAACATATTTTAATAACGCAAAATTTAGGGTATTGAGTATAATGTTAAAACTTTCCGCTTTGACCCATTTTCGTATTTGAGCCTTAATTAATTCATTCGAACCAAATGCAGGAAGAGGTCTATTGCCGTTGGGAAATTTCGTTCCGCATTTGAATATTTCAAGAGTTTTAAAACTAGGAGTAAAAAAGGAAAGCTTGCGTACACATTGTATTTTTGAATCATTAAAAAAAAGTATTTAGTATTCACTACTTTTGCTGACAAGGCCGTAAAATTTATAAATAAATCCAAAATATAATACATATAGTATATTAAAAAAGTGCAACCACGTATACAGGGTGTCTCACTTTTATTCCAGCAATTTTTTTTAGATAGTAAATGTCATTCTGAATAAAAATTTTCCTATGAACTATTATGTTTTTTCGACTCTTTAAAAAGTTACAGCAATTTTAAAATTTCATAAATTTAATGATTTCTGTGGGACACCCTGTATAAATTTCATTTACTTTAATTTTTTTTATTTAAATCAAGTATGCTTTGGATTTTGTATGTCTTTAAGTCAATATAATGCTAAATTTTACCGAGGGAAATTTAAATAAAAAAAATATAATAAGAAAAAATATTATACAGGGTGTTCCACAAAAATCATAAAAATTTATCAAATTTAAAATTGCTGTAACTTTTTAAGCAGTCGAAAAAACATAATAGTTCATAGGAAATTTTTTGTACAGAATGACATTTACTATCTAAAAAAAAATTTGCTGGAAAAAAAGTGAGACACCCTGTATAAAGTTGGAAATACATTTATAGCAACGTGCAAAAAAAAGGTGGGAGATTTTGTTACTAATTTGTTACAATAAAAAAAATTTTATACCTCGAACCGTTTTTGAAAAATCTCCAAACAGCCAACACTTGAATCTGAAGTTAGCAGTCATCGCGATAACTTCGAGGGTATTCACACAAGGACTGTCAATAGAGTACCTAAATTTGTTACTTAAAAAGTACTTTCAGATGCACTGGTCGTTTTTTTATAAATAAAAAAATTTATCGAAAATTTTTTTTTATAAAAATATATTTCGAATATACACATACGACATCATAAAATAAATTTAATTGCTATATTCCAATTCTACCAAAATTATAATAACTAAAAACAATTTCTTACGTTATCTCTATTGAGAAAAAAATCCCTAAAAATAGCATATTTTAGAAGAACACCCTCTGTCGGCTTACTGTCTTATGCGTCTCTCTGGATAAATTGTATAATAAATTATTTTTAATTACACAATCTCTATAAAAACTAAAAAGCCTTTAAAAAATCTGAAAAATTGTGAGCTTCTGACGTAACAATAAAAAAAAAGATACTATTTACCGCAGTTTCTTGAGCGCGTGACTTGTTTTTTGATGTTTGGATGTATAAATTTAAAAATAATTTTGTAACAAATTTTATATCATTTCAGATATGTCCAGAAAAGCAGTAAAAAGTACAATTTGTCCAAAAAAGTGCTGGCAGATAAAGTAACAAAATAAAAACAAAATATATTCACTTGAATTTTTATAAAATTTTAAGGGCGTTGTTTTGATGTTTGGATGAATAAATTCTAAAAATAATTTTGTAACAAATTGTATATTATTTCAGAAATGTCCAGAAAAGCATTAGAAAGTATAATTTGTCCAAAAAAGTGCCGGCAGCTAAAGTAACAAAATAAAAACGAAACATGTCATTTGAATTTTTATAAAATTTTCGGAGCGCGCTACTTTTTTGATGTTTGGTTGAATAAATTTAAAAATAATTTTGTACCAAATTGTACAACACTTCAGGAATGTCCAGAAAAGCATTAAAAAGTAAAATTAGTCCAAAAAAGTGCTGGCAGCTAAAGTAACAAAATAAAAACGAAACATATAATTTGAATTTTTATAAAATTTTAAGAGCGCGTTTTGATGTTTGATTAAATAAATTTAAAAATAATTTTGTAACAAATTGTACATCACTTCAGGAATGTCCAGAAAAGCATTAGAAAGTACAATTTGTCCAAAAAAACTGCTGGCAGCTAAAGTAACAAAATAAAAACAAAGCAAGTCAACGTTATTTTCTGTTATTTTATAATATCGTTGTATGTTTTAATATTTAGGGGATACATATACCGAAAAAAAAATAGTAACAAATTTCGAATTGAATTGAGAATGATCAGCAATGCCAAATAAGTTAAAAAATAAAAAATGTTGCTGGCAGCTAAAGTAACAAAATAAAGCCAAAGTAAGTCAACATCATTTCCTGAAGTTTTTTTTTAATATTGTCGTATCTTTTGCTAATTATGGGATAAACTGAAAAAAATAGTAACAAATTAGGAACTGACTTAAGAATGATCAACAATGCCAAAACAAGTTAAAAAATAAATAATGAAGCTGGCAGCTAAAGTAACAAAATAAAAACAAAGTAAGTCAACGTTATTTTTTAATATCGTTGTATGTTTTGATGTTTAGGGGATACATATACCGAAAAACAAATAGTAACAAATTACGAATTGAATTGAAAATGATCAGCAATGCCAAATCAAGTTAAAAAAATAAAAAATGTTGCTGGCAGCTAAAGTAACAAAATAAAGCCAAAGTAAGTGAACATCATTTCCTGATGTTTTTTTAATATTGTAGTATCTATTGCTAATTATGTGATACATAAACTGTAAAAAAAAAATAGTAACAAATTACGAGCTGACTTGATAATGATCAGCAATGCCAAATCAGGTTAAAAAAATAAAAAATGTTGCTGGCAGCTAAAGTTACAAATTAAAATAAAGTATCTCAGATCAAATTGACTCCAAGTCCCATTGCCTCTTCAGTAACAATATGCAATATTGTGACCTATCAAATCCATCATCTCCTGAACTTGTTCGGGATCGGTTGATCAGAGATACTTTATTTTAATTTGTAACTTTAGCTGCCAGCAACATTTTTTATTTTTTTAACCTGATTTGGCATTACTGATCATTCTCAAGTCAGCTCATAATTTGTTACTATTTTTTTTCAGTTTATGTATCACATAATTAGCAAAAGATACGACCATATTAAAAAAACATCAGGAAATGATGTTCACTTACTTTGGCTTTATTTTGTTACTTTAGCTGCCAGCAACATTTTTTATTTTTTTAACTTGCTTTGGCATTACTGATCATTCTTAAGTCAGATCGTATTTTGTTACAAATTTTTTATCTGTTTCCCTAAACATCAAAACTTGTGTTAGGTAGAGAGAGGCGTAAATCACGTTCTAGGAAAAATGACCCCATACTATCGTTTTCCTTTAAAAATGATTTTTATCAACTTTTTTTCTTTACATTTACCTATTACATTTTACTTTTTTTTTGACGAATTTTTTTTTTTCAAAAACAAACCAGTGCATCTTGCAGTACTTTAAAAGTAACAAATTTGGATGCCCTAATGATTGTCCTCATGTGAATATTCACCAAGTTATCGCGATGACTGCTAACTTTAAATTTAAGTCAGCTGTTTGGAGGTAACTCAAAAAATTTTTGAGGTATAAATTTTTTTTTATTGTAACAAAATAGCAACAAATAAGTAACAAATTCTCCCACCATTTTTTTGCAGGTTGCTATAAATGTTTTTCCAACTTAATATGCGTAGTGCAACCAACCATCGACTTATAAAACGAGATTTTTATACTATTTTTTCAAAATAAATATTTTAGTCATAATCTTCAAATTCGAGTGCTACCAACTTCGAAAAACTGCATTCCACTGCTATAAACGGATTCAAAACAGTGCGTTTTATGGCTATACACGAACTGTGTGAGTGATTGTATGGGTAATTTTAACTACGTATAGAGGGCGCTATAAATGGAGGATATTCGGTACTTGTCAAAAATTGTTTAAAATGAATTCTTGTATCTTATAACTACATATTCAACAATACACAAATAGAAATAAAGCTCAAGAAACATGTACTAATGCGTTAAATCCAAAAAGTAAGTACCGAATATAGAAGTTCGTATTATTGCCACCAGAGGGCGAGAGGAATCTAAAAATTCCCAATAGCTTGCATATAGACGCAAAATAGAAAACATAATAAATAGTAATCCTATTAGGTATTGATATTTGATTATTTTCACACCTTTTTAACATATCATGTTAACACTTACTTGCGATAAGTAATTATTAATTATATGTAATAAAAGCAAACGCTATTATTAAGAAATGACGGATATGTATTTTAATATTTTATTAAGGTTATTGTTAATAAGGCACAACATAAAAATGTGTAATTTAATATTTCCAGCATACAAGTGGCGAGGTCATTTCGTTTATGTAATTTTCACCATGAAATATTTTAAACATAAGAAACTCCCCACGTGAATCACGTGTTTTGTCTAAAAACATCGACAATAAGTATAAACGACACGAACAACCTCAACCTTCATTCGTATCACGTGTTGATATAATATTGAACGCTATTGGAATTAAAGAATTACATCAAAAGGCATACAAAAAACAAAAAAAAAAGAATTACCTGAATAAACCAATGTTACATAAGACATAAGGCAGAGATAAGAAAACAATAAAATATGTTAATATAACTATTATTCAAAATTAAAACACAAAAGAAAATTGTTGCTAGGAGTTCCAAAAATTAATTGGAGTCATGGACTAAGCAAAAATATTGTAATTTATTTTTATTTCTATTTACAATCCCCTTTTACAAAAAAAAGTAAACCTGATTTTTCACAAGAATGTTAGAAGTAATTGCATAACTTAATCAAAAAATTATTTCTAAACGGAAATTCCCATTAGTTTGGTCGGAAATCCTAAGAGGGTATAAAAATCCATCCTACTTTTGTGTGTGAATCACTGATAATTAGTTAATGCGGACCGATAGAGCGCGCGTCAGTTTGGGAATAAAAATAATTGAAATGAGCATTCGCTTTCCACAAGTATCTTAAGTTTGAATTGTCAGATTTTCATGATATTTTTTTTCTGGTTTGTAAACCTAATTGTATGAACTAACTTTTGCCAACAGTTTATAAAATGATTTATTTGCAGAATTAGTTAAAGCGGCCAAAAGGTAGGGTACTTTGGGATCATTAAATGTCTCTTTTATTCTTTTATCTTCTTATCTCTTATCAAAAGTTAGATAAATTAAATGCAACCACAAAAAATATATTCGCTCCGAAATATCATCATTTTTGCAAATCACGAACAAGATTTTTTGTATTAAAATTTGAAACTTACCGTTCATTGACGTTGCCATTGTAATAAATGCCGGGCCAAGCTGGTCTTGAAATAGGGACGAGTATTTCTAGAATCAGACAAATTATTTTGTGTGGGAGTAGCTTTATGTTCTTAATATTTATTTTTTATTTATAAATACACATTTTATAAATGCTTATAACTAGTTACATTTTTATTACGGTTGCTAGTCCAGGTGAAATTCCAATGGTCTTTTTGATAATTTTAAAAGGATAATCTTTAAAAAAATCTAATTATACTTGATTTCGAAATCGGTTGATACTTTTTTAGTCATAATAAATTATCTACACAAGTTTTTTTTTTATTGTCGTTTTTTGGTGTATTAAAAATTCTTGGAACGATCATATTTTGTAAATGTTATTTTTATGGGGTAAACCAAACAGTTTTAGGGGACCAACAAACATTAAAATTTGCAAACTTTTTTTTGACTGTTTTAGAAATTACGAAATTTGTTTTCCTAAATTTCTAAAATAATCAAAAGCGGGAAATTTGTACGCTCTTCTCTTAAAAATGTTTGGTTTACCCCAAAAAACAGGGTGTAACAAAAGCATGGAATAATCGATTTATTTTCTTATTTTCAAGAGTTGCCAAAACAAGTTTGAAACAAAAGATTTATTTATTCCCAAGCATATTTTGAGGTTTTTTCAATTTTGTTTTTTTTTGCGATGCAATCAACTTTTTAAATTTTTTTATTGGAATAAAATACGCTCTTTTGGAAAGTTGAAAAATATTATACTTGCTATTTAAAAAAAATATTGGTTGCCATAGAAATAGAACAAAAACCAATGGAAAAAACAAAAACGTCAAAATATGCATCGGACTAAAACAAAAAACTTTTTTTTTCAAAATTGAAGGTTCCAGTGATTCATGATATCAAACGAATACCAAATATTCGTTTGGCAATTAAAGCCTTTTAGTCGAACTATTGGATATCAAAAAACTTTTGTCTTAAGAGCAATCATCCCGGTGCATGTTTAGACGTTTGCTTGGGGACCCCTGGAAGCGTTATTTTTTAATATTTTTTTCATTTTCTTTTTTTTATATTAAAGTATATTCGTCAACCTTTCGAACGGACAGATTCAATTTTTAAAAAAAGTTAAAATTTTGTTAGATATATTCCTTCAAAAAGTGTTAATTTTACACATAATTAAAGAGTGAATTAAGAGAATATAAATCAAAACATCAAAAAAGGAGTCTGTCCGTTCGAAAGAAAATATATTCAGCTTTCTATGTGCAAAATTTCAATATTTTTGGATTACTAATAACAAAGTTACAGGGGACTTTTTGAAGCTAAATTTTCCATCCGGCTGAGAGCTATAAGCGCTCCTGCTTAAAGAGTGGGGATGAGCCTTAGTGGATTAGTACTCGATAAAGTCCCAAACTCACTCGAATGATTGTTAATATCAGAAGATTGAAATTTGAATGCGTGACGTCACGTGACTTGTCCCTGCTATCACTAAAGCCAGTATTTAACGACCGTGATGAAAAATTTAGAGATGTCGTTAACGTTAAACACGTGATTAAATAATATTCATTCATAAGAAATATTTTTTTAGAGACGAGCTTATGTATTTCCCACCTAAATATGTGCAAAACAACAATTTGTAGAATCCTTGTAGCAGCCTTAGTAATTAAGGATTGTTTTTCAAATTTGACACAGGATAAAGGAAATTCCAATCTGCATTTTGGCCGTTTTCAAGTTTTAAAATTCTTGTTATAAATAAATGTTTTACTCCATTGAAAATATTCCCAAGATGAACGTCAGGCGATAATCACTTAACTTTTTTTAAATAAGGGCAACCCATTTTTATTGCATATTGTTATGGCTTGCTTTTAGAGGTTTGCGGAACTTATTTTTTTTATTTTTCTAAAGTAAATAGTTTAAAAGTTACAAGGGTTTAAATTTTCAATACAAAAAGTTCAGCAACGCTGCTATATTTTGAAAATTAATCTTCTTTGAGAAAAATGTTTCAAATAAAATATGTACGATTCTTAGTTACGCACTTTTTAAAAATATTGCCATGACCTTGAACAGTAAGTTGAAGGTCAGGTGATAATACATATTTTTTATTATTTTGCTAAAGTAAATAGTTCAGAAGTTACAAGAGTTTTTAATAGGTAAGTTCGGCAATACCGCGCCGACTTATTTTGAAAGTAAGCAATCTTGAGAAAAATGTTTCAAATAAAAGTTGTACCGTTTGTGGTTATTAAAAAAAATCAGCGCGGCGTTGCCAAACTTTCCTTTTAAAACTTTAAACTCTTGTAACTTCTAAACTATTTATTTTAGTAAAATAAAAAAATATGCTCCATAAACCTCTGAAAGTAATCTTTAATAATACGTAATAAAAATAGGTGGTTGCTATTTAAAAAAATTAAGTGACTATCGCCTAACCTTCAACTTGCTGGTCAAGGTCATGACAATATTTCTAAAGAGTCCGTCATAAAGAATCGTACAACTTTCATTTTAAACATTTGTCATTTTCAAAATAAAGCAGCGTTGCCGAACTTTATGTATTAAAAATTTAAACCCTTTAAACCCTTCCATAAACCTCTAAAAGCAAGCTTTAACAATATGCAATAAAAATGGGCTGCCCATATTTAAAAAAGAGATTAGTGCCTGACCTTCTCCTTGCTGTTCAAGGTCATGTACAATATTTCCAGATAGTGCGTGACTAAGAATCATTCAACTTTTATTTGAAACATTTTTCTCAAAAATACTTCATTTCAAAAATAAACGGGCGTTGCTGAACTTTTGGTACACTCTGTATAATGTCAAATGGATGAAATAAAGGAACGTAAGATAATGCAAAAATATAAAATTTATTATTTCAAAAGTTCAAATTACATATTATACAATTTTTACAATATTTATACAATTAATATCAACAATAAAAGAATATTTAAAAAAAATTATCTTAGTTACTAATCTAATGATTTATCTAGTATTATCTATTGTTTAGTTCTACACCTAAAAATGTAAGGACTTTTAGACGTAGAATTTATTAGCTGACTAGGTTTTGGAGTAAAATTGCAAGACTGCCTAGAACACTTCTCAAATTTCTTAGAACCATTTCTTTATCCCAGCCATTACAATATTTATATTTCGTACATCTTTGAACAAGTTATTGTTTGGAACATTATTTTCAACTTCCGATGTTTCAAGGATACTGACAAGAATTTTTTTTAATTCCTTGGCTTCACTTACTAAATTATCGATTATTTGTATTGCTGCTTCAATTTTATCATTTATCGATTTTTGTGGAGTATTAATTCCATAGGCCTTCTCCAAAACTTTAAATTCTTCGGATGACGTTGAGATTTCAAGTTCATTAGAAATTTTTTGGTCTTCAAGCTTTGTTTGACCGAAAGGTTTAATACCAACTTCCTTTGGAGTACTTTCATTTTTAGGTTCTTCCAAGGATTTACATTTAAATATTTTTTTTTTAATATTTCCTTTGATAGTAGACTTTTTTACTTTAGTAGTATTTGCATTTCCTTTTGAATTACCACAATTAGTAGTTTGAATTATTTTTAGTGGTGTAGACAGGAATTTTCGTACGCATACATATCTTGGGATCTTCGATCCAGATTGTGCTAATGTTTTCTTTAAATTTAATTTATCTTTAATCATATTATTCCGGGAGCCAGTGACCGTTTTTGATGACCAACAACAGCAAAGCTAATTTTTATTCACATGATTGATTTAGTGTTAAAAGTAAGCGAAATCACCTTCAGCTGGCTCGCAAATGGGGATATCAAACTTCAAAGTTTAACTGTCAAATTTTTTAAGTTTTTGCTGATATTTCTAGTTTTAATGGTTTATTTAAAAATACGCTTCCATAGCCTTATTAAAAAGTTCAGGTTCAGCCATAAAAATTAGAAATATTAGCAAAAACGTAAAAATTTTGACAGTTAAAAACTTTGAAGATTGACACCTGTGACACTCCCATAAAAATCCCAGAAATTGCATACTTTTCAGTCTCTGGCTAGCGGACTACTAGACACTTGAAAAATATACAATTATTCTTCTCTTGAGTTCTAGAATTTTTATGGGGGTTTCCTCGGGAGTTTCAAAAGTTTTTAACTGATGTCATTTTTAGAAATTTACATTTGATTTAATAAACTTACACCAGTTATGTAAACAAAATGTACTGTAAAATTACAGTAATTATCACTGGCAACATAGTTGCCCATGATTTTTACTTTAAAATTACACAAACGCTTTTTACAGTGTGTCAAAATTTTTACGTTTTTGGTAATATTTCTAGTTTTTAGAATTTATTTAAAAAAACCGTAATCTTTTTAATCAGGCTATGGAAGCGTATTTTTAAATAAACCACGAAAACTAGAAATATCAGCAAAAACGTAAAAGTTTTGAAATTTGATATCCCCATTTGTGATGCTGCCGCAACCAAACCCCCCATTTACGCGCCAGCTGAAGGTCATTTTGCTTACTTTTAACACTAAATCAATCATGTGAATAAAAATTAGCTTTGCTGTTGTTGGTCATCAAAAACGGTCACTGGTTCCCAGACTATATTATTTCCTTTTGAATTACAACAACTAGGTTGAACTACTGTCGTTCTAAGTTCTTTTATGACACTTAAGGGTATTGGTTTATATTTAATAACCTTATCTTTATCTGCCTCCATTTCTGTAATATGAAAGCAAGGTTAAACCAAGGATGTGTTTGCAATACGAAATAATTAAACATCAAAATTTAAAAAATAAGGCCTGGTTGTTCAGTTGAAGCTTAAGAGACACTGTAATTACAAAAATTACAGAAGAACAATGGGAATATGTCAATTTTTTAGTTTAAGTATCGGAAAAAGCTTAAACAAAACAAATTACAGTATAAATATAATATTTTTGAAAAATTTATATGTTTAATTAGTTGATGTAGAACTACATCATTAAATAACAGATTGTCAAGTTTTAATAAAACATAAATTCCAATTAAGGACACACGATAAAACATGTTAAAACTACACTAATGGGACACAAATTTGTTGTCAACTGAAATCACAAACTTTACTAACAGTAAATCACAGATATGGAAATATTTATTGTATCTAACCCAGAAAAAAAAAAGATTAGAAATGATTGTCCATGTCTTAAAAAATCAATTTAAAATTTTAAAAGTATTTTTACTTCAAACCAAAACTAGTGGTGGGTTGTTCATGAACGAGGAGTCGTTCAGTTTGAACTACTCAGTAATGTGAGCTGAGTTCATTTAAAAAGAACGACTCGTGTGATGAACGAGGAGTGTGGAGCAAAGGAAAACATATTCTATTCCAATGGCTTTGACTCGAACTGGCGAGCTCAGAGTATTTGCTCTATGTGCTCAACTTGGTGCCGAGGTAGTAGTGCGAGTTAGTACTACTTTGCAATGAAAATGGGATTTTATTGGTCAAGTTGCAAGGATAGAACTAACTAGCCCTTCTAACTCGACTGTTTACTCTACTAATGAAAACTAGGCTTTCGAGCAACTTCCGAAATGTGCACAGTGCAAATGCAAAGTATCACACTATACATTTCATTTGAACGACTCACAAAACTGCCATTTTGATTTCACTACAAAAAAAATGTATTTTTAAAAAAAGTCAAAAAAACACTTCATCTACAGCAGATTCGTCACCAAATGTAGTTGGATAAACCGAATCCAAATTTTGTTTTTCGTTTTCCAACTTCATTGTCCTTTTAACTTTCATATAGGAATACAATTTTTGTTTGTTATGGATCTACAATTACATTTTTGGAAATGTGCAACAAAAACTTTTATAAAGGGTGATGATAAAGTTTGGAACCTTAATCATAACTGCCGTATTTAATTGTTCTAAGAAAATCGCTCGGACAGGTCAATTTTAGTTCTCAAAATGCCAACTCTTGATATAAAAAAATATTAATGAAGTCACTGGTGCTTTTACAATGACATCATTAGCAATTTTTTTAGATGGAAGCTCCCACTTTTTTTACTCATTATCGATAGAAATTCATGTCACTTAAACAATGATATAAAAAACAATTAAATTTTTAAACAAATTTTTGAATAAAAAATCTTTTTAATTCAAAAAAGGAAATTTTTATTTTAACGAAAAAGGTTTTATAAAAATAAATTAAAATGAATTTGAAGTTACCAATAATAACAAAAGAAAGTAAACGTTTAAATAATGCGCATTCTAATGCAAATGTAAAATGTTAAACGTATTTAACAAAATTTAATAAATAGTCTTGAAAAACTAATTTTTTGATTCCATTTAAATGTAAGGAAATTTACAAAAAATAAAATTTTAAATTTACCATTTATTGAAATCGGCCAAAATAAATCTTATACAACATTCAAATTTTTCAAATTTAATAGTACAAATTAATTTTGAGTTTATATTAAAAAATTTTTATACAAAAATTTGTTTACAAATGCAACAATTTTTTTATATCATCGTTTAAGTGACATAAATGTTCATCAAAAACCAGTGAAAAAAGGGGGGTTTTCCATTTAAAAAAATCGATGATGACGTCATTGCTAAATCACCAGTGGTGTCATTAATATTTTTATTATACCAAGAGATGGGATTTTAAAAATGGCAGTGATGAATTAGGTTCCAAACTTTATCATCACCCTGTATGTACTTATACAGGGTGTTTCTAAAATAGTCGTCACAGCTTCGAGTTACAGTAAAAGTACCTAGTTAGGTAAATGTACACATTTACTAGTGCTAAATGTGAACACATACCAGCTTATTTGGTAAATGTGAATTTGACATAAGCTCGGTCATAAGGCACGACCATAGCTATCAGCTAATGTTGTACCGCACACGGTTTGGGTGAGTAGTGTGCCTTGTGACATCATCACCCCAAAGCGAGTAGTTTTTCAAATTTAACTTTGAAATTTCTCATTTTAAAAGACCTTTCATAAATTCTTTCACCGTTAATTTTCAAATTCTTAGGATTATTAAGAGAAATATAAAAAAAATAGAAACTTCTTAATTTTGTGCAAAACTGTCCTTTACGGTTTGTAATTAAACAGTTACCTTAACTCTTTCATTTCAACCCGTACAGCAAATCTTACAGAAAATTACTGCAATGACTTTCGATTTTGCAACGGAATTGCACCATAAATCATCGTTGTTAATTTTTTATTTTTCCGAAAGTAATCAAGTAATAAATATTTATTGACTTATTTATATATTTAAATTATTTTTGTTAAATTAAACTACTAATTATTTCTATTGGATGTTAAAATGTTTACAAAATTGAAAATATCGTCAAAGTAGTAATGGTTAATGGTCATAATGTATTAATTTATTAAACATAACATAAAAAGATATAGGAAATAATAATACAATGATAATTAAAAATCTTACCTAATTTTTCTTTAAATCATACAAAACGCATGGTATAATACGCGCGGTTTTCGGCACGTTTTCCGTAAACTGTCAACTGTCACTATTTACTAATTGTCATTTGTCAGATGTCAAAATTATCACAGAACACAAATGAAGACTAATAAAAAATATAAATCTCATCTAGAGTGTTGGTAAAAAGTTTTGTCCTTAATTTTAGAAGAAAATCTACGAGATGACGATATTTTTTCCGGATGAAAATTTTGTATTTATACAGTGCGAACATAAAGTAACCCCCCCCCCCCTGCTAACTTTTGAACGGTTATGTTTTGTATTCTGAAAATTTGTCTACGAAAGAATTTAATTTCGAAATTTCTAAAAAAGGTATTTTGTTCAAGTGCTAAATATTCAATTATTGTTTATTTGGATTTAATCCAGCGGCACCGATGGCGAAGCGATGTTTGAAAAAACATAACCCTTAAGTGAATCTTATTTAATTATTTTTACCTTTTGAAAATGAAATTTTATTACTAATTTTATTATTATGATTATTGTGTGGTGATTCGGTTGGTTTATTGTTTTTTAAAATACACTCTGCTGTGGTCGGGTTAGGTGAGGTTTGGGTAGAGTTTGTAACGTTTTGATGCGTAAAAAATTTTCAAATAAACATTGTAATTTGGTGAGGTTATTCGCGATTTCTAAGATCGAATACGCCCTCTGGGAGTTATTTGCTGAAGCTAGAAAAGGTCTACCCTGACATAACCTGTTTTTGTAAAATTTATTTCCATGCAGTTATAATACCGAGATTCTGGTCAAATCATTTAAGTTTAAAGGCCTTTAAATTTAAATTTGTTATATGGGTTGTAATGGACAATCTCCATGGTTACCTTATTTGTTTTTAATTAAAGGCCTTTAATTTTGACCAGAATCTGCCTATAAATCAGTTTCCTTGGGTTTATTATTGCTATTAAAATATCAATATTTTTTACAGGCTGTAATTTATTACTTGCCCCAAAACAATGTATGTATTTATGCAATTATGCAAGTAAGAAATAACACACTGGTCAATAAAAGATAAACAGAATTTCTAAACACAAAAAAACTTGATCTAAACACAGGCGCAGTTACTAAAACCAATAAAAATTAAATCGGCGCAAAAATCTTTTATTACTTTTTCCTCCATGTTTTTTTTCAAATCTACTTCAAAATAGCGCCATCTATCCGTAGTCGAAATTCTCAATAGTCAATAGTGTTAGAAAAATTTAGTTATTTTTTTTTTGCTAATAAATTGGGAATTTTAATTAAGTATAGATGGCGCTATAAATGGAGGTTATTTGGTACTTGTCAGTGTCAAAAATTGTGTTTAAAATGCATTCTTGTATCTTATAACTTATAACTACACATTCAACAAAACTCAAATAGATTTATTATTTAAAGCTTCAGTAAATCTCCAAAAACATCTGCCAATGCGTTTTATCAAAAAAGTAAGTACCGAATATCTAAGTTAACATTTTACCACCAGAGGGCGAGCGGAATCTAAAAATTCCCAATAGAAATTTTACTAAAGCTTTGTAGCCACTGAATTTGCTTGGTGCTGCCATCTTTCGGCAACGCGTTTTATAAGGGAATGCGCTATTCGGCACTCCTACCGGTATTTTTGATTTTGTGGAACTTCCTGTTATACCGGAAATCGATGGCAACTTTTTTAGTCTAAATGGAACACCCAGTATATTTTGGCATTTTCATATCGCATTTTTATGCAACTTCATTTACACCGGAAGTTGGACCCAACTGCGTCAACTTCCTTATTTTAAATGTTTTTGTTACAATTAAGTTAATAACATTAAATTTAAACAAAATTATTTTTAGCCTTGAGTAACGAGTATTTTGCTGGAACACTCCATTTTCCCTATAGGATATTTTATCCCCGAAAATGAGGATAGGGTCCTGGGGGTCCTGGTATTATATTTCATTTCTTCTTTATTTGACTCATCCATTTCTATAGACAACAAATAAACTTTTTAGAAAATTATAAAAAAAGAAAAAAATTAACAAAGAGTTTTGGGTTAAAAGTTATTTGTTATTTGACTTTTCCTAGTAAATTTTAGAATAAACACGTATTAATCTCATCAAAGCAGATTGTTTAATACTTCTAAATAATTATCAAAATGTAAATGTAAATGTAAGTTTTATTATAGCAATTTACAGTAATTTTTAATTGTTATATATTTATAGTAAGTACATCCAAATAAATCAATAAATCAATCAATCAATCAATCAATTTAAAAATCGTTGAAATCACCTGAAAATTGTCGACTACCAAAGGAATATGCCATAGAATGCAAAATTTAAAATGACGTACATTTTCCTTATATTTGATTAAATTATAACATTACAAATTTTTCTAATAAGATGTTTTGCTTTGCCTATTGATTTACTTTGCCGGTATCATGCCGGTATCCATCATTATTTTACTACATGCAACTCATTAAGCATTTGATGTGTAAATTTGATTGCCTATATTAAAAAATTAACCGCAGGATCACTTTTTTGCCACGCACATACACAGGATGTCCCAAAAAGGTAATTTAGATGGTTCCTTAACTAATAAATAATCTAAGATGTTTAATAAATTATACTTAATCACATCCACAAATAAATTTTGACGAAGATATTAGGGTTGCCAACATTGAAATTTTGTCTTTAAGATTTCGGGTCATTTTTCAAATTTGTCAATATACGGATTAATCTCCAACTTTTATAAAAGAGCACCTATTGCGGTTAATTGTTTTAATTATGTTAAAAAAATAAGGGAATAGGCAAGCAACAAAAAATATCTTTTTTTGAAAAAAAAACAACCTCTAGAAGGCTAGCCTTGAATAGTATCATTAAACTATGCAACTATTAAACTGAATGTTATTTACAAAATATGGATGTACTTTTAAAAAAAATGCAAGCCATATTTCATAAATTTTGAGTACGAATTTTATTTGTAAAAGCTGCTAATAATGCCGTCGTAGTGTAGACGATTCAAACTGTAAAAGTAACAGAAATTAAGAATTTTATCGGTATTTTCCGCCTGACTATGTGGAGTACACTTTGGGCCAAAATTTCTTCCCCAAATTAAAGAAGAAGCTCAAAATACAGGGTGTCCCATTTGACGTTGGACTGTATGGGTATCTTTGTTATTATTGGAGATAGAAAGTCGGTTAAATGGACAAAGTAGTACAGATTTTTTCGAATATTAATAATTCATTTAGAAAAAATTTGAAAATCGCATCGTTCCAACGCTATCTTGAAAAAACAAGAAAATGCGATTTTCAAAATATGGCTATAACTTCGTTATTTTCGGTGGCACAAAAATTTTTTTTGACTTAATAGAGACAATTTTTTGTGTACAATGCAGTAAAACAAATGAATATTTTTTTTTCGCCAAAGGATTGACCGCAAATGAACCAAACTTATTTTATTCTTATGGCAGCCATATTGGATTTATACATATTCGGAATTAGTGTATTTTTTGAGTACTTTGATATATAGTATATATATTGATATTAATATTTTAAGAAAAATAGAAATAATTTTATTTTACTAACCAAAAATGGCCTTGAATAGATGTAAACTGTCAATACATATGTGTTAAGATTTTTCAGTTTTAAAGCAAAGGGGGGACCCTTCTCTATCATTTTTTGGGGGCCATAAATACGGGTGTAGCTTCTAAACTATTGGTCGTAGCGCAACAATTTTTAGTTCTCCTTAATCAACAAACCGAAATCTATAAATATAACCTATCAGTTATATACAATTCGAAAAATTTTGGAAAAAAATATGAATTTTTCAAATTTTCCATAGTTTTCCATTTTTTAAAACGCTGTAGTTTAAAAAGTACGCGTTGGATCGCTTTAACAATGGTTGATTCGTTATCAGCGAACCCAAATCTATAAGATATTGTCAAAAAAACGCGAAAACAAAATTTCAAAATTTTATAGTCCAATGTTAGTTTGTAAAATCAAATAATTTTGTTTTCTTTTTAAATATGACATATGGTATACCAAATTATTTAGAAAAAAATGCTGATTCTGAATATGTGTAAATCCAATATGGCTGCCATAAGAAAAAAATAAGTTTGGTTCATTTCCGGCCAATCCGTTAGCGAAAAAAAATGTTCATTTGTTTTAGTTCATTGTACACAAAAAAATGTCTGTATTATGTCAAAAAACTTTTTTGGTTCCACAGAAGATAAAGAAGTTATAGCCATATTTTAAATTATAAATAAATAAATTATTAATATTCGAAAAAATATCTACTACTTTGTCCATTTAACCGACTTTTTATCTCCAATAATAACAAAAGATACTCATACAGTCCCACGTCAAATGAGACACCCTGTATGTATAGTCTATATAGTTTAAAAAAGAATTATTAATTATTTTAAATTTCAAGAAAAAATTTTGTTTGTAATGACGAAGAAAATGTTTTACAGCTATTGATTAATTTTTGTTACGTTCAAAAATTTTTATGCAATAATGTCTGTAGTCTTCAATCTGTCAAGAGACCGCCAAAGTTTGTAATGTACAAATCCAATATAACTTTTAGCGTTATCTGCATTTGCATTAAAGCAATAATAATTCACTAATTATTTAGTTGAAACAGCGACATTTTTAGGTCAATGCGTTTATATTTGGAGCACATGTGCTTTATTTGCCTCTTGGTTTTGCATGAATATTTTATTGAATTAAGGCAACACTATTGACATTACTGATCTTTTTATCGTTTTTAATTGTTAGGACACTTTTATTATGAAAAATTATGTCGTTTCATTTGTTCATTTGCTTTTAATCGCGCCCCAATTGCGTGCAAATCGCATCACAACTGGAACAATGTATGATAATTTCTAAAAGGAGTGATTATTTATTTTACATTAACTATGTTAAATGAATGTTTTTGTAAGCGAAATAATTCTTAAGTAAACGAGTTAAGACTTGCATGTTTATTTTTATTCTTTTAAATTCCATGTGTGGGGTTGGTATAAGTATCCATCACAATAACCATTTTACAAAGTACTTTCGAAAATATTTTATTTTATGCAAATTAAACATTTGCTTGAGTTATTATATAATGTTTTAGTTATTTATTTAAAAAACTAATTATAGCCTACATTTTTTTGGTAATTTTCATTTACGTTAAATTTTCATGGTCGACTGGATTTAAATGCAATGCATTTACATTATAAGCATGCATTCTAAATTTGATAATTTAAACATGATAACCATCAATCTTTAGATAATTTTAGTTTCAAGTGCAAAATTATATGAATTTACTTTTTTAAACTTGTTGTTTTTTTTATTAAAACTCAATTAAAGTATTTTAGACTTAAATAATATACCGGGTGGAAATGAAACTAGGGTCACCCCTGGCATTTCTTTATTTATGAAAATAAAAAATTAGATTTTTAGTATCTTATATGATCTAAGAAAACAAATTTTATGGATCGAATAAATCTTTCATTTTACTTCCGGTTTATCAGGAAATTGCACCCACTTTCTTATTTTAAATGTAACCCCCAGATTTTTTCTACGTAAAATCAAACATTGGTTAGTTTTAAGTATGTTTATGACAAAAAAAAAATTTTTTCAAAACTTTAAGAAAAAATGTTGAATTTTTTTTTGGTAAAAAATTTGAGTAAAACCTACCAAAACTATTTTTAAATAATACAAATACATTAAATAAATTGTAATTTATAAAATTTATTTCACCGTTCTTGAGATATTATTTTTTTTAATATTCAAGCAGCTTTTTTTGGAAATATCTTTATTTTTTTAAATGGGATGATATAAGGGCCACCCCCTAAATAAATAGAGGTTTTTTTTCCGGTTACTGTGATATCCCATATGTATGTTTAAAAATAGTTTTTGTAGGTTTTACTCAAATTTTTTTCTTAAAGTTTTGAAAAAAAATATTTTTTTGTCATAAACATACTTAAAATTAGCCAATGTTTGATTTTACGTAGAAAAAATCAGGGGGTTATATTTAAAATCAGAAAGTGGATGCCACTTCCTGATAAACCCGAAGTAAAATTAAAAATTTTTTCGATCCATAAGACTTGTTTTCTTAGATTATATAATATACTAAAATTTTAATTTTTTATTTCCATAAATAAAGAATTGCCAGGGGTGGCCCTAGTTTCATTTCCACCCGGTATTGTACATGTACATATACAGGGTGTCCCTGAAAGGTCTGTATAAAACAATACCTCATACTCCTGAGACCAAAATAAGACGATTTAAACAAACTTATCTCTATCCAAAAGTTCTTCGTTAAAGCGCTACAGACCATTAAAGTTCTTAAAACTATTTTGTTTTTTTTTTAAATTACTAAAAATTGGTTCATACGATCATAAGAAAATTTGGTATGTGGCAATGTAATGAAAAAAGGTATTTTTAGACAATTTGTTTTTACTTTTGCACGTTATGTAAGTGGTCAAAAACAGTTCATCGACATGCAAATTTTCTTGTAACTTTTTAATGGCTGAATAAAAATTCATAAAACTTTCATTGTAGCTAAACAGTGTAATTATAAACTTTTTTTGTCTCTTATACAATTTTTCTAACTTCTTTAGTTTAGGCAGAAAAAAATATTTTCATGTGGTGCATAACCTAACTTAAGAAAAATATTTAAATTTTTCGCCAAAAGGTCTGTACAAAGTAACACCACATATTCTTGAGGCCAAAATAAAATGATTTAACCAAACTTATTTTTATCGAAAAGTGCTTCGTTAAGTGTCTAGCGACCTTGAAAATTTTTATCTTTTTAAATAACTTTCATGGTCAATAGAGGCTTAAGGAAGCACTTTTGGTTAAAGATAAAATTAGTTAAATCGTTCCATTTTGGTCTCAGGAATATACTGTGTTAATTTGTACAGAACTTTTGACGAAAAATTTAAATATTTTTCCAAAGTTAGGTTATGTACCACATGGAAATAATTTCTTTCTGCCTAAAATAAAGGAGATAGAAAAATTTTGTAGGACCCAAAAAAAGTTTATAATTACACTGTTTAGCTACCAGTAAAGTTTCATGAATTTTTATTCGGCCATTAAAAACTTATAAGATATTTTGCATGTCGATGACCTATTTTTGACCACTTACATAATGTGAAAAAGTAAATACAAATTGTCTAGAAATACTTTTTTCCATTAAATAGCCACATACCAAATTATCTTATGATCGTATGAACCAATTTTTAGTAATTTAAAAAATACAAAATAGTTTTAAGAACTTTAATTGTCTGTAGCACCTCAACGAAGAAGCACTTTTGGTTAAATCGTCTTATTTTGGTCTCAGCAGTATGTGGTGTCGTTTTGTACAGACCGTTTAGGGACACCCTGTATATTAGGCATATTTATAAACACTTAAAAATATCAATAAAATATTGTTTTTTTTTTAATTTTAAATTAAGCATTTTCAAATTATTTTTTGATCATAAGAGACCACCAAAATAGTTAATAAATTTTATTCTATTTTAATTAAATTCTGGTTTGATCAAAGGCAATTAATTTATTTTCTTAATGGAGGCATTTGTAGTTAATTGGTTAATAGCAACTTGTGGTTTTAGTTGTAATCATAAGTTACTTTAATTGCAGATTTAATTTGGTGTTAAAAACATTTTGAATTTGAATGCATTTTAAATCAAAGCAAGCTTTTTGTACGTGTAAACAAACATTGCAATAATTCGAGTAGCGCCAAGATTCCTGTGGAAAATGCACTCTATGTAACCCAAATTAAAAACATGCGCTTTTAATTAGCGCCAACAACTCATGAGCTGATTTTAAATAAAGCAGCAATATAATAACTTTTAATTTTATAAAATATAATAGTAAACTACACACCTCGTATTTGAATAAGGCCAATTTTTATTATTTTTAATTTTTTCAACTGTATTTTATTTTTTTTTTAATTAATCTTAAAATAATTTAGAAAAGTTTAGTTTTCAGGGCGCGATATCACGATGCACGCCTCGTTCTTAGGAAACGGAGCGAAATAAATCGTTAGTTTTGTAAAAATGGCCCCCGCAATGGTCGTGTACTGCAGGACTTTTGCAAAAATGTGAGGTTAATTTACAGTTAGCCGGATTAGTTTTGTGCGCACATGCGATTTTAAGCCGGCAGCTTTCGTGACTTGAATTAAAAATAAAATAAAAATAATGAAATAAGAGTAATTCTTATTTCAAATAAGCTCCTGTAATTCTTGATATTAAATTTTTTACAATTTACAACCTTTATTGTTTTGATATTTAATTTTATGAAGAAGTAATAAAGTAAATTAATATTACATGCATGACCTTTATTGGCATAATATGGCACATAAAATTTGAAAAAATACAATTTTATAAATTCAAAACACGATATGGGGTGGAAATCCTTTCTTTTTTTCTGGCATTCAGTATCAGTTAGCTTTTTCCTGCCTTTGGCGTCTAAAAGGGTGCGTTCCGAGTGGAACATATGCATTTTCTAGTGCATATGCTACATATAGCGTTCCGAATGGTATGCGCGCATATGCACACATAGGGTGCCTTCCGAGTGGAACATATTCTGCATATGTCGCATATGCGTATGTTGCGTTCCGAGTGAATTGCGCGCTTATGTAGAAAGTTCACTCGGAACGCTTTTTTGAAATTTTGAACTGTCAATCGTCAACTGTTTATTCCTTATAGTTGTTATTAGTAGCAATTAACAAAAAACATTTCTCAAATCGCGAACAGTTAAAAATTATTAAAATGGAACCTAAAAATTCAAGTAACAAAAACCTAGAACCCTCAACTAAATGTAACAGATGAAAAAATCGAATTAAGAAATAGTAAGTGTGCACTGCGCATGCTTGCATACAGAGCATCACCTCAAGAGGTAGTGCACGGTATGTACCTTGAAACCTACCGTATGCTGCAAATGCGCCACATGAAACGCATAGGATGCTACATATGCAGCATATGCAGCATATGCTTCACTCGGAAGGCACCCATAGTTCAGACCTTGAAACAACAGAGATACCATGAAGTTTCGGCACATCTCTCTTGCTCAGCGGTAGACAGCTGATTAAGTACTGCCCATGTGTCAATAATGCAACCCAAAAGTAGAAAAAACTAAATAATAACTAGAAACATTATTATAACTAACTAATTATTAATTTAAAATCTTCCAAAAATCATTTTATATATTTATTAACAAATTTGGAAGGTTGTTTTCATTTTATATCTTCTAAACAACTTTTTGGTTAGATGTGTACTCTACGGTATTTTTGTTCTATTGTGAAATCAAATATCAAAGAAAACTCAACTTCATAATAGAACTTAAATACGGAAGAGCAAACTAAAATGTTATTTAGAAGATATAAAATGAAAACAACCTTGCGAATTTGTTAATAAATATATAAAATGATTTTTTGGAGACCTTAAATTTAAAAAATACTTTATTATAATAATATTTTTAGTTATTATTTAGGTATTTTCTACTTTTAGCTTGCATGATTGACACATTGGCAGCACTTAATCAGCAGAGCAAGAGAGTATGCGAAAGTTCATGGTATCTCTGTTCTTTCAAGGTCTGAACAACGCAATTTGGAACGCGAATATGTATGTACGTACCACGCTTCTGTTTCGAAAATTAATATTTAAATTTATAAAAACGTATATTAAATATATTTCCAAATCTTTTAAACTCTTATCCATTTCTGAATCTACATCAATCAATTGATTGTGACAATATGTTGAATGTGAAACTTCCAAGTTTTCCACAAATGATGTCATTTGGAATAATTTAGAATTATTACTCCTGATGAAAATTGAAAATAAAAACTAACCACAAACAAGAGACAGGACAAATATAAATCTGTTTACATTGGGTAATGTGTCATTTAATACCCAAATTACACATTGCGCATGCCCGCATATGAAACTACTCAGCTAGAGGTGAGGCACTATATCCACTTTAGAACCCAAACGGCCGAAAAATGCAATTTTGTGCAGCATATATCCCATTCGGAGCACGTCGAATACTGCATAAGCTACATATGTGCCACTCGGAACGCACCCCAAATCTAACCGCAATTAACATATTTCCTCTGATGTTAAATTACTATATTTCGAGGGTTTAATGTCAACCAACGCCAACTCCAAATATTCGTCGTGCGTCTTACAGAAAAGCGAGACAAGCTTTTTTTGGAAATTTTGTTCAATCTTCTCTTGGTAATTATTTTGCAACGATTTTTTTTGCCCAGTATCCTATGTACGAGCTGATGAAACTGTGAAATTTGGAGTTAGCGTTGTATGATACTAAACCCTTAAATTAAATCGTTTCGAGATCATATTTCGCCTAAAGATCAATCCTCGATAGAAACGTATTAAATATTTCGGCAGTCCAATTATCGTCTTGTAATGTAACTAGAACTGTGTCGGCTTTGTTTTAATGTACTTTTGCACTTTACCTTTCCTCATCGTTCATTATGTCCCTAACCATTATTCTTCCTCACCAGATTCCACTTTCCTTTCTTTTTTTAGTTCTTCTTGTGACCATCCTATTTTATCGAATGCAGAGTTTTTACATTGCAACCATTTTGTTCTTTTGACATCTTTTAGAAAAGACTGGGACACGGTAAAATGGATTAGTACAGAGCAGTTCACTCCGACCCGCTTGGAACATACTCGTATAGTTCGAAGCTACTCAGAGTACTACAGATCGGTTACCTGCATTACATTTGAAGCGGCAGACGCTAGCGGCTGCCGCTCCAGATCACTACTACGATGAAATTCCTTTGGCGCGGCAACCGTCGAGCGTCTAGAGTAGTCGCCGCGGCTCTACTGCTTCATGAGCGGTGTAGCCGCTACCGCTGAGGAAGTTAGATGTCACTATATCGCAAGTAAACAACACAAAAGTGACAAAAGAGGAAAAATTAGCGGAGAATGTATCGAAACTTCCGTGTTTATTTGATTTGGCTTTTAATCATTTAACTAAAACTAATGTAGTAAAGTAGCCTTCCTCGAGTTTTCTTTTATACATCATAATTTCCAGTATGCATAATTCGTAGCAATAAAATCTCCTCATCTTCATTTTCTCTAATAATTGTATCCATACTCCATGCTAGAATGCATCGCAAGCAGCAAGCAACTGCATACTGACTTATTCAGAGAAGGTGAAATATGATTTTAAAATAAACTGTCAACTGGCGTCAGCCGCTTTTAAAGGAAACACTCAAGTAGCGCCTGACGCTTTGCGGTGACCGCCAAGCCGCAGCCGCTAGCGTCCGCCGCTTCAAAGGAAATGCACCTTACCAGGTGTGCATTTTCTCCATTTAGTTTACCCTGCATGTTTTCCACCAATAAACATATATTACCCACCTTTGTTTTGAATTATTTCCTGATATCTCATGTCTTGTATTATTCAGAGGCTAAAGAGCGCATGCTTTCTATTTTGCGCCATCTCATATCCAAGGCGTCTGAATTCTTTTAATTGTTCCTTTCATTTAAATATCTCTAAAGCCTTTCTTCCTCTCTTTGTACTTATAATCACCTTTGTCTTTTCTACGTTTAGACTCAGTTTTTTTCTTATTCATGTATGTTTTCTCTTTTGGTTTTGGCCATCATTGCTGTATTGTCTGAAAATGCTAGTACCCATACCTTTTTTTCCTTCTATTACCACTCCATTAGTTTGTCCATTTTTAGTACATTTTCCATTTCAGCTTTAAAGATGTTGAATAAAATCGGGCTTACTGGACACTCTTGCCCATTTTCTTTTCCTGTTTCAAACTCTTCTGTTACTCTTACTCTTGTTTTATTATACCTACATTTCTTCTTTTACAAACCTTGTAAGCTCCGTGAGACTTTGAATTTCTAATAATGGAACCAAGCATTCGGTAGCAATCTAAGACTAGGTTCGAACACTATTCGAAAATCTTTATATTCAGAAACAGTCACTATTTATCGCATAGTCGATAGATAAAGGCACGATATTTTTCGAAAGTATATTATATTATATTTTTATATTAACTGTTAAACCATTTTCTTGAGACCAAGTTGAAAATCTGTTATTCTGCGGTCTGCGGATGTGGCAATCTTCAATTGTTTCAAAGGGCCTTTTGACGTCATCAGCATATTTTAGATGATATTGTACAAAATGCTTCATTTGACTTAATTGAAGTACAGTACAAATAGCAGAGACCCAAGAGTTGGTTCCTGCGGTACACCTGAATAAGCAATGAATACGTATGAGATAAAGCTTGGATATGCCACAACTTGTTGTATTGGGGATTTTTACGAGTTTTGTTGAATGTGTAGTTATAACCTACAATAATGCAGTTTAAACACAATTTTTGAAACTGATAAGTACCGAATATCCTTCATTAATAGCGCCCTCTATACGTAGCTAAAATTCCCAATAGATTTTAAGAAATCTGAGATATAACGGTATGAGGGATGTCAAATTGATAAAGTTTATAGATAAGATTGGAGTATTTAATTTTATCGAAAGCTTTTGATAAGCCCATCAATTTGCTTGCGGGTGTCTAGAGCAGAAATTAGATTGTATGACATGAAAAAGATTGCTACATGTTGACCTACATTTCATGAATTCCTGTTGTTCTAATGTAAAGTTCTCTGTACAGTAAAGTAATAAAAACATAATCAGAAATGATGCTTTTGAATACTTTAGAGAGGTTATTCAATATTGCATTTCCCCTATAGTTAACGATTCAATTTCCAAATTCAAATATCAGGAAATTCTGAGGAGCTCAATGTAAAATTAAATATATGCATAAAAGGCTTCGATAATAAAGAATAACAATCTTTGAGTAAAATGCTTTGAATTTGATTTAATCTGGCTGTTGGTTTCTATTAAAGTTCTTTGAGATGTTTTAGAACTATGCTTTCATCCACCATAAACATTACTAAGTAGTCGAAGTTTGTGTTGTTACTAGTAACTGATTGTTGTTTGCTGATAAATACTAGAAACGCGATGTTTGATGTGAATTCATTTACTATCTCTTGAGGTTCAGTATAATATTATGTATTGCCGTTGATAAATAGTAAAGCCAGCATAGAAACGCTTCGAAACTTTAAAAAAATGGGCACATTTCATTGAAAGGGTGAATAAAAATGTCCACACCATTTCGTTTTGATCTCAGTCGGGGGCTCTATTTCGAAATTGGAACTATTTAGCGAATTCTCATTTTCAAATTTGAAAATTTGTAAAAAATCAATTCCCGAAGTTATGGACACTTTCTTGGCAGTTGCGCTTACTTCCTCCTTCATTGCACATAGTTCATTACTGTTTGCTCTTTCGATCGTATACAGGGTGTGTAATAATATATTTATACAGTGGGTAGTGTAGATTTCCAGAGAATATACACATGTCCGATTTTTCCTTTCCAATGGAGCTATACAGCCCATTAAATTTGGTTTCAAATCATTTATTTCAAAACAAATTAGAGTAAAGGTTTTAAATTTGTTCTAAATCATAACAAAAATGTTTGTATTTTTTTCAAGCTTTAAAAGGGGACATTAAGGAGGGTTAGTGTTAAAATAGAGTTATCTTTCAAAAAAATCATATCAATGGGGATTTTGAACTGGTTACCGGTAGAGAATATTTATTTCAACCTTTGCCCAAAGTAAAATGCGGTGAAAAAAATGGTGACCGGTGGACAAACGACAACCTGCCGGTACATGTCAGTTGTTACTACCGTTCAATCTGCTGAACGCAACCAATTTTCCCCATTTAATTCTGGCCACTTTTATCTAAAATCTCACGAAAATCCATAATCTAAACCAGATGAATCAATTCAGGGGTGAGTTTTTCAAACTTGCGCTTTGAAAAAGATAAAATTAACATTTGCCTCTGGTCAAGAAATGAACATCGTTCGTAAGAATTTTTATTATTCTTTTGACATCTCATATCACCTGCCGACCTATCACTGTATTAGTGCGTCCAACATATTATGACACACCCTGTATACTCTATTTTCTCCCTCTCTGCGACCCTCCACTGTTCCATTTGCTGCATTGAAAATAAATACTAAACATAATTGTTCGGATGGATATATGTATGTATTACACAAGGTGTCCAGAAATAAAGCGGCCAAATTTTAGGAGGCGATTCTACAACTAATTTTAAGAAAAAAACTTCCTACAAACATGTCCGATTTCGCTTCCTAAGGGAGCTACAGCCCATTAACTATTGTGACTAATACTAGGTTTTTTGTCATTTATTTGAAAACGGTTTGTAATAAAGATTTGAAATTTAGTGTGAAGACTAATACGTTTAAGATATAATTTTTCAATTTTTTTTCAGATTTTTTGAAAGCTCTGAAATTTTTTGAAAGCTTTCAAAAAATCTGAAAAAATTGAGAAATTATATCTTAAACGTATTAGTCTTCACACCAAATTTCAAATTTTTATTACAAACCGTTTTCAAATAAATGACAAAAAACCTAGTTTTAGTCACAATATTTAAAGGGCTGTAGCTATCTTAGAAAGCGAAATCGGACACATGTTTATAGGAAGTTTTTTTCTTAAAATTAGTTGTAGAATCGCCTCCTAAAGTTTGGCCCTTAATTTCTGGACACCCTGTATAGGAGACTTATTTTTAATAAAAAGAAGTTGGTTCAAAAGATTACAAAATTTTAATTATTTGACTTGATTACTCACAAATTTGTTCGAACATTGAGCAAAAGTTGGTGGCTTGTTTTTTATGAATCATCTTAAAAAAATATAAGAGATTTTTAACAATGCTTTTGTGTTTTTATGAATATCGTTTTAATGGAATTTACCAGGTGACATCATGGATGATCATACCAATTTCATTGAAAAAATTAAACAATTGGATGTTATTGTTTGACGTTTTGAGTTTATTTAATACACTCTGGTGCGCGCATTTTTTTATTATTTTATTACATTTTTAAATGTCTCACTACTCACTATTTACCTTTCCAATGAACTAAAAAATAAAATTAATATGAAGCTAAAATGTCTAGAAATTTCTATTTAAAATCATATTACTAATAGTATAACCGTGAAAGTGCAATCCTAACCTTTTCTCATTAAATAGAATTAAATATAAATGTATGTTAATCTCTCATAAATAGCCATCACATAAAAGAAGGAATTAATCATTTATTTACAAAATTATTGCAATTTATTAATTTCAGCAAAGAAGACCATTGCACAATCAGTTTAAATAATGATCATATTTATAAATAATTAAACAAAATTATTCAGATATATTAATAATAGTTTTGTATATTAAAATGATAAACATAGTGTTTAATGATGTGTTTGATCTTACAACATTTCACGCCAATAGTTTCTTAAAATAAAGCTACTGATTACCTTTTTTTTATTTAATTCTTGGAACTATACATATATAATATGAATGAATGTTCCTAATTTAGATTAAGTACAGAATTTTATATGTTTATTTTGTATGAGTAATTTGTTATCATAAAAATCTTAATTATTAAGAGTAGGTTTGGAAATATAAAATGAGTCATTACAGTATTATTTTTGAATTTTATGATAAACCTTATTGGAGTAAATAAATAATTTATCAAATATATAAACGATTTGTAATAATTTTCATAGGAGATTACTATTTATGTAGGTCAGTTAACAATAAGAATTTATAACTGTATATGGATTCTGCACTTTTCTTAAAAAATCCAAAAAAAAAAATTGAAAAATCACAAAAAACGCACCTGTTTTTTTAAATTAATTTGTTTTTTTTTTAAATTTTGATAACCTCAAACCAAAACCTAAAAACTTAGTTGAAACCATTAATTTTTTTAAAAATTGATAAAGAGAGAATTTCGGAACTGTTGTTGTTTTGCATGTTTAAGTTGGAACATGTATAAAAACCAAATTTTAAACTGATCAATGTGTAACAGTTTAAAAAAAGCTCTGGGAAAACAAAACTTCTTCCCAAAATACATAAAGAAATAAATCTGAGTAAATCATGCATGCATGTTTAAAAAGGGCGGAAAACAAAAAAACATTTTAGCAGCTCAACATGTCTTGACTAATTGATTATCACATTTTGGCACGTCAACCCCTCGCCTAAATTAGCTGCCCATATCTCCTCTTTCTCAAAATTGAATATGAAAGCGTAATGAGTATTTTTATCTTTCTGCTTTGAGTAGGCAACCTTGTGGATTGTGGATGCGATGCAGTAGCACCTTTGAATTCAAAAACGATCCAACACCGACGCTTGCCGCCACTTTGACTTTTAGCACTGCTTTACTTGCTGTTAGTCGGTGAATGGTGCTCGCTGTGACAAGTTTTATCAAAAGCTGCCTTTACTGTGCGACACTCGATTAATGAACAACCTGAATTAATTAAAAGAGGTAAGATAAAAAATAAAATTATTACACAAATATTATTTAACAAAATATATAAAAAAAAATTCATAAAAATTGCAATTTAATTTTTATCACGAAATAATTTTTTAAACTACACTTTTTATCATTAATGTGATGATAAATATAAAAAATATATTACTAATATATTTTTATTTTTTGGGCAGTTTTTAGAAATTTTTAAAAACAATTTTTTTCTACCAAAGGTCATTTTTGATGTTTTAAATTTTTACTATTAAATAATGAGTTTAAAATTTTTTTTTATAACAAATTCCATTCTTAATGATGATCACAACTATAAAAAATACTTTTTATGTACCAAATTTTTTTTAAAAAAAAGCTCAGTTTTTTTGGCTATGCCAATTTATTAACCGAGATTTAAAATCAGGCCCCTAGAATTACTGACTATGCACTTCATAGAACTTTTTACACTGTGGTCTGCCCCGAGGTCTGCCCTTGTATACATACAAATTAAAAATTAAAAAAATTCAGAAAAAAGTAAATTTATTATGATTTTTTTAAATAATTAATACGGATCTAATTTATAGATGTGGCCTATAAAATAAATTGCATACCATTTTAATAAATGACCTACCTTAAAATATTATAAGAAAATGACTAGTTTAGACTAGATAAGGCGTTGGTCATTATTAGAGTAAAAAGTATAATTTATAGTTTATAGTTTAAGGCCATAATTACATACTCTTTTTTTAATACATAAATTCTGTTTAGTCAGGAGTTGAAAAATATAATTTAATGATTAGAATTTAAATGATGTATGACCATTGATAATCCAGCCCTAACGATAAAAGAGGTCTTATGGTCTTTATATCGTGTAGTAACAAACAAAAGGTCTAGATTAATTGGAGAGTACCTTAAAACTATGCAACTAATTTAATAAACCACTTTTTCGAATGCTAGCAAGCTTAAAACTTAAATTACGCAAATACAATTTTTTGACTTAATGCCTTTTGCTTGCTATCCCACGATATGTTGTTCCCAATTTCAGATTTACTAACATAGGTATGTAAAAAGCTCCACAAACAATTTTTTTAATGAAAAATCAAGGACATATTCATTTTTCCAACGAAAGCTGCATCAGAAAAATCTTACATATTTTTTGAAAAAATGTTTCGATTCATTGATTTCTTATGATCTTAGAAATATGAAATTCATTTGCATCACTAGATCTAATGTGGTGTATTTAAAAGAAATTAAATAATTAAATAAACGTAAAAAGATTATTCAAAAACAAAAATGAAAAAAAAAGAAAATTAAATTAAACTATGCTTATATTTTCCATTCATGGTTCATTAAACGCCAGGGTTAGAACCATAGATATAGCAAATTTAATCGAAAAATCTAAAAAAAAAGTGAAAATGTGCGGAGTTCCATTAAAGCTTTTTTAAAATTTCTTTTTTTGGTATACAGAAGAGTCCTGTGGCTACAAATTTCTCCTTTTTCTGTTTTAGTAAGTCAATCCATACAGTCATAATGCAGCAGTAAAACAGGCTCTTTACAAAACACGTTCGCTTAGCGCCGTTCTCCACACAGATAAAAAACTTATCAAAATAACACTTTTTTTCCAACGCTAGCGAGAAGTTAAGGTATAAACGAAGAGTTTCCCGTTTCGTTTTTTGTTTTAAGTATATTTTTAAATTTTTTACAGCATCCCAAAAATATCTAATAATTTTACTTAATTTTTGGGATGCTGTAAAAAGTTTAAAAATATATTTAAAACAAAAAACGAAACCGAAAAGTCTTCGTTTATTCGTTAACTTATTGCTAGCGTTGGAAAAAAAATATTATTTTAAGTAGTTTTTTATTTGAGTGGAGAACGCAGCTAAGCGAACGTATTTTGTAAAGAGTCCGTTTTACTGCTGCCGTATGAGTATTTGATTTTGAAATTGGTAGCCACAAAACTCATCTATGTACCAAGAAAAGAAATTTTAAAAAAGCTCATCTGGAAAAAACGTTATGACCAAAACCGTAAATATCAAGAGAATTTCAAAATCAAGAGCTCAAATTTGCCTACTATTATCTTGTTTTTCGTTTAATTTAAAACGATTGCTAAATAAAAGAGAATACATTAAGCCCAGGAATTGACTTAATCTAATATATTTGTTATATTAATTTAAATCTATCGCATTTATTCTGAAGATACTATAAGGCGTTTAGGTTATGTTTTGAGATGCTGAAAATCGATAACTTATGTATAAGTTCTGCTTGACGCAAATAAGACGAGATTTCGGCGTGGAGCAACCGAGTAAGCTGAACTTGGACCTTGAGACGCAGCTTAAGATTTAGTTGGGTCTGAAGACATAGTGGAAAAACCGAGAAAACTACAAAAAACACAACCTTGGAGAAAACCTTTTTCTTTTTCTGAATTACCAATATTACCAATTGCAATAACTTTCTAAAGTGATAACAAAAATCATAATGATGACCTAAAAAATCAAAACGCTGTAGCTCCAAAACTAAAAAGGATAGAACTCCACTTTTTTCATAGTGCTGAAATCACCAAATTGGCTTGACATCATGAAATGTCAAATGCAAAGGTAAAGTCTTCACAAGTAACCAAAAAAATTCAAAGAAAGTTGTTACTATCTTTATTAAAAATTTTAATTGTCGTCCTTTTGCATTTCGCAACTCTAGTTTCTAACCCTGACGTAGCAATTAACCTAAATAATAAAAATTGAATTAACCCTTCGTCCGCGTTAAATCAAGTAATCAAGATACATGATGCTCAAAAAGAACAGTTTCAATTTTTCAGCTATGAAGTTTTCAGGAATCACCAAAAAAATAGCTTGAAATACCCAAATAAATTTTAGATGCTTGAAGGTTGAGAACTAAAAATTTCACATTTTTTTAAATGGGAATAGAAAATCCATCCCACTTTTCTGGAGCTTCTTTGCAAAATATCCGCGATATTGAATGCGAATCGCTAGAGGGCGCACGAGTTTTATACTAAAAATTCGAGAATTACGCCTGTATCTCGAGTTTTTTCTGTCAGATTTTCAATTTTCTTTCTTATTTGCAAACTAAATTAAACTAAAATTGGCCTGCTGCTTTTGCCTTGCAATTTTATGCAGAATTAATTATAACAGGCCAAAATTAAGGTACTTTTGGGTAATTATATTTTTTTATACATTCTCGAATTTTATTTCTAGCTGTACAGATTTAGTAGAATAATTCTAAAACCGTAAACTGCTCTTTTTGTAAGCAAATAAGTCAGGAAAACACTCTTAAAGTTTGGAAATAGTTGATGTGTCATTTTTGTTTAATTTAAAATTTTTTAAAATTTCTTTAAAAATACAATTGAATGTTGTATCTACAGTTGACAATAAAAATGATAAATATTGACTTTAAGGGGTTTTCAACCTTCAAAGTTTTCATCTGTCAAATTTTTTACGTTTTTGCTAATATTAATTGTTTTTGTTGTTTATTTAAAAAAATGCTTTCATAGCCCGATTAAAAAGTTCATCAAGCTTCTTGTAAAATTATCAAGAACTCAAAGACTTTTTCGATCAACGCGTAATTTCAATTATTCATAAATTTAGGCTCCATGCAATTTTAAGCAACAATAGTAGGTTTTTCAAAATTATTTTAAAAGTCACTGGAAGCTTGATGAACTTTTTAATCGTGCTATAGGAGCATTTTTTTAAATATACCATAAAATATTTGAAATACTAGCAAAAAACGTGAAAATTTTGACAGTTAAAAATGTTGAAGGTTGAAACCCCCTTAAGCCATGACTTTAAAATAAAACTTATCTTTTATCTTCGTGCATGTTTAAAAAAAAAATATTACAAATTAACTTAATGTATTTTTTATTATTCTCATTGATAAATAATTAACGATTTGATGCACAATAATGCGAAACATTTTTAATTATAAAAACATAAATAAAGTGACAAATGCACTATAAATTCTGATTTTATAAAAAAAAAACGATTAGTCGTTGCAATAATGCTTTAGGTGTATTGGTTCGAAAGTGATTTATATCTTTGCAATGAAGTTCAAGGTAACAATTTAAAGAATTTAATTATTAAAATAAGCGGATATCTTACAAAATTGGTATGAATGATTTATGACGTTCATCATATCATAATTAGTAATTACAGATATATAATTCACAAGTTTAATCAACGTACTACACAATGCACACATTGACGTTTTTAGTTTTCAAAAATTTAATCTATATACAGGGTGTCTCAAAATTAATTTTACAGCCCATATTTTCTAAAATTAAATTGGTTTTTCTGAAATACATTTGATGCTTTCTGAAATACAATTCACGTTTCTGAATTACAATTGATTATTTCTGAAATTCAATTGATCTTTTCTGAAATTCAACTGGAAAAGTTGGAATTTGCTATGAAATGAAACACAATAATTCTTTCTGAAATACAATTGATTAAGTACTTCTGAAATACAAAACATACTGTCTAAAATTAAATTAAATTGACGAACTATATTTTCAAATGATGGTTTCTGAAATTCAATAGATGATTCTGAAATACAAATCATACTGTCTAAAATTAAATTAAATTGACGAACTATATTTTCAAATGATGGTTTCTGAAATTCAATAGATGATTCTGAAATACAATTGATATTTTCTGAAATTAAACTGGTTTTCTGAAATACCATTGACGCTTTCTGAAATACTATGTACGTTTCTGAATTACAATTGATTATTTCGGAAATTGAATTGATCTTTTCTGAAACTGGAGAAGGTGTAGTTTGGTATTTGAGATTTTCAAAGAGTTTTCTGATTTTTTTATAAGCTACCATTTAAAAACTATCTGTTGAAACTTTTTTTTAAGGCGCGTCCACATCTGAGCACGTACGGGAACGAGGCAAGACGAGGCAATGCTTTTTCTCCTATCTGTTTCTGCATTGCACCAAAAAGGTACAAGAAAAAGCATTGCCTCGGCTTGCCGCGTTTGCCTACGTGCTCATGTGGACGCGCCTTTAGGTCAGTATATCTTTTTCTCATGATTGTGATTTTTTTATGTCGCCAGAATTAGAATTTAGTAGAATGACTTTGAAATCTCCTTTAAACAATTTTTTAAATTATATACTCCAATTAATTTAGTGTGGACCATTAACATACTTTCTCATTATCCGATATTTTAAAATTTTTATTAAAAGTACGTGCAATATTGTACAAACATGCTATAAAAAAACTTCAAGAAACTAATGTAAGGAAATGAATAATTGCATTTTTAATAATTCTTTGTGATTTGTAACATAAATAAAACTAAATAAATTTTGCACTTTGGCGCCAAGCAAAATGCCATAAAAAGAAAACACGCGCTTTACTTTATTTATTTGCAGACTCTTCAATTAAAGTGTGTCGGCGTTGGTTTCGTTTTTCATTTTCGAAAGGCCGTTTCGGATTTAAGCTTAAAACAAACGACGTGGTCTCCATTAAGGCGAAATTAGCATGTTTGCGTTTGTAACATAATCATTTTATTAGATAATTACACGTTACTGTTAATAACGCTTTAAACGTTTTAATTTATGCAAGCGAGAACACAACGCATCGCATTCTTACATCGTCACGCTTTTGTTTATATTTTTAAAATAAAAAATTTTAAATTGTCACTAATTGTTTCATGTTTTTTTTTAATGAATAACAATATTACCTAGTGTTAGGTAAGAATATATAAATACTTTTTTTGAACTTTTTATGGAAACAGGAAATAGATAAACGTGATTTCTTACATGGTCAATGCAAGTTAGGCTTAAAACATGGTGCAGCACCGACTCCTGACTCAAACACCGACTCCGACACGCATAAGAAACAATGTGTTTGTTTTTACTGGTTGAGTCGGTGCTTGGATTGCTGCTGGAGTTGGTGCTGCACCATGTTTAACCCTTAAGCTTTCCAATAAAGAATCGGATCAACCGGATCGCCTGCAACCTGCGATATTTAGAACAATCATGTTGGAGGCGACGAGGTTGTCAGACCGATCGCTCGACTTATCGCATATCTATAGACCCCTTAACATGCAATAAATTCGAAGTTATCAAAAACGTTTTTGACTATTATAATTTTTTACTATACGAAGCCTTAATCTGTTGAAACTGCTGAAAAATTAGTAAATACCAGATTTTTGTTTTGTTTTTAACTTGGATTATTTTTAAAAGCAGACTTGAAAATAAACCTTATAGGCCACAACATGATCCGATTTAAACAGACGGTCGGAGTAAAGCCGCCTACACACGATCCGACGTGGTCGTATGGAATTTGCTCAGGTCGGAAAGTAAATCGGACCATGTGGAGGCTTGTTGTCAACCAAATTATCAGATCGGAAGGTCGAACGCTCAGCATTATCCGATCGACCGATTCTGCCACCTCCTGCACTAAAATATCTGTAAAGCGTCCGACTTTCCGATCTGAAAATTTGCCTCCACACGGTTCGATTTACCTTCCGACCTGACCGAATTCCATCCAACCGTCCGACTGCGTCGGATCGTGTGTAGGCTTCTTTAATTTATCTAATTTTTTGTCCTACGTCAATTTCGCAATAAAATAAAAACTTTTCATTTTAATTAAAAAATGTAAATTAATCATTCCTGAATAACTAATAGTGCAAAAAAAATGCAACACCTGGTAATTTATAAAAGTAATTAATATCTATACCAGATAATAGCCTAAAGAAACATCAAATAATTAATACTTATGCAAGTACTCCAACATTACGCTAATTCTTATTCTAATTTTAAAGCTTTAAAAAGTAAACAGTAATTAAAATCACTTTACTAAAAACCCTCTGGGGCTAATAAAACATTTCCAATTTGCATTTAAATCATTTCATTGTTACATGACAACGACTTAATTCTGCTATTAAATCTCTAAACTTAATAAAAAAGCAATAAATAAAATTTTAGAAAAAAGGTGTAGCTTTATTACTAATTACCTCAAACGTAATTAAATTTGAATGTAAAACCCATAAATAACAGGATTTGCAATTTTAATTCGCTTTTATTTTTTTGGGATGATGTATGCGTTAATAATGAACGCATTGATGTAGAATTGCTGAAAAACATTAATTACGTTTAAAAATTCAACTACCAATTTTAATTGGCCCTGTCATCTGACAATAAACGATGATTTATGGTGTTGGTTGGTAATTTTTGCATATGACCTTTTTAATTGTTTGGTCTTTCGCTTTTCGTCGACGCTGCCTTCCCAAATGATTCATTATGTAATAAAACTCGATTGTTTATTACTACAAACGTGGTGTAATTACAATTATATTTACAGAAGCTGTAAATAATCAATTTTTGATTTGAGCAACTTTTCAATAAATTAAGCTTTAAATAAACCTTGCGCCAAACACTTAAACACTGTTTTGTTGCGTATAAATTTAGGAACATCACATAAATTTTATAAAGTAATAAAGTTAAGTTACACTCTTGTAACAGCAAGTTTATTTTACTCTCCACTTTTCAATAACATAACACCAATACAATTCGATATTAAATAAATGAATATATGTAAAACTGGCACAACGAATGATTTAGTATTTAGTCATATTTTAAAATTATTTACAATTCTTGACGTGATGTTTGTGGATTCATTATCTGGAAACCTGTATATTTGTAACTAATACTTCTGTTTTATATTTTGATTTAACTAGACTATTTTTGAACCACCAGAAATAATCTATATTCGCTTATTGTACACCCCAACATTTCTAACTAAAATTAAAAGAACTTCAAATACTGATATTTTAAAAAACAACCCGATTTTTTTAAGTAAAAGTAGAACTTCATCTCAACTTTTTCTAGTTGTCTTATAACATACCATTCGCAACTCTAATTATGTCCCTTCATTGACAGAATTATCGTTGTGGCAATAAAAATAGAAGAACTTAGATACAAAAACTAATTCTTGTGAAGAATCAATTAATGCAAAATTATCCTTGGCCAGGATTCCAACTACCTAGGAAGTGTAGTGGTTATCAAACCAAACTGTCCAAGGATAATTTTGTCTTTATCTGGTATCACAAACGTGCGATTTGGAGAATACAGAGATCTGTAAGATGATAATAACCATTATCAGTTCTCGTAGTTAAAGACAAAATTGAACAAATTCGAAAATATGTGCCAGGTATCACCAGAAACATGCGATTTAGAGGATCCAGTGGTCTGTAAGATGATAATAACCATTATCAAATCTCGCAGTTAAAGACAAAATTTAACACATTCGAAAATAGGTCCCAGGTATCACCACAAACATGCGATTTGGGGGATCCAGAGGTCTGAAGATGATAATAACCATTATCGATTCTCGCAGTTAAAGACAAAATTGAACAAATTCGAAAATAGGTCCCAGGTATCACCCGAAACATGCGATTTAGAGGATTCAGAGGTCTGTAAGATGATAATAACCATTATAGATTCTCGCAGTTAAAGACAAAATTGAACAAATTCGAAAATAGGTCACAGGTATCACCAGAAACATGCGATTTAGAGGATTCAGAGGTCTGTAAGATGATAATAACCATTATCGATTCTCGCAGTTAAAGACAAAATTGAACACATTCGAAAATACGTCCCAGGTATCACCACAAACATGCCATTTGGAGGATCTAGAGGTGTGTAAGATGATAATAACCATTATCGGTTCTCGCAGTTAAAGACAAAATTGAACGCATTCGATAATAGGTCGCAGGTATCACCACAAATGTGCGATTTGGAGGATCCAGAGGTCTGTAAAATGATAATAGCCATTATCAATTCTTTCAGTTAATGACAAAATTTAACACATTCGAAATTACGTCCCAGGTATCACCACAAACATGCCATTTGGAGGATCTAGAGGTGTGTAAAATGATAATAACCAATATCGGTTCTCGCAGTTAAAGACAAAATTGAACACATTCGATAAAAGGTCCAAGGTATCACCACAAATGTGCGATTTGGAGGATCCAGAGTCCAGAGGTCTGTAAAATGATAATAGCCATTATCAATTCTTTCAGTTAATGACAAAATTGAACACATTCGAAAATACGTCCCAGGTATCACCACAAACATGCCATTTGGAGGATCTAGAGGTGTGTAAAATGATAATAACCATTATCGGCTCTCGCAGTTAAAGACAAAATTGAACACATTCGATAAAAGGTCCCAGGTATCACCACAAATGTGCGATTTGGAGGATCCAGAGATCTGTAAGATGATAATAACCATTATCGTGTCTCGCAGTTAAAGACAAAATTGAACACATTCGAAAATACGTCCCAGGTATTACCACAAACATGCCATTTGGAGGATCTAGAGGTGTGTAAGATGATAATAACCATTATCGGTTCTCGCAGTTAAAGACAAAATTGAACACATTCGATAAAAGGTCCAAGGTATCACCACAAATGTGCGATTTGGAGGATCCAGAGGTCTGTAAAAAGATAATAGCCATTATCAATTCTTTCAGTTAATGACAAAATTGAACACATTCGAAAATACGTCCCAGGTATCACCACAAACATGCGATTTGGAGGATCCAGAGATCTGTAGGATGATAATAACCATTATCGTGTCTCGCAATTAAAGACAAAATTGAACACATTCGAAAATACGTCAAAGATATCACCACAAACATGCGATTTGGAGGATCCAGAGATCTGTAAGATGATTATAACCATTATCATGTCTCGCAGTTAAAGACAAAATTGAACACATTCGAAAATACGTCCCAGGTATCACCACAAACATGCGATTTTTAGGATCTAGAGGTGTGTAAGATGATAATAACCATTATCGGTTCTCGCAGTTAAAGACAAAATTGAACTCATTCGATAAAAGGTCCCAGGTAACACCACAAATGTGCGATTTGGAGGATCCAGAGGTCTGTAAGATGATAATAACCATTATCGATTCTTGCAGTTAAAGACAAAATTGAACAGATTCGATAAAAGGTCCAAGGTATCACCACAAATGTGCGATTTGGAAGATCCAGAGGTCTGTAAAATGATAATAGCCATTATCAATTCTTTCAGTTAATGACAAAATTGAACACATTCGAAAATACGTCCCAGGTATCACCACAAACATGCGATTTGGAGGATCCAGAGATCTGTAAGATGATAATAACCATTATCGTGTCTCGCAGTTAAAGACAAAATTGAACACATTCGAAAATAGGTCCCAGGTATCACCACAAACATGCGATTTGGAGGATCCAGAAATCTGTAAGATGATAATAACCATTATCGTGTCTCGCAGTTAAAGACAAAATTGAATACATTCGAAAATACGTCCCAGGTATTACCACAAACATGCCATTTGGAGGATCTAGAGGTGTGTAAAATGATAATAACCAATATCGGTTCTCGCAGTTAAAGACAAAATTGAACACATTCGATAAAAGGTCCTAGGTATCACCACAAATGTGCGATTTGGAGGATCCAGAGGTCTGTAAAATGATAATAGCCATTATCAATTCTTTCAGTTAATGACAAAATTGAACACATTCGAATATACGTCCCAGGTATCACCACAAACATGCCATTTGGAGGATCCAGAGATCTGTAAGATGATAATAACCATTATCGATTCTCGCAGTTAAAGACAAAATTGAACACATTCGAAAATCTTACAGAATTCCACCTCAGGTTCGAATCCTGACCAAGGACAATTTTGCAAGAGAAAATCGTAGGGATTAACTCCATGCCTGAATTTACCTACAAATGGGGAAGTAGTCCCAAGAAATTTAAAAATATATGTCAGCTCAGTTTTTGAAAAAAAGTAATAAAAATCCACCTAAATGACAATTCGTTTATGGTTTTTATGGTGTGATCTCACTCTAGCATTTTGCGACTATTAAAATGAAGATGCATGAGCATCCTTTTAAATTTCCAGTTCATCCTATCATTAAAATAGCTGTCACACATTCATTTCTACAATCATAACTCAGATGCGTCCTTGAGGAAGCCTTGAACGTTCCGGAATGCGATACCTTTTTGGCCGCGCACACAAATCACCGTTGCAGTGATTAAATTGTAGCCAATAAATGAGGAAAGCAAACCTGACAGGTGTTTTTGTTTTTTTCATTATGCCAACACTTGCCTAAATTATCGATGATGTTCACGAATCACACGTTTATAATCATTTAGAAAAGAGTGACGCATATCACACCCACCATAATAGAAAAAGCATTAGGAGTGATATAAGCGTTTATGAAACGATGAATAACCATGAATGCATTCAGAGAATTTAAAATCTAAACTTTGCAAAAAAAATCAAGGCATATGTACGTTTCGCCAATTAAAATTTTAGTGTTTTTTGAAGAGGCGAAACACTTATATTTATAAGATTTGTTTTATTTTAAGAATAGATTTTAAAATAAATAATATATGTAACATGTTACAAATATAAAAATATTTATAGATGTTAAATTTAAAATAATACTTATTTGGAGCAAAAATTAGATGTTTGCAGCGCGATCAGGACGAGTCAGCGTAATTTCGATTTTTGTACCAACTGCTTTTACCGGAGTTTTATTGAGATTCAGGTTGCTTTATAGAATACATTTTTGACATGTAACCAATTTTAATTTGATTTTTGTAGGACTAATTTAGCATTTATTATTATGTTTACAGGGTCTTGTTTACGAAGTTGGCACATTAAGTTTTTTTATAAAATAAATTAAACTAATGCGTTATTTTATCGCATATAATTATCCATGTAATATTGTCAAACAAAAAAGGATTTAATTAAGAATTATGATCGAGCAATAAAAGATTGCGTAAAATTTTAGAGCGCGGATAAATTTTAAATTGTGAAGCATTTTCCTAATCTTGACCCACTTTGCGTTTAGACCCAGCATTAAAATTCTCTTGACGTCAAAACGACAATATTCATATCCCAGATTTTGTTAATTAGATTTCACGATTTGTTTGCCATACATGGTTATGAACTTATTTACTGATTTGTTTTATTCGCTTGTATTTTCTTAATTTTTTATTCCACGTTTTTTTAAACAAATTTATTTTCTGATATAAGAACTTGAATTATCGATTACAAATATTTGCTTTAATAATATCAACTTAGTACATTGTACCCTTTGTAGCAATAGGAAATAAATATAATCTGAATCATGTTGAGTAAATTAACTTATAAAAATGATTTAAATTTCTTAGTTATTAAGAGTGTTAGATATGTTATTGCAAACAAATTTATATATTTTTTTATTTGAGGTTTAAGAGTCATTGTACTAAATCTGGATAGCTGGAAAAAAATCGAGAATGTATAAAAAAATACAAGTACCTAAAAGTACCTTAACTTTGGTCCCTCATAATTAATTTTGCATAATATTGCAAAACAAAACCAGCAGACCAGTTATAGTTTAATTAACCTAGTTTACAAATCAGAAAGAAATTTGAAAATCTGATACAAAAAACTTGAAATACAGTGGCAGGCGTAATGCTCCATTTCATGATTTTTCACAATTTTTCCTCACAATGCCCTTCCATCGATTCGCATTAATTATCAGTGATTCGCTGATAATTTGTAAAGAAGCTCCAGAAAAGTGGGATGGATTTTCTATTCCCTTTTATTATTTTCGACGGAAAATTAATCGAGATCATCTAGGAAGAAGCTCTTGTATTTTTTGCATTCTACTTAAACTGCCTAAATTAATTTTAGATCTTATAATACATATTTTCTTCTTTAACTCCAATACAGTTACCACCTGCAAAGCTACCCCTTCAAAAATACATGTGTTTGCCAGATTATATTCCAAATTAGTCTTTTCATCGTAATGGTCCAATTACTTTACAAATATTTGTTCTTCTAGACATTTTCAGCCATATACTGTGTGCTATAAAAATAGTTGAACATTTTTTTTCTGTCGAAAAATAATATATTTGACCATAGATTTTTGTTTGTTTATTTATATTTCGTTTATTGGGATTTGGATTCCTTATATCTAACTTTTATTAAATTATATGCTAAATGTTTCGGGGTGACTCCATCATCAGGCAGTATGAAGGTGTTCAACAATTCAACTGAAATTAATTGGTTCACCAGCTATCAGCTGCTTCTGCTTCCTGTACATTGTTTTTGCTTAAGATCGAACCCAGCTATCAGCTACATCTGCTACCTACACAAATATACAATTTACTACTTGTGGATATTCATCAAATTTCATTGCAACTGTTTACATAAGTTCAATTTATCAAAGAACGCAGCTTGCACCACTATACAATACTTTTCAGTGGCGGATTTAAGGGGCGGTGTACCTAATTGAAGCCAGGGGCCTCGTAGCGGAGGGGGGCCTTCAAAACACAAAAAAATCTAATACTTAAAAATTTTCTATAAATTTTCATATAAAGTCCATATATTTAACAAACACGAAAGAGGATTTGGTTCCAACAAATTGAAATGTTTAAACCCTTTTTTAATACAAAAAAAAGTAAGTAGGTACTTTGTTTTTATACTTGTACCCAGTGGCGTAACTACGTTTTCTGCCCCTGCCCCGTAAAAAATCATGATTTCCCCTAATCTCAAAAAGCGTCGAATATATTGGTTTTTAGAAATAAATCAATTATTTATACCCACAAAAATAATTTATATTCAAAGATATGATATAATACAAAAAATAAGAAAAAAACTAGTTAAGTGTTAAAAATGCATTTTTGTGACACGCCTATAAGACTTTTGCGAATAATATTAATTAAATTTATAAAAATATTAGTAGTTATTTTTTTAGTATCCATAGTTTTGTTATTTTAACACGTTTATAGCAAAAACATTTAATAAAAACAAACTTCGTATGCAGAAATAAAAAAACAAAAAATAAAGTCACAGGAAAAATATAAAACGTCATATGTTTTCATTCTTTGTTGTATTTATTTTAATACACGCTTTCTTGTTGTTTGATTGGCAAAATCTCTTATTCAGACCTGCTTTTTTAGCAACATTGCTTTCAATTGTCAATGATTAATAATTGAATTTTTGTGGCGTCATTATATTTCGAAAATCTTCAAGAGGATAGTCGGCAAATGTGAGCGCTTGATTTTGAAATTCACTTGATATTTGCGGTTTTAGTCATAACATTTTTTCCAGACGAGCTTGTTTAAAATTTCTTTTTTTGGTACACAGATGAGTTTTGTGGCTACCAAGTTCTTCTTTTTTATTTTTGTAAGTTTTTTGATCCTATGGAAAAAAGTAATGATACAAAAATTTAATAAAATATATGAGTTCGATAACTACGCCACTGTTTGTAGACTGGGGGCGTCATTTTTTCTAACGCCGGGGACTTTAATTATTCTAAATCTGCCACTGATACTTTTAGTTGATTGCCTTGATCAGCTGCATCAAGTTCCTGGACATAATTTACTGTTGGATTTTGGAAACTTTTTTCTTTAAAAAAGTTACGTTGATATTAACTGATGATGGGGTCACCCGTCACCCCGAAACATGTAGCATATATAATAATTTAATAAAAGTTAGATATAAGGAATTCTTTTAAAGCTTTCCTTATTTTTTAGATTTGCGTTTTTATGTTAAATCTAAAATAACAACTTTAGCAAGCTGAAATGTTTATGAAAGGTAAAGTCTTCTTAAAATCATTACATGGAGTATAAACGAAATATGACGAATCACCTCTGTATTAATGTCTTTATTTACTAAAATAAAAAGTTGACAATGACTACGTTTATCTCGAGCAACTCAACTCAGCTTGAATTCTGCTTGGCTTGACCTCTACCATTTGAAGTGCATGTAAAACGTCAAATCAAGCCCGAATTTAAGCTTGACCTGCTCAAACTAAACGAAGCCAATGTTGCAGATATGTTTCACATTTTTTGGTCTAAAAAGGTCAGAAATATCACTTTCGATTTTATTTTTGTTGTTGTTTCAAACTATTATATTTAGAAAACACTGATATTTTTTTTTTAAATAAAGCAGGTCCTGAAATGCATATACAGGGTGCCCCGCTTATTTCCAGCAAAATATTTTTTAAATAGAAAATGTCAGTCTGAACACAAAATTTAAAAAAATTGTATAATTTCCTTTCTTATTGTATTTATTTTCTTTAAATTCGTTTAAAGCTTTGGATTTTATTTTGCCAAGTAACGGTTTTTAAATCACTATAACCTATTGCCTATTTTTTAGTAAGAGGAATGTTTTAATTTAAAACAATATAATATAAACATTTTTTTGAAAAAAAATATAGGATATCCTGCATGTCGTATTTTTCAATTGATAAGATAATTTTTGTACAAATTATTAGTTGATTTTCATGGACACAGTACTTTATTCAAAATATTTTAGCAATTTTCATATTTTTATTTTCCTTCTCAAAAAATCGGGCCGGCAATTTTATGAAGATAATGTTCTAAAAAGAGGTCCTCTAAATTAATTTTTTTAATAAACATACATATACTGGGTGTCTCAGATCACCTGTCCCAGAATTCTATTTTAGAACGCTTTGTCAAAAATAACTAGGATAAAAAAATAGTACTAAAGTCAATATAAAGAATCTTTCGGTATAATTTTTGTTTTCCGGAAGGAACCGGAAGAAAGTTCGAAATTTTAAATGGCAACATAGATTAATTATGATTTTGTTCGAAAGTATTTTAAAAACAAATATTTAAAATATTTTTTTAATATTTTGAATATTTGATAATCCAAACAACTTTGTGGTCTGGATCGGAAATTTATTTTCACTGATAATTTTTACATAAGAAAAACGTTTCTGTCAACGTTGTGGCCCTCTTCAGTTTCTTCGTAAAACAAAACTCTCAGTGTATTAGCATTAAAAATCATTAAGGCACCTGTCAAATAAAATTCACAGATTACATCCAAAAAATTTCGAAATTGGAAAATCAAAGATTTGGGAATATTGATAGTAAAATTAAGAAGGAAAGATAATATCACTTCCAAAAAAGTTCAAAATAAGCAATCAACCAATTTATAGTTTTGTGTGTTTTCAAAGATAAACATCTAAAATATCTCTGATGAAATCTCTTTCGTTTAAATACCCAGTTAATGATTTTTAATGACAATATACTGAGAGTTTTGTTTTACGAAGAAACTGAAGAGAGCCACAACGTTGGCCGAAACGTTTTTCTTATGTAAGAATTATCGGTGAAAATAAATTTGCGAATCAGACCTCAAAGTTGTTTTGATTATCAATTTATAAAACGGAACTAAGTACACAGCAGAAAATTATTTTGAAAATTTATAAAAATTTCATTCAAATTTACTATCAATCAGACTCTGCTTTTTGTTATAAAATTTTCAGTTTGATGTAAATCAACTCATGTTTTCAAAATTTCCCGTTCTTCATTTGCACCAGAAGGAAATCATTCTTCAGATCTTAAAAGTAAATTTATAAATAAATTTAAAGCCTTGAAGAGATCTGACAGTAGAAAAAAAATTGATGATATGTAATTTTACCATGAATGGATTAAAATATTATTTGGAGATTGGAACAGATCACAGATCTTCTTATTTTTGTTGTAGCCATCCGACTAAAAATTTGAATATGGCAAGTAAATATTTGTCTAAGACATTAAGTAATTATTTTACAACTTCGATGTAAAACAGTATCAAATATTTTGGTGTGATCTTACCTAAACTGGAGCACTCGACCAACCGGCGTAATTGTGAATCGGCGTAAATCGAACCGGCGCAAAACGACGTTTACCTGTATCCTGCTTCTAGTTGAAACGTTGGCTTTAGTTTTCTCAATGTGTATATTAAAGGTAAAATAATTTATCCAAAGTTGATTACACTATTGAATATTCAATTGTTTATTCGCAAGTAAAAAAGGCTAGATTTTGGATTTTACCGGATTTGCACATAGGTTTTTGTAAAAATATGTTGATAGATTTTGTAAAGCATTTTGTGAGTCTCCTTCAATCGTAAGAATATTATAAAACTTTTTGTATATATCGTAATTGGCTGATCATTGGTATGGATATTAAAAAAGTATATGAGTAAAATGGGGTTAGTTAACGGTGATTGTTTTGGACATAAAATTAGCCCAATGGGACCTGTTTTTCTTTGAGTCAGATATTTTAAAAAATTTCCAGAAGAAAGTTGCCTCAGTAATTAGAGGCCATCGAGCTTCTGAAACGCTCACGTAGTTTGCCTAAAATTAAATATTTAGTTTCGAAGTAAATGGAAAAAAAAGGCCAAAATTATATTTTGCAGGTTTTATTATGATTTTCTTCAAGGTATTTCCTATGCGTTTTTACATTTTCGTAATTGCATTTTAAGTAATGTTGTATAAGTCCTGGATTCCTGACAATTTTTTGAGTAATTGACGTTACATTCCAAGAGTAATTTATCAATTGTAAGCAATGTATAAAGGCCAGGTGGTCTTTATTTCGCATTATTCTTATTGTGAAACAATACACGTGCCAAAGGAAGCAATAAAAACCAAAATTTCCATTTTACCTGTTGCCAAGGCGCAATTAAAATGGTTTCAGCAAACGAGGCGCTGTAAATGCGTAAATGTGAGGATCGTTGCACTCATTGGCTCTTGGCCTGGCATCAATTGATAAAAATAAAAAATGCACAAAGAAATGTTAATTTGCGAGTTTGCAACGCGAAATGGGTCATAGATGTCTGAAAATAAATTTTTGATTGATCGACGAGGCGAGATGATTTTTTTAAGTGTGCTTCTTGATTTATGTGCACTCGTATAATCTATTAACGCACTTTCAAATGTGGTTTAATTTATTTACGCACGTCGTTAAAAACAAGCGCAGAATAGCTTTACGTGTTCTTCTGAGGTGGGCCTTCAAGATTATAATACAAATCTGTAGATTCATTAACATATTCAAATTAACTACGGATATACCAAGACAGGACCATAATATGGCCTTTTAGGAAATTCTTTACATGGAAATTGCCAAAATCACTAGAACTTCTGTTGAATGATCAAATTAGGTATAAGAATTACCATCACGTCCCATTTAATCCTAGACTGGTCAATAAACTAAAGTTAAATTCTACGAATTAAAAGATACATCTTATGATTCCACAACACTATCTCAACTGATAACGTTATTTGCTAGACCTGCAGATTGTTAAAATAAATACTTAAATAAAGTGGTTAGGTATTTTCTTTCAATGGTTTTGCAATACATTTGATTTTTTGTCAACCTTCTCATATTCCTGAAATAATATTTATTATTAAATTTAGCATTTACAATAAAATATTCTAGTAGCTTATCTCACCTCAGTTGCAAAAGAGGTCATGGTTATTGAAAAGCTCACCAAGAATTTGATTTATTTACGATCACCCGCGCCTGAATGGAAATATCACTTTTGTCTTATGATGATTTAATAACCACGACTTGAATTGTTTGTTTTTGTCCCCAAAAGAGGCGGGTCAGGGTAAACAATAAACATGGCGCCTTTGTCTCGCAAACAATTCCTCATTAGCTCCAATAATAACGAATTGCGAATTCTATGAATAAATTTAAAGATTCCTATCACTATCATTCTAAGTAATTTAAATTTATTTCCAACGATTCGTCACAAATGACCATTTTTATAACCAATAACTAGTGGAACTTTAGGATTGAAGTTTTATTAGCATAATGGTATAAATCATCGCTAATAGAAAGGACACGTTTATTAATAATAAAGTGGTTCACGGTTCAACAATGCGAGAGACTCATTTTCATACAGAGACCATTTTTTTCACTAATTGGACGGATAAGAAGGCGCGGGAGATGTCAAAACACTTTTCCATTTTATTTTTATGTTAATTAAATTTAAATTAAATTAAGTGAAATATGCAAATTTGAATTTATTAACTAACAAGCTAATTACAAATGGAATTTGCTAACGACAGTTATTTTTTATTTGAAAAATTTAATGACTCACATGAAAATTCGTTCCTTAGTGCTCATTTAATTTTATGGCACATACCACAATTTTTTTATTCTTATAAAAAATACACAATCTCATGTTTGTTTCTTCTATTTTTTCACTTAAAAACTAAAATGTGGACAGTTGATTTTTTTTTATAGAAATATCACTCCATGCGGTTCTAAGCCCAAAACCTTTTCTTTTTAAATATCTTTTTATTGTCAATTAATATTCTTGTTTCAGATGTTCTATAATAATTGGTCTATATTTCCAGCGTTAGCACTGCTAACGCTGGTAAACTGTATACAAGATTACAGCGATTTACCGCCAGGACCGTATTGTGCTCAAAGAGGATGTTGTAGTGGTAGGCATGACCAGTGCGCATCCCCAATTTTAGGTAACTAAACGAAATGTAGAAACGATCAAAAGCCTACTAACGATTTTTTAAGGCACACTTTGCTATTGTGATGATTTCTGTAATAGAACGCGTAGTGAAGATTGTTGCCCTGATTTCTTCACTCATTGTAAGGGAATAGAACTACCACCAGAACCCATTAAAACGTGTTTCCATAACGGGGAGTACTTTTATAGAGGAAAGACTACAAAGAACAACTGCAATATATGGTTTTAAATTAAAATCCCCCCCTTATAGTTTTATTACAACGATTTTTTTAGTAAATGTGAAGAAGTAGGTTCAAGAATGGAAATGCTGTGCGAGGATAATACTTGCCTAGTCGACGCTGATATTATAAATACTGTGAATCAAATGAGTACAAATTTCGGTTGGCATGCTTCGAATTATTCCCAATTCTGGGGAAGACCTTTAAATGACGGAATTACTTTAAGGTAATTAAAAAACTACAATAACTTTCCAAAATTTAATTGATGTAATTGTAGGTTGGGTACTTTACAACCCCATCGTTTCGTCATGCGTATGAATCCTGTAAGGAGAATTTATGATTCCGCAGGGCTACCCAAGGAATTTGATTCGGAAACAGTTTGGCCTGGAAAAATATCGGATGTACATGATCAAGGTTGGTGTGGTTCTTCCTGGGCCATTTCAACAGCAGATGTGGCTTCAGATAGATTTGCTATCATCTCTAAAGGTTTGGAAACTCCTCGACTCAGTGCGCAACACCTTTTATCATGCGATAATAGAGGTCAACAGAGTTGTAATGGTGGTTATTTGGATAGGGCTTGGATGTTTATTAGGAAATTCGGGTAAGATTCTTTATAATATGGTACTATACTTTATAATAAAATCTGCTTAAACAGTTTAACATTTGTAAAGGAATTATGGCAGGGTAAGTTTTAGTACTGTGCTGGATTGATAACACGAATTTTGGGATTTAATAATTTTTTATTTATTTTACTAGAATTGTTAACGAAGAATGTTTTGCGTACACCGGAAAAACCCAAAGGTGCCATATTCCAAGACGTGGAAATCTCTTGACGTCTAGGTGTTATCCTCCACAACATGTTGATCGCAAGGACTACTATAGAGTAGCTCCTGCATATAGACTGGGCAATGAAACTGATATAATGTACGAAATCATGACATCAGGACCTGTTCAAGGTAAGATATTTTCTTGGTTATCTTGTAGCCCAGTAAACAAAATAACATTGAAATAATATTTCCTGGAAACATGCAATGTGTCCATGTATTGATACAATTCTTACATGTCGTTAGTTTGCAAAACATTTCCTACAGATTTCAAAAAACATTACATTAATTTTATTTAGAAAGGTTTAAAATATATTACAAAACATCTCATGTTTAACCATTTACAAGATTTTAATTTTTCATTATAACGTTGCATTAATGTTGCAATGAAACGTTTAAAATACGTAACGTAACATTACATGTTTACTGAATAACATTTTTTTCAATTTTTCATTGCAACGTCGCATTAATGTTTCAATGAAACGTTTAAAATACGTAACGTAACATTACATGTTTACTGAATAACATTTTTTCAATGTTTCATTGCAACGTTGCATTAACGTTTAAAAATTTTAACAAAACATTACTGGGACGTTTCCCTCAATTTTGGAATTCTAATATCTTGGATTATTCCTAAAAAATTTTAATGTAGGAATTTATTGTTTCAGCAACACTGAAGGTGTACCACGATTTCTTCATGTACTCAGGAGGAATTTACAAACATTCTGATCTTTCATCATCACACCGCACTGGTTACCATTCCGTCCGTATCGTTGGTTGGGGTGAAGAACGAACATACAGAAGCGTACAAAAATATTGGGTAAGCAAATATAATCACAAATCATTCGAGTCTTCACTCAATGATTTTTTTTTGTTTTCAGAAAGTAGTAAACAGTTGGGGAAAGCAATGGGGCGAACAAGGCTACTTCAGAATTGCAAGAGGTTCAAATGAGTGCGAAATCGAATCCTTCGTCCTAGCTACTTGGCCAGAAATTGCGAAGCCAGCAATCTTTAATGAAATTTAGTAATTAAGTTCAAATATTTATGTAACAAATCAGTGCCATGAATCATTGTGTTCATAAAACAAGCCGTAAGCAGGAATTATTCTCAACTGCCACTTAATGTATACTTAAAAAACAAATGACCAAAAGCTTTTTATAAGTACAGATAAAAATTTAGGAAAGTAAATAAAAACGCTTGCGAATTTAATGTGATTCAGTAATAATTGCATGTTGATTATTTATTTAACGTAAGTTTTTGTTTAGGTGTAAATAAATGATTGTAAAACATTTATTTTTAATAATGGTATTTTTAACATGTGACTTTTTGTCGAATAAATATACATATTTTGTCTTAAATAAACTTTTATCATTTAATTGCCCAAAATAACTTACAAAATTAATCAAAGTACTTCATACTTCAGGAATCCTTATTTTTGGGGATAAAACATCCTATAGGAAAATCAGAACGTTTCTATAGAAATGTTCCTAAACAACTAATCAAAGTACTTCGTACTTCAGGAATCCTTATTTTTGGGGATAAAACATCCTGTAGGAAAAACAGAACGTTTCTATAGAAATTTTCCAAAACAACTAATCAAAGTACTTCATACTTCAGGAATCCTTATTTTTGGGGATAAAACATCCTGTAGGAAAAACCGAACGTTTCTATAGAAATTTTCCAAAACAACTAATCAAAGTACTTCGTACTTCAGGAATCCTTATTTTTGGGGATAAAACATCCTGTAGGAAAAACCGAACGTTTCTATAGAAATTTTCCAAAACAACTAATCAAAGTACTTCGTACTTCAGGAATCCTTATTTTTGGGGATAAAACATTCTGTAGGAAAAACGTAACGTTTCTACAGAAGAAATTTTCCAAAACAACTAATAAGTATTATGTTTATTTGCTTGACCTATAGGAAAATGAGGATACGGCCCCTGGAAAACATAAAAGAAGTTCCCAGAACTCTTGATATTGGTAGGTTTGTAAATATTTTTCATTATTCACCAGTAACCATTTAAAAAATCATTGATTCTTTACAGCGACAAAGGTAGGTATATGAAATAAATCGATGCATGTTGTCATGGGATTTTGCACTCAAAACAATAAAGCTTGGAATGTGGCTGGGCAAACATTACTTACTGATTATTTTGTTTAATAAAGTCGCGAGAAATGGATAAAACGATACGACCTGTGTTTACTCTTGAGCTAAACTTCAAAATTGTACCTGGACTTATCGCCATCGGCAAGTACGATGGCACTCACCCATGTCTGACAGCTGCTACTACAGCTGATAAGGTTAGGATTTTCCTCATTTTTGTTAAATAAGATTATAATTATTAATAATTTTGTAAATCACTTCCACTATCCAAATTTTCAAAAAAAAAATTAAATGACAAAAATTTTTAGCAAGTTTTTATAAATATTTCCAAGCCTCAAGTAAAAAGTACTTACCTTGAGTTTTGTTTCAATACATACCTTCACATAATATTGTCAAGCTTGCTTATTTGTATTTGATAACGCATTAAGACTTGTCTACGGTTATAAACAATTTTAAATCTTATCACTTTTCGAGGAACGAAGATATAATAATAACCGTATATAATAATATAATATAAATAACCGACTTTATTTGTACATTGTGCAGATTTTGACAATGTTATTCTAAGAAACTTGAGAGTCATCATGAAAAATCTTCGACATTATTTTTTGTATTAAAGTTGCATCATAGTTCCCATTGCTGTTTAACTTAGGAGGTATTTCCAAGAAATTTATATAATCTTTGATTTTGGCTTACTTATTACAAACCTTATTAAGTTACAATTATCAAAGTGGTATACCTATCAGAGCACAAATTACAAAATGTAAAAAAAATTATGACAAAAACCTATTTGAAATTGAGATTGTCTTATAAACAAAAAAACATCTCACTTAAATTAAATTAACTACAATTTCAAATAAGTTGGTATAATATGTGTAGGTACTAAAAGTGTTATTGGTTTTTAAAAACAATGACAATACAAACAAGAAATTAATTATAATAATATTTTTTATTAAAATAAACAAACAAATTATATAACGAAAATGAACAATAACCAATTAACATTTCCAATTAACGTTTCAAGTTTCAGGCTTGATTAAACATTTTAATTTCGAATTTAATTTATTTGTAGGTCCTGATTCATAGCCCGCATAGGAAATCAGCAATGGTCACTGGGAGGGTCATTTGGTCTGAAACAAATCGAGAAATTGCAACTCTCAATATAAATCAATCGATCACCGCCATCACCGCTGGCCATTTGCTGCCCAACGAAGAAAAAGATATTTTGTTCGTAGGTGAGAAAAATGGCAATATGCTGCAAGGTTATTTTAATTATCAATACGAAATAATCTTAATTTTTCTAAAAAATATACAAAATAAATGTTATACTAACGCCTGAGGTTAAATGACCGCCGGCGGTATTATGTTTTCAAAATAGAAATATTTGTATAGAATAGAAAAATAATCAAAATATTTTAAAGTACTAACAGATTTTGTATTTTTAATCTACATCGGCAATGCGTTAAACAGTCTTAATTAAGCACGTGTAGGTAGGACCGTATGCAAATATATTAGACCCATGTTTTGGATAAATGAAAGCTGGTTCTCTGGTATGGTAGTATTTGGTGGGGAAAAACTTCTCAAAATAATTTTTTTGAATAAGTAAATAAATTAGGCATTCGAAAATCGAAAATATAAATACTAAATACCCAAAGTGGTTACACATTTCAAAAAATTTCAGAGCTTTCAAAAAATCTGAAAAAAATTGAGAAATTATATCTTAAACGTATTAGTCTTCACACCAAATTTCAAATCTTTATTAGAAACCGTTTTCAAATAAATGACAAAAAACCTAGTTTTGGTCACCATAGTTAAAGGGCTGTAGCTCCCTTAGGAAGCGAAATCGGACACATGTTTATAGGAAGTTTTTTTCTTAAAATTAGTTGTAGAATCGTCTCCCAAAGTTTGGCCGCTTAATTTCTGGACACCTTGTATACAGGGTGTACCATTTTAATTAATCCAGCTAATGAATATTTTGAAAACTAAGTGATTTCCTTAAAAATTGGTACGTTTTCATGGGGTTTCATTGGGCATTTGGAAATGGGATCAAGGTCGTTCACTTTTCGAAAATTGGGAAAAATAATTTTTTGGTCTAATGTAGAATATTTTATGAATTTCGGTACAAAAAAAAACTACTGAGTAACTACAAAATATAGAAAAATATGATTTTAATCATCTAGTGAATTGCAGATTGAGATGGATAAAGAATTTTTGAAAAATTTTTCACCGTTCTGAAGTTATTGATATTTTATAAATTACGGAGCAAAAAACCACATGGCACGCCACTGTGTAATTCCAAAAAAATTAAAAAATGTAATTTTAATTGCCTATTGAATTGCAGCTTATAATGCATAAAGAATTTTTTTAAAATCTTGCACCGTTCTAACGTTATTCAAGATTTTCCAAAATTATTTAAGATTAAAATTGATTTTTAATTAGTTCTGTTCGGTGTAAAAAACGACATAGTACGTCACTGAGTAACTACAAAATATAGAAAGATGTGATTTTAATTATCTGTTGAATTACAGATTGAGATGAATAAAAAAAATTGAAAAATTTTGCACTGTTCTAATGTTATTAAAGTTTTTACAAAAAAATGTAGGATTAAAAAAATTGATATTTTATAAATTTCAGTGCAAAAAAAAGACATAGCACGGCACTGTGTAATTCCAAAAAAATTAAAAATGTAATTTTAATTTATTATTGAATTGCAGCGTTCTAACGTCATTAAAGACTTTCCGAAATAATTTAAGATTAAAATTGATTTTTTTGGAGTTTCGGTGTAAAAAACGATATAGTATGCCACAAGTAACTACAAAAAATTGAAAAATATGATTTTATTTACATTACATTAAAAAGTTACTGCTGTAATACGTTACTTTTGTTACACCCTGTATGTTTTTTAGGAGTTTGATAGGTTATCGCGCCTTATTGCATCAATTTTTTATTTTTAATAGAAATACTTTTGGTTAAATCCTCTTATTTTTTAGAAGTATATGCCAGCATTTGTAAAAATTAAGAAAAAATTGAAATACAAAATAAAACTAAAATTCAAACATTTTGCAAAATTTTAAATCTTTATTAGAATAAAAAAAATTATTAAATTCAAAAAGATTAGATTTTTTTGGAGTCACTAACAGGCAAGTATTAGAGGCCACCACATGCAATTGGGAAAATTAATTTTAAGTACTCTTAAAGAATTACCTTATTTGCTCTCTTGTTTTATTCTCTTGTTTCTTCTTTCCGATTTAAGCGATCGTCTGCTAGATCATTAATACCCAAATGGCCCAAAAGTCACAATACCATTTTAAAATGGAATAACTTTTTTATTTCTTAAAAATTCACATTTATTCTTCGGTAAACAGAAAACACACTTCTTGGAAATAAGTTTTAAAAAGTTTTGAAAATTACATCCTTTAAATAACCACCATTTTGCTCTTCACAGTGACGTGCTCTTTCTAAGGCGTGAATCATCACCTGTCGTAATGCCATTCTGGGGTACAGAAAATCCAAGAATAGTCACCAAACGTAATCTGCATCCAGTAAAAGTAACGTTTTGGTTTTGTGTAACTGCAGGAAGGATTCTTGGACCTTACTTCTTTGACGAGGATGCAGAAAACGCCCTAACCATCACTGGCGAAAGGTATGGAGAAATTCTGGAAGATTTTGTGCATCCTACAGTCTTGGATACACCAGAGGTATGAGGTATGGTGGCAGAAAGATGGTGCTACTTTCTACTGGTGATAATTTTGCAAAATTTTCAAATTGCACTCACCTAACTTAACTGCTCCACACTTCATCCTGTGGGGGTATTTGAAAGATAGAGTATACCGTGTAAGAATCCTCGAATCATTCAGCAATTGAAGGCCAACATCCGTGAAGAAATAAGCCAAGAATCGTTACGACAGTTTATGAAAGATAAATGTGAATTATTAAAATATTTATTCTATTTTAAAATGGTTTTGTGACTTTTATGCCACCCTGTATATTAAAAATAGAAGCGGTCCCAAAATACTTCACCGATACAGTTTATTGAAACTGGATCTGAAGTGATCTTGTTTGAGGATAATTTTGGTACATTGAGTTTTCAAGTAATATGATTCAACAAAATTTAGAGTATTACCTAGTTCATATGATTTCCATGAGGTTTTGTATGGTCTGCTACATAATTAATATATGATAAACAGAAACAGTCCCAAAATACACTCCCACGTGGAACCCTGACACTTCAGAGAAACTGGATCTTTTTCTGGCTAATTTTGATACATTGACTTCTATTTTTCAAGTATGATTCAATATGAAGAATATGTCGTGGTCCACACAATCAAATATCTTGGATAAATCAACAAACAGGCTACAAGGAAGTATCCCAGTAAACACTGTACGTTTCTGAAACGTTTCAATTTTGTTTCATTTTGGTTCCATGGAAACAGTTTGCAAGAACTGTTTCATATATGTTTCGGTCATGTTACCAAGAAACCATCTAACATGCTCATTTGTGTTTTAAGGAAACAGTTGGCTAGAAATGCTTCAGTAATGTTTCTGTAACGTTTCGAAGCTACATCTATTATAATTTTATAACAGAAATATTTATTTTAAGAAAATATTTAGTTTTAATTGATACCTTCCAGATGCGAAACTGCCATGTATCTGGTATGCAGCAAATTGTGTTTCGTCAATGTTTTCACGTTTCGGAAATGTAACCGCGATGCTTCTAATAATGGTTTCTGAAACGTTTCATGATGTATAGAAACATAACAGAAACGTAACAGTGTCTGCTGGGTGCCTTCCTCAATTGATGGTATCAATAATGTCTAATGTCAAACATAATTGCTGTAGTTACGTTTCGACTATTGATAAAACTTTGTTGGTTACGATTTAACAATTTGAATTTTTGTAAATAATTTAACTGCCTGTGGTACAAATAGTTGTTAAAATATTTTTTTCATGGAAATCAGAAGGAATTGGCACATAGTTTTTTTGCAGATTTTCATCTATTTTCTTTTCATTCATTTTTGGACAAAGTGATAGAGGAACTTCTCATGTTAATTTGAGGTAATAAACTCATTCTACGATATCTGTCCACGTTATCACGGGACACCTTGTATAAATATATTTTCTAATATTATCTTTTAGACGTATTATACGATTAATAATGCTCATGGTTACTAACTTTTTTGTGTTTTTTTTAAATAGGTACACCTACACACCTTCTAGCCTACCATGTCCGAGACAACAGAGACATATTCTACAAAGAATGTCCTGATGGTGTAAAAGCTTTAACAGTAGGACTTTTTAACCAACACAAATCCCCTAATATATTCGTGGGAGGAAACTCATCTATACGCTCCTTCAATCACGAAGGTGATGAAATTTTTTGGATAGCTATTGGTGATGTGGTTACTTCGATGGTTTTATTGGATTATAATAAAGATGGCGCTAATGAAGTATGCATTTTTATCACATTTTCAGAAAATGATGTAGGATTTTTTGGGTTATCTAATTTTTATTTTTTTAAAGCTCGTGGTTAGTTCTGAAGATTTTAACATACGCACCTATAAGGGTGATCAAATTTTAGATGAGCATACAGAGACAGAAGTCGTGACTGGTTTAGCTTTTTTACCAGAAAGTAGGTTCGCTTATAGCGTTTCCAATGGAACAGTGGGAGTGTACGAACAGGATGTTAGATTGTGGCGTGTTAAGGTGATTTATGGGAATTAAATAAATTACATATGATTGAAAATTATCCAAGCAAAATTACCTACGTTTTTTTTTATTTTTAGAGCAAACATTTCGCGATTGGAGTTTTTTGTTATGACTTACTAGGACAGGGATCACCACAATTAATCACGGGATGGTCTAATGGAAAACTTGATTGTAGGGATATTAGAACTGGAGAAGTTTTGTTTAAAGACAAACTTGCTTATGGAATTGCTGGAATTGTTGAAGGAGATTACAGATCAATTGGAAAGGCTGATATGATATGCGTTTCAACTGAAGGAGAAGGCATTTATGATACTATACTACTAATATTTTTCATATATTTAATTTCTTATAGTTCGGGGTTATACTACTACGAAAACTTTTGCAGCAACTCCTGGAGTTAGTCGTGAGCAAGATGTAGTCCGGGAATTATTAGCTCAGAAACAAACTCTTATTCAGGAAATGAAACACTATGAAAATAACACGAAAATAAATGAAGACCTGGAAAATAGAGAACAACATGGGGATACAGATGGAGTCATCCCAGCAAATACAAAACTTCAAATTTCAATGACTCCTAATGATAGAGGCGATAAAAATAAGGCAAGAAGAATATTATTTTAGATTACAGGTAAACGTCATTTTGCGCCGGTTTGATTTACGCCGATTCACAATTACGCCGGTTGGTTCCGAGAAAAATAAAAAGATATGATTATATTTTTTATTTTATTATAAAATTAACAGAATATTTAATGTGTAGTTTCATTACGGGCGACAATAGTGATTTAGAACCCAAACATTTTGCGAGAAAAGCACGAAAAATGTGTGTTCATTTTACGCCAGGAACTTGGAACGGAACCCCGGCGTAAAACGTTTACCTGTATTTAAAATTCAGTAGTCAAAACTGTAAATATTATTACTTAATTTTTATAGAATCATATAGAAATCTACATTTCAACCAATAATTCAACTATAATTAAAGCTGTTATAGTATTTGCTGAAGGTATTTTTAAGGGCGAAACTCATGTTGTGCATCCAAGTAAAAATAAACTACGATCAGATTTGACAGTGCAACTTTTTCCACCAAAGGATAATCCTGTCGACATCCACATTAAGGTAAAAAATTAATTAGTAAATTAAATTTTGCAAATTAAACACCAGACTTGTTAATTGAATGTATAAGAAAACTAAACAAAAATATTATTGCATTATTGTTTAATGGTGTTTTAATTTTAAGAATAACAAATATAATTTTTCAGTCAATTGTTGGTTTTCCAAATACCACTCAATTTCACGTTTTTGAAATAACTAGACAGTTACCTCGTTTTTCCATGTATGCGCTTCTGGAATCAAAACCAAAAATGGCATCCAGTAACGTTGAGTTTAAATTAAACGAAAGGTTGCAGAGAATTTGCATGTGGGTTAATCAGAATTTTTTGCTCGCTGATGAACTTGAATTTGGTGGAGGGAATGAACTAAAAATTAGCATGCGATGTTTAAGGGATGATACAGATCTTGAAATGGTTTTTCATATTGCTGGAAGAGTTACGATTTATACAGAGAATTTATCGTTGGCTGCTGATTTGGTACAGTCTTTAGCTTCGTTTTGTAATATTGATATGCTTGAGGTAATGAAGTATTTAGTTAATTAATTTGTATTTTATAAAAATTGTTATAGTCCAAAGCAAATTTTCCTAAAGAAGAGGAAAACTTGCGAAGCTACATGGAACATTTGGAAGAAATCCAGGATTCAAGATTGCGATTAGGAACAGATGTGGCTGATAGAATTGGACAAATTAGAGGATTGATAGTAAGAGCAGAGGATAGTCGAATAAATTCATTGTAAGATTAATGATAAAAAATTTCAAAAACCTCAAATTTAAACATTTCAGGGCAGATTTGCCAAAATACTACAATGAACTTAACAACCTCAACAAGGAATTGATCAATGGTTATAATATACGCCTATCAAATTTTAACGCTGGTGTAGAAACTATGAAAAAAATTAATTTTATACTTCAAAAAGCTACACGTTTACGAGGTAATATATCGTATATTATAGTATAAGTATTAAAAGTTATTTTTTCAACAGTTGGGAGTGCTACAGCGCGAATGATTGGCCATTGTAGAACAGCTATAAAAAACAGTAATATTGATGGATTAATAACAATCATTAGGATAGGAGATTTATAAAACTATATTTTACTTAATTATAAAAATAATGTTATTTATTAAATATTTAACAAATAAAATATAACAATAATTAAAATATTACGTATTTAAAAATAAGCTTCATTCGATTGAAACAAATTTATTTTTATGGGTTAATCTATTATAACATTTTTCTCAAATTCCTACATTACTCTTCACGACACAAATAGATTCGTTTCTACCTAATGGAGTATCCATTCATCCCTTATGACTTAAACATCAGTCTAGTAATAGTGTAGTAAAGAACAGGAATAATTTTTAAGTATTGGGAAAAATCATAATCTGATTTTCCCTGCCATTATATCATTATACATTTCCAAAGTCAACCTTTCGTACATTTTACTTTTCATGTTTAAACAATAAAGATCATCTTTAATATTATTAATATCAAAACCTTCAGCTTGTAACTCAACTTTTTTTATTTTAAACGTTCCTGTTAATGGTATCGACTTTAATACTCTTAAGAAAATTGGAATGGAATATGAAGGTAGACTAGCAGCTAAACCTTCATAAAACTTTGTTGGATCGAGAACTTCATCAGTATCTACAATTGCTGCCATTCCTGCCCTTCCATCAGTATGAGGAATCTAAAATCAATATTATAAGAGACATTTATTTCAAATTTTTTAAATCTTACTTGAACACCAAAGACTACAGCATCGCAGAGGTTTACAATATTTGATATTACAGCTTCTACTTCAGTTGTGGCTACATTTTCTCCTTTCCATCTAAAATAAAATTTGTTCAATATGTTTAGAAAATGATTAAGGCTATAGTCAGCAAATATGAGCGATCGATTTTGAAATTCTCGTGATATTTGCGGTTTTGGCTATAACTCGTTTTCCAGTGGAGCTTTTTAAAATTTCTTTTTTTGGTACACAGAAGAGTCCTGTGGCTACCAATTTCTTCTTTTTTCGTTTTTGTAAGTCAAACCAAATAATCATACGGCAGCAGTAAAATGGACTCTTTACAAAATACGTTCGCTTAGTGGCATTCTCCATATAGATAAAAAACTAGTTAAAATAATATTTTTTTTCAATGCTAGCAATAAGTTAAGGTATAAACGAAGAGTTTCCCATTTCGTTTTTTGTTTTAGGTTTATTTTTAAACTTTTTACAGCATCCCAAAAATTAAGTAAAATTTTAAGAAATTTTAAGCCCATTTTACTGCTGCCGTATGAGTATTTGGTTTGACTTACAAAAACAAAAAAGAGCAAATTGGTAACCACAAAACTCATCTGTGTACCAAAAAAAGAAATTTTAAAAAAGCTTCACTGGAAAAAAGTTATAACCAAAACCGCAAATATCAAGCGTATTTCAAAATCACATTTGCCGACTATCCTCTTAAGTAGTAAGTATCAAAATAATTTATTGACATTTTTTAGGTCTCACCTAAATGTATCACCCGTTCGGTCCTTAAAATAAAAATACCCAAACTCGTCTTGTACCAAAATATCTCCAGAATTAAAATAGAGGTCACCTTTACTGAAGACATTTTTGAGAATTTTCTTTTGTGTTGCTGTTTTATCTGCGTAACCTGTGAACTGATTTATTGCTTTTTTGGCATCAATTTTACCAAGGAAAAGCCCTGGTTCATCGACTTCACACTTAGTGCAGTAACCCTTATCATTTCTTATGGGTTCTCCAGTATTTTCATCACACCTTACCAATGTTACTGGATATAATAAGGAAGCATATCGGGGTACAAAACCAACTGCACCTCTTCTAGTATCAATGTTCACTAAAAGTAATTATTTCAAATATTAAAAACTAGATTAAAATCATGTTGGTACGTAAATATAGATTGACAAAACATGTAATTATTTTAAAAGATGAAATCTGTTAAATAAAAATATATGCAAGGTTTTATTTAATTTAAACGACTACTTTCTTCTTCTTAAAACAGAAATGAGGATAAAAAATAGGACTTAAAAAACATACCCAAATTCGAGTTTCCTTCAGTAGATCCATAAAATTCGTAAACTTCCTTTATTTTAAATCTTCTTATAAAAGTGTCCCAAATTTGCATTTTGAGTCCATTACCAATTATAGCTCTAACTTTCGTGTCAACATGCTCAGATTGTGGTACTGCCAATAAATATCTGCATATTTCTCCAATATATTGTGCAACCTTTAATATGAATTAATAAATATTTAAACAAAAATAATATGTAAAAGTATAAATTTACAGTGCAATTATATTTGGCGCAATCCTTCCAAAAATTAGTAGCACTAAACTTTTTTCGTAAAACCACTGTTAAGTTACAAGTAAATGCTTGACCTGCTCCAAGAAGTCCTCCAGCACTGTGATAAAGTGGAAGAGGGTTATAAATAATGTCATCAGAACGAAATCCAGCTACTGTTCGAATTGATATTGCCATAAAAGTTGCTCTAAAAAACAACAATCAAATTCCAATTATAGCATTATTAAATCATTACCTTAAATTATTTATAACTGCAGCTTTGGGTAAACCAGTGGTTCCTGATGTATAAATATATAAAACACTATCCCTGGATTTCGCTTTCTTGTAGTCGTTTAATTCTGTTAACTTTACTTTTTCAAGATTTGTCTTAAAATCAATTGCTTTATCCAAAAATTTATCTCCATCCGTCACGTTGAACTGATAAATATTTTTGAAGGGTAATTTTGGTATTATCTCATTTATAACTAAAAAAAAGTAGAAATTAGGCGACAATAAATTATTGGGATTTTCTACGACAATAAAAAGTCGTTTACTGATGTGCACATAACTTTTCGTTTAGTATAGAATTTTGTAAGTATCTTTTAAAAAATGTATTTCAATAAAACTGATGAGTAGGTACCTTTAGAAAAATTTGATCCATATATTAGTCCTTTGCACTTTGCTGCTAAAATAGAATGTACCAATGGATCACTGGTAACATTGGTGTTTATCAAAGCAGCAATCGCACGTATTTTTGCAATTCCTAACCAAATCCCAATATATTCAGGACAGTTGTCCATCATTAAACCCACACTATCCCCTTGCTTATAACCCAGTGACTTGAAGTATAAACCAACTTTATCGCTGAAGTCTTCAAGCTATAACATAAAAGGTACCTATTTCAAAAAGATCAATTTAATTTCAGAAATCACCAATTGTAATTTAGAATAGTCAATTGTATTTCAGAATAATAAATTTAATTTCAGAAATCATCAATTGGATTTCAGAAAGAATAATTTGAGTTTCATTCAACGTAAATTTTGCCGTAGAAGTTTTGGATTACCTAAATTTAACATTATAGCCACCAACAGCTACATATGTCTTCCATTGCTAAATCAGCTGCATGATCACCACCAAAAATTATATTTTTGGCTTCATCAATAATTGTTTATAGATAAACCAACATTTGCTCCATGATACCAGGAGCCATAAAAAGAGAACTCTTTTTTACAATTGGTCCTTTCTGAAATACAATTGATGATTCTGAAATAAAATCGATTCTTTCTGAAATTTAATTAATTTCTCTGAAATTCAATTGTTGATTTCTGTAGTAGAATTGGAAAAGGTCTAATTTTCGGATAGTTTTGTATAAAAATAAACAAAGGCACTAATTAGTAAGTTACCTCTTGAAATGTCCAGGACTTATCCTCATAATAGAAGGCGATTTTATGGGGATTCTTTTTCAAATTTTCTTTAAAACATTTTACTACAGTTTTGTTCGTTTTATCCGTTTTCCATAATGATAAATTTATCTTTAGAAACCTGTAACCGGCTCTAAAAACAAAAGAAGAAATATTATATTACAATTCTAAAATTACAAAGGATGTTCTGGTGTTATGAATAAGTTTTAAAATATTGATTATTTGGTCAAGTATTTTTTTTTGAAATTGAGGCTTTCTGAACCAAAACATTGTACAACTATTGGATAACATAAACGTTACCAAATTTTTTTCCAGAAATTTACAGTGGCGTAGCTATGGCCCCGCGGTGCTGGGGTCACCATTGTAATTTTGGGCCCAAGCCGATCAATTTGCGATTTTCACATACATGACCTATCGCGGAGGGCCGAAATTTGACGCTACGCCACTGGAAATTTAATAATAACAAAACGTTTTCTACTTGTTTCATAAATTTCATAAACGAGTGAATTTGCCAATTTTAAAATTTTTTAGATTTCTCTATTATTACAAGGGTATTATAATCGTTCCCAACTAAAACTACTTTTGGGATGCACTGTATGCACATTCTTCTATGATTTAGTTTTAAATTAAAGCTTCCGTATATCATATAAGTAGGAAGTGACGTCAGTTGCTTAATTTTAAATGAAACACCTAAATTTTAATGAACCTATTAATTAATCTTTTAATATATATTTAATATTAAAAAATTTCAGATATTAAACTTGTAATTGCTATAAATAACCTCTATTTACTTATAATTTCTGTCCGAACAGTTGCAACTTTTTATTTTTTTTTTGGGAGGGGGGGGGGTTCAGAGATGAATATTAATAATGTTATTACGTTATTAAAAAATAAATATTTTATTATTATGGTTTCATTGTTCATTAAATCAATTTTACCCAAATTAATCCATTGTTTTAACCAAATTACATGCCTGTAAAATTTAATTGCATTATTATTAAACTCATTTTAATACTTTAAGATAAAATAATCTATAAATTAGCTAAAATGTATTCATATTTTGTTACAGATTATTAATAATTATTTAACCAACGAGTTGGCGGTAATTTTTAAGATTATTAATTGCTTTTAAACATACGAGTTGGTTACAATATTTGTTCGTTGAACATATTTATTAATCAGAAAAAAGTTATAATTTTTATTTCGAAATGTAACTATTTAAAAATACGAACCCGAATTATACCGAGCATACCCGAAGTCGAATTAAACTATTGTCATAGATATACAGGGTGTCCCGTTCGTGGTTCACCAAACGTCAAGGTTAGAAAGTTAAGTAAATTTTATCAAGAAAAAACCAAAAAAGTAGGAGTCTTTCTTTTATGGTTTGAAAGTTACAGGGGTTTGACTTTGGCTTCGCCCGTTTTTGCCAGAAATCAGTAAATGATCAGTAGTTGCTTAATAATCAATTTTTATAAGCAAAAATTAAATTTTGATGGCTTTTGAAACAGTTGTATTATTAAATAATAACAAAAATGAAGGCGCACCTCAATTGTACCTAACTATGCTTAGAATCAATTCTCATAGGAGTAAGTTTACAAGGCTCTAGTGAGTGCATAAAAATAGTTACTTACGGTTTCAAAATTTTTCATAATTTCTAAAGAATTTAACGAATTTTTAGAAAATTAAAAAAAAAGATACCCTAAATAGGCCATATCTTGGAGAAAATCTTCAAAAACTGCCAAAAAAAAACAGTTTTTTATGGATTTTTTTTTCTTTTCGATTTTTTTAATACTTGATAAACGAATTGTGTTTTATCATTGTTACCAATGGAAAGAGGATACTTTCAGCTTTAAAACTAAATTTATTTTAAATCTTTTTACTAAGGTTTTAAGCAGTTATTGATCATTTACTGATTTCTGGAATGCCAAATTCAAATCCCTGTAACTTTCAAACCATAAAAGATGGACCCCTTCTTTTTTGGTTTTTTTGTGATAAAATTTGCTCTACTTTCTAACCTTGGCGTTTGGTGAACCACGAACGGGATACCCTGTATAGTCAATTACTGCGGGTATAATGTGTACATAACCTCAAACCTCACTTTTATAAAATAAATAAGTATTAAATGTATTGGCATATATTCAGATTAAAGTGTATTTAAAATTAACTTTATTTATTTAATTTATAATTTTAATGAGATTAAAACAAAATAAATTATTTTTACTTTAAAAATTGTCGTATATTTTGTAGAAAATTTCCTTCGATATGTCATCAACAGAGGGCGCCTCTAGAATCATTCGTTAATAGAGGCCATTAATGAATGATTTTATATGCATTAAAAATTCTCATTATTATACAATCAACGAAAATAATATATTAACTAAAGAGAGTTGTTGGTACTTGAAAATATGCTTTTTAATTGATTCCTGATTTATAGAAATAAAATAAAATTTAAAAACCACTTAGACATGTTCAATTTAACGGTTTTGTTTTTAGTAATCAAAAAGTCTAAGCCTACAATCTTGTTATCAAAACTAATTTAATATTATCCAATCACAAAAATGTAGTAACCAGCTGATAAGAAAAGGCAAATAATAGTACTCATAAATATATTTGTAAACATTTAATTATCTATTTATCCTTAACATAATTTATAAATTGTTAGAACACTTTTACTAAAAATATTATCCATAAATAAGTTAAGTGGAAATTCACTTAATCTATATAGCAAAACTTACTGTAAGTGTAAGTTTAAATAGAAATAAATAGTTTTATAGATAAAATGTAGCTTTTTATTTTTTAATTTTTATTTTGTTACTGATTTTGGCGGCAATTTTTAAATGTTTTTACTAAAAATTGTATGTGTAATAAAACAAAAGAAAAATATGACCTTATTTTTTTGGACTTCTAATCAGAAAAAGTAGCCATTTATATTCAATTTTTTTGGAATTTTATGACTCAAAAAAAATATTTCATTATTTAGTGAAAGTTACAGGAAATATCACCAATACTACAACAAAAATAAAATCAAATGAAGAAGATTTTTTAAACTCTGTTAATATTCATATTCAGCTGTTAATTTCAGTGGCGTAGCGTCAAATTTCGCCCCCCACTCGCGATGGGTAAAAAAGTGGGCCCTTTTGTTTGTAAACATCGCAGTTTGGTCGGCTTGGGCCTCAAAATATCAACGCCCCCCGGGGTCTACGGGGCCTCAGCTACGCCACTGGTTAATCTACTTCAAACCAATGTGGCTTGATTATAAATTATCTTTAAAATTTAAAAAATATTTAATAATATAGTAAATAAATACTAGAAAAATAAACCAGCACTATATCTTCCATTTAGTGCTTCAGTATTTAAATTACTTTTTATGGTACATTTTTTATAATAGCCTTTATAATCAGATCATTTTTTTTAAGTTTATTAAAACAATATATTTTTATACCGCCTTTAATGCTGGATTAAAAAATAATTATATTTTGATTACCTATAGCGAATAACTAGAGAGAACCTGTGTATTTATAATGGAAAATTTAATGCCACTTCGTTTTTATCAACATTTTGGTTCGACAATTAAACTAATATTTAAAACACAAATTAAACCAGAGAACAAAAAATTCGAATTTTTTTATGATGAGCAGTGATTGTTTCTTATCACCTATAAAATATTTTACATATGATTGTGTGTTCAAAAAATAACGTTTATTTGTACGAAAATACCGTATATTAAGACCGGTCAGTAAACAAAAAATCCAACCTAACTGACATTGAATGAAAGGTTTTCTTAGAATGTTGTTTTGTTGTAGTAGGGACTACTACTACTAGATGGAGGGTTGTAGTAGCATATTCTACAAATTCAACTCTCCAGCTCCAGCTGATTTCATTAAATTTCAGTTAGGTTGGAATTCCTGTTTGCTAGCCGATCCTAGTATATCAAGGTAAATTTTCCTCGAAGCGACTCTATTAGCGTTTTTTTCTGAGCTGTAGTCGTTCTGTGATCATTGCAATTAATTCTTACAAGTTTCAAAAAGTTGTGACCATGTAACTTTTGGTAAACCCTGTGATTAAAACTATTTTTTGATTATAAACATACATAAGAGCAGAGGAGGTTTACCATTTTTATTTAATTTGGCTCAATATTTGAAAAAAAAGCAATAAGGTACCATTTTTAGGTCCATAAAGCTCCATCAATTTAAAGAAAAATACCATGCGTGAGTGACTTAACATGGGGTAGAGGGTTTCTAGGATTTTCTTTTGTTCGCATCTTCATTCGCCGCGAAGAATTTACTACGGTATGAATTGTTGGCAAAGAATTACCGGCGAAGAATGTTCCGGGTACCCTCTGTATAATACATAATATAATACAGGGTGTCCCTGAATAACTATTCCAAATTTGGGGTGATAGAGGGGGAAAAACTATTGTATTGTGCGGAACTGCTTAAAATTATGGCCTCCATAACTTCGACCTATTCTTGTAATAATGTCTTCTTGAAATAAATAATACTAGTAAATAAAATCATTTACATATTTCTGTGTATGTACATATTAGTACAAGAAATTTTATATAAATTAACGTACTTGTTGTTATTTTTTAAATTAATATTTTTAGCTAAAAAACTTTTTTATTCGAAAACCAAAAAAATGTAAGAGCTCAATTTTTTTAAATTTTGTTACAAACAAAAAATGTAAGAGCTCAATTTTTTTAAATTTTGTTACAAACAAAAAATGTAAGAGCTCAATTTTTTACTAATTTATTACACATACAGCCCTTAGTAAAAGTACGCTAAAAGTTTTTCTCAAAATCAGAATTTAAAAAAGAATGAAAAAAATCAGTCACTTTTTCAGATTTTATTTTTTTAATCGAAAAGAAAAAAATTGAAGGGTTCAATTTTTTATATATTTTGTTACACATAAAATCCTTAGTAAAACTACATAAAAAGTTGTTTAAAAATCATATCAGGAGTCAAAATATTTAAAAAAGAATGAAAAAACCAGTCAGTTTTTCAGATTTTATTTTTTTAATCGAAAACAAAAAATGTAAGGGCTCAATTTATTTATATTTTGTTACAAATACAGTCCTCAGTAAAACTACATAAAAAGTTTTTTCAAAATCTGACCAGGAGTTAAAATATTTAAAAAAGAATGAAAAAAATCATAGTCACTTTTTCAGATTTTATTTTTTTTAATTGAAAACAAAAAAAATGTAAGGGCTCATTTTTTTATATTTTGTTACACATACGGTTCTTAGTAAAACTACATAAAAAGTTTTTTCAAAATCCGACCAGGAGTCAAAATATTTAAAAAAGAATCAAAAAAAATCAGTCACTTTTTCAGATTTTATTTTTTTAATTGAAAACAAAAAAATTTAAGGGCTCACTTTTTTTATATTTTGTTACACATACGGTCCTTAGGAAAACTACATAAAAAGTTTTTTCAAAATCAGAGCAGGAGTCAAAAAAATAAATGTGAAAAATGATTTTGAAAAAACTTTTAATGTAGTTTTACTAAGGACTGTATCTATAATAAAATATAAAAAAATTGACCCCTTACGTTTTTTTTTTGTTTTCGAATAAAAAAATATGAATTTAAAAATAAATACATTTAAATGTAACTCCAGCCCGGTATTGAATTGATTTCCAGTAGTTTTAGAATTATTCAAAGCTTAAAGAAAAAACTTATGATCAAAAATAATGAGCGAATTTATAACATAACATTTATTATAATTTATTTTAGTACGTACTTCATTTATCATAAAAATGAAAATAATCTTAATTTTATACCACTTTTTAAGTGAGTAACGTGTTGTCTTATTCAATATAAAATTAAGATTTCTGTTAACAAAAGTAGGGGTGCCAATGAAACAAAATATTGATGCCATCATCTTAAGAGTGGTCAAAGCCAATAATATTTAGAATGCCAATTTGAAGCCATTAAAAGCTTTTTTGATTTGATTTCTTATATCTTCAAGTAACGGAGTTATGGCCTGTAAATTGAATATTGGGACACCCTGCATACATGGTGTCCCATTTGGCGTTGGACTGTATGGGTATCTTTGTTATTATTGGAGATAGAAAGTCGGTTAAATGGACAAAGTAGTAGCGATTTTTTCGAATATTAATAATTCATTTACAAATAGTTTGAATATCGCATCGTTCCAACGCTATCTCGAAAAAACAAGAAAATGCGATTTTCAAAATATGGCTATAACTTCGTTATTTTCTGTGGTACCAAAAAAGTTTTTTTGACATAAAACAAACAATTTTTTGTGTACAATGCAGTAAAACAAATGAATATTTTTTTTCACTAACGGATTGACCGGAAATGAGCCAAACTTATTTTTTTCTTATGGCAGCCATATTGGATTTACACATATTCGGAATCAGTATTTTATTCTGAGTAATTTGGTATACTATATATCATATTTAAAAAAAATAAAATTATTTGATTTTTCAAACTAACATTGGACTTTAAGAGATGTAAATTGTCAATAACATAAATGTAACTATTTAAAATATTAAATGTAAAATAAATCTTAACACATATGTATTGACAGTTTACATCTATTCAAGGCCATTTTTGGTTAGTAAAATAAAATTATTTCTATTTTTCTTAAAATATTACATATGATATATCAAATTACTCAGAAAAATATACTAATTCCGAATATGTGTAAATCCAATATAGCTGCCATAAGAAAAAAATAAGTTTGGTTCATTTCCGGTCAATCCGTTAGTGAAAAAAAATATTCATTTGTTTTACTGCATTGTACACAACAAATTGTCTGTGTTAAGTCAAAAAATTTTTTTGGTACCACCGAAAATAATGAAGTTATAGCCATATTTTGAAAATCGCAATTTCTTGTATTTTCAAGATAGCGTTGGAACGATGCGATATTTTCTATCTTTAATAATAACAAAGATACCCATACAGTCCAACGTTAAATGGGACAGCCTGTATATAAATTAAAAAAATACAGAAAAATGAGCTCTTTTAAAAAGTGCAAATAAAACATTCTAATGCTATTTTAAAAACTATATTAGCTGGCAACAAAATATATGCAAAAACTAAAAATGTCAAAATATGCACTGAAATTAACTGAAAATACTTGTGTATTAAAATTCATTATGTAACTCTTTAAGTTAAAGTGTTACAGGTGTTATGCGTTACTTTCGTTACACCCTGTATATTTTTGTAATTTTTACAAATTAGCTGGAGTTTCTATACTTTAATAGAATACTAAAAAGCATTTAAAAAATAAAATAAAACGTGAAATAAACTGTACGGACGATTAAAAGCTACGTCGGAAAATTTTGTGTATAACAAGTTTAACAATAAAAAAACATGTTTTGTTGCATAAATTTTCAATAATTATTAATTAAAATTACAAATAATGTAATGATTCAAGTAAAAAATACACCTATGAATAATATATGGACATCAATGATATACAGAGTGCAACCTAAGTGACGCAGTCCAGCTATAACTTTAGAATTTAACGAGTTACAAAAAGAACTTAAATATACAAATAATTTACAAATACAGGGTGACTAATTTAATATTTTTCTGTAATAGTACTTACGTAATTAGTATAAAAAACAGGTACTTATAAAATTATTTAAGCCTATATGTTGAGTATCAAAATATTAGTTATAAAATCTACTTTCTAAAATACCGAATGACATTTATAGTACTCTTGAAAAAATTTTCAATATTAATATTTCAAAAACTTATTGGATAATTTTACAAATTACAATTTTATTTATTACGTATTTTTGTAATGAGTTTTTCAAAAAAAAAAATTAAAAAAAACAAAAAAATAATTTTCTTCTAAAATTGTTTTAAAGTATGTTCAACATGGGATGTTACATAAGTTATGTTATTTTTTGGTCGACCCTTTATGTATACTCCAATTTTAAATTTTTATTTTCATAAATAAATTATACAGTTAAATTTACTTTACACCCAGTATATTTTTAAAAATAATGCTTTTTTCAATATTTGGTAGTACTATTAATTTTACTAAAATAAAAAAATATTTTTTTTTTCTTATTAAATTCGTGACTTTTATTAAACCTTATGTATAAGATTATGATGAATTTTAACTCATTACAACAATAGTTTAATCGCTACAACTGTTGATTAATTAATAAATTAAAACCAACTCACTTTATATCTCTTGGCAAGGTTTTGTACAGTATATAAATCCATCTGTATCTTCTCTTTGTTGCTAACAAAAGCGACAAACCTAGCACAATGACCGTGATTATGAAGGAAAACATCTCGAGCGTTAAAACTAGTTCAAAAAATTGCGCGCAACCAACTCAATTTGTAATAGTGATCAATAAAGAGCAGGAATTGTTTCTAAGCGCATGCTTAAATCGTACTGAACTTGGTTAAGTCCTATTTAAGTCAATCCTACTCGGAAACGATCGTCTGACTCGACTTTTACTCGTTATCTAGCGAAGATTATGCGATTTGAGAGTAAAGTCTTACTGTATACTTCAGAATCTAAGACGTATTATCCAATGAAGGTTAGTGAACTTGAACTGATTACAAAAGTTTCGTAAGGATGAATTGGATATTTTAAATTTGATAACTAAAATATTTGTGAATAAAAAATAGTTTATGGATTTATTATCTACTGGTATTTGGAAGAAAATAATAAGTCGTTTGTGCCAGATTTTATGGTAAAATACCTACAAACGTAGTACGTAGTGCAGCCTAAATACAAATAATATGTGGGAGGTGCACTTTACAAAATTTGTTCCCACACAATGAGCTTAAAGCTCACGAAAAAATTATTAGGACGCAACCTTTACTAATATACCAATAGAAAAATTTTCATTGTCTTCTACCTAGTTTTATGTATTATACAGGGTGTCGCATTGAAAACTTCAAATGTCGATTATTAGATAACTAATTTTTTATCAAAAAATAAACGAACACGTAGATTTTTAAGGGAGCGACGTGAGAGTGCTTAAATCGGCCTTATATTGCGTCCCCTTATCCAAAACAAAAATCGACGTGTTCGGTTATTTTTTTGAAAAAAATTTAGTTATCAAATAATTGACATTTAAAGTTTTTATTGAGACACCCTGTATGTTCTAAATCCAATACCAAGTGTTAAAAAAAGGTAAAATTAAAAAATATTACAATAATGATATTAAAAAAATTCAAAATACAGAGGGGTGCACAAAAAACGGCCAATGATGTAGCTTTGTTATTTCTTGTCCTATTTTAATAAGTTGTATGTCATATAAAATTTTATTTTTGAAAACATCAGAGGAGGAGGAGACAACTTTTCTTTTTCAAATGGCAACATATTTTTTTCGATTGAGAAAAATCATTAACAAAAATAACCTAAACCAATTATACCCATAATTGTTTTAAATTTTTTTTTAATTTAATTTAATTGTTTTTTTTTGTATTTGAGTTTTCAGTTTTTTATTTTTTATAAGTTTTGTTTATAAAAAAATTAATTTAAAAAAATTATTGGTATAATTGGCTTTGATTATTTTTGTTCAATCGAAAAAAATATGTTGCCGTTTGAAAAAGAAAAGTTGCCTCCTCCTCCTCTGATGTTTTCAAAAGTAAAATTAATCTTTTATTATCCGATAGAAGTATTCTTCAAAACATTTAATTTGATATATCACTTATTAAAATCGGATAAGAAATAACGAAGCTACATCGCTGGATATTTTTTGTGCACCCCTGTGTATACATAGTGTTTCGTAAGTAGCGTATAAATTTGAAACCCCATGTAGGAAATATTTTTTTAAGAAGAATAGTTCATATGAACATGTCCAATATTCATTCATAAAAAATTATAAGAATTTGAAAAAAAAATTAAATCAATTTATTACTAAAAAAATATCTCATGCTGTTTTGCAGGCCTGGCAAATTAAAATTATTTTGCACTTGAGCAACCGCATTGTTTACCCTCTCAAGTAATTGTGCTTGAGTATTTATCTCAATCGTGTACACATTTGTTTTGAGAGTACCACAAAGATAAAAATCTAACAGATTTAAGTCTGTAGATCGCGGTGGCCACGATATTGGTCCTCCAAAACCTATCCAATTATTATTGAAATTATCATTCAACCAATTAGTCACATTTCTTCCCCTATGAGGTGGCGCTCCATCGTGTTGATACCAAACCTGATTTAAGACATTTAAGGCTACGTTGTCAACAATATCTTGTACATTGCTATGAAATAGAATCAAATAATCATTCGATGTCAGTCTATTAGGCAGTACTTGCATTGATATTAATTGATTATTAAAAATCCCTGCCCAGACATTTGTTGGGAATCTTTGCTGAAATCCTCTTCTTTTTATTAACTTGGGATTTTCCAATGACCACGCATGTTCATTGTGGTAATTTGGTGTAGTTCCTCTGCCAAATTGACTTTCATCCGTCCAAATAATTTTTGAGCAAAAGTTTGGATCTGCTGCCTTTTTTTCCAACAACCATTGACAAAAGTTTAAACGTCTGATCTCATCTCCTGGCTGAAGGGCTTGTACTAGTTGAAAATTATATGGATGCATTACTTCCCTCTTTAGCATCTTCCAAATAAATGATTGAGAAATACCTTGCATTGAAGAAACACTGCGTATACTTGTACGAGGATTTTCAATAAAGGCGTCTATCACTGCTTCTTCTTCTTCAAATGTATGTTTTTCAGGGGCACCAATTTTTGGTGTACAATGTATGTTTCCGGTGTCCCTTAATCTTTGAAAGGTCTTGGAGAAAACGTGGTAAGAAGAGTGACGTCTATTGGGAAACCTGCGTTGATATTCTCTACTTGCTTGCAAACTACCATTACAAAATCCGTAAATAAAAATTATATTGGCATATTCAGAATTACTAAACATTTCGTAGCTTTTGTTATTTGTTTCTAACTTAAATACGATAAATGTTTAAATTTTTATTATTTATACCCAGATTCTGGTCAAATCATTTAAGTTTAAATTTCCATGGTTACATTATTTGCTTCTAATTAAAGGTCTTTAATTTTGACCAGAATCTGCCTATTAAATGCCAAAATTAAAAAAAGACGATTTTCAAAGCATGCTAAATTATATTTTTTTAGTAATAAATTAATTTAATTTAATTTTCTTGAAATGCTTATAACTTTTTTATGAATGAATATTGGACATGTTCATATGAACTTTTCTTCTTAAAAAAGTATTTCCTACATGGGGTTTCAAATTTATACGCTACTTACGAAACACCCTGTATTGAAAGTTTTTAATATCATTATTGTAATATTTTTAAATTTTAACTCTTTAAATATTTATACTAGAATTTTTCAAATTATCATTAATTGAAAAATTATAATACTCATATTTACTGAAATATCTCTAATCTATTATTATTATATTTCCTTTTCTATTTAAAAAACCATTCACACAGACAGGTAATATTTAAAAAATTATTGTAATAATTAATTTCAACTAGGCAAAAAATACCTATTGTAATTTGTAATTATAAATAGTCCTCATGTTTAAAAAGTGATTTATAACATAATGATACGCAATTAATAAATAATTATTCACAACATAAAAACAAGTTCAAAAAAATGATAATAAAAGTTAAATACCCAGTCAATAAATTTTAAGAGACAACTAAAACTTACAATACATTTAAAATGGAGAAACCGACAGAAAAAAGGCATATTTTTTATTTTATTTTGTCTTCTGGAATCAGTGTTTAAATTTCTGGTCCTTATCATTTTCATAGTAGTATTTTCATTTTGTAGTTTTTTTGTGCAGAGATTGGAGGGATGCTTTCTATGAAGTTGAATAATATTGAAATTTTCTTGAAAAATTTTTTATTGCAATTTACCAAAAATGTTTACACCTTTCGGGATGAATTATTAAAAAAATGAATTAATAAAAAAACAATTGAAGAAATTATACAATTGAAGACTTTTTTGGCAAATTAACCTTTTTTTGGAAAACCCATATTTTCAGTACTCCGATTTATTAGTTAAATTAATACTTGGTTAAATTCAGACCATAATGATGAAGTTGATCGTACAAGAACTGGACTCGTCCCAGATTTGCACAAAAATGTTTATTATTTTAGTCTAATGTTGAGAGATTTAACCGAGTGGGGAAGTATATTTTGATATTTTTGGCGCGGCGTAATGTGTAATTCTTTTATTTTTGGCTTGGTTTGATGTGTTTTCAGTAATAATGCAATAGGGGTTCTTAGTGAAAAAGAACTCAGTTACTTAGTGATAAAGCATGATGTAAATAATCCTTCTTTGAAAGAAAAGAAAGAAATAATGTAAAATCTATTCGTAAGACGCAAAGACCCTAATATTTGGAGCACCAAAAATGAACAACATAATCACGAAGAGATTGATATCAGAGATGAAGTAATCTGTTTACTGGAGTACTTATCAAAATATAATATTATACGTAGTAACCAACATGGTTTTAGAGTTGTTTCTCCACGGAAACTGCTACATTATTTGAAGTTAAAAAAATTAATGATGGTTTAGACAGGGGATTAGAGGTCTTTGGTTTTTAATCTTATTAATTTTGATTTTGTCAGAGTGAAACTGGATAGAATGAGAATACGGGTTTTTTTCTTGGATGGCTTATCTTTTTTTAGTTAAAAGAAGATTTGTAGTTAAACTTAATAATTCTTTTCCTGAACACTCCAAGGGAGCATTTTGGGACTTTTGAATTTCGTTGTATTTATTGAAGATTTACTTCTATCTATTACTTCAGGAGATGTATATTTGTATGCTGATGATAGTAGCATAATCGTTTCTGTACTGAACTATGATGAATAAGGTCATCATGACTTGCAAGATTGGTGTGATCAAAACCAGCCAGTCAATAATCTCAAGAAAAATAATCAGATATCTATAAAAAGATTAAGGTTTCTGATTTTAATATCTAAAACCAAATCATCGAGGTCTCTAACTCAACGTCTTTTCTAGGCACTATTATTCACAAACATCTGTTGTGTCATGAACAGCATATAATAATTAAGTAACAATTCCTGAGGATTGACCAATTGCCTTAGGTAAATTGGGTTTCAATCTATTCTAAGATTGACTAGCATGTCGGGTCAAAAGAAGAAATTAAAAAAAATCAGTCAATCATAGATACGGCTGGAAATAAGTAGTCAAAGTTGAAATCAAAGTTTCCAGCCATGTCTAGGATTGACTATGGAAAGTCCGAACTGCGTTTTTTAGTTTCTACCTTTCACCGGACATGCTAGTCAATCCTAAATCGACTGAAAGCTACTAAGTAAAAGGCCGAAACATTTCTTTACTTCAGGTTTTGCCCAAGGTAATTGGTTAATCCTGAGGATTGACTAGACAAACCTTCGGCCTTTGACCATAACTCCATAACATATGCAGTATTCAAAAAAAGTAGAGCAACATTTACATTTTCTTGATATATAGCTTGATTAATATTATTTCATAATTTTTTTATTAAATAAAATTAAAAATTGCAGGTTTAGTAAAATAATTTAGTAATAAGGCTGGAAAAAAGTAGAGCAACAATTAGAAACTTATTATTTATTCATATAAAAATACAAAAATACAAAAAATTAAAGTGTAAACTAGTATTTTGTCCAATTCTCATTGTTCTTAAGTATATCAGCACATCTTCTGGGCATTGATTTTAAAAGATTATTCATTAAAATTGGATCTACTTCATCCCAAGCATTTTGAAGCGCCGAAAAGACTTCGTCCGAATTTTTGTAAGTTTTATAGCTAATTTTGTTATCCAAAATACTCCAAAGGTTTTCAATTGGATTTAAATCCGGAGATTGTGATGGCCATTTCAATAAATTAATTTTTTCTTCCGCAAACCATTGTTTTACAAACTTTGATGTATGCTTCGGATCATTATCCTGCTGAAAGAAGTGACGTAATGGGAGAGTGTTATCTCTATAATATTTTTATACACAAAACGATCCATTTATGCCATTTATAAGATGAATGGGGCCTATTCCGAAACAAGAGAAGCACCTTCAAATCATTACAGATCGACCACCATGTTTTACTGTATGTCGAACATATTTGGGATGTAATCTTTTGCCCTCAGAAAGGTCTCATATATTGGATTTCATCACTACTTATCAAGCCAAACTTTGATTCGTCACTGAATATTACCCTATTCCAATCTTCCAAAGTCCAATTAATGTGGCCTTGAGCAAATTTCCATTCCATTTTTTTGCACGTGATTGTACATGATCATTTTAGAAAATAAGCATCAAACCTAAGAGCACCAAAGTACAGTCTCACGCCTTCCATGATAAATCTCCATATTTTGGTATAGGATTGTACCATCTCATTCATCTTTGGGTGACAAACCTTTTACATATTAGATTCAAGATTCAAAGCAATAATTAAAATTACTCAATAACAATTTTTACAAATTCTTCAGCCGTAGTACTTTGGAGGCCGAAATGAATGTATGAGCTCAATTTTAGTTATGGTCCATGGCATGAACAAGTCAGCTTTTGTATCTTGCTCTTACTCACTAGAAACATAGGACCCAGTCCTGAGTGGGATTGAGATGATAGCGAGACTTGCTCGTGAAATCGATTTTTAGTATTAGTTGTAATATGTATTCATTTTACAAATGTATAATAAATAAAAAATTTAAAAAAATGAAAATATCTTATTGTTAATCCCCAGTATGTGTTGTTATCTGGAAAGTTTTTATCGTTTATTTTAAAATTTGGACTTGACCTGTTATTTGCACCAAGGTCTTCAATTATTGATAAATAAGATACTTCTGCAAAAAAATCATCAAAAATTTAAAACGCACTTAAACATACGTTATGTACTCGTGAATTTTTATTTTTCCGGTCATGTTAAAAGAATAATTTGCTCGTTAAACGAGCAGTTGTAATTTAAAAGGAGCTGAACTTTGAACTCGACCATTGCTGTAATTTTAGAGGTTTAGAACGAATTGTAACAGGATGCTTACCATTAAATTGTTTATCAATAATTAAAACATTTTATAAAAGTATGGTAGGTGCAAGTATTTAAAATTACAAAACAAACGATAATTTTTTACAGCCAATAATTATTAATTAATATTTTTGATAAAACCCACCTGTTGCCAAAAATTTTATGGTCATTAGTTATCAGTCAGTTTTAATTAATTTTTTTTATGGAAAAAGAAACAAAGTAATTATATTTTCATTGTACATTACTTAATTATGTTTATTCTAGTTTAAATAAAACAATAATTTTAATTAAATTTTGAGGACCAAAGGTCTTTACTTTACCAATATTTTTATCACAGTTTAGATAATAAAATATTTTCTAGTAGCCTTTTTATCTATTAAATTAATTCAAGTACATTTGTTATTACATAAACTTTGATCTTTGATGAAAAAGTATACGTAAAATCGTGACCGACGAGAATTTAGCCATAAACTTTCCAGCCATTATTTTATACATATATTTCTCTCTGTAAGAAGAATATGAAATTTAGCTTTACTATCTCTTAAAATAAATTGCAATTTATCAGATTACTACCAAAAAAATAAAATTATGGTTTTTTTCTTAATTAAAACCTCGAAAATTAGAGCTAGCATGAAAACTTGGGAAATTTAATGCAGATTTCTAATAGGGGTGGATTTAGGTCTTTGATTCCCCGGAGTACAATAAAATTGGTCTAATCCCGAAATATTGGCACATAGTTTTTAACTTAAAAAAATAATTGAGCAATATAGTTTATGAGTTTCATGGCCTGCAACCCCATTAGACTGTATACAAATCTTTTCCTGGTTACAATGCTTCAAAATTGAAACTAGAAAAAAATAGCAGCAAAAATTTGCCAAAAAAAATCATAAAAATAAAAACAAAATATGAAATTCATTTTTTATCTAAAATCCTTGCAGTTATAACTATTAAATAAAATGAGCAACGAAATGGTCTATTAGGGTACATTTAGCCTGCAGCCTCGATGCTCTCTGCTTGAACATCGCCAAAGATCCTCGTTGCTCAGATGTGACACAAAAATTTGAGTTGCCATCGCCAAACATATCTGTGATTGGTTCCTTGAAGCTCTCTCTCATTCTCTGCATTACTGTTTCATTCGAGAAGCAAACATTCTATGGAGCATCGCAGCTGCAGCATAAATGTACGTGAAGAGCAGTTTGGCGACATGCGAACAGCAAGCATCTTTGGCGATGTACAATGTGCAAGCAGCGAGGCTGCAGGCTAAATGTACCCTAAGGTTTTGCGCTTCTTGAGTTTACGATGACCAGACAATTTTTTACCTAAGAAGGACAAAGAATTTTTGGTCCCTACAAATTGGGTATGTTGTTTAGAGCTCGGCAACTACATTATCAAGCATGGTTTTTAAAAAATTTAACAGATGGAGCAGTTTAAGTAAGTTGACTTAAATACAGTTATCTTCTATTTGTGACTGCAGTAAGCTTGGTTGATCCTGTCGCTACTAGATGTCGCTTAAAGCTTGTTAAGCACTCTTAGTCCTTCCATCTGAGCGCACTGGACTTAAGTAACGTAACACACGGATCGTGACCCACATTCGGTAGGAATTCATGCACATTCCTACACGTGTGATTCAGAGGTGTGACGTCGGCAGTGACGTCGCCGTCGCGATGTCGGCCACCTTAGATGCTGAAAACGTGCGTGGTGCGTTAATGCAATCAAACTTTTGCCGAGGCGGGGCGCGTGCCTTTGTTTTGGCGAATGCACCCATGCGCTTTTGTTATCACTACTCACAATGAATGGCTTAAATTAAATTTTGAGTTTTTTTTATCAGAACGAAGCTACTGATTTCATTGTTTACTCTTATAAATAGGTTTTTGTTTCATGTAATGGTGTCAATTAGTTAAATTTATAGGGTATTCATTTATTTTTTATTGAGGCGTAATTATAAGTTAAGCCATTAAATATATTTAATATAACTTTGGAGGTTTTCTATCTTAGCGGCATTTCGATTAAAGCTGAAACAACTAAATTGTTTAAATTATCAGCTAGAATTTTTACTGGAAACTTAATGCGCCATTACAAACACGTTCGTTATATAGCGACCTTATTCATGACGGCGAAGGGCTAATTCGCTACGTGGCTGACGTGTTTATATAATACGGTCCCAGGACACAAGGGCTACAATTTTCAATCAAATCCTCTAAAAACATTTTTTCTTAAGAAAATTTTACTTACAAAAAGATAACATTAAATGAATATCATGGAACATGGAATCCTTACAAAAAATAGTGAATTTTGAAGAATTATTTTTAAGTAACTGTAAAATCCATTTTTTTGTTGAAATGGGTTAATTTTTGGACAAAAAAAAATTAAATTAAAATTTTTGTAAAATAAAAATTTTAGAAAACTATTTAATAATCAGTGATTATATTTTTCTGATGAAATATAAAAAAAGCTTTTATTTTTGATTTTATTGAGCAGCTAAAAATACATTTCTGATAATTTTTTTCTATAACAAAAGGTTTAATGACCAATAATTGTCTGTATATTTATAAATATTTTTAAACTCAATTAGCATAATATTTAATAATTTTTTGATAATATATATTTATGTACGTTCGTTTTATTACTACTATTATTTGTGTATTATAATTATCTGTTTTTATATTCTGTAATATTAATAAAAAAATAATTCCAACTTAACAATAATCAGATTAATGGGTCAATTAAATAATTATTATTAACAAAGGAAAATTATATTTTACTTGCTAATAATTATCAAGTTATTTTCATTTAATTTATTTTGAATTTTTGTTACAAATTGTGAAAACAAAAACATTTCACCGTAGTCACTAGACCAAGATCAAATTGTGATTTTTTGTAATTTCGAATTTTTCCCAATTTTCAAAGGGCTGTTTTTGAAAAATGCGCGTTAAATGGTATTAAAATGGCTTAATTCTATACCTGCAGGCCCAAATATACTAGAAAGAGTCAAAAAAGTTTTTTTCGATTTTTTTAACATTTTTTTAGAATTTCAAAAATGGCTGTAATTTTTAAACTACTGATCACAAAGCATAAAAATATTTCACAGTGATATAAAATTAGGCTATTTATATTATGTATTATGAAATTTAAGAAATGTTTCAAATTGTGAGTTTTTCAAATTTTCAATTTTTTTGAGTTTGTTAAATGTTGTATGTATTGGATAGAACTTACGTATATTGCTAGATTAACAACACAGTAAAATATATGCGATAGAGCCAAATACAGCGATTTTTTTTTAATTTTTTGGTTTTGGCGTACTTAGAAGTATCCTATGCAAGGTGTCCCAATTTGAGTTGCATTATATGGGTATCTTTGTTGTTAATAAAGTTACAGATACGTATAAATAGACAATATTTTGTAGTATTTTTATACTTTAAAATCAAAAATTCCCAGCTCTTCCGAAAATAAACGCAAAAGTTTTTAAAATTTTGATTATTTCGTTAACTTAAATATGATTTTTTAAAAAATATAACAAATTCTATTTTCAAGATATCGATTGCAACTTTTTTTTAAATAAATGAACGCCATATTAAATTTTTAAACAGTTAAGTTGGCTTTTTTCTGATTTCAACGATGTATTACAATCCATGTTTGAAGTAATACACTACGGAATATTTCATATTTAAATTAAATTAAATTAAATAAGCTATGACTTAGTCACAGGACTTCTTTAAACAAATGACGATTCGAGCTGTTATTTTAGATTATTGTATAGGATTAAGTCCAAAACATGTCATAATAGCTGTTATTTGTTTTTACATATTATCAGATACTATTTCAAGCTAAACATTTCATTGGATAGAAAATGTAACACACCTAAAAATATCAAGAATAATTCGTATTTATTTAAAAAAAAAATCCATCAAAATAATTATTTGCTGGTGATCCTATAACCTTAGACCAACGTGGCATTAATTAGCTTCACTTTCCAAATTTTTTTATTTAATAGTTATTAACTTGAGAGTAAGAAATTTCCTTATATCCAACTTGATTACATTTTCTTTATAAAACAATCAGATGCTACATGTTTCGCTGAAAATTTTGGCAACAATTTTAGGAAATTCTTGCCAATTTTATGTAGTTAATTATTGTTTTAGGCTTACAACAAATGACATACGTATAACATTTTATTTTTATTTTACCGACATGGTACAGGTCGTCTAATTCAGAATTTTTCCTTACACATGGGTCTTTACATGTTTTAAAAGGTAAATTAAATTTACACACGTTTGGTTTATCTGTATGATACAGGTCGGAATTTTGACACAATTTTTTGGTTTGCCTGTATGGTACAGGTCGTCACATTCTACCACTTTTAGTTTACCTGCATGGTACAGGTCGTCACATTTTTACTTATTTTGGTTTACCTATATGGTAAAGGTCGTCAAGATTTTGTTGTTCTTCATTTCAACCACTTTATTCATAAAACTGTTTTCCAAGTAAGTCGAAGCACATATTCTAAATTACAAAGTTTTTCATCTGAACGGTTTTAGCTTGATTATGTCAAACGATTTGTAAATTGAAGAAACTCCAATGAATTATTGAGATAAACTTAGTTTCTTCATATAGATTATAAGTTATTTTTAATATTCTTGTTTATTGTACAAGTTTAGATATTTGGCTGATTATAACGTTTTTTAGCTGTTGCCTGATGATGCTGAAAGTTTTCATCGAAACATGTATCATATGTTTGTTTTATAAATAAAATACAATCAAGTTGGACATAAGGAATTTTTTTACTCTCAAGTTAATAAACAACTATCCAAATCTCTGCATCGCCTAATAGTTTATGGTACAATTTTGAATTAACGACATTTTTTGTGGAAAAAAAGTCCCTCCAAAAAAACTAGGATGTTCCATTTTTTGTAGATGATTCTACGATATTCTTCTCACTACATCTTCTTAGGATACACTGTAATTATTTCCAATTAACAATTATTAAAATACAGGATGTTCCAAAAATGACGCAATAGCTTTCCAGTACGAACCTTTCAGGGATCCACAGAAAAATATCCGTTTGACCAATTGACCGAGATATGAAGAGACAAAGTTGGGAATTCATTTTTTTAAATTTAAAATTGCCTACAATAATTACCCATCATAATTTTCATTAAAAAAAATAAATTGTGAAGTTATTTACTAAAGACTAAAGAGAACCCAAAGTTTACAGGATAACTAGCGGGTTTTCAAAATTCATGCTAAAAAAGTTCAATTCCCAACTTTGCCTCTTCATATTTCGGTCAATTGGTCAATAGGACCTTTTGTTAACAATTTTTCTGAGGATCTCCCTTAAGGGTCTCCAACAACGTACTGGAGAGTTCTTGCGCAATTTTTGAACCACCCTGTATAAGTTTTCAAAATTAGAAAAGTTAGGTTAATCTGGGTTTTTTTCAAAAAATTTCGAGTTTTCATCAATAATTTTGCCCTTCCCAAGATGAAAGCCTAGATACGCCCTTGCAATAAACCCTTGATGTCAAATATATCATAGAAATTTTTTTTGAAGATTCTTTAAATCCAATTAGCAATATTTAATATTTGAGCGACAAGCTTCGCCAAGGAAAAATTCAAAATAATAATATATCAATTCAAAAATAATTGTAGATAAGTTAATGAAAACAATTTGTATAAAAATTTTGTTCCAGATTGTGAAAAGAAAAACATTTCACCATAGTCGGTATACCAAGATCAAATCGTGATTTTTTTTTAATTTAGAATTTTTCCTAATTTTCAAAGGCCTGATTTGGAAAAAATCGAGTTAAATAATTGCTTGATTCGTTACCTGCAGGCCCAAAATTACCAGAAAGAGTCAAACAGTTTTTTATCGATTTTTCGGGTTTATATCATTTTTTTTAGAAATTCAAAAATGGCTGTAATTTTAAAACTACTGATCACAATGCATAAAAAATATTTCACAGTGATATAAAATTAGGCTATTTATATTATGTATTATGAAATTTAAAAAATGCTTCAAATTGTGAGGTTTTCAAATTTTCAATTTTTTCGAGTTTGTTAAATGTTGTATGTATTAGATAGCACTTACATGTACTAATTGCTAGATTAACAACAAACCAAAATATATGGGAAAGGTCGAATTACAGCGAACAAAAAATTCAAAATAATAATAATAAATAAAATCAAAAATAATTGTAGAAGTTTAAGGTAATGAAAAAAAAATTGTATAAAAATTAAACTTCTACAATTATTTTTGAATTTATTTATTATTATTTTAAATTTTTTGTTGCAAGACTTTTATTTTTTGAAAAATCCAGTATAGTGCCCATTTAAAATATAAAAGTTGCTATTGATATCATGATAACCAAGCGTGTGATATGTTAGTAAAAACATATTTATATTCGCCTTTACGAAACAAGTAACTTTTATCCGAAACATTTTTTTGTAACTTTTCTAGGAAATGATATAATCAACTTTTTCAAAAATAGCTTTTTTCGGTTTTTGCGTTTATCTTCGGAATGGCTCGGAAGTTTTGATTATTTTAGATGGCATCAAAATGAGTATAAAAAACTGTAAAATAACCATTTAACCGAATCTGTAACTTAATTACTAACAAAGGTACCCATGCAATGCAACTCAAAATGGGAATGGGACACTCTGTATATTTTTAATAGTGTTACTAAAATGTATAAAGTGGGCTTCTAGTTTTGTGAAATTTAATCATTTTAGTTATAATCTTTTCAAATTTTTTTTCAAAATGCAAATTGTTGTATTTGGAATTTTTATTGAGCTCATCCATAGAAAATAAATAAAATAAAAAATAAAATGACTTTTCAACCTCTATAGAGTTTTTGTATTATTTTTGCTCGGAGCCAGGACCACCATTTTAGAAACACCCTGTATAGATCTAATAGGTCTATAAAATTAAAAAATGTTTGTTTCAAATTCTGAAATTTTTTAAATTTCCATTTTTTCGAATTTTTAAAATGAGGTGATTTAAAAAGTATGAATTTCATCGCAGTGCCAAGTAACAGATCATGGGAAATATCCCTGTGCTTAAGTAAATTTTACCTAATTAAGGAAAATTTACGTAATATTGCCCAAAATAGCGACTTTAAAGGCATTTCGTTGGGCATCAGTTAAGGCATTTTTACCTGGTAGACATTTTTACCAATAAGGCGAAAATTTACCATTATTTGACCTAATTTATTACTAATTAGTCGTATTTCTTCAAAGTTGAAAATAGGGAAATTCTAAAGTAAAATTTACCTAATTATTTTACCTAACATCGCCTTTAAAGTAAAAATGTCCTGTTAGTCAAATTTATAGTAAAACTTACTGTACTTTGACTTTTACAATGACTATTAGGGAAAAAATACTTCCTAGTAAAATTTTAGTAAATTTGGTTGCGTTTCCTATAATAGTAAAATTTCCTTATTGGTCAAAATTAGGGTTATTATAGTCAATAAATTTAAAGAAATAACTTTGTGGTCAAACTTACTAGTTTGGAGGACTTTAACGGCATAATTCTTTCTAGGCAATTTATGTAATGGTGGATATAGAAAAAATTACGTAATTTAGGACACTTTTTAATTTAAAGTTTTCCACAACAACTTGTTGATGTTTAATATAATATTTTTGTAGTAACATTATGTATACCTTAAAATTGTAAGATTATTATTAAATCTAATTTAATGTATTCTGTCTCAAACGCATAGCTGATTTATCATGATGGGAAGAACTTTCATAAAATCATATTGGATGTCTACAACATATTATTACTTATAAAAAATACTACCAGGGGATACAAAAGGAAGTCAAATTGATTCCACATCTATATTTATAATCTTGGTATTCTTCACAGAATTTAAATTAACCTTTAAATTTAAAAGAGACCACTGCTACAAATTTTTAGGTTATATTTTTAGGTTATAGGAACTTCGCGTTTGATCTCAAACGTTCGTGCCCTATTCTTGCCTTCAAAGTCAAATTTACTTATTCAGAACAAAAATACTTCAAAGTATTATTGACTTTGAGGTAAAAAGTTTCAATTTAGGGCAAAATTACTATAAAGTCAAATTTATAAGAATTTTTAACTAAGTTTCAAGGAAAAGTTATCTAATAGGCTAGAAAATAAGTAAAATTTCCTATTAGGTAAATTTTAGCAATGAATCTATTAGTAATAAATTTTAGGTTTAGTATAAATTTATCAAAGATTAATGATTATTTATATATTAAAATAAAGTTTTTTAAATAAAAAGTTAACAAATCATAGGACAGTTCTTTAAATAAATATTTAAAAATTTAAATTACACATAGAAAGCTAAGACTAAAATAAGTCTAATCTAATTAATAACAAAAATTATTTTTAAACAAAGATTTTTGAATTGTATTATTTCAAGGTAAAATCCATAAGTTTCACAGAATTTTTTTTATCGCAACCAAATTTGAAGCATAGGCGAGTAGTTTCAACAACACCCCGAACACTACATAATATTATAATGAATAATAAATATTAGTAAACTATCATGGATACTTTAACTTATGATGGAATTCATGTTCTCAACATATTTCTTTCTAAGAAATAAAAGTTGGTAGTCGTGAGCCAAAATCGTTGTAGAACATCCTAATTATTAAGGTTAGGAAATATTTGGGAAATACGTACTAAATTTTACGTCAGCATTACGTAAATTTAACGTAATCATGTTCTCAACATATTTCTCTCTAAGAAATAAAAGTTGGTAGTCGTGAGCCAAAATCGTTGTAGAACATCTTTATTATTAAGTTTAGGAAATATTTGGGAAATACGTAGTAAATTTTACGTGGCATTACGTAAATATAACGTAATTAACTTATAGGTAACTTCCTTATAGGTCGACAATTAGGGAAATATTACGTCGAAACTTCAGTCAATTTTTGCCCCTTTAGGTAAAATTTACATAAAGTTTACGTAATAACGACGTAATTCGTATAGGGCAAAACGACTTGATATACCTAAATTACGTAAAATACGTAATTTTGACCAAAATTGTTACTTGGGGAATGGGACACCCTGTATATTATAATAGTGTTACTAAAATCCTTTAAAATGTATAAAGTGGGCTTCTAGTTTTGTGAAATTCAATCATTTTAGTTATAATCTTTTCTAATTTTTTTTCAAAATGCAAATTGTTGTATTTTGAATTTTTATTGAGCTCATCCATAGAAAATAAATAAAATCAAAAATAAAATGACTTTTCAACTATAGAGTTTTTGTATTATTTTTGTTCGGAGCCAGGACCACCATTTTAGAAACACCCTGTATACAGGGTGTCCCATTATCTTGAACAAACATGAAAATGCGATTTTTAAAATATGGATATAACTTCTTTATTTTCTGTGGTACCCAAAAAGTATTTTGACATAATACAGACAATTTTTTGTGTACAATGCAGTAAAACAAATGAATATTTTTTTCGCTAACGGATTGACCGGAAATGAACCAAACTTATTTTTTTCTTATGGCAGCGAAATTGAATTTACACATATTCGGAATCAGTATTTTTTTCTGAGTAATTTGGTATATAAAAAAATAAAATTATTTGATTTTACAAACTAACATTGGACTTTAAGAGATGTAAATTGTCAATAACATAAATGTAACTATTTAAAATATTAAATGTAAAATAAATCTTAACACATATGTATGGACAGTTTACATCTATTCAAGGCCATTTTTGGTTAGTGAAATAAAATTGTTTCTATTTTTCTTAAATTATTACATATGATATATCAAATTACTCAGAAAAATGCACTAATTCCGAATATGTGTAAATCCAATATGGCTGCCATAAGAAAAAAATAAGTTTGGTTCATTTCCGGTAAATCCGTTGACGAAAAAAATTATTCATTTGTTTTACTCCATTGTACACAAAAAATTGTCTGTATTAAGTCAAAAAATTTTTTGGTACCACCGAAAATATATAGCCATATTTTGAAAATCGAAATACCTTATTTTTTCAAGATAGCGTTGGAACAATGGGATATTCAAATTTTTTGTAAATGAATTTCTATTACTTTGCCCTTTTAACCGACTTTCTATCTTCAATAATAACAAAGATACCCATACAGTCCAACGTCAAATGGGACACCCTGTAGATCTATAAAATTAAAATATGACTGTTTCAAATTCTGAAATTTTCCAAATTTCCATTTTTTGAATATTTTTTAAAAATTATGAATGAACAGCAAATCAAAACTCAAGTTTTTTTGAATTTGTGTTACAAAGTAAGCTTTTTAAAATCTAAATCCTGGGATCATTTTAACAATATCCAATATTCCGTTATAATGACCAGTGGGTGTTAATCCGCTCCCACTTTTTTATTTGGAGAGGTCTTAGGATGTTAGTAAATTTCAAATTTCCACGATTTTTTGGATTATTTTCAAGAAAAAAAATCATCATAAAAAATTATCACAATAAAAGTCATTTCCGAAAATTTTGAATGTAAAAATTTATAGGTGTAATTATTTAAAAACAAATCGATAGCAATTTTTTTTAGTTAAAAAGGTAATTATAGTCTATTATTTAATAATTTAGTGCATATATATTTTTTGTTTTGAATTAAATTTAAAAAAAAAGTAGATGCACTTTAGTTTAGTAGCAAAGCGGTTGGAATAATCGTAAGTACGTACGTAATTTACGTATTAAATCGATATTAATGTCACTGGATGCATTAAGAAGTTACGTCAAGAAAAAAAGGAGCAATTCGCCCCCCATTTTTCCGAATTGCCTGTTTAAGAAACGATAACGCGCGTTTTCACTTTCGAACGCGTGCAGGAATATTGAACGCATGCGCGCGCTCTCAGTCACTACAAACCGCAGGAATAGAGCTTAGAATCTCAGTATCCTAGTTAACTTGGGCAAGCGCACCGTACAAGTGTGGTACCCAAGTAATAACAACTTGATAACTAAAATAAATTACATATTTATTACCCCATTTTTTGATTAATAAATAAATAAAACATCACTTTATAGTGCTTTAATTGGAATGCTCTTATTTGGAACAAAATGTGATTTGGGATATTTAAAAACTTTAATTGGAAAGTGCGTGCGTTTGTTTTAAAATTTCGGTAGTGAAAGTGGAGCCAACTGAAAAGCGGGCGGGTGAAAGTTTGGTGTTAGTGTTTTGTTAATTTTGAGGACAATATGGATTCGCCTCAAATGTACGATAATCAACAACACACTCAAGGAAATCAATCGATTAATAACGAGGTGAAAAAGACTGTAATCATGAATAACAATAATAATAACAATTTGACGACTTTAAATAACAATACTGGAAATACGAAGCAAACCACTGCGTTATTGAAGCAGCATCATTTGCAGCAGTACCAACATGGGGAGTTGAGCGATTTAAATTCCCCGGAAATCAGCTTGGATTTGCAGAACTTGATAGACGATTCGCAGTTTAGTGATGGATTATTTTCTGATATCTTAGCAGGACAAAATAAGCAATTGCAAAATTTGAACCCTAGACAATTAATGAATAATGTCCCGAGTAATAACTACCCCCGAACCACTTTAGCGTATATGCCACAACCTGTACATAGTGGAGCTACTTATTCCGGGAACCAAAACTCAAACAGCGATTCAAATAGTTCAGCAGGAAGTGATGTTCCTAGCATCAAAGAGGAACCTGTTGATCCACAGGATTTTCGAAGACAGTGCGGAAATATGCTTCCGAATAATTACCTCCAAACACCTTCAGCTTACCCCAACTCAAATCCCACGTTTACGACGTTAACCCCAAGTACGGTACTGCATCATCAACAGATGAACATGAACGCGATGAAGAATAAAGCGGCGATGTTGAACCACCACCAAATGGCGCGAAAAACGATGAAACCGTGCGATAAAAATAGCGACGAATATCGGAGGCGGCGAGAAAGGAACAACATCGCCGTGAGGAAAAGCCGGGAAAAAGCTAAAGTGCGCACGCGCGAAACCGAAGAAAAAGTCAAACTCTTACTTAAAGAAAACGACAGATTACAAAAACGCATCGAACTTCTCATGGAAGAACTGAACGTCCTACGAAATCTATTCTCCAGCGTGGGTGTTCTGCCAGAACACGTTCACAGGGAAATCAACAAACACCTCGACGCTTTCCAACCCCAGCAACACAACATGTAAGACATTTTCCGAATAGACCGGAAGCTCGCGACATTTTTGGTTTCCGATTTCATACAGCATGCCTTTTGGAGGAGAGAATATTTACACTATAAGAACAATGAAAAGCGGATACTAAACCCCTGCACGCTCTCCGATCATTAGGAAAATTGCATTTCCATTTTCACAAAAAAATGGTGTTTTTCTCTGATTTAATATTGCAGTCTTGAAAATTATAGGCATGCGATTCGCACAGTCCCAAAGGGCTCAAATGGTCATGTGATCTTCTAATAAAAAAATATGATGTTCCGCATTTTCATAATGCATGACAATGAAAAAAATTAAAGTTTGTGTCATAAAACCCCCATAAAAAATTGGCATGCGCCCCTGGTTGACTCATGGGTGGAAATTTAGGTAAAGTTTTCTGGACTGATACTGAAGTTTGGTGAAAATTTTAAACTTCACTGTCATTCCACAATACTTTTTCTAAATTTTCCATCCTTAAGCCAACGAGGGCCGCGTGCCAATTTTTTATGGGGGTTTTATGACATAAACTTTAATTATTCGATTGGCATGCATTATGAAAACGCGGAAAATCATATTTTTTTATTACAAGATTAAATGACCCTTTGGGACCTTTTTTTTCAGCTTATCTGGCACAAAGGCCGTTTATTATACACTTAAGTTTTTCTAGATATTTTACTATCCCTGTTATGTTTTTTTTTCGGACCTTGCGAATCGCATGCCTATAATTTTCAAGATTTAAATTTATTTTAACTTTCTTTTGCTAAAAGGGCATGCAATATTAAATCAGAGAAAAACACCAAATTTTTGTGAAAATGGAAATGCAATTTTACATATGAACGGAAAGCGTGCAGGGGTTAGTACCCGCTTTTCTTTGTTCTTATAGGGTAAATATTCTCTCCTCCAAAAGGCATGCTGTATAAAATCGGAGACCAAATACTGTCGCGAGCTCCCAGTCTAGAAAGGACTTAACATTATTCTAATTTCTTGTTCTAATCTTAGGGCTGATGAAAGGCAGCGAATTATGGACATCGTACATGACTACGGGCCGTAGCTTTACCAACAACAACCTAATTTTTAAACAAAAACGGCCAAGTAAATTTAATTTATAATTTACTAGAGACTCCGTTAATTTAGATTTAAGTCGTTCAAGCTTTAAAACTTTATTTCCAATATGAAAAACTTAGATCTCCTTTAATGAAAACAAGCAAATTATTTATTAAAAAAAAACATTTACTACGCTTACATGCAGTATTGAAATCGTTTTGAAAACCCTTACTTTTGATTAGCTCACACAAATTTTCCAAACTAATCATTTATATCACGAATAAGGCTTTTCTATCTCGCTCTCACTCACTAGGAGTATAGGACCCACTTTTGAGCGGGAGTGAGATGATAACGTGACTTACTCGTGATTTTAGTATAGCTTTTTGAAAACGTTCTCAATGCTGCATGGAACCGTTGTGATTATTTAAATATTCAAGGGTGCGTTTTATATTACCTGAAATTTACTAAAAACACTAAAAGCTTTACATAATACAATAAAATTTCACAATTTTTAACTTCCTAAAATTAATATTGGTGTGGACTTGCAAATTCGACTTTTTGTTAAATGCATATTTTTACGGTTTTATTAGAAGCAGGAAATACTAATGGTCTTTTGAAATATTAGACGTAGTAACCTCTTTCAAAGGTCTTATATAATTTGAATAAAATACAAAAAATATTCTTGTAGAAAAAATCTTTCATAAATACAAAACTTCTAGGGTATCCTTCAAATTCCAAAAAATATCTCCAAAATAAGCTAATTAGTTGGATATTTTTTATTGGAATTTGTAAGGTGAATTCAAAAATTTTGGGAGTATAAAAATTGGCCAAGGACATTTAATTATTTTCTATAAATTGTTTTTGTGCAAAAAAATTACAAAAATTTAAAAATTAAGCACCTGTTCATTCATAAAAATTGACTACCAAATGTATAAATAAATTAATACATGATTTCATATTTCGCATTTTGTTTTAAGTATACAGGGTGTATCATAATATGTGGGAAAAAATTTACTAGTGGGCAGAAGATATAAAAATAATGAAAAAAGTTCTGATGAACATATGTCCAAATTCGTTTCCTAAAGGAGCTGCAGTTCTTCAAACACAAAAAAGAAGTTTTTGTTCATGTATTTCAGAATAGATCCTAGTAGAGCATCTAAATTTTAAAACGTTCTTAATTTACACTTAATTTACCTGCATGATTTTTTAGTTTGTTTTAAGTAGACTTTAGGAGCAATATTCTTGAATCAAATTTACACAAAAAATTGCTCTTATAGAAATTTGTTAGATTCCTAAGTAATTTCGAAGTGGAATATTCACTTTCAATAAAATATAACTGAAATTAATTACAAACAAAATAATGATCAATTTTGATCCACATATTTAGATACACCCAGTATACAGGGTGGTTCATTTAACCTCGAAATATCTTCAAAAGTAAGAGTTTTGGACAAAAAGTTTCTAAATTAATAAATGATTAAAAATTTCGGTTCTTGTTTTAAGTATATAGGGTGTATCATAATATTTGGGACAAAATTACTAATGGGCAGAAGACATAAAAATAATGAAAAAGTTGTTATAAACATGCTGCAGTTCTTCAAAGGTGTTGACAGAAAAGAGGCTTTTGGTCATTTATTTCAGAACAGAGCCTAGTAGAGATCTTAGAGGGTTCTTAATTTATACTTAATTTACCTCCATGATTTTTTGGTTTCTTTTAAGTAGTACTTTAATTGCTCTACATTTTTATAATATTATTGACCGTTTTCACCAACGATTCCTAAAATTTAGGTATTGCTTATAGTGCTAGTTGCAACTAAATTTTAGGAATCGTTGGTGAAAACGGTCATTTATTTCCAAAACAATATTTTTGAATCAAATTTACACAAAAAAGTTGCTCTTGTAGAAATCTGATAGATTCCTAGGTAATTTCGAAGTGAAATATTCACTTTTAATAACATATAACTGATATCAATTACAAACAAAATTATGATCAATTTTGGTCCACATATTTAGATATACCCTGTATACAGGGTGGTTCATTTAATCTGTATTGTCGAAATATCTTCAAAAGTAAGAGTTTTGAAAAAAAGTAAAATTTGTGTAGTTAGATTAGTCCAAACAATGGGTATAGTTTCTTTTACCTGTAGAACTTTTCATTTTGTTATAACTCTAAACTTATATTTTTTAAGAGATTCTGAATCTAGAGAAAAATATAATAAAATATTGTCGGAAGCAATTTTATTTTTAACATTAAATTTTTACAGATTTTTTTTAAATTTTTTATTTAAATTTGCTTACTTAAAAAACGTTTTTTCATATGAAATAATTTTCACATTATTAATAAAACTCTAAAAAATAAAATCCATAAAAAAAGCCAGAAAATGCTTCAGAAAATATTTTATTGGTTTTTTGATAGATTCAGATTCTATTAAAAATAGACCTGTTCCATTTTAATAAACTGAATTGGGGTTAGAATAACCAAAAATAAGTTTTCCAGCTGTAAAATAACAATGCCCAACCATAGACTATTTTTAGAGAAATTTTCACTCTTCGGGTTGAATGGACCACCCTGTATATTTTTTACAACATTAGAAAAATTGGATTATCATTTTTTTTTTAATTATAAAAAAATTAAAAACAGTAAACCTAAAGATTTAACGTATTACGTGTTAGTGATATTTCGAAAAAAAATTTTATTATGTTTTTTACCAACATTCAAAAATTGAGTCAATAAGTTGATAAATCCCGCATAATTATTATTGGGTTTAACTGCATACTTACACACTCAAAATTCATATAAATTGGTACCCTTAAGATTTTTTCGGTTTTAAAAAAGAGATTTTTTAAAAATAGAAAAAATTATCGAATTTTAAAATCAAGCATTTAGATATATAAACTATCCTTTTATAAATTAGCTACATATTTTTTTCCCAAAAAAGTCATTTAACAGTTTTTTAAAATCTAATATTTACGTACGACCTTCTCGAAATTTCAGTTTTACGATCCTTTCTCAAAACATAAAATAAAAAAATAAACCTAGTTATAATATTTTTTTAAATTTTTATAAAGCCATTTTAAACTTGAAGATTCTTATATTCAACAAAAATAATAAGAAAATAGTAAAAAATAATATTATTATTAACCAAAGATCTCTAAAACAATAAAAGAACTAAATATAAAAAAATAAAGTATACAGGGTGTCCACGGAAATAGGACCACCCTGGTAACTTTTTTATTTATGAAAATAAAAATTTGAAATTTTACCAAGTTATATGGCATAAAAAATGAATTTATTGAACTAAAAGAAATTTCAGTGTCACTTCCAGTTTTACCGGAAATGACATCAACTTTTTTTTCAAATTTAACACCCTATTTTTTGTATTTTCTATTAAACGCTGGTAACTTATAAGTATGTTTTTGACAAACAAAATTTTTTTTAATAAAATCTATTAAAAATTCCTACATACCTACATGTTGGGTATGACTGTAATCGGCAAAAATCTAAATAGGGGGTGGCCCCACTATCATGCCATTTAAAAAAATAAAGATATTTGCAAAAATCGCATTTTAAAAATTATAAAAATTAATTTCTCAAAATCTGTCGAATGAGTTTCACAATTTATTTTACATTTTTAAATTATTTAAGAGTAGTTTTAACAGATTTTATAAAAAGAAAATTTAAAAAAAATCCAAAATTTTTTTTGAAAATTAAAAAAAATATATCAAAATACATACTTAGAAGTTACCAGTGTTTAATAATAAGTGTAGGGTAATACATTTAATACATTTATTTAACTTTTTGTATGTTTTTGACATTAATTTTTTTTAATAAGATCTATTAAAAATTTCTTCATGTTGGGTATGACTGTAATCGGAAAAAATCGTCTATCTAAATAGGGGGTGGCCCCACCATCATGCCGTTTAGGAAAATTAAGATATTTGCAAAAATTTTATAAATTTCTCAAAATCTGTCGAATGAATTTCATATTTACAACTTATTTTACCTTTTTAAATTATTTAAGAGTAGTTTTAATAGATTTTATTAAAAAAACTAAAAAAAACTAAAAAAACCCAAATTTTTTTTTGAAAATTAAAAAAAAATTATCAAAAAGATACTTAGAAGTTACCAGTGTTTAATAATTAGTACATAAAGATTTATTACCCTACACTTATTATTAAACACTGGTAACTTTTAGTATGTTTTTGACAAAAAATATTTTTTTAGAATTTTCAAAAGAATTTTTTTTATTTTTTTTTAATAAAATCTATTAAAAATTCCTTCATGTTGGATATGACTGTAATCGGAAAAAAATCGTCTATCTAAATGGGGGTGGCCTCACTATCATGCCATTTAAAAAAATTAAGATATTTGCAAAAATCGCATTTTAAAAATTATAAAAATTAATTTCTCAAAATCTTTCGAATGAATATCATAATTTTCAATTTATTTTACCTTTTTAAATTATTTAAGAGTATTCCAATAGATTTTATTAAAAAATATTTAAAAAAACATCCAAAACTTTTTTTGAAAGGTCAAAAAAAAATTTTTTTTGTCAAAAGCATACTAAGCATACTAATCAGAACAAAAAATAGTGTTGCATTTAAAAAAAAGTTTGTCATTTCCAGTGAAACCGGAAGTGACATTGAATTTTTGTTTAGTTCAATAAATTAGTTTTCTTAAGTCTTATAAATAGTAAAATTTCAAATTTTTATTTTTGATAAATAAAGAAGCACAAATTCAAAAACTTGTTTTTTTCAAATTTCTTTCTAATAAGTACATATAGAAACTTACAAAAAATAAGGAAATACAATTCCAACTAAACGGGTACATTTTTCATTTTTTACTTTCCAACTAATTGTTGCTTTTTTCAAAAATTTTAAGAGAATTAAAGAGAATATTGTAATATTTTTTTTTAAATTACTCACTCCTAACCTTACAAATTTTATAAAAAAACTAATAATTTAAAACAACGGTATTTTTTTATTTTCCCAACTCTCAAAATCTAAAAAATTAGTAAAAACTTTTGAATATTATAACTATTACTATTAAACCAATAAATTTTATAAATGATATTATTTAAAGCTATTTTATTTTTAATAAAATCTTTTATGTTTTTACTCTTTTAGAAATCTTATTTAAAAGCATAACCCTCGCCAAATGCATCATAAAAACCGCAACTTATGCAAAATTTACATATATTTTTAAAATGACTATACATACATTTGCTAGTTGAAAATTAATTTCAACAATATTTGTTTAAAAAACAAATTTAAAAAAAATTAAAAAACCTTATCATAATATCTCTTAAAAATTTATGAATTTTTTTAATTACTTCAAAAAATAGACATTTTAAATTGTGATTAAGCTAAATACTGAAAATTCACTTTATTTCAAATTTTAATTTTTTAAGTTGTTTTTTACGAAAAAAAAGTGGATATTAGCTCATTTTAGTATTTTTTTTAATCAAAAATATTTGGAATTTTCGCCTTTTAAATCTTACAAATGATATAAAATTGAAATTGATCCAATAATCCCCACAAATATGAAATTTAATTTAAACGAAGTCTGAAATTTGGCGCATAAATATTTCATATACCACATAAATATGAAAATCATGTTTAAAATGAGACATTTTTAAATTACTGATAAATGATATTTTAAAATTCAAAGTAAACAAATGTTGTTATAATTTTATCGAAAATATAATTAGGAGTTATAAAAAATAAATTATATTTATATAATTTATCCGCAATTAAAAAGAATGAAGATTATGATTTATATAAACAAATAAATAAGAGAATTTTTAAAATAAATAAATATTATTTATCCGGTAATCTACTAATGATACGCAACTAATTGAAAGCAGTCTCGATTATAATAATTATTGAATGTGAAGGAAATCAGATTACAAATATTAATTACGATAAATTGTTTCCAAATGATAAATTAGTAATTAAGTAATTTAGCAAATTTATAAAGCATAAAAAAAATAAATGTTTATACGTGAATATGCTAATGATCACAATTTTTATTTGCAAATTTTAGTTGTTTATTTTTAGGAACTACTGGAATTATTTTTATGAATATTATGACATAATATGCAAAAAAAAAAACGATTTCAATTTAATTAAAATCTTATTGATGCAATTCTCCGAAATAATACTCATTTTTAATTTCAAGCATTTTATTTTAATTTAATACATATTTTAATTATCATTTTAATTACTTATCATAATCATTCATAATTTTATTTTACTATCTGCGAAAAAAAATCATTCAAAATTTTTATAATTAATTTTAAAACTGGGTTTCTAAAAATTTAGTTTTTGGATGGTTGTGATTAATTAATTAGGTCAAGTGCTAATTTTAAAATATTTGGAGTAGTGATTAAATCTTAATTACCAAATACTTATTTTTTTGTATATTATTATTTTTTTTGAAATATCTGTTTTTGGTATATTATAATACTAATCCAAAAAATTTGGAAAATAAAAAACTACTGGAATAAATTTATAATTTGGGAAAAATAGATTTTAAATTTAAAAAAATAAAATGGATAACATAAAAAAATAATTTGATAAATTTAAAGAAAAAAATATTAAATGCAAAATTAAACTGTACATTTTAGAGGCCTATTATGGAAGTAAAATTGCTAGAACAATTCTATAAATTTGATTTGCTGTGTTATTTAAACTATCTGGGTTCTTACTTTTTATGTAGTCTTTTAATCCTTTAATAATCTTCCACTTTTTCTTTCGTTTATTGTAATCTATTTAACAGCTTTACTAATTTTATCAATAATATATTCATGGGCAAATTTTTCATTATACTAAAATTATTCTATGTTCTTTACTGCTTCAATCTTCTAAATTCCAAACTTTTTACATTTTTATACTTCCAAGACCACTTTATTTTATTTTTAGTAAGTTAGTAACTCTAAAAACTTAATTAATTTTCTTTTACTTTTTGAAACTAATCTCTTCATTTTATCAAGGTGGTTGTATTAAAAAGTACAAGCAATTAAAAGTAAATTTTGGGTTAAAATAAACTCAATAAAACGCACCCTTAAAATAAAAATGAAAAACACAAAAAAATAAACGCAATAAAGTGCTTTACTTTGATTTTCCTTTTGTTAATCTTCGAAGCGCAAGATTTTGCGAAATGTAATATTTTTTTATTGTAAATTAACGGGTATTAATTAAATTAGAATTTATTCCGTTCGTTATTTGTGATGAATTAATAGAAATGTTAATTAAATTAATATATTTTTTATTAATTAAAACTAAGAGCAAAGCCTTAAAAAAACGCGTACCTTTTTTATTAGTATTTTTCGTTCGCTTTATTTTAAATAATTTGTTCACTAAATTAGCTTCATAAAAATTAAATAACTGCAATACTTTTTATATATTTCTATTAAATTTTTGCAATTATTTATTTGTAATAGAATAAATTTTAAAAACAAGAAAGTTTAGTGAACAAATTTATAAAATAATAATAATTAGAAAAAAACGAATGTAACTAAAAAAAATACAACCTTTATAAGTACCATTTTATAAATTTTAAATTTGTAAAATTCGTGTAATATAGTTTAATTCTTTATTTGTATAGTTAATTAGATTAAGTGAGAGCAGATTTTTTTATGTATTTGTTTGTATGTATATTGTATTATATATTTTATTATATTTTCCAAAGAGTACATTTTATTAAATGTTTCTAATAATTTAAGTTTATGGTGTAAATTTTATACTACTTAATTAAAAAGAAACACGCTATTTCTATGATTATTCTAATTTTATTTTCCTCTTTCTTTCTTACTTTCTTTCTATTCTTTCCTTATTCTTTTTTTGTTTGTTTTATAAATTTTTTGTTTTCTCCATTTTTGTCTTCTATTATTTAATAAAATTTTTGAGAACAATTTTTGTGTTTTATTAATCTTTTAGTTTAACTAAAAAAAAATTATCCACAAATGGTAATTTCAATAAAAACAGAAGAATTTTTGCTACAACCCAGAAATAAAAAGTATCGAAAAAAAGTTGTTCTGGTAGATTATAAAACTGAATTTTGAGAAGAGAAGGTAAGTACTTTTAAAATTATTAACAACTTTCTTTCCCAAGTTTTTTTTTTAATTTTTCTAACTGCTTAAAAAATAAATGTTTTTTGAGATTCGGGATTATGTTAGTTTAAATTTTGCTTTTTAAATAATTGCCATCATAATGTCTACAAAAATTACTTTACTCCAAATGGAATCACTGGAAAATACTTAGAGTGTTAATAAAAGCGTTTTTTGAGTTTTTTTTTCTTGCTTGGTTTCTTTTTAGTGGAACTTTTTTGATATTACTTACAAAAATTGTTCATTTCTAGTTTAAAATAAATGACCAAGTTTTGATAAAATTCTTCGTGACGATTTAAAAAAATTATATACTAAGAGTGTTAAAAAAAGCGTTTCTTGAGTTTTTTTTTTCTTGCTTGGTTTCTTTTTAGTGGCACTTTTTTGATATCACTTACAAAAATTCTTCATTTATAGTTTAAAATAAATGACAAAGTTTTGATAAAATTCTTCGTGACGATTTTCAAAAATTATATACTAAGAGTGTTAAAAAAAGCTTTTTTGAGTTTTTTTTTCTTGCTTGGTTTCTTTTCATTGGCAGTTTTTCGATATCACTTACAAAAGTTCTTCATTTATAGTTTAAAATAAATGACCAAGTTTTGATAAAATTCTTCGTGACGATTTTCAAAAATTATATACTAAGAGTGTTAAAAAAAGCTTTTTTGAGTTTTTTTCTTGCTTGGTTTCTTTTCATTGGCAGTTTTTTGATACCACTTACAAAAGTTCTTCATTTACAGTTTAAAATAAATGACCAAGTTTTGATAAAATTCTTCGTGACGATTTTCAAAAATTATATACTAAGAGTGTTAAAAAAAGCTTTTTTGAGTTTTTTTCTTGCTTGGTTTTTTTTCATTGGCAGTTTTTTGATACCACTTACAAAAGTTCTTCATTTATAGTTTAAAATAAATGACCAAGTTTTGATAAAATTCTTCGTGACGATTTTCAAAAATTATATACTAAGAGTGTTAAAAAAAGCGTTTTTGAGTTTTTTTTCTTGCTTGGTTTCTTTTCATTGGCAGTTTTTCGATATCAATTACAAAAGTTCTTCATTTATAGTTTAAAATAAATGACCAAGTTTTGATAAAATTCTTCGTGACGATTTTCAAAAATTATATACTAAGAGTGTTAAAAAAAGCTTTTTTGAGTTTTTTTCTTGCTTGGTTTCTTTTCATTGGCAGTTTTTTGATATCACTTACAAAAGTTCTTCATTTATAGTTTAAAATAAATGACCAAGTTTTGATAAAATTCTTCGTGACGATTTTCAAAAATTATATACTAAGAGTGTTAAAAAAAGCTTTTTTGAGTTTTTTTCTTGCTTGGTTTCTTTTCATTGGCAGTTTTTTGATATCACTTACAAAAGTTCTTCATTTATAGTTTAAAATAAATGACCAAGTTTTGATAAAATTCTTCGTGACGATTTTCAAAAATTATATACTAAGAGTGTTAAAAAAAGCTTTTTTGAGTTTTTTTTTTCTTGCTTGGTTTCTTTTCATTGGCAGTTTTTCGATATCACTTACAAAAGTTCTTCATTTATAGTTTAAAATAAATGACCAAGTTTTGATAAAATTCTTCGTGACGATTTTCAAAAATTATATACTAAGAGTGTTAAAAAAAGCGTTTTTGAGTTTTTTTTCTTGCTTGGTTTCTTTTCATTGGCAGTTTTTCGATATCACTTACAAAAGTTCTTCATTTATAGTTTAAAATAAATGACCAAGTTTTGATAAAATTCTTCGTGACGATTTTCAAAAATTATATACTAAGAGTGTTAAAAAAAGCGTTTTTGAGTTTTTTTTTCTTGCTTGGTTTCTTTTCATTGGCAGTTTTTTGATATCACTTACAAAAATTCTTCATTTATAGTTAAATATAAATGAACAAGTTTTGATAAAATTCGATTTTCAAAAATTATTTTAAAATCTCACTCGCCAAATGGAAATAAGATAGCCAACTGTAAAATAATGTTTGATTTCCTTAAATTTTGTCTTGATTTTTGTCATTTCTAAAAGTTTATAAAAGAAATTCTGCTAAAGGTGCAAATTACAAATAAAAAGTCTATTGAGATTTTTTAAATTGTTGATATGGATATTTTAGAAATAAAATTTAAGTTAACCAAATATTTTCCAAATTTTTGCTATTTAAAAAATATTTACCCTTTTTAGTACTTGGTGCATAAGTTTGATTTTTCATAAATTTTCGAAAATAATGGAATACTTCATTCTGATTGATCGATTCTACGATTTTAGCAAAAGCAATATACTAAGTTCGGAGTAGAATTTTTTCAGAAAAATTTTGAAAAAATAACACTATGAAAGTGTAATAAAATTTAAATTTTAGTAAATCACGAAAATTATCATTTTGGCACTTTGTATTAGCATCTATAACAAATCTATATAAACTATGAGTAGAAGGTATGGTACAAATTTGGAAATTTTCGAAAGTCCTTTAGCAGTACACGTATACGTCGTTTTGCGCCGGTTCGATTTACGCCGATTCACAATTACATCGATTGATTTCGATTTGTTTTTAAGAGGATAGTCGGCAAATTTGAGCGCTTGATTTTGAAATTCGCTTGATATTTGTGGTTTTGGTCATATTTTTTTTTCCATTGAAGCTTTTTTAAAATTTCTTTTTTTGGTAAACAGAAGAGTCTTGTGGCTACCAATTTCTTCTTTTTTTTTTTGGTAAGCCAAACCAAATAATCATACGGCAGCAGTAAAACGGGCTCTTTACAAAAAATGTTCGCTTAGCGGCGTTTTGAAAAATTCTAAAAAACTAATTGAAATAATATTTTTTTCCAACGCTAGAATAAGTTAAGATATAAACGAAGAGTTTGATGTTGCGTTTTTTTGTTTTAAATATATTTTTAAACTATTTACAGCATCCCAAAAATTAAGTAAAATTTTAAGAAATTTTTGGGATGCTGTAAAAAATTTAAAAATATATTTAAAACAAAAAAACGCAACATCAAACTCTTCGTTTACATCTTAACTTATTTCTAGTGGTGGAAAAAAAGTATTATTTCAACTTGTTTTTTAGAATGTTTCAAAACGCCGCTAAGCGAACATTTTTTGTAAAGAGCCCGTTTTACTGCTGCCATATGATTATTTGACTTAACTTACCAAAACAAAGAAAGAAGAAATTGGTAGCCAGAAGACTCTTCTTTATACCAAAAAAAAAAATTTTAAAAAAGCTCCACTGGAAAAAAACTTATGACCAAAATCGCAAATATCAAGAGAATTTCAAAATCAAGCGCTCAAATTTGCCGGCTATCGCCTTGTTTCATTATGGGCGACAATAGTGATTTAGAACCCAAATATTTTGCGAAAAATGATGTGTGTGTCATTTTACGCAGGTGTCTCTCGGAATGGAACAGAACCCCGGCGTAAAACGACGTTTTCCTGTATTCTGGAATAGGAAGAAAACCAAATTTTAAAGAAAAAAACAACAAAAATCCGAATTTACAAAAAATCAAATCTCTGAACGTTTCAAATTTTTGAGTTTTCACTGTAAAAGGAAAATCATGCGAGGATATAAGTTTCCAATTTACTCCACACCTGTTGTTTTAAGTAGTAACTGTTTTTCTTACAAAATATATATGGTCATTTTAGAATTTGAAAATTTTGAAGAATTGAAACCAAATTCGATGAGCGAAACTACATTTTATTTAAAGTATTTTATCAAATTTATTCTTTAAGCTTTGAGATATAAAATCAATATGAATAAAAAATAAATAAAATAGATAAGCATGTTAAAAAATAAAGGAGCAAGTATATCGTACGATTCTTATTATTGTTATTTAATAAACAAGCTTGATATAAATTTAATCATTTATGGAAGAAAAGATAACAAGTAAGAAGCGTCACATTTAACTCAAGCGTCAGAGAGGTCAAAATCGTAATCTTCGATTACGTTGAAAATTTTGGATACTCCACTAGCTCTTTAAGACACCGCAAGAGCGTTTGAAATGGTTAGAAACTGAAAAGTGGCGCATGCGTTCTCATGCCTTACCTTGGCACAGATTGAGCACCTATTCCATTTTGTTGTTTATTATGTGGTAGTCTTACCTGAGTTATATAAGAGGAGTTTTCTATTATTTTCACTTTTTAAACATAGTTTTGATAATTGAGCGACTGTATACTCTCCTTTCACTCACACACACCGAAGTTATAAGAAAACAGTTTTGGTACCATCATATCATCCAAATAAAAATTATACCAACAAAAATAAAATAGGCAGCGAAATGCATTTCTTATATTTTGCAAAAATTTCAGAATATATACTTTGATGAAAATTGGTGAAAAGTAAGAATTGGTGATTGGTTTCAGCAAATTTTTGAGTAAACCGTAATAGGTTGAAAGAATATTTAAAAATTGTATTTTTGTAGTGAACATTCCTTAGTAACAAAATAAAATAAAACTAATTAAAAATCCCAACAAGGTTTTCCACTAACTCCATCCTACTGCTATCAAGAACTAATTTTAAAACAGCAAAAACTTTTATGTACTCGACATTCAATCGTAAATAAGTATCACCCACGCTTTTGTAAATCAGCTTTCATGTTTTTAAACGTAAAACCTCATTGTCTTGTAAGAGCCAAAGATTCGAAAGTTTTGTTTATAAAATTCGGCGGTGCGCTCTTATTTCCGGGTCCTATTACGTAAAGTCTTCAGGAAAAGGTAGTATTATTTATTAAACGGAGTTGTTTTATAACTTGTTACATAAATAGAATTGAAATTAAAAATAGGGTACCTCGTATTGTCTTTTCAATAATGAGTTGCACGAGTTAATTACTTTGAAATAGTAGGAAATTATTATTATTTTTCGGAGGTTTGTTTCAAGAAAGTTATATAACCAAAGATTTAAAAAATGTATTTTTATTTATATTCCTCTTATCCTAGAAAATCCAAAAATTATTACTTTAATCTCCATTTGTCACTTGTTTGCTTATGTTTTTTCGTTTAATTTGTTAATTATGCAAGATATTAAAAAAATATTTTAATAAAAGTTGTTTTTTTTTTAAAAGACCTTTCAAACGATACCATACTCGACCTATGTTGCCATTTAAAAAAGCAAAGTTACCTCCGGTTCCGGGCACTTCCGGTTTGTTCCGGAAAATAGTAAGTGCACCAATGGATTCTTTGGGTTCACTTTGGTAATTAAAATTTTTATTCTACCTATGTGCGACAAACTGTTTTCGAGATAAAGAGCTGTTACGGGTGGTTTGACTCACCCTGTATAAAAATTCAATATTTTATTTAAGAGCCAAAAACAGAATCTTTTTGATTTTTTAGTAAAAGCTTTCCCAAATCAAATTAAGAAGTAAAGGATTAAAAGGGTGTAGTCTTTCAAATACAAAATAATACAGGGTGCTTTTTAAGTTGGTACTTTTTTGAACATGATGTAAAACTCAATAAAATAAGTGCTTTTGGCAAAATAATATTTTATATAGTATAAAAATCTTCATATAAATAAGTAAACTATATGTACACGTCTTAACTAAAATGTTCAAAATGTTCAAAATTGGAAAAATTAGCTTTTTGATTTTTTGTTATTTTGTTTTTACTTATTTTTTAGTGCTGTTTTTTTTTCTGATTTTTTTCATTTATAGCCAGCAAAAGGTGAACAAAAGCAACCACACATATTAATTTAAAGACTTTGATACATACAAAAATATTTTGCCATACGAAGTTTATTGAGTATTACATCATGAAAAAATATATACAGGGTGTCGCTAAATTCGACCGACAAAGCTTACCAGGAGATAGTAGATCCAAAAATAAATTTTTAACAAAATAAATTGTAAGTTTTTTGGTTTTCCAAATGAAATTTGTAATTCTTTTTTCCTTTTTCAAGGATATTATTAATTTTCTAAAAAATACATGGAATTAACGGAATTGAAAATTTTTTTCTTGAACAATTTAATGAAAATAATCCTTTATTTAAAAATTTGTGTTTGTAATTTTTTCTCATTTTATTTTACTGATTATAAATTATAGTTTGAGTATTAAACTAAAACTATAAATATTTTAGTTTAGTATGTAATATCACATTTTTTAAACTTAACATTGTAAATTCAATATCTTATCACATATTTTAATTTGTACTTCGAAATTTATTATTATTGATAGAAATTTGCAAGGTGTTTTAAGTAAATTATTAGTTTTGAATACTTATACTTATTAAATTGTTAATTTTTATGTCAATTTTATTATTTAGTTAAATCGGGATTTATTAAATGACGTACATAAATTTTTAATTATTTTTTATCTTTCTTGGAAAATAACGTATATTATTTATACCGTCATTTTCATCATCATAAATCATAAACAAAAAACATAATTTTGAATTATCATTTTAAGCTTAAAAATACGTTACAACATAATAATAAAAAAACATCATAATATGGGTGTTTTTATTTTCTTAATAAACTAATATCGTATGAAAAGCAAAACAAAAATTCAATGTAAATAGAGTAGATTCATCACTGGTATTATGGCAGTAAAACTATTTCTGCATAAGGCTTCAAAATGTAAATGTACGCAATATGGTAGTTTAAATAATTTAGCTACTAAGTCAGAAAAAAATATAAATCTGACGTAGGAGACTTGAGAGCTAATAAAAGCCGCAATGTTCAATTTCATGATTTATCACGATTTTTTTTCCCAAATTCGCGCGCTCTAGCGGTCCGCATTAATTCTAGCGTATGATAATTTGCAACAAAGCTACACCGGGCTATCTATCCACTTTTAGGATCTCCGACGAGAAAGATGTTCTTAATTAATTTTGGTCTACAGCTAAAATATTCAGATTCTCGTTCATAAAATTAACTTAAGTGCGAGAAATAATGTATTAGGTATTAGTTCGAATTTTTCGAAATAATTAATAGTTATTCTAAACGTCAATAAATAATAGAAGTGCAAACTGATATTTACTTATCTTAGATTTGCAGTACTTTGATATATAAGCAAAAAAATTGTTCAAATACTATTATTTTTGAAGTAAAAGTAGGTAAAGGACCTTTTAATTGCAGTTATTAATAATGTAATAAATATGAAATTACTAAATATATTTTAATATCGTAAACAAAATATGATTCTTAAAATGATAATAAAGTTATATCACTTGACAGGTGTAATGTTAATAAACATCTAAACATGAATTATCACAAATAGTAAAGTTCTAGTAAATTCTCTTATACTTATGTTCTTTTCTTACTTCCAAGTTATTTCTATGTTTTTAGATCTTTTTATATTTAATTTCTAGGAAATTCCCAATATTTTATTTAAAAGTTCTGGTTTAAATTAATTTTTAAATAATTCCCATGTACAGGGTGAGCTAAAATGATTGAGGCTTGATATGTATGCAACCAAATATGCAGGTTGGTACAACTATAAATTTAGGGCGCGTTCCACTAAAGCCCACGACCACGACCGCAAAATTTTCCCGTTCCACTAGCTCAAAACGTCACCATTCAACAAACGACCACAGAAACCCATGAATAAATACGGTCTTTGTGAGCTTCTTGCGGTCGCCATCGATGACGTTTTTATGCACGAAAGAAACAACCGCGGTCTTATGTGGAATGACTTTGCGGTCGTCGTGGGCATTGCGAGTCTTTAGTGGAACGCGCCCTTAATAGAAAAATAGTAAGCCAATGGGGTAGCAAATATTTATTTCAAAATTAATATAATGATCATAACAAATCGAGAATTCTAAACAAATATACAAATTTAAGTTATTTATTATGGTTTTATGTTTTTGAAAATAAAAAGCGTAGAATTAGCTCTCGAATTTTATGACAAATGTCAAATGTTGAAAATGATGACCTTCATTGACGAGGTAGATGTTAACACAAAACAAAGATTTACGCAAAGTAGACTTCATAAAAACTGATGTTTATGAAACAGAAGTGCCAATAACTAAATACAAAAATCTGAAGTATTGACACAACGGTAAAAATTACGACTCTGCTTTTGTGAAGTCTAGTTACTTTGTTATAATTTTGACATAATTTTGTGTTACTATAAACTTGAAGCGAACAAATTTCCCTGATTTTTAGGCGGGAAATTTGATTTGACCACAATCATTTTAGCTCACCCTGTACATATTTTAGTGAACTATTAGCGAATCCACACATTTTTAATAAGTTCAGATATCGCCTTACCAACATGGATTCATATCAAGACGATCTATTACCACCAATTTACCTACCATTACTCGAGCTATATCGAATGCCATGGATCTGGGGAAACAAACGGACGTACTATACACAGACTTGACTAAAGCCTTCGATCGAATGGACAACAATATTCTTTTTATTCGGCTCGATGAAAACCGTGTACCTCAAAACATCATAAATGTTGTAAAATATCTGTCTAACGATTGTATACCGATTCATCGACAATACACTTTCATCGACATAACCATTTCATCGAATGCCATTTCATCGACAGTCCGTTTCATAGACACGACCGTTTAATTGAGACAGACGTTTCATCGACACAGACGTTTCATCGACACAGACGTTTCATCAACATGTTTTTTTCATCGACATTACCTTTACATCGACAAACCTTTTCATGGACAAGAACCTCTCATCGACAATACTTTTTCATCAAGACAGACTTTTCATCGACAACCGTTCCCTCGATACTATATTTTCTTCGACAAGGACACATAATGTCGATGAAATTCTTTGTCGATGAAAAAGTAATGTCGATGAAACGTCCTTGTCGATGAAAAGTTGGTGTCGATGAAACGGTTGTTAATGAAATGGCAATGTCGATGAAACGTCCTTATCGAAGGATAAGTTTGTCAATGAAATGGCAATGTCGATGAAAGGTCCTTATCGAAGGATAAGTTTGTCGATGAAAAGGTAGTATTGATGAAGTGGTTGTCGATAAAAAGGTAATATCCATGAAACTTTCGTATCGATGAATTTACCATGTCGATGAAAGGTCCATGTTGATGTAAACGTCATGTGACATGGCAACGGTTCATCGACATGAACTGTCGATGAAATAGACTGTCAATACCATTCTAATAAATTCCAATTGCGGTGTTTCTTCTGATCAGTGCACGAAATCAAGTGGTGTACCACAGGTTTCGAATTCTTGTCTCCAGCTTCATTAGTTGTGCTTATTATGTGGTTGATTGTGATATAATCGCTTATGCTGATGATCTAAAGTTATACTCTGTTGTTAATTGTGAGTTTAACTATCAAAAACTTCAATCCAATCTACAAAAATTTTGGCTGTGGTGTACGAACAACTGTCTTAAGTTAAATGTTTGAAAGTATACTTTAATGTCCTACAAGTGGAATCAACAGAGTAAATACATATTATGATTTATGCATTACTTTTGATGTAAAACTTACTTTTAACGGTTATACAGGGTGTCTCACGTTTTATCCAGCAATTTTTTTTAGATAGTAAATGTCATTGTGAACAAAAAATTTCCTATAAACTATTATGTTTTTTCGACTCCTTAAAAAGTTACAGCAATTTTAAAATTACTAAATTTTCATGATTTTTGTGGAACGCCGTTGACAAGTCAGATTGAAATCCAAATTGCCTTGAGGATATCAGATTTTCTTTACATAAAAAGGAAGACAATATCACATAATATAATTTTTCAAAAAAATTTGAAAACGTGGAGAGCAGTGAAATGAGCCTATATTTTTCAACTGCCATAATATATCTGTTTTTATGTCACGGAATTACAAGGGATATTTTTAAGGATTCTGAAAAATATCCAATGTTAAAAAAGATATCTACAAGATAAGCTAGATGAAGGGCAAGTTACTCAGCACAATCCATTATAGTATTTCATTGAATTCAGCACATTTTCTATTTGAAACTTCAATTTAAATATTAAACATTTCTCTATCAGAAAAATAAGTCTTTTTGTCAATGAAATCTCTTGCACATTATAATAATAATTTATTTATTCACGTCTGTCGTATTACAAACATTAAGGATAGCATTTTCATCTAGACCCTTTCTTTCGGGAATAACCTGTATGATCAAATATGGATTTAAGTGACCTGAGTAAAAATATTTTATTGCTGAGAGGAGAAAAGATCTACAGCCTACAGCCTACAGCTAATATATTGATTGCAATGATTCTTGGTCTTTTGCTCGAGGGACATTTGTTCGTCAGGATATTTGCTGGATAAGATTGGTCGACAGGATTACTTGACGGGACATTTGTTTTACAGGTACTTACGTAAATAGCATTTATGAAAATTCGCTGTGCATACCTAGCTAATCTGTTTTACGTACAATCACGTGCAATGATATCAAGGACACAAAAGTAATATTCTGATCCAATGGCAAGCGTTCGCAGACACAAGACCACACTAATTTTGAAAGAAATGAATACGACTTAAGTTGCGTGTAGGGTCCTTTCAAATTTCGTGGGATGTCGTGTTTGCGAAGACTTGCTATTTGGTCAGAATATTTCTTTTGTGTCCTCGATATCTTTGCGCGTGATTGTACACCGTGCGGCGTCTTTCTCCTTTCTTTCATTTTTTCCCGATCTTATGCTGATTTTCCAGCCAATATTCCTCGATTTCCAGAATAATTGGTATTATGTTGCATTGTAACAGTTTTTTTTTAATCTGTTCTCTGTCTCGCTTCTGTACAATTCTGTATCTACTGTTTCTCCGCTTCCGCAATACAAGCACGAAGGATCATTTATCTTCTTGATTTTCGCGAAACATGTAAAACATCCGTGGCTTGCGTTGTCCAGTATCAATCTGGCCATGTTTTCTAGAATGTATATTTAGCATGATCTCATACATCGACTTCCATTTATTTACCATGAATTTAGAATGTCGTTTTTTGCTATTTGCTTTTCATGGTTCGCTTTTCCCATTCTTGAACCAATAACGATAAAGGGGGTCTTCTTGCAAAAATATCCGGAGCCTCTGTAGAAATAGTACGATATTCTCTGCGCACTCTTATCGAAAGTTGTCTATCTACTGAGTCCAACAGAACTCTATACTTTTTTATTTTAGTTGCCTCTTTTCATATGGTTGCTGCATACAAAACCGTGCTTTCTCCAACCCGTCACTTTTTGGATTTGTTCTCCGAAGGTTAGATTCTTGTCAAGTTCTACTTTTTCTTAGGGTGCATTGTATTCCCTTGGATTGTGAATGTTATCTCCTCTGCTTTCTTTCTGCCGGATAACAGTAGCACCTTCATCTTCTGTGGCGCTATTTTTCCTCCATCTTTCATTGCCTTGATCAGCTCATCTGGAGTTTTTCCAGTCGTCACGATGGCGATGGCCCGAACTTCCGTTTACGCTATTAGTTCTACCCCATTTGGAACTTTATATTTTAGTACTACATCATATAAGATATTCCATAGAAGGGGTCCTAGTACGAACACCAGTAGTAATTGGTATCGTCTCATCTTCATCGCGGATGCTTCTTTCCGTGAACTAACCTAACATTTGGAGTTTGTTTTTCAATTATTTTTATCTTCTTGAATCATGTGATATACCTAATCCTTTTTGTTCGTAATTAAATTTAATATAAAATATTGTTGTAATTGTTGAGACTTGCCTTGACAACTTAAATAGTGCTAATGATCATTTTAAAAGTATAATGTACTTTTATGGTACAAATGTAGGTAAATTTAATTAACTTTTGTTGGTTTATTAAGCATAATTTTAATTGATATTTCCTTTATACACCTCACACCTACCATCGCAAACGATTAAATTTAAACGAGATAAGACTTGATAAAGTTGCATTTTATCAAATTCCGCGTATACTTAAAAAAATAAGGAGTGTATGTGTCCCACGTGTTCATAAAAGGTACCACCTTTTGGTTTTATCTTGTCTATAGTTAAAACCCACGAAAGTTAAACATATTAATAAATATTTTAATAAACAATAATCTTATCACCTGTTTTAACGCCATAGAAATGCATAATGAATAATGGATGAAATTTAAAAAAAGCGAAAATTGTCGTGGTGTTCACGTCTAGCCGATTTATTTTCGCCGAAGCGTTCACCTTTCGGCTGGATTAGCATAACGCCGCTTTAATAACGATAATTGGTGTGGTGCTTTAATTAGTGTTACAGGACGACCCAGTAACACACAGCGAACAGCGAAAAGGTGCAAATGCTGTGTACGGAAATAGCCGGAGCAGGGTAAGACGTGCTCAATGTCAACCCGCGTCCTTCGCTCTATTTATACTCTTTATAAGTCGCTCCCATCTAATAAACCCACTGCAGATAATTGCATAAGGTGTTTATGGTTAAGGAGCTAAAAGGGGCTCTTCTTCGTAGGCTTCTTGATGAGTAATTGCTCATATAAGTCTTTTGCAAGTACCAAGGCAATTGTCTTCATCTCTTATGAGATAATCCGAAGGATTCATAAATTTGCATGAGAATGTGCTAACTGGGAAGTTGGTCCTTCGAACCGGATCTCATTTTTATTGCACTTACTGCCGCATAATCACTTAACGGGGTCGCTCAATTATAAATCATTGCTAAAATTAACATGTCTTATTTTTTGATTTACTTAACTTAGTTCCGACATTCGCAGAAGGATAATTAAGCATAAATCTTTTTTATTTAGAGATCCTTTGATTGAACATATGTCATTCAGCTTCGATTCTTCCTGATTTGGGTTTTCCAAAAATTTTATTAGCAAATTTTATCATGATCTTTATTTTCAAGGACCTAGAATGGCACAAACACCAATTTAGTGAAAAGACCAATTGGACCATGCTGCTTATCAAAAAGTGACCAAACGACATTTTTAGAAAATGGGATATGACACCAAACGACATAATATTCAGGAGCCATAATCCCATTTTCTAAAAATGTCGTTTGGTTCCTTTTTTATAAGCATGGTCCAATTAGAATTGGAAGAATTTCCTGGATAATGATTTCGATTTGAATATTGGTAGATCAACTCCTAGATTCTTCTTAGATGGTCATGATGAATGAAAACTATACTTATACCATTTTTGGTTTTATTGCACTCAGTGCACTTTTGGCTGACGACTGACCGTTCATTTCCAAGTCACTTTTGGAACAATTCCAGCACAATTTTTGAAATTAACCAATGCAGGCAAAGGCCAAAAATCTAACAAGTTAAGCAGATTTCATTTATATATTTCTATACTTTCGTGCAAGTTAAATCCGAAATCTCTATAATATACGCAGAACCGCAGAAGAATCGTAATGAATTTTATCGAAAAATATAGAAGGGATATGTTCCTTAAAAGAATCAGTTTCTGGACCTACCAATATTCCTATTGTTGTCAAGTAAATTCGGTTTTCTGCAATGTTTTTGTGAGCATTTAAAAGCTTTAGTAGTACATCAAAATGAAATCAATTTGTTTAACTATTTAGTATAGCAACAGCTTAGATTATAGTTATCTTAAAATCCAGTAAAGTGATAACACTAACATTATTTATACTAGTCATGTAAATACCAAGGAATTAAAAAAACTTAGTGACGCCAACAAAAATGCATCAACAGTTCTAAATAAATTTTTAGTACTTTAGATTTAGATTTCAGAACTACACTGCCAATTTTGAGATTGATTTTTGGTTTAGTTATCCTAGGTATGGACCAGTAGGCGTAATGGTATTATGGTGTTATTGACTTACAATTTGAAGAGTGCAATGAACCAGGTCCTTCGGATGAAACTTTAGAACATCAAAAATATTTAAAAATATAGCAAAAATTTTTTTTATGTAAACTAATAGGTAGGTACCTACATTTTTTTTTCCAAAAAATTTAATTTTAGTTTATTAATTATTTACAAAAATATTACAAATTTGAAGAATGAGTATTTTCATCGGTACATATTCTTATATAAAATGACAAAACGTTTATATAATGTATTTAACAACTAATTGGAATGCCTAATTTTTGAAAAATAATTTTCAATTTAGTTTAATTTCTGCCTATTTAGTGATAAAAGTAAAATTGATCTCTTACTAAAAAACCTGTTATCTTATCCTCTTGTGAATTCCTTCCAATTCAATTCTTTTAGTAAATTTTTTCTCCTATAAATAAATGCATCATTTTGAAGATGAATGCATTTTAGGCTATTTGGTGCGTAGTGTGTTCGCCTGAGGAGAAAGAGAGTTTTTTTACCTTGCACTACCTTGACGGTTGTTGACCTTCTTCCAAAAAGGTGCGTGTATTATTCATCTCAACAATCTCCTAAGAAAAAAACGCTTTAATTCATATAATAGACCGTAGTTAAAAAAAAGAAATTTACGACGTCAATTTACGATCGCAGTTATCAGCTCCCTCTGATAAAAACCCAATATGCAGATCAAAAGTTCAAGAATAAACTGTAAAATTTTGTGCGTGCACGCGCGACTTTTTTTAAACCAGTCGAAAACAACTAGGATTATAATACTTTTAATGACTAAATTTATGGTAATATTTTAAAATATTTTAGTTTAAAGCCCTATTTTTGAAAGTTTTTATTATATTATTATGACTTTTTTAAAGTTTTCCAGCACGTGTTTAAGACCGGAAGTCAAGGACCTTGCCTTGCTGATTAGGCTCCGTTAAAAACCGTGATAAGAGACGCACACTGTTTAGATATTAAGTTTAGTGCAATTGATTTGAAGTGTTCTAAAAAAATTTTTGAAGCACATTTTCGTACTATTTGTTGAATTTTAGGAAAATGTTTTGATAAAAATAATGGAGGATGAATCAGAAGCGTTCACTAAAATTGGAGACCAACCAAAATTTAGTGCACGCTTTTATTTATAAAATGTTTGTGTTGTGTGCCAGTGGCAATTGCTTATGTTTTTTAAGCGCACGTTACACAAATTTACGATATGCAAGCAATAAGCAGAATAAGCATAGCAACAATTTCTTTCTTTATTTTATGTTGCTCTTGCTTTTTATACAGAATTAATGCAAGGTGGCTCTTTAAAACAAAATTAGGTTGGACTACACGAAAAAATGAATGCAACTAGCATCTGGGTTTATTTATTTTTATATGAAAACAGTATTTTATATTTATTTAAATAGACTTGAGATCTAAAGATAGGTAACTCTAAAATAAACTTAAATATATTATTTATCTAAAAAATTATAGGATTATTATTAATTACTATTCTCAAACAACTAATTACATAAATTATGATAAACATATAATTTAGTCAAATTATAGATTAGTCTAATAATTTTGGATGGTGCATTTTCGTTTTCTTATAAAAATCTTTTAATTTCTAATTTTAACGAATCAATAAACATGAAAATATTAATTATTTACTCCTATTTAATTTATGATCTTTCATAACAAGGAGAACATCCAAGTTTCATGTTGGCACTAATCGAAAGGGCACCGGATGTAAATATTACATAAATTATCCTATTGAATATGCCAATGCTCAATGCCGGTCGTATGTAAAAATTCATACTGAAAGTTACACCCACATTTCTTGGTTGAAGTGAGTAAGATGAAGGAGACTCAAAATTACTATTAAAAATATAGTTAATTTCGTAGCGACTCTACCCCAAAAGGACGAATACCATAAAACCTAAAAGAACTAAAGGATGACATAGGCAAAATTCCGACATTGTCAATAGTCCACCTTTAACAAACGACCGGAAGAAAAAAGCTGAACGACAAAAATTGGATTGGACAAAAGACTTGAATAAAATGCCAAATTACTGGGTTAACTAAAGACCAAAAGAAAATAAAACGAACGATAAAAAGCCAAAATGAACAAAAGGCTTCTTACACCATCAAGCAAAATAGCTCAAAGGAAAATAATCGCCATATATTTTAGCTAGATACAATTTGGTTTGGCAGTATAGTATTATAACAGTTAACAGTACCGATATTTCGGATTTCGGACTAAAACGCATAGTTATTTAGCTAACTACATTGTATTGGCATAAACTCGTTTTTTAGACGAAAATTTATGAAATTTTCAAATTGCAAAATGCAGTAACAAAGTTATAAAAATATTAAAAAAAAACAAAATTGCACAATGTAAAAAAACTAACGTTAGACCAATATGTAACAAATGTATGACGGTCTTAGATCCCCAAGCGTATGGATTTAGAGAACGACCTTCTCTAAATCAACCATCAGCTGAATTTGCTATCGTAAACTGCCTCCAACATCTCTGGAACGCTCCAGTCTCTAGATGATGGAAACCGTGTGGTTGGAATTTTTTTGGATCTAAATCTCAACTTTGATATGGTGGCTCAAAAATTAAACTACCTTGGTATTAGGTGGAGTCCAAATAACCTCATTATTTCATACACAACAAACAGAAATTTCAAGGTGTAAAAAATATACCTATTGAAGGTGTGTATAATATCGAAAACGGGTAGTATAATGGTATGATAATATTCATTCTTTTCGTAAATGACCTACCAAAGGAGGGATTAACTTTCATGTACGTGGACGACATAAGTATCATCTTAAGTGATACATCTACTGCAATGTTAAAACGAAGATCAATTCCAGTCTACTGCTGTTTCAAAGGTGCTCAAGAAATGGCTCAATCAATACTAATTGTAAGAAAATAAGTATGTTTCGAATTCCTTGCGCCAAACGAGCAGAATTGGACATAACGTAAGTGGGCTTCAAGTAAAGGTTTCATGTGAGACAAAATACTTAAGAATTACTACAGATTAAAATCTAAATTTCTCAACATATTATCTAAACCAGTTGGGTTCCAAATTAAATACTACATTTTTTTGCCATTTTGCAGATTCAGCAAATCATAGTTCTTATTGAACTCCTAACTTCTTTTTATGGGCTAGGTGAAGCCGTTTTATCTTATTGCATCTTAGTTTGGGACTATAGTCAGAATGTCCAAAGGGTACTAGTTTGCAAAAAAAATTGTACGAACTATATTCGGATTATTGTCTTTAGCATCGCGTAGAGACACCTTCAAATATTCCAAACATTTTCTTTGGAAAAATTTGAAACCACTGGCCAGAAAATTTGTCTGGCGAATCAATTTTTGCTATCTATATGTATGTTCTAAAAATTAAAATTTTGGGGTTTTGTAATCAGAGCCGATTTTTCCATAAGGGAACCGAGGCAATTGCGTCAATTTTAGGTTTTCCTTTTCATCGAATGCAATTTCATCGACAGTCCTTTTCATCGAGATGACTATTTTATCGACACAGACGTTTCATCGACATAGCCAATTCATCGACATCGATGTTTCATTGACAGTACCTTTTCATCGACAGCCATTTCGTCGACACGACCTTTTCATAGACAAACATTTTCTTCGACGGGACGTTTTATAAACACTACTTTTTCATCGACACCGACGTTTAATCGACACTATCTTTCCTAAGACAAACGTCACTTCGACAAGAACGTTTCGTCGACACTACCTTCTCATCGACAAACCTTTTCTTCAACAGGGATGTTTCATCGACACCGACGTTTCGTTGACATTTCCTTTTCATGGATAACCGTTTCATCGACACTACCTTTTTATCGAAAAATCTTATCTTCGACAAAGACGTTTCATCGACACAGTTGTTTCATCGACATTCCTTTTAACCGACAAGTATTTTGTAAGGACGGTTTATCGACACTATAACAGTAAACCTTTTTACATGATCTGTTTATTTGTTGTAATTTTTAGTGTTTCGGGGACAGTTCGGTAGTGCCCATTTGTCTTGGTCCCATAGGAACCCAAAATCGGCGCTGTTTGTAATGGTTTTTTTTAATTACACATTTTTTCTATGATTGGCTTCTGGACAATTTAATTTAATGACATTTTTTGAATAAATTTTCGGTTTGTTTGTATTGATTTTTGTCTATTTTTACATTTTATTCGACCATTTATCTTTGGCCTTTTTTGTTTAGACGATTGATTATCTTCCTCGGCTTTTTCTCAAATTTGGCCATTTAATGTGATTTTTTTGAGATGTAAACTTAACATACTCAAAATAATAAAAAGTGTAAAAAAATCCAAATATAAGAAACGTTTAATTTTTGACCCCTTATATATTTTTTTTAATTTAATCTATAATAAAGTTTCAAATTCTAAAAGTGCATTTATCAGGAAATTATTATCATTTATAGTTCGAAGATATTGGCAAATTTTATAAATCCATTAGAAATTTTGGGAATTCTGTGTTATTTTTTGTATTCCTTTTAAAATTTACGTTATTTTTTAATTTCCTATGATTATCGTAAATATTATCTTAGCTTATGCTCAAATTTTCGAGATTAATGTGCCGAAATTTTTACTGGACTAAAATTGCTCCTTCCAAAATAAATTAATACCTACATGATATACAAATTTGGTTTTTTTATCATATACGTTTGAAAACTATTTTATTTTTTCATATTTTCTATATTCACTTATGAATCAAATTTTAAAATTCTTAAGATAAAAAAGCTGCAAAAGCTGCAAAATCTTATAAATATTATTTATTTAATATTTAATTATTTACTTATATAAGATAATTTAAATAAAATTCAAAACGTCATGTACAAAATTTAGTGTCCAATTTAGCGATTAATTAAAATTATTTATAACTTTTTTTAAAACGATCGAGAAATTTATTTAATTTACCTTAAAGTTAATTAATCAACTTGACGAATTAATTTTGTCAAGGAAATTAGTAATAAGTACTATTTAATTACCTACACAAATTAAACACCAAATGATCTGTAACACATTAAAAGTATGTACTCGAGCACACATGTTTTCACAAAATTAAAAACACCAAATTTAAAAATTATATATATTTAAAAAAACAATGACTGTAATCCTTATTAATTATTACAGGCAATTTTCAATTTTAAAAAATAACTTTTAAATACATAATAACGAAAAAGAAACGCAATTTTACATGACAACTAGTGGTGTTTCAAAATTCATAAAAATAAAGAAGTTGAATTCCAAACTTCGACCCTTCATATGTGGGTCAATTGGTTAAGAGTATTTTTTACAATTTTTCAGGGGATCGCCCAAAACGTACTGGAGAGCTTTTGCTCTATTTATGGGACACCCTGTATAATTCAAGATTATCAAAATATTTTTGTTTCAAATATGTACTTCATTTTTTAAAACTCATCCGAAATTGGTGTTTTCACTTTGAAAATGGTTTAAAAAAAATGCAATACAGGGTGATGACAAAGTTTGGAAATACAGTAAGTGATTTTTAAACTCTCTCATTATTTATTACGAAAGACGAAAGTAATTGATTAAACTAAAGTGTGTTGTTAAGTTTTGTGAAAATTTATGTAACGTCATTAAATTTAAAAAGTATAGAACACATTATAAAAAATAATTATTGGTATTATTAGATAAGTTTGTTTTGATTGAATGGTATATTATTATTATCATATTATCTAAGACATTACTCTTGTTGAAAAAAAGACATGCCATTCTGTATTGGTGCAGCGGTCACGCGTGGATTATCATTTGGAGTTAGAAGATCAAAAGCAAAACATGTCGATTGGAAAAGGACGTAATGAACGAGCACAGTTGGTAAATGAAGTGTGAAGCAGTAGTTCACTTTTTAGGTTACGTAACTCGCCGATCTCTTTACCAGTACACTTTTTACCTTTCCAAGGCTGACAGCGCCATACAATAGTGTCACGTCTAATCAAAACATCTACCGAACTATCACTCCACTGATAAACGCATTAGATACATAAATAAATATCTAATTAGAAGCCACATACTTATATTTTCAAAAGTTTGAATTTTCTTTTATTTATTTTGCAATCCAATTTATAACGTTTCGATCAATTTTTCATCATCATCATTTTATAGGCTCGAAAAATATCAAAAATTTGATCGATTAGAAAATAAATAAAATTACATGGATCTTTGTTAATAGTACTCCTAACTTAGGGGAGAATAAGACCATCTAAAGTCTTAATTTTAGTCAAATATTTAATCGTCAAGTAATTTTGGCGATAATAAAATATTCGCGTGCGTTTTGCGCTGCTTCTGATTAATCCAGCCCTGACCTTACTTCAAAAATTGATAATTTTGTTTTATTTAAGATATCCAAAAAATGATTAGTTTAAATATAATTTTATCTCGGGTTTACCTTTGCAATGAACCGCAATGATCTCAAATATAACCTTTTCAATGCCAAACAATTCAAAATGATACATTTTCATTAATAAAACAACAGATTTAAAATAAATTTTAAATAATACTAATTTCTTTGTAATGGACGAGACTGATGAGAGAAAAAAGTTGCTGGACTTGTAGTTTTATGGGCGAAAATGTAACGGACCCAAATAATCTGGCTTGCATCAAATACACATAGCAGGTTTTGAAATGGACGTGTATACAGTTTGGTAGTTTCGTACTGCTTGGAGAAGAAATGCACACAAATAATCAAACACGCATACAGTCTAATGTTAAATCGCCTTCATCTGCAGCATTATGTATACATAAACTAAACCCACACACCTTTTATGCTTTGTTTTAATTGATCAGTAGGTAAACAGGAAGATTCTAGAATTTATTTTAAGAATAAAATTATTTATTTGTATTTTTTTGTATCATATTTGCTCACCTGAAAGTAATTAATTATTATCAATTTTACTTTAATTTAATTTTAATATTATAGTGAATGATTTCATAGATTAGGAAGAAATATAAAATATATCAATAACCAAGTATGTATAGAAGATTGTAACTTTAAAAATATAAATTTTCAAGGAAATGGATTTTTAGATAAGATACCAATGTCATTTACAAGTGCTTTTTATAAAAAAATTAAAAATACTAGAGTAAATTATTTAACTTACAAAATGGTTTTGAGTAAATAGCTACTTTTTATACAAATATTTCCAATTATCTTCAGATTTTAGAAGGTTTTTTTGATATGTCACGAATAATACAGCTTTTTTTATTTCATTCTTAGTCACAAAAAGATTTTCTAATAAAGAATGAAGCCCATAGTTGTGTGGCAAGTCACCCAATATCATCTTAAAGTTGCTCAGAAACTTCCAAAAATACTCTCCTTTTTGCCTATTCATGGAATTATCTTAATTCATATAATTTTGTCCAAAACACTAATTTTTCCTTCATAGTTTAAAAGCACATTTGTAAACCCTTTGGTTTGATGAGGTAGCTACAGTTTTGATGTAAAACTCATTTCGATCTAGTTTGTGATCCAAATAATAACCGATTAGTAACGTTTCGACCGCAGGTTTAGGTCATCATCAGTTCCTCGTATATGTCCAAGTTTCATCAATCAATGATTAGTCTTTAAACGTGGACATATACGAGGAACTGATGATGACCCAAACCCGGGGTCGAAACGTACTTAGTACTTTTAATTAATTTCCTTGACAAAATTAATTCGTCAAGTTGATTAATTAACTTTAAGGTAAATTAAATAAATTTCTCGATCGTTTTAAAAAAAGTTATAAATAATTTTAATTAATCGCTAAATTGGACACTAAATTTTTTTTATGACGTTCGAATTTTATTTAAATTATCTTATATAAGTAAATAATTAAATGTTAAATAAATAATATTTATAAGATTATGCAGCTTTTTTATCTTAAGAATTTTAAAATTTGATTCATAAGTGAATATAGAAAATATAAAATAGTTTTCAAACGTATATGATAAATAAACCAAATTTGTATATCATGTAGGTATTAATTTATTTTGGAAGAAGCAATTTTAGTCCAGTAAAAATTTCGGCACTTTAATCTCGAAAATTTGAGCATAAGCTAAGATAATATTTAGGAAATCAAAAAATAACGTAAATTTCAAAAGGAATACAAGAAATAACACGGAATCCCCAGAATTTGTTTGTATAAATTTCTAATGGATTTATAAAATTTGCCAATATCTTCGAACTATAACAGATAATAATTTTCTGATAAATGCACTTTTAGAATTTGAAACTTTATTTTAGATTTAATTTTAAAAAACACATAAGTGGTCAAAAATTAATCGTTTTTTTTTATTTGGATTTTTTTACACTTTTTATTATTTTAAGTATGTTAAGTTTACATCTCAAAAAAATCACGTTAAATGGCCAAAGGATGAAGCCCATAGTTTTGTGGCAAGTCACCCAATATCATCTTAAAGTTGCTCAGAAACTTCCAAAAATACTCTCCTTTATGCCTATTCATGGAAATAATTTATATAATTTTGTCAAAAACATCAATTTTTCCTTCATAGTTCAAAAGCACATTTGTAAACCCTTTAATTTGATGAGGTAGCTACAGTTTTGATGTAAAACTCATTTCGATCTAGTTTGTGATTCAAATAATAAGTTCCTCGTATATGTCCACGTTTCATCAATCAATGATTAGTCTTTAAACGTGGACATATACGAGGAACTGATGATGATCCAAACCTGGGGTCGAAACGTTTTTCAGGTGTGAAATGGTTTAAAGATTAATAGATTTTCCGAACTAAAGGACTCAAAGTTTTTCACTACCTACAATTATTTAATCGGAACAAAATAATTTCTACAAATTTTTTTCTAAATAAGACAATCCTTGTTCCTTGTTGAAATCGGCTGATTCTATGGTAAGGAATTTCTAACTTATCTCTGCTTCTAGTTTCATAATGGTAATGATCTCCATTCTTCAACATGGAGGATTTCTAGGCATGTTTTAGACATTCAAAGATGAAAAAGACAGCACTGTTAAAATTTTTGATGTGTTGAATACATCTTTACAGAATTTTTGTTGTGTCAAACCGTATACTGCTCGAACAGCCTATTTTATAGCAGAAATATTTCTTTCCAACTGGACGAAGAACCCCACAGTAAGATTTTGCTATAGAAAGTGGCATAGTAAGTTATTTTAGCAGCTTCTGTTGAAATATTAGCTGCAATCTTTCGTATTGCATAAATGGCTGAATTTAGTTTTGATTTCAATTCATCAATGTACAATCACGTCCAAAAATTAGGGGTACTGAATAGAAATTCTCGTTTCCAATAGGAGACGTTGATGGGAACGATATTTGAGCAGACCACGCTCGCAATACAAATCTTCTGAATATCTCTCCCATCCTGAAAAAAAATATTTTAGCCAGCATCGACTGAGTGAAGGACGCCTGCTATTGGAAACGAGAATTTCTATTCAGTACTTCTTATTTTTGGACATGATTGTACACTTCAGTCTTCCTTATAATTTAACCCCCAGAAGTTTTGCCTTCAAAGTGTCACAGGCGTGAAAATCAATAACTTAGATCTTCCCCCCCCCTGGTCCGACTCTGGATGAATGAAAGACGAATCATCAGCAAATAAAACTGTTTGGCATGGTATTGAAAATGGAAGATCATTCATAAACATAGTGAATAGCAAGGGTCCTAAGATTGATCCAAAAATATGAATTTATGACTACGTTTAGCTCGTTCAGGTCAAGCCATCTTGAATTCGGGCTTGATTTGACCTTTTACATGTTCAAATGGTAGTGGTCAAGCCAAGCTGAATTCATGATTTGCTCGAGATAAACGTAGTCATTATTAGAGTTTCTTTGTTTTACACAAATTGATGAAAAAAAGCAGAAATTTAAAAAATCTGTAGTTGAAAGATTTGTAAACGCAATTATCAAGAGGTTTTTAATTAAGGTAGGAAACTTTAAGTAAAACTTTGCTAATTGTATTAACAATATTTTTTCCATAAATCTAAATTGTTTTTATGTTACCTACTGTGATAAACCAGTTGTATATTAGATCTAAAAATACCTCACATTTTCCGCGCCATTATAATATACGTATAATTTTTTCAGCTGGCCGAATATCCTAACCTATCTACGCGCGATTCAGACCTATCCCATGCTTCCTTCCTTATCCTAGGTCAGTTTCGCAAGTTTTTTGCGAGCTTTCGCGATTTGGATGTCGGCCAGAAAAACTCCTGCTTTAGCGATAAGAGCGCAATTTTTTCCTCGTTGACCGTTTAATTGAGGCGACGGCGAGACCGTTTTGGAAATAACGACAATAAATGATTACGAAATTGGCTTAGAATTTAAAATGGTGTTTTAAATAAATGTTTTTAGTTATTGGTAATTGGTAGAAACTGCTTTCCGACAAAGACAAAGAATGAATTGCGATAAAACAATTAAAGCAGATGTAAAATGTGTCATGGCCTTGATATTGATCTTTTCTTTTATCAAGGACTTTTTACTAATAAACACCTGGATTGTTAAAAAACAACAGGAATATTTTTATGATTGTTACAATTTTTTATATTATTAAACTAGAAATAGATTTTTTGTACAGTAACGCGCAAAAATAACGAGGACACCTAAGAAATATTCTGACCCAATGGCAATCGCAAACACGAGATCATACGAAATTTGAATGGACCCCCTGTTTGCAAATGCTTCCTATTGGGTCAGAATATTTCTTTTGTGTCCTCAATATTTTTGCGCGTGATTGTACCTATCAACCTATCCATATCCCTCTCCACATAAATGATTAAATATTTTTAAACGAAATAATAACAAACATTTTCAAATCAACAATTCAAAAAATAATGCTATGCCGTTACTTTATCATTATTGTGGACTGTCGTCGCTCGAAGTTTCCACATTTTCAATAAATTTACATAAAGGACTTGACAGGAAAAATGCCAACATTCCTTTTTCATTTTATATAATCAAATAAACACTGGATACTATACAAGAATCAACATGTACAAATAATGAGAATTGACTAGAAATTTTCTAGGATTTTTAATTTTTATCATAATATTTAATAAAAAATAATCATTTGGCATTTGGGCAATGATGTATATACAATCTTTGTAGAAAATGGACCACCCAAAATTATAACCTACTACGTTTTTTATTGAAACAAACAAAATTGATAAATTAAATTTGTTACTACTACATTCGTATAATGTGTAATCAATTAGTGCATTCTTTTTTTTTCGGGACAAACCGGAAGTTTAGAAAACCTGAATTAAAATTGCAAATCACAATAGTTCAATATTTTGCATTTCAAAAATTTAATAATAATTTTAATATTAGGTATCAACTTCCTGTTGCAAAATACCTCCAATTTATTTCGAAAAACGAATAAGAAAACTCATTGATCTGTTGATTGACTTTTATAGGATTTTTCTAATGTTTTCAAAGTACTTTCTGCCTGATATGGATTTGAAAAATTCCAATGAATGATATAAAAATTATTCTACAATTATTTCATTACATCATATCGCAACTCCGGAAGAACAATGACTCAAAAGTAATTCCTCGGAAGTCGAAATTGAATTTTGTGCTAAAAGACTAAATTAATAATAAATATATCACCATATATGATAAATTGAAATATTTTGAAAACATATAACTATATTCTTTATTTCAATAATTGTTGGTACATATGCGTCAGTATTTTTTATTTAAGAAATTAAAGGTGGTTTCCTAAGTTTCTATTGTTAATTACAAAGTTTTATAGAACCGATGACTTCATTGAATGGTAGTTAATGTTAATATTCAACTGGTCATAAAAGACAACCCACATCAGATTTTATCAAAATACTAGTAGTCTTTGAATTTTATTATGCAAACTGATTTCTTTGCCTCATATACCTATTTATTCTGCTTATATGAGTATGCATGTTATAAATAATAAATATACAGACTATCCATGAATAATTTATCAAATATTCTAGCGCCTAACGTGATAAGAAATGATGCCAAAAAATACTAATTACAAGTATTGGGATTTAACTCTGTTAAAATACGTTTGTAGGCACATTTTATAAAAATTTTTGGTAGTTCTTACTTATATAGATATTCTAAAGATACCGAAAGTTGTTTTACTAAAAACTTTGTCAAAATTAAAAGTTGGTTTGTGAATTTTTGATTACGAGCTGCGGTATCCCAAGTTCGTCATATACTTGACAACATGATTCAAAATTCAAAACTATTGAACATTGATACAGTGATTCTACGAGAAATTCGTTACAACCTGTTTAATTTCAAATTATTTGTAATAGGGCGTTAACATCCGTTTTTATTAAAAAATTTCGTCCAGAAATTTTCTACGATTTCGAAAATGCATTTTCCAAATAGTTTTTCGGTTTCTGTCCATAAAGCATGGTGATTTACATTTTTTTATCGAAGTCAGATGGCACATATTCTAGTTTTGTTGATTTTTTCTTGTAGGGGAAGGACTCCTAAGGCGCCAGTTGATAAGTACAGGTAAACGTCGTTTTGCGACGGCGCCGGTTCGATTTACGCCGATTCACAATTACGCCTGTTAATTTTAGTTTTTAATTTAATTTACTGTTAAGGTGTTCTTTTTAAATGATTCAGTTCACGTTTGATCATCTTTATAACTGAACTTGAACTGAAAGAGAACTGAACCAGAGATGTAAAATATACACAACGTATATTATGTGAGTATGATCGTACAACATTTTTAAGAAAATTTCTACATGTTTCATAGCTATATTTTACAAACTAGTTATAACATACCAAAAATCATGCTCCACCGTAATAAGCAAACCAAAATCTTCTTCTTGACATTTTAACATTTTGATTTAAATTTTTAAACTTCCAATTGTAAAGCGTTGGATTGCACTAATATTGCTTGATTCGTTATCAGAAAACCCAAATCTATCAGTTACAGTTTTATCTCTAATTTTGAAATGGCCAAATTCTTAAGCTACGATTTTGTGTTACAAAAATGACTGCCATTTCTTAAATACAAGTCGCAGAGCAAACATTTTCTTTAATACAGGTAAACGTTGTTTTGCGTCGGTTCGATTTACGCCGATTCACAATTTCGCCGGTTTTGAATTTTACAAAGCACTTATTGGATGGCATTAAAAATCATTGATTCGTTATCTGCGAAACTAAATCTATTGGATAAAATAAAAAAAAACAAAGAATTTCTTTTAGATTTTGGAGCAAGGAGAGAGAGAGATTTTTCTATATTTTTAGAAACAATTTTTAGAGACCAGAATATCCAAATTTAGTTTATTAGTTTTATAGAATTTGAAAGTTTTTGTTCCGATTTTTTGAATTTTCAAAATTTTAATTATTCTTAAATTTGTAAAATGTTTCAATTTGAAAACTACTCTATTACAATTGAGTTTCAAAGCAAGAACCGGCCAAGTCCACTTTTTTTAGAGTTTTATGGGCCCATGTTCAGTCGGAAATTCTTTATCATACACTGCAGAAAGCAATTCTCAAACTTATTATTAAAGATTTTAGATTTTACATATGCTTCTGTAGTTTAGCATTTTCCAAACTGAGCAAGAAGGGGTAATGTCCTGGACAAGACCTGTTTTTGCACAATTTATCATTTAATAAATAAAACTATGTAATAAAAATGTAGCTTATCTAACAATTTCTGAATCATGTCATGATTTTAGCTAAAAATTGTGTGCCATAATGTGATCAGTGTATTTACCAATATATTGAGGACTATCACAAGAATATTAAATAATAACAAGGGCACTTCATTATCTGAATTCAGCAGCTATGGTTGTTCTAAAGATGTTTAAAATATTACTAGTAGTTTTGTTTTGGATTTCTTATTTTATTGTTAGCAAAAGAAATTAAATAATAAAATATTTTTCAGTATTATTTATTAATTATTTAAATTATTTAAAAAAAAACTATACAGAACAGTCTGATAAAAGGTCATAAGTCAAAAACTACCCATAGAAATTTTGCACACTTTTATTCGAGAAATTTAAAGACTAACAAGACACTAAGGTCTATTTATGCAGACAAATTTAACATTTAATTTAAGATTTAACATTTATCACTTATCATTTAAGAATAGTGTAGGATTTATGCACCCCGATTTAACACTTATTCAAAAAAACGGAAATGTGCGCTTCTTTCCCTCAATTATTAATTTTTATGATTTATTTGTATTTTAAGTTCTTATTTTGTTTGTGTTCGCGTAAAATTTAACATGTAAGACCGAAGATATGAATATTACCATCTATTAAATCTTAAGTCTTTGTTCAGAGCCGGATCTAGGGTGGAGCGAGTGGGGCACTCGCCCAGGGTGAATGTCAAAGGGGGGCGCGAAAAAAGACAATTTTTTGTAATTAAGAGAAGTTTATAAGAATTTTTTTTTCTTGAAATTAGTTGTAGAATCGCCTCCTAAAGTATTGGCGCTTAATTTCTGAACACCCTGTATACAGTATTATTTTTTAATAGTCTTTATTCTTTGTTATTTTATTTGTTATAATAAAAACTATGTTTTGTTATAATTTTTTGTTGGGGGGGGGGGGGGGCGCGCGCGCCAAATTTGCATGTTGCCCAGGGTGACAAAATGTGTAGATCCGGCTCTGTCTTTGTTCATAGTTCTTAAAAGTGGTGCATAAACGGTCTCATTTAAACCAAGTACTTTATCTGTTAAATCATAAGTCCTAAATCCTAGGTTCTAAATGTTAATTCTTAAACCTCTCTGCATAAATAGGTCTTAACTGAATAAAATAAAATCGCTAATAATTCACAGATTTTTCTGAAAATTGTTTTTAGTTTCTCCTGAACATTTAGTTAAATTGGACTTTGCTAGTTCTTCCATTGGACCCACAAATTACAGCATTGGCCAAAATTATTAGGCACCCTATAAAACTCTACTTATTTAATGATAATATCACAAATTTGCGACAACCGAGTCACACGTCACGAAATTTGGGTTTAAGTGTATGCTAATGTAGTTTTTGCTCCTTTTTATGCTGGAACGCCATCCAAAGTCATATATTCAATATTTTAATGATAAACCTCTAAAAACCTGTATTACTGCATTTAAAAAAAATCACTAGTTTTGCAAGAACAGTGGAACAAGTTAAACTGGAATTTGACTCCATGGAAAAATGTAGCCACAATTTTTAAGCTAGTTTTAAAGTTATACTATACTCACGAATTTTACGCTTTAGTATGTTCGAAAGTTTTCAATTGAATTGAGATCTAGTGACTGTGCAGGCCAATCCAATACAACAATCCTGCTATCTTTAAAATAGTATATGGATGTGGATGATTGTGGCAAGGACCATTCGTGATAATGATAGCTGTAGCACTGATTCCAATATGGATTTACCTCTACTCATACGAACCTAACAAATTTTCAGGTTGAGTAACATCAGGAGTTTTCAACTACTTTAGATGTAAAAAAATATTCATTCAATAGTAAAATGGTGTATTGGCGAACACAACAAATGTTATAAGTATTATATTTGTAAAAGATGCCTGCTTAAAAGTTAGACTCGTCTCGTCAAATCAATTTTGATCTATCTTAAGATGTTGGTGTTGAAGAACCCATTTTAAGCAAGATTTTTTGGTATGCTCTGATAACCTGATTTTTTTCTCGCAGTACAACGTTTTCCCTTTAGGTAGTGTTTCTAGAAGTCGTTTGTTCTAAGGATAATGCCTTTTGATAAATCAGAAGTAAGCCCAAAAAGGTTTTCTTAGGATTTGGCTGATTGTCGATTCCTCCCAATTTACAACCCCGGTTGTAGATATATTATAACTACCCTAATCCTTTGAATTTTGTCCTTCCAAGGTTGCAGTAGGTATAAATTAAGCATATCCTTAATACTAAGTCGATAAGGTTGACTTTTGCTTTAGCGTTGGGAGGAATCCATCTATGAATTTTTGGACCCTAATTATCCCTTGAAGGAATAGATTTACCCGGAGGAAACGTAACGTAGCTTGCCAAATATTTAAGTGCATTTCACTGGCTTACAAATCTCTACTAGAAATTTTCCTAGATCTTGCAAAAACTGAGATTTTAGGTGTTGGTATTCACTACAGTTACTTTTTTCGGCATTTTTGGAAGAAAATAGTTAATATTTAAAGGGTACCCAATAATTTTGGCCAAAGTCAAAAAGAGCGAAAAAACTGCATTTTGATTTTTCGTAATAAGTTGATTTTTTTAACGATATATATTCTTAGAACACGTATTTTAAAACGGTGCCATATACAAATTGGCTACTTATTTATTTTTTCTATAAAAAATGTCATATTTTGGGTTACATAATCGCCTTTTTAATACGCCTTGAATTTATTTTAAGTAAAAAGGGTAAGCAAAAGAATATTGTTTTTGTGGGATTAAAATTTCTAAAAGGTAATTAACTTGAAGTAAATTCTGAAAAAAAAAACAGCAAAATGGAAAATAATCCATTAAATAATAGATTACGTTATAATTTTGTTAAAAACCAATAAATAAATATGGATATGGAGAAATTATGTAAATAGGAGCTATAAATATTGTTTTCCTTTTTCCTCGTTCGCCTGTTTTTATTTCGATTTTTGGGAAAATCAAATTTATGAACTTTCTACGTTTAACATAGATTGATAAGGAAGAGTTGTGGTATTGTACGGTCATAAGTATGCGCCTATCTATTCTTCGCAGCGCACCAAAAGATTAAAATAAAAATGTTCACTAAAAATAAGATAAAAAATACTTCTCGAGACACGTGGATAACCTAGAATCCAGTGAAAGTGGCCCAGCAGCAGCAGCGCCCCCCACTCGAGTGCGCCGCACAGAACTTTGGAGTCAAATGCCTCAAAATGCAACCTGAACAATCTTAAAGTCACAACATCTCGAAAAGAAATTCAATTACAAAACATCATAATGCTCAATTAATTAATAATTTAATTATCGGACGTAATTACTGCTCGCTTTTAATTTTTTCCGCTTCAATGTCTTGAAAGTATATCCTGAATTTTGTAATTTTTACAAAAGAAGTTCTTTAAGGTCGTTGATTTAATTATAAAAAAGGTCGTTTTCTACTCTAATTATTTTTTAAAATTATTAATTGTATTCTAATTATTATTATAAGCACCAATAATGTAATGTTTAATTTATGATAAATTCGTACTTAAACCAAGTTAACGCGTATTGTTTTCTTTAATATTGTTAGAACTAAGGTAATAAAACTGGAAGTAAATAGGTTATGATCGTTTTCGTTTTATTAATATTATACAATTATGATTCATTACTTTTAATGTCAACTCACATATCAACGAGTCCGATTTTTATTACAATCTAATTATGAATATAAACAAAACGGATTTATATATTCTTAATTTAGTAGAACGTTAAACTTTAATTAAAAATATTTTTTAAATAAGAATATTTTCTTAAAAAGCAATGGAAAATGGATTTTAATTATACAACAAAAATACCATTTTTCCATCAAAATTTTTTAGATAGTAAATGTCATTCTGAACAAAAAAAATCCTATAAATTAATATGTTTTTCGACTGCTTTGAAAGTTACAGCAATTTTATAATTTTAATGATTTTTTGGGACACCCTGTATAAATTTCATTTTATTTGGAATTTTTTTTTATTAGATTAATTTCATCGAAAGAAATTTTAAAATGGTCCACTTAAAAAAACAAAAATTGATAAAAAAAGCAGAATATACAGGGTGTTCCAAAAAAATCATGAAAATTGGCAAATTTTCAAATTGCTATAACTTCTTAAGAAATCGAAAAAAATTTTTGTTCAGAATTTACTATCTAAAAAATGAGACACCCTGTATATTAGATTAGGTTAAGATTTAATTAATAATTGAATATAAATTATTGTTTGGATTATTTTAAATTCATATATTTTTCACCTTACTTACATGTCGTAAAGTTCTTAATTAAAATTAAATTTTATGAAAATTAATTTAAATAAATGCAAATAATAATTATTAAATTAATTTATACTGTTTTAGTGTAACATACTGGCGTTAATAATTTTATTCAGGTAAATAAGGAAGTTTTCTCACAATTTTTCCACATTGACGCATTTATGAATTTAACTTTTCCTGCAGCAGTTTCCCTCGCTTTTAAATGTTTATAAATTATGAGTAAAGCGGCTTTTAAAAGAATAAAAGACCCAATGTCGTTCATTACTTGCACTAATTCACTTCCTTAACACATGGCCTTCGCTTTTCTAATTGCCAATGCAAATCTTTTATAGATATTGAGGTGGTAAAAATTATTAACCATAAATTATGATTCATATTTTTACACTATCATTATTTATAATATTATTTTATTGTTATACAAATGCTAAGCTTGTCTAATACTCAATTAAACTAGAGTACCCATTTATAATAAAAATATTGCATACGATACTTTTTATAACAAGTTGATTGTTTCAGGTTAAAAAAAAAAGATTAATTAATGAATAAAAAATAAGAGGCAAAATATGGTTACACCTTTTTTGGTATTTAAAACTTTCAAGAATGTTTAAACTGTGGCTTCTTCAAAAACTGGAATAGCAAGCATAAGTACTTATTTTGGAAAAAATTAAAGTGATTGGGCTAGTCCAAGAATAGCATGGGTCCAAAAATTGCAGTTTTAAGTTAAGATAGCCAAAGTACAAAAAATTTGTTCATCCATAAAATGAGCTTAAGAACAATTCGTTAGGAACTGTCAGAAAGGCAAATTCTCACTCAAATTTAATGAATTCTTTGAAGACTGAGAATAAGAGTACAAGTCAAAATATGGTTACACCTTTTTTGGTATATAAAACTTTCAAGAATGTTTAAACTGTGGCTGTAGGTTCTTCAAAAACTGGAATAGCATGTATAACTACTTATTTTGGAAAAATCTCAAAATGAAATGAATCGGCTAGTCCAAGAATAGTATTCGTCCAAACATTGCAGTTTTAAGTTAAGATAGCCAAAGTACATTAAATTTGTTCATCCATAAAATGAGCTTAAGAACAATTCTTTAGGAACTATTACAAAGGCAATTGCTCACTCAAATTTAATGAATTCTTTGAAGACTGGGCATAAGAGCACAAGTCAAAATATGGTTACTACTTTTTTGGTATTTAAACCTTTCAAGAATGCTTAAACTGTGACTGTGGGTTCTTCAAAAACTGGCATAGCATGTATAACTACTTATTTTGGAAAAGTCTTAAATTCAAGTGAATCGGCGAGTCCAAGAATAGCATGAGTCCAAAAATTGCAGTTTTAAGTTAAGATAGCAAAAGTACATAAAATTTGTTCATCCATAAAATGAGCTTAAGAAAAATTCATTAGGAACTATCACAAAACATTTGCTCACTCAAATTTAATGAATTCTTTGAAGACTGGGAATAAGAGCACCAGTCAAAATATGGTTGCTACTTTTTTGGTATTTAAACCTTTCAAGAATGCTTAAACTGTGACTGTGGGTTCTTCAAAACCTGGAATACCATATATAACTACTAATTTTGGAAAAATAAGATAATTTTAATCCATCTATGAATTTTTGGACCCTACTTATCCCTTGAAGGAATAGATTTACCCGGAGGAAATGTAAATAAATAAACTATTCAAGTGAATCGGCGAGTACAAGAATAGTAAGGGTCCAAAAATTGCAGTTTTAAGTTAAGCTAGCCAAAGTACATAAAATTTGTTTATCCCTAAAATGAGCTTAAGAAAAGTTCGTTAGGAACTATCAAAAAGCATTTGCTCACTTAAATTTAATGAATTCTTTGAAGACTGGGAATAAGAGCACAAGTCAAAATATGGTTACTACTTTTTTGGTATTTAAACCTTTCAAGAATGCTTAAACTGTGACTGGGTTTTTCAAAAACTGGAATAGCATGTATAACTACTTATTTTGGAAAAATCTTAAATTTAAGTGAATCGGCGAGTCCAAGAATAGTATGGGTCCACAAATTGCAGTTTTAAGTTAAGAAAGCCAAAGTATATAAAATGTGTTCATCCATAAAATGAGCTTAAGAAAAATTCGTTCGGAACTATCACAAAACATTTGCTCACTCAAATTTAATGAATTCTTTGAAGACTAGGAATAAGAGCACCAGTCAAAATATGGTTACTACTTTTTTGGTATTTAAACCTTTCAAGAATGCTTAAACTGTGACTGTGGGTTCTTCAAAACCTGGAATACCATGTATAACTACTTATTTTGGAAAAATAAGATAATTTTAATCCATCTATGAATTTTTGGACCCTACTTATCCCTTGAAGGAATAGATTTACCCGGAGGAAATGTAAATAAATAAACTATTCAAGTGAATCGGCGAGTTCAAGAATAGTAAGGGTCCAAAAATTGCAGTTTTAAGTTAAGCTTGCCAAAGTACATAAAATTTGTTTATCCCTAAAATGAGCTTAAGAACAATTCGTTAGGAACTATCACAAAGGCAAATGCTCACTCAAATTTCTTGGAGGGGTAGAAGAACAGGACGAGTCGTGACTACTACTCTTACTAATTAATCAAAATAAGATAAATGACATCAAGAAACTCATGCAACTTCCTAGAAGACTAGAGACTAGTATTAACCTCGAGAGAACTAAAAAGTGAAAAAAATAACATAATGACTACGTTTATCTCGAGAAACTCAACCCAGCTTGAACTCGGCTTGGCTTGACCTCTACCATTTGAAGTACAAGTAATAGGTCAAATCAAGCCCGAATTCAAGCTGGCTTGACCTGCTCGAGCTAAACGTAGCTAAACAAAGCTGCAAAATAGAAATCAAGTTAACCCCCAGATTCTGGTCAAGTCATTTGAGTTTAAAGGCATTTACTTTAAGTTTGGTATATGGGTTGTAATGGACAATTTCCATGGTTGCCTGAAATGTTTCTAATTAATAGCCTTTAGTTTTGACCAGAATCTGCCTGTAAGACAGGAAAATTGTAAAAAAGAGAGATAAACCATTGGATATCTCAAAATTAACGTTTTGGGCTCGTACAATTCTTGGAATGGCCGATTCAAGTGTCTCCTCAAACGAGACTTTTAAATTTAATCAAAATTCTAATAATAAAAAATAAATCGTCTGTCTTATGTTGAACTATCCTAAGCCTTTTTTCGAGAGGTATTTTTTACTTTATAATATGTTAAAATTCCAATATGGCAACCATAAGAAATAAAAAAGTTGAATATAGCGGTTTCGAATCCAGAAAGGCACAAAAAATTTTGACGTCATTTAACTCAGAATAGTCAAAAATTTAAAGATACCAAATTTCATTGATGTTACAGTAATAGGTAGTTTGGAAAATATAAATTAATTTCTAAAATCATGTTTTCGGAAGTAAACTTTAAAAATGATCATTAAAAAATCTTATAAGGAACTAGGAAACGCATTTATGTGTAAAATTGCAAAATGTTTATTATTTTTGCGACTTTCTTGGAAACTCCCAATTCAAGGCCAATAATTTAGAGGAGATATCAATTACTCACTCTTGCGATTGTTTGGGTCATTTCTTGAAATTGGGAAGTGGGTCAAATTTACATCCTCATTTAACACGCGAACCGTTTTCACCTTGCAAATAATTACAAAGAACTTTCAGTTTCATATAAATTATTTTAAAAAGAAGTAAAAAGTTTTTTAATGCAATTAAAGAATATTATAATAAAAAATTGCTCAACATTGTATTTTTTCTATGAACAGGTCTGAAGGTTTAAAACAATAAACTTGCTGAAAAAATAAATAAATTTAATTTGTTTTGAGTTAATTTTATAAATATTTATCATTAATCGTCTTGTAGCCTTATGTTTGTGGTTTAAATGTGCAAGTAGGCAGAGAAGATGCATAAAAGTGCAATGAAAGCAAAATTTATAAATATTAAGTGATCATTTTGCAACATTTGTAAATGGTTAAGGATTTTAATTATAAATTATTTTATTAGCGTGGACACCGTGCTTAAATTACTTGATGATTCATACACCAAAAGGGAAAACCTGTAGTGTAGTTCTACAAGTAATTATGTGATTAAAATTTATTTTCAAAATTTTTGGCTCAACAGTTTTAGAAATTATAATTAAAAAAACTGAAAAAAAAATCTGCAAAATTTTTAATGATTTTTAAGGAAAATTCAAGGATTTTTATTATGGTAATAATTATAGAGTATAATATAATGATTGGGTACAATTGATTTAAATGTAAATAAATTTTGCAATTAAATATGAAGAGCGCGGGTGTAACACTCATGACCCTAAAATCAAAAATTCAAACTAAAAGGCGAAATGATCTCCGAATGGTGCAAGAAATGTGGGAAACGGAGAGGAAGAAATGCAAATTTTCAAAATTGCACTTTTTGCGCAACGTTGCTTTCCTGGAAAAAGATGTAATCTTTTATTTGCCGAGATATTAATGCGAGAAATGGAGGCGGATTTGTGTATATTTGCAGATTTTTTATTCTATCGTTCAATCACCTGAGGGTTGAGAGACCTCAAACAGTGCAACGTGCAGCACCTTATATCAATGTGCCAGACGCTGAATAAAAAATTTACGCGAATTTGTTCTCTTATCGGTGCCGATTTATTTTTATCGGCCAATTTCTATTTGCCTTGTAAATTTTGTTTGATGGTTGATTCATTGGTTTGTTTGTTTGTTTGATCATAAACTGTCTCACAACTCATAAGTGCAAAAATTACAAGTTTTATTTGTAATTCCAACAAAGAATTTCGAAAAACCACCAATTTTTTGGATTAAAATTTTCTGCACCCCAAGGACTCATAGTCCAAAGGGCTTCTCATTAAAATATAAACTACCTATCATCTTTTATCCAATAATGACTGTTTCATACATACCTTGAACGAAGTACCATATACATAGCAAATTTTTCAAAAATTTTAAAATAAATATAGTAAAATATAAATTCTTTGTATCCAACTTTATTTTAAAATACAATCTTAAGTTGTAACTAGTTTCGCCAAATCATTGGCTTCTTCAGGCAAAGATTGTGAATTGATGAAAATAGAGAACTAAATAACACAAATAAAAATATATAAACCAAATGTAAATAAAAACCAATAAAAATAATGTAAAATCTTTTCAAAAATGAGTATATGCAATTTTAATTGCTTACTGACAAATATGTCAAATTGTTTGACATATTTGTCAGTAACTTACTATATTTAAATATTTATCCAAATCCTCAAGAACAAGAATTTTACTTTATTTTAAAATTTTAAAACTAAAAGTTTCTGAAGGTAATTTTTGAATGTAATAAAAACCACATTGCAAGTTTTTCCTCTGTTTAAATATCTCCTAAAAGGGATAGTAACTTCTAAATTATACAGGATGTTCAGTTCGTGGTAGATAAAACATCAATTAGAAGGTAGAACAAATTTCTTTATCAAAATATCGAAAAATTAGGGGACTATCAGTATCGCTGTAAAAAATTAGTCATAACAAATCATCAGAAATCGTTGACAAAATGTTTAAAAAAAAATCATCTTGAAAAAAATTTGAAAAACAATTACTATTTTTCGGTTTCTTGAATAAGAAATAAGATGGTGTTTTTTCTTGTCTTCAAAAACTACATTATTAACTCCACAAATCATGAAAATTTTGAGTTCACTTGTGAAACTTTAGAGTCCGCCCAAGTTTAAGGGGTGGAACATTCCTCGAGAAGGAATGGAAAGGTCGAGTTTTTAAAAAATACGTATTTAATAAACAAGGTCGAGTAAGATATCGTTTCCCATATATTTTTTAGTGCTAAATTGGATGAGGCCATTTCCAAGTCAATAGGATCATAGGTTTTTATAGTAAAAATATGAAAATAGTACAATTATTCAAGCAAAAAATATTTTATTAAGTAAAAATGTCACAAGTAATATAATAAATTAGTAATTGTTAACAATAACATTATAATGTGTTTTTAAAATGCAAATAACGATCATTTGGATTGTCATTGGGATCATCCAACTCCAATTCGATGAGTTGGATCATCTTTCTCCTCCATTGGAGCGATGGTTCTATCAAAACTTAGGACTATCCCTCCTAGATATTGCACAGTGCTGAACATCGTATCCCACTTTTGAAGCAACAGCGTTCAGTTGAGGAGCAATTACCCTTGAAGAAGCAAAATATTAGGGACATAATCGAGTCTAGAGCTGGTGGAAGGGTCTTTTCAACCGGATCCACGTTTCTATTTTGATGTTTCCAACCACACTCGTCCGGATTAAGATTATTCCCAAGCCATTGCTGGACGAAATTGTGAACAAAAAAGGAGTGAACAATAAAATAACAACCATTGACCCTATAGTATTGTACTAAAGGATCCTTGTGTGGAAGAAACCCAACCAACGATTTGCCTACTTATTTCAAGACTAAAATATCTCTTTAAGGTTTTTTAACTTTTCTTTTTGGGATAAAAAAGTGATAATCTCAACATTCTCGTAAGTGTCTAGAAGAGATATGTTAAAAATTATTTTGGTTTTCTTGATTGGTATGTCTATACTTTGTCTTTAAAATCTAGAAAATTTAAAGTTCATTCATTCATTCATTCAAAACGGTTGACCCAATTTACAATATAATATAATTGAAACTATTTAACTTATAATATAATATAATTCACATCGAAAGGCAGATTCTTCTAACATCAACAAATGAAGTGCAGAAAAAGTCGACACTTAGTTCATTGCAATGCATCAGCATTCGATCAATTCCGCCGTATCTACCATAGTCGGTACTGACACACTTCAAAAAAGTACTTATCATGAAGATTCCTTGGCGGTACGTGGATGTTTACAAGACCTAGTAGCGATGTAGAGTCAATTTCATTATTTAGGAGTCTGTATATAAATAACACGTCGCTGTATTTACGCCTGAATGATAAGGGTTTAATACCCACAATGCTATAGATCTCTTCGTATCTTATTTCAGCTGGAGGTATGCGCAGTTTATAAGCTATAAGTCTCAGAAATTTCCGCTGAACTCGCTCTAACTTGGTAATGTACTCAGATTGGTAAGGGCACCAGATTATAACTACATATTCGAGACGAGACTATTATAGAGAATGGTAATTGCTCTTATAGAAGTAAAATCAACTGTCTGCCTTCTAATAAATCCCAGCATTTGTAAACTTTTGTTTACAACGTTCGAAATATGGGGAGCGAAAGATAGAGACTGCTCCAATGTGACTCCCAAATCCATGACAGTAGAAACTCTTTTTAGGGCTATTCCGGCAATGCTGTATTCTTGTAGAAACGGAGAATTCGTCTTTTGGAAAGTTATTACCAAGCACTTGCCTATATTCAATATAAGAGCATTTCTCTTGCACCATTCGCAAAACCGGTCTAAATCCTTCTGCATACGCTGTAAGTCTCCAGGGCATGATACTGGGGTAAAGATTTTCATATCATCTGCAAACAGTAATACAGAGCAAAAATGAAAGCATCGGATAACGTCATTAAACAGAAGAGGTCCTAGATGGGATCCTTGCGGGACCCCAGAACCTACACTTATTGCTTTCGAAACATGTCCTTTAATATTCACCATCTGAGTTTTGTCTTGCAGATAAGAAGAAATCCAATGAAGAAAGGTACCTCCGAAACCATAAGCCTTTTCAAGCTTGAAAAGCAGAAGATCAATATCCACTTTATCAAATGCCTTCTTAAAGTCAGTATAAACTGAGTCAACTTGGGTACCATTTTCCACGCATTTGTTGATGAAGTTCGTGTAAAGCAACAAGTTAGTAGAAGTTGACCGTATTTTACAGAAGCCGTGTTGCTTATCTATAATAAAATTGGCTTTGTATGAAGGATTGAAGAGCGTTGGCGATGATGAAATAAATCAAACTGATATGTTCATCATCCATGGAGGTTACCTGCTGTGTGCTGTGTAGTTTTAAAAGGAATAAAACCAATTTTCCAAAATATCTGTACATATCCCAATTGTGCGTATAGCATCTGCAAAACAAATACCAGTCAAAGAGAAAAACGATTGTAGTTTTTGATGGTTACTATGATCCAGACAGTACTAAAAGGAGTGAACAACTTCGGAGGTATCGTTATGTTACGCCAGAATTCAACATACAAGAAATCATTCAACTCTATGATAATCAATAACGATTCTTTGCCAACTCCAAAAATAAGAAGCAATTAATAAAGATATTGACCACTGCTTCCAGGTGTAATAATTTTAAAGTAAGACAATTTTCAAGTTCTGCTGATGTGCTGGATGATCAAACAGTAGTGGAACAATCAGAACATTTCGAGCCAACAATTGTCACTCAAGATGTGGTTATACCTAATGGTTATTCTGACTCCTCTTGCTATACCTGGTAGGCCTGTTTTTTTACTTAAACCTAAAATTGGACGTGCCAAAAGAAAAATATTTTTCTCAACTTATAGTGAACATATTTACAGGTTGCGACTATAGATAGGAATGTAAAAAAAAACGACTTCTCACATTCGTCTATAAAAATTGTGTACCCTTTACGAGTGTGCTGAAATTTTTAACAGAAGTGATGCTACTGCAGATGAAATAAGAAATGCTGGAGAAACTTATTTCCTCCAATTGCTCGGTACTTAAAATTGTAAGGTAAAGCTTGATAAACGACAATACAATTTATTAAAAAAAAAACCTTTAAAAGGACCCCCACTTTTGCTAGTGCGGCACGGTACTTTACCAAGTCCAACAATAACATGGAAATAAACTTAGTGCGGAGGAGTGATGTTGGAGCCATCAAAATAGTGACCTGCACCCGGTTCGAACCATCAACTCCAGACTTAAATATGTCTGTCATATTTTGCTTCTGAAAGGATAATTGCTCGGCAACTCAGTGCTCTTGCTTCAAAAGTGGGATACGCTGCTCAGCAATATGCAAGATCTACGAAGGATAGTCCAGCTCCAAATCTGATTTTGATAGAACTAGTTGGAGGATGAAGATGATCAATTCGATGAGCTAGCTGATACCATTGCCAACCTTATTCTTGAGCCGGTCGAGATCGTGTGGTTGACGACATTATAATTCTGTCCTTTTCATTTAGATGAAAAACTAAGAGTATGTCCTTGTTGTCTCGTCGACGACACGATCTCGCCCGGCCCAAGAAAAAGGCTGCAGAACGATCGTGATTTGCACTTTGAAGACACATCATGCTGTAAAAAATTTGGTTAATTCTTATTATCGATATAATGATGTGTGGCTAAAATCAATGACGAAATATGTATAAAATAAACGCTGTAACCCCAAAACTATAAATGGTGGAACTCTAGTTTCTTACTTTTTTGACGATGAAATTTGTTCTACTTTCTAAACCGTGTAGTTTTATCTTCCAGGGACGGGACACCCTATATTTTAATGGTAAAGGTCGAAATATTGAAAATACATTGCCTAATACGTTATCTTCCCATAATTTCTGTAACTTAAGACTCCATTTTTTTAAATCTTTATAAAATTTTAGCTAGGTTTAAAGGGATAAAATGAAAAATTTTTCGGAAAATCATGTAAGAATTAGTAACTTCTGACTTAAAATAAATTCTATCACTAATTATACTTAAAATCCTTTCGGTTCTGAAAATTTATTTGATATATTTTCAAATTTATAGTGACATTTCATAGATTTAATTGTACAAAAGTCGTCGTGAATCTCTTAGTGCAAGTTCGCGATGGAAATTGAAAAGGAAAAGTGAGTCTGCTTCCACACACGTAAATTCTAGTCACGACTGACACACTTTAGTCCTTATTCCGTTTCTGCAATCACAATAAAATACGCGCACGCCATAATTAACAATTGAATCGCTGATTATTCCATTCGTTTCCATCTTCAATTAATAAAAAATAATTAATTAACATGGACATTAAATTTCCATATTGTGTATTGTAAATTTGTTGAATATTTTTATTTATTAATATTAAGGTTTATTATTGCATTTTGAATGAATTATTTTATCGTGGAATATCTTGAGGAGGGTGCCCTTATTGCAACCAGCATCGCGACGCGCGCGCTTTCAATTTTCGCGCCGTTTTTTTTTTGCGTTCGCCTTATTACAACTTTCCCTTTCGGGATCTCACTTTCGTTGCGGATTATGATTTAACAACCGCTATTACGAGTATACTTTATTGTTTTTATAATCGCATTTATTCGTAACGCAAAATTATAATATTATGTCGGTGTAATTTTTATGCATCCAAGCACGACACTAGAATACCTAATTTTGTTTCAAAAATCCACAATATGATTACCTACTTTGTTTCTTATATTTTTTTTGAATTTCCAATACATGAAGAATATTTTATAGCGTGGCCTTTTGTCTACATAGGCCTATCATCCAAGTGGGCCGTTCTTCTGTCGACCATCAAGTTGGGCTTATGACCAATTGGGGAATTGGGCTTTTTATCATTCGGCCTTTAGTCCGATTTGGCGCTTTATCGTTCGGCCTCTTTTCTTTTAGCCTACTGTATAAGTTAGCCTATTATCGTTTGGCCTAATTTCTTTCGGACTGTTTTAACGTCTTCCTTTTTTCCATGTCGTCACTTTCAGTCTTTCCAATTTTGGAATAGACTCGATTTTTTTTATGAAAAAAAATTGAAAACTACAATTTAAAAAACTGAATTTCTATAATTTATAGAATAAAAAAATCCCTGTTATAATATAACCCTAAAACAGCATAATCCAGAAATCGTAATACAGCCCAATCAAATTCGACGAAAGTAACGTAATTCGGTATACTACCTTCCAATTTTAAAAGGCAGTAATTACAAATTGTTAGTTTCCATAAAACAGGCATTGAATGATATAAGGTACATACAGGGTGTTCCATATAAAGATGCAAAAAAATATTATTCTCCATATTACTGCAAGAAAACCTTTTGAATGATGTGTCACTCAACCCCTCTTCCCTATTAAAAAAACTGTAAGGGTGATGTTGCAGGGGAAGGGGCTACAATGAAAAATGTAATTTAACCGTAAAAATATGTCCTCCTTCGAATAAAAATTGACCTGTCACGGCGTTTCTTTATTAAATTTCTTTTACAAAAGTTATTCAGGGTGGCTCCTTTTAAATGGAACACCCTGTATACTGCTAATTGCAGAAATTATTTTATGCTAAGGCTTTTCTAGCGATGTAAAGTGTTTGGTAAGTTCATGATAAACCTAAAAACCTGATAAACTTAAAATCGAAAAAAATCATTATAAGTAAGGACGGCTGTATAGCTTAATGTAGCAGAACCGAAAAGTAGAATAATCCAAAATCCGTAATTCGGCAAAACGCAATGCAACAGAATCGTAAAGTAGCATAATCCAAAAACCGTAATTTGGCAAAACATAGTTCAACATACTGTAATTCAGCATAACGCAATGTAGCAGAACAGTGAAATAGCATAATCCAGAAACCGTAAATCAGCATAACGCAATATGCCACAGAACCGTAAAATAGCATAATCCATAAACTGTAATTCAGCATAACTCAATGGAAAAGAATCGTAAAATGGCATAATCCAAAACAGTAAAACCAGCATAACGCAAAATCGGTGATACGTAATCTTCAAAACGTAGGTTATGCCATTTTACGGTTCTGCTGCATTAAATTATGCTGAATTACATTATGCTAAATTACTGTTTCTGGATTTTACTAATTTACCCATCTGATGCATTGCGTTATCTGAATTTCGTTATGCTGAATTACAGATTTTGGATTATGCTATATTACCCTTTTGCTGCATTGCATTATGTTAAATTGCGTTATGCTGAATTACGGATTTTGGATTATGCTATTTTACGGTTCTGCTGCATTGAGTTATACCGAAGTACGTTATGCTGAATTACGGTTTCTGGTATTATGCTGTTTTACGATTCTGAATTACGTTATGCTACATTACAGTGCACCTGCAAAATCGCCCGATATGTACTCAGCCTTAGGTTTTTGGTTTATGCAATTTTATGGTTCTGTTGCATTGCGTTATGGCGAAATACATTATGCTAAATTACGGTTTCTGGATTATGCTATTTTACGATTCTTTTACATTGCGTTTTGCATTATGACAATTTACGTTATGCTGAATTTCGTTAAGCTGATTTATTATTTCTGGATTATGCGATTTTACGATTCTGCTACATTGCATCTGCCGAATTATGTTATGCTGAACTACGTTATGTCAAATTACGGTTTTTGAATTATGCTATTTTACGATTCTGCTTTCTGCTGCATTCCGATATGCTGGATTACGTTATTCTGAATTTCGTTATGCTGCATTCCGTTATGGTGAATTATGGATTTTGGATTATGCTATTCTACGGTTCTGCTGCATTGCGTTATGCCAAAATTCGTTATGTTAAACCACGTTATGATGAATTACGGATTTTCGATTATGCTATTTTGCGGCTCTGCTATATTGAGTTATGCCGAATTAAGTTATGCTGAATGACGGTTTCTGGATTATACCGTTTTACGGTTCTGCTGGATTGCATTATGCTATTTGACGTTATGCTACATTACAGCGCACCCGACACTGACAATACCACGCTTAATATTTTTATTATTAATAAGCTGAATTATAACCTATTTATTTAGGAAGATAAAATATTTTTGTAAGAAACTTTAAATAAAAATTACCTATGAAAAGACATTCACCTAATTTAAATTAGAATCCATTTCAATAATATGAATATCAAATTAAAATAAGTAATTGAAATATATAAAGTTACATATAAATATGGGAGGTGTTAATCTCTTTAACTCTCTCTGGGATTAAAAGAAACCACAGAATTTCAAGGCGATTCCAATGTTCACAATAATAATTGATAATTCTTTTTTGTATTTTAATGAAACCAAATTACTACTATAATTAATTAAATTTAATCCAAAAAACTCATTAGATTAGATTACAGCATGTAATGTATGTAAGTTATTATGGCACAGAGTCACGATTGAAAATCTTGAATCTCAGTAGTTATTTACAAGATAATTTATATTAAGCGATTTAAACAGTAAGAAAAAATACTTTATTGTGATTTAGATATTTTGAATATAGCTGAAAAATGGACTACTATAATAATTATAGTACAGAGCTGGTCAGCAATTTTCGTAAGAAAATCTATGGGAAAATTCTTAAATTATTCCTAAAAGTCTCGTTGATATAAAGATATAAAAGTCTCTTAGTTTCTACTAGATTTTTAAAATGAATATCAATTTTGATCAATTTTCGTTGGTCTAGTAAGTAATATTGGAAAAATATTTTTATCTTTTTAATCTGCGACATACAAAAAAAATTTCCGCTTTTTTCTTTTTTTAATTATTATACAGAGGGGTGCACTAAAAACGACCAACGATGTAGCTTCTTTATTTCTTATCCGATTTTAATAAGTGATATGTCAAATTAAATGGTTTGAAAAATACTACTATCAGATAATAAAAGATTAATTTTATTTTTGTAAACAACAGAGGAGGAGGGGGCAACTATTCTTTTTCAAATGGCAACATATTTTTCCCGATTAAAAAAAATCATTAACAAAAATAATCTAAACCAATTATACCAATAATTTTTTTTTATTAATTTAAAACATTTTTTTTTCTTATTTTGTAAATTTTTTTTATTATTATTAATTTTTTTTAAATTTAATTCACATGTTTTTTTTTATTTTGATTTTGAGTTTTCAGTTTTTTATTATTTTATGTTTTGTTCTTTAATTTATTATTAATAAATTAAAAAAATATTAATAAATTAAAAAATAATTAAGAATAAATTAAAAAACAAAACTTAAAAAAATAAAAAACTCAAAACAAAAAAACAAAAAAAACAATTGAATTAAATTAAAAAAAAAAAAAAAAAATCAAGAAAAAAAAATTAAAAAAATATTTAAAAAAAAATATTGGTTTAGATTATTTTTGTAAATGATTTTTTTCAATCGAAAAAAATATTTTGCCATTTGAAAAAGAAAAGTTGCCTACTCCTCTGATGTTTTCAAAAAAAAAATTAATTTTTTATTATCTGATAGTAGTATTCTTCAAACAATTTAATTTGACATATCATTTACTAAAATCGGATAACAAGATTTTTGTGCACCCCTCTGTATACAGGGTAAGTCGGAAGGAGTGCGTCAACTATAAATACAGTTTGACCTTTCCACACTCTACAAATATTTTCCATGATTTTTAGGAATACCTATAAGCAGTGGTGGAAACGGCTTTAAAACTTGTGTCCAATTTGTGATGTTTAAATTGCTATTATGTTGAAATTAAAGGATTTTTACTGCATTTTGATTTTCCTTCCAAAAAAGGTGAAAATTTCCACAAAATAAAAATGAACTAAATAGTTTTAAGAGTCCCAAACGCATTTTTTCCTAATGTGCTTATTTAGACCAAAAGTATTGATTAATAATGTCGATACCTTCTAAAATTCTTGTAGATTGTAGCCTTGCTCAATAAACTAAAATTTGTTCCAAATTATTCATGCAGTCGTTTATTCAAAAATGTAAATAGAGTGAATACAAATAAGACTGCTAATCTTAAACGAAGCGAAGAGAATCCTTTTATTTTGCAAGATTCCCAATTGTAGCTGTGGTTCTGTGCAAAATAGCGAAGAGCGAATTCACATGAATTAAATTGGTTTACATAAGAGAGTAAGTAGAGCATGGGCTGGCAGTGTACCATGCAACACGCTCCAACAATGCCCGTAACGATGAGAGGAAAAGTTGAGAATTATTAACTGTGTGAGCTCCAAGCTGCTTAATATGCACGCATTATTACATAAGCCCCTCTATCATTACGCATGTTATGGTTTTCTTTTCTTTCTAATTACTCTACAAAACTACCAACCAGCAATAAACACTTTGGATAATTGTTGTATTTTGTATTGGTACTTGGTACCACATTTATTACATCAAGAACCCATCAACTACTAATTTTGGGAAATGATGAATTTTAGTACTACAACCCATAATTATCATCATCTTACCGCGATGACGCGAGATAATAACTGAGCTCTTTGATTGGTTATAAAATCCAAAATTTATCCAATCCAATACTTATATTTGGCTTATAAATTTTACATATGTATACAGGGTGGTCGAGATAAAGTGACCAGTGGATATATCTCCAAAAGTAAGAGTTTTAGAAAAAAAACATTTCAAATAAAAATTATTTGGTTTTAAAGGAGCCACAGAATGAGAAGTTATTTTTCACCTGGAGGACTTCTTCATGGTCATTCTTACACTAACTCAGTTTTTTCAAATGGAAACGCATATTTTTTTATTTGAATCTGAATCCAGCAAAAAAAGTAGAAATGGGCTTCCATTTGAAAAAACTGAGTTAGGGTTAGAATGACCATGAAGATGTCCTCCAGGTGAAAACTAACTGTTCTCATTCTGTGGCCCCTTTAAGACCAAATAGATTTTATTTGAAACGTTTTTTTCTAAAACTCTTACTTTTGGAGATATTTCGACTATTCACTTTATCTCGACCACCCTGTATATTATATATGTGTTGGTACTAAATTGTGACTGACCAACAGGGTTTATAGAGGATACCAAATTAATACCACAAGAAGAAGCATAAGACCTATGTAATTTTTCACAATCTGTCTAAAATTTTGAAACGCAATAATAAATTATTTCTGTAATAATAAATATATGTGAAGAAGGATTGTAAATTATAATTAATAATTAATCGTTGCAAGTTGTGATCAACAAAGCAGTTTACATACATCCAAGAATCTAAACGACCTTGGCCTTGTGCTCGCGTGCACTTATTTAACGGCTCATTTAGGTACGCAGGCGTTCACATTTCCGCATTGTACTGTAATAAATTGGACTTTAAATACTGTTCACTATAAAGGGATGTACAATAAACTAGCCCAAAAATTTTATCCCAGGAAATTCGTGTAGGTAGATTGTAAAAATTTGTTTAATAGCACGTATTTGACCATGCAATTTTATCAAAATAAAAAAAAAAAAAAAATTAAGAACTGCAAAGAAAACATTCTAATAAATGCTATAAAAATGGTTCATATAGCTAAGATATAGAAGTAAATATAAAAAACGTCAAAATATCCTTATTTTATGATTAAAGGTTGTTTTAGGGTCAATCCTTGAAATTTCTGGGCAATTCTAGATTTTCCTAATCATGACCAATTGCCTTGGACGTTTGGACAAACTAAAGTTTTGGCCTTTGACTAGGTACGTTTCAGTGGATTCTAGGATTGACTATAGACTAGGGTGAATTTGATAGTGAACAAACGCTAACCAGTTAATAAGCTATTCAACATATTTATCACTGGTTCTTTTCAAAGTGAATTTGGGTTCGTTCACTGGGATTTTTTCAGTTTTCAGCAAAGTTAATTTTTTTCTAGAAACTAAAATGTTTTTCAAATAGTATTTTTAGTCTCTAAACTATAAATGTATAAGTTTAAAAATAAATAAATAATTGCAAATATTGGCAACTTTATTCACCTTATATGATATATGTCTGGTCAAAGGTAGAAACCCACGTTTCGAACTTTACCTAGTCAATTCTAGATATGACTGGAAAGAAGTTGTCAAAATTTCGAGTACATGAAATTTTAGAGTAACTATGATTTTGTGCATGTACAATTGATTCCAGTAGGAAGTAGGACACAAAAGAATCGCTACTCACGAGTAAATACAGAGAAAAACGTGGTGGGGTAAGCGGAGTAACCTGAGCTCATTGTCAGCCAGCAATCCAGTCTTTTGTGTCCTACTTCCGACTGGGACCAACTGTACATTACTGTTTGTAAATAAACGAGAATAAATTTCAGGAGAACTTGCAATATCTTCTCGTTTATTTGGTAACCTAGTATAGTAGGATGGGGCAGCCAACAGGAATTCCAACCTAACTGACATTGAAAACTAAATTAGTGACGCTGAATTTTCCTACCCATGCTGGAGACTTGTATTAGTAGTACTCCCTACTACAACCCTCCAGCATGGGTAAAAAATTCAGTGACGTTGATTTTATTCAATTTTAGTTTGGTTGACCGGTCCTACTATAGTTACATGTTACCTACAAATGTTACTACTACTAAACAAGAGCGATAGTATGTAAAATGAAATTCCAAACTATGCATATGCAAATGATTTATAATAGTAAATCCAATACATCGAGTAATTGTCAAAAGAACTTTTTCTGTCGATTTCCAAATACCTTAAATTACTTTATTAAAGCTTGTACAATCACGTGCAAAGATATCAAGGACACAAAAGAATTATTCTGTCCTTCGCAAACACGAGATGAAACGAAATTTGAAAGGACCTTGCCCGCATCCTCAGTCGTATTCGTTTCTTTCAAATTTCGTGTGATCTCGTGTGTGCGATCGCTTAATATTGGGACAGAATATTTCAATGGTGTCATCGATATCTTTGCGCGTGATTGTACATCCATAAAATGTATAAATATAAAGCAGGATATATTTTAAGTATTTTTATTAAAAACGTCTCAACCATATCACTCAGTGAATGATCTCACTCAAAACATTAAAATTACAATAAAAAATATAAGAAAATAATGACAAACATAAAATTAAGAAAATTGTAACAATAAGTAATAAAAATTATAAAAATAATTATGATAAAAAATAAAACATCGTAATGTTGGTTAAGTAATTATAATATGTAATAATCATTAGAACAATAAATATAAAAAATAAATTTTTGATTTATATTTTTTAATATTGTTTTTTTTTTCGTAAGGTCAATTGGTAATTTATTATAAAATTTCATTCTAATTAATAATGGATTCACACTATCCTTCCTGTGAGTACCTACATATTTCTATTCATGAAATGAAAATTTAGATTTGATTTTGTATTTTACAAAATATTTTTTAAAATTCTTTTAACCACGGTATTTACCTTAGATAAAATTTTAAAGTCGCTAACTTTTTAGGAGTAAATAAATATGCCATTAAAAAAATCTCATCAACCCCCAAATAAATGACAATAAAAAGGTTGAGGATAAATGACCGCCGGCGGTAATTTTTAATAATTTTCGTAACCTAACCTGAATCTAAATCATCTTCTGATACATTGTTGGAGACCTTTAATAAAGTGTTGGAAAAAAATCTATCTACCAATCTATAACGATTAACGCATTTATGTTAACTTAAGTTTAATTTAACGATTAAAGGTAATAAGACCGTTAATCGTTTTTTGAGATTAACTTAAAATTTAATTCGTTAAACAAAAGATTAACTTCGTTAATTATAGTTTTCTGTCCAGCTACGCCTATTTGATTTAAATCACTTATGTGATACTTGATCTTTCGGCGGTTTTCTGATTACAAAATGATATAATACCGCCGTCCGGCGGATTGAAACACTAAATAATGGACGAAGTATAACCGGTCTACAAAAATTGTAGGTAAAACTTTAAATATTGCTTTGCTTGAAATGTAAAATATTTTAAGAATATTAATAATCTTTAAAAACCCAGCGATATATAAAATTTTGTTCATAAATTTTGGAAACCAATTATTTTTTGTGAACAAAAAGTTATCATAAAATCTTGTTTTGTTTGATAAATGATAACAGAGTTCCTGAAAATGCTTTTATAGAAAACGTGTAGTCTTCAAGAACCTTAAAACAAAATAAAAAATAACCAAATAACTCATAGAATTTTTAATATTAATATTATGAGTAGGTTGAAATCCGCAAAAATTCTGTCAATTTATTGACAAATGAAATTGTGTTTCTAAGAAGCAACACAATTGAATTGTCAATTATTATAGTGATTTCAACCTACGAATTGTATTTGGATAGATTATTTGCCGTATTTGTCCAAATACTTACAAAATATTTTTTGTAAATTTTAACTCCAGTCTGTACTTTAAATGTCAAATTTGAAATTAAAACATGTCATGTAAACGTCAAAACGTTTGACTTGATAATTTAGGTAGGACCCTAATTATCACGATAACCCAATAGCAAATGGACCAATCAGAACGCTTGTCAGGATGAAATAATCATGTGTAATATCACGAGTGATCAAATTTAAGTCGAATATTTTTCATTGTCATTACCACGAATGTCATTTGGAGTTAAGTTTTAATTTTTAACCCCAAATGACAAGAGTGGTAATACTGTGTACTAGGATTTTCGGCTTTTCAGGACTTTGGGGTAAATAAAACTAGTACATACAAACGAATACCACGACAACGTGATCAGCCATTGGTGATCACGTTGTCGTGATATTCGTTGCTTGTCACAATCTGTTAGCTATTTTTAATTTAAATAGATTAATGAGTATTGTTTTGCTCATCTTTCGAATGTGGTTCCACATATTTGACAAAAATAAAACAAATTTAACATTACAGCTCTGAAGAAGGTTTTAAAAATAAAAACCGAAACCGGTCAGCTGGAATGTACTAGTTTTATTTACCCCAAAGTCCTGAAAAGCCGAAAATCCCAGTACACAGTATTTGATTATTTTGGACGGAAAAAACTTTCAATTAAGAGTGGTAATGTATGAAAACTATTCGACTTATAATTTGAACAAGAGTGCATATTTAAGGGACTATTTAACGAACAGTTTTCACTTTTTTGTGCAAATTTTGAAAGCCAAACTTATTGAAATTTGACATTAACGTACAAAATATTCGCTGATATTTTCGACGTTTTACTTGCCACAAAAAATAATCACTTGTAAGTTGAATAGTCATATGTAAAATCACAAGTGGTCAAATTTAAGTCGAATATTTTTCACTGTCATTACCAAGAATGTCATTTGGGGTTTAACAAATGATATGACTGATTTGAACAAGAGTGCATGTTAAAAAGAGACTACTTAATGAACATTTTTGTGCAAACTTTTTTTGACAGCCAGGTTCAAACTCATTAAAATTTGACATTAACGTCACAAAATAATCGCTGATATTTTTGACGTTTTACTTGTCACAAAAAATAATCACTTGTGAGTTGAATAATCATGGTTATTTTTATATATTTTTAGTAAGCGCAGTACGCAGTTTCTGAAAAAATACAACAAACTCTTGAACCATGAACAATTTTATAACAAAAAATGTGGTCAGCTCACTTTCATTGAACGTCCACTTACGGGACACCCTGTATATTTTTATATTATTTTATTTAATAGATACTTAAAGAGGTATAAAATTTCAAGGCGGTGTGTTTTCTAATAAATTATTTTCGTAAATGGTTTTATTTTCCAGTTGCGAAACCTTTAACAAAAATGGAAATTTCTAATTACTCCTTACAAAATTGTGTACAATTTACATGTACTTATTTTTAATATAATATCTTAAATTGCAAATTTTCATAAAAAAATATTAAAACACTCCCGAATCTTTCGATTGCAGTATGGGGTTGGCTTAACATTTACTACAAAAATACAATCGGAAAAATCGGACTCAGCTTTTTGGACATTTTGAAAATCATAAATCAAAATTTAAAAGATTTTGGAGAAAATTCTTTTACTATTTTGTCAAAATTAATTGGTCTGGTACTGGTAGAGCAAAATTTGTATTGTATAGAAAATGGATGTTGCCTTGGGTATTAGGCAATAAAGAAATTATTATAAATAAATAATTTGAACAAAAAATAGTATTTGCTGCACGTAACAACCAAAAAAGTAAAAAACCAATTTTATTCACAATTTCGCGACCACCTTCGCCTCCTACCATCCAATTATAAAAAAGCGAAGTTAATTTCCTCAATCCTACTACGGATAGTGAATCTCATCGCATAATAGTCAGACTTGTGATGCAATAAATGCTAAGGAGCACACGACCCAATTCGCGCTATGTTTCTAGGCTCGCAAAGAAAAACGTTAGAACGAATAGCGAATGTTACAAACGCAAAGTTATCTCTTTCTACTGCAATGAGGAGTAAATGGGTTGAAGAAGGAAATACTTAAGAATTCGTGCAGAAAATAATCGCGGGGCTTGCTGAACGTCGTGGGACCCGTTCGGCCTACTAAACGAAAGTGAAATCGAGGTTAGGTTTGCACTTTCACTTGTTCGCGTCTAGCCCAGCGGATCGGCCAATCGGAACGCGCGCCGCTGAAGTCTTTTTCTACGTTTGAATAATTCGAAGCATGGCCTACTTCTCTTTAAATCAAACGGCATTTGTTTTAAGTTTTTTATTTTGTTTTTATTTTTGTTTTATTTGATAAATTGCACTGCATTGAGTCATAAGATAAATAAAAGGAGAGCCAAAGGAAACAAACTTCGAGAACGACTACGATTTATCATTCGTATCCGCATCTTTAAATGCATACTTATGAATCTGGTTTTATTTGAATCGCCGGAATTTATGTAACACACTAACTATTTTAAGTTCTCACTTTTTTCAGTAGTAGCATATTTTAAGTTAAAATACAGAACAGGCAGAATAATTGGTTGATTGGTTTATATTCTACCTATTTTTTTTGAAAAATCTTGAATTAACGAAAATTCTAGATATACTAAAAATGAAAATACAGATTAGTTAAGAAAATCCGTATCCTGGGCCTACCACGAAATTCACCAAGTCTGATTTTTGAACATCAAAAACATGGACGGCAACGACTTGAGTCTATATAATATTACAGCCATAAGAACACTAAAACTGGATTTCTATATCGTAGTTTAGATGTCAAATCCTCTCACATCTCTAAATTTTGAAATTTTGCATAAATTCGGTTCTTGGACCAAAACCCCAATATGCAAAAACGTACCGGACAAAACCTCAGTTCCATAACCCAAAGTGGCAAAAGCCCATCCGGAGAAAAGCCCAAGCAGACAAAACCCCATCCGATCAAAAGTCGAAGCAGACAAAACCCCAAGCAAACAAAAACCTAAGCAGACAAAAACCCGAGCAGACAAAAGACCATCCGGACAAGAACCCAAGCAGACAAAATCCTATGTGGACAAGATCCACAACGGTCAAAATCTCCTTTAGACAATATTCTGGCAATAGTAAAAATCACAAAAATTAAAAATTAAATTAAACTGATTTTATGCATATTCCCATAACTCCTTGGGCTTTTCGCTATTTGTTATGAGGAAGAAATTGACAATAATTTGCAGTAACAATTTTTTTATTAGGAATGTTTTCAAAAGTTGGAACTGTCTGCTTCCGTTTTCGCCCGATTGGATTTTTCTTCGCTTGTGATTTCGTTCTTATGAGTAGATGTCTTTGTGGAATTTAGTCAAACTAGGGGTTTTGTCTGCTTAGACTCTTCTCCGGATGGGGGTCTGTTTGGCCTCTTGTCGTAACGGACTTTTGTCCGGATGGGCTTTTATCTGGATGGGTTTTTGTCTGCTTGGGTTTTTGTCCGGATGGTCTTTGAGGGGTTTAATCAAACTAGGGTTTTGTCTGCTTGGACTCTTCTCCGGATAGGGTTTTCTCTGCTTGGGCTCTTGTCGGAACTGAGGTGGAAGTCTGTAACCCTAACGAGTTGATCTCGGTTGTCAAATTTTCACGTTAGCTAAGTCGTTAGTTACTAGTTTTTGGTAGTCTATAACACCTAACGACTTACGAAACGGGACGAAATTACAACCGACAATGCTTACAACGTTGCCGACATTATTTTACGAAATTTGTCTATGGTTTAGCAGTTTTTGAACGCATTTTGAATAAAACACACAAACTGATTTTGGCATGTAATTAATTGACGTAAAAAAATAACAAAGTTTAAAGTGGTCTTTTTAATAAAAACAATAAACTAGTGTATAGTCTTTGTAAATGCCTTGTTCCATTTTTATGCGTTCTGTTATTTGAATTTGTAGCTTAAATTGACATTTTTCATAGTACCTATAATTCTTCAATATGGTTAGGAAATAGAAATGCGCATCCAAAACCACATATCTATATGCTTCAGTTATGCTGTAGCACTTTGAGAAAGGGTGGAAAGTAATTTCTCGATTTCAACGATTTTTTCGGCGAAGGAACGATATAAGTCAGGAAGAGGTCGATCTTCGGATTTTGCTATCTACGTCCTTCTAGCGGTTATGGAGGAGGACAAACGTTGCACCTCTAGAACACTGGCTGAGAACTTAAATATCGATCATTTTATCTCTGTAAATTCGGCAAGATGTGGAAATTACCCGGATTTTCCCGCACAAGCTTATTCATACAATAACAAGGCCCAAAGAGTTCGAATTTTTACCGATTTGCTCCAGAATAAAACGGCGAAACCGCGTAAAAAAGAATTAAGAAGAAGACATGAAAGTAGAGATAAGTCCTTTTGGCTTCATGGTAAAATTGTATTCTATCTACAATGTGATTAAGCTGCAATCTTCATTTGTATACCTAGATTAAATACTACATCGTAATTTCATCATGATTTTTTTGTAAATAAATTTACTAATTTTTCCATGGCATTTATATGCCTTTCTAGAAGTTTATAATTTTCTTTTAGTAATTTTTATTATTATTTATTTTCATTTACGTTAACAACGCTTCAAACACGGTTGCCTCCCCCCAAACGACTGAAACTCGTTATCAAAAACACGTTACTAACGAGATTTAAGCTTACAGACTACCATTTTTGTCAATCTCGGTTAGGAACAAAACTAATGACGTCAAATCAAACAAATAATGACGTGCTAACGTGAAAAGTCGAGACGTTAGCTGTTACAGACTTCCACCTCTGGCTTTTGTCTGCTTGGGCTTTTATCCGGATGAGCTTTTGTCTAGTTGGGCTTTTATCTGGATGGGCTTTTGTCTGCTTGGGTTTTTGTCCAGATGTTCTTTGTGTTGTTTAATCAAACTAGGGTTTTATCTGCTTGGACTCTCTTCTCCGGATAGGCTTTTCTCTGCTTGGGCTCTTGTCTGAACGGGCTTTTGTCCGAATGGACTTGTGTCTGCTTGGGCTTTTATCCGGATAGGCTTTTGTCTTCTTGGGCTTTTATCCATATAGGCTTTTATCTGTTTGAGCTTTTCTCCGGATGGGCTTTTGTCTGATTTAGCTTTTGTCCGAATCTTTGTGGGGTTTATTCAAACTAGGGTTTTGTTTGCTGGACTCTTGTCCGGATAGGCTGTTGTCTACTTGGACTCTTCACCGGATGGGCTTTTGTCTCTTCTGGTTTTGGAAGCGGGGTTTTGTCCGATGCGTTTTTTTCCAGACGATAAATTCATACCGCATAGGAAAACTCATATCCCACCAATCCGCGTGCGCTATGCTGAATTAAAATTCCTCATACTTACACATAACACAAAGAATTATAAAGAAAAGCTTTTTTCCGACTCCTATTTTTTTAAATCTACCAATGGATTTAAATAAATTATTTGGTTAATGAAGATATTATATCAAGTTAAGTAAGTCTCCTTGTTTGTGAAATATCGTCATCACGAGACCTTAATGATTAACATAATTGGGAATTCTACTAGCAACTCCTAAAACAGAATCAGGAATCATCCAGCAATCCATCTGTGACATCAAATTTGTAGGATTATAACATATAATTCATTAATTGATTCATATTAATTTATTCTTACTCCAATTGTTATTTTCTAGTGAAGCCTTTGAAATCCCTTGCCTCCTCACTCTACAAAACTAATTTATCATCACTTTCCATATATTTTGAATTTGTCTCTTAGTTAGGTGCGTCATGCGCAATGAATCCACAATCAAAATCTTCAGAAATGTTCGACCCTTGCGCAGGGATTCTTACAAATCATCTTCAACTTCTTTAATTGAGAACATGAGAATGATAAGTGGATATCAAGCTTTTTTGGCAAAAATGGGTTTCGATCATATAATTTTTCACTGGTATTACCTTCATCGTTTATATTAAAATCTATTTATTATACTGCTGGCAAAAGCACATTCAAGAAATGAAAATTTTTCTTCTGTTTAAAAAGTGGCATGAACCGAATATGTGCAGTTTTCACATTAATTGATATCAAAATTTGGCAAAGGTATCTCGGATATCTCGCTCATCATGTAGGTACCCAAATTTATTACAATAACACCAGTTGCTCCCAGCTGAAAGTAGGACAAAGAATACGCGATCGTGATTACTTTTGTCCTACTTCCAGCTGGGACCAACTGTACATAATGCCTTTAAACGATATCATATAACATATTTTAATTCTTGGATCATAGTCACTTATCATTCTAATGGTCTCAATTATCGGTAAGAGAAAACTAAACTATTTTCATATTTTGGTCCAAGAAATTACCACTCTGCACTTCAATATTTCACAATAATGGTAGAAACCCAAACTAAATTTGAACTTCGAAAATTGTGAAGGTTTTGTTATTTATTACAATGACCAAAAGTAATATCAAAGTGTATAAATAAACATTCTAAATAAAATTCCAATAAAATGTCTTAAAAGCTGATACCAAATTTCAAATTACAATTAATTAATGGTTTAAAATTTGGTTTTTTTATTAAATATTTGACTTTTTTGGATTTTTTGGATTTTAAATCAATCTTCCGGCATATGAGATAGTTAAATTTAAATTGAATCCATTTTTAAGGCACACTAGTATTAAAGTTGAACGCAAATAATCGAATCCTTTGTATTCAAATGTTCGTACTAGTTTATAATGCTTTGTGTGAGAATGTAAGTTTTCGCTTTCATTCGATGACCTAGTTTCTGTTACATCTAGAAAGTATACAACACCAGCCTTCCATGTTCCATCCACCACATGCACACCAGCACCAAATAAATAACAAGAAAAAAAACTATAAACAATTTATAAATAACTCAATTAAGACTGGAATAATTTTTGACAAATTACTTTATTACATAATTTATTTAGGTGATATAAGTATATATTTTTTTATCATAATTTAAGCTATAATGGTGTAGAAATATTAAATTTATAAGAAACTTTTATTTCAAAAAGGTGATTTGTACAGGGTGATTCATAAATAAGATGTAAAAAATCCACTCAGGAACAATAAGGGAAAAAGGATAAAAAAATTCTTCCTGACTTTTTTAATAAAAAAGATAAACTTGACAACATACATTACCGCAAAATGAGGTAACTTTGGCCCAAAAGTAGAAAAAGATAGTATGATCTACTGTTAGTTACCAACTTTAATTTTTCACATATTCTAAGTATTTTAAGTGTGTCTTTCAGTTAGTATCTAAATACTAACTGATAACAGTAGATCAGAAATTTGGGCCAAAAATACCTCAGTTCCTTGGTAAGTTTAAAGTACGTTTGGGACAAAAGAATTCAAAATATTAAAAAATATTTTATAAGTAAAACCTATAAAAGTTACTCTAATCTGCTTGCAAAATATATAAAAATATCCATGACTATTCAACTCACAATTTTTTGTGACAAGTAAAACGTCAAAAATATGAGCGATTATTTTGTGACGTTAATGTCAAATTTTAATGAGTTTGAACCTGGCTGTCAAAAAAAGTTTGCACAAAAATGTTCATTAAGTAGTCTCTTTTTAACATGCACTCTTGTTCAAATCACTCATATCATTTGTTAAACCCCAAATGACATTCTTGGTAATGATGAAAAATATTCGTCTTAAATTTGACCACTTGTGATTTTACATATGACTATTCAACTTACAAGTGATTATTTTTTGTGACAAGTAAAACGTCAAAAATATCAGCGAATATTTTGTACGTTAATGTCAAATTTCAATAAGTTTGAAGTTGGCTGTCAAATTTTGCACAAAAAGTAAAAATGTTCGTCACTTTTACATGGGTTTATTTGAGTGACATAATAACGTTCTTCGGACTAAGTGCCAAAATAAAATCAATATGGTCCTTGGATCCCAATAAGTTCATTACTGTACTCAAACTGTGGTCCAAGGAACATAATGATTTCTTTATGGCACTTAAATTGATAACAGTTAGACTTCCAATATATTTTAATTCATTTCAATTTCTTCCTAATTTATGCGAGCAGATACAATTTTGGATATAATTCGGATCATAACCAATCATTATGAAACACGTAAACGTAAGCATGTATTCAGCGACCGTGATGAAAATTTTAGAGACGTCTTTAAAGTTAATCACGTCTTTAAGAAAATATTTCTTATAAAGAAATATTTTTTAGTCATTAACGATAACGACGTCTCTAAATTTTTCATGTCGCTGAATACACGCTGTAGTGTTTAGCGATGCTAAATTCACGATTAGTACCATAATGATTGACGTTACGATCCTTATGACATAAATAGCTATTGAATTATGCGAATATGAAAAATATACTCTGGCGAATACAGAAGGTGGCATAGGGCACATAACCCCCCCTAGACACTCGAAAAAGATGCCATTTTTTCTCTTGAGTTTTAGAATCATTATGGGAGTTTCAAACTTCAAAGTTTTCAACTGTCATTTTTTTTTGTTTTTTCTGCTAGTTCTAGTTTTTATGGATTATTTAAAAAACTCTTCCATAGCCTGATTAAAAAGTTTATCCAGGCTCCAGTACAATTTTGAAGTACCCAAAGACTTTTTGAATCAGAGCGTAATTTCAAAATTATTCATAAATTTAGGCGCCATGAAATTTTTAGCAACCTCAGTAGGTTTGTCAAATTTATTATGAAACTTACTAGAAGCTTGATGAACTTTTTTAAATATTAGAAAAAATGTAAACATTTTGACAGTTGAAAACTTTGAAGGGTGAAACCCCCTTAAATATAATAAATGTTTATTATACAGAGGAATGCATAAAAAAAAAGAAAACTATTTAATTTTTTCCAAAATATATTCGAAAAATGATAGGCAACTTTTGTTTTTCATATGTGGTAACATCAGCACAAAAAATTTATACCAAGAACAATGCCAGCCAATAATACAAATAAATCTTTTTTATTATTAGTCTAAATAAAACATATTATAAAGAGCTAGGGGTCCCTTTTTAATTTCAAAATAATGTTTTTCAAAAAAGTAGATGTCATTTTGAAGAATCTTTTATGAATGAAATTTACTATTTAAAAAATACTGAAAAAGTGGGACACCCTTTATAAAATTGTCTATTGCCAAACAAATTTGGTGTTTTTCTGAGATATTAATTTTTAAATTTTTATGAAGCGATTTTTGCGAATAAATCAATTTTTTCAATTGGCATGATAATGGGCCACCACATATTTAGATAGACTTATTTTTCAAATTACAATGATTCCTAACATGTAGGTTTGTGTGAAAGTGATATTAAAGATTTTTTTGTTCACCGATGATTTTTTAAAATTTCTTCTTTTAGTATACTAAAAGGTCTTGTAGCTATCACTTCTTACAATTTTTGTTTTTGAAGGATAAACTTAAAAATTTTAGGAAAGTAGGAAAGAGAGAGGTACTTCGTAAAAATTAAGAGCGAATACTCGGTGAAATGTGTTTACTCAAAATTGTGCTAGAAAGGTAAAAAAATAGCATATTTTTGCACATTTCAAGATTTTTTTTTACAATTTTGAGTAAAAAAATAGAAAAAAGCGTCTTCTATCGTACTAACACAATAAACGTTCTTTCTAATGCAATTAAAATTTTTCATTTTGCTCAATTAGTAATCTCACCAAATGGTTTGAAAAATCACCATTTTTCAATACTTTTGCGGGCGAAATGCGGAGTTACATATTTCACCGAGTATCCTCTTAAATTTTAAATATTTAGAAAAAACAATAATGTACCTATATTTTCTCTGGTGCTACATAGTAGAAAATGGTTAAAATAAAAACATGTAATTTGCTTTTTTGTTTGAAGTACTTTTAAATATTTTCAATAATTATTTTTGGGTATCAAATTTGATACCACTATTTTTTTAAATAATTTTCGTGATTAAGCTTTATTTTAAGGGAACTGAAAAAGCTCGAATCATAAATCATAAATAGATCTATAAATAGATAACTATCAATTTAAAATTCTTATACATTTACTTATAAATTATTCAAAAATTATTATTTAATACGATGACCCGTGTTTAAGTTACTTTTGTGGCATAAATACATTTAAAAGAATTTAATACTAAAAAGCGATGAAAGCTTTTCACGATTAAATGAAAAGCTTCGTGTGAAAAACAGAATCATTACTCTTTTTTTCAAATCGTTCATCATTAATACCAATTGTAAATGTTTGCTCAGCTATGAACTTACGAAGAAGTTACGAAATGTTGATCGCGCAGCAATCGCCTTTATTATTATTTAAATTTCTTATGTTCTACTTAAAAATAACAATAATTTATTCTTAGATTAATAATAATAAACCTATTTTTAAGTTAATATTAATTATCATGAATGATCATTAATCAAGGTCTAAAATAATGAAAAATATTTTATATTTAGTATGCACTTATTTATATTTTTAAATGTTGCAATAAATTATATTTTGTGAATAACAACTGTGAGGTCTTTATTACGGAATTTATGTTTAAATCTGCAAATAATCGTTGTGATTTTACTGATACATACAGGGTGGCCCAGACCTTTATTTCGACAAATTTTAGCATTCGTAATTTCCAAAATACATCGGAAGTACCATAGTGTTTTCATTTTTCCATAATTTAAGAAACCATTTGTCACTTGCTTGCTTTTATTTTTTAATTTGTTAATTATGCAAGATATTAAAAAATATTTTAATAAAAGTTGTTTCTTTTTAAAGTACCTTACCAACAATACCGACCAAGGTTGTCATTTAAAATTTCAAAGTTACTTCCGGTTTCGGGTAATTTCGGTTTGTTTTCGAAATTACGAATTACACCTAAAGATTTTTTAGGTTCGCTTTTGTGGTAATTTTTTTTTCTCATCAATGTGCGACAAAGGGTTCTCAAAATAAAGAGGTGGTACGGGTCGTCTGGGACACCCTGTATATTTAAATATATTGTGTAATAAAAACAATTTAATTTTAGTGTAATATAAAAAAGTGTAAAATATTTTTATCATTTAAATTTTTGATTACATCTGAGAAGGTAACCTATATTTTTTCTAAAAAAAAAACAATTTCCCCAAAACATTTTTTGAATAACCTAAGTCGGAATAAAAATTAGAGTATAGACGTATAGGCGAATTTTTAGGAAGTATACTAAATTTAATAATAAACAAAATGGTAAATATATTTTTTTAATTTTTTTATATTTAAAGTAAAAAGTAAGTACGTGGTTTTTTATAAAGTAATACTATAGTAACTTTTCATTCAAGACTTGGCGATTAAAATTTTATTTTAAAATTTTGACTTTCTCTAAATATATTTATACAATAAAATGTGTTATTGGTGTGATTTGAAGTCCTTGATTTGACTATTTTGCTTATCGATATTTATTAATTATAAACAAACTTTTTTCGTAGAACCATTTTTATGGAGATAAATAAGTTTTAAAGAAGTAACGGCCTTATCACTGTCGATGTTTGTATTTAATTAAATTATAACAACCTTCAAAGATAAACGTGCAAGTTTGAATAACATTGTAATTAATTTAAGAACCAAAAATGTTTTTTTCTATTTTCCGTCATATGAATAAAGTCATAAAAGCACTCAAAACAGTTCGATTATAGTTATAAACGCACTGCTTTGAGTGCGTTTATAGCAGTGGATTGTATCTTTTCGAAGTTGCTAGCACTGAAGTTTGTTGATTTCAAAATGGCTGTTACCAAGCGACTTATAGGTTATTTGATGATTTGATAAACCTGACATTAGGGTTGCCAACTACCAGAAAAGTTACTAAAATTTAAAACTACAATATTCTAAATAGGAAATAGGACCAAAATAGAAAATATAGTATAAAAAAGTCATTTCATAAGTCGATTTATAGCACTTGTTCATTAAAAATTGAACGCGACTTACAATATTTTTTGAAGAAATCATTTTATCAATATTAAAAATTATGGGCCTATTCGCAATTTCGGAATTCCGGTCGCCCTCTGGTGGAATTTTTTTATACTAGTTAAGTGAGGTAACATCAAAAAGAAAAAATACGTTTAAATTGCCTGTTTTATTAGTTTTGTGTGATAAAATCATTAAATCATGATGTTTTATAAAAATTATCACTTGGATCAGATGTTTCTGTCAAAACAGCGCCCCCTACAGGTAACTGAAAACGCGAATCGTTTCTTTTTAATTCATTTTATAGACCAAGAATTTTTTTATAAATCATTTGTTTATTTTCAACAAAAATAAAAAAGATATTGTCGAATATTGCACTTAAAATTCGACTCGTATAAATGAAATACGTTTTTTTGAAATTTTGTTGAGTTAAGAAAATAATTATTTAAAAAAGCGTTTCCAAAACTTTTAGTTTTTACATAAATAAAAAATATAAAAATATACTTCCTTTAAGTAGGGTAATAGTTGTTATGTTAATTGTTATAAATTATTATTTACTTATTTATTCAAATTCAGATATTAATTAATCATGTTAAATTACATGTATATATTAATAATAATTGTTAATGATAATACTTATTTGAATTTTTATTCTGTTTTATGTGTAATAGTTATATTTATAAATTAAACTCTTAAATTTGAAGAAAAATACTACCAACACAAATTTTCAAAGTGCAAAAAATAAAGATTTATGTGGATTTTTTCGATAAATTATGTTATTTAAATTGTTATGAAAAAAGGCATTTTAAAACTAAATTATTTTAAGGCATAATTTAAGAAAACAGAAATTGACGTTTTCAGTAAATTTTGCGATATACCGGGTGTAAACGAATCACGGGCCATCTCTATAATTTCTTTATTTCTGAAAATAAAAATTTGACTATGTTCTACGGTTTCAAAAATACATTTGATATACTTTCTTTAATATCACTTCCGGTTTTACCAGAATTTACATTTGTACGTTGTTTTATAAAATGCAAGAACCCATTTTTTGTTCACAGTTCAAAACAATTTTAGAAAATAAGTATATTTGTGATATTTTTTAATTTTTTTTAAATAATTATAACTAATAGAATAATACAAATAAAAATTAACAAAAAATAAAATTATTTATCATAGATGTGACAATTCTCTACCAACTCAAAATAAAATATATACTATATACAAGGTGTTCCGTTCGTGATTCACCAAACGTCAGGGTTAGAAACTTGAGCCAATTTAATCTACAAAAAACTAAAAAAGTAGAGGTCTATATTTTTTAGTTATGGAGCTACAGCATTTTGAATTTTAGATCATCAATTTTCCCAAAAATCACAAAATCGCTAATTACTTTTTAACCAATATGCGTAAAATTAAAAGAAAATTATCACTAGAAAGCTGAAACCATCTTTTAATTGGTAACCACACATATATACAGAAATGGTTGATATAATGTTGAATAAAAAATCGTTCAGTTTTTTAATTTTTTTTTCAAGATAAGACCCATTAAGTTTGTATTTTTATAATTTTCTGAAAGTTCTTCATATTTACAAAAAATCAGGGAAAAATTGGAAACCATAGTTCTTTTAATTCTCTTACTAAAGCGTTCTGTGGTTACTCCTGGAAGAAGTATTCTCAGCACAGTTTGTTACCATCGGCAGGTGAACTAGCATGAAACTGTTATAAAATATTTGGCAATCCATCAGGTATCCCTATTAGCCTAATTACAAACTAGACACCCTTTATAATATACCGTACAACCTATTTAATAAACTATGCTCAGGACTACTTCTGATAGAAGTAACTTCAGAAGGCTTTTCTAAGTGAAAGAAAACAGCCACGGTTTAGAAATTTTCCCTGGTTTATTGAGAATATGATGAAGTTTCAGAAAATTAAAAAAAACACAACCGTAATGGGTCTTATCTAGGAGAAAATTTAAAAAAGCTGGAAAAAAATTATTTTTTTTTTCAACATTTTAACAATTGTTTTTGTATTACTGTTATTATCTATTGAAAGATGTTGGTTTTAGCTTTTTAATGATTTTTTATGTCCCTATACACATTGGTTAAAATGTAATTAGCGACTTCTGATTTGTGATAAAAATCGGTGACCTAAAATTCAAAATGCTGTAGCTCTAAAACTATAACAGCTAGACCCCAATTTTTTGTTATTTTTTGTCGATTAAATTAGATCTAGTTTCTAACCCTGGCGTTTGGTGAACCATGAACGGAACACCCTGTATACTCTGTTGTTTTTGCTAATTGACGTCCCATCGGCATCATTGTATTCATACCATATTCCTGTAAGAAAGGGTGTTTACAAAAAGCAGTATAATGTTCACTGTAATATGTACCACTGTGATTACTGATAGCATATAAATTATATTGACACTTTGTGCCTGGATTGGCAGAGTAATTTGTCATATCTAAACTCCCATCGGAAAATCGACCATTATATTTAATTGTTTTAAAAGAAAACCTTTTCAAATGGATGACTAAAATTTTGGGGAACTTGCAGATCTTAAAGGACTTTGTACATTTTCTTTTGCCTTTGAGCAGGTAGCCCTCTCATCATTATTCAATATGTCTGCATTGGTAAAATTTTCGAGACACTGAGAAAGTTGTATAGGCCCTGTTTTATGAGGTATAGGAAGCGACAAATCTCAGAATGAATCAAAAGTTTTTGAGGAGTTACCACATTGTGTACATTTAAAAGTTGACTCCAATTGACCAAAAAAATATCTATTAGACTGATTTTTTCGCTTCATAAATCCCTATCCCAAAAATCTTTATCAATTACTGAATCAATTTTGTCATTAATAGGCTTTGGTTTGGTAATAATCCTATTGACATCTTCGCATAAACCTTCCAATAAATATCTGAGAAATTCTTGAGCATCCTGTTGAGAACTATCCATAAAACGTGGTGCATAATGTTGAATTTGAGATTTTAAAGAAGTTGTATTAACTGTACATTCTGAAGAATGCTTTCATTAAACCTCCTACCATTCCAGAGCTGGGAGTGTTGAAGTAACTTACATAAAGATATTCTAAAATGTGCTTTGTGTTAGAGATGCACTGAATCACAGAATTTATGAAACAGGTGTTTCCGATATTTTTTAAGCCTCTTAGTCCCATCTCTTTTAAGAGACTAGAAGATTTATTTAGACATTTTTCATCTTCTAAAATCATCACTTTTGACGCAATAATAAAAGTTTCTTTATCTAAATAATTTCACATGAAACTTTTGGTTCTGGTTGCATTTTGAGCTATTAGTGAACAATTTAAACTTGATGAAGTTGTCAAATCACTGGGTACAGAAGAAGCTCCATGGAATCATTGTCATACTGTCAAGTGTTTTCCCATCATTTCTGCTGGTTTCTAAAGTTTCTAAAATAGAAGGTATACCAGAAGAACTTAGAGCTCTTTTAATTGAATCATTGACTTCATGATGTCTAGAAAATCTCCCTGTACTGAATATGCACGTTTGCAGCTTAAACCATGTAAACTATCAACTTCATCAACCACAAATCCACAAAAACATGTATGTTGAGCACAAACAGAATTACCCAGTCTAAGACCTATGTATGGTATATTTTAAAAGAGTTATCATCCAGTAATGTACCCAGAGATTACACTGGTAAAGCATTAACCCATTCCCCAGATTCTTTCGATAAGAACGCATTTATACGGGATTTCTTTTTAAATTTTTATCTGATGAAGAAACAAATTCTATAAACTTCATTTCCACAAGTGTAAGATCTCATGCTCTTTGAATACCCTTTTCAGAAGGATTTAAAGTTATATTTGTTTGGGAAGACTAAAAGAACTCGTCGGTAATAACATCAGGATCACTATTGAAGCAAAACTTACAAAATTTCTTCAATTTTCTTAAGAGATCCATAAAATGAAGACAGAAAAGTTGGTAACGATAAAGATGAAGCCAAGCGAATTCCTAAACCATCTTTTTATCACGGGAAATATTGCTTGAAGCCAGACATCTTCGAAAAGATTATTATTTGTAATTTTTTGTAAGGAACGTTTCAAAATTTCATCAAAAGAATTCATTCCAGTTGGATTATACCAAGCAGGACTACATGCTACATCTTAATAATAAATTTTGGTATAGCTAAGCAATTTTTAAGAAGCAAAAAGGCAACATGTGAAGGAAGGTTCAGCAGTTAAAGGAGTATTTTTTTAATTTAAAAAAATTTCTTAATCCGAAGTTGAAAAAACTACCAAAACTTATTCGAAGTAACACAAATACCTATATAAAATTTGAACCTACATATTCAGTACCAAAATATTCGTTATAAAATCTACTTTTTGAAAAACCGAGTAAACCGGCATGTTTTCATTACAAATTACAATTTTATTAGGTATTTGCATTATTTAGAATGAGTTTTGGTAGTATTTTTCAACTTTAAATTAAGAAAAAAAATTATTTTTTTAAATTAAAAAAAAAATTAAAAAATATCACAAAAAAATTAGAGAAAACAAAGTTTATGTTATTTCCGTTAAAACAAGAAGTGAATATTTTTTAGTGCATAAAATATCTTTTCTTGAACCACATATGTAATATAGTCAAATTTAATTTTTTATTTTATTTTTTTTTATTTTCATAAGTAAAGAAATTATATAGGTGACCCATGTGTGATTTATACCCGGTATTTAATTATATGAATAAGTTTTCCTGGAAATTTTTATGTAAAAAAATGTTTGATAAAAAAAGTACTTGAGTCGGTAAATTGTTTTCAAAAATGAATTATTTGAAATTGGTTATTAATCATTAATCGAGCACACTGAGTTATGAAAAATAATAGTACTTGACGAAAATTAATAATTAAATTAAAACTTATCGGTTACATAATAACACATAAACTTATCATCCAATACCCAAACAACTTTTCTTTTTTAAATTGAATTAATAACAAGTTAATTAAAGCAGCCAATAATTAAATTAACCAGTGATCAGCACGGATTGGATAACTCGCAAAAAAAACGGCTGCATTACGAATTACTGTAAAAATGTTAAATTTGTGACCGTTGTGTAAAGCTTAATAAACAAAATTAAAAAGCACGTTTTTTCTTATAAATTATTCGTGTTGTGCAAGCTTTTCGTTCCATTTATTTTATTAATTGTAATAACCTACCCGATTTTAATTTAGATTTCGCGGCCCCGGGATTTACGGCCATCAGACAGAAATAGTGTGAGGAGGAAGAGGAGATAAAAATAAGGATATGGGTCAGGACGACACGGGAGATGCAGTTTGGAGTAAACTCACACACGCAACCAAAGATGTGTTTATGATTATTATTAGCGCCAGCTGCAGCTTTAAGAGATACATTTGAGTCAGTAAAATATCCATAAAATTGGAAAACGAGGTTTTCATTTTCAGGAGAGTTTATTAGTTACAACCTGGGTGTTCCTCAAGGTGGTGTTATAGGCACCTTAAGTAATTTTACTACGTTTAAACCTGGTTATTTAGTTATTTGAAGTAAATTACTAAATTGTTATAATTTGCTACCATCATAACTCTTACTTAATGCCATAAGAAATTTTATGTACGTACAGATGAATTATTTTACACACATGAATCTTGAAAAACATTCATAAAAAAATCAAATTTATACATTACTTCCTTCATATTTATTACACAATATTTTTAGACCAAAATATAAAATACTTTTGCTTATAAGGAGAAGTGTACAAGGACAATGATTTATTATCTATTTATTCAACGGGATCATTATGAGGAAAAGAGTCATTTCCGATCACTCCACTTATTTAATGTTATTATCTTTGGGTGGAAACTTTTGTATTTTTTAGTATCATTGATTTTTACTCCTAATATTTTAGATATTTTTCCAATTTAAATTTCAAATCAATTGTGATAGGAAATAGCCTTATTAAAAGTATAAAGATGAATTGATAAATTTTATAATTATGGTTTATATAAATATGTATATTATAATATATATAAATTATTTATTAGAATAATTAATAACAGTCTCATACAAAAATGTTAAAAATATTTACCTGAGTTGACATGTAATCAGTATTAATCTTAATTCATTTGCAATCAAAGAAAAATTATTACAAGTCAATTAATCTAGAAAGATTATAAATGCTGTTTATTTGTCTTTGTGATTAAATCAATAAACAATTACCAATAATTAGTTTACGTAGAAATCCGATGATTATTCAGATATGCTTGATTAAAAATTTGATAACCTTAATTTAATGTCTAACGTAGTTTAACGTAAACAATATTAATTATTATTATTTCCTTTAATAATTCTAATATAATTTTTAATAAATTGTCAGGAGAAAAGATTATAAAGAAATATTTTTTAGTAAAAAAATGGATTATAAAATAACATTTATTTTGATTACAATAATAAAACATTGATTAATTTTTTTTTGGAGCAAAAAGAATTGATATTCATCAAAAAGTTTTAGGTACTTAAAGGTATTTAAATTTGAAACGATTTATTATAGAGTTATTTAAGTAGAGTTGATAGAGACCTCTTTTAGCGAATAGTTAAAGTAGAAACGTATGTAAGCTGTGTGTGGTTACTTACTTAAGTAACCTACTTTTATAGTATTTACTAGTCCAATAGATGACACTATACTTTTATTAATTTGAAAATAATTACGGTTTTTTATAAAAAGCACCATCTTTTAGAAAGTAGCTGACTTTAAGGTTATTAAATGTACTAATTTTTGATGGTGAGATTTATAATAATTTCGAAATGGAATTAAATATCATAAAATAAAAATCTCAATTTTTAAATAAAAATATGCATGAAACTATAGATAAATCTATTTTATCACTCTACATTACATACAGGGAGTACAAAAGTATTGGGAATTTTAACTAAGTATAGATGGCGCTATAAATGGAGGACAGGAATGTACCGAAACTTGTGTTTAAAATGAATTCTTGTACATTATAACTTTGTATTCAACAAAACACAAATAGATTTATCATTTAAAGCTTCAGTAAATCTCAAAATACATGTACCAATGCGTTAAATTAAAAACGTAAGTACCGAATATTGAAGTTCATATTTTGCCACCAGAGGGCGAGTGGAATCTAAAAATTCCCAATAATCGCTGTAACGTTATAATTGTAACAGTTTGCATATTTTTAGGTTTTTTCATGTCTTTCTCTATTTTGTTATTATTAACGGTAACTACATTTTTTAAACAGCCTTAGTTAATTTTTCCACTTTTTAAAAGAGCGCAGTCCATACTATTTTCTCATAATAAAAACTATTAAGAAAAATTAAGGGTGGCTCACGCTTTAATTAGCAAAAATGTCCTAGAATGGTAAATATAATTTTGAATAAAAAATTTTCTATGACCTTTTTTCGGCATCTTATTTTTTTATACAGAGCGTTCCAAAGGTTTTGCACTAAAAGTTCTAGTTTTCAATAAAAAGTTTTAATATTTTAACTATACATGTATTTTTAAATTTTTAGTGCCTATAGTGGAGACGTCATATGCATTTTTTTTAATTTCGACCTGGGTCATGTTACATCTTATTTTTTACAGATATATGAAGAAACACTATAAATATAAGAGCACTAATATTTTGAAAATTTCTTGAAAACATACGGTGCCAAATGCGATTTACTCTATTTTATTTTCATCTTTTTTTTTCAAAGTTGGATCTTTTTGTGCAAGACTTTTTGCACGTCCTGTATAATAATTATGGGTTATTTTTGTTACACCCTGTATACCTGCCGGCTCGTGTCGCAATTTCGGTCTTCTCGTGAATAATGGAATAATTTCTCGCTCGTTGAATAATATATTATTATGTTTTTGTGTAGACTAGTAATACAAATTATTTTTGTTTGTTTGAAATTTCGAGTAATTTTTATGTTTTAAATTTGAGTGAATTTCTGGCGAGTTTTCATTTTTTTTTTGCTTCAAATTTTTATACAGATTGATTTATGAGTTGATTTTGAAAGGATGTAAATCTCTATAAAATAAGTCGTTGGCAAAATATTTTGTATAAAGATTGCAAATTTTCAATTTTCGTTTTACTACATTTTCGGAAGAAGTCAATAAGATTTTGTATAGATACACAAGATCTTTTCTATTTTTTTTTCTTAAAACTGAAAACTATGGTTTTGTTTTTAAAAAATGTGATGAAGTCACGGGGCCGTTAGGCGATGTACTTAATGTCACATAAACTTTAAATTGGTCAAAATGACCGAAAATATCCAGTAGACACAATAACATTGAAATAATATCTAATAAATGTTTCCTGGAAACATGCAATGATACTATGTATTGATACAATTGCAGTAACGTTTCATAAACGGTTACATGTCGTAGTGCAACAACGTTATCACGGAAACTTTTCAAATTAAACATTTAATAAATATTACAATGGAACGTTGATTAAACATAAATTTAAAGAAGGGTGAATTTTCAAAGATATTGGTATATAAAAATTACATTTAGATATCATTGCAACGTTACAATAATGTTGCAATGAAACGTTTAAAATACGTTACGTAACATTACATGTTTACTGGATCATATTTTTTCAATGTTTCATTGCAACGTTGCATTAATGTTGCAATGAAGCGTTTAAAGTACGTAACGAAAAATTACATGTTTACTGGGAACTATCATTAATTTCACGTGTGCAACATTTTTTTTTGAAAACCAACCATGATTGCCTTCTTGAATCTTGAACTTAATGACATTTTGCGTAGGTATACAGGTTTAGACATCCTTTCAAATTGCTTACTTAAAAATGTGATGGCGTTGTACGATGATGTCCCATAAAATTTAAATGATGCAAAATGTCCAAAATTCCAAACATAATTTGACGAGTCAAGTCGTTTTTTTAATCCAACCGTCTTTGACTTTTTGAATTTATTTTATGTTACAGACTCTTGAACTTAATGACATTTTGCGTAGGTATACAGGTTTAGACATCCTTTCAAATTGCTTACTTAAAAATGTGATGGCGTTGTACGATGATGTCCCATAAAATTTAAATGATGCAAAATGTCCAAAATTCCAAACATAATTTGACGAGTCAAGTCGTTTTTTTAATCCAACCGTCTTTGACTTTTTGAATTTATTTTATGTTACAGACTCACCCTGTATATTTAGTAAATTTTAGAAACGCCAGTGGTTATATTTGACAATGATTTGGTTAGTGAAGGAAAATATCTGGGAACTTAAAAGTTTCATGATTTATAAACAGGGACTCTAACCGTGTAAATTTCAAAATACGGTTACTGTTTTTAAAAATTTCAAAAAACGGTTTCGATTTCGGTTACGGTTAACCGAAAAAAACGGTTTCGGTTACGGTTACGGTTACGGTTACGGTTGAAAAAGTGTTTTACCTATTTTTTTTTTATTTTGATTGTAAAACCGATAGTTAAACGTTTAAAAACCCGTTAGTAAAACGATTAATAATCGGTTAGTAAAACGGTTAGTAAACGGTTAGAAATCGGTTAAAAATCAGTTAAGAACTGGTTTCGGTTTCGGTTTTTAAAAATTTCTAAAAACGGTTACGGTTACGGTTAGTTCAAATAAAACAGTTTTAACCGAATTTTGGTTAATAAAACGGTTCGGTTAGACTCCCTATTTATAAGTATAATAATAATGTAGTCTTAGAAGACTTTAGTTAGCTTTATTTTTAGAAATTGCCAGAAAACTTAAAAAATTATAGTATTTTGTTTTATTAGGAGTAAAAGAAGTACAAAAAACTTATGTTACTTCGAATAAAAAGTTATAGAATTGTAATATAAAAATAATTTTAGAATTTGACATTTAATTTATATGCAATACACAATACAATGTCAGTGTATATTGGGTTGCTTAAAGTGCATTTCTACTCCGCCTTTCTAATACTTGTCAATGCAAAGTATATTGTAACCGATTTACTTCGGAAATGCAGGAATATGACCATAAAATAAAGGAACATAAAAATGACTTGTTAAAGCCTGTCAAGCGTCACATTAAACTTTAAAGATGTTTGAAAAAAAATTAATTTTCAATTATTTATATTTGTAACCATTATTTTAACATATTGTCAATTGTCAACGATTTATGTTGTTTTGTTATTACTAATTGAAAGAGGGTGATTTTAGTTTTCTGGTGATATTTTTTTAAGTATCACACAACTTGGTTGAATTATTATTACCGATGTAATGATGTGTGGCAAAAATCGGTGACCAAAAATAAAAAAACTCTATAGCTCCAAAACTATAAATAATATGGAACCTTACTTTTTTGGTTTTTTTTGTGATGAAATTTGTTCTACTTTCTAACCCTGAAGTTTTATCCAGGACGAACGGAACACCCTGTATATAAAATTAATGAATTCCAAATTAGTGATCATATACATGCATTTTTGGATTTTTACGATATCCAATATTCCTTCGGCGTGATATACATAATTTTGTGACACCACTGCATATACATCTGTACCTATAAATCAACACAATTGGTTGCCTACAGTAAGAAACTATTAACCTGAAAAAGTGATTTTTTCGAATTAGTATAAAACTGATTTGACGCCGAAACATAAATAAAAATAAATATTTTGAATAATTTTTAGTTTTTTAATCCTATTTTATGCATAATCAACAATCATGATTTTTTGGTTTGTCGAGAAAGACATGAAAGTGTTATTAAAATCTTCTTATTCCGTTTTATGGTCAAGATAATTTTTTTTTCATAATAAATGTAAAATATTTGAATCGCTGAGTCCAAGAAGAGTATGAGCCCAAAAAACCTAATTTTGAGATAATCAACTTAAACATTCATAATTTGTAAAGATGCAATTTTTGTATGTGTAGAGTTAATAGACTTGTAGTATTTTTTAAAACGTTGTACTTCATGCCATCGTTTTTAGAATAAAAAAACATACTGCACTGTTATTGAACACAATATAAGTTATGGATTTATTATTTTAAGTTGTGTTAAGTACTTAGTTTATCTAAAAAAAAAGTTGGGATAGGTTAAGTTAGGTAATCCCAATTTTTATTCAGGTTTAATACAATGTTGTACCGTGCGGGCATAAAGTAAATCCCCCCCCCCCTGCTAATTTTTCAACGGTTATGTTTTTGATTCTGAAAATTTGTCTACCTAGGAATCTAATTGCGAACTTTCTAATAAAGATATTTTTGATTTTGTGGAACTTCCGGTTATACCGGAAGTGGATGGCAACTTTCTTATTTTAAATGGAACACCCAGTATATTTTTGCATTTTTATGTTCTCCATAAAAATACCATTAAATTGACCTAGCATAGTGCGGTCTACGATTAATACTTTCGGAATTACGCCCATTTTAAAATCGTATAATATTTTTATGCAACTTCATTTACAACGGAAGTTGTACCCAACTGCCCCAACTTCGATATTTTAAATGAAATATTTTGCATTTACTTTTGTTACTTTTTCACTTTTTTTAGGCAAGGTTAGTAATATATTTCAGAAAGATATGTATTAATAAAACTCTAAAATCTGCAACCTTATTCTTGAATCAGTCAGTACGATGTCACCGACGAATTTTATCATTCTGTCCTTTTCATTTACACGAAAAAATAAGAGTCTGTCCTTGTAGTCTCGTCGACGACAGGATCTCGACCGGCCCAACTTTATATCAGTGTCAGTCACCAACCCAAAATGGAAGATCGTAGAGGATTTTACAATATTATTGTGTGAGAAAAATCTAAAATTATACCGAAATCATACAGGGTGTCCCAAATTTTTTTAGGTAGTAAATGTCATTCTAGCCAAAAAAAATTCTTATCAACTATTATAATATTTAAGTTTTAACTATTTTAAAATTTCAAAATTTTATGATTATTTTGGACCCCTGGATAATATTTCTTTTATTGTAAATATTTTTATTAAAATCAAGTATGCTTTGGATTTTGTCTTTAAATTTTACCCAAAAAAGCGATAAAAAATAATTGAAAAGAGCTTGTCTCACAAAAATCATAAATATTTTGAAATTTCAAACTTGTATCTTTTTTGGGACTCTAAGATGTCTTGGGAGGAGGGTCTATCACTCCCCTCTGTATCCGCTACTGATTTAACTTCTCAATCAAGGATCATTATAATGATCAAAGATTTTTACCAATTTTTGACTTTGAAGAAAAACCAAACCAAGAAATTGTATTAAAATTGGCAAAAATTATAATGTATGGAAGCAACAATAAATAACAACACATGTGTTGTGCCCTTTGCTCGTTACTAACGATGCAGAAATATTCCTGTGTAAACTCGTTCATCTTCTTTGCTGTTTCCATTAGTGTTTCCATAAATAAAATGTATATCTACCCTGTCAGCATTAAAATAACTATACATTTTCATTGAAGAGTAATTGACGCTATATTCAATACCATATGTAATAAAATGTAGCAACCTAAATACATTAAAATCCAATATTTTTAAATTCTTCAAATATTCATCTTTTAATTAAGTTTTATACAAAGACATAAGATGTTAACATCAAATTTTATGGTTTAAAAATACTCGAAGGGGATTTTAAATATGCATAATTGAAGTTGAGGGGCTATTTAGCGCCTGTCTGCGAATTTAAGACATTTGTTATTTTTAGTACTCCGAGTTTTCACTGAATACGCAGATAATTTAAGAATGAAATCAGTGGAAATTTTATTTACCACAAAAATAATCTTTCATTTAAATATTCCATAAAATCCAAAATAATAAGCAAAAAAAACAATTAATTAAAAAATAATTATTTTTTATAAAAATTTACCATTGATAGGTACAGAAAAAAAATAGAACAAAAAAATCTGACGACATATTTTTTTATAAAACCGGTTTATACAGAGTGTCTCACTTTTTTTCCAGCAATTTTAAAATTTTAAAAAGTTACAGTATTCTTAAAATTTCAATATTTTTGGAACACTCTGTATAAATTTCATTTTATTTCATACTTTGGATCTTTAACCCAATCAGATTAATTTTATAGAGAAAAAATTGAAAAGGCCCACTTAATTCATAAACAGCCAATAATATTCAAAGATGCAAGTTCGTAAAAACAAAATCCAAACCATAATTGATTTAAATAAAACATTGATAATAAGAAATAAAATTATTCAGGGTGTCTCAAAAAAATTATGAAAATTTACCAATTTTAAAATTACTGTAACGATAAATTTTTCGTTGGAGATAATAACAAGGAATAGAAAAATCTATCCCACTTTTCTGGAGCTTCTTTGCAACTTATGACCAAATAACTGATAATTAATGCGAATCCCTAGAGGGCGCGCGAGTTTGGGAGGAAAAATTGTGAAAAATCATGAAATCGAGCATTAGTTCTGCAGTCATAACTCAAGTTTCCCTCGTTAGATTTTCATTTTTTTTTCAGATTTATAATCTAAATTGATTAGGCTAAATTCTGCCAGAGAGTTACCTTTTGCAACCTTGCACAAAATTAATTAGAGGGGTCAACAGTTAAGGTACTTTTAGATCATTATATTTTTTTTTGTACATTCTCCAATTTTTTTTCCTTCTGGCAAGAATTAAAGAAATTACTTCTAAATCATCTACAAAAAAAATTATACAAAAATGTTGTTCGTACTAGCTTTTATGACTGCAGAACTAAACCACTATATTTTCCGTTTAGGAAATTACTCGTAAGGAGTAAAAAAAATGTAGTTCATAGGAATTTTTTTGTTCAGAATAACATTTACTAGTTAAAAGAATTTTTTTCTGGAAGAAAGTGAGATACCCTGTATACATACATTGTTAAATTTTTTAGAAATTCTAAAAAAATTATATTTATAAAATGGAGAGTATTATAATGTAACTTTTAATTTTTAGCGTATGCACAAATTTAGGGAAATCCTATGTGTATATTTTTATAATTTATTAATGATTCATATTTTGCGTAATTTTTTTCGAAGAAGATGTTACACTTGTAGTAAAATTTTATTAGTAATCAAATATACACATTGAACCGCTTAAAAAATAATAAAAACTCTTTTATGCTTATAAACTATAATTAGCTGGGCGCACACGAAAGAAACTACACTTACATTTTTTTATTTTTTTTTCTGTTTTAAGTTTAAAACAAAAATAAAAAGTGAGGGAGCGCGTGCGCTACCGCCTTTACAGAGTCATCTTTTAGGGCGCATTATTGTCGGCAAGTAATCTGATATTTTTGGGTTGAAGAGGGGGACCTAGAGCTGCACTAGCTGCAGGAAGAGCAGAACATCAGAAACTCCAGTTACCAGCTGAGTTCCAGTATTAACAGGTTTCCTTACTTCCAGCAGAGCGCAACTGATACACCGCAAACTAGACAGGATGAGGGAAATCGTACATCTTCAGGCTGGACAATGCGGAAATCAAGTCGGAGCCAAGGTAACAATTAATTTTTTAATACGCAAATCACTGATTTTTTGAATTTTTTTTATAACTTTTGATAAAGAAAAAAAAATCAAAAACCTAACTACTTAGTTATTTGCTTTTTTTATGATAATTTTTAAAGAGCCATCGGTTGAAAATTAAATAAATAATTTTTTTAACCTAATATTTCCTGATAAGATAATTTTTGTAGGGATTTTCTTATTTTTTTATGTTCTTTTTTTGATATGGCAGTTCAAATATTATTTTACTATACTTACCTTTTTTGTAAATTTAATATAATACACCACTTATTTGGTTGCAATCGCATTCAATAAAATCAGGAATCAAATCATACGGAAAATGAAATGAGACGAAAAAAATTAAGTTATTTGGGAATTTTCTACATTTATGCTTTATTTTCCTAAAATTTTTAACTGTATTTCTAACAATATTCGATTTTAAATTCATGTAAATTTATTTTTAGAAATTTTACACATACGCATATCTCCACAAAAATTTAGAGCATGCATTTTTTCAACCTTGTATTCGCTAAATACAAGTAAATGCAATTTAGAGAAAAAAAATTGTTGTAAGTTATTTGTGCTATTCTTAAGTGCAATTTAAGTTATGGTATTTAATAACCCAATTTATGATAAAACTATATTGCGCTATTAATTTTTATAAAAATCATTTTCAATTAAAGCTTTTGTCTGCGATTGGAAGTTGTTTCTGGTTAAATTATTATTTTATGATTCACAAATTAAAATCATTTCAATTGCTCATTAAAATCAACCATGTGAGACTGCCAGCAATCCTTTGCTTTGAAGTAGATGAAGTTATTAAAAATATTAAAGATCCATAAAAACGAAATAAAAAATATGAAAAACGATGAACATTAAGGTATTTTTTTAGATATATTTTTATATTACCTTTTTTCTAAAAAGAGAAATATTTGAAATGGTTTTACGATGTAAAATTTCTTCTAATTTTGATTTTATCTTGATTTTTATAGAATTTTAAACCAAATTATATTAAAAATTAAGAAAATTTAGCAACGCTGTGATTACAATTTACAAATCCTACATTTGTTTCCATTGGAGAAATAAAATTTTAAACAATTCGGCTTTTTAATATTTTTGCAATTCCTATACTAGGTGTCCCAGAAATTAGTGTACAAGTAAACGTCGATTTGCGCCGGTTCGATTTGCGCCGATTTATTATTTTATTTAAATTTGAAATAAAAACCATTGAGCTATTTTTAATGCGTTAACCTTAACATTTTTTTAACTAAATTTTATTTATTTTTTCTCAAAAATTAAGAATAGTAACAAGCTAAAATTTTTACAACACGTAAAGGGTTTTAATAAGCGGCTTTTAAAAAATACTGGACAAAAATCGGTTGACTAATTTTTTCATAAAAAAATCTTAAAATTGTGTCCTGTTTTAAGCACAAAATCGGCTTTAAAAAGCGCATTTTCATTCGGATCAAACTATTTTTAAATTATAATTATATATTATAAATTAGGCGCTCCTGCAAGTTTTGAGCCCTTAAACGTTTTAATCGTTTGTTTAGTTTTTGAAATATTAATTTATACAAAATTTTGGTGATAAAAACGTGATTTTTTTTTAAGTTTTTCGGCAGTTTTAGTAAAAAATTTACTGTTGCTTTATTCCTAATTTAAAATTTTGTATAAAAACTAAATTTTTAAAAAATTTTTTTAAATTTAAATTTTTGCGTTTTCAGCAAAAAATTCAAATATATGCAATTAAAATGAGTTTTTTCCTTTGAGATAAAGGCACTTATTAGACGTTCATTAAGTGAAAATCGGTTGTTTCGATTGTTTCGCAAAAAAAATGGCAACATTTTGAGTAGTTTTTGGTAAAAAATCAGGACTTATCCGATTTAAATTTTTGTAAATACCCATTATAAAGGAGCTTCTTCTAAAAATTTTAAGGCCTGAAGCATTATTATAAGCCCAAGATTTTTCGAAATATTAATTTTTTACTAAAATTCCTAAAGTTTTAAGCCAAAAAACGAGGTTCTTTAACTTTCGCCCACATTTCTGACCCTAACTACAAAACTAAAAGCAATATTTTTCGTGGGTTAAAGACGATTCAATACAATTTAAAATAAGCTTTAATTTGTTATATTAGCTCAAGTGGTTTTTGATATAATAATTATTTAACTACATTTTTTATGTCAAAAGCAACTTTTTTGATATTTTCCCCAGTATTTTGGCCATAACTTCAAAACGCATGCGAATATTAAAACAAATCTTTTTTTGAATGAAATTCAATTCAATGAGGATTAAAATAAGCCACAAAATTTTATTATAACCCAAGTAGTTTTTGTAATAATCACATTTGAATTAAATTATTCTGCTACTTTGCTCAGTATTTTTGCCATAACTTCAAAACTCCAATGGATATTTAAACGAATCTTGTCTCAAATTGAAGCCTATTCAATAGAGCTTACAACAATCTGGAATATATTAATAAAACCCAAGTAGTTTCTAAGATAATCACTTTGAAATGAAATTTTTGATATAAAAACCAAGTTTTCGATATTTCATCCAGAATTTTGGCCATAACTTCAAAACGCAAACCAATATTAAAACAAATCTTTTTTTGAATAAAAGTTCATTCAACGAGGCTTAAAATAAGCTATAAAAATCTATTATAACCGAAGTAGTTTTTGAAATAATCACATTTGAATTAAATATTTGGTATAAAAACCAAATTTTCCGATACTTTGCCCAGTATTTTTGTGATAACTTCAAAACTCCAACGGATATTTAAACGAATCTTATCTTAAATTAAAGCTTATTCAATAAGGCTTACATCAATCTATAATGTATTATTATAACCCCAATATTTTCTAAAATAATCACTCTAAAATGAAATTTTTGATATAAAAACCAATGATTTGATATTTCACCCAGAATTTTGACCATAACTTCGAAGCACCAACAGATATTAAAAGTCTTGGGCTTTCTAAAAACATTGTCCAGATTGCTTTATTTTATTGAATTTAAGTTAGAATGTTTCTTCATTAAACTGAAGATTGGCTTTATCCAATTTTATATAACATTTGACCTAGGATAGTTCTACATTATACCGACGACCCATCGAAATTATTTTATGTTTTATTTGCTTCTTAAAATATTTTCGTGGTGTTTTTCTACGTAAATCAAAATTTTGGACACCTTGTATACAAAAATGATCTCTTTACGCAAATTTATTTTTGGACGTTTTAAGCAATTTTTACTCCATGAAACAATGGGTAATTTGTAACTTATAATGACTTTAAAACAAATGGATAAAACAAGAAGTAATACATCAAAATTCATAAATTATCAAAGAATGTTTTTTAATAAAGGTTAAAGATTTTGTTTAAGTCAAATTGATTGAATGAAATTCACGATTGGTCTAAAAATATCAAATTACACCATATTTGCAGCAAAATCTTCTATAAATAATGATGAATTAAATGACAAGATTTTTTAAATAAAAATTGTAAGCAAAGTTCAGTAACGGAAGCGTTATCGTCCCCAAAGGCTGTTTTGTTTACAAAATCGAATTATAAGCGCATTTCGACATCGCGTCCCAACTTTAATTATACGAATTAAAACAATTTTAGTTCCACGTAAACAAAAACTAGGAGAAAACATTAATGATATCTTAACGGTATGTGTTTGAAGTTTCATTCAAATGATAACTAAAAAAGAAACCAAAGAATGTTTGTATTGTTTCAACGAGGTGCGTGTCATTGTCCTGCGTTTCGATTTATTTACAGTTAATTTTAATTTTGCGTTTAATTAATGCAATAATTAATTAGTTATAATTAAAAATCGCACGTGCCTTAATTTGCACCGTTTAGGAAGTAAATAGAGCAAAGCGGCTCTTCAGGAGCTTATCTCAAATATTACTCATGTAATAGTGCTTAAAACGCTTTACATGTTCCTAGAAATTTGAATCATTGGCTTAAATGTATCTACTCACTTATTTGAATTATGAGTATTGAAAATTTTTCAACCATAACAATTTAAACCTCAAACTACTCACTAATGATACAGTTTTGTTTTGAGAAAATATTAAGATTAGATTAGAACGTGACACAAAGCAGATTTTTTATCTTAAATAAATTTTTACAATAGAAACAAAGACGAAAAATATTGCGAATTCTAGCCTTTTACTCGCCCTCTGGCGGCAGATAAGTGACTCTATCAGTGAGGTACTCGACGCCATTATTCCGCTGGTTTACATACGCTACAAGTAGATTTTCTGTGTTTTAATCCAAATTATTTTAATAGATTTTCTGAAAAGTTTATAAATCGGACAAGATTTGAAACATAAACTGTATGAATTCTCAATAACTAATTCAAAACGGTTTTTTGGAGATTTTAGCTAAAAATCATTAAATTTTTTCAAAGCAAAATAGTTCGAAAATAATGTATTTCTTGGGGATTTTAGAAAACCACTCATGATCATTAAATTTTTAAACCCCGAAAAATAGGGAACTTCTTTTGATTCATCTAGAATCAGGTATTGTGTGATATAATAATATCAAATAAGAAGAAGAAACCTAATTTTTTTCTTCTAATTTAAACTCTCTGGATTTTTTTTTCAAAATTTCTGTTCTATAGGAGTATTTAGTATTTACAATAGAAGAGTGTCATCCTCCTTTTGTTCACATTTATAGAACCAATGCCAGGAAATTTGAATTTTCTGTATCAAAATACTAAAATGATAATGGTTTTGTGCAGTGCCAAAAAAATACATTCTTCACGTTCCATTAAATGCGTTAATACTTGTAATTAATGATACCGCTTTAAATTGGCCATTTTCGGTTTTAAAAATCACGTTTTCTGCGAACGTTTTGTAATTATGTGCTTTTAATAAGGTAAAAATTGGTTGTGAATTAGGAATTAAGGAAGACATAAAATTTTTATTATTTCAGTCGATAATTTGTAAGCTCGTGAATAAAAGAAGCTCGGGGTCAACAAAATCCTGAGGTCACACGTCTCACTTCGTGCTCTACTGAGTGAGTGATCCACCTCAAAAACCTCTCGGCGCTCAAATTACAACAAAAAATTTGTAAATTGCTTCAAATTTCATTCTGAATAATATTAAGTTCGTATAGTGTAGTGTAAACCATTATAAAGAAATAAATAACTTGCTTACAATAATTTATTTCAAAGTTACTGATACTGCATGAGCAAAAAAGAACTCATGAGAATTTTATTCGCACGATATTATTTCTCGTGCTGTTTTTTTGCAAATTTCGATGCAAAAATGTAATTTCTCATAATGAAAAAAAATTTTTTTGAGCAAAAATTAAATACCTATTATTTTTGTAAAATCTTATAGCAATAGAAAAGGAAATTGCCTTAAAAAATGAATAGTTTTCCATGCACCTGCTTTTTTAATAGCAATTTTTCAAAAATTTGGATTAAAAATGGAAGAAGGAGCTCCTAGGACTTTTGTTGTTGCTTACCTCATACAGAGGGGTGCAAAAAAAGCAAACGTTATTTTTTACCGATTTGAATAAAATTAAATTTTGATAAAAAGTGTAATATGTAGAACTTACAAAAAAATACGTAAAAAGTATAATTTAGAAAACATTAAAAAATTTAAGCCCAAATTAAAATTGTTTTCTGACAAAATTAATAAATAATTAATAGCTAACCCCCAAAATTACTTAAAGATAATTTTCCAATTAGACCTGTAGTATCTACTATCAAACAAAGATAAATTATCATCATCAAATTTAATCAAAATTTTAAGCCACCTTATTTATTACTCAAAATATTCTATTAAAAATTGTGTTGATCTTCAACCTTTTCCAATTGTATTTCAGAAAAGATCAATTCGATTTCAGAATAGTCAATTGTATTTCAGAATAGTCAATGTATTTCAGAAAAGATCTACTCGAATTCAGAATATTAAATTATATTTCAGAAGAATCAATCTAATTTCAGAAAGGACCAATTATAAAAAATGAGGAAGTCAAGACTTTTTGGCGGTGATTGTACACAACAGCACACAGATTTCATCAAAAAGCTCCTTATTCACCAATGTTAAACCCAATTGAAATAATCTGCCAAAAACTCTTGGCTTCTTCGATACTTTACAAAAGGTCTTTTCGAAAATTAAATTAATTTTTCTGAAATACAATTGATATTTTCTGAATTACAATTGATGATTTCTGAATCTGAATTGACTATTCTTAATTAAAATTGATACTTTTTGAAAATAAATTGAATATTCTGAAGTACAATTGATGCTTGCTGAAATACAATTGACTATTCTGAATTACAATTGATACTTTCTGAAAATTAATTGATTATTCTGAAATACTTGATGCTTTCAGAAATACAATTGACTATTCTGAATTACAATTGATGATTTCTGAAATTGAATTGATCTTTTCTGAAATACAATTGGAAAAAATATAGAAAATATACCTTGTCTGAAAAATTATATTTTATCATTATTTAATGTGAAAGTGTATTCTAAAATACATCCAAAAGAAACTTTTTATTTAGTTACAGATGTAAGTAAATGTATTAATTAAAGATGAAATTTTAAATTTCTTAGAAAATTTCAGTCAAAATTATTTTCAATTTATTGAGAAATTTTATATCCAAAATGAAGGTCTTCCTATGGGAAGCCAATTTTCCCAAATTTGGCCAATATTTTTATGGATCATGTTGAAAAAATATATTTCAAAATAAATCAATTTCATTTCATAAAGTATCAATTGTATTAAGTTTGAATGTCCAAAATAATAATTAAGTAGTGCTGGGATTTTGGCTTTTAAGGATCAATTGTATTTCAGAAAACATCAATTGAATTTCAGGCAAATAAATTTGATTTCCGAAAGCATCAATTGTATTTCAGAATCATGAATTGAATGAAGCCAAGAGTTTTTGGCGGTGATTGTGCACGTGAATCACAACAGACACATACAATTCATATAAGTGCTTTGGCAATTTAACAATACACGTATAACAATTAGTTTCTTATTCGTTAAACCCAATTGAGATAATCTGTTTTAAGATTAACGCAGTATTGTTAAAAGACAACTTCAGATTTTTCCTGTTATGGTTTCTGGTATCAAGGAGCAAATGTGGGTTTACTTAGAAACAATTATTGATTAAGCCCAAAATACAATCTTTGGTGGTGATTGTGCTCGTGTAGCACAACATACTACAATTAATCGTCCAACTGCTTTAGCAATGAAAGACATGATTGTTGGTGGCTAAAAAATTAATTACTTCTGAAATACAAATCATAATTTCTTAAATTAAATTTTCATTATGAAATAAATTTAATTTCAGATGATGTTTTCTGAAATACAACTGGTGAATCTGAAATACAATTGTTGATTTTGAAATACAATTGTTGATTCAGAAATATAACTGTTGATCCCGAAGTACAATTGATTTCTTACATTAAATTACTTTTTTCTGAAATTGAAGGTGTAGTTTTCAAAAATTATCACCTAAGCAACTTTATATAATAAATATTAATAGGTCTCTATGGATTAATAATATTTTTTCTGTCAAGATAACTGGATGAAATATTTGTATAATTGGAGGAGATTATTCTTGGATTTTTTTGAACTCATATCTAACTATTTGAAAATCAAAAGTTGCTTACCTATCGTTTCTCAGATGTTTTAGAAAAAAAAACATATTTTTTTTGAAAAGCGATAGTATTCTTATCAGTTATTAAAATCGTGTCAAAAATAACGAAGCTACTATTACGTTAATAAAAATAAAAACCTGAAGTGCAAATCTAATTTTGTTGGTAACATATAATTAGAGCACCTTCTTCAGTGCAAAAATAACCCCTACAAACTGGTTTATTTTTAGTCAAAGCTTTTATATTATCTTTTATTTGTATCTTTTACAAATCCACTATTGGTTAAAAAGTATTCCACATAAAAATAATCACTTATTACATGAGTTTTTACATTTTTTCTTGCTTCACATTTCACATCCTCAGCCGGACGTACCTTGGTCATTTTATGAGCATTAACCTTTTTTGTTCTACTTTTTTAACGACCTTCATCTCTGCATTTTTCATTTTATGCCGTTGGGACTGTGCATATTAATTTTAAAAGAGACGTTAAATATTTCATTCTTAAATAATTTCATAAAATTTGCAAAAAAAAAATTTTACTGTTTTAGTACAAAGCACGAATAAATATTTTAATGTAGATTTTACTGCATTTTTAACAAAATAACCATAATATATTAACAGTTATAAACTTGATGTACCTATTTTAATTTTGATTGGGTTTCTTAAAATTTGTTTCGTTGATTAATCTACAGGGTGGTCCTTTTAACCTGAAGGACTCTTCAGATTAAAATATTTCCAAAAATAAGAAAAACAGTTCCAAGTTTAGTTTTAATGCCATAGACTGACCATAGTTATTTTCATCTCGAGCTTGAATTCGGCTTGGCTTGACCTCTATCATTTGAAGTACATGTAAAAGGTCAAATCAAGCCCGAATTCAAGCTGGTTTGACCTGCTCGAGCTAAACGTAGTCTATATTTTTTCAATAAATACTGAATCTAGCCAAAAAACAATAAAATATGGTCTAAACCATTTTTCAATTTAGCGTTTAGTTTTGACAGATTTTATTATTTAAGGTTTTCATTTAAAACTGAGTTGGGGTTAAAATAATCATGAATTCGTGCGTGTGAAAAAAATATTCCCATTATAATAGTTCTTTCAGACCAAATTTTATAAGAAGAATGTTTTTTTAAATGTCTTACTTTTGGAGATATTTCCACTAGATTACGACCTCTTGTGGTGCAGTTAATAAAGCCAATAAAAACTCAAAGCTCAACATAGCGTTCCTCTATTTTTTTACAATTTTTTTGTCAAAACACCGCCATTTATACGTAGTCGAAATTCCCAATGCAAGTTAATTGAACCAACCTGTATAATATGATTTTTTTTTTCATATTTTTTAATAGTTTTTGTATAAATTTTGAACTAAAAATTAAGTAGTGGAATTTTTTAAAGAATTTATTAAACGAAAATGTAATCGTACTAGCTTATCCAGTTGTATTCTTATTTCGGTGCTCTGGGATCTCATTTTTTTGTTTATCTAAAGCGGATGCAGAACGTCATGGCTTGCGGAGGAAATAAATCAGACTATTTTAAAAACACTTTTTGGGGGGTAATTCTAAATATTTCAAGCAGACAAGATGCACTTTCTAAATTTATCCCTCGCACGGGACAAGACATTCGTTTATAAATAATACACCAACGTCTCACTCTTCAACTCCACTCAAGATTTTCAATTTCTATTTAAATTTAAACAACATTTTTTACTACATTAATGAATTAATTTGTAACTCAAAGCTTAAATATAGAATAATTTTAAATGCAACTGAAAAAAGTGTTTCTAAAGCCTCAATAAAACTATTTTATCTATCAATTTCAAAACCGTAAATTCTTGTAGTAACAAAGAACTAAATCAAATACCTACCAAATATTAATTTTGTATTGAAACCAATCGAGTTTTCGTGTATGAAATTGCTGGATTGTGATTAATTTAAATCGTTACTACATTATTTATTTTTTTTTTCAGTTTTGGGAAGTTATTTCTGAGGAACACGGAATTGACCCCAGTGGTGTCTACATAGGCCAAAGTGATTTACAATTAGAACGCATCAATGTTTACTACAATGAAGCTACAGGTAAACATTTAAGACCTTCATTGTTTATAATTAGTTTGATTATACCTTTGAATTTAAGCTAATATTTTTAATGAACTCATTATAGGCCAATCACTTATTAATAACAGCTTATAAATTAAGTTTTAATTAATTACCACATTTTTATAGCTCATTATAAATATGAATAACAAAAGATCTTATAATAAAGTTTTATTCAGAGCATAGTCTGTAAATTTCAAGTTTTCTTCATAATTGAATCGTTGAGTCCAAGAACAGTACGAGTCCAAAAATTACGGTTTTGAGCCACTAAAATTTCCAAAATTAGCCCTAGTAGAAATGAAAATTTTAGTTGAAACGTAGTAATATTGTAGGAACATGTAAATATTGTAGATCGTATGGAATAGTTGTGAAAATATTGTACAAATATTTGTGTAACAATATGTTTGGGAAATATTGCGGTAAAATTCTGACAATGTAGTAGTTAAAATATTGTTCGAGTATTCTGCTTAAAGATTCTGGATTCTGAAATGATTGTAGTCTAAATTTATTTTTTTCACATTACTTAATGTGTACACAATATTCTGCACACAATATAATACAATATTATTTTTTATTATGTGTGCAATTTTGTAGTAAAAAGTCACTGTCGATATTTTTTAATATTGTCGAATACACCAATAATTTACTCGGTCATCTGATCCATTAAATTTTCAACTATTTGATTAGTAGTCAAAAGTTGCTTTATTTAAAATGAAAACTGGATTTTTTTGTTGTAGTGATAGTGTACAAGTCTGAAGGTCCAGGGTCAAACCCTCCGTCCTATCTCTTTTTTTGACATGTAAGAATATTGTGACACATACTACAACTTGTGGTAATGTCCGACCACAATATCAACACAATATTATCGCCGATCAACATTTGCTGATTTCACAATATTGTACACAACCTTATCACAATCTTTTAAAATTGTATTATAATATTTTAACAATATTTTCACAACTTTGTTTTCTGCTTGGGAGTAGAAGAACAGTATGAGTCCTGGACTTACACTGTTACTAATTAATCAAAATAAGACAAATGACATTAAGAAAGTCATGTAATACATACCAAGCAAGATTATGGACTCTTATTGGTACTTATCTTCCTGGAAGATTAATACTAACTTTGACTGGACTAAAAAAATTGAAAAAGTAGCAAAATATTATACAACATTGTATTAAACCTGAATAGACCCTAATAAAAATTGGTATTACTTTTTGTACTAATACCAAATCTAATATAAAACTTACTTTTTGGAGTCGCCGATTCCATTTCTTTTACATTGGAATTTTTTTAGAATTTTACATAATTTTTGGAAAGCTATACTTAAAGCAAATAACAAGTCTATAAAATCTTCGTTTAGACGTTAACTTATTGCTAGAGTTATAAATTATAAAATATTATTATTTCAATTAGTTTTTTAGAATTCAAAGAATTATCTTTAATTTAAAAAAAGAATCGTTTTAATATCTACTTTGGTTCAAAGGTTATGCGTCATGGCCCAAAAAGTACCAAAATGTTTCAGTAGTAATTTTTGGGTGTTGCAACAAAATATTTAATATTATCAAAAATACTTGACCGATTCAAACACTTAATAGCTTAAATTTTTCAGGAGAACCTCCTCCACATGAACATACTAAAAGATATTTAGTAGGACCAAAAATTTGTTCTCCACGCTCGATTTTGTATAAGTCTACCTTAATTTTTACCAACAACAAAAAATTTAGAAATTTTTCTGTGATTTCATTTTTCTGCATTATATTTCATTCGAAAGCCCTTTCAAGCTTCTACAAAATAAAAAAGATTTGCCTTGATACCAAGATTCTTTGAAAAGTTTTGGTCCAAACTGTGCCAAAAAGTTTCGGTAGTAATTTTTGGGTGTTGCACCAAAATATTTAATATTATCAAAACTACTTGACCGATTCAAACACTTAATAGCTTAAATTTTACAGCAGAACCTGCTCCACAAGAAAATACTAAAAAAATAGGACCAAAAATACGTTCTCCACGCTCGATTTTGTATAAACCTACCTTATTTTTTTTCAACAACAACAAATTTAGGACTTTTCCTGTGATCTTTTTTCCTACATTATATTTCATTCGAAGGCCCTTTCAAGATTCTACAAAATAAAAAAAAATTGCCTTGATAACACGATTCTTTCAAAAGTTATGGTCCAAAATATGCCAAAAAGTTTCAGTAGTAATTTTTGGGCGTTGCAACAAAATATTTAATTTTATCAAAACTACTTGACCGATTCAGACACTTAATAGTTTAAATTTTGCAGGAGAACCTCCTCCTCAAGAAAATACTGAAAAATATTTAGCAGGACCAAAAATACGTTCTCCACGCTCGATTTTGTATAAGTCTACCTTAATTTTTTCCAACAAAAACTTTTCCTGTGATCTAATTTTTCTGCATTATATTTCATTTGAAAGCCCTTTCAAGCTTCTACAATATAAAAAAAAATTGCCTTGATAAGTAATGTTCCAAAATGTTCCAAAAAAACAGTAATTTCGCTCTATTTTTTGTTTTTTGGAATTTTACTGCTGCTCTGTCAGTATTTGGTTTGACTTACAAAAACAAAAAACAAGACTTTTCTGTGTTCCAAAAAAAACAATTTTAAAAAAGCTCCACTGGAAAAAAATTTATGTTTTACCTTTTTAATAAAAGTATATACCTCAATTAATGAATATTAATAATTTCATCGGTTTTATTCACCACTATAAATCCAATTAATTAAAATTAATTATAGCTGCACTTTTTAAGCTGTAAGAATAATAAAGACATTAATAAGTACATCCTTGTAGACTTATTAATATTCTTTGCTTACAATCGCCAAAAGTTATCGGAATTCGCTTGATAAAAAACGGAAATGACGTGGTTCCAATGCGAATTTTAATCATTTAAAACCACAGCGAGAAAACATGAAATCATCTGGATTATTTTCTTCCTTTTGCGTTTTTTAAATCCTAATTAGCATACACAAGACGTTAATTAAGCCATTTGTTCTTATTAATCTTAATTATAAAATAACTCAACGCCATTTCATAAACAAATATCTTAACATCATTAAAAAAATACCAAATTATCGAATATTTTTCTTCTACTTCCTATTAATTCCTCTAACGATGTTAGCTCTAGATAATTTAAATTATAAATAATTATCTAAAATGAGGTAATTAAAGCGTCCATCGCTCATCGGGGAATGCATATAAATACGGGACGTGTTTATAAATATGAACTTAGATGATGCGCCGAGATGATCTTTTGGGTTTAACAACCTCAAAGTCAAGATAATTTTATTGCACATTAAGAGAATTGGTGTGATTAATGCTCTTTTTGTAAGTTGGTTCAATTTCAACGCACTTGTAAACCCAGGACTTCCCCCAATTAAAAATAATGAGATGAATTAAAACCGAGTCACGAGTTAAATGCAAAATTAATCAATTTTTTAACTCTCTTAGAAGTTAATAGTAACTTTTGAATTTGAACATGAAGAAAAAACAGGTCATAAATTAGCTTATGGAAAAGTAATTAATGATATGGCTTTTAAATGTCCTTATCAAAGGGTAGAGACCTTATATCCTTGGGATTTGTGAACATATTTATATCCTCACTTCATTAGCGTATATCATGAGGGTTTATCTTAAAACTTTTGACCCAACCTTGACGATCAATTTTTTTATTAACCAAATAAATTTATACCAAAGCTATTAAAATTATTTTTTGGCCTTATTTTTAATACAATAAAAATTTCTATTTATTTCTAGTCGCTTCGCAACATAATGGTGGAAAATACGTCCCACGTGCCATCTTATTGGATCTGGAACCTGGAACCATGGATGCGGTACGTTCTGGAGCATACGGCCGACTCTTCCGTCCCGATAACTTCGTTTTTGGTCAATCTGGAGCTGGAAACAACTGGGCTAAAGGACATTACACTGAAGGTGCTGAGCTTGTTGATGCAGTCCTCGACGTAGTAAGGAAAGAAGCTGAAAACTGTGACTGCCTCCAAGGCTTCCAGCTCACCCACTCCCTAGGTGGTGGCACTGGTTCAGGCATGGGAACGTTGCTCATTTCGAAGATTCGTGAAGAATATCCTGATAGAATTATGAATACTTATTCAGTAATGCCAAGTCCTAAAGTATCTGATACTGTAGTTGAACCTTACAATGCTACTTTATCGGTACATCAATTGGTAGAAAATACTGATGAGACTTACTGTATTGATAATGAAGCACTTTACGATATTTGCTTTAGAACTCTAAAAGTACCAAATCCTTCCTACGGTGATTTAAATCATTTGGTATCCTTAACCATGTCAGGTGTAACCACTTGCTTAAGATTCCCAGGACAATTAAATGCGGATTTAAGAAAATTAGCTGTTAATATGGTACCCTTCCCCCGTTTACACTTCTTCATGCCTGGATTTGCACCTCTTACATCTCGAGGCAGCCAACAATATAGAGCGTTGACAGTTCCTGAATTAACTCAACAAATGTTTGATGCCAAGAACATGATGGCAGCTTGTGATCCCCGACACGGGCGTTATTTAACCGTAGCTGCTGTCTTCAGAGGACGCATGTCAATGAAAGAAGTTGACGAACAAATGTTGGCGGTTCAAAACAAAAATAGTAGCTACTTCGTGGAATGGATACCCAATAATGTTAAAACAGCCGTTTGTGATATCCCACCAGTTGGTTTGAAAATGTCATCCACGTTCATTGGTAACACGACTGCAATTCAAGAACTCTTCAAAAGAATATCTGAACAATTCGCTGCCATGTTTAGGCGTAAAGCTTTCCTACATTGGTACACTGGAGAAGGCATGGATGAAATGGAATTCACTGAAGCCGAATCGAATATGAATGATTTAGTATCAGAATACCAACAGTATCAAGAAGCTACTGCTGATGATGATTACGAAGCTGAGGAAGAAGCCGCAAATGATGACTTTAATTGCTAAGGTTTTTAGGGATTTAATCTAGTTAGTAATTAATTTAAAGTTAATACAGGTTTGGTTTTATAAAAGAGAATCAACTTGCTATCCTTTTACCATTTTGATCTATTCGAATTTGAGTCACTTTTATAAATCTAAGCGTAACATAACATGATTGGTAAAGACATGATTTTATCTAATGATAGTAAAAAGTGTAATTAATTTGTATAGTTAGATCTCAAAAATCTAAAAATGTATTTTTAATTATTACTAGATTTTTTTTCAAAAATGTAGAGAAAACCACTTCAATATAGCGATTTTTTAATGGGTGCATTATTTAAGATTATAAGCTCAATTATTAATTAAATTTAGGTAAAATCATTTTTGCACTATCCATGTACGACCAGTGAATAGTTCTTTTTTAATTTTTTTCGTTCGGTTTTATACTTATTTTTCTTATTTGCTTGCTTGTAAATCCAGTTATTTTACAAAAATTGTAATAAAGATTAGAAAAGTGTTCACTGGAATGACCCTTGCATTTATTAATTATTTATTTATACGAATTTCTTTTAAGTTAAGACTGAAATTTTCTACGTCAAATAAAAATATATTAAATGTTTTTTTTTATTTTCCATTTTCCATTTTCCTCAAATTGGTTAATATACCCATCTTTTATATCATAGAATCACCATCACAGGTTTTACCAATTCGCTATTTAAGGACGTTTGAAGAACATTGTTAATCCAATTGTTTTAGCTGCATGGAAAATTTTTTAAATCAAAAGTTTATCAGATTCTCCTTAAATTTCTTATGACCATTTGATTATTGACATGAAAAAATGTTTTGCATTTAACCTTCATCCAAATAAATCACTGAAAAATTCAAAATATTTGATCCAACCTTATTAATAGTGATCAATTTCAGACTAATATAGTCCTTACAGGAAGAATCTGACCTATTTAGTTTCTGTGGCGGATACAGAGAATTTTTTAAATGTTCCATTTTATAAAAAATTAACCAAATTTTATAATAAAACTCATTTTATAATCATATCTTGACTATAAATATCATTTTAAGTTCATTAAAATACAGATTAAAAATTTCCCCAAAAAATAATTTTAACTTCAATTGGTGATATCAAATATATTTTTTGGCCCATGATTGATTTTATGATTTTAGACTTTCGTATTATAGATTATACCCTAATCTTTAATTTTAACTCAAAAATGTTGTTATAATTTTATCGGAACTAGCCGTTTTTATCAAGTTTTTAGATATTTTTTATTCACCAAAAATAAGTATTTTTATAATCAATTTTCAAAAAAGTTTCTAAAAAAATATTACTTAAATAAGTCTATTTTATAGGAGATTTTCTAAATTTGTTAATGAAACTGATTTTGTAAGTGTAACTTCAGTGGAAATATCATTTTGGGCGTCCAAAGTGCATACAAAGTTTTCATCAAAAACGTCAGTTTAAAAAAGGCGTTAAAAAATTTTAGATGGTTTTTCAAAAAAGTCCCCATTGCAAATTTTATTTTTTAAATAGTCCATATTATAAAAAATTACCAAATTTTATAATAAAACTTATTTAATAATAATATCTTGACTATAAATACCCTTTTTAGGTCATTAAAGTACGATTAAAAATTTTTCCAAAAAATAACTTTAACTTCAGTTGGTTATATTAAATTTATTTTTTGACCCATGATTGATTTTAGACTTTCGTATTATAGATTATACCCAAATCTTTAATTTTAACTCAAAAATGTTGTAATAATTTTATCGAAACTAGCAGTTTTTTATCAAGTTTTTAGAATTTTTTTAAAATGAGTATTTTTATAATCAATTTTCAAAAAAATTTCTAAAAAAAATATTACTTAAATAAGTCTATTTTATAGGAAATTTTCTAAATCTGTTAATGTAACTGATTTTGTAAGTCTAACTTCAGTGGAAATGTCATTTTTAGTCGTCCAAAGTGAATACAAAGTTTTCATAAAAAACGTCAGTTTAAAAAGAAGCGTTAAAAAAATTTTAAATGGGATTTCAAAAAAGTCCCCATTGCAAATTTTATTTTTTGAATGGTCCATATTATAAAAAATTAACCAAATTTTATAATAAAACTTATTTTATAATAATATCTTGACTATAAATACCCTTTTTAGGTCATTAAAGTACGATTAAAAATTTTTCCAAAAAATAACTTTAACTTCAGTTGGTTATATTAAATTTATTTTTTGACCCATGATTGATTTTAGACTTTCGTATTATAGATTATACCCAAATCTTTAATTTTAACTCAAAAATGTTGTAATAATTTTATCGAAACTAGCAGTTTTTTATCAAGTTTTTAGAATTTTTTTAAAATGAGTATTTTTATAATCAATTTTCAAAAAAGTTTCTAAAAAAAATATTACTTAAATAAGTCTATTTTATAGGAAATTTTCTAAATCTGTTAATGTAACTGATTTTGTAAGTCTAACTTCAGTGGAAATGTCATTTTTAGTCGTCCAAAGTAAATACAAAGTTTTCATAAAAAACGTCAGTTTAAAAAGAAGCGTTAAAAAAATTTTAAATGGGATTTCAAAAAAGTCCCCATTGCAAATTTTATTTTTTGAATGGTCCATATTATAAAAAATTAACCAAATTTTATAATAAAACTTATTTTATAATAATATCTTGACTATAAATACCCTTTTTAGGTCATTAAAGTACGATTAAAAATTTTTCCAAAAAATAACTTTAACTTCAGTTGGTTATATTAAATTTATTTTTTGACCCATGATTGATTTTAGACTTTCGTATTATAGATTATACCCAAATCTTTAATTTTAACTCAAAAATGTTGTAATAATTTTATCGAAACTAGCAGTTTTTTATCAAGTTTTTAGAATTTTTTTAAAATGAGTATTTTTATAATCAATTTTCAAAAAAGTTTCTAAAAAAAATATTACTTAAATAAGTCTATTTTATAGGAAATTTTCTAAATCTGTTAATGTAACTGATTTTGTAAGTCTAACTTCAGTGGAAATGTCATTTTTAGTCGTCCAAAGTGCATACAAAGTTTTCATAAAAAACGTCAGTTTAAAAAAAAGCGTTAAAAAAATTTTAAATGGGATTTCAAAAAAGTCCCCATTGCAAATTTTATTTTTTAAATGGTCCATATTATAAAAAATTAACCAAATTTTATAATAAAACTTATTTTATAATAATATCTTGACTATAAATACCATTTTTAGGTCATTAAAGTACGATTAAAAATTTTCCCAAAAAATAACTTTAACTTCAGTTGGTTATATTAAATTTATTTTTTGGCCCATGATTGATTTTAGACTTTCGTATTGTACATATATTATACCCTAATCTTTACTTTTAACTCAAAAATGTTGTTATAATTTTATCGGAACTAGCCGTTTTTTATCAAGTTTTTAGATATTTTTTATACACCAAAAAATGAGTATTTTTATAATCAATTTTCAAACAAGCTTCTGAGAAAAATATTACTTAAATAATTTCTATTAATAAAATCTATTTTATAGGAAATTTTCTAAATCTGTTAATGTAACTGATTTTGTAAGTCTAACTTGAGAGGAAATGTCATTTTTTTGGCGTCCAAAGAGCATACAAAGTTTTCATCAAAAACGTCAGTTTAAAAAAAGCGTTAAAAAAGTTTTAAATGGGATTTCAAAAAAGTCCGCATTATTTATTTATTTATTTTTTAAATGGTCTAGCAGTTTTTAAGTTTTTTATCAAGTTTTTAGAATTTTTTTATACACCAAAAATAAGTATACACAATTTTTTAAAAAGTTCCTATGAGAAAAATATTACTTACGTCAATTTTATAGGAAATTTCCTAAAATTGTTAATGAAACCGATTTTGTCAGTCTAACTTCAGTAGAAATGCCAACACCATAATAAAAATATCAAATAACTATAAAATTTAATCTTTTCTGGTTACTTATAAAATTTCCGTTTTCTCACTTCACTTATAATAATTTCAGTTAAATTTTTTTGAAGAACTATCTTCCGACAAATTCCTGTTATCGAAATTAATTGATAAAAAAATTTAATAATCCGAGTTTGCTACTTTGAATTTTGAATGAGAGGCCTTGTAGAAAAGTTCTAACCACTAAAGCTACGGACGGTTGTTGGTATCATCACACTATTCCTAGATTCATTCAGTGACTGAAACATCAATTTAATGTTCTTCGGTAAAGGAAAACTAAAATTTCTCAAGGAACTAGAAGGAACCAACCTTGCAGAAAATAGTAGAGGTGTTCAGCAAATCCAATGCCCAATGCTCATCTCCAAGGCATATTTCCAAAGATCGTATTTTCAGTTTCAAAGTTGTAAAAACAACAAACACACTGGATCCATTTAAATGGGAGTGGAAGCGTTACCATAAGTTCGAAAAGCTATCATGGAGCTTATTCTTGCAGAAAAATAGCATAAAATGTAACATCATTTGTAAACAATGCAAAGACAAGTCTTGCACGAATGCTGAAAATCCAGATTCTCTGTACGGAACATTCCAACCTAGATTATGCTTTCCTGGAACCTGGAAGAAGGGACTATCTTGAAGATGACTTGGATATGCCCATTTGATTAAGATCATCATCCTCTGAACAATTTAAAAAATAACATGAATGAGGGTATTTGTACATTTCTCAACTAACAGAACCCGACCCAGTTTTTTCATCTTCATTTCTGACAAAATTAACAGTTTTGAAAATGCAGCATTACCCTATTTTCAACTGCCATTGAAAACGTATTACAAAAATTACATATTTCAATTAGAATTTCAGAAATTTGATTGTAAGAAAGTGTATTTTGGTTACGAAAAGGCAGTAATTTTAATATTTTAATATTATTCTCACATTTTTTCAACGTATTTAGTTTCAAGTATTAAAATTATTTCAAGTGAGCATTTAAGTAAATCGTGTATGTAAATAAACTCATAAACACCCTACTTGTATGCATCGAAAGTGCTCTTAAATGGCTCAAAGAAACCTTTTTTTCTTTAGATTGCTCCTCTTGCTTTCATCTTTTACACTTGTGTTTATTTTAGTATCCGAATTTTTACTCACAAATAACATTCTCAGCTTGTGGCTTCTGGTTTCTTGTTTTAATGCGGTTATAATACTTTAAAACACTAAGAACTAAATACATAAATGAAATATAAATAACTATTATAGATCAAACCAAGATTTGCAAAATATAAGAATTTAGCTTGCTTACACCCGATTTTTTTTCAAATAAAAAACTAAAAGGTAGTCTCATCCTAATAATGGCGAAAGATTACCTCAACAACACTATACATTTATACATGTATAATTTCGCTTCTTAAAAGTCCTGGGAGCCCCTTTAAAGATGCAGAAAAAAATTAGCAACTCCAACATTTTGCAAACTATCCTTTTAATATTTCAAAAGAACGTTCTCCGGAGCACTTGAAGAAAAAAGAAATTCATGTTTTAAGGGTTCATGTATCAATATATTGTTCAAAATTCTTCAAATATTAATATTCTTATAGCCCTATTAGGCGTAAATCAAGAACTAAAAAAAGAACTATTTTATTATACTTACTTCAATCTTCAATTTACTTTAATAAATAAATTACAAAACAAAAATCAAATTTCTAGGACTTTTTTTATCAAAAATTCTACGACTTGTTGTAATAGGGGCATTTATTTAAAATTCATATTTTGGTTATTATTTAGTTAGAATTTAGAAACATTTTTTTTTCATATAAAGCAATATTTTAAGGGATATTTAAGAATTTTCGAGGTTTTTGGAGTGCAAAATATAATTTTTAGGGTTTGCCATGAAATTTACTGATTTCAAATATTTACTAAAAGAAAATACCGGGGATTTTTAGGTTCCATTTGGCGTATTTATGACAACATTTTTCAGGTCTTTTTATGAAATTTAAAAAAAAAACTAACCATGGCGGGTTAGTTTCAAAATAATGGTAATTTATGAAGTGTGAAGAGCTTCCTTTTAAGGAATTTGAAGCAAAATTTTAAAAAGTTTGGTGGTAAAACAAATTGGGCCCATTTGAAATGAAAAATGAATATTCTTTTAGACTTCTAAAATAAATTAGTTTCGGTAATAGGCCACTGATAGGATAGCAAATTCTTCAAATTTTGAGATTTGAAAAGTGTTGATGGATCAAATAGTTTTGTAAAAAAGTGGCCAACGAGCTTTGATATACTTTCATAATTTGAAAATGGGAATTTTAAAACCATCTGCAACCTACGACACAATTTATTTAGTGAATACTAGCATTTTATTACAGATGTCGCCAGAAGTTACCTTTACATACAAAAGCATGAAAGAATAAATAAATGTAGTAATATTAGTATTATATTATTAATTAACAATGCATTTATTTGCAATGTACATACTATGGGCATTAAAATTTTAAATACTTTATAAATAATTTTCGATTACACTCTTAACTTTTATGCGTAAATTTGGTAGCATATGTTTATTAATAAGAACATACAGTTTTCCTTTCCTTCACTTTCAGCAACAATTTTTTTTTCAGATTTTTTCAAATTTTGTCAATGTTTCATAAAAAATACTTTTACGTTTTTAACTCGAAGTATTTTTTTTTTATTTCTATCTCTATTTTTTAATTTTCGAAAATTTTAAATTCTAATAACATTCCCCTCATTTTTAACACTAATGTTCGAGCGATTTTCTAAATATACAGAGTGTCTCACGGAACATGTTGGATTGCGTGAGTATCTTTTTTTATTGAGGATAGAAAGTCAAAAAAACAATTTGGCAAAGAAAAAATCCAAATAAAAATTAATTTAAATAAAAAAAATATAATAAGAAAAAATATTATACAGGGTGTACATAGGAAAATTTTTATTTAGAATGGCATTTACTGTCTAAAAAAAATTTTGCTGGAAAAAAAGTGGGACACCCTGTATATAGTCTATTTTGCAGCTAGTCATTTGAACTATAAACTTTGGGGAAAATACTATATACCCATGTCAAATTAAACCCCATATTAAAATTAAATGATCATAAAATAATTCGATAATTACAGCCGAAAATAGTGCAAATTTGTTAGTATATCAATAATTCACAATTTGTCTACAAAACATCAGGTGAATTTATTCCTATCATGTATCGTTTCTACGCTATCTTGAAAAAAACAAGAAAATGCAATTTTCAAAAGTATTATATTTTTTCTTACCGCCTTATTATGTTGGCAATAATATTTAAAGTATTTGGAATCAGTGTTTTTTCTGAGTAATTTGCAATTTACTCAGAAAAAATAGCAAACAGTGATTTCGAATTTGTAAACCAATATGGCACCCATAAAAAAATAAGTTTGCAGTCAATCCATTCGCGAAAAAATTCAGTTACCAAATTTTTGGTAATACCCAAAATAAAGAAGTTAATGTTGTTGAGTCTTTGTAAATTTCTTTGGTTCAAATTGAGACGTTAAAAGAAATATTTTAAGTTGAACCAAAGTTCCCCATGCAATCCGAGATATACAAAAAGTATATTATATTTTGAATAATAAAAAAGACACCCATGCATTCCAACATCTTGGTATAATCTAAAAAAAGTTGTAGTGTGAAAAAGTGTATATATCTTAATTTGTAAACAATATTTTTAAGAGAAACTAATTTTTTAATTTAAAGAAAAAATATTTTGTACTGTTGTATACTTTCATCGACATTATCTTTTCATCGACAACAATATCATCGACACTACCTTTTCATTTTTCCTCGACAAACCCTTTCTTCGACAAGGCCGTTTCATCGACACAACTTTTTCATAGACACACCGTTTCGTCGACAATCGTTTCATGTACACTACCTCTTCATCGACAAAAACCTTTCTTCGACAAGGACGTTGCATCGACACTACTTTTTCATCGACAAGAACGTTTCATCGACAATCGTTTTTTCGACAATATTTTTTTCATCGACAAAAGTACGTTTCATCGAGATTACCTTTTCATTGACAATTTTTTTTCTTCGGCAAGGTCGTTCATTGACACTACTTTTTCATGGACAAGGAAGTTTCATCGACATTACCTTTTCAACAACAACCGTTTCATCGAAAAACCTGTTCTTCAACAAGGACGTTCTCGACACTACTTTTTCATCGACAAGGAAGTTTCATCGCCAACCGTTTCTTCGACATTTTTTTCATCTACAAGGACGTTTCATAGAGATTACCTTTTCATCGACAAACTTTTTCTTCGGCAAGGTCGTTCCATCGATACTACTTTTTCATGGACAAGAACGTTTCATCGACATTACCTTTTCAGCAACAACCGTTTCATCGAAAAACCTGTTCTTCGACAAGAACTTTCTCGACACTACCTTTTCATCGACAGGGACGTTTCATCGACAAACTTTTTCTTCGACAAGGACGTTTTATCAACACTACTTTTTCATCGACAAGGACGTTTCATCGACAACCGTTTCTTCGATATTTTTTTTCATCGACAAGGACGTTTCATAGAGATTACCTTTTCATCGACAAACTTTTTCTTCGGCAAGGTCGTTCCATCGATACTACTTTTTCATGGACAAGGACGTTTCATCGACATTACCTTTTCAGCAACAACCGTTTCATCGAAAAACCTGTTCTTCGACAAGGACGTTCTCGACACAACTTTTTCATCGACAGGGACGTTTCATCGACAAACCTTTTCTTCGACAAGGACGTTTTATCAACACTATACTTTTTCATCGACAGGACGTTTCATCGACAACCGTTTCTTCGACATTTTTTTCATCGACAAGGACGTTTCATAGAGATTAACTTTTCATCGAGAACCGTTTCATCGACACAAAATTTTTTTCGGCAAGGACGTTCATCGACAAAATTTTTTCTTCGGCAAGGACGTTCCATCGACACTACTTTTTCATGGACAGGGACTTTTCATCGACATTACCTTTTCAGCGACAACCATTTCATCGAAAAACCTGTTCTTCGACAAGGATGTTCTCGACACTACTTTTTCATCGACAGGGACGTTTCATCGACAAGGACATTTCATCGACACTACTTTTTCAGCGACAAGGACGTTTCATCGACATTACCATTTCATCGACAACCGTTTCACCGACCCCACCTTTTAATCGACAAGCCTTTTCTTTGAAAACGACGTTTCATCGACACTGCCTTTTCGTCGACACTACCTCTTGATCGACAAACAATTTCAACAACATTAGAAAAATGAAATAGTTCAATATTAAACATCTCTTAATATTTTTTAAGTTTGTATATCGACATGTTAATTTCCAATCACAAAGTATTGTTTAACTTGTAATTTTTGTTTCGAGAAAGATCTACCCTTTTAAACTCATAGGGTGAGTCTTAACTTGAGACAGAAACGGAATGGCTTATCAAAAAATGGTCAAGGCTTAAAGGGGAAAAACAAATAATATATTTTTCTTCTCAATAACCAAAAAACTCTTCTCTAATATCAGCCAGTTTCCCAGATGTTTATTTGACTAAAGTAAAATGATAACTTCGGAAATCTTTAGAAGACTGCAACCCACGTCACAATTTCTTTCAATCAAAATTATTCGTCTTTAAATTGGTGCTTACCCCTGGCATATTTATCATTTTAAAAAATGTTGGGTAATTTTGGGAGCAGGTACATAATTATGAAAGGTAATCTATATCGAACAATTGCCTCTGATTGTTATCTTCCAATTTAAATTATAGTATTAAATAATTTTTAAAACATCTTTTGAGATTGCATCACCTAGCTCTTAACCACACTAAATTAAATTTGTCCTCATTTTGTATTATAATAAACCACAAGACTATTTCTTTCAATTTAAGTAACCAAATAGGTAATATCCAATGTTACCGGTAACCAAATACTTGAAAATAAAGTGTTTGTACCAAATTAATTTAAGAATGAAAGATTACACCCTAAAATTTAATTCATGTCAAATTAATATTATTTTGTTGTCGAAGTGATAAAAGAACCAAATTATGTAACCCAACTTGAAAACTAATAAAACTATTGAGAGTAGATACTTCCAATTATTGAAGTATATATAATTTATTTATGTAAGGAAAAAAGTATTGAATTTATTGCTTTAAAATAAAGTACTTACCTTTGAAGATTGCTTAGATATAGATAATATAATTATTTACTACTCACTACTGGGATTTTATAAATAAAATGAATACTGTACAGGTGGCAACAAACTTTAATGCCTAAAAAATTTTGTAACAAAGACGCATTAAAAAAACGTTTCACAAGAAGAGAACAGGTTAAAAAGCAATAACGGAGAATGAAAAAATAAAAAATTCAGTCTTTAAATAAGTTAGGTATAATCTATTCGACTGGGAATGTACAAAAAAAGGCAATACAAATTAGAAAAATAAGCGAATTCAGATCATTTTGTAAAATTTTAAAGGATTTAATTTTCATCGACTTCTTGTTCCTGTTCTTCATCGAATTCAGCATCTTCATCTGCGGTGGCTTCTTGGTATTGTTGGTATTCAGAGACTAAATCATTCATGTTGGATTCTGCTTCAGTGAATTCCATTTCATCCATACCCTCTCCGGTGTACCAATGCAAGAAAGCCTTACGTCTGAACATAGCTGTGAATTGTTCAGAGATACGTTTGAACAACTCCTGGATGGCAGTGGAGTTACCAATGAAGGTGGCAGACATTTTAAGTCCTCTTGGTGGAATATCGCAAACGGCGGTCTTAACGTTGTTTGGAATCCATTCAACGAAGTAGCTGCTATTTTTGTTTTGGATGTTAAGCATTTGCTCATCGACTTCCTTCATGGACATGCGTCCTCTGAAGACGGCAGCAACAGTTAAGTAACGTCCATGGCGAGGATCGCAGGCAGCCATCATGTTCTTGGCATCAAACATTTGTTGCGTTAATTCAGGTACAGTCAAAGCTCTGTATTGCTGGCTTCCTCTGGATGTAAGTGGTGCGAATCCTGGCATGAAGAAATGTAAACGTGGGAAAGGAACCATATTAACCGCCAATTTCCTTAAATCTGCATTCAATTGACCGGGGAATCTAAGGCAGGTGGTAACGCCAGACATAGTTAACGAGACTAAATGGTTAAGATCGCCATATGTTGGTGTGGTAAGTTTTAATGTTCTAAAGCAAATGTCATATAGGGCTTCATTGTCGATACAGTATGTCTCGTCTGTGTTCTCTACCAATTGATGAACTGATAACGTTGCATTGTAAGGTTCTACTACTGTGTCTGAAACTTTTGGTGATGGTACAACTGAGTATGTATTCATAATTCTGTCGGGGTATTCTTCACGGATTTTTGAAATTAATAAAGTTCCCATACCGGAACCAGTACCACCTCCTAACGAGTGTGTGAGTTGGAATCCTTGTAAGCAATCACATGATTCTGCTTCTTTCCTGACAACATCGAGAACTGAATCTACTAATTCAGCACCTTCCGTGTAGTGACCTTTGGCCCAGTTGTTACCAGCTCCGGATTGTCCAAATACGAAGTTGTCAGGGCGGAAAATCTGTCCGAATGGGCCTGAACGTACAGAATCCATGGTACCAGGTTCCAAATCTACTAAAATGGCACGTGGAACGTATTTTCCACCTGAAGCTTCATTGTAATACACATTAATTCTTTCCAATTGGAGATCTGAATCTCCATGGTAGGCTCCAGTTGGGTCAATACCATGTTCATCGGAGATGATCTCCCAGAACTAAAAAAAGAAAAAAAAATTAATTAAACTAAAAACCAATTTTTAGGTGGGATTGTTTTATAGTATGAAACAATTTATTGGTAAAATTATTGGGTGTGTCAAAGAAAGGAAGTTGAAGCCTCATTTGTGCCAATTAAACGTACTCGTTTGGAAAATGGCCGCGGTAAAATTGAATAAAGTCGTTGGCGTTATTTAAATAAAATAATTCGCGTTGGTTGAGTGCATGGGGCTTGATGCGTGAAGCCGTGAAGTTCGATAAACTCAGACGAGTTTTAAACTTCCTACTTGCAAAATTATATTTTAATACTAAAAATCTTATTAATTACTTAAAGTTTAACAAAAATTTTGACCATTTAATTTTTGTTAAAAGAAGAAAATGTATTATTAAAACCCACAACTTCCTGCACTTTCTCATTTCATTATTTTAGTGACTCACGGTTTATTCTACACGCAAGAAGCATTAAAAAGTGATCAATTCTTTTGTTTGTTGATTCTATAGAAGATTTTTATCAGAAAAAATGGTGTAGTCATAAAATTATTTTTAATGGTGTAAATCTAGTGTACATTTGGCGTGATTGTTTAAACATGTGTTTGCGCTAAATAGCGGCGATTTTAATAGGAAACGTTACGCAAGCATGCCTTTTAGAGATGGCTAAATATAGGCATGACCTGACTCACCTTGCAGGACATTAACATGCATTGGAGAGCTTGTAGCTTGCAAAACTGGACATGGACATGCAGACTTGTCTTTTTTATTCAATTAATAAAACTTGTCCCAGTTGCCAATGTAAGATGAATAAGAATTTTAAATTGATTCTCAACAATCCTCATTGTATTATAATATTCACTGGTACTTTCAAGATTCAATACCGAAGAATAATCTAAATAAATTACTAAAGTTGCAGGGAATTATTAATTTAATGAACTAATAAATTCTTTAAATTGTTTGAGCTTTACTCATAAAAATATTACGATTTAGTCATAAATTTTTAAAAATATACATCACCGAAGTGATAACAAATAGGATACCTTTGAAAGTATTAATTAGAATCCGAACTACCCTAAAAAAGTTTGTTATCAGGAAAAAATATTTAAATATTTGTTTTTACTTTTTGTAACAAAACAATAGCTTTTTGGGACAGTTTGTACATAAATAACGTAGATAATTTTTTAAATTATTCATGATTTACAAGTAAATAAGTTACAAATTAATAAAATGAGTGCATCCTGTTTTGAGAAATGCAATTAATTTAAATTTATAAATTGGATGAATACATGAAAATGTTTATTTTTTTAATTAATGTACCTAATTAATTAAAAGAGTTTCAAATTCTACACCAAATAAAGTTTTGCACTAAATATTAGTGTTTCGGAGAACATCTTCGGGTGCCCAAGTACGACCAATATTATTGAGTCAGTAAGCTGTTAATCCAAAACTTGGATAAACGAGGTTCTCGTGTATTCAAATGATAAAAAACTTCAGCTCACATCGTTAGTTTAAAAAAAATAACTGTTACAAATACACATTAATTTTGGAATTTTTTAATGTTTGCAACTCATATCAAAAAAATGTCGGAACAACTAAAATTACATATAACTTTTTTGAAAGTTATAATTATGTACCCACTTCAAAAATTCATGCACAATAAAGACAGTGGATAGTGGTCAAAATTAAGACTTGATTTTGAACTTCGCTTGAAATTTTAGAAAAGATCCACTGGAAAAAAATTATGACCAAAACTGCAAGCAAATTTCAATTTGAAGCTCCTTTTAAGGTGATGGTCAGCAAATTTACTGATGTGTGATAGATACAATCCCTATTCACTTGATATTTGCAAGTTCGGTCATAATTTTTTTTTCCGGTGAAACATAAATGCACAAGTTTTTTATAAAGTGACCATTTTACTGCTGACGTAGGAGTATTTGGTTTTATGTACAAAAGTAAAATATGAAGAAATCGATAGACCGAGACTGGTACAAAAAAAAAAGAAATTTTAGAAAAAAATTATGACCAAAACTACAAATATGATGAGAATTTTAAAATTAAGCACATAATTTTGATGACTATCACTTTAAGTGGTCTGTCTAATTACTGAACAAAATTTTAGGTCATTAATAAAAATTCATAAATGCTTCGTGCCATAAATTATCTAAAGTTCGAAACTTTTTGATAACTGAAAGTGCAATTTTGATTTTGACTATTGATCGATGTTGTTTAGTAAGTCTTTTTTCTCCGAACAAAATTGATTTAATATTTTGGTATACATATTCCTCAGAATTGAAAAGGCCATCCCTTTCTTTTTATACATATACAGGGTGTCCCATTTGATGTTGGACTGTATGGGTATCTTTGTTATTATTGGAGATAAAAAGTCGTTTAAATGGACAAAGTTGTAGATATTTTTTCGAATATTAATAATTCATTTACAAAAAATTTGAATATCGCATTGTTCCAACCCTATCTTAAAAAAACAAGAAAATGCTATTTTCAAAATATGGCTATAACTTTGTTATTTTCAGTGGTACCAAAAAAATTTGTTGACTTAATAGACAACTTTTTGTGTACAATGCAGTAAAACAAATGAATATTTTTTCCACCAACGGATTGACCGGAAATGAACTAAACTTATTTTTTTCTTATGGCAGCCATATTGGATTTACTCATACTTGGAATTAGTGTATTTTTATATATCATATGTAATATTTTAAGAAAAATAGAAATAATTTTATTTTACTAACCAAAAATAGCCTTGAATAGATGTAAACTGTCAATACATATGTGTTAAGATTTATTTTACATTTAATGTTTTAAATAGTTACATTTATGTAATTGACCATTTACATCTCTTAAAGTCCTATGTTAGTTTGTAAAATCAAATAATTTAATTTTTATTTAAATATGACATGGTATACCAAATTACTCAGAAAAAAAATACTGATTCCTAATATGTGTAAATCCAATATGGGTGCCATAAGAAAAAAATAAGTTTGGTTCATTTCCGGTCAATCTGTTAGCCAAAAAAAATATTCATTTATTTTACTGCATTGTACACAAAAAATTGTCTCTATTATGTCAAAAAACTTTTTTGGTACCACATAAAGAAGTTATAGCCATATTTTAAAAATCGCATTTTCTTGTTTTTTCTAGATAGCGTTGGAAGCATGCGATATTCAAATTTTTTGTAAATGAATTATTAATATTCGAAAAAATCTCTACTACTTTGTCCATTTAACTGACTTTCTATCTCCAATAATAACAAAGATACCCATACAGTCCCATATCAAATGGGACACCCTGTGTAGGGTGATGCTAAAGTTTGGAAACGAAATAATATTTTAGATGACTTTCATTAATAATGGCACTTTTTTGATGTCAAAACTTTATGGATTACATCATGAACGTAGAGACTTGGCCACATCAATTTTTTTAAATTGTGACTACCAATTTTTGTTAGTTTTCGATACATTTTTTAACAACGATGATAAAATATTAATACTTTATTTTTTAGTGTTCCAGACTCTCCTTTTAAAAATCAATTTTTTTTCAAAAAAAAATATATGTGAAGTATAATATTTTTTATATCATTGTTTAGGACAAAAAAAATTGGGGTGGTCATTTAAATAAATTGATGATGACGTTGCTATGCCAACATTCATAACGTCATGAGTAAAGTTGTGACACTAAAAGAAGCCATTTTTAAAATAAAAATCGATCTGTTCGAAAGAATTTCTAAAAAACATTAAGGATAGTCAGATTGGAGCACTTGAAATTTGTGGTTTTGGTAATTGTGGAGAGCTTTTCTAAAAATTTTTTATACACAAGAAAGTTTAGTGGCTACAAATTTCTTCTTTTTTGTTATTAAGTCAAACCAACTACACAAAGGGCACCAGTAGTTCGAATATTATTTCAGTTAGTTTTTTAGAATTTTTATAATGCTGTGTTAAGCGAACCTTTTTTGTAATGAGCCCATTTTACTGTGTCGTATATGATGTGTATTAGGTTTGACTTACAAAAACAAAAAAAGAAGAAATTGGTAACCACAAGACTCTTCTTTGTACTAAAAAATAATTTTAAAAAAGGTCTACTGGAAAAAAACTATGACCAAAACCGAAAATATCTTGAATTTCAAAATTGACAACTTTCGCACACAAAAAAAGTAATAAAAAATATTGAAAGCAGTTTTAAATTTTTGGATTAATGAGAACTTTAGAATTCTAACAATTTTTGATTTTTTCTGATTTTTTTGAATTTTAGAATTAATTTTTTTTTTCAATTGTTAGTTCATATTTTTTCAGAAAATTTTCAATATTATGAAAATTGAAGATAACAACTAAAAACCTCAAAATGATAATTATGAAATGTTGATTCAAATCCAAAAGTTAATTTTAAATCATGTTAATTTTAATATTTTGTATTTTTGAGTTCACTTACTTAATTATTTCAATTATAATAAAAATTGCATATTACAGATTAGAATTTTTAAATTCTTTTTTCAAAATGGCCGCTAACCGCTATAATTAAAACGTAAAAAATAAATTAATTAAAAATTCTAATAAAATCAATAAATTTTAAATTAAATTTGTAATGATTTTTCCATTGATTTATTTTATAATTTCATTAATAATTTTCCATTTTAATTGGTAGAAAAATATTAATTATTAAAATTGTTATGTAAATATTTGAAAAGAAAATATCAATAGTTTCTTGATTAAATGTGTTAATTAATTGAATTAAAGTCCCAAAATGGCGGTTATAAAAGCGGGAAACCGGCAGGGCGCGGCAGTTAGCCGTTATAAACCGGCATCCATTGGAGAGCAGGGGGTAACCCCTCGCCCGTCTTTTGAAACCGAGTATGGATTTTTTGGCGAGGCTGTACCGAGAACAATGCCCGCAGCTGCAACAGTTGTTACCGAATATTACGAAATACTAACGGAAATCTAGTTTAATTATCATATTATCAACGGAGTAATTAGATTTTTATTATAATTTATTGAAATAACGAGATATGCCGGCCGGCGTTGGCTCCGCTTCGATGAGGCACAAGATGGCGAAATCACGCCTAGCAGTCATTTGTTTAAAACGGTTAATCTGTTTAAACATTTGATAATAGGAACTTACCTTAGCACCAATTTGGTTACCGCATTGGCCGGCTTGGATGTGAACAATTTCCCTCATCTTGCTTATAAAATTTATGGAATAAAACTGGTATAAAACACTTAACTTGCTTACAAGTCACGACGATCAATCTGAATGCAGAATGGCGGACGTGTCTCGGTATTTATATAGGCCCCCACCTTACAGAACATTTGCGAGCAACTGCAGTAGATGTCGCTGAAGATTCGAAATTATACTAATATGGTTCCTTTTCCTTCTTTACAATTGATGTTGCATGGGATTTGCGTGGTCCGATCTGCAAGGACGTTGGTTTTTAATTGAATAAATGCCCAATACGCCTATAATCATCAATAAATACAATCAACAACAATGTTTTAGCCTTTTGGTGCATTAGCCCACTTATGTCCTATAACCTATAATCATATTTTGTTATTAATTACGGATATTAATAGACTGGAAATGTTCAATGTTTTAATTTATTTCATTTGTTATTTTATATAATATGAGACATCAAAGAAACTTAAGTACATAAAAAAAAAACAACAACGCACCACTTAAATGCCATATAGCTCAAATTTAGATTCCTATTTTAAATATAGACATTAGACATAATTATTAATAATATCGAGAAAATAGAACTGGAATCATAATTGATTGCACAAACATACATCACACATTACATTTAAATTTTTTGTTTAATATTTTTCTATGTAGGAAGCATAATATGTACATTCTTCTTCATTAATTTTTTAATATTCTAAAGGGCCTTGAAGTTATAGCTACTTCAAAAATTAGCCATTTTTTCAAATTTGGTTTTTCTGGAAATTCACTATGACCAGTAAAATCGAATGTATGGTAGAAATTGACAGTTAAAATATGACAATTTTACTATTTTTGCTAACAAATCCAATATAGTGACTTTCAAACATCTTTTACGTGAAAACGGCTATTCTAAATGAAAAAATTGTACAATAAAGTTGAAGAGCATCAAATTTTGAATTTAGAAAGTATCTAATATTACCAATTGTACCAATATATCTATAGAAATTTGAATTTTCTACTCTTAATCGAAAAAGGTTCCTGGCAGTTTAGACTCTCCATTTGCATTTCCAGTAATTTACTTAAATCTGGTATTCTGAATCATAATTATAATCATAAATCATAAAGGATTAAATTCTACGTCGAATGATTGGATCTTCTAAGGGATGGGAGGGGGGTGTGTGCAGAAGACCCTTGACCATTTAATAGAAGACAAAATAAAGCCTGATCTTCGCATCCCGCAGTTTTATTATGTAAATAATCAAGCTTAACTTAAGGTACCCCCGCCTCCCTCTGCCACTTCGGTCCAGTGGCGTAGCTTAAAATTTGGCGCCCTGGAGCAATTCATCGGTGTGCGCCTACCCCCACAAAAATAAAATACGGGGTGTCCACGAAACTAGGGGCACCCCTGTAATTTCTTTATTTATGAAAATAAAAATTTGATATTTTAGTATGTTATACAGGGTGGTTGTAGTTGCCCCTTGTCAAACTCCTTTAGAATCTATTTAGAAAACAGAGATATCTTGCTCTAGTCCTGAAATATCATGAAAAATCTGAAATTTCGCATTTTCGTTTTCCTTCCATATTTTTGTAATCGCTTAACTTTTTCGATTGCAATTTGGCAGTTTTACATAATTTGACATTCTCTATTCTCTATCGATTGGCCTTAAGAAGAAAATTTTAGGTTAACTAGATTTCATTTATTTTAAACCAACTATCCCAATGGGGTTGGTGTGCACCGTAAGAGTGACCACCCTGTATGGCATAAGAAAACGCATTTATTCAACTATTAAAAATATGACATCAATTTTCTTATTTTGAATGTTTTTTTTTGTACTTATTATTAAACACTGGTACGTTCCAAGTATGTTAGTGATAAAACAAATTGTTTTTTATGACCTTTCAAAAAATTTTTGAACTTTTTTGGTATTTTTTTTTAATAAAATCTATTAAAACTACTCTTAAATAATTTAAATAGGTAAAATAAATTGTAAATTATGAAATTCATTCGGCCGTTTTTGAGAAACTAATTTTTAAAATGCATTTTTTGCAAATATTTTTATTTTTTCAAATGGCATCATAGTGGGGCCACCCCCTATTTCTATAGAGGATTTTTTCCGATAAAAGTGATATCTAACATATAGACATTTTTTTTAAATCTTTTTAATTTATCAACAGCTGTTTATAAATAAATACGTTAGCTTTCTACCTACATCCAGGGGTATCGCTGTAATCGGAAAAAAATTCTTTACCTAAATTGGGTGTTGCCCCGCTATCATACCTTTGAAAAATAAAGATATTTGCATAAAACGGATTATAAAAATAATAAAAAATAATTTCTCAAAAACGGCCGAATGAATTTCATAATTTACAATTTATTTTACATATTCAAATTATTTAAGAGAAGTATTAATAGAATTTATTAAAAAAAAAATTACCAAAACAAAAAATCCAAAATATTATTTGAAAGTTCAGAAAAAATAAATTGTCACAAACATACTTGGAACTTAGCAATGTTTAATAATAAGTACAAAAAATAGGGTGATACATTTAAAATAAGAAAGTTGATGTCATTTCCGGTGAAACCAGAAATGAGATTGAAATTTTTTTTCTTATGCCATACAACATACTAAAATTTCAAATTTGTATTTTCATAAATAAAGAAATTACAGGGGTGGTCCTAGTTTCGTGGACATATTTGAAAAACCAAAAATTGTTTCAAAAACCAAAAACAAATAAAGATACCAGTGAAAAAAAGTTACAAAATATAAGTTCTTTATTGCTTTGCGAATTTTTAGTTTCTGTCGGTTTTTAAAGTGCTCGTTTTAAAGGTACTCTTAAGGCCATTTTAAACTAGAACATTTTGGTTCCAAAATCTTGTACAAGATCGACTCAAGGTCTATGCTCAAAGATTTATGATTTAAGACCTAAGATTTTTTTTATTTAAATTTTATGATTTGCCATTTCTTAATACCGGGTGTATAAATCCTATAATTTCCCAAATTCTTAAATTATAAATCTTAAGTCTTTAATTTTTGAGCATAAATAGCCTTCAGATTCTACTGCACATTGCGCAAAACGTTTCGATTTACTTACTAAAATGTGCTAGTCTAAAATGGCCTGTAAATTCTATGCTCAGAAATTTAATTTAAAATCTTAAATTAATATAAAAAGTTTAAACTTCAAGCGGCACTTAAACTAAAAAAATCACAGAAATTATATGGGAAATCTGTCATTTATTATTTTAAATGTCGTTCGAAGCTTAATAAGTTTCAATATACCTTAAGAAATGATAAATCTTAAATTTTAAATCTTAGGTCTTAAATCGAAAATCTTAAGTCTTAAATCTTTGAGTATAAATAGACCTTAGGTAAATTCATTATCTTTATGAAATGAATTTTTGTTTTAACTTTTGGATATTTTCCAAAAACGTTCATCCAGTACCCAGTATTTCTTTCAAAAAGGCAATTCTGAGTTGAGTTTCTAAAGTGCCCGAGGCGGTAGATTAGAGTGGGAAAAAAGCTTAACTTTCTACTCATATTATGCAAATTCCAAAATATTTTAAAATTATATGACTTACTCTTAAGAGTTTGATGCAAAAATCTAGAAGTACTATTGACCAATCTACAATCTTGCCGATTTTTTTTTTATAAAATCTAAAACTATTTTTGTAATACTTGACTTGAAATATAAATAATTAAAAGTTTTGAATTTAAACTAACAAGAAATGACGCAAATTTTTATATAAGATTGAACCCTGGACCATTTGTATAAAGTGTACACAGTAAAATATATACAGGGTGTCCAAAAAATTACTCATAAACTGTCGCTCTATTGTCAGGGACACTTGATAGAGTACCGAGAAAATATCCAAGAAAATCTATTCACCATATTTTTTAAATTATTAAATGAAGAAAAAAGGGCAATTTTGCAACACGCCTGCCCTACTGCATTTTGATGGAGAATATCAAAATAACTTTTACAAAATTATCACTAGTTAAAGTAACATTGAATAACATCGATGCAACATTCCAAAAAGAACATTTTATTGAATATTTCAAATTTCAATTGAAAATGGTATTATTTGTATATGTTTCTAGGTAAAATTCCTATTTGTCATAATTCTAGGAAATTTTAAAGATTAAAAACTTCGAATCTGATTTTCCTTTAGAAAACACATAAAATAATTTTTTTTTTATATTTTTGGTACTCTACCCTGACAATGTAACGAAAGCTTATACGCCAGTTTTGAGACACCCTGTATAATAAAATATTAATTATAAATTTTGTAACCCAAAAAACGCAATATAAACCAAATTTTAAAGTCACGATTTACCGAGTACCCTCTTATTCATTTAAATCACTTCAAGTTAAGTAACTGACACTCATTTTTAAGTCGTAAATTTGCCATTGTAATTTCTTATCAATTTTTAAATTCCAATAATTGTTTTCATTAAAAGACACCTGAAATTTTAAAAATTAGATCAAATTAATATATATTCTAAAAACTAAACATATCAAAATTGTTTTCTAAATTTCAATAAAAAAAACAAAATCTTGTAACTCTCTTAAAAATAAAAAATAGTTCCAAATATGATGACGTATTTCCAAAAGATGGCAAAAAATACCACTTTTATAATTCGTTGGAGTTACAAATTTTAAAGGCTTAAATTTTTCGAGAGGATGAGATAATTAAATCTGTTCAACAATTTTGTATTCATCTTTCAATTTCAAAATACTAGTTGTGGAAGCAGAATTCTTACCGTGCAGAATTCAGAATTTAGAGGCTATTCATGTTTCAAATTTTTTGTTTTAAATTGTGAAAAAAAAAACGTTTTATAAAAATAATTTTGGTTGATTCGTAAGCAACAATCAATCGAATTTTTTTTAAACGACGTATAGCATATTTCGAAAATCTAAAACAAAAGGTTTTTTCTACAATTAAAAAAAATGAAACATGAATAGCCTCTTCATTGCAGATTTGGGACTTTCGAAATCTGTAAAGTAAAAACTCTGATTCCACAACTACATACAAAATTGTTGTAATTATTTTCTAAAAAAATGCAGGGTGGTTGGGTGGTACTTAAAACATTTTTAGACATTTCTCAGAAATTGAAGAGGCGCTTCTTGGAGTCATTTAAATTTATACTTTTGATGATTTTTCGAAAATTCCTTCATTTCAATCATACACACTAATAAAGATTCTCAAGAAATTCAATATTTTTATTATTGTATTTTTATTGTTCACTTGTTACCATGGATAATTTGTTACTGTCTTGGATCATCTTGGGTGTAATTCAATAAGGAAGAATTCTGGATTCATGCATCCTGGTTGATGGTTTTATTTTGAAACTTTGTGGAGATTAATTAAAATTTTGTATATTCTAAAATCACCAAGAGTATATTTTTTTATAAAATGACCCATGGGAAGGAAGCAACTCTTTTGAAATTTTGAAATTGGTAATTTTTTTGTATGTATAAAATGCACTAAGAATTAGAAACCTGTATAGGTACATATTTTTTTATTATTTAATTTCCCTTTAACAAAATGTCAGTATATTATACAGGTTGTCCCACTTTTTTTCCAGCAAAATTTTTTTTTAGATAGTAAGTATCATTCGGAACAAACATTTTTCTATGAACTTATGAACTAATATGTTTTTTTCGACTATTAATTTTTGTAATTAAATCAAGTATGCTTTAGATTTTGTATATTTTTAAGCCAATAAGATGCTAAATTTTACCGATGTAAATTTAACCTCGTCATTCACTTATTTTAAATACAGCCAATTATGTTCAAAAAATTAAATTTGGCAAAGAAATAATCTAAATAATAATTGATTTAAATAAAAAAAATATAATAAGAAAGCATATTATACAGGGTGTAACAAAAAAATCATGAACATTTATCAATTTTAAAATTGCTCTAACTTTTTAAAACATAATAGTTCATAGAATTTTTTTTTTCAAAATAACATTTATTATCTAGAAAAAATTAGAAAATTGAAATGAACAACATTACGTAAATAATATATCTAAAGTATGTACTTAATTTAAGTTACATTGCTATAAATAAATATAAAATTAATAAAAATATAAGAATTTGGTTGATAAATATTTTTGTCTACGATTTTTCTTTTCAATTTCATATAACTACATTTTGAATTCTGCAAGCATTGATAAATTAAGCTCTTGATAAAATATGAAAGTCGATACTTCAGATAACTCATTTTTTAAATAATGTAAGTTATATAATATTATATTACTAATAATATAAACAGGTGTTTAAATTTCGTATAATATTACTCACAGAAGTGAGAAAACCTAATACTTATAAAATTTTTCCAATTATTATCAGTTTCTATGAAGTCATTTCTGAAAATATCATCTTTTAGATATCGGTAAAACCATATTATTTGGTTATTTTTATTTGAATTCGTTCTCGAATTTACAAGATGAACATTTATTTTAAAAAAATAAAAATAAAAAAATCCACATTGTTCACCAAATCGCTTATTTTGATAAGCAATGGTTTTAATATTTATTTTGTTCTATGTATATTTTATATTTTGAGTGCAGATTAGTATTTTTATGATGTGGTTTAAATCGCTCAATACATGCCTGAATGCGAAAATCTTGGATTCTTCACAGACTGTGCTTATTTTTAATTTTACTTGCTGCTTGTAGCACATATTAAATTTCATATTCCAGTTTTATTTTCATGCTTCGCAAAATTAATGAAAAATAAATTTCATATGAAACAAAACTGCAATTCTGCTCATAATAATAATATGAAAAAACAAAAAGATTTTTTGAAATAATATTACTATAAATTTTTTAAATTGAGATTTGCGTCCTAAAAAATAATAATCAACGGTAGTAAAGAAATGTTTTGGTATTTAATTTGAAGACTGGACGGTGATTTATTTACACCTACTTCTGTTGCTAACTGTAATGTTAAAGACAGCTTTCCTCCTTAGTTTAGGAAACACTAAAAACTAAAAACCTCATAAAATGTAAGAATTGGGCTCACTAATTTGCTTGAGAGTGATTACGACCGTTTTTCCAAATTAAGAACTTTGTGCAAAACTGGAATGGACGACGACCATGTGAATTATATCAGAGAAACTGAACATGACAACACGTCAAATCCAAAAATATTTCATCTACCATATTTGGTAGGGACTGAGCTTCTGAAAATACTCCTCTGGAAATCAGTAATTTCTTTCTGGATAACTTCAAAGGATTTTATGTTAACTCTCCTGGTATTGACTTTAGTAGCCATGATATGGGGAACAATAATGTTCTTATGAGTAATAATGTTAGTGTATTGCATATTTGGAAGGAATTCATCCCAGTGTATAAATCTGGGGATAAGAATTAGGCTGGTGTCACTAACTATCGCCCTATCTCCATAATATTTCATGATCTCAAACTGCTCGGCAAATTGGTTTGCATTGATGTAACCAAGACATGTAGGAATATCATCATCCAGGAACAACATGGATACACCTCTGAAACTAACCTTTTCGTCTACACTAATGACATTATTCAAGGGTTAGAATCGGGGAGTGAAGTAGCAAGTGTATACAGACTTCAGTAAGGCCTTTGATCGAGTTAACCATCATCATTTATTGCAAAAATTAAGAGTGCTTGGTTTCAGTGCATCATTGTTAACATGGAATGTTAAATTAAATTCTGCCCTGTCTGCACTAAATACTCATTTGGACCCTATTCTATTTTTATTATATGTCAATGACTTGGCTAATATTGATGTTTGTTATTGATAGTTATCTGTTCTTTAGATACGACCAAGTTTTATGGGCTAAAGGGTTCATAAAATTGGAGAAAATTTTAGCAAAGTGTTTCCTATAGATGCATAAAAATCTCTAGAAATATAGTCTTATTAAAACCAAATTATAAGTGTTGACGTCATAGTTTAAATTAATTAGTGGGTACCTATTTGCAGTAAATTGTAGAAATTAAAGGATTGTTTAAAAATTGGTATTAAAAATATTATTTTAAGAATGAAAAAAGCAGTTTGCTCAATTTAATAATTAAAATAAATTAAATAATCTAGCCTTGTTGTAGTTGGTGGGCGAAATTCGAACAAAAAGTGCCTACACCAGGCTCAAATATGGAGCAAGATCGAATCAGCCAAGTTCCACGTTGGTTGATGGAAGAGGATGAAGTAAACAACAATCAACTATCGATACATGCGATGACGATGACCATGGATGTGGGTGAGAAACCTTCATTGAAATTCACGGTAACTATTTTTAGTTACATCTTAGAGATGAGTTGGCGTTAATTGGAATTGAATCAACGTAGCATGTTAGTGATAGAAGGAATAAAGCCAATTCTGAAGTTATGAGTGAAAACAATGATGAGCTGAAAAAGGCTGTGTTGGTTGGGAATTGGTAACATTCTTGAGCGTTCAAGTGTGTCGAGTTGTGAGTACTTTTACGGTCCGGTACTGTTAGAACTCCACGACTCGTTTCAATGAAGAACTGCAACCGCATCTAATAATAATTGCGGTTCTTCTTAACACAACTGAAACCCATTAATGAAGGAATTTACATGATTCGATAATTAAAACCGCTTACTTAAATTAGTTTACTATGAGAAATCTCTTCAGTTTTGGAGCATAATAAATTAAACTAAAATCTACAGTGGATTATTAAAATTCTTTCTTTAAAAATTGCACTTTCCCCAAAATTTTAGTGTAAGAATTTGTTTGTATACAATGCCTACGTGACCTTAACGAAACCTAAATATTAGTAACCTATTTATTTTATTATAAACTACTTTATTACCTTTTATTATTTCTTTTGTCCTAAATTCTCAATATAAAAAAGCAAATAAATAACTGGCACAAGATGGCACTAATTCGTGCCATATTGATTTATAAATAAATACATTAGTTTCCACTTTTCCGCTTTTATTATTGATATAACTTTTTACTACACTCAAATCTAAAAGCACGAAGCATCACTAACAAACAATACTTCCCCTCATAAAAAAATCGAGAAAAGAATGTACTTTTTGTGTACAATATAAAAGGCTCAACTTTTCTTAAATGATAATACCGGGTGGAAATAATACACGGGTCACCTCTATAACTTCTTTAATTTTGAAAATAAAAATTTGAATTAAATTTTTTTGTTCATAATTTAAGACTATTTTAGAAAAGCAGTATGTTTGTGATACATTTTTTATTTTTTTTTGAAATTTTGAAAAATCCCGAGTACAAAAAATATGAAAAACTGGCACAAGTAAATTTATTACACCCTACATATAGGATATCTAAATAATCGTATTTTGAAAAACTAAGTGACTAGGCATTTTTCCATTAAAAAAAACGTTACTCAAAAAAGTTTATAAATTAATATCTCAAAAACTGCGTATATAATTTTACAAAATACAATTTTCCTCAGATATTTGTATTATTTAGAATGAGTTTTGGTAGTTTTTATCAACTTCGGATGAAAAAAAAATTTGTTTGTTTCAAAATTTCAAAAAAAATTAAAAAATTTATAACAAACATACTCTTTTAATAAAATAATTTCGTATTTTGAACAAAAAAAAATGAGTGTTACGTTTAAAAAATAAAGTTGATGTCACTTCCGGTAAAACCAGAAGTCATATTCAAAAAACTTTAAGTGCCTAACATGTGTTTTCTTGAATCAAACAACATAGTCAAATTTCAAATTTTTGTTTTTATAAATAAAGAAATTATAAAGGTGACCCGTGTTTCGTTTCCACCCGGTATAAAAGGACTCGAAAAATTGAAATAAAAACCCAAAAATCTCTGCTAAAATGATCCTTAAAATAACCAAAAATTAGTTCATTAGTTTGGGATTTAGGAAAAGTCAAATTGCTTTGGATACTGTGACTGTAGGGTACATACTTTTTGGACTTGAAAATGGGGGAAGCTAGACTTGAATCTGAAAAATATTTCTTGACCAGCATACCAAAAAGTGTGTTAAATTTTCAGGAGATCACTGTATGTATTTTTGGTAATAAAATTCTTCATGATCGTTACTCTAATAAGTACTCCTAATAATTGCAAAAAAATGAATCATCTTTTGTAGGTATATTTATTAGTTTCACTAGCATTACTCATGCACATAATTATAAATGAGGGGACTTATTTTAATCAAAATCAGATATAGGTGGTACCAGGGTTATTCACATAGGGAGAGATGGGGACGAAGAAAATTAACGTAAAATGCTACTATTAAAAATATTAAATTTCTATCTTCTAAAATTTTGGTGTTGATAGGTTTTGTAGTTTTCAAGAAAATTATTAAAATCTAAAACATGGAAAATATTTAAATCATGATATCTTAAAAAAAACTTTAATTTTACTAATTAAAACATTTTTTTGAAAATGGCCTTAAATAAGTTTTCAGCCCAAAAAAATTAGATTTTTCAGAAAAAAACATTTCTTGAAAAATATATGGGGTACAAAAATGGTTAAGAGCTCAAAATTTAAGAATTGAATTGTTCTTTCCGAATATTCTAATAAAATGTTTGAAAGTCTTCAAATAAACTCTCCAGGGCCGGATTTGTGCCCGATTTTTAGCAAATTTTATCATGTGAAAACTAATCGACCGATTTACACCAAATATTTTTTTAAAATACATCCAGGTAATACATGATTCTGGTTTAAAACTTTGATGTCGATAATTTATCTAGTATCCAAGAAAATCTGAATGACTACAAATAAACTCTCCAGAGCCGAATTTTTGCCCAAATTTCAGCAAATATTTTGCGATTTTTACCAAATAGTTCTGTAAAATACATCAATGTACTATTCAGAGTGTAACAAAAGTATGGAATAATTGATTTATTTTTTTATTTTGAAGAGTTACAAAAAAAAGTTTAGAACAAAAGTTTTTTTTATTTTTTTCGATGCACATTTTGACATATTTTGTTTTTCATATTTGTTTTTGTTTCTTTACTATAGAAACCAACTTTGTTTTTTTAAGTACCAACTACATGGTATATTATTTTTCGATTTTCAAAAAGTGTATATTTTTCTGATGATCGGGATGCTATTTTATCCCAACAAAAAAAATTAAAAATTTAAACAAAAAAAAATATTTTTGGAAAAAAAACAAAAAATATTTTTTATTTATACAAATATCTAAACCCAAAACAATTTGAAAATCTAATTTAATATTAATGTTAGCTAGTTAGCAGTGTAGTATTTAAAATTGTTTTGGGTTTAGATATTTGTATCAATAAAAAATACATTTTTTAAACTTTTTTATTTTTTTTTTGTTGGGATAAAATAGCATCCCAATATTCAGAAAAATATGCACTTTTTGAAAATCGAAAAAAAATGTGGCTACTTATAAAAACAATGTTGGTTGCCATAGCATTGTGTGAAAATGTGAAAAAACAAAATTTTTCAAAATATGCATCGAAAAAAATAAACAAAAAAAAGTGTCTTATTATTACTTCATACTTTTGTTACACCCTGTATGTTTTTGGTGTAAAATTTTGGTGTTGATAACTTTAGTATTTTCAAAAAAATTATTGAAATCGTAAACTTGGAAAATATTAAAATAATAAATTCTTAAAAAACATCACATTTACTAATTAAATTAAAGTATTATATGTTTTTGGAAAGTGCTTTAGAAACCCAAAAAAAGAATCATTTTGTTATCACTTTTCGTTTTTGAATTCTGAACAAAAATGTGCAAAATCTCAAATTTGGTCCTGAAATTTTAGACTTTTTAGAAAAAGGTTGATTTCTTGAAATATACTGGGTGTCCCATACAGATTTCATTTTTGCGGTCATTTTTTTTAAATTTCGAAAATAAAGTTTTTCAAAATTTTCGTGGGCTTTCGGCTTGAATTTTTTCTTTCTCAAAAACTATTGATAGCAGAGACTTGAAATTTTTACCCAAGATAAAGATCCAGAATTGGAGTAATTTAAGTGATTTACGATAAAAATCAGCTAAATAGTTTTTGCGAAAAATTTTTTTTTGAAAAATTCGAGTACAAATCCGGCCCTGGAGGGCGCATTTTTTATGCGATCAGAACGGATGTCTCTTAATTTGACAGAGAGAAGAATCCTGCAAGTTTTAAGCCAACAAGTGTCTCGATCGACCAAATAGTTCCTTCAATTAATTATTTTACGATTAACCGAAAATTTTAGAGCAATTTTTATGTAAAAAATGACTTTTTCAAATTTTTGGCGGTTTTTGAGTCGTAACTTCTAAAAGAAACGAGATATCGACACGAATCTTTTTCTAGATTAAAGTGCAGGCTAAGACCTTTAAAATAAGATATTTCTCGTTGAAATGAGTTTCGGCAAAGTGGGCTAAAAAAATGATAAAAATCGTAACTTTTTATATACACTTTCTTCATATAAAAATTTTAATTTTTTTTTTCAAAACTCATAAAAGTACAGGGTACAAATTAAAATTAATTAATTTAAATCTTCAAAAATGTGTAATCAGTTAATACATCTTGTCAAGGGGTCAAATTGCCCTTCGACCCCCATGTGGATCCGCCACTGAAACGACTGTAATTCCAGTAGAATGCAATTGCTCGAATTTATATTTTACCAGTGTACTTTTGGAAAAATGTATTTTATCGTTTTTCCATAAGTGGGCATTCATGAAAAATTAAAAATAAAGGTTGAAGGATTTTCAATGTCATCTTCCTTTTCGGTTAAATTGGGGCAAACATTTGCTCTGTCACTTAAAAAACCCAAAAATTGAAAATTAACTGAAGTTGATATAAATTTTTGTGGTTTCTTGATTGCGAGAAGCAGTAACATGAGCAGCATTTTAGGATTCCTCATTAAAAAGTTTTCGAATAAACCAAAACGGTAATGGTTAGTTTTTTGGGATATTTTGAAAATTGACAAGTTAGATTTACTTTCAGATAATTGATCATCACAAAAAGAAGCAACTTAACAATTTAACCACTTCGTATCTCATCAAATAAGTAAAATCTAAATGTTCTCATTATTGGTTGACCTTTTTGATATTTGTATTTTCCGAATTTTTAAATTCAGAAAATACCTAATGGATTTAAATCAGGAATACTACTTCGAATTTTAAAGCTTACATTCTAGTTTGGTATTTAGAATATTAAATAATTGAAATGGTCACAGTATTTACAAGTAAACCATTTTTAGGATTTACTGCAATTTAAAGTTTTTCTATAATTAACCTAAATAGTGGAAATATCTCCAGAAGTAAGAGTTATGGGAAAATTTTTTTCAAAGGAGCCAGGGAATGGGCATAGTAATTTTTCACCTTCTTTAAACCTTTAATAGAATATAGTGTCTGAATAATTTTTCTCTTTAACTTTAAGTTTTTCCAGATTTTTTTGAGTTTGCCTTTATTAACAAGATAAATTTAAAAAATAAAAATGCTAATATTTTTTTGATTTTTTATCTAGATTAAGACTCCATTAAAAAGGGGGTTTTCGTTATGAAAAACTGAGTTAGGGCTAGAATAACCATGAAGAAGTACTCCAGATGAAAGAATATTCTGTCTATGGCTTTTTTGAAACAAAAAAAACTTGACTAGATTTTTTTAATGGACCACCATGGAATTCAAAAGATCTCCCCGTTTCATTTGTGTACATAAAATATTAAAATGTGCTTCTTCTGATCGTGTTCTTTTTGCTCCGTACGGAAAAAATCCTTATGATTGCAGAAACTCGAATTATTTTTGTTGCTAACGCAAATGTAATTTTAGAAGGCAATTTGATAAAAAAGATATTTTTAGATCATTATTGTTCTCATTATTTCATTAAAGGATTAACTATTAATCTCAAACTTAAAAATTTGTAACAGTTTAATCATTAATATTTAAATTATAATTTTAATGTGTGACAAAATATCTAATATGAGGATTAAGCAATGTTAAGTCATTACACTCGAATGTAATCTTATGTTGTTATTTTTATCTGAGATAATTAAATCCGTTAAGACGTAAATGTTTTAAAATTCTATCACTTTTCTCATAAGCGGAAACATGAGAGGCTATTAATAAAATACAATTGATGGTTTTACGAAATTATTTTTTTAAACAATTGTTAACGAGAAACGAAAAGAAGAAATACAATCGTGATAGGAAGCATCTAGAAAGTTGAATTCTTCATGATTTACAACCTCGTTGGCGTTGAAGTCGTTGGAGAAAAGAGCAAGAAGCACGTCTTGGTCTTGTTCACCTCAAACTTGGCCCATTTCTCTAGAAATTTGTCGATTTAACAAGTTTAATAAGTAAAAAACGCCCGCACAGTTCGTGAATTTTACAAGCTCACGTTTTGCATTCACATGCGTTGCGACCTATCGATTTAAAGTTACCGCAGGTCGTTGTCATCGTTAATTTTAACGAATTTCCTAAGATTTGTTTTGAGGCACAAAAATGTAAATAATGTGGCCAGACAAGGTTAAATACTTAATTTGATTACAATTTGATCACGTCAACTTGATTAATTCGTAGATTGGATGAATATATTTAATTATGGATGTTTACAGTTAGCCAAAAAATTTTGGGTGTATGTTCGAAGGGCCAAGGACTAAAAAGGCAGCCAACCAGGAGTGTTTCAGGAATATCGACTTCAATGCGGCGATCCTTAGCCCCGGGAAACTCCCTGATGACGTCACCTTTTCTGAGTCATACACTCATACATACAAAGTGTGCGTTTGTTTTTTAACACGATGATTGTGGGACTTGTAACTACCGTTTGGGGTAATTAAGACACCCACTTACATAACCGTTATTGCAACATAGCTTCACCAAAAACAAGTCCTTATAAGGAAGGACGAGATATTTCATTGGATTTTGTAGAGTATAAAGCTTATTATGGAGATTTTAAGAACCAACACCCACTTCGCGATTAATTAAAAATAATTATTTTTTCATTTAAACGTTGGGATTTATTGGGAATTTTAACTACGTATAGATGGCGCTATAAATGGAGGATATTCGGTACTTGCTAGTGTCAAAAATTGTGTTTATTATTTTACCTTATAACCACATATTTAACAAAACACAAATAGATTTATTATTCAAAGCTTCAGTAAAGCTCAAAAAACATGTACCAATGCATTAAATCGAAAAAGTAAGTACCGAATATTGAAGTTCATATTTTTGCCACCAGAGGGCGAGCGGGTTCTTATAATTCCCAATAGAATTTGTTATTTAATATAGGTTTCTAACAGTATAACTTGTTTTATTCGCAACTATAATGAAAATTTCAATCAATAAATTATTTATTAATTATCCCATAAATCTTTCAATAATTAAATTTTACTACTGCCCATATTCATATTTCTATTGTGAGTATTTAATGTTGAAAATAAAATTGTAAAATTTTTTGACCCTAATCATGTATCTATGATAATGGCAATGAAAAATATTTTAATAATTTGAGTGATGCCACCTACAAAGCAGGAAATAAGATATAAACGGTATTGAATAATCACTATGCTAACGACTCAAGTATGTTACATAATAATATAAAGTAATAATAATAATTCAACATTTCTTTCTTCTTTAAATTCTTTAATTGCTAATTTTTCCTAAGCTATTGTAATTTAATATTTAATTACAGTTGAAAGGTACACTAGACCAATATATTTGGACAAGATTAAATAAGTTTTCAAGGTCATACAAAGTGGTCCACTATTTCATTTTCCTTTTCCATAGACTTTTGGAGGAAGATTAATAAACATTTTACAGAATATTGAAACTTTTTCGTCCAAATAAACATACACTATGTACTGGGATTTTCGGCTTTTCAGGACTTTGGGGGTAAATAAAACTAGTACATTCCAGCTGACCGGTTTCGGTTTTTATTTTTCAAAACCTTCTTCAGAGCTAACAAGACAAACGACAAAATTAGATACTAATTATAAGTCGTTAAACTAACTGAATATATTTTATAAATTTTTTTTATAAAATCAACCATGTGCTTATTTAATTTTTTAAGTTATATTTACCTATAATGTTAAGTTTATTTTATTTTTGTCAATTATAGGTAAATATAACCTAAAAAAATAAATAGTTAGTTTAATGATTTATAATTAGTATCTAATTTTGTCTTTTGTTTTGTTAGCTCTGCAGAAGGTTTTGAAAAATAAAAACCGAAACCGGTCAGCTGGAATGTACTAGTTTTATTTATCCCGAAGTCCTGAAAAGCCGAAAATCCCAGTACATAGTGTATTTTACAGAATTATATGAAATTTTGACATATTTTGATGTAACTGAATAAAGAGATCAATGGTGCAATTCTGTAAGTCCTCCCAAGAAAAATCTTAAAGGTTTGTTATATGGGTTGTAATGGGACGGTTTTGTTGGTTACGGTACAGATCTATCCCATAAAGGCTTACAGATTTGCACCGAATTGCACCATAAAATTTGAGGAACCCCTTGTTTCTAGATGAAACTTTCTGATCCCAACTTTGGGACGTTTGATATACATACATAAAACGGAACACCCTGTATTTATAAAATAAAGTATATGCATATGTTTTTATGATATTTAGATGTTGATAAAAAAGCAACCATATATTTAAAAAATAACACATTTGCACCTTGCATTTTCATTATCATGTATTTAATAATTTTCCTGCAATTTTAAACGAGATAACATTCGTGCTTCGTTAGTTGCCTTTCATAAGAATGACAAGGCAGAAACAACCTATCAATCATTTTTTTTTCAATTTTCAACTAACAGTTTATTTAAAATCAACAGTTTACTTTCATAATTAATTCAGGCGAGCAATTAATATAGCATCGATTTTCCAAAAATATAGAACAAAGAATTTATTTTGTATAAAGGTAATTATTTTTTAATGCCTAACATTAAACACACCCCAAATTGGAGGTAATTACACCCTTTATCCGCCCCCCAAAATTTGAATGACTCACCTTTACAAGGCCTACTTCGATCGAAATTATTAAAAGTGAGTACCTATTACATGAGGGCATCTTATCGACCCGCACTATTTTAATTCGCATATTTTCTAACGCCGTAGATAAAAGCTGTTGGTTTTTAATTTAATAATCAATGCAGCTTTTTTATTATTTACTATTCAATCAATCAGTTAAAAACAGAGTTCATTGATATTCATCATTGATTTTATTTATTTTTATTCAAATATAATTTATATAACACAATATACGACTTTATTTGTTAGTTTAGTTTATGAAGACCCACAAAAGTATATTTTTTAATCGTGTGGGAATAGAAATCGTTATTATAATAACTAAAAATAATTGTGCTGGCTAAGGAGATATGTTTTAAGTATGCTAAATGGGGTGCCGCGCCCCCATAAATAACTCATAAACTACTTAATTTTTTTGTACCAAATTTTGGTAGCATTAAAAAATATTTATAATAAACAAAATTACTCAAAAGAATTAAAAAATATTAACAGTAAGTGTATTTTTTAAGGTTCTTAAAGTACTCTTACTTTACAGTAAAATTACTCAAAAACCAATCAGCGCCCAATGTTAAACTTGTCTCAATTTGTTAAGCCATAAAATATGAATCAATTGGTACCATAAACATGCCAAAGAAAAATTTTTTTAATTCGTTATTCGTGGGGTACGAAACGTTGATTTTGAACAAAAGTTACCCACTTTAAACGCAGCAACACAAAAAAAACTCACAAACATAAATTATATTTAAAGTTGCTCCCAGCTGGAAGTAGGACAAAGAATACGCGATCGTGATTACTTTTGTCCTACTTCCAGCTGGGACCAACTGTACAATAGTTTTCAATTATTATGTAAAATTGTGTATATTGTTGTTATTATTTACTTAAATTGAGTATTTAGTTTTTAATGTAGGCTTTATTTTACATTGAAACGATTAAAATATTTCAAAAAACACAATACTATGATAGTGATATACCGGGTGTCCACGAAACTAGGGCCACCCCAGTCATTTTTTTATTTATGAAACTAAACATTTATAATTTTATTAGGTTATAGGTATGGCATAAATGCATACAGGGAGTACAAAAAGTTCGTCAACGCCCGTTTAGTTTTGAAATGAAGCATTTTTGAGAAATGACCTTGAAAGGCAAGATGAAGGGTTAGCGATAATCACTTAACTTTTTTTTTAAATTCAGGCAACAATAAATTGTACATTATGAAATTCACTCGGCCTAAATTGATTTTTACAATTTTTAAAATGGATTTTTTTGCAAATTACTTCATTTTTTCAAATGGCATGATAGTGGTTAGTGTTAGATATCACTGTAATCGGAAAAAATGCTGTATCTAAATAGAGATTTTGAGAAAGGGTGATGCTAACATCTCTTTGGAACCACCGATTAGACAAATAGAAAAGTAGAGATGCAAGAGAAAGTGCCTTCGGTTATATTCTCAAAAAGATGAAAATTCCTGGTCATACTACTGCTGGTTTAAAGAATAAAATCAAGACCATTAAAACAATGTACAGAAAAGAGCAATAAGAGCAGAATTTCAAGTACAACTGAGTTTCTATTGAAACATGTGAACATTGATTCAAGTCATATTCAACTTTGAAATCTCTAAGTATCTAAGTATCAAAAACAACTTTGTAGTCTTTAACCGGAACAATTTATTAACTATTATTTCTCATACATCGGAAACGTTTCGACTATGTTTATAGTTATCATCAGTCCTTCGTAAGATTAAAAAATAGTAAAAGTCAAAGTCATGGAAAACAGGTGCCTTATAGAGGTAATCGAAAATCATCGAAATTATGACCAATCTTACGAAGAACTGATGATGATGACTATAAACATAGTCGAAACGTTTCCGATGTATGAGAAATAATAGTTAATAAATTGTTCCGGTTAAAGACCACAAAGTTGTTTTTATTTCTAAGTAACTTTTATATAATTAATTTCAGTGATGTTAATTCTATAGAAAGCAGTGTTAAAAGTGAATATATCACTTCAAAATTACATAGGAAACTTTTTCTAAAATTTTGGGATAATTTAAATAAAATAATATCTTTAAACTCGTTTTTTTTTCTCAGATTCGCATTTGAGCAACTTTTTTATGTAAATTTGATTCATGAATGCCATTTTGAAAAAAAAAATCTTAAATAAATGTAATCCATAAAAATTTACAACTGTTTTTAACATCAACGATTTCTTAAAATACCACTTACAACCAAGCAAAAAAAATCTCAAAAAATCATGGTAGTGAGTTTATTTTTAAATTAAGTACTGTGCAAAATTTGAATGCTTTACTAGGAACCGTTCAGAAATAAATGAACCAAAACCGCTTTTTTATTAAAGCAGTTAGGAATAGAAATCGGATATATGTAGGTTTAAACGAACTTTTTCAAAAGACCCCATACACTATCAAACAATTTTCGCAACAGAGAGTGTTCTCCAAACATGTTGACAGTGTATGGCGATGTTTGAGTTGTTGCACAATCTGTGGTATAAATTCAAACATGTTTGAAATAATTTGAACAAACATGTTTTTGCAAACTGTTTGATAGTGTATGGGGCCTTCATTATACACTGACAAATTTTGCTACTACACCAAATTCGGGGACAAGTGCGTTTCGTGCAGAAAATTAAAAAAAAATAAACTTCAGGATTTATTATAAGTAACTTCTAAAGAAATACTAAGCCACTAAGGTATCTTCCAATACAAAACATTACTCTAATAATTTAAATACATTTGTTCTGGAAATTTGGGGGTGCCTATGCCCCAACTCACCTCAGATGACATATTAGAAATATTTTTTTCATTTGTAAAAACTAAACACATTATTTTGAAGAAAAAATGATTTAGCTTTGTCTAATAGAATAAATTTACAAAAAATCAGTTGTCCCTTTCGAAAAAAAAAAACAAATAAAAAATAAGAGCATTTTGAATTAGTGCAAAAAAATACTAAAAATGTAAGTTGAACAAGGGAAAATGGAATCTAAAATATCACTACACCTTTCCCAATTTGATTTCAGAGAGCATCAATTGTATTTCAAATAAATCAATTTAATTTCAGAAAGGACTAATTGTAAAAAAATGAGGAAGCCAAGAGTTTATGGCGGTGATTTGCAATTTAGCAATTTTATACAATACACCAGTAACAATATTATACTTCGATCTTTATTCATCAAATTTGAAACCCAATTGAAATAATCTGCTTTAGGATTAAATCAGTTATTGTTAAAAGACAAATTCGGATTTTTCCTGTTATGTCTCCTGGTATCATGGAGCAAATGTTGGTTTACTTGGACACAATTATTGATGAAGTCAAAAATACAATTATTGATGGTGCATGAGCTTGTGCAACACCACACTACAATCGATCATTCTGAAGTACAATTAATTACTTCTGAAATACAAATCATATTATTGATGAAAACACGAAATTGGACGATTTTTTCGAGATTCCGAAAATTTTTTGAAAAAAAACCCAGGTTTACCCAACTTTAAATAAATCTATTTGTGCAAACATATACAAGGTGTTTCGAAAATGGCGCAAGAGCTCTCAAGTACGTTGTTGGAGACTGGAGACCCTTCGGGAGATCCCCGAAAAATAAGAAAATTAGTTAAAAAATCCTCTTGACCAATTGACCGAGATATGGACAGACAGATTTGGGAATTCCACTTTCTTTAGCATGAATTTTGAAAATTATAATTTTAAATTTAAAAACTTTGATTGAATTTTCAACGTTGTCTCTTCATATCTCGGTCAATTGTTCAAGAGGACTTTTTTTAACTATTTTATTTAGGAAAATGTTAATTAAAAATAATTACAGTGTGTTCCAAAAAGAAGTGATGAGAAGAATATCGTAGATTCATCTACAAAAAACCGATTTTCAGGGTCGGAACACCCCAGTTTTTGTTGGAGGTACTATTTTCCACAGAAAATGTCGTTAATTCAAAATTATACCAAAGTACCAATTTTTGAATTTATTTTTATAAAGTAACGTCCCCAAAAATAATTGATAAGATAACAATGGATTAATTAGTTTTCTTATAAAAATGAAATTTTTAATAATTTTTTTATTACTTCCTTTATATCTATGATTTTTTTTTTGGGGGGGGGGGGCTTTTGCCCCTTCAGCCACCTCCAAAATACGCTCTTGTTTCTGAAATGAAATTCAAGAATTCTGATTTTCAAACGATGCTTTCTGAAATACAATTGACTCCTTCTGAAATGAAATTGGTTTTTTTTGAAATGCAATTGATGCTTTCTGAAACACAATTGGTGATTTCTGTAATTGTATAGTGTAGTTCAAGTTTAATCGAACCCAAAAATCGGAAAACAAATTAAATTTTAATAAGAAAAAATGTACTGGCTCATCAAACTATTGTGTTTACATAAGTAGCCAAAATGAAGGTTACTACAGGTTTATTTGAAAATTTATGTACTCCTAACCTACTTAAGTTTTCATACTTTATGGAAGCTCTTTAAGGGATGATTCTCTTATTTATTCAAAATTATATTTTAAAATCATTTGTACTGTAATCTGATTTCAAATAAACGTAAATAGTAACCTTAATTCTTTTACAAAGATGATTTTTTTAATCGACTTATTTTGGGCTCTAGCTTCATCACTTTAAAGATTAACTGGTCAACTGTAAACACCCTGTATAAAATTTCAAAAATTTTAATCAACCATATTCCTTCATCAAATAGGAAACGGTACTAAATAATCTAGTCATAGTTTACACCTTCCTCAAATTTACTTTTGCCCCGATTTAGTTTACAACAATTATAAAAATATAACTGTTATCCAATTTAAGTTATACTCAGAAAAATTATATATTAAACCAACTATAAGAAGTATTTATATGAGATTTAATAAACGTTAAGTACGTCTAATTATCTAGTAATAAAATTTGATGGCTGGAATTATCTTGATTTTATTTTTGTGGTTTATTTTGTAAAAATAATATTTAAATTTAAGTATTTCCAAGCTTTTAATTAATCCCTAGCGAAGTCCACTTTATTCATATTTTCAGCTTCAGAGTGATGGAATCACAGCTGCGTAAAGTTCATAGATGGTCAAGTGAACGAAGTGAATGGGTGGCCAATGGCCAATAGCTAGTCATTATTTCCTTGTCGATAATATATTACTCTTTGAATTTACAAAAATTGCACGCCAGTATTTTTACAATTATTCTGATCTGGGGGGTTATTCTCGAATCACACGACCCGATGTCGTATACGTTTGCCCTTGTCATCGTATACGACATCGTCTCGTGTGATTCGAGAATAACACCCCTGATTTACACAAAAAAAATTCGTTCAGTAGAACCTTTTTACAATAATTAAGATCATATTAAGTATAATGTTGTATTACCAAAACCCAAAATGAGGTATGTTTTGACCAAAAATAAAAAAAAATCTTTAGAATATTAAAATATGATTTTCTTGAAATATATATACAGGGTGCCCATTTGAAGTTGGACTGTATGGGTATCTTTGTTATTATTGGAGATAGAAAGTCGGTTAAATGGACAAAGTAGTAGAGATTTTTTCGAATATTAATAATTTATTTACAAAAAAACTGAATATCGCATCGTTCCAACGCTATCTTGAAAAAACAAGAAAATGCGATTTTCTAAATATGGCTATAACTTCGTTATTTTCGGTGGTACCAAAATTTTTTTTTGACTTAATACAGACAATTTTTGTGTAGAATGCAGTAAAACAAATGAATATTTTTTTTCGCCAACGGATTGACCGGAAATGAACCAAACTTATTTTTTTCTTATGGCAGCCATATTGGATTTACACATATTCGGAGTTAGTGTATTTTTCTGAGTAATTTGATATATCATATTAATATTTTAAGAAAAATAGAAATTATTTTATTTTACTAACCAAAAATGCCCTTGAATAGATGTAAATTGTCAATACATATATGTTAAGATTTATTTCACATTTAATATTATAAATAGTTACATTTATGTTATTGACAATTTACATCTCTTAAAGTCCAATGTTAGTTTTGTATAATCAAATTATTTTATTTTTTTTTTAAATATGACATATGGTAGACCAAATTACTCAGAAAACCATACTGATTCTGAATATGCAGAAATCTAATATGGCTGCCATAAGAAAAAAATAAGTTTGGTTCATTTCCGGTCAATCCGTTAGTGAAAAAACATATTCATTTGTTTTACTGCATTGTACACAAAAAATTGTTTGCATATGTCAAAAAACTTTTTTGGTACCACAGAAAATAAAGAAGTTATAGCCATATTTTAAAAATCGCATTTTCTTGTTTTTTCAAGATAGCGATGGAACGATGCGATATTCAGTTTCTTTGTAAATAAATTATTAATATTCGAAAAAATCTCTACTACTTTGTCCATTTAACCGACTTTCTATCTCCAATAATAACAAAGATACCCATACAGTCCAACTTCAAATGGGACAAACTGTATATATATTTCAAGAAAATTATATTTTAATATTCTAAAGATTTTTTTTTATTTTTGGTCAAAACATACCTCATTTTGGGTTTTGGTAATACAACATTATGATTAATATGACCTTAATTATTGTAAAAAGGCTCTACTGGGACGAAAAAAAAATTTTTTACATCAGGGGTGTTATTCTCGAATCATACGACATGATGCCGTATACGATAACAAGGGGTAACTTTCTATAGCCAATAATAACAAAGATACCCATACAGTCCAACGTCAAATGGCAAAAAATTTTTTTTAGATAGTAAATGTCATTCTGAACAAAAAATTTCCTATGAACTAATATTTTTTTCGACTCCTTAAGAAGTTACAGCAATTTTAAAATTTCAAAATATTAATCATTTTTATGACACCCTGTATAAATTTCATTTTATTTAAATTTATTAAATTTAAATCAAGTATGCTTTGGACTTTGACATTATCTGTAAGCTAATCAGATAGGTTAGTTTTCTTGTCAGATATTTTAAGTGAGTCCACTAATTTTAAAAACAGCCAATAATGTTCAAAAAGGCAAGTTGGAAAAGACAAAATGCAAACCATAAATCTTTTAAATAAAAACATGATGATAAGAAAGAAAAATTATACAGGGCTTCACAAAAAGTCGTTAAAACGTTGAAATTTTTAAATTGCTGTAACTTCTTAAGGAGTCGAAAAAAATATTAATTCCTATAAACTGGACATTTTTTGTTCAATAGTACCTAAAAAAAAATTATGCTGGAAAAAAAGTGAGACACTCTATATATAAAGCTGTACGTGATTTTGTAGTCTTCGAAATTGCACGTTTTTTAAATTTTTGAAAAAAATATGATATCCTCACCTCTGTTAAGAATTGAATTGCTGGGGATCTTAATACTTATTTAAAACTATAGACCAAAGAAGCACTAAAAAAGTCCAATTTTGTTTGCTAATTAAAGGGGTAAAATAATCGATTTTGTCGAGGAATTTTCATCCAGGCCCGAGACCTGGCATTGGGAAAATCAATAAAAATTAGTTTTGAAGTTTTTTCTTATTTAAGCATTAAAGACTATAAATAATATTATGATTATTAAATTAACAGAGATATAAATATCAAATCAATTTCTTTTCAATTATAGCCTTTATTTGAAATACATAAATAAATAAATAAATAAAAAATTATTATTTACAATTTTTTACATAAGTCATTTTTATATGAATTTTTAAAATATTTTTCAAGCCTGATGATGATCTAAGGATCGAAAATGCATTAGCTATTTTTAATAAAAAAATTGTATTTCAAATAAAGGCGATAATTGAAAAGAAATTGATTTGATTTTTTTAAAAGAAATACATACACCATGGACAATTATATTATTGATATAACAGAGATATTGTAATTATATACTCAAGACTTTTTGGACTTGCTAGGTTAGAAATCTTTAAATTTCCATTCACTACTTGGAGTTATAAAGTAGTAATATTAAGTAGGAGTACAAAATTATACACTTTAGGTATATTCAGAAGATTTTGCGAACAAGGGATACATATTGTACTATCAGTCATAAAAATAGTCGATCAATATTCTAAAAAAAACACAGGTTTGAACTTTATGAAACAATGATGCATAACGATGTACGAGGTACGGGATAACGAATGATGAAAATAATGACTCTATTTTTTTTCATTTTTTGTTTAAACCGACATAGTTGTAGTCTGTCTGTAGTAGGTTTAAGTGGACGGACGTCAGACAATAAATCGTATTTAATGGAGGAGGTTGACAGTCAACACCCAACCTCCACAATTTTGCTTAAATATTTTAATTTTTCGACCGTGTTAGATGGATAAAATATAAAGGTACATTTACACTTTATTGATCACCATGACTGACTATGAAGAATCTAAAAAAATGGGAATTGTTATAGTAACAGTACCCTGCGAAAACATAGCAGAATTGCGGTTGGTTTGCTTGCTAAAGTTTCAAGGTGTTCATTACTTCCAGGAAGTAAACGGGAAGCACTTCGTACACCTGTTCTATTTATTTTTAAGGTTTTTTTGATAAAACATTACAAACTTATTTTGCTTTTTTAATAAATGCCTTAAATTGAAATTTACCCAAAAAAGCCAAAGAGGAAAAACTGTTATCAAAGGTAATTAATTAAATATGAGTGTTGGAAACTCATACGTTATGTCCTATGATTAATTTTAAAACTAATGCTGCTATGTAGTAAAACATGTAACTTACATCACTTATCTGATAGCTTATTAAAATATAGTGAAGTAAAATAATGCAGTTATTAATTGATTTAATTAATAAGCTCGTCGCGGAACTAGGAGTTGGTAAGCAAAGAAGCAAGAAGTCTTAACAACGCTACCAATTAAACTTTATGAGGCTAATTTTCCGTTTAATAATTTTCCACGTGCGAATACATTTACATCAAAATCCAAACATGCCCAGGTTCAATCCAATTAATACAAAAACTGTTATTTCATTCATTTGAAGTCAGGGCCTCGTGTGCCGTGGTTTATTATTAACAATTGTAATTTTTGAGGCGTAATCGGTGCATGGCGTTAAATGGTTGAGGGTTTCTTGAGTTTCGGCTCACCATATGGGCCCCATAACGACCATATGTTCCTCAACCCACATTCGAAATTGTAAAAACACTTTCGATCGCCTTTTAAGGCGAGACCGGCTCTCTGCTGACGCCCTTAAATATTATTTAAAGGACGTTGGCTATGACTCGAATCACGTAATTCATTGCTTGAATTGGTAATTTAAAGAAAAAGAGACTAGTTTTATGATTTATCATTGATTATACCTGCATATACAGTTATAACACATAAATATGTAATTTTCTTGAGTCTTATCAATGCAAAATAAAATGAAGGAAACGCCTATATTATAATTTCAAATTTTATTTAAAATATGTTATCTTAAATTATCATTGCAAGAAAATAAATATCAATAAAACGATAAAAATAACTATACGCGATAGTTTTAATCCATTTTATAAACAAACAGTTTCTAATCAATTTATGGTGGTATTTAATAGATGATAATATTTTATTAAAGTCTGCCGCTTCGTATCGAACTACTTTTTACCCAGGCAAATCTCACAATAAAAGTAAAGGTGGGGCTTTTTACAGCTACTTTATTTATCCCATAATACAGGACACAAGACCCTATTCACTATACACCCAAGCCCTACACCTCCAGGTCAAGAATTCGACTTACCACTACAAAATATTCAAACTAAGAAAAAAATTGAAAACGTTTGTTTCATCAATTAAGTCCAATCTAATTTAGTTATACCTCAAAATTTGAATTTTGAGAAATAAAGATCCTTAATTTTTTTAATTTCTATATATGTATAAGGGTACATTTAGCCTGGCGCCTCGCTGCTCGCTGCTTGCACATCGCCAAACATCCTCGTTGCTCGCATGTGATACAATCCTATTAATTTGCATTGCTGCATTCATGCTGCAACCCGCTTTAATCTGCTCCACATCGTTCAACGCCTAACTTCTTCAAATTACCGCTGCGATTGGTTCCTTGGAGCTCGCAGCTGCATCATAAATGTACATGACAAATTTACCCTAAGGAGATAGCTTAGGTACACTGCAAAGACTGCCATAAACATTTTATTACTTTATACCTGAATATTCATTACTTTGCCATCAATTTTGTAAAAAACTAAAAATAATACATGCTAGCTATATTTAGAGTTCATTCTGTGGTCTACAAATTGTATGATATGTAATTTTTCGCATGTTTTTGGACCATTCAATTATCTAAAATTTAACATTCATTGCCAAGGCATAAATAACCCTTAGGAAAAAATACGTGTTCGTGCAAACTACCTACATAAGTTTTCATGAAAATTTGCCACTTATCTTGCAGCCTAATCATTTTTGTTAAATACTGATAAGTTTTTATTTGCTAAATTTTAACTAGCTTTGAAAGTGATCGTTTCATTGTTTGAAATTATTTTAGCTTAATTTATATCAAATATCACTTTGTGATCTTTTTCTGTCATTTTTATTACTGATAAAAGTTTCCACATAATTCAGTCCACTTAATAAATTCATCAATGTAATATTTTTAAGATGAAAAAATTAAAAAATTAAAAACGGTGTTAACTTTTTTGGAATACCAAATTTATTACAACAGTTATTGCAATTTCGGTACTTAGACCATCTTCAGACTACAATAATAATACAATTAAAAAAAAGAAGATACTCGGCGAAATGTTTGAAAAACGTACTTTTCGCTAGTAAAAATTGATTTTTAGGCATTTGTAATCAAAAATTTTACAAAAACGATGCCTAGTGCCATTCAAATTGAATTTAGTTTTCATATAGAATTTTTGTTTTCATATAGAGTCTATGATGGGGGCGTAGTTTTTGAACAATGATAAAAAAATGCGTTTTTATTTTTATTCAAAAAGTACGCCCCTATCATAGACTCTACATGAAAAACAAAAATTCTAAATGTAAACTAAATTCAATTTGTATGGCACTAGGCATCGTTTTTGTTATATTTTTGATTACAAATGCCCAAAAATCAATTTTTATTACTGAAAAGTACGCTTTTCAAACATTTCGCCGAGTATCTTCTTAAATAATAATTTTTTAGCTTCACCATTTTCTTCAATAATTTTCAATATAGGTAATTGTACTGACAAAGCCATGATATAATCATGATTATAAGGGTGAGCTAAAATGATTGTGGTTTCATATGTAGGTAACCAAATTCGCAGGTTGGTACAACTGAAATCTTAAAAAGAAAATCCCCTAGTAATCCAATAGTGCAGGGCCGTACCCAGCTATGGGCCAGGGCAGGCAATGCCTGCTCTGGAAAAAGAAATGCCCGCCCTGAAAAATTTTCGACTGTCGAAAGTTTTTGAGGTACTGATAACTGCGATATTTTAAAAACCTAACCTATATATATTTATGTACATATACCTATATTATATTAAATTTTAAGTGAAAAAAATCAAAAAGAAATCATAACAGACTAACTATTCACGATTTCAGAATTCTAGATGCCCTCTGGAGGATTTTTTTAAACTACGCGAAACAGCTAAAAGTCAAAGAATAAAATACGCTTAAATTATACTATCGCGCTTATAGAAAGCTAATATTGCCTATTTTATTTGTTTTGTGAATTGACAGAGTTGGGCAAAATACTTTTTTTAAGTATTTGAAATACAAAATAATTTATTTTTTAGGTTTATTTGAAATACTTTATCCAAAATACTTATGTTTTGTAATTAAAATACTTCATTTGAAATACTTTTCTATTTGAAATAAAAAATGGTTTAAGTTTAAGGTATTAGCAATAACAGTAATATGTTTGGTGTCCAAAGAATTAAAGATTCAATATAAAAAATTGGATGAAAATCTATAATAGAAAAGTTTGGTTTTAAAAACTTAAAAAGTAATTGAAATTCATTTTGGTACTTGAAAATACAAAATACTTTTTAGGAAAGTGTTTCAAATACAAAATACTAAAAGTATTTCAAATACTCTATTTCAATTACTTTTATTTCAAATTCTACCCACCTCTGTGAATTAAAAAAATTAAATAGGATACTTTTGTTCCAATTATAATTATATTGTGAACAATTTTCGATTTTTGCCTGTTTTCGATCAGCTGTTTCTTTCAAAACAGCGCCCCCTACAGGTAGTTAAAATTCCCAATGGTTGAGATACTTTTGCTTATATTTCAAATATAAGATGTTTTAAACATAATTGAAATATAGGACTATTATAAATTATAGTTGTGTGAATTTTTTTTTCCAATTTTAAAGTTATATTTTATTTTGTTTTATATTTTAAGATATTTTTTTTATACTTCGAAGTTATATGTTGAAGTTATTTTTTAAAATATAAAAAATGTTTGCCCGCCCAAAAATTCTTCATGCCTGCCCTAACATTTGATTCTGGCTACAGCCCTGCAATAGCGTAGCAAAAATTTCTCCAAAATCTCTAATTTTACAGCAAATGTCAAATATTGAAAATGTTTTTCTTCATTTTCGAAGCAGATGCTAACACAAAACAAAGATTTACGCAAATTAATTTTGATGAAAACTGACGTTTATGAAATAGATGGCATAATCATAGATGGCACAATAACGAAATTCAAAATCTGAAGTTTTGACACAACGGTAAAAATTATACCTACGCCTCTGCTATTGTGAAGTCTACTTTGTTTTGATTTTGACATGATTTTGTGTTACTATGAACTTGAAGCATACAAATTCCCCAGATTTTTAGGCGGGAAATTTGAATTGACCACAATCATTTTAGCTCACTTTGTATCAAGTCTTTGTCCTGATCTTGAAATAGTCATATGTAATATCATGAGTGGTTAAATTGGAGTCGAATATTGTTCACAGTCATTACCACGAATGTCATTTGGGGTTAAGTAACTGACGTTCAAATTGACAAACAATTTTTGTATTTTTCAGAAATAAGGCTTGAAATAATCGCATTCTTCTGGTCAAACTAACTACTTACGGATTTCCAAAATACATTGGTTGGTTAGAAAACTTTTTATTTGTAAATTTGAACGTCAATCGTCAAATGTCAAATTTCTGATTAAACACATGTGATGTAAACGTCAAAACGTTTGACTTGATAATTTAGTAAGGACCGTAATTATCACGATAACCCAATGGCAACTGGACCAATCAGTAAGCTTGTCAAGACAAAGCCATGAAATAATCAATAGTAATACCATGAGTAGGTTCAAATCCGCAATAATTCTGTAAATTTATTGACAAATGAAATTGTGTTTCTAAAAAGCAACAAAATTGAATTGGCAATAAAGCGACAGAATTATTATAGTGATTTCAACCTAAGAATTGTATTTGGGTAGATTATTTCACAAAATACAAAAAAAATTGTAAATTTTGCCCTCAGTCTTTACTTCAAATGTCAAAATTGAAATTTTAACACATGTCATGTCAACGTCAAAACGTTTGACTTGATAATTTAGCTAGAACCCTAATTATCACGATAACCCAATGGCAAATGGACCAATCAGAATGCTTCTCAGGAGGAAGGCATGAAATAATCATAATTGACCTTTACCCGATTTTTAAATTTTTGTTTCATTAAATAAGGAAAGTTTAACAAAATCTTAATATGTAAATACTTTTTCTGTATCGTTTGTATAAACTCTAAAAAACAAAAATTTAAATTTTCGTGACGTCATAGCTTCGAATAGACGATCTGGCAAAGTTGGTGCATTCCCCCGTCGTCTCACGCACCGCAATGGCCAACAAACTATTTTGGCAGCTGACAGTTATAATATTTAAGTCATAATATTTACAAATAAAGGTTAAAATAATTTCAAAAAGCAAAGACTTCTATGTTTTCTGTTGTTAAAACTTAGAAGTCTTTGGTAAAAAGTGATTAGGTACATTAAAATCATCTTCCTTAGACCTATGTATAAAACAAAAAGAATTGAAATGTATTCTTCTTGGGAAAGGTCAATTATTTCAAGCCTTTGTCCTGACCTTGAAATAATGATGATTATATTATACCTTTGTCCTGACAATCGTTCTGATTGGTCCATTTGCCATTGGGTCATCGTGATAATTAGGGTCCTACTTAAATTATCAGGTCAAACAAATGGACCAATCAGAACGCTTGTCAGGACAAAACCATCATATAATCATGACTATTCAACTCACAAGTGATTATTTTTTGTGACAAGTAAAACGCCAAAAATATCAGCAATTGTTCATGACATTTATGTCAAACTTCAATAAGTTTGAAGTTGGCTGTCAAATTTTGCAGAAGAAAGTGAAAAATGTTCGTTAAATAGTCCCTTAAATATGCACTCTTGTTCAAATTATAAAAGGCAGATTCTGGTCAAAATTAAAGACCTTTAATTAGACACAAATAATGTAACCATGGAAATTGTCCATTACAACCCATATAACAAATTTAAATTTAAAGGCCTTTAAACTTAAATGATTTGACCAGAATCTGGTCGGATATTTTTCATACATTACCACTCATGTCATTTGGGGTTAAAAATTCCCCTCCTGCTAAACTTAACCCCAAATGACATTCGTGGTAATGACAGTGAAAAATATTTGACTTAAATTTGACCACTCGTGATATTACATTAGAATATTTTAAGCCTTTGTCCTGACCTTGAAATAATCCTGAATATTTCATACCTTTATCCTGACAAGCGTTCTGAATAGTCCAGTTTTGCCATTGGGTTATCGTGGTAATTACGGTTCTACGTAAATTATGAAGTCAAACGTTTTGACGTTTACATGACGTGTTTAAATTTCAAATTTGACATTTGAAGTAAAGACTGCCGTTAAAATTTACAAACAATTTTGGTATTTTGCAGAAATGAGGCTTGAAATAATCTACCCAAATACAATTCGTAGGTTGGAATCACTATAATGACAGGTACAGATTTACACCCTGGCGATCAATTTTTTGAAATTTTCAGTTGCTCAAATGATGTTTTTAGTTCATGTAGCAAATGTGGTATACTATTATGTTACAACCATTTTATTGATGATAAAGATGTTCTAATCACAAAAATAATTCTTCGGTTGATAATAAAAACAACTATAAAACGGCTTGTAATATTTGTGGAAAATTTTTTCAAAAAGTAAATTTACATATTTCCAAAGCACATCCACTCCATAATAAAATTTTAAATAATTCAAATCCTTATCAAGATCTACAAAATATTCAAGATAGATTGGCTTACTTAAAACGTAACTTGAAGGTGATTAAAAGAATTCCTAAAAGAGCTAGGACTCCTCTCGGCTGGTTCCTTGTCCAATATTATAGACCATTGTGTAAACAATAATTCTTTGGATTCTTGGATTTATCTGTTGTTATTTGCTTATAATTCTTTTAATATTTCTACCAAAAAAGCTGTCAATAATGGTTCATTAACTTTGCCAATATTCCTGTTAATAAGAAAAAGAGATATTTAGAGGAAGACCAAGTTATTAATCGAATAATGGGTAAAGTTTCTGATGGTGATTTATCAGGAGCTGTTAAATTAATATCTTCAAATGATTACTTCGCTGGTTTTGATAAAAATATTTATGAATCCCTTCTTAATAAACATCCTAAGTCTATTGAAAGCATTAAAATTATGTATAGTAATAGCAAGATTACTCCAATACAAGTACTACAAGTGAAGTTTTTTTAGCCATAAAATCTTTTAATATGGGCTCATCTGGCGGATTAGATTCTCTCAGACCTTCACGCATACAAGACATGCTCAGTTTTAATTCTGGTTCTTCAGGGGAAAAGCTCTTAAAGTCAATTACAAATCTATGTAATTTAATGCTTTCTGGAAAAGTAATTTCTGATATATGCCCGATATTATATGGTGCTTCGTTGTGTGCTTTGAAGAAAAAAGATGGAGGTGTAAGACCTATTGCTGTTGGAACTTTTTTTCGTCGCTTGGTAGCTAAGCTATGCTGTTCTAAAATTAATAAAAATCTTGGTAATGTTTTACGTCCTATTCAACTTGGTTTTGGTACTAAAGGAGGTTGTGAAGTTATTATTCATTCAGCTCGAATATACCTTACCCAACATCTTGACCCATCAAATAAAGTTTTTCTGAAATTAGATTTAAAAAATGCTTTCAACATGTTAAACAGAAATACAAAGAATAATAAATTTTTTTACTGAGTTTGTAATATCTTATCCAAATCATCATGTACCAACATCGTAAATTTAGAAATACTTTTCTTAATCTGGTTTTTGATACCCTTCCAGAGATATCACCTTTTGTTTTTCAATGTTATAAAGAATCTGCTTTTCTTATGTTTGGTGAAGATTGCATCTTATCAGAAAGAGGCGTTCAACAAGGAGATCCTTTAGGACCAACTTTATTTTCCTTAGGAATTGAGAAATTGACAAAATTAATTAATACTGAATTTAACACTTGGTATCTTGATGATGGTTCCATTGGCGATAACTCTCAGTTAGTTCTTGAAAACTTGAGAAAAATAATTCGAACATCAAACGAAATAGGCCTTGAATTGAATTTCGGAAAATGTGAACTATTTTTCTTAGATGGTATAGATGAAGATATTTTTCAGAATTTTAACTCTATTGCTCCAGGTATTAAAATTACAAAACATTCTGAATGGTGTTTACTTGGAACACCTCTTACTGATACCGCACTTTCTAAATCTATAGAAGAAAAATCAGATTGTTTGAAACTTATGTGTTCTCGTCTATTGAATCTTCCATTACATGTTTCCTTTTTTCTATTAAAAAACTGTCTTGCAATTCCTAAAGTAAATTACCTTCTTAGATGTAGTCCATCTTGGCATGATCTTTCTAGTATTAATACTTTTGATAATATTATAAAATGTGGATTAGAAAGAATCACTAACAATTATTTAACAGAAGAAATGTGGATTCAAGCAACGTTACCTGTACGTTATGGAGGTCTTGGAATTCGTCTTGCTTCATCTTTAACATTACCTGCTTATCTTTCTTCTTGTTATGCAACTTTGAAGAAAATTGATGACACTTTGCCTCCAGTTTTTAAAGATGTTCCTGATATTAATTTGGTTGAAGGTGAACATCTTTGGTATTCAAAAACCAAAAACTATCTTGATGCTTCTGAAAAGCGTATCCAAAGATCGTGGGATATTCCTCTTTTGGATATTACATTTAATGAATTTAAGTGTTCGTCTGATGATTCATTTAAAAAAGCACGTTTAAATGCTTTGTCTTCTAAAGAATCAGGTGCCTGGCTACATGCTTTACCAGTTTCATCTTTGGGTACCCTTCTTGATAACGATTCATTTAGAATTGCTATAGGTCTCCGTTTTGGTTCTTCATTATGTATTGAACATACTTGTTCATGTGACTCGACTGTACATGAAAATGGTTTACATGGATTAGGCTGTAAATTTAGCGCTGGGAGATTATCTCGTCACAGTGAAGTTAATGAATTAATTAAAAGAGCATTGTCTTCTGCCGATGTACCATCTATTTTAGAACCGTTAGGAACCAGTAGGGATGATGGTAAGAGACCTGATGGAATGACCTTGATTCCTTGGTGTTTCGGCAAGTCAGCTGTTTGGGACTTTACTTGTGTAGACACTATGGCCACGTCTCATTTAAAATCTTCTTTTATTTCTTCTGGTGCTGCTGCTTTGATCGGGGAAAAACAAAAAAATTAAAATATAGAAACCTTGAGAAAAATTTTCTGTTTTACCCAGTCAGTATAGAAACATTTGGAGTTTGGGGTTCTACTGGTTTAAAATTCATTAAAGACATTGGCAAAAGAATAGAAAATTTGACTAAAGATCCTAGGTCTATTTCATTTCTTGTTCAACGAATAAGCATTGCTATTCAAAGGGGAAATGCTGCCGCTGTTTTAGGTACTCTTCCTAAGAACAAGTCTTTAGAAGAAATTTATATGATACCTCAATCTTTTAAGAAACATTCATATTTTGATTCTTCCTTAGTTCCTTCAATAGACCATTCAAAGGGAACTTTAGAAGTTGAAAGTTTGAATGGTTTTTTAATTTCAACTCCGAATAATCAATTAGAAGTTAGCAGTTCTGAATTGATTATCTCAGCCGATAGTGCGAAAGAAAATCGATCCGATTTAAACATAAATACGATACCTCGACGTGCAGTTAAAAAAAGATATATTGTGCTTAATGGAACTGCTTCTACTTCAAAACGGAACTATGATGAAGATGAAGAAGAGGGTTGTGATGATGAAGTTCAGAAGAATGATGTTTTAGAAGACCAAGATGATAATTTGGAAGCTCTTGAAGAAATAAGAACATTTAGATCTACCAGACAAAAACATTGGTCTTTCTTACCTGTTTCGGAAATTTCAAGTTTTTATTCCAACAGTGATAATTTGCCCTTAAACCATTTAGTTAATGATAGTGAGACTGATAAACATGTAACAGTTAGTAGCAGAGGCAGAGTAAGGGAACTTACGGAAAGAGCTCGAGTTATTATTAAGAAATGATATTTATATTATAATTTTTAATTATTTTTACTATTTTTATTATGTATTATATATTATATTTGTAAAATATTTTAATATTAAACATTGAATTTACTAAAATATATTTATATCATATTTTGATTCTTCCATAGTTCCTTCAATAAACCATTCAAAGGGAACTTTAGAAGTTGAAAGTTTAAATTATTTCTTAATTTCAACTCCGATAATCAATTAGAAGTCAGCAGTTCTGAATTAATTATCTTAGTCGATAGTAAGTAACTAGAATTCTGTAGAAACTTACTTAAAACACTTAGGGTGCCCACATTCCCATCTGAATGTCAGCACGTGAAATAGGCTGTTTATCATTGCTCTTGCCTCACTATTTTGCTTTTTCATGACTGCTCTACTTTAATGCTTTGCTTTAAGGCTCTACTTTAAGGCTAGATTGCTATGTGGGCACCTTTACTGAAATGAGGAGTATTGTACCCGTTTAGAAGAATGTTCAGGAAATAAAAAGAACAGCAACATATTTGCTATAGTCCATTTCATTAATAGATCACCTTTTCATGAGGAATTCCGACTCAATTATAGAAATTTAGTATAACTAAATAAGTAAGTGCTTTTAGTATTGTTAGACGAAGACACAAATGAAAGAACTGTCTATATTAGAGTTGACATTCCTGTTGAAAAGGTGATTTATTAATGAAATGGACTATAGTTAACTTATGTAAGTAACTAAACAAAACAATTTTTATTTCACCATTTTGAAAATATTTTTTTCATTTAAATCCGATTGCTTACCGTCCATCTGGTAATTTTGTTAATTTCACGTTCATTAAGAAATAACCATAAACTGTAATTATCTCCTAAAAAGAGAGATGACAACCTAATATCACTATTCTAATTTTTGAGGAAACCATCTGCTAACTACATTTTTTATGATTATTATGAAGTGATCCACTTATGTATAAGGTAATTAGTTTATTCAATGGTAGTTTTAATGTAAGGAAATATTAAATATGTACCGTTTTACCTTAAAATTTCGAAAATTTAGTTAGTAATTGTGCAGTATTACTAAATAGGATTGCTAATCTACAAGAGTACCATAAAATTTAACCCGAAAGTACACATGTTTTTAAATTATATTTTTAGATAAATAAAATTATTATCCTTCCTTACAAATAATAAAATAAATTAAATTTAAAAGGGTGTAAAATAATAAAACTCGACAATTGTAACAATAATATAACAAAATATCGATGAATTACAATTCGGTATAATAAATCACGTTACATCCGGTCAATGTAATAGGTAATTGCTATCTATCGTAGACAAATTTCACGTTCAGTAGAGCATGAATACTATTACTATTTAAGCCTTTATTACCTTGGGTTGCGACGAGATTATTCATGTGTGTGCCATTGATTGATCAAGAAAAAAATGTGTCAGTGTTCATGTATTCGAATAATAGCAGCTATGTTCGGCGTTTTAATTCGCCTTGATTCAAATATTGCCATACAGGGATTTGAAAAAATTGATCTAAATAATGAATATTCATATTATAAGTAGCAACACTACTTATAATTGGTTTTAATTACAATTTATACATGTAACAGTATTTTGCATTGGATAATTATAGTATTTTATTATAATTAGTGAACCATTTACTTTGATTATATTATAAATAAATTACGATACGTCATGAAATGTTTTAATGATTTTATCCATGAATTTATTTATATTCACTTTATTATTTAACTGACATCTATGAGAAGATTCTGGAACCGTTTTTTAATATAAAATAAAATTAAGCATAATTTTAATAAAAATTAATTCAAAACTCGAAAATTCGTATAATAGATCAATATATCTGGACGAAAATACTTTATTAATTTTATTTTTAAACGTATACAACTGAATATACACCTACTACCTACTACATTGATAGTAGATAGTGTGGTTGACGAAGACCTTAAAAATTCTATCCAATTTTCCAAAATGAAGACTTATTCGTGGTAGTCTACCCCTGACTTCATTAAATTTAATTTTAAAAGGAGTTAGGGCCGTCTACCCCATTATTCCTTAATTTTTTAGTTAATTTTTGACACAGGACAACACTTTAAAAAATTTACTAATAATACAGGTCAACGATTAAAAAATTTTCTGTAATGTAATGTATATTAAAAAAAAGTTTCTAAGGATTATCGATATTATCATATTAAATTTTTTTAAATCTAACTATTTTTTAAGATAGCTTACCTAAAAATTTTAATTATTTTGAGTCTAAATTTTTTTATTAAGGGTGTAGAGGGTAATTGCCCCCTCACTACATCCATTTTAATAAAAAATCGAAAAATAAATTTTTAAGATTATTGTAAGGCTTGATATTTTTTATAGGAATCGGTTTTTATTTTTTTTTTCGAAAACTATAAAAGTTAGCGGTTTGAAATATTTAACAAAGGTAAACACCGTAGATAGACGCATTTTAAAAAATATTTGGTTAAAATCGGTAAATTTGTTTCTTCTGAAAAAAATCGCAAAGTTTTGCCAAAATATTGGTGCATATTTTTAATGAATTTCTATTTTGCGCCATTTTATCTATTTAAAATAAAATACAGTGAATTCAAATAAGAGTGAAACATTTAAGGTAGGAAACCTAAATTTGCGAAAGTTGGCTACACTGAAACTAAAAATCAATATTTCAGTGGCGTTTCGAAATATTTAATAAAAAACTACGGTTAATTTTAATATTTTTATTTAATTTAAAAATATTTATGCATTTGGACAGAATTTTCAACCTAATTTTAACCAAATTTGGTGGGGGATATTAAGTCGTCCCAGTGATATTAATAGTTACGAAGATTTTTGTAAAAAGTGAAAAATTTCAAAGCTTTTTGGCTCAAAAAGGAGATTTTGCTTATTTAGCTACATTTTTAGTCATAACTTGAAAACGAAAACAGATATCGAAGTGATAATTTTTTTGTCGTAAAGTGGACTTTTAAAGCTTTGGGGAAAATTAAATTCGAGGGGTAAATTGGACCAAAACTCGTCAAAAAATATGACATTTTAAGTACGTTAAAAAAGATTTTTTTTATTGTTATTTTTTCGAAATTCAAAAAACCCTATACGTGGGTAGTTTTGGTTCGAGGAACACATTGTAATGAGTTTCTAAAATTAAAAATTCCTTAAAAAATAGCTTGACGGGAACCGCTAACCCCAAAATTCAAAATTTTCGAGTTTATTTTGGCATAACCCTTTCGAAAATAAAAAAAATCCTACGCGGTAACAGAGGAAGAAATTATTCCACTATGACAAAATATTGAAAAATTTAATTATTTTTGCAATTTGCCACTGGTACTGACCGCGTTAAGTTCGTTTTTTGAATAATTCACTCGCAATTTTTTTCGAAATCCAGGTGTAAAATTGAAACATGCTGATTTTTTTGGTTATAGAAAACAAAGCAAGAAGAAAAATTAACAATATTCGACGTTTGTAAGTGGTCTGGATCAAAAGTTATGAAATTTCAAAGTCTGAGTCGAAAAAGCACGAAATTCAAACTGCGAATTTCTAGGCGCTGAAACGACATAAAAGTTAGAAACGGTTTGATATGCAAGAAAAACAGCTTGACATGTCAAATTATGTTACGGAATTACGGACTTCTTTGGTCATTAAAAATTGCTCTTACGTCAATGTACAGTACTTACATTTTTTAATGAAAACCCACAATTTGAAGTAAACAATTTGAAAGGATGTCTAAAGGCGGCTACACACGATCCTACGTGGTCGGACGGTTGGATGGAATTTGGTCAGATCGGAAGGTAAATCCGACCGTGTGGAATCAAATTAACAGATCGGAATGTCAAACGCTTTACAGATATTTTAGTGCAGGAGGTGGCACAATCGGTCGGTTCCTATTTAGTCCTCGAATCTGATCGAATCCGACCCTCCGATCAAATCGAATCGTGTGGAGGCCCTATAAGCCTGTGTACCCACATGCAAAATTTCAATTCAATTTTTAATTACGCAAAATCTCCAAAATTTCGTATAATTACGAGTGTTTTTTCTGAAAATCGAACCGTTTCTGACTTCTTGACTTGACTTATTCCATATGTTACAAGCTCACTCTGTATAATTTAGTCGACTCATCCATATCCTCTTGATGTAACAGATGTGTTTAAACATATGTCCCTAAAATTGGGAATTGGTTTTTCACCAAATACAAGTGAAAAGTACGAATACATTTTTTTTCCAAAAAACTGCCTTTTCCATATACAGGGTATTAAAGTTTACTCATAGTTTTTTCATTTTTTTTGAAATAAAAATACACTAATTACTCGATAACTCGGATTAACAAATTAAATAAATAATAATTAGGTATTTCATTATTTTTTTAATAAATAAACATCGTTATTCCTCAGGTCTTTTTTGTGCATTTTTGAACAATTACTCGCCCGAAAATTTATTGGGCTAAGAACTAAGAAGGGCAGCAGTTCTCCAAAGGGCCTCGGAAGTTTTTGGAATTTTCTGAAATCATGTTAGATTTGAAAGTCATCCAAAAATTGTACCTCTCACTGTTTTTAGAAATCCTTGGTTAAAATTCTCGTTACCCTTGAATAAATAAATAATAGTAATGAATTGAAGAATTCCAAAATGTGTATACATACATACATATACATATAAGCTATTTATACGTTTTGGGGTTGTTCCATAGATAGTTGTTTGCACCAGCAGGTATGACCGATTGAATCACTTATTTCCGTCAAATTTTTGAATTTTTGTCATAGTCTACAGAAGTACTTTTTGTGGCGAGCATGTAGATTTGCGGGACGAGCTTTGAGAGACCCGCGGATAATTTTTAAAATAGGAATATAATAAATAATTTTAAAATTTGACATTTAATTTATATACAACACACAAGACAATGTTAGTGTATATTTTGGGTTGCCTAAAATTCATTTCTACTCCGCCCTTTTATTCCTTGTCAGTTCAAAGTAGTAATTTCTACTCCTAGGCAGTGCAAAGTGATCATAGAATCAACGAACATAAAAAGTGATATTTTAAAGCCTGACAAACGTCACAGAAGACTCTACTTTAATGATGTTTGAAGAAAAACATTTTTATTTAAAATATAATTCAAAACTTTTAGATTTTATGAGAAAGTGTATATTCGATGAAATAAAAAGAAATATTTGTATAGAAAACATTTAATTTCAGATTTTTTATTTCAAAAAATAGTAGTCATTAAATAAATGGAAAGCGTCTTAAAATAAAGTATATTTAATTATTGCAGCAACTTGAATAAATTAAAAAATGCAATTATAAAAAACATCACATTTTGAATTCTTAAATAAATATTAAAACATAGTTCGCACTCTAAATTTTTTAAATAAAAAATTTGCAAATAAAGTAAAATACCCTGCTTTTTCCTCTACTGTTCTTATAAAAATATAAACATATACGTATAAAAATAATCTGCACAATTATTAAAAAACAAATAACATTTTCACAAAAACCATCTATCATAAATTATACTGTTTGTAAAGATCACACAGTGTTGCAAAAGCACCCCCCGGCAGGAATCTTACAAAATTATCACCTGCCAAAGGGCCAATGGCATAGAGATTTTCGAAACCATTAACGGAATGAGTTAACCGATTTATGTTGACGGTATTTTTTTTACAATCGATAGGTAACTGCTTTCGCACACCTAGGTTGTAGTTATCTGGCAAAAACCCAAGATCGGGCCGTGAGCCTATTAATACAGCGGCGAAAGAAACCGTGAAATCAACTCTAGCTCCATCTGCAGACACCAAAGAAACGGTTCTACTAGATTCTTCTAATTGAGCCACTGAGTATTCTGGTAAGGGCGTGTAAAGAGGACAGGTCTTTTCTTTGCGCATCATTCGATGGACCTACAAAATATTAAAAAAATTATTTACTGTATTGGTAGTAATTTACTTTAAAAAAACTTACCTCGTGATATTCTGGGTACATATTCTCAGGTAACTGTTTGGATAAATTAGCACCAGGATTTCTAAAAACATGCAATACAGGTATTCCTCTGGCCCTCAATGCTATAATAGCATCAGCAGCGCTTAGCCCAGCACCTACGACCAAAACAGGTTCAATCTTCTTATCACCAGTCTCCAGTAACAGATCTAACTCAATCTCCAAACTCCTTAAATCGTGCAATAACCAAAAAGGATCATTATTACCATTACTAACGGTTAATTTGTTCGGGAGATCGCTTGAACCATTAGCAAGCACCAAATTACAACAAGTGTACGTTACCGTACACTTATTCATAACATCGTAAACTTCTACCACCCATTTAATTTTTTTATCATCACAGACTTTTTTAGGCACCGAAGGTGTATTATCACAATCAATATAAGAATCACAAATGTTGGAATTGTTGTTGAAAAGCCTCATTTTGTAGCATAGAGGATTGTGAGGTTCGAGAATATCAGGATCGAATAATCTTTTACTGCACCTTTCTCTTCTTCCTTTCCCTCGATTCCAAAAGTAATTCAAAGCACTGCTAAATGTACAACTTTTTTCTTTTGGCTCGGGCCTCGTACATAACGAGACCGTCTTAGCTCCATCTTCTTTAACTTTCTCCACCCACTTATTATTGCATTCAACATAAGGTCTTATACCAGTTACAACAGTGAAATTCTTAAAATTTCCTTCAAGACCCATTTTCTTAACGTAATTTAAATAATATTTAGCTACATCTTTAGCAGCTGCCCGTTTTTCTGATCCATTCCACGCCCCGTATTTTAATCCAGGTAATTCCATCCATGAAGCTAATGATAGGGTTAGGATTTCGGGATCCATACTATGCCAGGAACCTCCAGGCGGACCTTTTCCCAGCACCACGTGATCAATCTACAACAGAACGAATCTTCAAAAAAAAATCAAGACGTAAAAGTGATATTAGTGTTTTCTTTTTTTCCTCCCTTTTTCTTAAATTTAAACTGCTGTTTATTAGTTTCGTCAATCAAATCAGTTCGCTCTAATCTTTCAGCAGCCACAAACAAGATCTTTTCAAGTAAATCAGGATACGGCATAATAGCCCTTACAAAATCTTTTTTATCCAAACGATAAAGTTCACAGATTTCACACGCTACAACTGTAGCCACCCTCATAGCCTCATTCATCACAAGCGCTATTTCCCCAAAATGATCACCATCGTGAAGATGACAAATCTTGAATAAAATTTTTTTATAAAATTATCAAAAATTTATTTCATTGAAAACCTCTTTGCCGGATTTGGTGTAAACGGCAACTGTACCGTTTGATACAAAATACATACTGTCGCCATAACTACCAGCTTTAGTTATTAGATCATTGGTGAGAAATATTTCGCAGTGCAAGCAAGAAACTATTCGTACCAAAAGAGGGATTGGGAGGTTTTTGAAAAATGTAACGCTTTCCACTAGTTTTCGGCATGTATTCATGATAATTTCCTAAAATTTGATTGCTTAGGAAGAATTTTACGAAATTCGAGAAAATAACCTGTCTTAATTGTCCAGAAACTGTGTTTAAAATCTCAGATTCTTGAAAAAAACAATTTTGAAATCGTACATCGTAATAAGCTAAAATTCTTCCTTGTAATTCTGCAGGGAATTGTTTATGCTGCATATAATCCTCAATATCTGATATCAAATTTATGTACTTTTGGGAAGATGATTCTAATGCAGTGTACAGCCCGTAACATCTTCCTAAAACGAAGTTTTAAAAACAAGAATTTTGTTTTTATCAAGGTTATTACCGACTAATAAAATGAAGATGAGTTTTGATACAATCCATGAAGTAATCACGAAAATGATTGAAGAATTTCTTGTTGCAACAAAGCCATAACCAGATCCACAAATCATGAGTGTTGCAGAAAAAAGTGATCTTATATATAGCTTCGGGAATGATGATATGCCTTGGCCATAATATAGGATTGCACGATCTGAATCAGAAGTTTCAGGACTCCAGGAATATTGCCAATCTAGCCATGCTATACAACAGCAAGTCATGAAGTGTAAGTATACTAGAAAACTACATCCTGCGACTAGTAGACGAGAATAAACATAAGGAGCGTCTAAAGTCTTAAAATAAATGAAATTAAAACAAAACTTGTTTAAGTTTAAGAGTTTCTTACCTCGCAAACATTATTGAAATAAGTTACGAAATTCGCCACTCTTCCCAATTTTATCAAAGCTCCATAATGAAGAACAAAAAGTGTATTTTTACTCATGACTGATTTACAGTAATCTCTATTGATATTCAAAATCACATCCGAAGGAATGGAAGAGATTAAATCCAAAATAAAATGAGTTTTAAGATAGTGCCTAAAATTTCTTTGATGATTGGATTAATAATTATAAAAATCATAATAAATATACCAGAAAATCTTTTTTGGAGTAAGGACAACTGTTCGTTCCTTATCATTACAATAACCCGTGAAGAAATTAACTCCTATATCAATTAGAGAAATGAAATCAGTTACACATCTTATTACCATAAAGGATGTCGATTTAACCATCTTTTCTGGAAAATGTAAATCATATCCTGCGGCATCAAGTGGGATCATTATAAACTGTATAAACAAAATTATTACCATAAATGCTTCCCAGTAAGTTCTAAAATATTTTTATAACTATAATTATCAATCAAGTTAGGGTATTTTACCGAAAAATACTGAAAGGGTGAATTACAAAAGAGTATTGAAGTTGTTTTCTATGCTCATTTTCTATTTTCTTTTGACTTCGTAAAAAATTGTATCCTCGTTTATTGGTTTCGTTAATCATACGAAGATGATTTATATTTCGACGACTTTTGGTAAAAATTGAGCCTTGGTGGCTCGATGGCAAACATTTTACGGTGGACTGTATTTCACAATTATGACCAAATTTTTCAAACTACAAGAAAAATGAAGAAACGCTGGAAGTTAAAGAAATCAAGTATAATTACCAACGAACGTGGAGCCATTTTAGAAAATTCGTTTGATATTTGACGTTTTTCCAAGGACTACTATTTTAGTTTTGAATAACCAAATATTATAAAAAAAATTAAGTAGAATGGTTTTAAGAGGATTTTGAAATTCGCTTGATATTTGCGGTTTTGGTCATAACTTTTTTTCCAGTGCAGCTTTTTTAAAATTTATTTTTTTGGTACATTGAAGAGTCTTGTTGTTACTAATTTTTTTATTTATTGTTTTTGTAAGTCAAACCAAATAGTCATACGGTAGCAGTAAAATGGGCTCTTTACAAAAAACGTTCGCTTAGCGGCGTTTATAATACAGATAAAAAACTAATTGAAATAATATTCTTTTCCCAACGCTTGCAAAAAGTTAAGGTATAAACGAAGAGTTTGCTTTTTCGTTTTTTGTTTTAACTACATTTTTAAAGTTTTTACAGCGTTCTAAAAATTTCTTAAAATTTTACATAATTTTTGGAGCGCTGTAAAAAGTTTATTAATAAACTTAAAACAAAAGACGAAAAAGTAAACTCTTCGTTTGTACATTAACTTTTTGGCAAGGTTGGAAAAAGATTATTCTTTCAATTAGTTTTTTATCTGTATTATAAACGCAGCTAAGCGAATATTTTTTATAAAGAGCCCGTTTTACACCTACCATATGACTAATTGGTTTGACTTACTAAAACAAAAATGAAGAAATTTGTAGCAAGACTCTTCTATGTACCAAAAAAGAAATTTTAAAAAAGCTCTACTGGAAAAAAAATTATGCCCAAACCCGCAAATATCAAGGGAATTTGCAGACTATCGTCTTAAGTACAAAATTTTCTTTATTACCTTTTTTCCTTCTCGTCGCCATGTAATTAAAGATTCCATCTTCAATCCGATGTCTGCATAGGGGTGTGTGAGATTATCCATGAGTAATGAAACAGGGTTTGTGGTTCGACCCTCGAGGCCACTTGCCAGCTGGGCTAAGTCTTCGTGAACCAGACAATGATCCAGTACCGGCTGAAGGCGAGCAGATAAGAATTCATCGGGGTGATTGCACGAGGTGACATACGGAATGTTGCCTGACAACATGAAAGATAATGCAATACCGCTAGGACCATTACCTGAAATTAAAAAAAGAACAAAGGATTGTATTATCTGAATGAAGTTAAGAAGTAGGTACTGAGTACAGTTAATTCTAAATGGAGATACAGGGTGTCCAGTTCGTGGTTCACCAAACGTCAAGGTTAGAAAGCAGAGCAAATTTTATCAAGAAAAAACCAAAAAAGTAGGGGTCTATCTTTTATGGTTTGAAAGTTACAGGGGTTTGAATTTGGCATCGCCCGTTTTTTGCCAGAAATCAGTAAATGATCAATAGTTACTTAATAATCAATTTTTATAACCAAAAGTAAAATTTTGATGGGTTTTGAAACAGTTGTATTATTAAATAATAACAAAAATGAAGGCGCACCTCAATTGTAACTAACTATGCTTAGAATCAATTCTCATAGGAGTAAGTTTAGAAGGCTCTACTGAGTGCATAAAAAGAGTTAGGATTTCAAAATTTTTCATAATTTCTAGAGAATTTAACCAATTTTTAGAAAATCAAAAAAAACCACGTCCTTAATAGGTTATATCTTGGAGAAAATCTTCAAAAACTGCTAAAAAATTTTTTTTATGGATTTTTTTTCTTCTGGATTTTTTTTAATACTTGATAAACGATTTGTGTTTTATCATTAATACCAATGGAAAGAGGATACTTTGAGCTTTAAAATTATATTTTTTTAAATATTTTTACCAAGTTTTTAAGCAGCTATTGATCATTTACTGATTTCTGGCAAAAATGGGCGATGCCAAATTCAAACCCCTGTAACTTTCAAACCATAAAAGATAGACCCCTACTTTTTTGGTTTTTTCGTGATAAAATTTGCTCTACTTTCTAACCTTGATGTTTGGTGAACTACGAACGGGATACCCTGTATACATATAACCTAAATACAAACTGAAATACTTGGGGTTGGAATGGAAAAGAATTAAAATATAAGACGGTAATAAATGAAAAAAAATATTTGTTGTTTTTATTTTATTTTAAATAATTTACACCTTCATTTAAATATTTTACTGTATTATATGAAGAGATTATGCAATGTCGATTAAAAATTGCATTTCTCATTAAAAAGCATTAATGCTTTAAGTGGTTTGCAGATAATGAATTGGTCCGAAAAACAGGAAATATTTCAAGACCCGAATGTTTGACATATTTGGACTATACGTTTGTAAACGCTAACGGCTGACTTTAGTTTGTGTTCTGTATCTCCCACTTCCGACTCGCAAGCCGCGGTAGGCGCATGCGGTTAACTGATGCGTTTAATGGCCGCACGACGTGGCCGCTTTGAACCCTTGATTATTTGAGAGCAGTCTGAAATAATCGAGCCGCAGACGCTCACGCGTTTGAGTTGTATAAAATTTGAAGCCCGAACCAACAATGTCTCCCAAACTTATATTTACAACGGAAGACGACACTAGTTTAGCTAACCACATCAGCAAGTATCCATGTATATTTGATTCAAAACATGATTTATACAAAAACCAAACAGCGCGAGAAAATATTTGGAAAGAAATTTCTGAAGATTTACAAAAACCAGGTAGGGAACAATTTTTACATGTGCCTACTACACAAGTTTAGATGTCGGGATCCCAATTCACGGTGAATGCTTTACAAAGCCAGCATATTATAATCATCAAATTTCGTGCAACTTCGTAAAACTTCAATTACCAGCATGAAATTTCACGAACTTGCACGAAATTTGTAGGGCATTCACTTTTTTCGAGAATCTAAAACGACTTAACCCCGATATTATCAACATTTTTAAATGAGGTTTTATTTGACATATACAGGGTGTCCTATTTGACGTTGGACTTTATGGGTATCTTTGTTATTATTGGAGATAAAAAGTCGGTTAAATGGACAAAGTTGTGCATATTTGTATGTTTAATAATAATTCGTTGAGAAAACAGTTGAATTTTGCGTCGTTTCGGCGCCATCTTGAAAAAATCAAAAAGTGCCATTTTCAAAATATGACTGTAACTTCTTTATTATAGGCCCTATCAAAAACCTTTGTTAACAACAATACACTATTGAATTGCCTAGTTTTCCTCCGGTTTTTTCTGGGGTAATTCCGGTGCAATTTTTTCAGATAACCAAAATGCGTGTTGATATTCAAATAGTAAAAAATCCACCTCGCATTTTGATTTTAAATTACCCTTTAAGTTATTGCATATTCGGCATTCGGCGGATTTAAAAAAAAATGACTCCAGTCGTTTTCGGAGATAATGGATCTGAGGGCCCGATTTACACGTAGCCCTCGGGTCCATTATCTACGAAAATGACTGGAGTCATTTTCTAAAATCTACGGATAATGGATTAGCACATACCGAATGTGCAATACCCTAAAAGGCATACTGGGTACGATCAGCACCAAATTTTATCACCAAGGCGAATACCATAAATCCATTTTTATTTTCTGTAATGGACTGGAATCACTTCTTAAGGTATCGAAAAAATTAATTAGTTCATAGGAATTTTTTGTTCAAAATGAAATTTTCGGTGGAAAAAAGTGGAACACCCTGTAGATTTGAAAAGCTAAGATAAATTTCTCTTAAAATTCAACTGACTTTAAAAATCAGTTTAAAGTGCGAGGTGGCCCGATGTCATTGGTAGACGTCGCTTTGCGCCGGTTCGCTTTACGCCGATTCATAATTACGCCGGTTGGTGCCAGCGTGGGATTTTCCGTGTTTCCGAGTTAGTTTTTGTTTTTAAGAAAAATAAAAATTTATTATATTTTTTATTTTATTATAAAATTAAAAGAATATTCAATTTGTAGTTTCATTATGGGCGACATAGTACAGTAAAATTAGCACAAAAACAGCCTGAATAAGGAAAAAATTGCGGAGTTAATGAAACTCGGCTTATTGGTAGCTTAAATCATGTACATTTAAGATCTAAAGAGTCCCGAGTTGTGAGGTACCTGCCTCTGGAGTTATGGGGGTGGAAAAATTGTTTTTTACAAATATCTCGGTTTCTATCAATCCTACGATAAAATTATTTATTATCAATCTTATAGAGCTTAAAATTTCCTACAACTTTTGTTTAAAACTTTTTTTTGTAGGGTAAACTTATTTTTAGTTAAAGTAGCACAAATGTCCTATACATACAGATTTTGCTTAATTTTGCTACATTTTCAGTCATAACTCGCTAACGAAAAAAGATTGCGAAATGATTCTTTTTTTTTCGTAAAGTGGACTTTGAAAGCTTTTAGAGAAGGTGTATTACATGACGGTGAAATAGAATTTGAGGGGTTGATTAGACCGAAAAGCTTCAAAAATTGCGACTTTTTTAAATGGGACATTAAAAAAATATTTTTTAGTTATTTTTTCGAAATTAAAAAAACCCTATGTGTGGTCGGTTTTGGTTCTAAGAGTAGATTCAGCAGAGTTTTTAAAAATGAAAATCGGTTAAAAATGGCCGGACGGGAGCCGTCCACCATTAAATTCAAAAATTCTACTTTATTTTCCCAACCCCTTCGAGTATAAAAACAAAAAATAGCCTATTAGCTGTAAAAGTTATTCTTTTTAAGGGAAATGAAGTAAAATTTGAAATTCTTTAAAAATTGTGGGCGCCAGAGTGCGACCGCGTTTGTGCGATTTTTTGAACATTTTACGTTCGATTTTTTTTCTGAAGCAAAGGGAGGAAATTTTGAGGTGTCGATTTTTTTTGATTATAAATATTAATGTAATAAGCAAAATAAAAAATATCGCACCATAATATCCAACTCCAATCAAAAGTTACGAATTTTTAAAGTCAAGCAAAAAAACGAAATGCAAATTAAAAGGCCTCAATTCAATATAAAAAATGAGATATCAAAAAAGGGGGTAAGATGGCCATTATAATGTGTATCTACTTTTTAAAACAAAAAACGGTTATTTTTTTGCACCTGCCGATCCTCAAATATAAGGGGTACAGTTTGAGCACTTTTGCCGAACGAAAAATCGGTAAATTTGTACACTTCGCGTCTCGGCGCCGGGGCGTCTTACGGTTGCGCCTGGAGACTTAAAAATGGTCATGGTCTATCCCCAGGATGTGAGAATAAAAGGAGCCATATTTCATTGCTTCCCTTTAAGACCGGACGGGGCTGCGATTTTTTAAAGTTGACGCCGGCGAAAACCGAAAAAAAAGTAAGAAAAATCGGACTTTGGAAATTTTTTTCAGTGTTAGAGTGCTTTGAAAAATTTGAAATTTGAACCTCGCTTAGAATCCACATACCTCTTCACGATGTAACCGGAATTTTTAAAATCTGACGAAAAAAGCTATCCTTTTCGTGGCTTCGCGCAGAAAACGTCCGAATTCGGGGTAAAAATATAAAAGGGGTCGCATCTCCGCCCCCTTAAAAGATAGGTCCGGGCGGTTCAAAACCACCGTCTTCAGAATCGGGTACTCCATAATAAACTAAAATTTGATGCGATTCGGGGTGAATTTCGGACACTGAGGGGATGAATTCCAATTTTCTTTCGGGGCGTAATAACTTTTTTCGGGGCCCAAACATGGTGTGTATTCATTTTACACCGATTTTTTTTACGCCAGTGGCTCTCGGAACGGAACCCCGGCGTAAAACGACGTCTACCTGTATTTAAAAAATAAATAATTACCTTTTAATTTTTTGAAAACGACGTGTTGCAGCTAAAGATTGCAAAAGCAGGTGGAGAAATATGAGGGACACGTACTTAAAAAGGAAAAGATTGAGAAAAACTTCTAAATGGGCCCTAAGTGATGCCCTCTCATTTCTGGACGATACATTATCTTTTGAAAGAGAGTAAGTTAAATTTTTGTTTTTTAACTCAAGTTTATCCTAAAATATTTTTAGAAGTACAAATACTCCAACTCTTTTAGAAGAACTTGAATATAAAGAAGAAGTCTGTTCACCAATTGTACAACTGGATAGTAATATCTCAAACTCAACACGTAAACGTAAATTGGATCCACTAATTAAAGTAGAACTAGCTGATGAAAACTTGATCGAACTTCCACATAAAAGAAATCAGGAAATGTCGATGGTAATGATGGAAGACTTAAATAAGACCGATGAAGACCCAATTGATGTATTTTTTAAGACGATGGCTTTAACAGTTAAGCAGTTTTCACGGAATTTACAAGTTAAGGCTAAAATGGATGTTATGCGAGTTATTAGCAAAATAGAATTAGAAAACCATGCGCTCATTCATTCAAATATTGGAAATAATCATTCTAATTTCAGTATTTCTGACTCAGATTAAATTCCTAGTTATATTTGTTTTTTTTTTACTTTGACAATAAAGATTGAAAATAAGACTTATTATTACGAATTAACCTTAACGCAATCACTTCTGGTTCAAGAAATTCCTAATAGTATACTTTTTTATTAGGAGTAAATGAAGTACTTTTTGTGTCGAGCATGTAGGTTTGCGGGACGAGCTGTGCGAGCCACAAAAAGTTCTTTTACTCCGAATAAAACATGCTATTTTTTCTTCAAACGTCGAAATTTTTAAAATGGTAAGGCAATAAATAATTTTAAAATTTGACATTTAATTTACATACAACACACAATACAAGGTTAGTGTATATTGGGTTGCCTAAAATACATTTCTACTCCGCCTTTTTAATCCTTGTCAATGCAAAGTAGACCCGATTGTAACCGATTTACTTTGGATATGCACGAATATGATCATAGAGTCAAGGAACATAAAAATGACTTGATAAAGCCTGTCAAGCGTCACACAAGGCTCTACTTTAATGACGTTTGAAGAAAAAATATTTTTGTTGACGAAGCTGGAAAGTTAAGAAAGGAAACCATAACACTGATCTTTCATATTTTTTCTTCAGAAACCCCAACAAAACTTAATGATATTTTGGAAAATTTTGGACAATTCGTCCTGTTTCAAGGAAATTAATATTCAAATTTTTCATTAGAATATTAGAGAAATCCAAAAAATAATTGCTTAAATAATTTGAAGGACAAATTTTAAGCAATTACATCATCCTATACAAACTTGTTAATAATTATTTGCTATTAAGTGGCATTATGACATCATTGTAGTCTGGAGGGTAATTTTTTCAGTAAACTTATTAAAATATCAATAAAAATTTTTAGTTCTATTCTTTAGAAACTGTAGGTCCTTACAAAAATATATGTAAGGTAAGGTAATAATTAAAAAAATATACAATAGGTATTTTAGTTTTTGCAGAGAATATCGACCCAGTTTCCATGCCTCCATAAATTTAATATGACATGACAATAAATTATCTAAAGGAGTACTCTACACCAAAACAACTTACCAACAACAACCACATCCTTGTGTATTATCTCGGAGTTACCGCACTTCATGTCGTCGCCGCTTATCTGCAAAATAAAATAACATCAAATCGTGATAAGAATCTACGCTTTATAAATTAGAAAAAATGTGCCAGCACTATTTTTATTAATGATGAATTTAGTAGACCACATCCGAATGCATAACCGCATGTCTTAACACCGGGATTAATGCCAAAATTTTAACTGGGAAAAATAAAAAACTACAGGACGACTTTACGATTACTATTTTTAAAAATGAATGGCCTAATTCATGGACATTAAGTGGAATGTTCGCGTTAATTACAAACTGCTTTTACATAACAACGTTAACTTTGAGTGTTGAAATTTGATAACGTTAATTTTATTAATGGCTTCCAAATTGTTCAATTATTATACATGCACGCTTTTTTACGATTTGTTAATGTAAACAGTTTCTTCAAAATCATAGGTCAAGCAGTGACACTGTAATTTCACCTTGAAATTTACACATTCATATACTGCATGTCCTTAAATTCGCAAATTTATTTAAATTAAAACACCACTTTTTAAAGATAATAAATTAAAATAAAACCTTAATTCATTTCCCCAGAGTAAAGTTGCTCCCAGCTGGAAGTAGGACAAAGTATACGCGATCGTGATTATTTTTGTCCTACTTCCAGCAGGGACCAACTGTACCTGTTATAAGATAAAAGTTCTATTTCTTAAAATTAGATAAAGTCTGTTGCTTCCAAAGATGCGATTTTCGCCTATAAGATCTGTACAAATTCAGAAAAACACGTGAGTTTTATTTTGGAAAAAGCACAATTTGTTGGTATATTTTGAAATATATATAACAAAAAAAAATAAACTTTTGAAAGTTCAAATTAATGAAAGATTGTATTAAATTTGGCATGGCAGTCATTAGGGTATTTTGGTCTGAAACATTCTTTTATCCATAAATTTTTAAACTATAGTTCATATCACGAATAAGTCAGGTATTTTATCTCGCTCTTACTCACTGGAAGTATAGGACTCACTCTTGAGTGGGAGTGAGATGACAGCGTGACTTATTGGTGACATGAACTTTATCTATTATTTTTCCAGGCATTTGATAAATATTTACTTTATTATCGGTATTATTCGTTTTATTAATTATCGTATAAATATGAATTTTATTTTTAATTAAATTTTTTATTTATGCAATAAATTAAGCCATCTGTGTGACTTATAGTAGCTAGAGCAATAACCTTATCGCAATAAATGTGCACGATGTCCTTCCACTAGTATCTTGTTCCTAGGTGGGAAGTTCAAGATCATTCATTGATTTAATTTGAAGAAGGAATAGACTTGTTAATTGATGGTCAATTGTCGGTGTAGACTTATTAATTATTTAACGTAATTTATGAGGAAGGTCTAAAATCTACGTTTGATTTGTTTGGAAACAAAAGACGTCCTTGACCGTGGTACAATTTATACAAATGTATTAATCAATACAAACCACATCAATAATCGTTAATATTAATTCATGAACTTTCCATATGTAGGGTTGTTAAAGTTTTTTTAATGACATAGCTTTTATCATTAGCTTTCCAATTTATGCAGAAAATTTCACCTAATTATTTACAATTGTTATAATCATGCAAGTATGCAAGGCAATGTATGTAATGATTAGTTGCCAAGGAGTTTTTTTAGAAGTAAAAGAAGAGAGAAAGCTGCAAATTTATATTAATTAATTTGTAGGAAATCAATATGAGAAAATTTAGAACCAAGATATTAGCTCAATATAAGGTAATAATCAAGATGAAGGGTGTTTTCGAAAATTATCAACTAATCGAAAGAATTTTCTGAAAGGCAAAGAAGTTCGAAAAATTTAACTAGTGGAGAAATTTCTTGAAAATTAAAGTGGGACACCCTGAATTGCAATATGGAACCAAATGACAAAATTTGATTTGCTATTTCTACGTAATGTTCAAATTGACATATTTTGATTATATAATTGGTTTTCTTATTCCTTCGGCTTTGTTCCATCATCAAAAACTATACTACACTTAAAATGTCCAACAGTGATTCAAAAATAACCCCCTTGGACTCCACTTTGATCGTCAAAATCGTCTTACATCCAAGTTAACTCAGACAGCGCCCAACTTACTTGGATCGAAGTGGAGTTTGATCCAAAGTGAAAATGACGTGAAATGAAGTAAAACCGAAAAAGGGTCAAAACAAAAACACGAATGAATTTTAGGAGGAACAAGATTTAACAGTTTTTAAACTGAACGGTTGTAAATCTGAGATGGTTTTTAAACGTTTCTTCATACTTAATCGATACTGCATGGATAAAATTAGAGGAAGCTCCAAGAGTCCTAAATCTTAAGATCCATTTCCGGATCATTTATTATTTAAGCGTTTTTTACTTTAAAGCTCTTTTATAAGGATATCCGCCATATTAAATGGCGTTCCAAGTTGTGTTCAGGTTATTTCTCATATAAACAAAGTTTTACAAAGTGGAGTTGTCCAACTTTTTCCAAATTATGTATTTTACGGTTCTAAAATACAGGGTGTCCAAGAAATGGCGGATAAGCTGTCCAGTACTCTTAAATGATCACCAGGAAAATAATTTTAAAATCCTCTTGACCAATTGACCGAGATATGAAAGGATAAAGTTTGGAATTCAACTTACCGTAAGTAAGATTAAGAAATAATCCGGAATCTTCTCTTAAAAAAGTCAAAGGTTTTTAAAAATTGTAGGTGCGCAACTAACAAATTATTCAAAAATAAACGACCACAATTATTAATACACCAAATTCGAATAAGAAATAATTAGCCCTGACCTCATGAAATTGGATTACAAGTTTAATATATTACACGCTTATCAATGAAAACTGTGACTAATTCGTCTTATTTATGAAAGACTACGACTAAAACATAAAATTAAATAAGAAAGGTTATCGCATTAAATGTCCCCCACAGCGCACAGAAACATTCAGAACGCAATTAAAATGGAAACTTCCAAACAGGAACTTAATATGTATAAACTAATCAATAAAGAAATTTTAATCTTTGCGCCTTATATTATCACTGCCTTCATATTATACAGAGCATTAACGAAAATGTATGTAATTTAAAAAAAAAAAATTGAAAAAAAAATGATCAAAAATCAAAATAAAGTTCTCTAATAAATTTTTACTCAAAAGCTATTTTTATTTTAAAAATAAAATGTATTTATAATTTTTTGCTATATTTGCTTCTAAAAAAAATCTTCAAAATTTAAAAAAAAACTCGAAAAAATCGCAAAAACGACCTATACGTTCATTTTAATAAGTTTAGTGTACTTTTCCCAAAAATACCTTGATACTGATTCTAAATAAAAATACCTTACTTCACAAACGTGTTAAGTAACAATATGTTTGTTCCAACAGTTCGATAAACCGTATATTGACGATCATGGTCATGCGCAATAGAGAAAACGTGTTCCATCAGAGACGTGACCGTACGTAGAACAATTTATGAGTTCGTGTTCAGTACCATCATTTCAATACACGCCAACATCCAACATCATCAATTCTAATTAAATTAAAGTAGAACACCTCAATTAGAAAGTTCAAAAATGATTCAAAATTTGCAAACAACCATCCAAATTCTTTAGTAAAATTAATCTATAAGTAGTCTGATTTTAGAAGAATTTTAATGTTTTAATAAAACAAACTTTTTATCAATTTTTGATTGCTGAACATACTTTTAATACATAGCTTTTTTGGTATATATTTTTTCTTAAATTTCATTATTTTATAAAATTTTTGCTTTTTAGGTTGATGATGAATCAGGGGCTCATTTTAATTTTTTTTAAGTTGCAATTTAGCTTTTTGAGGGCCCCAAAAAGGGATGAAGGGCCCTGGGTTGATCGGTTGATTTTAATAAATTAGAGAATTCTGCAAAAAATAAATCTGAGTTTGCTGCAAAATTCCAAGGAGAACTTTAAAAAAATTGAGATTTTGTAAGAATTTCACAATTTTACTTGCTGAAGTTGTAAAATGATTTTTAAAAAATTATAAAAAAATAACCAGGTCAGCTAGAATTAATTTTGCGCTTGATTTGAATAAATTAAAAAATTCTGCAAAAAATAAATTCGGGTTTGTTAAAAAATTCCAAGAGGAACTTTAAAAAATTGAGATTTTGTAAGAATTGCACAATTTTACTTGTTGAAGGTGTAAAACTATTTTAAAAAAAATTATAAAAAATAACCAGGTGAGCTAGCATTAATTTTACGTTTGATTTGAATAAATTAGAAAATTATGTAAAAAATAAATCCGAGTTTGTTGAAAAATTCCAAGGAGAACTTTAAAAAAATTGAGATTTTGTAAAAACTGCACCATTTTACATGTTGAAGCTGTAAAATGATTTTTTAAAAATTATAAAAAAATAACCAGGTCAGCTAGAATTAATTTTGCGCTTGATTTGAATAAATTAAAAAATTCTACAAAAAATAAATCCGAGTTTGTTAAAAAATTCCAAGAGGAATTTTAAAGAATTTAGATTTTGTAAGAATTGCACAATTTTATTTGTTGAAGGTGTAAAACTATTTAAAGAATTATAAAAAATTATAAAAAATAACCAGGTGACCTAGCATTAATTTTGCGTTTGATTTGAATAATACAGGGAATTCTGCAAAAAATAAATCCGAGTTTGTTGAAAAATTCCAAGAGGAACTTTAAAAAAATTGAGATTTTGTAAGAATTGCACATTTTTACTTATTGAAACTGTAAAATAATTTTTAAAAAATTATAAAAAAGAACCAGATAAGCTAGCATAAATTTTGCGCTTGGTTTGAATAAACTAGAAAATTCTGAAAAAAATAAATCCGAGTTTGTTAAAAAATTCCAAGAGGAACATTAAAAAATTGAGATTTTGTAAGATTTGCACAATTTTCCTTATTGAAGCTGTACAATGATTTTTAAAAAATTATTAAAAAATAAACAGGTGAGCTAGCATTAATTTTGCACTTGATTTTAATAAATTAGAAAATTCTACAAAAAATAAATCCGAATTTGTTTAGAAATTCCAAGAGGAACTTTAAGAAAATTGATATTTTGTAAGAATTGCACAATTTTACTTGTTGAAGGTGTAAAATGATTTTTAAAAAATTATAAAAAAATAACCAGGTAAGCTAGCATCAATTTTGAGCTTGATTTGAATAAATTAGAAAATTCTTCAAAAATTAAATCCGAGTTTGTTGAAAAATTCCAAGGGGAACTAAAAAAACTGAAATATTGTAAAAATTGCACTATTATACTTGTTGAAGTTGTAAACGGGTTTTTAAAAATTTAAAAAAAAATAGTTATTCAACAAATGAAACGGCAGAATAATTTAATTAAAAATTTTAGTTTTATCACTAATAAGGAATGTTTTATAAAAATACACATTTTTTTATTTAATCACTGGAATTTAAACACTTAATGAACTTAAAATTAAACTGCCATCGTTTAAATTAATAAACATAATTGCTTTAATTGCTTACATATCATTAATTAAAAGATCGTTAAAAACATTTAAGAACAGAACTTTTCCATGTTCGCTTTTAAAAAACAAAAAGTAATTTTATAAAATTACTGTTTATTGCGGCAATTAAATTATTATTTAATCCATAACAATTAAATAAATTGTTGGCTTAAATCTTATTAAAAAAATTATTATTTTTTACGAAGGATTTCCAAGTGGAACGTAATTTGATTTGACCTTCTGGTGTCAGAAAATTGTTTAAACAATCATTCCAAGGAGTAAAAATCCAATAAATTGTATTTTGATTGATTAGTGCTATGTAATGTGTAAAGAGATATTAATAAAACATGAGAGAATTTTTAATTTCCTCCGATTAATTTTGCTGTGAATAATTGAATATTGAAGCATTCTCATTAATAACGCGGTAATTGTAGCTGTAGCTGTTCGTTTTATTTTTAGAGTATTGTTATGAATGATTTATGTGTTTTATATACTTACAATTTATAAACATGATTTATTTTAATAAAAACTTAGATTGTAGGGACCCAATAATAGTAATAAAATGGACAACCATGCAAGTTAAGTACCATAAACCGAGGTAACTTTGGCCAAAATTTTGGAAAACGATAGTTTGATCTACCGTTAGTTACCAACTTTCATTTTACACATATTTTATGTGTATCTTTCAGTTAGTATCAGTGGGCTTATTCTTGAGCAGGTCGAGATCGTGTCGTCGACGAGACTACAATTTTTCATGTGTGAATAGGACGGAATGATAAAAGTCGTCGACGACACGATCTCGACCCGTCCAAGAATAAGCCCGCTGAATACTAAATAAGAGTAGATCAAACTATCTTTTTCCAAAATTTGGGTTCAGTTTAAGGTTGCTAATAAAACCAGCAATAACTAAATATTTAAGAAAGAACTTTATAAAATTATGATGCGGAAAATATTATATTTACCTGATCAGAATTCCTTTTACTTCATTTTTCAATTCCTCAGTAAAACTTTATGTATTGTTATCGATGGTGTGTACATAATTTTGGTTTATTAGAGCCATTTGCACTATTAAAATTTTAGAGAAACCATAATTCAAAAATTGGCAGAAATTGCACTGCTAAGACTGTCGTTTAAAATCAGCGTTAATCCATCAAATTTCTGTCAACTGTTAATATTATTTTTTTAGATGTTTAATTGGGAATTTTGATTACGTATAGATGGCGCTATTTTGACATAAATTTTGTAACAAAATGGAGGATAGCGAGTAAAGGTTTTTTTGGTGAGTAAACAATTAAATTATAAGTACCTACACGTATATTTTACATAAACAGGTTTTTACTACCAACTTTATTAAATGATCTGATATCCGAATTCGTGAACTAAATTTTGTAATTATTAAAAATTGCTATTAAACCTGATAAAATTATTGTGCATATTTTTTGGGAAATTAAAACTGTTTGGAACAAATTATTGATATACCGGGTGTAAACGAAATAAGGGCCAAATTTTAATTGTAGAGCCATTTGCATCACTTTTTTTTAAACCTTTACATTTGAAGCTTAAACTTCAAGCATAGTTGAAGCTTAAGCTTCAAGAACACTTGACAGATTTTCCATTGTATTTCTGTCATTTGTTTAGGTTCAAAAATTGACAGAAATACACATAGATTGCGCTATAAATGGAGGATATTCGGTACTTGTCAGTGTTAAGTTTAAATACATTCTGGTATCTTATAACTACATATTCAACAAAACTCAAATAGATTTTTTATTTAAAGCTTCAGTAAAGCTCAAAAGTACCGAATATTAAAGTTCATATTTTTGCCAACAGAGGGCGAGCGGAAAATCTAAAAATTCCCAATAGAAAAAAGTTTTCTTTTAAATTTAAGTCTTGATTGTAATTTATTTTTTTCCATTTGGGAAATTCTTCAAAGAATTTTAAAAAGGAAAACCAATAATCACAATACAATTAAAATTATCTAATATTTATTTAAGACCTTTATCTTGGTACTCTTACAACAATTTCAACTCGAAAATGATCATGGGTAAATACGTTACCCAAAAAATTCTGACGTAAGCTAATTTGTCAATGAAATTTGTATCCTTTTACGGTAATTGTTTTTGAGATAACACAAAAATCCATTAAAATTTACAACACGATTATTAGTCCACATTTATTACCTTAATTATCACAAAAACCCATTTAAATCTTGCAATAACACGCGTTAGATTTTTATGTCTTACTTGAATTAACAGGTATATTATAAATAAATGTTTTGACGCAAGTTATCTTAATAGGAAAAATTATAATCTTATCAAAAACAATAATAAGCATTTTAATATTTGTGCATAATCTACGGTAAGTATTATGCAAAGCCAATCGTAGCTTTAAAAAGTGCTTAATAATCATCAAGGTTGCAGGAATTATTTATACCTAATTAGAAAATTTAGAAATTCGCTTGAATTTTTGAACAAACGCTAAGCTCCAAAGTAAGACTAAATTAAAGCTAACTAAGATTAATTAGTATAAAGCAAATTTTAATCAAAACAAGAAGTAGAGATTATTTATTGCACAAGATAGTTTTGCATATTTAATAAAAATTCTAGACACATGCAAATTAATGAATGTACTTTATTTATAATACATAAAATATGTCACCTCAAATAAATTAATAAATTATTGCTCTACTTTCAAGTTATTTAATAAAACAAAGGCATTTTTTATGAAAATTATCAGCACTTACTCAACAGTTATTAAATTAAACCTTGGAAACTTGGAAAAGATGTCTTAAACTACATACTTAAACTACTACTGTAGTTCAGAATTTCATTAAGACTAAAACTAAAAATAATTTTAAAAATAGATAGGATTAGATACAATTGTTGTTATGATAAAAATTCATTATTTTAGAAGATACCAAATAATAAAACGATTATATTACATGAATGAATGGATGAAAAACTCATTCAGCAGTTTAATAAAGAACAATAAGGTTGGTGACGTTTAAATTCATAACAATCAGTGAAAATTGCATAAGTAAATTACTGACGTATTCTTTATTTTTAGTATTTTTATGGTGTGTATGGTTAAATTTAAATTTTATACCTAATTCTTCATCATTTTAAAACGATAGTCGGCAAATTGGAGCTCTTCACATTTGCGGTTTTGGGAATAATTTTTTTTCCAGTAGAGCTTTTTTAAAATTTCTTTTCTTGCTACACAGAAGGGTCTTCTTGCTACCAATTTATTATTTTTGTTTTTGTAAGTCAAACCAATTAGTCATACAGCAGGAGTAAATCGGGTTCTTTATAAAAAATATTCGCTTAGCGGCGTTTATAATTTAAATAAAAAACTAATTAAAATATTTTTCTTTCTCCAACGCTAGCAAAAAGTTAAGGTACAAACGAAGAGTTCAGTTTTTCGTTTTTTGTTTTAAGTTTATTTTTAAACTTTTTACAGCGCTCCAAAAATTATGTAAAATTTAAGAAATTTTTAGAACGCTGTAAAAACTTTAAAAATGTGCTTATTACAAAAAACGGAAAACTAAACTCTTCGTTTATACCTTAACTTTTTGCTAGCGTTGGAAAAAAAATTTTATTTCAATTAATTTTTTATCTGTGTTATAAACGCCGCTAAGCGAACGTTTTTTGGAAAAAGCCCGTTTTACTGCTACCGTATGACTATGTGGTTTGACTTACAAAAACAATAAATGAAAAAATTAGTAGCAACAAGACTCTTCTGTGTACCAAAAAAAGAAATTTTAAAAAAGCTGCACTGGAAAAAAAGTTATGACCAAAACCGTAAATATCAAGCAAATTTCAAAATCATTGAAAAGTGTAGAAACATGAATAAATTATCTGATGATGTTTCGTTATCAATATTTTATTAAGCGTAATCGATATTTTAAAATGTGTTTTGTTTGTAAAATAATAATTTATAGGTTGTTATGGTTACAGTAGTTTAATGATTATTAATTAAATGTTGCTAAGAGCAACGATGATTGTTTTAAAATACAAAACACGTAGTTTGTTTAATGCAAAAAATTCACTCCCACAAAGCAATTAATATCAATTACCACCCGTGTAAGCTCTTTGTTGTTGCATTTTGTACTAAATTATAGGAAGCACCAGAAAAAAATATATTAATTTTATATTGATAATTATGTACGTAGTTTTTTCAATAATTTATTTATCCCATTTTTTTTATTTCCCTCGATTAGACGATTTTGGTTTCAATGAAAATTATTTTTAATTTTGACTTTACAGAAATTAACATAAAATAAATTTAAACTGAAAAACAACCACGGTTCTAAATCTCTGATTCTGTCAGTAGATACTTTCATACATAATTAAACAACAAATTATTTAGAAAATTATGTAACATAACAATAAATCGCACCTCCGGATGAACAATGATGCAGTGGAAAATTAGTTGTTCTCCAGAAACTAGAAATGTTTTAACAACGATTACACGCGCATGCCTGAGTCAGTCCGCTATGGCATACCTGCATTGTTTGTGTTTTTACCCTCACTGACTCAGGCATGCGCGTGTAATCGGCGCGGGTAATCTGAAAGCGGGTAACCTGCTTTGTTTGTGTTTGTACAATCCAGTGATTCCATTGGAAAGAACTATATTTTTTGAAATGTTCTACATATTTGCTAAAAAAATCAAACTTTGCATTTGACTCATTGTTTCTCCCGAGATGCAAAGTAACAAAAATTTTGGATTTTTATATTTTTCCATTTTTTTTATAATTACCTGACAGGATTTTCTTTCATAAGGAAAGCTCTTCACGTTTTAATTATTCTCTATACTCCAAAACGTTTTTTCTATTTTTGGTAAAATTTCGTTTTTCCTGTGTACAGCCATATACAGCCCAATTTCCAAAATGTCTGTTTTTTTTCCTTGCGATTATAATATTTTTCATTTCAAGTTAAAAAAACAATTTTGCTAACTAATTGTAAAAAAGGTATATTTTATTCACAAAAATGGAAAAAATTTATTAATAGCGTTTTCGGATTATTTGCTCTGGCATGTACTGGTGCAATTTTAAGTGTCAAATTAAAATTTTAATTTGCATGTTTATCGGTTATTCGCCTTTTGCACTTAAATTGTCCCCAAAACGAATGGAAAATAAAATTTAATGTTTGGTAAAATTGGTATCTGTGACCTTGCTTTTTTTCTAAATCAAGTGACTGATATAAGACTAGTAAACTTTGAGCAATGAATCAATTTTTATACACTTGAAGTGTCATTTTATCTACCGAATGGCTCGGAATTTTTGGTTACTTCAGAAAACCTCTAAATGAGTACAAAAAACTTCACAAAATCCCAATCTAATCGAATCTGTAATGTGAAGGTTTAAGATCCAAGATTAAGAATGAAAAAAAATATTATTTCTTTGATTTTTTATTATTTTTTTCGTTTCGATGATTAACTTCGTAATATTGTATTTGAAAAGTTGTTGTAAAATGATGCTTCTTATTGTCGGGATTAAAAATAAAAGGTCTTGAGTCTTGATGTTGTTATTCTTCCAATGGTCGAAGTGTAAGAGGTCTTTATGATTTCGAGGAATTAACATACTTGTTTTAAAGGTCTTTTATGATCATGCTTTCGTTTCGGGAATTTCCAAAATAGGTACTCCCACAATATTCGACCGGATGAGGATGTAATTATCAATTTGAAATTCTTTGAAATACAGTCATATAGATAACAACAAAAATAATTAGGAACTGTGCTCTGATAGCAAAATTATATTTTGAGCTGAAAGTACCAATAAAAATTTCGCGAATGTACAATGTGCTCCACCTAAATGTGGGACACAAAAGAAATGTTCGTGCGGCTTGAATATCCCTTAGTCCTTAGTCTCACCCACCGCTATTCAGTAGTCAAGTGGGAATGGCCAGACAATATCTGGCTGTCTATTACCAACGCATATCGCATTCTGAGTAAAGCTTAATAAAGGAGAATTCTAAGTAAAGTTGTTTGAATCGCAAAGTCGGGGAGTACCTTGTTAATCTCACCACCGACTAAATGTGGGGCGAGATTAAGGGATGTTCTACACATCACGAAAGCGTCTGCTTATTGGCTACATTAGCATTTCTTTTGTGTCCTACATCTAGGTGGAGTAGATTGTACATTTCGACGCTATTAGCTGCTTTTACAGGGTGGCGCAAAAGTAAGCACCCGATTTTCTAAGCCTATAACTTTTTTGTAAATGAAAAATCGTTTTTTTTTTGAGAATAATGTTAATTTCGACTTTTGCATTTTGTCCTGTTAAGCCGATAAAATAATATCGATTAAGTGGCCGCGTTTTAGAGCATTTACATCACTTTTCTCAATATTTCAGGTGATTTCTTCATTAATTTTTTCGTTTAGGGCTGCCAAGGTTTTTGGATTATTCACATAAAAGCAATACTTCAAATAATCACAAAGAAAGAAGCCTGGAGCAGTCGAATCGGGCGATTTTGCGGGCCCATCCAAATCGCCAAAGGGAGAAATCAAGCGACTAGCCCCTGAACTCTGATAAATGGAAAAGGCTGTTTCGTACCGCTACGAATCTTTAAAAAAGGATGGGGAGATGTCTTTGAAACAGTGTATGAGAGCGACAGAATCATTTCGTTTCGCTTCATTTCTTGATTTCTATTTAACAGAGTCCGGGAGCAGGACGTCGATTCCTGGTATCTCACACAGGGAATGTTAATCTCATCTTCCTCGAGCGCATGAATTTGGATTCGCCTGTGAGATGTCGACGCATGCGCTCGAGGAAGATGAGATTAACATTCACTGTGTGAGATTTCAGGAATCCACGTCCAGGACGTTTGTCCTTCTAGTCTCGTCTACGACACGATCTCGACCGGCCCAAGGCGAATTAAGATTGACGTGTCAGATTTTGACGCATGCGCTCGAGGAAGCTGAGATTAACGTTCACTTTTTAAGGAGTATAATGCTACATAAGTGTAGTTTACAGCTGTATTCTTTACAAATACCAAAGTCACGATAACAGATGAGACACCGCTTGCAAAAATAGGAACACCTTTCAATAGAATGATTACTTTTGCGCCACCCTGTACAAATGCTCCCTCAAACTTAAAGGTGATAGGGAGTCAAATGTTGAAAAACCGACGTTTTTACCTTTCATGATTTTTTTCAAAGATTTTCGAATTGGAAAGTCAAAAGAATAAGAAAATACCAAACTAAAGTAAGAATTTTACTTTCATTTACAATTTTTGTTATTTATGTATCTACAATTACATTTGTGTAGTTTTGCAAGAAAAAACTTCTATATTTATATTTTTGCAAACTATGCTCATATAAATCTAGATAAATGAAAAATAAAAATTGCATATAAAAGTACAATTCTTACTTAAGTTCGGTATTTAATTATTTTTTTAGTTTCCAATTTGAAATACTTTAAAAAAATTCAGGGAAGATAAAAACATCGGTTTTTCAACATTTTACTCGCTGTCACCTTAAGTAATATGCCTTGAATTTTTTTTAAACTATACAACCACATTTTATAAATAACATTCGGTTTAACTATGTAACTACATAGTTAAATAATATTCAAGGCTTCTATAAGCCGTATTTTTAACCATTTTTTGGCCATTTTGGGTATAAAAATATTAAAAAAAACTGTCTTAAACAGAATTTCTACTTTCATATGATTTGTTACCTTCTGTAGCAAAATTAAATCTTAATTAGCTACGTAATGAGTGACTAAACAATCACATTTAACAAAAAGTATTTTGAATTAATTTTTAAACTCAAAAATCTTTCAAAATATACGAAAAAAAAATATTTAAACAAAATTTATTTTAAATACTCAAAAAATATAGGCTCTCATTAAAAAAAGTTTAGTTATTATTAAGATTAATACAAGAATGGCCCTTAGCCAAAAAATACACATGTGCATCTAAAAGTTCAAATAATTCTGGAGGCAAATTTGTATATTTAATCTACCCAATATTGAAATTATTAAATGTTTATTAATTTATATTATACTTTTTTTTTTAATTTTTGTACTTTGATCAATGTAAGCTTTAGATATTCGTTCTATGCTCGGTGTTTTAGCTTGTACTTTAGTCAATAAAATTAATACTGTGCAGTTTTCGGTTATCGTCATTCGTACGCGATTTTTTGCAATTTTTTGCTTTTTAAGCTTTAATTACAATTTGTGATGCATATGATTGGCAGTGGCGTAGCATTAAATTTCGTCACTTGAGTTAATTTTTACATTTATTAACAAATTTTTATCTTGCAAAAATAAATATCATTTTCTTTAAGTTGTATTAGTACTTTCCAGAAAATGCAGCAAATTTTAAATCTTATTATTTTATGGATTTGTAAAATAAACTTATTAATAATAATAATAATTTTTATTTATCCACTTTTAGGTCATATTATACAGACATTTGGGACAGGTCATTACATAAATGAAAGGTGAAAGGTTAAAAACTAAAAAATCTCTAGATAATAGATATTACAGTACAAGGACATTGAGTATATACAATATAAAACATTTTTAAGAGACAAACAAAATCAGATGAAATTGAAAATTCACAAAAAAATTGGTTGGAATTTGGAATTTAATACTACAATCGAACTCGGTTATAATGAGCATCAACCATCGACCGCGATTTTTGCTCGTTATAACCGTTAATCGTTATAATCGTGAAAAGGCATTTATCTGCTTCGGAAATTGACTTATTTCAAAATAAAAAATGTGAACACATTTATTTCCTAAAAAGTTTCATTTTCGAAATAAAGCTAGTCCAACCTCCATTATACAATAGTCCGGTCAATTTAGACATGCAAGGGTGCACAAATTAGCGTAGAGCTAAAAATTGGTGTGAATGTTCGGAACACCATTATAAATGAATGCTGAAAAATCCCCATCGATCCCGTAGAAGGAAAAAAAATATTCAAGCTCAAATGTCTTAAAAATGCGTTTTTCGCGTTTTTCAGCAAAACGGTAAGTTTTATCATAAAATTAGGTCAGACAAAAATTGTAGATCATATAACTCTCTATAAAAAATGTTTTAATACATTTTTCCTAAGAGCCACCGTTTCTGAGATATAACTATTATAAAAGTTGTAATCTTCATAATGTGCACATTATTCGCCAGATTCATAATCGTCTAATATTCACGATAACGGGTACATTTTTTAACCAAATTTCCAAAACCCGGTCTCGAATTAAAGGGGAATGTTTGTATTATAATCCTATCGGAATGGATTTTTTCAAGCGACGGGAAAGCTTTCAAAAGCGCTCCCGAAAAAGTCAATTTTTTTCGAGCGTCCTCCGCGTCGAGTTTGAAAAATCGTAGCTCCGCCTGGTTCGTAATCGAAACGACCAAATCGGGCCCCCTTTCTTCCCACATCCTCATTTACTATATCCAAAATTTCCAACCCTCCTAGGTTAATTCTGTAGCGAGGGCGAATTTTTCTTTGACAACGTCAAAATGTCGGGTTTTTTAGCGAAAAAAACAAAAAGGTAATATTGCTTAGATTGACTGTAGCCGGAGGGTAAAATTGCGAATGGCATTTTCGTAAAGAAGAAACGTACCCATAGCGAAGCACTTTTTCGAAATTTTTGTTTGTATCTCATATTCTGACGTTTGAAAATCGGGGTACAATTTTGGACATTTTTTAACGAAATTTTAAAAAATCATACCTACCAAACGACTAGACCGATTTTAACAAAACGCGGCTTATATTGTGGCTAAAAGTACCGTTAATACCCAAAAATATAATCGGTTTTATCCGGCCCATCCAGCGGCGTCGGGATTTTTTTTTTCAAAAGCGTAGAAAAATATCGATAAAAAACGGCGCGTAGAGAAAATTGGTAGAGGAAATGGGGCTAAAACGGGAGAAGAAATGATAAATTACTACACGTGACCTGCAAGAGGATTGATCGAACGAGGTCGGTTTGAAGTTGTGAAATCTCTATCTTTTCATTTCACCTCACACCGACCTATTAAAGTAAAAATTATGTTTTTTCAACCCCCAGCGACCAAAATAATCGACACATTCTATCGTCTAACTAAAATATGCGTTGGAATGAGATTTTCAACTACTACTACACGACACGTTGACTTTTTTAATTTCGAAAAAAAAAACTCAAACTTTTAATCGCGCAAAAAACTTTCTAAAAAATGCGATTTTGAAAATTTTTTTACCCCCTACCCTTTCATCGATTTTAACGAATGATGGCTTATCTTAAAGGTTTTTGTGTAGGCTTTCACACAAAAAAAGATTCGTTTTGCTATCTTTATTCGTTTAGAAGTTATGAACGAATAACCGTTGAAAATTTGAAAATTTCACTTTTGGACGAAGAAATTGCTATGAAATTTTTGATTAATCGGAAAATAATTAATTTTTACCGAACCAGTTGGCCGATTAGAACGATTTATGGCTTACGTTGACCGATTGAAAAATATTTTTACTTGTATGACAGCTTCAGTGATGTGTATACGTGGCGAACTTATGCATAATATGGATATTACAACTTTTTCAACTTTTATAATCGTTGTATCTCAGAAACGGTGGCTCTTAGGAGAAAAAGTATGAATTCATTTTTTATAGATAATTATGTGATCTACAATTTTTGTCTGACCTAATTTTATGATAAAACTTACCGTTTTGTTGAAAAGCGCGAAAAACCCATTATTAAGACCTTTGACTTTGAATAAAAATTTTCCCAGGTACGGTATCCATGGGGACTTTTCAGAATTGAAATACATTGGAACCAAAATATGTCTCCGAATTTTCGAATTTAGATGTGTCACAATTTATCCCATTTCTTAGAAATATTTTTGTAATTTTACCCTGAATTAGAGCAATTAATAAATATTTTCTATAAATACCTAAATTCCAATGAAAATAATCTTTAAAAACTTGTAAAAACAAAAATAGTTTTTATTACTATTTTTCCTGTTTACCGTTCAAATAACTATTTCTTGGAAACAACTAAAATAAAATAATTAAAATTTTTTGGTGTTATATTCTTAAATAATGGGTAGAAAAACTACAATTACAATAAGTAAAAAATTCTACATCTCTACATTTAGAAAAGAATTTAGTAATTGTGAGGTGATTGAAATATTTGAGTGACTAATGTAGTAAACAGTATTTTCCAGAAGTGTTGTACTGAGAAAATATGCGAATATTATGTTTAATATTTACCAAATCTAAAAATAAAGCGTAATAAAGTTTGATAAATATGTATAGGAGTATTGGCTATTGATCTATTGAAAATTTTTTTAGATCTAAATACCCCCATGATTTCTCATTATATGGCACATGTTAATTCAGCAATTGGTTAATTAATAAATTAATTAATATAATATAAATTATCAATTTTTATCACATTTATACTCCATTAAGACATGGGTTTTAAAATGCAGAGATAAAATTTTATTTTAAATCTTAATCATTTCAGAAATTATGAAATACATGTATAAATTGGATCTCCCATTTCTGATGTTATTCCAGTGTCATCAATCATCATAGGATTCATAATTATAATAATTGTTGGATGTACTTAAATTTTTTAAGTTCTTTAGTTGAAATTGGTTATCACCTTTTTCGTAATATTCATGAACTTAAAATGTAAATTAAAAGCACAAAACTCATAAATCACTATCTAATTTGCATGGATTGTGAAATTCTTCAAAATACAGTTAATTAAATTTAAAGAACTTACCGGTAAAGATATGTTGGGAGCTTTCAGGTAAAGAATTGTTGAGTCTCAGCTTATGAGCTTATGACCTATGACTATGTCTTCAGCTCGAAGCTCGAAAAGAAATTTTCGGCGGACACCCAGTGCTGGCACCTTGAACTCCCGAGAGCCGACTATGCTGATGCCGACTACTGGCTAGGGCGCGCGGCGCGGCGCGGCGTGCGCGCTACCGGTTTCGAGGTTGAAACAATCCACGCCGGCCGATCGGTTGGCCGATCGGTTTCCAAGCGCATGCGGTTTAAAAATTTTTCCAAAAATTATAGTAAAATATAGCAAAAATTATTGCAGCCTTTGAAATGGGAAATAACCATTTTCTTAATTTTATTATAACGCAAAATAAATTTTAATATTTTACAACCACCTTTTGTAATATGTATTATAACTACAACAATAACTTTAAATTTTATTATGATAATACAAATAATACTTTGTTTATCTAAAAAATTCCCAAGGCAAATGTCAATAAAATAATACATATTATGACCTATTTAAATTTTCTAAGAGGTATGCAACATCAAGTAACCATATGAATAAAATGTTGCATAAGTTATGAGAAAAAGATTTCGATTTGCCAAAACGTCATATTTTCATTTTGATTTCAAAATTTGCAATAATTTTTATTTACTTTTTTTAACATTTTTTTTGTTTTTCGAATAAATTCTAAACTATGGAGAATATTAAAAAAATATTTTAATAAAAGTTAATTTTCACCTGAGAAAAAAATAAAATTTACAGTTTTCTTAGATTTCAACGTAGAATTCAAATCCGGCTTCAAAAATTTTTTTTTTCAAAAAAACAAAAAATTTTGACTTTGAAAATCTGAAAAAAAAATCGGAAAATTTTTTTGACTTTATTTTGAGACCGGATTTGGATTCCTTGTTCAAATCTTAAGTTGGGTTGTTTTTGTATTTTTTCCTGCGACCAAAATTAAGCGAGATATGAATTTTCTACCGAACGTCTACAGAAACGTCGATTTTTCACCGGATAATTGGGAAAATTCATATCTCGGTTAATTTTCACCTGAGAAAAAAAATAAAATTTACAGTTTTCTTAGATTTCAACGTAGAATCCAAATCCGGCTTCAAAAATTTTATTTTCAAAAAAACAAAAAATTTTGACTTTGAAAATCTGAAAAAAAATCGGAAAATTTTTTTGACTTTATTTTGAGACCGGATTTTGATTCCTTGTTCAAATCTTAAGTTGAGGTGTTTTAGTATTTTTTTCTGCGATCAAAATTAAGCGAGATATGAATTTTCTACCGAACGTCTACAGAAACGTCGATTTTTCACCGGAAAATTGGGAAAATTCATATCTCGGTTAATTTTCACCTGAGAAGAAAAATAAAACTTACAGTTTTCTTAGATTTCAACGTAGGATTTAAATCCGGCTTCAAAATTTATTTCTTCAAAACAACAAAAATTTTGACTTAGAAAATCGGAAAATAAAATCGGAAAATTTTTTTGATTTTTTTTGAGACCGGATTTAGATTCCTCGTTCAAATCTTAAGTTGCGGTGTTTTTGGATTTTTTCCTGCCACCGAAATTAAGCGAGATATGAATTTTCTACCGAACATCTGCAGAAACGTCGATTTTTCACCGGAAAATTGGGAAAATTCATATCTCGCTTACTTTTTACCTGTGAAAAAAAATAAAATTTAAAGTTTCCTTAGATTTCAACGTAGAATGCAAATCAAAAATGCTTCAAAAATTTTTTTTCAAAAAAACAAAAAATTTTGACTTTGAAAATCTGAAAAAGAAATCGGAATTTTCTTTTGATTTTTTTTAGACCGGATTTGGATTCCTTATTCAAATCTTAAGCTGGGGTGTTTTTGGATTTTTTCCTGCGACCGAAATTAAGCGAGATATGATTTTTCTACCGAACGTCCGCAGAAACGTCGATTTTTCACCGGAAAATTTGGAAAATTCATATCTCGGTTATTTTTCCACTGAGAAAAAAAATAAAATTTATGGTTTTCTTAGATTTCAACGTAGAATTCAAATCCGGCTTCAAAAATATTTTTTTCAAAAAACCAAAAAAATTTGAGTTCGAAAATCTGAAAACAAATCGGAAATTTTTTTTTGATTTTTTTGAGACAAGATTTGGATTTCTTATTCAAATCTTAAGTAAGGGTGTTTTTGGATTTTTTCCTGCGACCGAAATTAAGCGAGATATGAATTTTCTACCGAACATCTGCAGAAACGTCGATTTTTCACCGGAAAATTGAGAAAATTCATATCTCGGTTATTTTTCACCTGAGAAAAAAAATAAAATTTACAGTTTTCTTAGATATCAACGTAGAATTCAAATCCGGCTACAAAATTTTTTTTTTCAAAAAACCAAAAAAATTTGAGTTCGAAAATCTGAAAACAAATCGGAATTTTTTTTTTGATTTTTTTGAGACAAGATTTGGATTTCTTATTCAAATCTTAAGTAAGGGTGTTTTTGGATTTTTTCCTGCGACCGAAATTAAGCGAGATATGAATTTTCTACCGAACATCTGCAGGAACGTCGATTTTTCACCGGAAAATTGGGAAAATTCATATCTCGCTTAATTTTTACCTGTGAAAAAAAATAATAAAATTTAAAGTTTCCTTAGATTTCAACGTAGAATCCAAATCCGGCTTCAAAAATTTTTTTTTCAACAAAACAAAAAATTTTGACTTTGAAAATCTGAAAAAAAATTCGGATTTTTTTTAATTTTTTTGGTGACCGGATTTGCATTCCTTGTTCAAATCTTAAGTTGGGGTGTTTTTGGATTTTTTCCTTCGACCGAAATTAAGCGAGATATGAATTTTCTACCGAACGTCTACAGAAACGTCGATTTTTCACCGGAAAATTGGGAAAATTCATATCTCGGGTAATTTTCGTCTGAGAAAAAAAATAAAATTTATGGTTTTCTTAGATTTCAAGGTAGAATTCAAATCCGGCTTCAAAAATTTTTTTTTCAAAAAACCAAAAAAATTTGAGTTCGAAAATCTGAAAACAAATCGGAAATTTTTTTTTTGATTTGGATTTCTTATTCAAATCTTAAGTAAGGGTGTTTTTGGATTTTTTCCTGCGACCGAAATTAAGCGAGATATGAATTTTCTACCGAACGTCTTCAGAAACGTCGATTTTTCACCAGAAAATTGGGAAAATTCATATCTCGGGTAATTTTCGTCTGAGAAAAAAAATAAAATTTATGGTTTTCTTAGATTTCAACGTAGAATTCATATCTCGGTTAACTTTATTATAGCCATATTTTGAAAATCGCATTTTCTTGTTTTTTCAAGATAGCGTTGGAACGATGTGATATTCAAATTTTTTGTAAATGAATTATTAATATTCGAAAAAATCTCTACTACTTTGTCCAATTAACTGACTTTCTATCTCCAATAATAACAAAGATACCCTACAGTCCAACGTCAAATGGGACACCCTGCATATTTCGAATTTTTTTGAAGATTTGAGTTTTTTAATCGCGTAAGGATGGGCGAGTAGATCGGGGGGTTCTAAAGGCTTGAAATTTTGTAGGCGTATGATCGACAAAAACACAAGATAAAACTGGCCGAAGTTTTTTTTCATAGCTGCCCCTTAAAAAAACTTATTCCTCCCCAAAGGGTTTTTTCGTTGACCCCGAATAACTTTTTTCAAAATTATCCGATTGCCCCAAGATTTTAGTATGTCGTGTAGAATCAAAAACTAAACGTTCTGTACTTATTTGTCCACTTCGATCTCATGAAACGGCCGAGTTATCGTAAAAAAAACATTTTTAAACGTCAAACGGACCCCGAGTTTGTTATTCCCATCGCAACGTATTTTTTCTTCACAGATCTTCAAAACTCTGGTCTGATCTTAAAGAGGATTTTTTTACAGAAGTCGACGGAATTTCATATTTTTCCGACCTCCAGAACACTTTTAAAAACGTCTCCGAAAAAGTCGAAATTTTTCGTTTATTTTTTAGCGTGCTCCAACTTTGAAAAATCGCAGCGTTGCCGGGTTTTACCAAATTTTTTCCATTTTTTTGCACATCCACATTTATATGTAGGAGGAGTTTTATGTCTCCCCGGTGGACCCAGCGGCGTCGTCGAATTTTTCTTTGGAAACGTCAAAAATGCGCTTTTTTTGGCGACAAAACGGAAAAAGTTGTAAAGCTTATTAGGAGACTTTGACCAATCATGCACGGCATTTTCGTAAACTAGATATACGCGAAAGTGCAGTAGGCAGTAGGGGTTTTATTGCAGAAATTTTGTTTTCAACTTTTTCTGGGAGGTGTAAATTTTTGGTACGACTTTTTTTAAGGAAATTTGAAAATTCGTAGCATCTACAAGACTTAACCGAAGATGACCGTAAGCAGCTCACGTTGTGCCAGGTGGTTCCCTTTATGTGTAGAAAAAAATTCGGCCCCCTCGATTATTTCAGTGGCGTAGGGAATTTTTTTCCCAAAGCCGTAGAAAAATTACGCTAAAAAACAATTTTGTGTTGAGTTTTTAGACAACACAGGAGCAAATATCGAAAATCGCTACACGTGACGCTTAAAAGAATTGTTTAATCCAACTAACGCTCGCATTATAAAATTTCCATCTTTTAATTTGCGCTCACACCGACCCACCAAAATCAAAATTGCGTTTTTTCGACCCCGCCAAACCAAAGTTAAGAGACCGAAGGAGGGAAACGTCCAATCATCGATCTAAAATATGCGTTTGAAAAAACGTAAAAACTTATACGACTTTCGAAAAAAAAATTAAAATTTTAATCCCAAGAAAATATTTGTAAAAAGTTACGATTTACATAATTTTTTTACCCCACTTTGCCGAAACGGATTTCAACGAGCAATAGTATATTCTAAAGGTCTTATCTTGCGCTTTAATCTAAAAAAAGATTCGTGTCGATATCTCTTTTCATTCAGAAGTTACGACTCAAAAACCGCCGAAAATTTGAAAAAGTCACTTTTAGACATAAAATCAGCTATGAAATTTTCGCTTAATCAGAAAATAATTAATTTTGAAGGAACTACTTGGCCGATCGAGACACTTGATGACTTAAAATTTGCAGGATTCTTTTCTCTGTCAAATAAAGAGACAACTGTTCAGATTGCATAAAAAATGCGCCTTTCAGGGCTGGAGTTGTACTCGAGTTTTACAAAAACTTTGGTTTTTTTTTCGCAAAAACTATTTAGCCGATTTTTGTCGTAAGCAACTCAAAATACTCCTATTCTGAGTCTTTTTCTTCAGTAAAAATTTCAACTCACTGCTGTCAATACTTTTTGAGAAATTAAATAAAAACGAAATATCATAAAAAAAATTCAAGCCAACAATTGATTTTGAAAAATATCATTTTCGAAATTTTGGAAAAACGATCTCTTAAATGAAACATAATTAAAAAATGATTAAAATTGATCGCTCAGATGTGCTTCAGGTCCGTTATTTTTTTACCCATGCTAAAAAGTACCTACAAAAATTAGATTAAAATTATTTTAATACCTTTAGCTTAAAGTTATTTTAAAATTTCGTGGCTTAATTAAAAACCCTTCGAGTCCTTTTAAGTAGGCAAAAAGATTCATATCAAAATCTTTGTTTGTTTAGGAGTTATGAGCCGAAATTTTGCAAAATTATCAAGTGTGCACTTGATAATTTTGCAAAAACCAAATCTAGTTTCTATTTTTTTTTTTCATAAACGACCTTTTAAATTACTACTACTAAAACTAATAAATATTCCTACTATTTTCGCAGAACTTATTTTTATTTAAAAAAAATTAAGCGAATCATGATTTTTAATTTTTTTGGATCTCATATGAGCATCTGAATAGAATAAGGCAAGTTCCAAGAACTTCTAAGTTTGTTATTTAATATTTTACTTTATAAATCAAAACAAAATAATTTTAGCAGAAATCAATTTTAATCTTTATAAAGAAATAAAACATTTAACATATACATATATTAGATTTGAATCAATAACAGTCTTTTAATACGTAAATCTTAATAATAAATAAGCTTAAAATTAAAAATATATACATGTAATAATTCAATAAATTAAGACAGTAATGAGACTAGATTTTCAACTTTTGGCTATGACGAGAATAAAAAACAGCACAATAATTGTTAGAGAAAGAATAATAATGGCACACATTTTCCTATTTTTTCTCTGATATGCGTCTGCTTTCTGCAACTGTTTATACCCCTCAAATACTTGAGTCTGTGACTGCTCAATATTATAATCAATCCGATCTAGAATAGTCCCTTGATCGGCCACCATTTGATTTAATTCTTTAAATATATCATTTAAATCAAGAATAGATTTTACAATTGTATTGACTTCTTGTTCACGTTGTTGTGCTATTTTCATATTTTCTTCTTCTAAGTATAATAATTGCTGGTGCGTTGCTTGTTTTGAATTAACAAAGTAGTCGTCTATATCATCATTATCAAAGACATAATCATTTTCAAGGGAAGGTGTATCAAAGTACGCCCTTGACCTCTCTTCTCGTGATTTTATTTGCTTAAGATAATCATTTTGTGTGGACCGAAATTGTGATGAAAGTTCTTGTAGTGATATGCCTAGAGCTCTAACTACGCTTCCAGTTAATTCTCTTTCTTTCAGACTTCCTGAAAATTAAATAACACTGTATAAACAGAATTTTTAAATAAACTAATCTATTCCAAAAAAAATTATTTTAACATTAAAATTATAAAATCGGTACCTTCATATATATGGCTTTTTATAAATAGCATTAATCGATGAACTGTATTAAACATATTGCTAGCGTCAGCCGAACAACTTTCAATTAACTTTTCGTCCTCAGAACTTTCATCAAAAGTAGGCCGATGCATATGCCGAGCATGTAACGATTTAAGTTCATTTATTTTAGATTTAAGTTTAGTTAACGTATACTGGGCTTCCTCTAACTGATCAATCCATAATGGAGGCATTGTACTTCCATGTCTTGCACCGTTACCTTGCTCAACATCATGTAATGAGATTAATTGCATATGTTCAGCATTATCCTAATAAGAATAAATTTAATTAATGTACTCTTTATACAATAATTGTTTAAATATTACCGTCATTCCATTATAATTGTCTACAAAGGCATTTTTATTTCGCATAGCATTATTTCGCATAAGCAAAAAAACTTCTGTTAAACTTCTAGTGGCCATAGCGTAAATTTAACGTAGAATTATACAAAATATATGATTTATTTAATTAATAAAACTAACTTCTCCATAAATTAAGTTCTAATATTTAATATAACCTTAATTTTAAAAACTGACATTAACGTCAATGTCATAAATAGAGTGAAGTTAGCTGCAATCTGCATGTCTACTCTATTGTCATTCTGTGATACATTGCTAATGTATATTATACAGGGTGTTCTGATAATTACATTTTTTATGTGAATACTTATTGGGAATTTCGACAACGGATAGATGACGCTATTTTGACGTAAATTTGAAAAAAAAACATGGGGGAAAAGGTTTTTATTGGATTTAGTAACTGCGCCTGTGTTTAGATCAAGTTTTTTATGTTTAAAAATTGTGTTTATCTTTTATTGACAAGTGTGTGTTATTTCTTACTTGCATAATTGCATAAATTCATTGTTTTGGGGTAAGTAATAAATTACAGCCTGTAAAAAATATTATTATTTTAATATAGTAATAATAAAACTAAGGAAACTGATTTATAACTGCATGGAAATAAATTTTACATAAACAGGTTATGTCAAGGAAGACCTTTTCTAGCTTCAGCAAATAACTCCCAGAGGGCGTATCCCAAGTCGAAATTCCCAATAATACTTTGGGTCCTTGGTAGTGTAGTGGTTATCACACCAGACATGCGATTTGGAGGTCCCAGAGATGGAATTTTGTTTCTATCAAGTTTGATAAAACTCAATAGAGGAGGGTTATTCTCAGATCACGAAACGCTGTCATATAGGACTTTTATCACTCTATCCTTGTCATTCAAAGATTTAAATACAAAAATAAGAGTCTGTCCTTGTCATGTCGTATACGATGTTGTGTTATGTGATTCGAGAATAACCCCCTATTGAGTTTTATCAAGGTTAATAAATATCAAGATAGAAACAAAATCCCACCTCAGGTTCAAATCCTGGCCAAGGACAATTTTCAGTTTCCACAAGCAACCAAGAAATTTTTGCTCTACATAGTAACTCACTTGCAATTATATTAAAAGTCATAAAATTAAAGATCTGACTAATTTATATTTTTATTAATTATTTCATTACTATTGAATTCCGCTCGCCCTCTGGTGGCAAAAATATGAACATACAACTTCGCAATAAGTCTTCCAATCAGAATCAGAATAAAACCGAAAACTGAAGAAAGTTGTAGCTTCATATTACAGTTCCAAGATTTTAAAGTAGGTATATTAATAACTAGTTTGCGTTTTTTCAAATTAGATTTTTGAAAATTAAGACTGGGAATTCTGAATAGAGAGGGATACACAGCAACCGTTTGTTATTTTAACATTTTTACAAGGTAATCATAAAAAATCATAATTAAAAATTATCTAACCCTTATAATTATAAGTAGTTCTTTAAGTTTTACCTAATTCTTCTTCTAAATAAAATTCTGGGAGAGCGTAGAAGTGGAAATACGATGAAATATGGAAAAAAAACGTGCTAATTCAACTTCTACTCTCTTCCAGAGCCACCTAATTGAAAAAAATATGCTGAAACCCAAAGAGTTATTTACAAGGAAGAGGATCAGGAAAATTTTATTTAGTTTTCTTAATGGCTACTATGCAAAAAAAATAAAATATCAAATGGTTGCTATACTTATTCTCTCTCTTTCTTACAATTTCCCCACCTTAATATAAATATACTTTTAAAAACAAATAGTTGGCGAAAAAAAACTCTTTTTTTCAGCATCAAACGGAATATTACGGCACTTGCCTGGCGTCATTTATCCTAAACATGTAAAAGTATCATTTAAATATTCATAAGTTTACGTGGTGTCCGTATAAAAGAACTTGAACGTACTTTTTTCATAGTCAATCAAAAAGGCATCGTTAAGTTCAGGTAAATTAGAAACTATTGTCAAAAACTTTTACTGTTTGCATATTTTATGTCATTACTTTAAGGCAAATTAAAATATTGCGAGGATTATTTTTAAATTAAAAGAAATCTAAAGTTTTTTATTTAATTATAAGCTTCGTGGAATAATAAAAACAACAAAATTTATTTTTTCAAATTATTACATTTGTTTGTTCATATCTTTGGAAATAATAAAGATTTCGATACGAATCTTTTTCCTTATTTAAGGAGACTTATGTAAAGGACTATAAAATAAGCTAAATTTTTTTTTCAAAATTCCAGTGTTTTTAGAGCTGGTGGCAGATAAATAATAGACTGAGTAATCAATTTTAATCAGTTTTTAATTTGGAGGGTCTATTTTGCAGAAATTCGAAAAAAAGTTTTTTTTTTCATATTTTTTGAAGGCTTGATTTTTTTTAGGATTTTCGTTTTTCTTAATTTTCTCAAAAAGTTTTTTCGAAAAAAAATTCCAAAGTTTTTGTAAATTTCGAGTACAAATAGAGCCCCAGAGGGCGCCTTTTTGACACCATATAAAACAGTGTTCTGTTCTTTGATGAAGCAAAGTATTCTGAAAATTTTAAGCCATATTTTCCGATTAATGAAAAATTTCATAGCAATTTCTTCGTCCAAAAGTGAAATTTTCAACGGTTATTCGGTCGTAACTTCTAAACCAAAAGAGATATTAAAACGATTCTTTTTTTATTCGAAAGCTTACGTGAAGACTTTTAAAGTGAGCTATCATTCGTTAAAATTGATTAAGGGAAAGGGGGGTAAAACAATAGTCGAAAGCGCGATTTCTTACATAGTTTTTTACGCTGTTAAAATTTTTGATTTTTTTGAGACATTGAAAAAAATCGAAACTTATAGTCATAGAGCTTAAAAAGCCCTTTTCGATGGATATTTTAGTTCTACGATGCGATGTTTTCTAACCTTACAGCAATAATTTTGGTAGCGAGGGGTTGAAAAATCGCAATTTCGACTTTGGTGGGTCAATGTAAAGTCAAATAAAGAGATAGAGATTATACAACTTCAAACCAAACTCGTTCAAAGAGCCCTTTTAAAGGTCACGTGTAGCGATTTTTAATTTTTTAATTTGTTTGGGCCTCATTTCCTCCCCAAAATTGTTCTACGCGCCGTTTTTTACAGATATTTTTCGACGCTTTTGGAAAAAAAAAATCGCGACGCCGCTGGACGGGCGGGATTAAACCGATTATTTTTCTGAGTGTTAAGGGTACTTTTAGCCACAATATAAGGCGCGTTTCGTTAAAATCGGTCGCGTCGTTTGATTGGTACAATTTTTTGAATTTCGTTAAGACAATGTTCAAAATCGTGCCCCAATTTTCAACCGTCAGAATTTTATATCCAAACAAAATTTTCGAAAAAGTAATCCGCCTATACCGAATGAGCCTGTTTCTTCTTTACGAAAATTACATTCGCGATTTTTTCCTTCCAGCCGGAGTCTCACATTAAACTTTATAACTTTTTTCGTTTCTTCGCTAAAAAATACGACATTTTGATGTTTTCAAAGAAAAATTCGCCCTCGCCACCGGATTGACCCAGGAGGGTCGAAACTTTTGGAAATGAGGATGTGGGAAAAAAAGGAGCCCGATTTGGTCGTTTCGATTGGGAACCCGGTCAAGCTACGATTTTTCAAAGTCGGCGGATGCTCAGAAACCGTAAAAAAATCGACTTTTTCGGGACCTCTCCGGGCTCGAAAAAAATCCATTACGATACGATTAAAAAATAAACAATCCCCTTTATTTCGAGACCGGGTTTTCGAAATTCGTTTAAAAAATGTACCAGTTATCGTGAAAAAACCGAACACGCGCCGATTTGACGTTTAAAAACGTATTTTCGTGATACCTCTGCCGTTTCAAAAGATTGATGTGGATAAATCGGGCTCAAAATTTTCAGTTTTCGATTCTACACGACATACTAAAATTCGGTCGCGATAGAAGGAAACCGAAAAGTCTTTAGTTAAACGATTAACTCGTAACGTAAAAATAAATTAGGATCAAATATTTTTTAAATATGTAGTAATTTATTTAAAAATTTACAATCTTATCAACTAATATATATAAAAATATACAGGGTGTAACAAAATTAACAACAAAATAGCTGTAATTTTTTAATTTCAAGAGTTAAATTTAAGTTATTATTATACATATATTAACTATTGTTTTCTATTCCTTAAAAAGTTATAGTATAATAATGTGCAATTTTATTGATATTTAAATTAAATTGTTGTAAATTTTAAGGAGTCTAAAAAAATATTAGTTGGTAGAATATTTTATTGTTCACAATTATATTCACCATTCAAATAAATTTAAAAAATTTTGATGATAATATACGACTGCCAAATACTGAAAACTGCACTCTTTTAAAAAGTGCAAAGAAAATAGTTGATTTCTCTAGCAACAAAATAAATGAAGACACTTCTGGTTAAAAAGTTTCAGCCATTATGTTACACTCTGTATAATATATAAATACATCTTACCATAAATTTATACAATACAATCATTTCCGTGCATTAAAATATTATAAAAATGAGTATAATTAATATGTTACAAGTTATGTTTAGGGAGGCACTTAAATCAGTCGTTAGTTTTTAAATTTAGAGAGCATTTTACATACTTGTTCAATAAGTACACTTAGAGCTGGACATTCAAAATAAAGAGAATAATAATGATAAAACAAGGGAGAATATCAGAATAAATTACTTAAACTTAAATATACACTTATTTCATCACATAATAATAGCTCGTAAGAATTTAATACAAGGAACTTTTTTCGCTTAAAAGAAGATACAAGATTCTGACTAGTAGTAGATTATTTTAATATAAATAAAAAATATTAAATAAAAATGTTATAAATAAAAAAATGTTCATATTTCTAAGCGATAAAATCACATGGGTTTTGTATTAAATTAAAATTTCTTAATATTAATTCATATAATTAAATAAATAAATAAATATTTTTATTCAGCTATTATATTAACTTCTATTATTTTTTTTGACGGTTTTGTTCTACTTACATACCCTGTACTTGGGTGAAAGACTTTATAATAAACAACCATGAAGACAATTCCAAAGAAAAATGAGAAGAAGTTTATGTAAACAATGGGTTGATAATACAATGTGTTTTTTAAAGTAGCATCTGCTTTTGCAATCCACACTAACGTACAAATAACATTTTCAATGCATAATGTGAGGTAGAATATTACATATTTCCAAAACGTACGACCATCATTGAGACTTACATGAGTGAAAATATAAACAGTCCCGAATATGGTGTAGAAAAGGAAATCATATAGTCTGTTGTTGTTACAGAAGTTTAATTCATGGGTGGATATTAATAACCAAACCACCATAAACATCCAATGCACGAATAGAGCAGCAACCGTGTATTCAGGATAAATTGAAGCAACAACGCTTATACACAAAATTCTGGATACTAAAAATTATTTAATTAACACATAAATTTATTGATATGCAAAAAACTTACCAGTGACTAAAAAGTGCCACATAAATTGCATGATTGTACCAGCCCATGTTATATTATTTTTATTAGTTAGTGAAACTCGTAATAACCTTTGATACGACGCCATTGACCATGCCATACTTCCAAAACTGCTACCAATAGATAGTAATTGATGCATAACTACAAAAAAGTACATTTAGTTTTCTTGATTTAACAAAATTGCAGTATTTAAAAGATTGACTGAATTCAATATAAGTTCGTACAAGCAAAATTTGAAAAAAAAAATGGGCAATATTTCTAGATTCACTAAAAATCAAACAACTTTTATTTGAAACATTTTTCTCAAAAATACTTGATTTCAAAAATAAACAGGTGTTGCCGATCTTTTTGTACACCCTGTATAACCAATTCAAACCGAATTTTGTAAAATAAACAGATGAATAATTAAAATATACTTACATGTAAAAGTATTCGTGATTCCTTTTCCATAAGTGTGAAAGATAATTGACAATTGTAAAATTTGTTGTGGAGCAGCTTCAAGGAAGCACTCTAAAACCCTCAATAAGGCAACATCGGAATCTTCTTGCACCATTAGTTTATAGTATTTTCTTTGATTTTCAACATCTTTCTTTTTCTCAGCATTTTTTGATTTTAAAGCATATCGGAGTGCATCGAAATATCTTAACACTGGGGCAAGTTGGAAGAGCAGAACAATAATACAGAGGAACCCTCGTTTTGTAAAACGTTTCGTTAGTGTAGTATTACGTTTTTTTTCTTGATCTAAATAATACCTATTACAAAAAAATAAGAAATATTTAATTTACAGTCATAAATGTTTTAACGTGTATACAAAATATTTTTTCTTAAAATGTCATCAATTATTCACTTTTAGCTGCTTAATATTAGTCCTTGATAATTTCAAAAAATTCGGTTTCAAGTAAACTAAATATTTTCAAACAATTGAATTTTTGTTTTAACTATATTAATAAATTATTAATTTGCCTTTGCTTTGCAAAAACTATTATCTTAGTTGGCTTCAAAATTCAATAGGAAAATTTAAAAATCCTTGTGCTGTACTTATACAAATTAGATTACTCATCTCTCAATAAAATATTTAAATTTATGCAAACTTTAATCAACATGTAATTGCTGCTTGTAATACACGAGGTGCAATTTAAGTTCAAGTTGTTTTTCATGTCTTATCACAAAATACTTACATGTTTACCTTCCTATTACACTTTACCCTTATCTATTTTATTAGTTTTTCGTTAATAATTTTTCAATCTAATCTAGAGAGGAAAATGTTAGTAATAATTAGTAAGGGGAACAAAGAAATAACTTAAAAATACTTACATTCTTATACTAAAAGCTGTGTTGACCATCGCAGGTATGAGAATGAAACTGACGGTGATAAAAAAATAACTTATTTCATCGTGGCTGTAATATCTATAGGCGAGATTGCAGTCAAATATTAGATCTACTAAGTGGCTAAATATTGATATCACAAAACCAGCAATGTCCCATTTAGTTACTCTATCTCTCGATGGCAGCCTGTCCACATCATCAGTGGGCTCCGGCGCACACATCTTCGTTTGATAAATCACGGTCATTTCATTACTGTAGATTAGTTATGTACGTGCCTCGTCTTACCTTTACCTTGGCTGTGAATTATTTAAAGAACTTAAAGAAAGGTTAAGTGACTCAACCAAGGGTGACAGCGACAGCTGACACCAATGACAACTATAAATATTTTCGTTTTCTTTATTTCGTGCGTTTCCGCATCGATTCGGCCTGATTCGATTATTTTCTGATTGACGTGAACACTGCAAACAATAATAATTTGAACTACTATTTCTATGGTTGCCTACAAATATATACAGGGTGAATCAGAAATAGAAATTTTGTACTTATATTAAAGAAGGGGCAAATACGACGCCATATGTCTAGCTAAACTTATGGAGAGTATTGGGAATTTCGACTACGTATATAGGGTGGAAAAGAAAACCGGGTCACCTCTATAACTTTTTTATTTACGAATAGAAAAATTTGAAATTTGGCTATGCTTTCGAAATCACTTCCGGTTTCACCGGAAACACCATGAACTTTGTTTTTTTAAATGTAACATCCCATATTTTTATTCATGGCTTAAAATACTTTTAAAAAAGAAGTATTTTTGAGATATTAGTTTTTATTTTTTTTGTAAAAAAATTTTTTTCAAAAAAAAAAAAGGTTTTCGAAGTCGGTGAAAAGTACCAAAACTAATTCTAAATAATTCAAATACCTAAATAAAATTGTAATTTGAAAAAAAATTTAAGTGGTTTTTGAACTATTAATTTTACTTAGTTAATGAAGATTTTATCAAATATCTCACTTTTTTTAAATGCAATGATGCCGGGTCATTCGACTTTTTAAAAAGAGGATTTTATAACGATTATTTTGGTACCCCATATGTAGGGGTATGTGTTTGTGATACATTTTTAATTTTTTTTTTAATTTTGAAAAATCCCGAGTACAAAAAATATGATAAACTGGGACAAGTAAATTGATTGCACCCTACATATGGGTAGATGACATACATTTTGTAAAAAAATTAGCAATAACTTTTTCGGCAATAAGTTTTATCGCTCATTTTTTTCTCAAATTACATCCAAATTAATTGAAAAGAATATCATCGCAAAAAACTTTTCAAGAGTGATATAACGGTACTAAATCTATAGTTAGTTCGTCTATAATTTGAGAGAAATTCATAATAAAGTTACATGAAAACTGCTTAGTTTAGAATCCCCTTTTAAGACGGACTTTAAAAACATTACAAAATAAAAACTATACCACTAAATAGTATACTTAAAAACGAATAAAACGGCATAAACTAAAAAATGCATTAATAATTTACACAAATACTCATTTTTCGCTAATGCATAAAACTAATAGCACCGTCTAAGGGCCGCTTTTACAACTCTCGGATAAAGGGTATTAGCTAATGTAGGATTTAGTGTAACAGGAACTACAAATGTTTTTGATGACGATCAAGAACTGGAAATAGACATTGAGAATCCGTTCATCAATGAAGAGAATCAAGAAAATATAGCTCCAGAAAATAGTAATCACACAACTAACGTGCAGAACGAGTGGAGCTCTTAGACACCTAGGCAACCTGTACATGAGGCTCTGAAGTCAAAACCAGAGGAGGCTACAATCAATCAGGTTACGCCAAAAATAATGAATAGCGAGAGTTCCAAAACATCAAACAACAACCTGAAAGTAAAATATACGAATGTTTGGCTACAAAAAAGCTGGAGCTGGTTGCTCTACAAATTGAAACCATAAAAAAGGAGGCAGATGAGAAAGAGCGCAGAGATGTTATGAACCGAATTAGCCATTAAACGAAAACTGTTAAATTTACAGCATATTTTTTAATAAATTTTTTTTAAACATTAATTATTTAAAATATTTTGAAAATAAACATTTATTAATGAAAATCTACGGGCATCATTTCCTTGATCGATTTGATTCATATTCACCTGATCTTCTTCTATTTGTATAACAAAATCGGGATCTTCGGGAGGTTCACTCTCATTTGCTTTTATTGCCATATTATGTAGTATTGCTGAGGCAACAATGATTGATTTTGAACATTCCAAAGATACTCTCATTCCAAGGGAAAGGACCTTCTTTTCCATATTCCAAAACAACATTCCACTTATTTCTGGTTCTTATTTGGGATTCGTTGAATAATACCTCAGCTTAGGTGTGTGGTTGAAGTAATGGTGGAATTAGGTTATTGGTAACACCATAATCACTGTCCCCTGTCCCCAACAAAATTGAATTCCCCAATTCCCCAGCTTCAAAGATCATAGATAAATCAAACTGACCTAACCTTAAACTAAGCAAAAAATAACAAGCTCTATTGCCAACTTAATCAGTTTACGGGAATTCGAGGGAATAACTAACCGTGCGTTTGTAAAATGGATTTCATGTTACACCTGGTATAAACTCTAGAATTATTTATCTAGGGAACAGTTATCTGACGTTTTTATCTGACGATTGTAAAAGCGACCCTAAAAGACATTTAAAATACGAATCCGAGGGTATGTAACTTATAGTTAGTTCGTTTTAATGATGAAATCTGTAAGTAAAATATGACTTTAAAGCTGCGTTACTCTTTTTCACGCTTTAATTAAATACGTCATAAAATGAGTTTTGGGACTTGCATAAAAATGTTATCAGCATCGTCTGAAAGACAGTTAAAATACGAATACGAGGGTATCTTCAATTTGAAATTAAAATATGACTTGGCGGTGCGTTACTCTTTAATTAAATGGGTCATATAACAAGTTTTCGGACTTCCATAAAAAAGTTATTAACACCATCTGAAAGATAATTAAAATACGAATCCGAGCGGATGTTAGTTAGTTAGTCCGTGTGATGTTTTGACTGAAAAATTGATTTATTAGTACCCTCGCATAAATAGGTTTTTATTCATTAGACTCCTTTTAGCTTTTCAAATGACCACCAGAGATCGTATATCTGATCTTCGAAATCGCGAATTAAACAAGGGGCAACTACGACGGATGTTCTGGCTAAACTTATGGAGAGTATAAGGGGGTATATCTGTTTCTTTTTTACGAGTGTCGAACTCCACTGAAGAAGTCAGTAAAGTACCTCACTAGTCAAATTCAGTTGTAACACGATTGGCTTATTTTAAATTTCCCGATCAACCAACTCTTTGGTTTCCGAATCATTTCGAATTATAAGTTGTCTCCAGTAGGTGCAAATTTTATAACCGTCCCAGAGGGTTTATTCTTAGGCCGGTCGAGATCGTGTCATCGACGACTTTCGTCATTCTGCTCTTCTAGTCTCGTCGACGACACGACTTCGACCCACCCAAGAATAAATCTTGAGCAGCGTTTGAATGCGCGTCGTGTATCTATTGATATTTTCTGAAATGTAACTGGAATAGGCTCTTCGAATTAATCGGTGCGATATACAAAACTACTGATATTTCGGAGACTAAAACAGCAGGGAGAGGAAGTTTATTTAGACATCAAAATTGTATGACGATCACACTATTATCTTGATTTTTAGACAAGAATTTATGAAATTATCAAATTACCGGAAAATTCACAAAAACTGCAAAAAAGTAAAAATTGTTTTGTAATTTAAAATAAATACCCGGTGGTGCAAGCCGATTTAAAAATTGTAGATTTTTCAAAATGTTCTTGGTTCAGAAGCCAAGTTGAAGCAAGTTCAAAAATGAATTGTTTCTTAAAACATTAACTAATTCAGTATGTCTTATTAGACGTTTGAAATTCTTTTCGATGCTAAACTTTACATTTTCTTAGGATTCCAGAACATATCATTGCATGCAAAACGATTAGTTAAAATCTTAATAAAATTAAATTAATGATTTGATTCTGTGTAAACCTGTAAGCTCCAGGAAATATTTGTAAAGTAACTATGACATAGCTTAAAGGGCCCATACAGAATCAAACAATTTGCACAACTGAGGGTGTTGTTGAAACACACGTTGACAATGTATGACGATGTTTCAGTTGTTGCACAAACTGGAAGCTTATTCTTGGGCCGGTCGAGATTTACATGAAAAAATAAGAGTGTGTCCTTCTAGTCTCGTCGACGACACGATCTCGCCCAGCCCAAGAATAAGACTGCTGTGGTGTAAATTCAAAGATGTTTGAAATTATTTGTGCAACGCTCTGTTGCGCGACAGGTTTTATAGTGTAATATGGCCGAGTTTGATGCTTGATGGTTATAAATTTTAAATATTTACATCTACTTGCTTGTTTTATTGCTATCTACCAAAAATATAGAATTTTGGCGTGAGTTTATTGGTTTGCGCTACACTCGACTTCACCGATGTTTCCGCAAATGTTGGGCAAACATGTTTGCGCAAACTGTTTTATAGAGTATGGGCCCTTTTAAAGATATTTCTTAAAAGGACTGCGTACAGTTTTGCATAAAATTGGAGCATTTCAAATAGTAGATTTGCAGGATAATAAAGTCATTTACTACATTAAATATGAAAGTTACTTAATTTGGGGGTTGATTTGGAAAATATTAACAAATGCGTAATAATTGTAGTAATTAAAATTTATTTATATTTTTCGAAATAATTTTTACAGTTTTGTTTATAAATACAGATAAAATATACAACGTAGAACAGAATCACGTTTAAAAACAAATATTAATAAAAATAAAAATTGATATAAACACTAAATAACATGGCAGATTTACACACGGCAACAATCGATTTAAAAATTTAATTAATTGTATACATGCACTTTTTTTTATTATATTTTCGTGCAAGGAAACACCCCAGTAAATTAAGGAATAAACAATTTGTATTTTACAGTATTACATCTTTATTGCACACATTTTTTGGTCAATTTAAAAATAAGTTTAAATAATAATGAGGGATTATTTTTATCAACATTCTAAAAATTTACGGTGTAAAATAATAAACACGTATACACCTACTCATTTTTTTGTTAGGATCAAGTTATAATTGTTGACATGTTTATTTGTGCTAATTTTTTACATGCTACGTGATGAATTTCAACTGTGTTAAGTGTTAACTATTGTACACTTTTTTTTGTTTTAAAATTAAATTAATTTAACAACCTACAGTCTTTAGTCTTTTAAAAACAATATTTTAATAAGGAACAAACGTGTGTGGATAATATCGTATTACTTAACATGCTTTGAATTGGAGTAGAGAGTGTCTTATCTTTATCTTATTTAATCGAAGAATGGGATAAAAACATTTTTTAGACTAGAATCATTTTTTTAGGTTTTTCTTCCTCGTGGGTCACTTTTTGAATTTCGCGGAGGAGGCTTCGTTTTGGTTGGGAAGGTTCGCCGTTGTGCTGGGAGTATTAGATCTTAAAGGACGTAGCTTTTCTTTGGAACAGATGAGGTGGTGGTTTTCCCAATCCTTATGTTGACAAAAAGGACCGCAATACCTAGCCATGCTGCAACCCGAGCAAGTTTCGTGTGCTTTTCTACCACAATTCCAACATGACTAAAAATTATTAGTTGACATTTACTAAGTATGTTTAATACTTTCATTTTTATTATTACGAAACATTTCTAGTTTTTATATTTATATTATTACTTAATAACCCATTGTCGAATGTTTTTCAATTTTGTCTTAAACTGGGAGAATCGATAATGATTACTATCATCATCTATCAGGAAGACAAGACTGTGCGTGTCTTATACTCCTAGCTTTTAAGAAAGAATTAAAGCAAAATTGTTCCTGGTGGATGATGGTACTACCCATTATCGATTCTACCAGTTTAAGGTAATTTGATCAACATTCGAAAATGGATCCTAAGTTTGGCGATTTGGAGGTCCCAGAGGTGGACGTTTGTAACTCCTAACGTACCGAAAACGGTGGATTGTTGACTACATTTCCATGTTAACGAATTTTGTCTCGCTTCTACCGATATGGATTGTTTTATAAGTAAAAGAGTGAGATAGAAAGTATCTAATGAGTCAACTCTAAACCGAAATCAACTCGATAGGGTTACGAATTTCCACGTAAGGTTCGAATCCTGGCGAAGGACAATTTTGCATTAATTCCTTCTTAAAATCAAAAAGAAATTGTAGTTTTCCTTTTGGTAACCAGAATGTTCTACATTTAGTATTTTGCCCTAACATTTTAATGAGGGTTGAGGTGCAATCATGTTTTGGGTCTTCTTGAACAAAAAAATATTATGGTCTTCCATATGTTTTTCCGCGCGTTTTAGACCGTTCCCTAATCCTTTCCGTTCACTAATTTAGTATTTATTCTTTGTTAGGAACTTCAGTCTTCTTGATCATGATCTGTCATGGCTGATGAAATAGTAGGCTCGAAGAATAAGAGAAAGTTACTCTTTTGTACCAGAAGATCCAAAGCATGATTGGGTCTAAGGCGTAAAGTACATAGACATTTTCGAGGAAATGTAATATTAACATAAAATTTGACTAGTTGTGAATACTTACATTTTGTTGAGAAGGAGCAGGTTGTGCATTACTCGTCTGTCCATTTTCCCCATCAGCATGATTTTCATCTGGGTGTTTTCGCGCTTCTGAAAAATGTTCTCTTATTAAATTGAAAACATCCATCGATCAACGTCTAATTACGTTGTGCGAAACGCACCTGCGAGAATTTTCTCCATCTTAGCCCTCTCAGAGCTCACCAACTCGTTGGCTTTAGTCTCGGCCGCCGAAACGGCCTTTTGGAGTTCCAAAACCGCCTGCCTCTTCACATCATTCACCGCTTCCTCGGCTCTCCTCTTCACTTCAGCAACCCTATCCTCCGTCTGTCTCACAGCTTGCAACATAATCTCATTAGCCGCCTTCTTCAGATCCACCCCCACATCTTGTCGGCGCAGCCAGTCGCTCGTGAGGTCTTGATTATTGCGCTGCTGAAGGATTGTTAAAGCTCGTTTTGTTTTTTCCACCATGGAAAGGATGCAGTTGAGCATGACGTGAATGTTTTTCCATTCTTCGTCTCCTCGGTTAGAATTTCGAGTGTCGGGCTCTTCGTGGCGGTTTTGTGCGGTGTAAGTGTGGGTGTGCGTGTAGTCGAAGAAGTGGGGGTTTGGCACCGCGCTTGTTATATTAGGGAGAAGTAGGCTCTGATGGGATGACAGGAAAGGGTTTTGTGAGTTTAGAGGACGCTTCACTGGAGGAGGGTAATCTCCACATTCTTGCTGAGACTGGCCGTTTGTTAAATTCTCACTTGAATATAAACATGATTTATTAGCACATTTTGAATCTGCTGTTTTTATTATAATCTAATCAACACCAAAAGAGAAGACCTCTAAAAACTAAAATACCAATGCGATTTCGAAAAACAATGTCAGGAAGATAATTATTCTAAATTTAAGGCGAAAAATCAGAAGTCAACTATATGTGTTCATCTGTAAACCCAATAGCTGTAGATAATATGGTCCATGTCAAGAACAATTCAGCTTTGTTATCTCGCTCTTACTCACTAGAAATATAGGACCCACCCCACTCTTGAGTAGTAGTGAGATGATAGTGTGACTTAGAGGCCTATTCTGCAACTTCGAGTGCGACCTTCTGTCTTTATCTTATACTTCAGTATTGACATTCTCCCACTCTTTTTTCGTTTTCGTTTCGTGTGGTTCCAGAATAGGCCTCTTTGTGTACAAACACAAACATAGCAGGCATGTCCATAGTGGACTGACTCAGACATGCGCGTGTAATCGGCTCGGGTAATCTGAAAGCGGGCAAAAGCGGGTAACCTGATTTGTTTGTGTTTGTATACTTATTATTCGTGACATGGATATTACCTACCAATTCATCAATCAGCATCAGTTAATTAATAATTTAAAAGCCAATTATAGTATTGAGGTTAACATCACTTCTTAAATTCATGTGATTACCAATATACCAAATGCCAGAATATCAAAAGAAATGAAATTAGAAAGTGGTAGATCCAATATGACCTTTTCGTAGTGTGTAACTATAGATGACTGAAGGTATGTTACATTCCAAAGTGGAGTATTGATATCTAAAGATCCAAGTAACAAAAAAATCCAGGAAAAATGATGTACTTAGAAACCATCTTGAGCAAGAAAATGAGAAAATGAGAAAATTGGAAATTTATTGGTTTTAAAATATGTGTTTTATTTTGTTTCTTGTATAATTAGTACTTCTTTTAAAATAAGTGTATATTAGAACATAATGAAACAGTGTAGGTTTTTGGTGTTTGAAGTTGCGCTGTGTTTTGTCTTCAGTGCCGTAATTCAAAAGACGAAATTACAAATCCGGGTCCCCCATAAATATAAATCTTTTGAAAGTGCGGAGTGTGCTTAAGAATTGATTAACATGACATAAACAAGCATAAATTAACATTTCGTCCTAAAATGTTCAAAAGTTCACGTCAGCCGCTGTAATTAAAAGGCAGGAGTGCGGTGCTGTGTAAGTGACGGGCGGCGCGGGGCTGGCAACTGGGAAAAAGCGCCCTGTTACCACCAGATGGCACCAGAGGCGCCGCCTGCACCCGCCGACCAGAAAGAAACCATTATTCATTTTAATAAAACGGTCGCTTGCAGACTATTCAATATACTAGATCAACTCACTTTGTATACGTATACCTAATACATATCTATACAATACAGTCACTAAACGTAAATAAAGCTACATAAAATAACTAAAAGATCAGACATAAATTGGAAAAAATATTAAAAATAATGAAAGTATTATTTACCTTTCCATGGCTTTACGTTTAAACCCTGTAGTCGCAGGTTCTGCCGAAAGAAAAATATCGGAAGCCTCCGTTGGCGAATGCGCCGGGTCCAGGATGACATAATCGTGCGTTTTAAGATATTGCAGCGCAGTCTGCAATTAAAGCCATAAGATTTCCAAAATTAAAAACAAACAAACTCGCGCTTGAGTGAAGTTCTTACATAAAACATGAGCGAATATGCAAATCCGAAGGAAACAAATAAATCAGCAGGGAAAACTCAATAATGCAATCAGTAAACTCGAATACAAATCAGAAAATAATTGGAAAAGTTGGCGTCGCTTAAAATTTTACAGCCGCAGTTTTATTGTTGTTTTACTTTCAACACGAGGCACGTGTTTTTTACGGGTGGTTTTTTTGCGAGAAAAAGTTGAGCAATCTCACCTGTTTATTAGTGCGCGCCAAGGCGTGGATTTCCCTCTGAAGAATGGGAAGATGGGTGTGCAGAAATGGCATTACGAAAGGACGCAGCGGGAAGTTTGTCACGTCTTGCAGGGAGTGATGGAAATCTTCCACGCTCATATTCGAACTCTGAAAGATAACGAAAGATTTATTGTTTTCTTCCACGTGGTACTCGAATTTGGTAACTGTAAAACTCTAATAAACATTAAAATGCTTAGTTTTAGAAAAACTTTGGAATATTTTGCAAGATAAGTAAGAAAACAGAGTTATTCTAGTAGTAACTCCAATGTTACAAACTTTACTAACAAAATTATAGAATAATCATAAAATATATAAATTAACTTGTATTGTTTATTATATTATTTAAATAAATAAAGGATGACACAATTTAATTATTTAAATTAGAAAGAAGTACAGTGAACATTCGATATAGTCAATTTGACTGACAACAAAATTTCGAAAAGTTGCCTTTATAAAAAAAGTTGATTATATCAAGCAGGTAAGTAGTCAAAATTAAAAAAAAATGTTTGGAAGGTAACACGAGTTTTTATTATTAAAAGAACATATTTTGTAATAACATGTTTATTCAAACTTTTGAAGAACTGCTATTTCTCGAATTTTTCTTAGGAGGAGAATATCATTTATAGGAAGGCAAACACTACCTGACCACTCAATAACTAAATTGAACGAGTTCATAACTTTGTCAATATCAAATATTTGAACATTGTTCCTCTCATCTAAATTTTTTTCTACATGTTCCATGTTCATGACGGAATCCAAATCATGAACGTGTTATAGTTCATTTTGTCCTTCCGCCCATTCCATTATTTCATCATCAGTTGCGACATTTTCTCTTATTACTGAATTGAATAACCTAGCAATAGGAATATCATCCTCTTCTGTAAAATGGCCAATTGGTGATTTAAAATTAAAGTCTTCAGATGATGAGTACAGCTTAAATGCATTTACAATTACACTCTGTGGAACTTCGTTCCAAGACTCCACTGCCATATAAGCTACATCTTTAAGCGTAATTCTGTTTAAAGCAATGTTAATATCCACAAATTGGGACGCTACTGTTGTTAACAAACGCTTGCGGTAACGGACTTTAAAAGATTTGATTATATGCTGATCGAGGGGTTGTAGGTAAGGGATTATATTTGGAGGGAAAAACTAAATTTTGGAATTTTAATTTTCAATTGCCCCATGACACGTTGCATTATCGATTAGTAGAGCTTTGAAGGTAATTTTTTTGATGTCAATTACGATGTTACTTCAGGAATAAATTGTTTCAAAAACCATTCCTGAAACAAATTTGTCATCTGCCAGGCATTTTTGGATGATCGATAATATAACGGAATTGTAACATTTTTAAAATACCTTGGATGAGCTGCCTTTCCTATCATCATTAAAGGTAATTTGTGATTGCCTGTAGCATTAACACAGGGCATTAAAGTAACCCTTTCCTTCCTTTCGTTGTTAGTATTATTTGGCAATCCTTTGTACACTAGTCCTGTTTCGTCACAATTATAGATTTGCTCCATTGCATATTGGTTTTCATTAATTATTTCTTTAAAATTTTCTAGGAAAACTGGAATTTGCGAAGAGTCGCATGACAATTTTTCACCGGATATAGTTAATAAGCGAATGCCATGTCTTTTTTTAAAGTTGTTCACCCACCCATCACTTGCCAAAAATTTCCCAGTAAATCCCATTTGAACATACATTTCCATATCCTTTAATTTTAAAATTTCATTAGTGACGATATTTTTCAAGCCCCTCTGTTGTAAAAACCATGTATACAATGCTTTCTCCATTTCAGGAAATTGTCATCCTATTTTTCTTTTTTGGAATACTGCAGCATGAGGCGATGTAGGTTTCTAAGTTTTCTTTATTTTTCACAATTCTTGAAATTGTAAATTTAGTCACATCAAATTCAACAAACTGCGCTTTTATCTTCGTTCCCTTTTCGATTTCACTTAAAATATTATTTTCGTTCAATAGTTAATGAATGTCTCTTGTTTTTCATCTTTATTAGGGTCTATAGGGTTGAAAATGGGTTGAAAAGATTAGTTTATCGAATATAAAAAACTTATTTTTTCAAAGGTGACTATATCGAATGTTCACTGTATATATAAATTTTAAATTAGGTATACAGGGTGACCCCTAAGACGACGATCAAACAAAGTAAGCTGACAGAGGAGGTGATTATCATTTTACGAAAATTTTCCGAAAAAACAAACTCGATGAACCTTTCCACAATTTTTTAATTTTTATTTAGTCTTAAAGATAAAGTTAAAATAAAAAATTATATCTAATCAATTTTTTGATATCTTTTGTGTAAGAGATGAAAATGTGAATTTATGAATCCGTGACGTCATAATGTTCAAAAGTTCTAGTCCGGCAACGTTGTTGGTATCCCATATAGTCTCGTCCACCGCAAAGCTCTATAAACTCTGCTTTGACAGATGACGGTTACACAAGCTAAGACTCTTGAGCTGGTAGAGTTGATAGAGACGACTGCACACGAGCACACACGACGGGAAGACCAGCAACGTTGCCGCTTTTTGAACGCACAATTTCTAAATAAATTACTTTAATTTTTGGTGCCATAATTAAAAAACAAACCAACCCATTAAATTAGGTTTTTTAAAAGCCATGTATAGTATAAAATTCATTGAAAAATATTTTATTGTGGAAAGGCCATTTCATTTATCCAAGCTCCAACTTGCACCACTCAAGCGCGAGCTGCTTTTAAAATAAAGAGCCTGATTTACATGAACTGTTACTCATTTTAAACACTTTGTTTTTCCGATTAGGCTTTAATTAGATAAACAAATTGGCCCGAAATCGCTTTTATCTACATAAAAAAATCGTTTGCAAGACTTAAGCTATGTGTTAAAAAAGACTAATAAAAATATCTTAAACTTACGACTAAATTAAGTACTAAATTTCGCACTCTTTCGCCAATTTCGGGACCTATGTCGTTTCCAAATTGTATAAGAGTGCTCAAAAACCTTTTAACTTTAACCAAAGGCCGTGTAATGCAGGTAGAATACCCGCCGCCTCCAGCGTGATTAAATTGTAGCGAATGCGGCCCCTCTAGAGATACACTCAAAGCGGCTGATGCCGGAAGTGGCGGCGTGAGGCTATCAGCTGGCCCGTTTATAACCGGAGACCCTCCACCGTTGACTTGTCGCGGGGGCGGCGATGATTGCGATGGTGATAACGGAGGTCCTTGTGCAAGACGGGCTCCTTCTGGCGAATCCGGAGTCTTACAACGTTCTTTATTGGCAACTAAAACAAAAAATAGAATTATAGACTTCAAAAAATCAATTAATTTTAGTATCGACTATATTTTGGTCCAATCGACACATCTATTCATCTAGATATCTTTTTCATCGACAATGTCAAAGAAATGTTCGTGTAGAAGTTCTTTTGTCGATGAAAAAGTAGTGGATAATAGGACCTTCAAACTTCACACGATCCGATTTAATCGGACGGTCGAATAAGCTGACTAAAGCCCACTCGACCGACCGCCGATTTTGTGGACCTCCCGCATTAAAATATTACTCATAATTTAATCAGTTTCATTTTGATACTTTCGGAGAGGCTTTCAATAAACTATTATTACGACTCCCGTGTTAACAAATCGGCAAAAAATCAGTGTAGCAATTGCGTTATCACTAGCTAACTAGATACAGTGGAACGGGAGAAAAAGAGGAAAAAAAGTTATAGTCATATGACTTTAATTCAGAACGTCGGACGAAGTATTCAACTTGATCGGAAGAGCCTCCACACGGTGCGATTTGGTCGGACGCTCAAGTGATCGGAAGACTATCAACCTACCGATCTGATAATTTGGTTGACAACAAACCTCCATATAGTCGGATTTACCTTCCAATCTGACCAAATTACATCAGTCCGATGAAATAAGATCGTGTGGATTAAGATAAAACAGTAATAATCCAATCGGAAAGGATTTTTAAGCAACGGGAAAGCTTTCAAAAGCGCTCCCGAAAAAGTCATTTTTTTCGTGGTTTATTTCGAGCGTTCTCCGCCTTTGAAAAATCGTAGCACCGCCGGGTTCGGAATCGAAATGACCAAATCGGGCCCCCTTTTTTCCCACATCCTCATTTCCTATATCTAAAATTTCCGACCCTCCTAGGTTAATCCTGTGGCGAGGGCGAATTTTTCTTTGAAAACGTCAAAATGTCGCGTTTTTTAGCGAAATAAACAAAAAGGTAATATTGCTTAGCTTTTGAATGTAGCCGGAGGAAAAAAATCGCGAATGGCATTTTCGAAAAGAGGAAACAGACTTACGCACCCATAGCGGTGCACTTTTTCGAAATTTTTGTTTGTATCTCATATTCTGACGTTTGAAAATCGGGGTACAATTTTGGACAGTTTTTAAGAAAATTTAAAAAATCGTACCTACCAAACGATTGGACCGATTTTAACAAAACGTAGCTTATATTATTGCTAAAAGTACCGTTAATATCCAGAAAAATAATCGATTTTATCCGGCGCGTTCAGTGGCGTCGGGATGTTTTTTCCAAAATCGTAGAAAAATATCGATAAAAAATGGCGCGTAGAGAAAATTGGTAGTGGAAATGGGGCCAAAACGGGACAAAAAATGGAAAATCGCTACACGTGACCTGCAAGAGGATTGATCGAACGAGGCCTGTTTGAAGTTTTAAAATCTCTATCTTTTCATTTCACCTCACATCGACCTATTAAAGTCAAAATTGTGTTTTTTTAACCTCCAGCGACCAAAATAATCGCTGTAAGGTAACGACACATTCTATCTTCTAACTAAAATATGCGTTGGAATTTCAAGTACTACTACGCGACGCGACTTTTTTCAATTTCGAAAAAAAAAACTCAAAATTTTAATCGTGCCAAAAACTTTGTAAAAAAATGCGACTTTGACAATTTTTTTTACCCCCCTGCCCCTTTATCGATTTTAACGAATGATGGCTTATCTTAAAGGTTTTTGCGTAGGCTTTCACATAAAAAATCATTCGTTTTGATATCTTTATTCGTTTAGAAGTTTTGACCGAATAACCGTTGAAAATTTGAAAATTTCACTTTTGGACGAAGAAATTGCTATGAAATTTTTGATTAATCGGAAAATAATTATATTTTGACCGATTAGAACGATTTATGGCTTACATTGACCGATAGAAAAGTATTTTTACTTGTATTACAGCTTCAGTGATGTGTATATGTGGCGTACTTATGCATATTATGAAGATTACAACTTTTTCAACTTTTATAATCGTTATATCTCAGAAAAGGTGGCTCTTAGGAGAAAAAGGATGAAGTCATTTTTTATAGAAAATTATATGATCTACAGTTTTTGTCTGACCTAATTTTATGATAAAACTTACCGTTTTGCTGAAAAACCTTTCACCTTAAATAAAATGTTTTCCAGGTTCGGGATCGATGGGGACTTTTCAGAATTCATTTCTAATGGTGTTCCGAACATTCATACCAATTTTTAGCTCTACGCTAATTTTTGTATGACGTCAGAAATAGGTGAGCGGCGTTACCTCGGTGATAACTGAAAGTTATTTTGCAATCATGGCAATGTGATGGCAACTAACCTACTTCTGATGTAATCCCATTAGATTGGGATTCGGTCGAAAGAGGGCGGTGATACCTTAGTATGAAAAGCCAAATGGAACCACTAGTGAGTGGGAGTGAGATGATAGCGTGACTTATTCGTGACATGGGTTTTGTCTATCGTTAAGTCGGTCATGTCAATGAAATGTTGGTTTAATAACATGGCTCTAAGAAGTTGATGAAATGAATAATTTGAGTACTCTCCTGTAACAAATTAAATTAAAGCTTTTAAAATAATGATAATGTCATGTAAAACAGTAATTCCAAAAATTTGCGTTAGAATGTAATGAATAATTCATTATTTTTAATAACGGGATATAATGGAAGCGTGTTATTGTTGGTATTGTACTGGAAATAAAATGTTTGTATTTGATTGGGGCATGTCGGGATGCATGTAAACAAATACTAATTATCCGGTAAGCTGCCAATACTTTTCGAGTGCTAACAATGGAATAACAGTGTGTACACTCACGGGCAGTGTCCCTCACCCCAGCAACCACTGTTGAAGGTGATGGGTGCAGAGTGCTGCACTTGACTCGTTAATTCGAAACCCGGCGGCTTCACAATCGGAGGCGTGGCGGTCAAACAATCACCTCCGGACTCGAACCCAGAATTGCAGAGGGATGTGGATGTGGTATTGACACCTCTTCTCTATTCTCTATATCCCGTATAAACAATTTAAATTAAAAGAATATCGATAATCATTATTAATAATGCCCCGATAATGGTAATAATAAAACTGGAAGCTCTTTCGGCGCACTCCTTTGTTTCGAGGGGCTTTCTTAAAAGCGCTTTGTTTTCGTAATTAAAGCAAAAGTTGACGACAGATGTCGGCCCAGCCGATTGTTTTTTGTGATAGATCGTTTTGTCTGGTATTGTGCGGGCGCAGTTTTGATTGTTTTTCCCTGCTTGTGAAAGGTGAATTTATTAGCGTCACCAGTTAGTGATTTCTATATCAGAAGAGGAAGGCGGAAGTAATAATAAATGCGCTTTATTTTAATTTCGAATAATTCAATTTTTATGAAATTTCGATGTGCAATTTCGGAAAAAGTTATATTTGGGGTTGGCGAAGAAGTGTGTGTTATAACGTTGAAAGCGCACAAGGGAATAAATGATAAGGCCGCTGGAAGTTGGCGGGATAACGTCTATCTGTGCGCCACAGCTAAGCCAGGGACTAACCTGCTTCCGGGACGTGTCTTATCACACGCCGACCACAGCAGGCGAATAAAACTTCCTCCCCTTTCATTCCCACGATTTATGTTAATTAATTTTTATAAGTGTTTGATAAACTACCAAATTTTAAATTGCTACATTTTTTAATTTAACCCAATCTGTCGAATTAACGTTTTACTTCTCAACCTTCAACCTCTTATCACCAAAACAACTTTCAAAGCGATAACATTCTATAATATCACGTTATAATTCAACTCCAGGATTATGGAGTAAAAGAACAGATCTTGTTATAAATTAATAAAAAACGCCTAAGAATTCACAAAATCTTGGAAAATCTCAAGTAGATGTTTCCAGACATGTGAAATGTACAATGCAAACTGAACACGATTTGCATAGTCAGGCACACGAATAAAAAGGTACCAGGCTGAAAACGCATGTCAACAGAAGGTGAAGACCAAAAATTGATAAAGGAGAATGTATTAAGGACCCTTTTGATTTTTCGGTCCGAACGAGGATCACTCTAGCCAACCTTCCTTAGACTTCAGAGATCGCCAAAAAGTGTACAAGCTGCTTCATGATAATCTGGTACACAAAAGAAATGTTAGCACCAATAAGAAGCTTTCGTGCGGCTTGAATAACCCTTAGCCTCGCCCACCGCTATTCAATAGTTAAGTGGGAATGGCCGACAATCCCTGGCTGTGCGTTTCCAACGCGAATCGCATTCGGAGTAAAAATTAATCAGGTAGAATTTTAAATAAAGTTGTTTGGATCGCAAAGTCGGGGAGTACCTGGTTAATCTCACCACCGACTAAAGATGGGACGAGATTAAGGGATGTTCTCCAAGCTGCACGAAGGCGTCTGCTTTAGCATTTCTTTTGTTCGCCAGATTACCGTGAACCCCCTTGTACATACATGATTGAAAGAGTATTGTGTTGTAACCATTGTTATGGTTAGCTAAGTGGTGGAAGACTTTTATGGTTATTTTTGTAGCACAATATGCTGATTTCGATATCGTACCTTGAAGTACAATAAATAGACAATACCGTACTTCAACTTTTTGGTTATGTTTGGGAATAGCAATGTGATATTTTCAATAGATATTGCTACTAATATGGATTCCCAGAGTGCTTGCAATAAGGATCAGGGCCCACCTGCATGTGAAAGGTTTTGATATTTGAAGATATTTTCTCCTACAAATATTTAGCCAATTCCAAAACACAAAATGAAATCAAGCAGAGGAAGGAAGTCGACTTCAGCAAATCTTATTACAGGATCTCCCTACGAAACTTCTTTAATGGCTTCGGATTAAGAGAAAGAAAACAAGAAGGCTCAATGGGGAAAACCTTCAACATATGGGATTAGGTTTATACGCACAATGTCTATGAAGAGGAAGGATCAAAAACCTAAAATGCCATCTTAAGAAAATGACAATAATTCTGACAAACCTATATTAACCATGTTTACTGTCTCTTCTGTGAATCAGCCTTTGAAGACGACTGCCATTGAGAAGAATCAATTATGTGTTTGTTATGCAGGTTATAAAATATAATATTCTACATTTTTGCAGTATTAAAAAATCCCGGACACAAATCAAAATTCCTTCCGGACAATTTTCCGGACGGGTGGTAATCCTATGAATCTACAAAAAATCGGAAGAAACCTTTGTATCGTCGATATTATTGCACGTGATTATACTTATCCATATTGGAATCAGTTCTGCAGCCATCATTATCCCGAATTTATTGAAGCACCAATGTAGAAAAATTATACTACTTTGCTACAATCCTCCACATCCGTATTATGGTCGTTTAAAGAAAACCGTATAGTTGTACTGGGTTTGTTTTCACAGTCACCAACCCCCATATTCTTGAAATGGTCCACACGATGTCGCATACTACTTTCATCATTCTGACTTTGTCAGTTTCATGAAAAAATAAGAGTCTGTCCTTGTAATGTGGTATGCGACATCGTGTGGAGTGGTTCAAGAATACGCCTGCAGATCTCAATCCTCAATCCAATTGAACACCTTCGGAACATAACACACTTAGGGAGCGTTCCACTAAAGACTCGCAATGCTTACGACGACCGCAAAGACGTTCCACATAAGACCGCGGTTGTTTAGTTCGTGAATAAAAAGGTCATCGATGACGTTACCCGCAAGAAGCCCACAACGACCGTAATTATTCGTGGGTTTCTGTGGTCGTTTGTTGAACGGTGACATTTGCGCTGGTTTATTATTAGGAATAACCTCCAAAAAGGCAACAAAAGCAATCATTTAATTTGATCCTGAAACAGAACAAGTTATTCAACTTCAGATTTCAGTAGAAGACGCGGTACGTGACGAAATTATTAGTATTTGCGATTGAGTAAAATAGGGTTATCTACAATTTTTCCTCTTCCTCAAGGGGTTTATTTAAAACCTTCATAATATACAGTGCCTTGAAAAAATTCTTTATTAAATGGAGACATCCAAATCCAAGCAAGAGTACTTCTCAATCTTCTTCAGAACTGTATCAACTATCAGACTTGGATAACTGATAATTATTTTCCGACCTCACGTATTCTTTTTCACATATGTATACAAAGATTAAATCGTTGACTGTCATGTTTATCAAACTAATATTAAGAATTTTGGGGATATGTTATGCATTCGCAACGCATAGTTCAAAACTCATTCCACTTATGTTGTCGATCGCAACGTTATGAACTAGTGGAACGGGAAATTTTGCGGTCGTGGGCTTTGGTGTTCAATAGTGGAACGCGCCCTAAATTTCCCTAGTACTTCAAAAATAGCTATAAAATTCCTTTACAAGAGCGAAAAATTATATGTACATACTTTCTAAAGATTGCAAAGGGTTGGTATATCGTATGTTTCAAAGAATACAAGCTATAACCCTAATCACTTTGATCAAGGGTGTATACAGCTTGTCTCGACAATTACGCAACGAATCTAGGCGTGACATTCGTAGGAGAACATAGCGTATAATCATACGTCATTAAAGGGAAACTGTACTGGTTGTATATTTTATGTCCTGAGTTTGAAGTTAATTAAAAGCATAATTAAAAAATAAGACACAACGCTATCCGTAGTTTCGGAATCTAGAATGATTGCCATTCAATTAACTTCAATGAGCCGGCAGTTGCTTGGTTACATCTTTCAAGTAAAATGTAGAATATATTAAATCAATAAAAAATATTTTTTTCACTGAAATTGGCAGTAGTTAAAGCAAAAATGGAACTAGAGTAATTTATCTCAGCTCGTCCAATATTGTCTAGACTAGACAGTGCCGGCCGTACGAATAACGGTATATAAAAGAATAAGGTTGAATTCATTAAAAGAGTTTGACGTAAAAAGTTGAAAAAGGGTGTAAAATGTGGGTGGCAGTTGGCAGTAAAAGAAAAGCATATCGATCGCATTAAAAATGTAATAATGAACACGTCGAAGGCAGACTCCATTACCATTGGGCACATGTGTCGACCTTGCAAATCCCGATCCGTCAGCTGTAGCTTGCAAGATATTGCTGGCATATGCACAAGATCACCCCGCCAAGATTGCATGCAGAATCCAAAAAAATATTAATTTTCCTTTTACTCGCGTTAACAAAAAATTTAACGCTTGGCCAGAGGCGAAAGGTACTAGTCAGGTGCACGTGCATTTCAAACATCTATCGAAAGGCTTTACTTGTTTATTGCAAATTGACGCGTTAATTAAAATATGAATTTATCAGCGCGATTATAGTTTATGCATGCATCAGATCGTTGTTTTGAACATAAACGCAAAAACGGCGGAAAAAATGAAATGCGTCGATTTGGAGGCCGACGTTTGTTTCATGCGTTCTGTTCTTTACGCGCGTGATTTTGACATATTAATTATAATATTTTCGTTTATTTGAATTAAATCGCGATCATATGTACGGTACACGCGCCTTTTAAAATCCTATTTTCATATTGAATTATTTCTCAGGGTGTGCGCAATTAAGGGCGCGAGTTTTCTTCAGCTGCGGCACGCCTGTGGAGGACAGATGTCAGAAAAAGGAGCCGGTCTGCTATTGGCAACTCGCCGGCCAGCTTTGATTTAAAACCCTCTCCGTTTTATATTGCCAGCTTCATCTGCATAAATATTTTTCTTACTTTAAAATTATATACCTGTCTTGTTTATTCATAGAATACGTGAGAGTGAAAACTAAGTACTACTAAAAGCTGGCTTTTAAATTACAAACACCCTGTATTTGCAAGTTTAAACTTACCCAAAGTAATTCTTTTCGTCAAACTAACTTACGAAAGTTTCACCATCATAAAAAATCCTTTCACGAAAGACCGTATAGAAAAAACAGATTCACGCACTGTTTCATCGACAGAATCTTTTCTTCGATTCTTTGACTCTTTGATCGGTTGGGGAATCCAGGAAGCTTATTCTGACTGGTCAAGATCATGTCGTCGACGACTTTCATCATTCTGTCATTTTCATTCACATGAAAAATAAGAGTCTGTAGTATGTCCTTCAAGTGTCGTCGACGACACGGTCTCGACCGACCCAAGAATAAGCCTCCTGGGCGTAACGAGATACCGGGACAGAACGGGAAAGTGGTGGGGTGCTCACCACAGGTGACGGAAATACGCGAGCTTCGTGCACAACGTTCGGTTCGCCGTGCTACGCAATATGGAGTAGCCGCTCTAAGTCCCAGAGTGCGCTTAGTTTGGATAATACTGAAGGTTGGAGAAAAACCTTGCAAATTCTATTAATTACCCTATTCCACCGCGGGTTCTCCTACATCCACAAAACAATTAAAGAACCACTACGCACTACGTCAATATTACCTTTTCATGGAAAATATTAAATCATCAAAACAGCTATTTATCGACCCATCTCGTCGAGAATATCTATAGTCCGGTCAATTTAACCCTAAAAATAGTAGTAAAGGTGCAAAAATTAATGTATAGCTAAAAATTGGTATGAACGTTTGGAACACCATTATAAATGAATTCTGAAAAGTCCCCATCGATCCCGTACCTGAAAAAAAATTTTATTTAAGGTCAATGGTCTTAAAAATGTGTTTTTCGCGTTTTTCAGCAAAACGGTAAGTTTCATCATAAAATTAGGTTAAACAAAAATTGTAGATCATAAAATTATCTATAAAAAATAACTTCATACTTTTTCTCCTAAGAGCCACCGTTTCTGAGATATAACGATTATAAGAGTTGAAAAAGTTGTAATCTTCATAATACAAGTAAAAATACTTTTCTATCGGTCAATTTAAGCCATAACTCGTTCTAATCGGCCAACTGGTTCGGTCAAAGTTAATTATTTTCCGATTAATCAAAAATTTCATAACAATTTCTACGTCCAAAAGTCAAATTTTCAACGGTTATTCGGTCATAACTTCTAAACGAATCAAGATATCAAAACGAATCTTTTTTGTGTGAAAGCCTACGCAAAAACCTTTAAGATAAGCCATCATCGCTAAAATCGATGAAGGGGCAGGGGGGTAAAAAAATTCTCAAAATCGCATTTATTTACAAAGTTTTTTTGCGCGATTAAAATTTTAAGTTTTTTTTTTAGAAATTGAAAAAAGTCAACCCGTCGCGTAGTAGTACTTGAAAATCTCATTCCAACGCATATTTTAGTTAGAAGATAGGATGTGTCGTTATCTTACAGCGATTTTTCTGGGGGTTAAAAAACACAATTTTGACTTTAATAGGTCGGTGTGAGGTAAAATGAAAGGATAGAGATTTTAAAACTTCAAACCGACTTCATTCGATCAATCCTCTTGCAGGTCACGTGTAGCGATTTTTCATTATTTGTCCCGTTTTGGCTCCATTTTCTCTACCAATTTTCTCTACACGCCATTTTTTATCGATATTTTTCTACTATTTTGGAAAAAAAAATCCGACGCCGCTAGGCGCGCCGGATAAAACCGATTATTTTTCTGGGTATTAACGGTACATTTAACCACAATATAAGCCGCGCTTCGTTAAAATCGGTCCAGTCGTTTGGTAGGTACGATTTTTTAAATTTCGTTAAGAAATGTCCAAAATTGTACCCCGATTTTCAAACGTCAGAATATGAGATACAAACAAAAATTTCGAAAAAGTGCTCCGCTATGGGTACGTAAGTCTGTTTCTTCTTTACGAAAATGCCATTTGCGATTTTTTCCCTCCGGGTACAGTCAAAAGCTAACCAATATTACCTTTTTGTTTTTTTTCGCTAAGAAACGCGACATTTTGACGTTTTCAAAGAAAAATTCGCCCTTGCCACAGGATTAACCTAGGAGGGTCGGAAATTTTGGATATAGTAAATAGGAATGTGGAAAAAAGGGGTGCTCGATTTGGTAGTTTCGATTATGAATCTGACGAATAATGTGCATATTATGAAGATTACAATTTATATAATCGTTATATCTCAGAAACGGTGGCTCTTAGGAAAAAAAGTATCAAGTCATTTTTTATAGATAGTTATATGATCTACAATTTTTGTCTGACCTAATTTTATGATAAAACTTACCGTTTTGATGAAAAACTCGAAAAACCCATTTTAAGACATTTGACCTTAAATAATTTTTTTTCCAGGTACGGGATCGATGGGGACTTTTTAGCATTCATTTATAATGGTGTTCCGAACATTTATACCAATTTTTAGCTTCACGCCAATTTTTGCACCCTTGCATATCTAAATTAACCGGTCTATTAGGATTCGTAAAGAAGTATGTTTATCGACATGATCGTTTTATCGACTATATCGACTGAATAGTAGAAGTTCTACAACTTTTCCAGTTGTATTTATGAAAGCATAAGTTGTAGTTCTGAAAGCATAAATTGTATTTCAGAATCATCAGTAATTGTATTTCAGAAATCATCATCATTGAAAAATCAGAATTCGTCAATTTAATTTATAAAAGTGTGATTTTTATTTCGAAAATAATCAATTGTATTTCGGAAATTACCATTTCTGTTTCATTCAAAATAGATTATGCCGCAGAATTTTTAGATTACCTAAATATAATATTTTGGCCTTCAACGTCCATATCTTTAATTGTTAAATCCGCTGCATAATGTATTATAGTGTCTTGTGTTACATGAGAACAATCACCTCCAACAATTGAATTTGTGGCTTCATCAATAATTGTTCCTAAGTAAACCAACATTTGCTCAATGATACCAGGAGCCATTAGGTACAGGAGGAATCCAAAGAAATTAAATTATTTTTTTCTGAAATATAGTTGATGCTTTCTGAAATACAACCGATGATTCTGAAATATACTTCAAACTTTCTAAAATTAAACTGTTTTATTTGAAATACAATTGATGCTTTCTGAAATACAATTGGAAAAGGTGTAGTAGTAAAAGTTTTCGTATACGGAAAAACAGTTGAATAAGTTGCTACAGGTTCTTCTGATTTCTATTTATTCAAAACATCCACAAGAAAAAGAGGCAGATAAAAAATCGGTTAACTGGAAAATTATCTACAACTGTTTTTTTCTGTATGCGAAAAAAATCTTCTATCTTATACAGTTTCGCCTCAGATAAAATAAAAAAATTTTCTTCACTTTGCCGGAAGTAACCAAATATTGTAGAACCAAATGACCAATTGTTCTCCAAATTAAAAAATCTAGGAGTGTCTTCAGGCCATTTTATTGACCAATTACTGAGGTTTTAGTAATTTGCTTCTTGCTTCGTACCTTCACAGAAAGTTTACTAAGATTATTCTTACATTTTATAATACATCAAGTGGTCTTTCGCAGGATTCCATCAGATCGGATGCCGCATACACAGTTCGATCTGCCCATCCTCGCTCATCCGCGCACCTCCTGCTTTAATACATTAATTTGACCAATTCAATTTTCATATTTGCGTTGATTGGCTATCAACAAATTAATTCAGGAACTTAATAAAAATAAGAGGATGTTTACTTCTCTCATCAATTTACAGAGCAATGAGCAGTGGCTGCACGTGGCTTGAATGATTAAAAATTGCAAAAATAGTGGGGCCATCGGATGAAGCATTCAAACTGGGTCTAAAAGACCTCCACACGGTTCAATTTTATCGGACGCTCGTGAGATCAGAAGACGCAGCGCGTCCGACCTTCCGATTTACCTTCCCATCTGAACAAATTCCATGAAATTGGATCGCGTGGAGGCCTCTTTAGAATCCCTCTTCTTTAGTTACCTGATATCCTAGCTCTATTGAAATTATTCCTAGGATAATTTTTTCAGCTGATCTTTCTACCAAGAAATATCTCTGGAATCCCGAAAAAACAACTGCCTACAAAAGACAAAAGAGGCATTTGTCCGCGTAATGCGTTCCTTGCAGTTGGATGGATAGTTGAAGTAATTCGGAGTATTATTTTTTATCGAGATTATGGGTTTATTCATATTTCAATTGAAAAAACTATTTGTTTACAATTAAAATGACAGTGTCCATGCCAAAAGCGATAAGCGCCATCTGGGTGCATTAATTATTAGCAATTAACATTTTTGAGGTCTGGGGAACATTGTTGTATGCACTGGCTGTGGCGATAGTCGTGGGGCGGCCTACTGCCTCCCATTCATCCCTTTCCTCTCACCACCCCTCATCCGGGGCACTTAGATACTGTGAGAACTGATGCACTTGTCACTACAATTCGTTTGGGGCTGGTGGTGCGGGGGCAGTGGGGGCGTGCGAGTCGCCAGAATCCTCGGATATTCGCTTCGGCACGTTCCTATTTATCGTTAATCCCCCATCTAATATATAAACATTTTACGAATAATTATACCCAAACAAAAACCCCTCCACGGCACGGGATGAGTCCCTATAAAACGTCCTCCCTTACTGTTCATAAATCTAATCAAAACACTACTCTTGGATCTTTTCATCGTTCACATCCATTCCAAATTAATCTTGAGATATTTTTGTTTGAATAGCGTATAACTTTATTATTATTATCTAAAATCTACCCCAATTTTTAATAAGGGTGCTTATTGCTTCACTACTCCACCCCCAGAAGTGATTACGGTTATCTAATAATTACAAACCAATGTTTTTGTTAGTTCTACAGTGTTGGAACCTTCAAGTTTTTGCGGCATTCTCGTGCACTTACCTTGATTTAAAAGAGATTTTGCAAGGAATGGGCCATATGTTGGGCCATGTGTAAGGCCATATGGTTTGATAATAACCACTTGAGCTTACAAGTAAGAGAATTAAGAGCAGCATAAACCTGTATATATACTTAATATAATTAATTTTTTATTGAACAACCCCAAGAAGTTTTTATTTAAGAGAAATCTTAGAAGCTTAACCAGATTCAAAAATCCAAACTTTTCCACAAATTTCCATTACATTTCAGGAACTTGTATGTATAGTAGGTAAATACTCGTGATTCTAAGAAAAACAAAATGATGTATTCCAAATTTTATTAGTTTCGAGTTAAAATATTTTAAAAATTAAAGTAGGCCTAAGGCTTCAGACCATACGCTGTTATATGTTCGGGTAATCCTTCATATTTCGAATATTGCAGACTGCAGTTCTCAAAAAAGAAAAGCAATAAGAATTTAGAAAAGTGCAAACATGTTTACGGTATTGCCTGATGAACTTGAAGAGTGAAAATATCATAAAAAATAATAATTTATTTAGTTAGGAAGGAGGAACGGGTTGTGCACAGTTATTTTAGTCATTTTTTACCTGGAGGACTTCTTCATAGTACAATAAATGGAAACCCACATTTCTTTAGTAGATATTGTCTGGAGAATATTTTAAATTTAACATGAAAAACAAATTAAAGTAACCTAATAAATAAATTAATTCATTATGAAAAAACTAACACAAACAAATTTACTAAGAAAGTTTCAGAAAAAAATCTATAAAAACTTTATGTTAAAAAGAAACCACGAAGAAGTCGTTTGGGTGAAAAGTACTCCTTTAAAACCAAACAATTTTTACTGATTTTTTTTTGTGAAACTGTCACTTCTAGAGATGTTTCTACTGTTCCTGTTATATGGACCGCCCTGTATATGCACGTGGGGATATCTTTGAAGAGGTTCTACGAATCATAAGTAAAATAAATGTCCTGATATACTTTAAGTCTACTTGAAATTTTAAAAGCCAATAGGTAACTCGAAAATTTTTAAAATTGGATAACAACTTTTTTTCGTGACTCACTCAAAAACATAGCTTTAACAATAAACTGAAGCTGTTAAAAATATTTCTATTGAGCAAATACATTTAAAAAACATATCGTAAAAATGGGATATTTATTTTTTAATTTTATCTGGTAGGATATAGGGCCAAAATTATTTAACTCCCAAACGTCCTATTTTCTTCCAGAGACTCAGACTTCAAGTGTTCCTGTTCCACACTCATATTGAAACAAAAAGTTGATTATTATCTGGAAAACAGATACCAATTTCCAAGGATACCAAAAATAATATATGGTACCATAATTGATTTTGATTTTTGACATTAAGAAGAAATTTTTGGGCGTTTGTAATTATTTGAATTTAATAACTTCGATTAGCAATCACAAATTTTGAAAATAAATATTGGAAAAATAATAACAACGCACTTAAAAAAATTGACAATGATTTGGTAAGTGAAGGAAAATTTTGTAGGTGGAAGGAGAAGAAAATTTTAAGAAAAAAGTTCAAATGTCCCTTTTCGATCGGAACACCCCGAAAAAAGTTATTCCGAACCGAAAGAAAAATCGAGTTCGTCCCCTAAGTGTCCGAAATTCACCCCGAATCTCTCCAAATTTTAGTATGTTATGGGGAACCGGATTCTGAAGACCGCGCGGCGGTTTTGACCGGCCTGGATCTATTTATTAATGGGGCGGATATACGTTCCCTTTTGTATTTTTACCCCGAATACGAACGTTTTATGCGGGGAGCGGCCGAAAGGGTGGGTTTTTCGTCCGATTTTAAGAATTCCGGTTCCGATGTAACTCCGTCGGATTCTAAAGGGCAGCGACGAAATTAAGCCCCTTTTTATTATAACATCCTGGGGATTACCGTGACCGATTTTAAAGCTTCTCGGCGCAAAGGTGTGATAGCACAGCCCCAAGACGCAAACTGTACAATTCTACCGTTTTTTCGGACAGAAAAAGTACCAAAACTTTTTGGCTTTGATTAGAAGTTCGGCAGGAGGAAAAAAATCGCGGTCTCTTTATTCCTCATCTAAATTCCACGTTTTACCTTAAAACGGGAGTTTTTTGATGCGTTTACTCTTTATGTCACTTGGTGCCCCCAAAGTGACGCTTTATTTTTCGCGCTATTTTGACGCGGACTTTGAAAATTTGTTACTTTTCATCGAAACAACCTGCAATACTCCAATATTTTTTATTTTACTTATTTGGTATTTACTTATGAGAGAAAAAAATCGGCACCTTGAAATTTTTACCCTGGACCTTGGAAAAAAATCGAACGTAAAATGTCGAAAAAATCGGGTAAAATGCGGTCCAACATGAGGCCATCTGGCTCCCGCAGTTTTCAAAATTTTTGCAATTTTCTTTCGCAACTTTAAAAAGGAATATGTTTTAAAGTGTACTCAGATTTTTTTATATTTGGTAGGGTTGGGAAATTACGTACAAATAAACTCGAAATTTTGATTTTTGGGGTGACTGGCTCCCGCCGGGTCATTTTTTAACGGATTTTCAATTTTAAAAACACTTTAGAGCTTCCAAAAAATAACGAAAAAAAAAATTGTTTATATCGCATTTTTAAAAGTCATATTTAAGGGTCAAATTCACCCTTCACATTACATTTCAACCCTACTTTATGCCCCTTCCCTAAAAGCTCTTTAGGTCCACTTTACGTCGAAAAAAAAATCACTTCGCTATCTCTTTCCGTTTTCGAGTTATCACCGAAAATGCAGCTAAAATAAGCAAAATCTCCGTTCGGTCTGAAATTTTTCACTTTTGACAAAGTAATTAATACCTTCCAAACTATTAGCACCAACGAGACGTTTAATAGCTTAAAATTCGCACAGTGACCAAAATCCGTGAAATTTTTAATTTTCGGTTTGAAATTGCGCCATCCAGAACCGTATTTGTACCAAAATTTTGCGAATTTTTTCCATAAAACCTATTTAACCGATTTTAACCAAATATTTTTTAAAATGCGTTTATACACGGTGTTTACTTTTGGTGAAAATTTGAAACCGTTAACTTTTATAGTTTTCGAGAAAAAAATAAAAACTGATTTCCATTAAAAATTTCAAGCCCCGTAAAAATATCGCAAAAATTTTTTTTTTCGAATTTTTTCAAAACCGACCCCGCAAATGGAAGATAATAAAAAAATGGATGAAATGGAGGGGTTCACCTGCCCTCTACACCCGCCCAAAAAAATTTTACTCCCAATAACTCAAAAAAATCGAAATATTTTTAGGTAATGTATCTCAAAAAATAATTAAATTTTAAAAAATTTCATATTTTAATATCAGTAATTTTTAGAAATTTATTTGTACGATTTTTTATTTCTAAATTTTAGTTATTAAGCGAAATATTATCAGAATGTCATATTTTATATAAAAATTCATAACTTTTGAACGAAACATCGTAGAGACTTGAATTTTTTTATTATTTTTTCTACTTTCTGTATACTTTAAATATAAATTATTAACTTTCAAATTTTTAATTTGAAACGAAACACTCTTGTTCAACATCTAAAACTACATATAAATGATTTTTAATTTTTTGGGTTTTTAACTATGAAATTATTTCTACCTTGTAGCTCTGAACGGGACACCCTGTATAACGAAGACAATCGTATCTAAAATTGGATGGTGTGATAGATATGGTAAAATATTGTAGTTCTTGTTTATTGGCAAATAAACAATTTTAAATTAAACCCTTATCAAAATTTTTATTATTTGCAATTCGTAATTTAAACATATTTACATGTGCCTGTATAATGTGGGTTATTTAATTCCATTAACAGCCCGCAACGGCTTACATCAGTCCCTGTATCACCACTTCGCAATGTTGACATTTTATGATACATTAAAACCAAAATATAAAGCGTTAATAATTTTTAATTAAACAAACCTCGATTAATTAGCGAAAACAAAAACAAGGAGAGTAGCGGGCCCGCACTTTATTTTTGGAGCCGCTGGGACTAAAAAATGATAATAGGGAAAGGGAGAAGGGGGCGCGATAAGGGCTCGAATTTGGCGTTCGGTGCTCAGCTGCTGGTAGCTGTTGGAGGCGGCAAAAGGCGCGCGCCAAGATCCGCAATCAGAGGCCGCAATTATCCGGGATGCGGGCGCGCACTTTTTTTTATCGAAACGCAACTGCTTTTTTCTTTCGTCTTTCGGCCGAAAAGCGCGGGTACCTTCATTTCGAATCGAGGCCCCAAATGCGCCACAAAAATTACAAGCGCACGCGATTAATTAATTAATTTATTGTTTGATGGTTGCGTGTTGCAAACTCACTCTGTTTGAGTTCAGTTACATTCAAATATAAAATTAAAAATTTATCTTTCGTGACATTTTACATTTTACAGAAATTTAATTAGAAAGTAAATATTAATGAAGTAATCATTTTGCATACAATAACTCATATTTTCCAATTTACGTCAATGCTTAATGCTTACCATTCATAATTCTTATAACACGAATTATTATTTAGATCCATTGTTTTTCTATGTAACAAAAGAAGAAAATAAAAACCAAAGTTTGTAAAAAATTTCAGCAGCACACGAGAAACGATACTTATTTTTGTCATCCACCAACCACGAATCTGGAGCATAAGTACCTGAATTTCAGGTGAATTCAGTTTACAAACCTGACAACATTTCATGCAACCTGTAATCTTAATAATTACGGATTACGTATAAATAACAAATCTAAGTGCACAAAATATGTACACGCTCTTCAAAAATAATTGATACTGTTGACATTGTATGTTATGCGTTTCGCTTGTTTTTTAGTAAAACGGTAAGTTTTATGATAAAATTATGTCAGACAAAAATTGTAGATCATATAATTATCTATAAAAAATGTCTTAATATTTTTTTTCCTAAGAGCCACCGTTTCTGAGATATAACGATTATAAAAGTTGTAATCTTCATAATATGCACATTAGATTCATAAACGTCTAATATTCACGATAACGGGTACATTTTTTAACCAAATTTCAAAAACCCGGTCTCGAATTAAAGGGGAATGTTTGTTTTATAATCCGATCGGAATGGATTTTTTAAGCGCTCCCCAAAAGTCAATTTTTTCGCGCGTCCTTCGCGCCGACTTTGTAAAATCGTAGTAGCTCCGTCGGGTTCGAAAATCGGGCCCCCTTTTTTTCCACATCTTCATTTACTATATCCAAAATTTCCGACTTTTTGTTTGTATCTCCATATTCTGGCGTTTGAAAATCAGGGTACAATTTTGGACATTTTTTTAACGAAATTTAAAAAAATCGTACCTACCAAACGACTGGACCGATTTTAACGAAACGCGGCTTAAATTGTGGCTAAAAGTACCTTTAATACCCAGAAAAATAATCGGTATTGGCCGGCTTGTCCAGCGGCGTCGGGATTTTTTTTTCTAAAATCGTAGAAAAATATCGATTAAAAACAGCGCGTACAGAAAATTGGTAGAGGAAATCGGGCCAAAACGGGACAAAAAATGAAAAATCGCTAGACGTGACCTGCAAGAGGATTGATCGAAAGAGGTCGGTTTGAAGTTTTGTAATCTCTATCTTTTCATTTCATCTCACACCGACCTATTAAAGTCAAAATTGTGTTTTTTCAACCCCCAGCGACCAAAATAATCGCTGTAAGGTAACGACACATCCCATCTTCTAACTAAAATATGCGTTGGAATGAGATTTTCAAGTTTTACTATACGACGCGTTGACTTTTTTAATTTCGAAAAAACTGAAAATTTTAATCGCGCAAAAAACTTTGTAAAAAACGCGATTTTGACATTTTTTTTACCCCCATGCCCCTTCATCGATTTTAACTAATAATGGCTTATCTTAAAGGTTTTTGCGTAGGTTTTCACACAAAAAAAGATTCGTTTTGATATCTTTATTCGTTTAGAAGTTATGACTGAATAACCGTTTAAAATTTGAAAATTTGAAAATTTCACTTTTGGACGAAGAAATTTCTATGAAATTTTTGATTAATCGGAAAATAATTAATTTTGACCGAACCAGTTGGCCGATTAGAACAATTTATGGTTTACATTGACCGATAGAAAAATATTTTTACTTGTATTACAGCTTCAGTGATTTGTATACGTGGCGTCCTTATGCATATTATGAAGATTACAACTTTTCAACTTTTATAATTGTTATATCTCAGAAACGGTGGTTCTTAGGAAAAATAGTATTAAGACATTTTTTATAGATAATTATATGTTCTACAATTTTTGTCTGATCTAATTTTATGATAAAACTTACCGTTTTGCTGAAAAATGCGAAAAACGCATTTTTTAGACCTTTGACCTTAAATAAAATTTTTTCCAGATACGGGATCGATGGGAACTTTTCAGAATTCATTTATAATGGTGTTCCGAACATTCATACCAAATTTTAAGTCTACGCTAATTTTGGGACCTTTACTAGGTACTATTTTTAGGCTTAAATTGATCGGACTATCAATACAGCAAGAAAATATTTATAGGAAAAATTTAGTCTCCAGTCGGCCTAATTAAATTTGGTCTATTTTCTATGCCTGGCGATTGGTGAACCCCGAACAGGAAGCTCCTATATTAAAATATGGATTAATTATGTATAATTTTAATAAATATTAATTATTTTCCAAAACCAATTAAAATGGGTAATTGGCCCATCTTATTTTGGAACCAGTCCACACGATGTCGCCTACGATACTATAAGGACAGACTCTTATTTTTTCATGTAAACGAAAAGGACAGAGTGATAAAAATCGTAGGAGATATCGTGTCGACTGGTTCAAAAATGAGCCCCCAGTTCAAAATGTCTAATGTTGCGTACATACCAAGCGAACGAAGGCGAACGAAGGCGAACAAAGGCTAGAGAAGGAAATCGCTCGTTCGTTCGCTTTGGCGTTGTGTCCACACTAACCTAACGATAGCGAGCGATACTGAAGTTTGCTATCGTTTGCAGCTAACGCCTTCGCTTGAACTCGTTCGCCTTCGATGAAGATACCAAGAGAACGCTTTCGTTTGCAAACGTTCGTTCGCTTTCGTTCACTTGGTGTGTACCCTGCATTAGAAAATTTTTCTTTGTTAGCTCTTGGTATCGGTTTGATTACTTCCCACTCGTGCATTAACAATATGAACTGGAGTGGAAAACGTGAATTATGTATGTGCAACCTTCATTATAAATATATTAAAATAGCGCAAAACAGAATTACTTATTACTTTAATTCTTTCGGAAAGTTTCACCCACAGGTGTTCAACTAATTGTGCCCACAAACGCCCCTGTCCGCCCAAAGGGAGGAAAGGGGGTAGTTTGCCTATCGGCATCGATCGATGACGGAGGGTTAATGTAAATTATATCGAAACAGGAGCAATTGGTGCCACCACAACGTGCAATTTTGGTCCTTAAGAACGCACCGGGGATCAAAACACAAAAGAGAACAGATGCTGGCGTTTCTGAAGGAAAATATCGAGCACACCACGCTTTTCCTATCCACGCGAGCGTAAACGCATTTTCCCTTCTTTCCGCGAAAGAACGCAACAATCGAAAATCTGTTGCGCAAACAAATCGCATGTGTTGGGATGATTCTGGATGAGTGGATTGAATGGGGTAGCTCTGGCCTCAAAACTTAACCAAACAAGGCAAGGCGCAGGTGTCTAACGAACCAATTAACAATCTTGCGCCACGGCGAATGTTGCACTAATATCTATAAATTGTGAGATAATCTCCAACATAAACAGAGCGCTGTGGTGATCTATTACCAACAGGACATTAATACTTATAAAACGGGTGCGGATAATTTATAAAAACCCATTATTACACTTTTTATAGCACCCTATTAGCGGATTAATAAATTTTCTTTTAATACCTACTTTTATTTATTTTTATAAAATTATAATTTACTAATTAATTATGCTACCAAATACCTATACAACAAATTTTAGAAATTGAACATAAGGTCTAGTACATTACATTTGGAAATTGAAATTATCCATTTTTTATAATACTGTAATAGCACCTTGCACATAGGTCACCTATTTTTTCATCCAATACTAATGCAAATTGCTAGATGTCAAAAATTATTGATAAAGGCATCTTTGCGGGTTTATTCCTGAACTGGTCGAGATCGTGTCGTCGTCGAGACTACAAGGACAAAATGATGAAAGTCGTCGACGACATGATCTCGACCGGTCCAAGAATAAGCCCGCTGGACGTCGAAATTTCCAACATTTTACTTCAAATGACTTCGATCTACTTTTTTTTAAACTACCACAAGTTGCTGCTTTATTAAAATTTAGAGGAAATTGAACTTTTGATGACCTGGAACTAGCGGCGGATCTACTATGAAACTAATGAAGTTTCAGACCACGAGAGTTTTAGGACTCCCTAACGAAAATAGTATGTATGTACAGTTGGTCCCAGCTGAAAGTAGGACAAAAGTAATCACGATCGCATATTCAAGGGCGTACCCAGGATCTAATCTAGAGGGGGGCAGTTTATCATATTGGTTTTGAGGAAGTAGGCCAGGCGTTATTTTAAAAAAAATCTAGAACTGCAGAAATATGAGTCTGTGCAGGGGGGGAAGGGGGGCTGCCGCTCTAATCTACTACCGCAGGCGAAATTTTTTGAAATTGTCAAGGGTCATCTTCCTAACCCTTTGGAAACACAAGTCGGTATTGCCTTTTTTTAAAAATACCGGTTACTGGATGAACGTTTTTGGAAAATATCCAAAAGTTTAAACAAAAATAATTTATTTCATAAAAATACTGACTTTGGTTAAGGTCTATTTATACTCAAAAATTTAAGACTTAAGATTTAAGTCCTAAGATTTCAAATTTAAGATTTATCATTTCTTAAGGTCTATTTATGCTCAAAGATTTTAGCCCCGGTTACACAGTTGAAGCTTAAGCTTCAAGAGACTCTTAAACTAAAAAAAGATTTCTCATTGTATTTCTGTAATTTTTTAGCTTAAGTGTTGCTTGAAGCTTAAGCTTCAACTTTGCAACCGGTCCTTAGGATTTATGATTTTAAATTGAATATCTGAGCATAAATAAACTTTAAAGGCCATTTTAGATAGACCAGCACATTTTGGTAAGCAAATTGAATGGCAAATTGACTCGGAGCGTGTTTGCGCAATGTGCAGTTAAATCTGGAGGTCTATTTATGCTCAAAGATTCAAGACTTAAGATTTTTGATTTAAGAATTTGGAAAATTATAGGACTTATACACACGGTATTAAGAAATGGCAAATCATAAAATTTAAATAAAAAAATCTTAAATCTCTTAAGGTCCATTTATGCTCAGAGATTTAATTCTACAATCTTAAATCATATAGAGTCGATAGCAAAAAAAAAGTAGACAAAAACAGTTTCCTGTAATTATGTTTTCCCAAGAAAATATCATGTAAATAGAACTTTATTGACAACCATTCAAATTCAAGAATTTGGTGTAGCTATCAAAATTGACAATATCAAATTTTGTATGAAATTATTTTTAAAATGCTGTTAATAAATGAAGGAACCATAGTGAATATTATAGCAGATTCAAATAATGTTTCATAATAAGAAATTTTTTTGCATTTTCTTCATTTGAGACTAACCACAATTACTGACATTTACCATAATTTAACTGAAAGTACCTTTTACACAGCTCAAATTTCCTTGTCCACTTTTTTTTGCTATCGACTTTATCTTCAGTTTTAAATCTTTGACCATAAAGGCTGATTTATAACTTTACATTAAACTTAAACATAAGCATAAGCACCAATTTTTATATCACTTGTCATTGTTTAACATTTAATTTAATGAAAATGTATACAGATAGGTATATTTCTTCCAGTAATGTACTTTTATATTTAATTTTATTTGTGATAAATAAAAGTTATAAAGCTTTTGTTTATGTTTTTATGTAAAGTTATAAACCAGCCTTAAATAGACCTTGAGTCGATCTTGTAAAAGATTTAGGAACCAATATGTGCTACTCTTAAATGACCTTAAAAGTATAATATTTATGCTCAGAGATTTAAGACCTAAGATTTGAGATATGAAATTTTGCACAAAACCAAAACTAAAAATAGCTAGAGCTGCACAATTCGCAATTTCAACTACTAGTTTTGACAGAATCGGCTTTTCCAAGTGTGGTAAAAATTTACCTATTTTGTTTATAACTTACATAAAACTGATTTTATCTCACAAAACTAATAAAACAGGCAATTTTCGTCTTTTATAAGCGCGAACGTGTAGCTTAAACGTATTTATTTCTTTTTGATGTTTCCTCACTTCAGTAGTTTAAAAAATTCCACCAGAGGGAGACCGGATTTCCGAAATCGCGAATAAAATGCCGTAGGGTGGCGGGAGGACCTTGAGTTAAGTATGATTCCTTATATAATAAAACTCAAAACTATTGAAAAATTGCGGGATGCGAAGATTATGATCTATTTTTTCTTCTGGGGAATGGTCAGGGGTCAGCGCCACCCCCGCCCCCCCCCCACCTTTCCCTCGCTGGGTACGCCCTTGCGAATATTCTTTGTCCTACTTCTAGCTGGGAGCAACTTTACATGTTGCATGTTGCGTCATGTCATGTTGCTATTGAATATTGGGTTTTCAAAAAAAAACCAGAGTACAATTCGTATTTCTACTCTTTGGAAGTACAAAGTATACCCAGTTGTACCCGATTTACATCAGAAATGTACGAACATGACCACAGACCCAACTAACAGAAAAATTACTTTTTAAAGCTTCCGAGGCGTCGCTGAAACTTGTACTTTACCGACGTTTGAAGAAAAATGATTTCATTTTTGTACAGTTTTTTCACATTACATAGGCATTTCATCGACATTGCCATTTTATCGACAACCATTTCATCGACACTACCTTTTCATCGACATGGACGTTTCATGGACATTACTTTATCATCGACACGGACGTTTCATCGGTATTACATTTTTATTCGACAACCGTTTCATCGATAAACCTTTTCTAAGACAAGGACGTTTCATGGAGACTACCTTTTCATCGACATTACCAATTCCTCCACAATGTCGTTTAATCAACTACAGTTTCATCGACACTGCCTTTTTATCGAAAAGACCGCTTCATCGACAAAAATACATGTTTCATCGCCAATATCGCCGTTGTTGAAACGGTTGTCGATAAAGCAGAGTACAATTTTTACTCTTTGGAAGTACAAAGTATACCCTATTGTACCCGATTTACATCAGAAATGTACGAACACATGACCATAGACCCAACTAACAGAAAAAAATACTTTTTAAGGCCTGCCAAGCGTCGCTGAAACTTGTACTTTATCGACGTTTGAAGAAAAATGATTTCTTTCTTGTATAGTTTTTTAACATTATATAGGCATTTCATCGACATTGCCATTTTATCGACAACCATTTCATCGACAAGGACGTTTCATGGACATTACTTTTTCATCGACTCGGACGTTTCATCGACATTACATTTTTATTCGATAATCGTTTCATCGACAAACCTTTTCTAAGACAAGGACGTTTCATGGACACTACATTTTCATCGACATTACCAATTCTTCCACAATGTCGTTTAATTATCTACAGTTTCAGTTTCGACACTCTGCCTTTTTATCTATAAGACCGCTCATCGATAAATACATGTTTCATCGCCAATATCCCCGTGGATGAAACGGTTGTCGATGAAAATGTAATGTTAATGGATCGTCTATGTCCATGAAAGAGTAGTGTCGATGAAACATTTTTGTCAAAGAAAAGGTTTATCGATTGTCGACGAAATGGCAATGTCGATGAAACGCCTGTGTCGATGAAAATGGCGATGTCGATGAATTACATATAGGAAAATGAAAAAAACGTATCCAAAGAATAATTGAGTTCATCTGTTCTTCTGGAGTTTTGTAACTTACGTTTAGCTGATCTGGTGGTCCTCATAGGCGTCTCGACGAATGCTGGGGTCTCCTTCTCCCCGTTCTCCTCCTTGATGACTTTGGGTTCCATGGCCTGTAATAATAAAACAATAGAAATGCGAGGCGTAATTAGGAGCGCCATCAGCAGTTGGCGCATCTGCATTCGCAACACGGTGACGTAATAAAACAAAAATTGGCCCTTCCGCTTTTAACTAGAAAAACGTGACGCACATCCCGATTGCGAATTATCGGGAAGCGCGCTTGCAACATTAATTTCCCAATTTCCCCCCGCGAATCGATCAACAATAACACTAGGCGAAGAAGGAGCGCGTGGGAAATGTTATATCTGCGGACATAACACAGGTGGCCTGTCGAACGGGAATATCCTCGGTTATCTGAGCAACCGCAGCCCCTGGGGACATTTGTAAATAGAACGTTACAGCGCCGATAACACCTGTACACGTTACTTCAATTATCCCCGCCAACGGGTTTCGATTTCCATCGAGAAATAACTTTTTTATTTTTTCGGGGTGAAAAATTAGTTTCTTAGGGATTTGCAGCCGGCACGTAGAGCGCGTTATTTTTAATTGTTATTTGTGACGGCGTCGGGTGCCATGTGTTCCATCCCGGGACTCCCGGCGTCGCATATGGCTCTCGTCTCCGGAAACACTTGTGCAAACAGGCGGCGGCCGAACGCGGATGGCTCTTATCCTTCCCTGTTCCCGGTTCCCGATTCCCTGGTTGGCGAAACGTGCGATCTGCCAGCAGGGACACATCTGCACTTGCATAAAATAAAAGCCAGCCTCTTTCCATCACCAGCATATGCATCATCGCGAGCAAAATTACACCAAAACCTTCACATTTTTACATTATCACAAACAAAAAAATTAAATACACATCATTGGAGACTAATGTTCCTACTGGGTACATGCTGAATTTTTACAACTTTAAAATTATCCTCTTTGTTTTTGTCCAAGTCCATTTTTTTGTCAGCAATGATGCAATTCTTTGCAAATCTGTAAGTCTCCTTACCAAAAAAATCTATAAGGTTTGTGATATGGGTTGTTACACAGAATTTCACCATAATAGGATATAATCTTTCAGGTAATTCCTTATATCCAACTTTTTCGATTTTCATTTAGGAAGTTACATGTTTCGGGTCTTTAAGCCCATCATCAGTTTCCCAAGATATCCGTTTCATCAATATCCAAATACAAATAAAAGACCAGGAAAGTTAAGAAGAGTTTATGCTCTACTAATAACTAACTACTAACAATTACCACTAACCATTAATAACTAATAGGGTTTGCAGATTATATGCACTGACATGCAATGGGTTGAATGTACGGATTAGATTTTCAGTGCGCACTGCGACAAAGCCTAGTGTTCGAACTATGAAGTATGCACTGAGTTCAGTTATTTTGGCACAATCACAATACGCTCGTACTGGGTTTTGCTCGGTCCCAGGGCAAATATGGAAATTGATGTTAGAAAAACTGCCCTAAAAACCAAAAAATCTTGTTTGGGTTATTCATTGAACTCATGTAGAAAAGTTGCACTGGATGTGAACTGCTACTGCACTGGGGTAGTGTCAAGGCCTCCTCAGTCCCAAGAGCAATCTACCACTAAATCAACAGTAAAAATAGTAATAGTAAAAATAGTTTATTGCTGAAGCTGAGTATATAATTTCTCATGAATTTGTAGCTGAAAATGAAAGAAATAAAAAACGGGCCCAGATCACCAATATCATGACTAATCATATAATTAACGATAGTAAACCAAACAACGGAAAAAAAGATGACAACAAATTGATCAAAGATTTTATTCAAACAAAAAAGTTTCTAAAGGATCATGATGATATTATAGTAACAAGATCTGTCAAAGGGAACTTAACAGTGGTATTAAATAGAGCGATTATATCGAAAAAATGAATTTGATGCTATCAAACAATGAAGTGTATGAAAAAATTCACAGAGACCCAACGATGACAATCCAAAATAAACTAAACAGCAAGATAAGGGAGTTAATAAGAATAGGCCATTTAGAAGATAGAGAAGGAAAGAAGATACAATTCCACAATAGTGTCTGGTCTAGAATATATGGATTGCCCAAAACACGTAAAAATGAAGACCTGTATGTTCCTGTATTAACTCCCCAACATATTTTTTAGCCAAGTATACAGGGTGTCCCGTAAGTGGACGATAAAACGAAATGAGCTGATAGAGGAGGTAATTTCCAATGTAAATAACTACATTTTTTGTTATGAAATTGTTGATGGTTCAAGAGTTATTTCAGTTTTTGTATTTTTTCAGTAAGCGCGTACTGTGTTCATTAAATGATTGATTAAGAAAATACTATGAGTTGTTTGATTATTTTTAATTATCATTACGAACCTCAAAGGGTCCATCTTTTCAGTAATAGCACTTTTATAAACTCATTGATCTTTTATCAAACAAAAAAATATAAGTTGCGAAAACTTTTTGTTCGTATAAAATTTTAGTTTTTTTTTAATTATCATTATGAACCTCAGAGGTGAAAGGGTCCACCTTTTCAATAATACTCATTTATCTTTTATCAAACAAAAAAAAATATTTTGCGAAAACTTTTTGTTCGTATAAAACTTTAGTTGATTTTGAGCACCTTTTGTAAATTTTTGGTAATAAAAATCATTTTTTGACTCGTTTCGTTTAATTTTTGACCATAACTTAAAACTCTAGTACAATTTTTTTTTCGTAAAAATATGAATTACTTCTCATAAAAAATCATTAAAAAAAATGGTTGGATTTGCTTTTATGCGTTATACCATTTCTGATTCTACGAGCAATGGACAACTTTTTCTAATAGTTGTTCAACTTTATGTTCGTACATTATTTTCTGTCAGGGTGATTTTAAAATCAACTAAAATTTTATACGAACAAAAAGTTTTCGCAACTTATATTTTTTTGTTTGATAAAAGATCAATGAGATTATAAAAGTGCTATTACTGAAAAGATGGACCCTTTGAGGTTCGTAATGATAATTAAAAATAATCAAACAACTCATAGTATTTTCTTAATCAATCATTTAATGAACACAGTACGCGCTTACTGAAAAAATACAAAAACTGAAATAACTCTTGAACCATCAACAATTTCATAACAAAAAATGTAGTTATTTACATTGGAAATTACCTCCTCTATCAGCTCATTTCGTTTTATCGTCCACTTACGGGACACCCTGTATAGACAAGACTGTCAACAACCTACTTTATACATGTATATATAATGTAAAAAATTCCTTGGAGGTGGCTAAAAGTCTAATAAATGTTGTAATACCAGACACTTACAAACTTGTGTCTTTTGATGTGGTCTCCTTGTTCACAAATATACCAGCAGATGTGGTGTTGGAGTATGTGGACGAAAAATGGGAATTAATAAAGGGACACCTTATTAGAAAGAGTTTTAACAACATCTACTTTCAATTCGGGGAGGTTACTTACAAACAAAAATTTGGGACGGCAATGGGTAACCCATTATCACCCATCTTCGCAAGTTTGGTTATGCATAAATTAGTGGAATTCGTTATGAGTAAGATTGACTTTAATATCCTCTTTCTATACATATACATGTATGTGGATGACATCATCACAGCACTACCTGAACAGAGTATACATAACACCTTGAAAATATTTAATTATTTCCACAGCAAAACCCAATTTACATGGGAAATCGAGGATAATGGTGCAATTCCATTTTTGGACTTACTATTGGTAAGAAAGGACAACATATTGATAACAGATTGATTTAGGAAGACCATCAATCCCAACAGATCTAAACATCCACTCGCACAAAAAATTGCAATGATCAAAGGTTTAAAATTTAGAATTCAAAACCTAAGTCATGATGAAGTTTATGAACTAAATAGACGAAACGTTGGCAGTTTAATAGAAGGCGTGTTTTTATTTGGTCCTACCTGAGAATAAAATAGTGAGGATTTTAAGTTTTAAGAGTCATTTTCTAATAGGCAAAAATAGCAGTTTACGGGCAACACTAGATATGCTAGTGCAAACAATATTTTTGTATACTTTTTTTTATTTTAGATTCTAGAGTCATTCAACTAAATATGGACAGAAGGAAAAAAAATGGAGAATCTATAAAAAAAAATACAATTACCCAAAAGTACCTTAACTTTGCTCGCTTATAATTAATTTTGGATAAAATTGCAACACAAAAGCAGTTGTCCAGTTTTAGTATAATTAATCTAGTTTACAAATCAGAAAAATTTTTGAAAATCTGTCAAAAGAAACTAGAGATATGTTGTTGCCGGTAATGTTCGATTTCATGATTTTTCAATTATCATGCAAAACTGTGTATATTGTTGCTAGTATTTATTTAAACTGGGTATTTAATGTTTATATCGGTGCGCGGCGCGAGTAACATAAATGACCCTTAAGGACGTAAAGTAAGGATTTAGTGAAAATAGTTTTTTGTATAAACTCAAATATTCTTCTGTCCATAATGAAAATCTTTTGATTTGATTTAATTCGTAAATTAGATTCTTCAAAATTAGTTTAGTACTTTAGATTATTGTTCTCAAACTACCTGGAACATTTTTAGAGTAGTTGAATTGTGAAAAGGTCCTTATTCTCTTGTTTAGGAATTTATACAAAGGTTATGGGATTAGCCATGTATCAAACACAATCACACTCGAATAAACGATAGCTGGAAAATACAATAGAACCTCGAGGCAAGATGTAGAGTGTTATTATTTCCCTTCCCCGATATACAAAAAGTAAAAACAGAGAAGAGCAGGTGCCTTCATTTATTTGAACATAATTAATTATTCCTATAGTAGGAATATTTTTTTATAAAAGGTACCTAACATGTTTTTTCATGTTTTATTATAAAATTGCCTTTGGCAATCTTCAGGAAGTGGAAACGTATTCGATCATAATCGCTCGTGAACAACACGCGGAAAATCCATATGGAAATAATCCATCAAAGACAAATGAAGACATGGGTAAGGGTGGTGGAATGAGTGGAAGGAAAGCACGCGGAAATTCGGTTCAAAGGTTTCTGGGGGCTTGGGAGTCGTGGGGCCGTGAACACCTGGCGGTGGATTGCGAACACCTGCGCGCCCTCTGCCCGAGGCAACGATCGCCCTCGAATTGCGGCGAGCATTTGTAAGGCCCTTTTAAAATATTCGACGCGCGTTTTCAAAATAAAAGCCCCGGCGTTTGTTTTAAATTTAAATAAAGCGCACTTTTAATGTTTACAGTGGGTGGCAACGGGGGCGGCAGTTGTGACGATGGTAGTGGGATGAAATATTCACCTGCAAAGACATGCGGTGATTCAAGTTGGAGATAATTGTCTAATTATAGTTTTACTTTTATTCGTTTCGTTGCATGCGATGTGAAAGAAATTATTCATTAAATAAATGGCTAGTTACATGATAATAATCAGCTTCTAAGTGTGTACTTTAAAAAGGTTTATTACTCCTATTTGTTATTAATTTATCTTCATAATTAAAAAGTAAAGTTTCTTTCGTTGGCAAAATTTTTTTATTTCATATAGATTTCAATTCTACAGGAAAACCATGGTAAAGCGATTAATTGTAGAGCATATGTCAAACTTGACATTCAATGAAAAACAAAACTTGGTATTACGACTAACAAAAATGGCTCTAATCAGTTCAAAACTCTTGACCGGAAACCTGAAAAAGTCATCAGTTCTTTTAAGCTTTACAAGAACGCACTGGAATAAAGACTACAAACCGGGACCCTACCCTACTACCCCGGAAGAACGCGAAAAGGCTGCTCTAAAATATGGAATATTACCTGAAGAATATAAACCAATGCCTGATGATGGATGTGGGAAAGGAGACTACCCGGATCTTCCGTTAATTTCAACCGAAGCCAAAGACCCCTACTACCCTTACGATTATCCAGAACTTAAAAGGAACTTTAATGAACCAATTCATTTTCATGCTGATATTATTGGAGAAGATCGTTTAAATTTGAACCAAAGATGGAGATATCCCCTCTCAATCCAGGTTTTGCAGTTCGTGGGTGTTTTATGTGGCTCGGCCATTATTTACTTTTTTATGGAAGATAAAAAAATGTTTATTGGGGTAATTCCAAAACAATATCCCTATCAAGGAAAAACACATTATACCTTCGATGTTGCTGAAGAAATGAATATTGAAAGTTAATAGTGATGTATTCAAATATTTTAATAAAATAGTATGAACATACTCTTATTTTTAAATTTCCCTTTAAAAAACAGTCCACTAAATTATTTTTCATGGATGCACATACATAACACATCATCCAATATTGTTTAAAAAAATCATCAAAGTAGTTAATTTTAGAATGTTTTGCTAAGTGATGAAAAGAACTAGGAACTAAGAATTTTCTTGATTTGTAAGGATAATAATGTAGTTATACAAGTTAAAAATACTCCCACCTCAGGACCGGATTGGTGTCCAAATTTTAGCAAATACATTTAGGTATTACATGTTTCTAGTATATAATTTTGGTGTTAATAACTTCTGCAATTTTCAAGAAAATTATTAAAATCTAAGACACGGGAAATATTGAAATAATAAAATCTTGAAAAAACTTCAAATTCACTAATTAAGTAAATTAAAGTTTTATGTTTTTCGAAAGGGTTTTAGATGATTTTTTGTTAAAAAAAGATCATTTTGTTATCAGTTTTCGATTCTGGAAAAAATGTGTAAAATCTCACATTCGACTCAAATTTAGTCCTGCAATTTTAGATTTTTCAGAAATAAATTAATTTCTCGAAAATTATATGAGGTACAAAAATGGTTAAAAGCTCAAAATTTAAGGAATTATTTGTTCTTTCCGAATATTTTAATTAAATGTTTGCAAGTCTTCAAATTAACTCTTCAGGACCGGATTTGTGTCAAATTTCAGCAAATACAGGTTGTCCCATTTGACGTTGGACTGTATGGGTATAATTGTTATTATTGGAGATACAAAGTCGGTTAAATGGACAAAGTAGTAGAGATTTCTTCGAATATTAATAATTCATTTACAAAAATTTAAATATCGCATCGTTCCCAAGGCTATCTTGAAAAAACAAGAAAATGCGATTTTTAAAATATGGCTATAACTTCTTTATTTTCTGTGGTACCAAAAATTTTTTTTAACATAATACAGACAATTTTTTGTGGACAATGCAGTAAAACAAATGAATATTTTTTTCGCTAACGGATTAACCGGAAATGAACCAAACTTATTTTTTTCTTATGGCCATATTGGATTTATACAAATTCGGAATCAGTATTTTATTTTGAGTAATTTGGTATAGGTACCATATGTCATATTTAAAAAAAAATAAAATGATTTGATTTTACAAACTAACATTGGACATTAAGAGATGTAAATTGTCAATAACATAAATGTAACTATTTAAAATATTAAATGTAAAATAAATCTTAACACATATGTATTGACAGTTTACATCTATTCAAGTCCATTTTTGGTTAGTAAAATAAAATAATTTTTATTTTTCTTATAATATTACATATGATATATAAAATTACTCATAAAAATACACTAATTCCGAATATGTGTAAATCCAATATGGCTGCCACAAGAAAAAAATAAGTTTGGTTCATTTCCGGTCAATCCGTTGGCGAAAAAAATATTCATTTGTTTTACTGCATTGTACACAAAAATTGTCAGTATTAAATCAAAAAATATTTTTGGTAGCACCGAAAATACCGAAGTTATAGCCATATTTTGAAAATCGCATTTTCCTGCTTTTTCAAGATAGCGTTGGAACGATGCGATATTCAAATTTTTTGTAAATGAATTATTAATATTCGAAAAAATCTCTACTACTTTGTCCATTTAACCGACTTTCTATCTCCAATAATAACAAAGATACCCATACAGTCCAACGTCAAATGGGACACCCTGTATATTGCGATTTTATTATGGGAAAACTAATCGACCGATTTTCAAGAAAATCAATAAAATCTGGGAAAATACTGAATTACATAATAAAATCTTAAAAAAACTGTAAATTCATTATACTGGGTGTTCCATTTGACGTTGGACTTTATGGGTATCTTTGTTATTATTTGAGATAGAAAGTCGGTTAAATGGACAGTATTTAGTATAGTACATATTTGTTGCTCAATAATAATTCGTTGACAAAACAGTTGAATTTCCGTTTCGTCGCCATCTTGAAAAAACCAAAAAGTGCCATTTCCAAAATATGACTGTAACTTCTTTATTATAGGCCATACCAAAAAACTTTTTTAACAACATAAAGGCAGTTTTTTATCTTAAATTCAATAAACGAATCAGATTTTTTCTTAAGTTACTGGATTGCCAGGAAATAATCCAAACTTTGTTTTTTCTTATGGCGGCCATATTAAAATAACACATATTTGGAATCAGTGTGTTTTTCTGAGAATTTTGATATACCACATGTAACATTTAATAAAATTGGGTAAGTTTAAAAAATGAAAAAAAAGAAACTTATTTAAAACCCTGTATTTTGAAAATGGAGCTTTTAGGCGAATCTAACTTTTTATCTTGAAATAAGTCAAAAAAAAATTCTTAATTTTAGGAACTAATATCAAAAACACCCTGTATAATGAAAATAATTATGTATGAAAAAATTATTTAAATAAAATATGACTATTAATAAAAATAAAACAATTCAAATATTTGAATAATCATAAAAAATTCTAGGTTTTATAAGATTTAACAAAAAAATTTGAAAGTGATTTTTTTGTTGATTATTATTAAAATTTAGAATATTTATGTTAAAATATTGAAACCCACCTTCTTCATTAGTTTTCTAGTATGGAATTTTCCAGGTTTGATTGGCGGTGAAAATTAGCTAACCTCAATTTCCCGAAGACGTTGAAGCTCAATCACATGTCACCCAGCACGCACGTTGTACAGCCCATGCTCTTCACGGCGTCGCGACGTGCACTACACGAGTATCACCAGGTTACTTGATAGCGCCGCGACGCCAAACTGCGCTAAAGACGCGTGCAACGCACGCGCTTCCGCCCCTCTTCGCGAAAATAAGGGTAACCACTTGGCGGCAAAAATTAAATATTATTCAAGTGCACCGAACTGAAAGGTAAACCCACTATTCCCTCGTCGGCGTCGCCTGTTTTCTCACAAAACAGAAAATGTTCATTAATTATTTTTTATTTTTTATAAGTATGTTAATTATGGAATAGTTACCGGAATCAATTATTTTCGGGGCAAGGGTAAAGGGAATGAGTTTTTTCGCACGCGAAGTCCTTCGAGGGTGCTCTCGAGAGGTGCTCTTGTGGCGCCTTCTGGCGCTGACAGGTGAAAAATCACCTCTTCACACGTCCTCGCGACGCCATCCGCACCCGAACGCACCTAAAAACCCTCGCCGATGCTTGCTTAAAAGGAAAAATAAACAAACAAAAGAAAATCGAAAAAACTTGCAAAAAGGAAAACTATCAAAAATACTACTAACCCAAGCAAAAATAGAAAAGAATAAATAATAGCAAAAACTTGCTCCTATAATTTAATTTCATTCCATTTTTAGCAAAAACAGGAATTTCAAATATAAAAGCTTTTATAATTGTTTTTAAATATGTATAGGTCTGCCTTCATTATTTTAAACTAAAGTTGAATATTTTACGGTAAGTAAGTTTAATGTGTGGTTAAAAATTTAAATCGATATACTAAGTGAAATGATGGAAAAGCCAATGTGAATGTTCAGGGTAAAAACAATGCGGGCGGCAGGTGATTTATAAAATATGGTTTTCAGGTGTTGCCATAACCATTATGTCTTCATGCAATTGATAAGAAGTGTGATTCATTTTAACTTTGGTAAAAAAGAAAAGAAGTAACGCACCAGAGAGGTAGGTTATACGTTAGAGGCGCTATCCGGATTGGGGGGGGGGCTTCCATTGATGGAGGACCAAAGAGCGAACCTTGCTACCGACCATGGTTCATACTTCGGTGTCATAAACTAAACGATCTATGATGTCAAAAAATATTCATTCGAATGCGGTTAGTCCAAAAATGACAGTCCAATTTATGAACCAACCCGAAGCAAAGCTAATCAAAATCGCTTAATACATATCTTATGTTTGGTTAAATAAATATGCAGGGTGTTCCGTTTAGACTTCATGAAATTTCATAATCAAAAACCAAAAAAGTAAAAGTCTATCTTTGTAGTTTTAAAGTTACAGTGTGTTGAATTTTGTGTCACCGATTTCTGCGAAACATTAGTACATCGCTAAGGAAGAACTGCGTGAAGGTGCGTCCACACTACAATCGGCAGTGCGAAGATTTTCTGGATATAGCAAGCCCAATTAATAACATCAGCTTTTCAAAATCAGTGTTGGTCATTCGGAAGAAATTTCTGAAACCAACATCGCACCGGTATTCTAAATTTAGCTCGTCCCTTTCATCCAAAACCAAGTCCTTCATAAAATCACATGTTCTATATTTACTTCGGGCTCTGAGAGTTGGTCGGACCCAAAATCTCCTTTTTCTCCGATTAGAAATGCAAGAATCAACGACTAAAGCAGCAGCAGCAACTAACATCACCTCGTCATCGCCCATTTTGACGACAACTGCATTCACAGTGCTACTAAAGTGTGGACGCAGGCCAGACCGTTCGGCATAGTGTGAATGCACCTTAAGGCTGCAGAATGAATAAAAAAAGGCAAAAGCTCCAGTTCCAGACTACAAGGCATACAATAAAATCTTGTAAGACGGTGACTTCCTACAAAGATTGGAGTAGCGCTCATTAAAAAATCAGGAACGGGTGGAGAAGAGACCTACTCTTGCAGACCTACTAGATAGAATGGAGAAACTACGAGAGCAAATCATTACTTACCCCAAGACTACTGGCAGACCTCGAGGACAACGGGGGCCTGGCCGAAAATCAATTTGGGTTTGGGAGCGGAAGATCGACCATGAACGCAATTGAGAAAGTAAAAGATATTGCAATGCTCGAAAAATCCAAATCATTAATAACCAGAAGACTATGCGCCTTATAGTCCGGTCAATTTAGACATGCAAGGATGCAAAAATTAGTGTAGAGCTAAAAATTAGTATGAATGTTCGGCACACCATTATAAATGAATTCTGTATAGTCCCCATCGATCCCGTACCTGGAAAAATTTTATTCAAGATCAAAAGTCTTAAAATGGGTTTTTCGCAATTTTCAGCAAAACGGTAAGTTTTATCATAAAATTAGATTTAACCAAAATTGCAGATCATATAATTATCTATAAAAAATGTTTTTATACTTTTTTTCCTAAGAGCCACCATTTCTGATATATAACGATTATAAAAATTGTAATCTTCATAATATGCACATTAGATTCGTAACCGTCTAATATTCACAATAACGGGTACATTTTTTAATCAAATTTCAAAAACTCGGTCTCGAATTAAAGGGGAATGTTTGTGTTATAACCCTATCGTAATGGATTTTTTTTAAACGACAGGAAAGCTTTTAAAAGCGCTCCCGAAAAAGTCATTTTTTCGCGGTTTTTTTTCGAGAGTCCTTCGAACCGACTTTGAAAAATCGTAGCTCCGCCGGGTTCGGAATAGAAACTACCAAATCGGGCCCCCGTTTTTCCCACATTCTCATTTACTACATCCAAAATTTCCGACCCTCCTAGGTTAATCCTGTGGCAAGAGCGAATTTTTCTTTGAAAACGTCAAAATGGTAATATTACTTAGCTTTTGACTGTAGCCGGAAAAATCTGCCAATAGCATTTTCATAAAGAGGAAACAGACTTACGTACCCATAAAGGAGCACTTTTTCGAATTTTTTGTTTGTATCTCATGTTCTGACGTTTGAAAATCGGGGTAGAATTTTGGACATTTTTTAACGAAATGTAAAAAATCGTACCTACCAAACGACTGGACTGATTTTAATGAAACGCGCTTTATATTGTAGCTAAAAGTACCGTTAATGCCCAGAAAAATAATCGGTTGTATCCGGCACGTCCAGTGGCGTCGGGATTTTTTTCCTCAAAAGCATAGAAAAATATCGATAAAAAACGGCGCATAGAGAAAATTCGTAGAGGAAATGTGGACAAAATGGAACAAAAAATGAAAAATAGCTACACGTGACCTGCAAGAGAATTGATTGAACGAGGTCGGTTTGAAGTTTTGAAATCTCTATCTTTTCATTTCACTTCACACCGACCTATTAAATTTAAAATTGTGTTTTTTCAACCCCCAGCGACCAACATAATCGCTTTAAGGTAACAACACATCCTATCGTCTAACTAAAATATGCGTTGAAATGAGATTTTCAAGTACTACTACGTAACGCGTGGACTTATTTCAATGTCTAAAAAAAAAAACTCAAAATTTTAATGGCGCAAAAAACTTTGTAAAAAAATGCGAATTTGTGAATTGTTTTACCCCTCTGTTCCTTCATCGATTTTAACGATGATAGCTTATCTTAAAGGTTTTTGCGAAGGCTTTTACACAAAAAAAGATTCGTTTTGATATCTTGATTCGTTTAGAAATTATGACTGAATAACCGTTTAAAATTTGAAAATTTGAAAATTTCACTTTTGGACGAAGAAATTTCTATGAAATTTTTGATTAATCGGAAAATAATTAATTTTGACCGAACCAGTTGGCCGATTAGAACAATTTATGGTTTACATTGACCGATAGAAAAATATTTTTACTTGTATTACAGCTTCAGTGATGTGTATACGTGGCGTACTTATGCATATTATGAAGATTACAACTTTTTCAACTTTTATAATCGTTATATCTCAGAAACGGTGGCTCTTAGGAGAAAAAGTATAAAGTCAGTTTTTATAGATAATTATATGATATACAATTTTTGTTTAACCTAATTTTATGATAAATCTCACCGTTTTGCTGAAAAACACGAAAAACACATTTTTAAGACCTTTGACCTTGAATAAATTTTTTTTCAGGTACGGGATCGATGGGAACTTTTCAGAATTCATTTATAATGGTGTTCCGAACATTCATACCAAATTTTAGCTCTACGCTAATTTTTGCACGCTTCTGGTCTGGACTTCTGGTCTTTAATAATTTTGATTTTTTGAGCATTTCAATATCTTTTACTCCCAAACCCAAATTGATTTTCGGCCAGGCCCCCGTTGTTCTCGAGGTCTGCCAGTAGTCTTGGGGTAAGTAATGATTTGCTAATTTTTGCACCCTTATTACTATTTTTAGGACTAAATTAACCGGACTATTATAGTATCAATAGATGTTCAGAAAATGCTTTCAACTCCCCATCATGGAGGCAAATAGTATATGAACTAAGGTAAATAAAGATACCCAGTTACCTCCTAACCCCTAATAATAATACAAAGCTGTTTCACGGAAAGTATCCTCGATCCTCGATAAAGATAAGACGATATCAATTACAACTTATATTCCGCAGGGGTAGGTACTAGGACCCCTCCTGTGGAATATCTTCTGAAATCCAAGACAGTGGAGTTGGTGATGTGATGTGCGAAAAATATATGTAAAATTTATTGAAACTACAAAACCAAATCCAAAAAGTCACATTGTTTCATCAATCTCAAAGATTGTCAAAATAACTAACTGAAAGTTCTACGAAAAAGTAGAACGAAAGAAATTATAATAAATACAAAAAATGTAAATTGAGGTGCTATTATTGTCTTGCATCGAAAAATTCCGAAAAATTCTTTGGTACATCGTTAATAAGTTCAGGGTTTATTCCACAGTATTGTTTTCAGCTCCTCTTCAATTATCTGTTCTTTTTGAAATTTTACGACTGCATTCATTTAGTAGACGCTGTGAAGTATTCTTTTTTTCTCTTCAGTCGAATTCTGTGCATATGTTTGTTTAGATTAAAATACAGTATCCAGTTATTAGTAATCCCGTGAGTTCCATTTATATATGCAACCATATTAAAGGTTTTCATCGATTAAGTCGAAGTTTCGAAAAATCATGGTTTTTTAATCTTTGATATCGAAGTTCAGAATTTTCTACCCTAGTATTGTTTTCAGCTCTTTTTCTCTTTTGCTTTCCAAGAATGACTATTCTTTAAAGGACAAGGTGAGCTAAAATGATTGTGGTCACTTCAAATTTCCCGCCTAAAATTCTGGGGAATTTGTATGCTTCAAGTTCATAGTAATACAAAATCATGTCAAAATCAAAACAAAGTAACTAGACTTCACAAAAGCAGAGGCGTAGGTGTAATTTTTACCGTTGTGTCAAAACTTCAGATTTTTGAATCTCGTTATTGTGCCTTCTATTTCATAAACGTTTTGTGTTAGCATCTGCTTCGAAAATGAAGAAAAAGATTCTCAATGTTTGACATTTGCTGAGAAATTAGAGATTTTGGAAAAAAATTTTGCTACGCCATTGGATTACTAGGAGATTATCTTTTTAAGATTTCAGTTGTACTAACCTGCGTATTTTGTTGCCTACATATGAAACCACAATCATTTTAGCTCACCCTGTACGAAATACGTACGATGTCTTCACTCAGTGGATTCTGTAGAGTCTCATCCTCCTCTAGGCATCCATGACATATATAGATGATAAATTCTATTTGATTAGACAAAAATGTCTAATTCTCCTCTATATAGTAAACTTCGAGGAAAAAAACCCGGAAAATTTTACAGGACGCTTACTGATCCGAGAAATTTTTCGGGACGTTTACTTGTGTAGAATAGAACCCGGCTGTCCCTGAATATCCGGGATGAATAATGGTCACAACCTACTGTTCCAAAAAATATGTATAACATAATGGTTATCCTAGATGTCCCCTTAACTTTTTTTAATTAAAATCGTTTGTATTATATGGGATTAGTGATTGTGTTTACACCTGCAACAATAATCTTATGTTTGAAATTCCTGGAAGAACAATTTCCGAGTATCAGCTTTAGGCTTTTTGCAATTTGCAAATTGTTTACACTAATGCAAATGGTTTTCCACATTCAAGGAATCTTTATTATTTAATACAACTTACAAATTTAACTTCCAAGTAAGAAATAATAACAATCACTAAGAAAAATGAGCGGAAAATCGATTTGACATCTTTTAGTACTAGGAACTGAATGCAAATTTTATTAAGAAAGCAATAATAATGAGAACGTAGATTTATATTTCTAGAGTTTTGTGTTTGTACAACTTTGAATTTATAATAATAATTGTTTCTTCAAACAACGAAAGATTGAATGAATATTTACGATTTTTTTGGTTTAGAGTTGATGACAGAGTTGTAAAGTATCCCCAGTTTATGGTAATAGTTCGATGCTGACATCTGATTGGTTAATTCATAAGTGGAGAAAATTAAAGTAGTTTTGGATTTTAAATAAAAAAATCGACATTGAAAACGATCTTGAATTTTTCGGGTTGGAGTTAAAAGCTATCAAAACTTGTAGTGGTGTCGCGGAGGGGTTGAAGGGGGTCAAAAACGAAGGCAGCAACTTCTACATTTCCCCGTTCTCCACTTTCGGCGTGTACAAAGCACTGCGTTTGAAGGCAGCGGTCGCCATATTGGAAAACAAATTGCACGCGCTGTTTGTGACAGCCGCTAGATGTCTCAAAGAGCGGACTCACAAAGCGTTCCTGCCTCTGACAACTTCAACAACTTCGGGCTTCGTTTGTTCGCCGCCAGAAAAACAACTGCTCACCGGATTACACTTTAGATTGAAAATCTAAAATGTTATATTGAATTTATTTTTTAGATCGCGCGAGAGTTGAGAACTGTAAGCTACTACGGCGATTCGCGGAAAGCGCCTTTCAAACGCACACTGAAAATTCATTTAAGTTTATTTACTTTTAATACAACAATGGAGAAGAGAAGTTGCGAATTGATGTTTTAGAAACTCTTGGGCTTGAGGGTGCACCAGTAAAATTAATTATAACTATAGAACACCTGAAAGTGAATTTATTTAAAAACAAAAAAATCATATACGATCGATATATACATTTCTATAGTTGTTAATTACAATACACAACACTTGGCAATAAAGTAATATTAAAAGTTGTCTGCAGAATTAATATAATGAATAAGGTCATTATTTGCCTATTGGTTTTTGAAGACTGAGAACTGAGGTATCCATGAAAGATGAAGGGGACGAGGTGGTGTAGTTCGCCGAGGACAAAAAGAGGCATTCAGAGTCTATTTTATTTTTTTAAATCTTATTTATGGCATCAACAGTTTTCTCTATTGCGCACCAAAAAATGTCCCTGATGCTCCCTAGATCCACCACTGTTCATTACTACATATTATTTCATCATCTCATTTCGTGGTCTCTACTAGGTATTTTTTTAGAAAGCCACTTCACAGAAACAGAGCAGGATTCAAAATATAAATGAAGCCCATATTAGTAACCATTTCATCAAAAGGAAAAAATACAAATACACCAAAGGCGCAATAAAGTTTGACCTAAGATGAGATACAAAAGATACAAGTCTGTAACTCCACCTTGTACGGTACAAGCAGAGACGGACTGGCTCATCAGATCGGCCCGGGAAATAAACTCAACACCGGCCTCATGTTCTCCAAATTTTTGTCTCATTAGCCGGGCGAACTTAGGGAAAGCGCGGCAGGCGATTCTTTAAAAAAATTTCATACTTCAGAAATACAAGATCATCATAAAGTGTCGAATAAATTCATGCCCTTCCAAGGGTGTATTGCATCTCGTAATCGGCCTAATGATAATAAATAAAGACATTCAGGGTATTGGTATGGAATATGAAATAAATTTCTTTTCCATGACCATGAAAAATTTCGTTTTTTGAAGAATAATGGATTAAAGTAGCTTTTCGACCCAATAAGAAAGCTGTATATTTTCATTATTCGTGGCTGTTGTAGTTGACTCTACTATTGAAGGTGACGCTGAGTGCTTCCGTTCATAGAAAATTAAATTAATAAAAATGTTTGGAAATAGATATATTTATTTTATTCCTTTAATGAACCTGAATTTCTTTATTTATTATTAGTATTATTTTGAATACAATTAGACCGATCTTGATATATAATACATCATTGGTAAGACAATTGAAAAATTTTCAAAGATGTATCTCAGGTCCACCTCCCAATTTATAATTTCGTTCGATGACGTCGTATATTATACAGGTGTGACATCACAAATGTAGAAATAAATAAAAAATCACATTAAGTAAAGCAGAATATGACTCGCAGTTTTTTCGTAGGTGTTTTGTTTTGGAGTTAAGCAGTTAGAAATTTTAACAAAAAAAATCCAAGAACAAAATACACTTTTTTAAATAAGAAAAAAAGCACATTTGATAAGTAAATTCCAATAATTAAACCTAAAAAGATAATATAATAAAAGATAAATGTTAAGGCCAGAGGTGGAAGTCCTAGACCCTTGTTTTTGAATATCGAAAAAATCGATTGTTGAATAAGTTGCGAGTTTTTTAACAAATAAAAAAACGTGCATAAGGAAGTGAGAAAAAAAATCTGTCACCAAATAACTTATGAGGTCATTCTAAACAAAAATGTTAGCTGTAACAAGGGTTGCCAGATTTTCAAAATGATAGATCGGGACACCGCGAAACAGGTGAAATTTTTAAAATTTTCAGGTCAAGTATTTTCCTGACACCTCCAAAATACAGGGTGTCTCACTTTTTTTCCAGCATAATTTTTTTTAGATAATAAATGTCATTCTGAACAAAAAAAATTCCTATGAACTAATATTTTTTCTCGCCTCCTTAAGAAGTTACAACAATTTTAAAATTTCAAAATATTAATGATTTTTTAGAACACCCTGTATAAATTTTATTTTATTTCAATTTTTAAAATTTAAATCAAGTATGCTTTGGATTTTGACATTATCTGTAAGCCAATCAGATAGGTTAATTTTTAAGACCTTGTATAAAACCATAACTGAATAACGTATATGTATAGAGAACACAAAAATCGTTAAATTAAAAATTTTTTCTACTTCTATAATTTTATAATTTTTCACCAATATCGGGATTTTTAGTGTCAAGTCGGGACTCGGGATTTGTCTCTTGAACTCGGGACAATTCCGCTAAAATCGGGACATCTGGCTATCCTGCCTGTAACAGCGCTGTTAAATTTGACAGTCTCCATGATGCAAAAAACGCTATTCTGTAAACTTTTCTGTAACTTAATGGCAATCTATAATAACATTTTCGGTATTAAAATACATTGTGCATCAATGTAAAATTATTATTGATCGATGTTATTTTAACACAGAAAATGTTTTTTTACTTCGCAGTTAAGTTACAGAATAGCGTATTTTTTGACATCAGGGTGAATGTCAAATTTAACTGCGCTATCATTTTTGTTCAGAGCAAACGATAGTTTCCGTATGCGTAAACAATAGTCTATCTTACAGACTTCCACCTCCGGTCTCCCATTATATTTCTGTCATCAGTCGGTCTCCTCAAGGTGCCGACCTCTCGGTAATTTCCCGATGGGCCAGTCCGTCCCTGAGTAATTTCATATGCCTAGAATTTACGTTTCTAACTCGAACAAATAATAATTTAGTACCGGCTGTCCAGGAAAGTTTTGCCATCTTGTTTGTTGAATTTATCGAAAACTGTTGCCAAGAAGATCCTAAATGGAAATGAATTTCATTTTTTGAAAATTTCCTGTGAAGGTTCAACTGAGAAAAATTTTAATGAAAGCGGTCATTCGAATACATAAAGTCATCGAATTATCCATCCCGCAATCAGGACCGTCTTAAGTGTAATCAGTCTCTGGGTACTAGAAAGTTTTTGGGTTCGATTTGAATAGATTTCTTGGAGTAGCCCCAACGGCCCTCAAGCAAGGTCGGTCCTGGGGATAATTTCCCATAATTTTCTTGATAAAATTTTAAATCTTAACACCTAATAGTTGTTCTTAATTTAATTATTATAATTTGCAATTGAAACGAAAATGATAACTAAACTGTTACGTTAATGTTTCTTTTTAGGTATATATGTAATACATTTTGGGTGGGAAGATAGAAGATGTCGAAATAAACGATTAACAATCCCTTTAGAGCTTAGGAGAGCATCATCCGTTATTTCGGCAGCAGTTGGAACGACGCCACCTGGTGGACCTTTGCTGATGCTCTGTCGCACACACTTTCTGCACACATATACAAACATAACATTTATATTAAATACACATTACCGTGGAATAATTATATTCCGACCTGGCATGGATCAATGATGTTTATAGAGAACGAAGCGCGCCTCAACTAAAATTCAGTTTCGAACGAAAACACCTGCGTAAACAATTTTCCAATCTAACACGCGTTTATTATATCGATTTTAAAATTAACGAACACCAATTCAAATAAATAAACAGTTTATATAATGTGGTTTGTGTTGTATTAATTTCATTATTGTTTATAATTATTACTGTTTACTTTTGTAGAATTACTTAGAAACAGATGCACAAAAAATAAAATAATTGAATTTACATGGAAATTCTAGTACCGAAAACTAAAAAAATATGTTTTATTTACAGTAAATCGGTGTGTATTATCTTGATGAGAACATGAAAAGTACAATATAAGATTATCAAGCCTAAAACGGTTAGAATTTGAAAATTTTGAAAATTATAAAAATTTTGAAAAATATGTAAATTTTGAAAATTCCGAAAATTTTAAAAATTTCGATAATTTTGAAAATTTCGTAAAATCTTCAAGCTTGTCTATCTGCCGATCGTAAGAAACGATTTTATTAGGAATATAAAAAGAACTTTGTGATGGATATTTTATTTTGAAAATCTTCAAGAAATGGAAACAAACCAATTTTTTTCTTTGGGATTTGTTTTCAACACAAAAAGTACTTCTTTTCCTTCTAAACTAAAACAATATACAGAGTATAAGATAAGATACAGTAAATTCAAATTAGATTGAAACCATTGACATTGCAAGGTAGGAAACCTAAGTTTCCCACAGTTGGCTACACTGAAACGAACGCGTTTTGTTCCGGTGAAAAAGACATCGCGAATATTTTAACTGCACTATTTGTAGTTCTGAAAAAAACTGTTTTTTATAAAATTAGCAACACAGAAGAAAAACTGCTGAGAGACGCTTAGGTTAAAATGACAGATTAGAATAAAATTTGAATGAAAATTAACTGGTACACAAACTTAGCAAGTCTAAAATCACTACAGAGTATGTTTGGTTGCATAGTTCCGGTTTCAGTCTTTTTTGAATTATATCATGGAGTATGGATACTGGATATTGCATCCATACTCCATGATTATATAAAGTAAATTTTTCGCTCAAATGCTGCATTTGTGAAATACAAAAGGTGTTAAAGTTATTTCATTTCTAGAAAATAACATCAAGTACTATATATTTCTAATGATATTAGATTGCCAAGAAAGTAATTTCGGTTGTCACACATAGAGAGCATTATTTAAATTTTTTTGAATGAATTATGTGAGTGATGTTCTTTGTATTTTGACAGTTGATATCAGTCATATCAAAGTTTATTTAAGGCGCGTTCCACTAAAGACTCACAATGCCCACGACGACCGCAAAGTCATTCTACATAAGACCGCGGTTGTTTCTTTCGTGCATAAAAACGTGATCGATGGCTACCGCAAGAAGCTCACAACGACCGTATTTAATCGTGGGCTTCTGTGGTCGTTTGTTGAATGGTGACGTTTTGAGCTAGTGGAACGGGAAAATTTTGCGGTCGTGGTCGTGGGCTTTAGTATTCATTAGTCGAACGCGCCCTTAGGAACACGTAGTGTGTGATTTTGTGTGAAGCTGTTAGTTGAGAATCAATTTTAATATGGAGTGCAAGAACAAACATTTTTGGCATATTTTACTTTTTTGTTTTCATAATGGAAAGAAAGCTGCAAAGGCTCACAAAGAGATATGTAAAGTTTATAGTGTGGAATGCATAACAGTGCGCATGTGTCAGAATTGGCTTAAAAAATTCCGTTTTGCAAATTTTTCACTCAAAGATGACCAACGTTCTGGTCGACCTACTGAAGTTTATGATGACCAAATTAATGTCATTATTAAAGAGGATCCTCATATAACTGTTCGAGAGATTGCAGAGAGGTTACATGTATCGCACACAACTATTGAAAATCACTTAAAACGTCTTAGGCTCGTTAAGAAGCTCGATATTTAGTTTCCGCATGAATTGAAAGATATTCACTTAACACAACGAATCAATATTTGCGATATGCATCTTAAGCGCAATAAAAACTATCCTTTCTTGAAAAGAATCATCATTGGTGATGATAAATGGGTCACCTACAGTAACATCATTCGAAAACGATCATGGTCCAAGTCCAAGTCCAAGCACGAAGAACGAGCACCTACCACATAAAAATCTGAATTGCACCAAAAAAAGATCATGCTGTCGATTTGGTGGGATTATAAAAGTGTTTTTTTATTTTGTGCTGCTTCCAAGGAACCAGACAATCAATTCAGATGTTTACTGTTAACAACTGGCGGTACGGGGGGCCCGTTCCACTAATGAACACTGAAGCCCACCACCACGACCGCAAAATTTTCCCGTTTCACTAGCTCAAAACGTCACCATTCAACAAACGACCACAGAAATACACGAATAAATACGGTCGTTGTGAGCTTTTTGCGGTCGCCATCCATGACGTTTTTATGCACGAAAGAAACAACCGCGGTCGTATGTGGAACGACTTTGCGGTCGTCTTGGGCATTGCAACTCTTTAGTGGAACGCGCCCTGGATGAAGCAATCAAAGAGAAACGGCCAGAATTGGCAAATCGTAAAGGATGATTATACATCACATATCTTTGGTAACTCGTGGGAAGTTATTGGAACTTGGTTGGGAAGTGATGTCGCATCCCCCATACAGCCCTGACCTGGCACTATTTGATTACCATTTATTTCGAAGTTTGCAGAACTCTTTGTATGGTAAAAATTTCACAAACGACGAAGAATGGAAGACAATATTCTTCAGTGCGTCGAAGAAGACCCTACACGAAGCACCAGAGGAATTGCAGACGAATTAGAAGCTGATAGAAAATTAGTTTGGGACGTTTTGAAACAAGAACAGTACCATCCATATCATTACTGCAAGGTACACGAATTGTTACCTCAAGATTACAATCACCGACTAATTTATTGTAATTGGTTACTTAGAAAAGTTGAGGAGGATCGAATTTTTACGTCAAGGGTGATTTGGACTGACGAGGCAAATTTCAGTAAGGATGGAATGTTTAACCAACATAGTAATCACTATTACGCTACAAACAATCCATACCTTACACATGAAAGAGGACATCAACATCGTTTTAGTGTAAATGTTTGGGCCGGAATATTAGGGAATCGATTAATTGGACCTTTCATAATACCAGATCGATTGGGAAGAGAAAATTTCCTTCAATTTTTAGAAAACCAATTAGATAATTTCGTGGATAATATCCCACTAGCAGTAGCACGTAACACCTGGTTACAATTAGATGGTGCCCCAGCGCATTACGCGCTACAGGTGAGGGGCTGGTTAAATCAAAATTTTCCTGGCAGATGGATTGGTCGCGCAGGTCCCATTGCTTGGCCTCCAAGAAGTCTTGATTTGACCCCTCTCGATTTTTTTTTCTGGTCATTTGTAAAAAAATACGTGTATCGTACTAAAGTCCACAATGTGGAGGAACTTACTAACCGTATTTACCAGGCTGCACAATTAGTTAATGCAGCCATGCTAGATCGAGTCCAAAATTATATTGTAAGAAGAGCTGAGATTTGTTTAGATGCAGAAGGACGTAATTTTGAGCAGTTCCTTTAGTTTAATTTATTATTGTCGTTATCTGTTTGTATATTGTTTATTGTGTTCGCTTTAGCAATACTTTAAATTTTCTCTTTTGTGTATTATTTAAAGTAAGTTTTTTTAAATGTTTTTAGTTATTTATGCATGCCATTGGTTGTTATGGAAAAAAATTACACCTGATCATGGCATTTTAATTTAAATAACTAAAATTAACACAGAGTTGCCAAATTTAAGATTTTAAAAACACATATATCTTCGAGGTAAAGCAACAAAGAATTTTTTAATTATTTTTCCCTTGTTCTCTAAGAGTTCCTCAACATCGCACCATTGCGTTGGTCCGCGAATTTTCCAGCACCCTGTATACGACATGAATTAATAATAATTGTTCAAAATGTGCACCAATAAAATCATTATTCACAAAAATGAAATAATTCTTTCTAAACACAAAGAGTTAACATCTTGAACTTCGAAAATAAGCCAAAGAATCTATTTCTGAAAGTAAGAAAATGTGTTCAAAAAGATAAAAAGATAAACAAACTTGAAGATTGATGTTAAAGATTTGGATCGTTAATTATACTAATAAATAACAAGAATTCCTTGAATCCAACTTTTATTAAATATTAATAAGTTGTTCATTTTTGTAGAAGAAATTTTATTCAGTTCAGGATTAATTAATTATTAAATTGTTAATCCAGAAGTGTTAGGAAACGATATTATTTCTATATTTAAAAAATTGAATATGATTATTTAATGATTTTCCAGCAATTCATTATAGCAATCACCCTGTATAACAAATTGAATTTATAAAATTAATAAATGGAGGGGATTTGACATAAAAAGCAGCTTTATGATTTACCACCTGTCAAAGTGACTTTTAGTTTGTTTTACATAACCTCTAACCTTGTAAACAATCAATAATCAAAAAAAATTTAAAAATATATCGCAATGGATGAAAGCAAAGGCACGCCTGAAAGCGACTTTAGCATTGAATGCTTTCAAAATTACACTGCTCCAGAAGTATTCATTCAAGGACTTGCCGGAATTGTAGACCAACAAGATGTCGAATCAATGATAATTGCACAAAAACAAATGTAAGTAATATTTTATTTATTTATTAACTCCTTATATTAAAAATAAGTAATTAACTTAATTTTCCTTTTGTAGGTTACAACGCTTTGAAAAAACAAATGAGATGCTAACGAACTGTAATGCTTTGAGCGCTTCTCGTTTAAAATCAGTAGCTCCAGAATTTAAGAAACATACTGCTATGTTGGTGGATATGAAGAAGGATTTAGATTATATATTTAAGAAAATACGAGCTATTAAAACAAAGTTATCAAACCAATATCCTACACAATTTGCAGAAGCGTTACGTAGTAGTTTGGCCGAAGAATGTGAAGAAGACGACTTTAGTGCTGATCGAGGTGATGTTAGTTCCATTAAAAACGTAAACATTTCTGACGAAAATGAAGGAGATTTAAAGTAATGCCTAACTAAATTAAATTACAAAAACGGCTGTGTTAATTTTTATTTTGATTAAATTAAGTAACTCATTAATAATTAAATAACAACTAAAAGTAAATTAAAAAATAAATTGTGTTTACTTTATAAATAAAGTTAATTCTGCATCTTATTACAAAGTTCTTTAGCCTTACGTTCAAATTCCTTTCGATTATGCATATACTCATTCGCAATTTCAATCATTAAAGGATCATCTGGGTTTGGTGTTTGTAACAGCATCCTTACAGCAATTAAAAGTCCTTCAATACCAATCATGGGCTTCCAACCCCCTTTCGGAGGCATTTTTATCAAGTCTAAGCAAATCCTTCCATTGTCATCAATGTTAGGATGATACACTTTGGTTAAAAACTTGATGCTCGGGGGAACAAAAGGATAATTATCGGGTATCAGTATTTCCAAATTAAATAATGCGTTTTGGTATGGAGTTTCATCAGGACCAATTATTTGTGCCTCAAGATGTTGCATGTTATCATCCTTGGGGCTTACCGATATTCCTTTAGGTGGAGATTTTGATAATTTTGCTAGTTCACGTGTAAGCCTATGATCTCGCTGCATTTTAAAAAAAAAATTGTGATTTTTAAAAGTTTTATAGGTTAGACACAACCGTTAACCATAGAACATCAAAGAGTCGTAAAACCCGCCAATAAAAAGTTGGTAATAATTTTTATTATAGGTTAAACCGAGGCTTAAATTTATTACAAATCGAATCCTAAAGCATATTTAATTTTGGTCCTATATTTGTGATGCAACACAAAAGGAAATAACGCAAATTGACTCGCTTTACCTATTTTTAGGCAACACAACATGCAATAATCAAGTTCATTATTTATGCGACATCTATGAACAAAATATTGAAAAGCTCCATTTTCATAAGAAAATAAAATCGAAAATATTGTGTAATAAGCTTATCCAAAGTTTTTTTTAATATTCATAATTCGTCTAAAAATAAAATAACAAATGATGTTTAAAAAAAATTTATTAGAATATAATTTGAAATTAAGTATTAAGATTATAAAACACAAGTTTATAATTTGTACATTTATTTCTCGTTTATACAATAATAATTTATGTAAGCAAACCTGCATAAACAAACATTGAAAATAATAAAAAAAGATACAAAAATTTTTCGAGTTACAACGTTGATTTACCTGTTTCTTAAGAAATATTAGATTAAATTAAACTAAGATACTACTAATTAAACTCCATTATAAGTTTCCAAAACGTGCTTCTTATAATCATCAGGTTTTCTCCATAATTGCGCAGCTACATCATTTAAAGGACTATCAACATTTGGTTCGCTCAATAGTGCTTGAATGGATAACAGAATTGTTCTAACATCATAAAGCGCTGACCACTTATCTTTAAGGATGTCAAGACAAATGTTTCCACTTGTATCGACATTTGGATGAAAGCAAGCGGTTATGAATTTAACGACAGGAGCCACATACGGATAAGAATTAGGAAATTGTAAGCTTAGCTTGTAAGTTTGATTTTCATAAACTGTCTCTTTAGGTCCAGTGATTGTGCCGATCCATTTGAATAAGTTCTCGCCTTCGGGGAAAGCAGATATATTTTTATCGGATGACATCATTAAAGTCATTAATTCTTTATTCAACCTGCAATAACCATTCCATTAATTTAAATAACTCATTCTTAACACCACGCTTATATTAATTAATATAACAAATGATTTGGGATGAGTTGATTGAATGAGGTTAGGTTTTTTGGGGATTTACAAACCTTTTTGTAACGGCGTGGTTGTCCGATGAGATTTTTTTGCTATCCTCGCTTTGTTTTACAGACGATTGCTGTTCGTAATGTGGATTCACGTTTTGGGCCATTTCAAACATCCGAAACTAGACAAATGACTTACAAGACAAGACGTTAATAAAATACACTGCTTGGTAACGAAATTTGTTTTAAAACCCACCAATCAGAGTCAGGGACGCATTTGAACTACTCCCATTTCATGACTCTATGATACGGACTTCTGTGACGCGATGCTCGCCTCAACTTTATACAGGGTGTTCTAACATATCCTCACCGACACTATTTATCAAATTCTGTTTAATGTGAAAAATAACTGATATATTCCAAAATTTTAATATTGGACTTGAACCTAAAGCTTATGCTTCGGAGGTACTAGATTATTTTACTAGTTTTATACCCAGATTCAGGTTAAATCGTTTAAGTTTAAAGGCCTTTAAATTTATTAACGGTTTTATGATTAAAAATATCTAACGAGTCAACTCTCAACTTGTTGGACTTCGATCTCTGGTTCATAATATACCGGGTGTAAACGAAACATGGGTCATTTCACATAATTTATGGAAATTGTGAATTTTACCTACGCATAGAGGGCGCTATAAATAGAAGATATTCGGTACTTATCAGCGTCAAAAATTGTGTTTAAAATACATTCTAGGACTTTATAACTACATATTCAACAAAACACCAATATATTTATTATTTAAAGCTTCAGTAAAACATGTACCAATGCGTTAAATAAAAAAAAATAAATACCGAATATAGAAGTTCATACTTTGCCACCAGAGGGCGAGCGGAATCTAAAAATTCCCAATAAAAATTTGAAATTTGTTCTAATGGTTCAAAAAACAGTTGATGTTATTTCCGCCATAACCGGAAGTAAATAAGTGATAAAAAGTAAATAAGAGATAAGTTTTGAAAATATTTAGTATAATTTTTTTGTTGCATGTAAATAATTATTAAATTATTAAATAATAATTACTTATAATTGGTCGAACAAAAAAGTAAGTATAAATTATTTTTTAATGGATAACTTTTATCTATTGTATCTTGTATCTGGTACCTAAATCACTAATGGGGTGATTCTGAACAAAAATGTTAGCCGTAACAGCGATGTTACATTTTTTGTTCAGAATTACCCCATAAATCTATAATAAACAAATGTCCACTATGTTCCATTTTTTAAAATACACCACTCTTCTGACCCAATTCTTCCTCTTTTGGACGAAAAACACAATAATATTTTATTTCTGCGAATCCGGTGTACCTTATCTTTTACCTCATTAAGGGGGGACATCACATTAGAGCGCGGTTTTTGTCTCAATCGAAAATCGGTCAAGTACGTTTGGTAATATTATTAAAAAACTACAAAACATATTTTTTTCCAAATTTTTTTAACACAAAATGGCGACTGTGTAGCACTTATCCGGAGACGCCTATTTTTGGAAGGAGATCCATGGGCGGTAACCTCGACTCCATAATTTTTGACTTGGAACAAAAATCGAAGTTTTTTAGTTTCTATACAGGGTGATTCACATTTATGTTAAAATTTCTCGGGTGGTGATTCCTTAGATAAAAATAAGAAAAAGAGTTCATATAAACATATATGTCCGATTCCTCTTCCTAAGAAAGTTACAGCTCTTCAAAGGTGCTGACAGAAAAGAGGTTTTTGGCCATTTATTTCAGAATGGATACTAGTAAAGCATTCAAATTTGGCATAACTCTTAATATGCATTGGACTCACGTCCATGATTTTTTTGAAATTTTTTTATTGGTTCTAAGTGGTATTTTAAGAGATCGTTGGTGGTAAAACCAATGGTAACTTTTTTAGTACTGCATTTTTATGAGATTTTTTTCAGAATATCATTCTGTAATCAAATTTACATAAAAACGTGTAGCCCAGTCAAATTAGCGTTTTGCCTCGGAATGAGTGATAAAAAGCTGGAAACTCGTATACACCTTCATTTTGGTGTTCTTAAAGCTGTCTCAAAAGTCTCATAAAATCTCGTGTCTGCGTCGTCAGTTATTAAAGGCCAAATGGCACAAAAATCGGTTTTTCGCGATTATCTAGGTTTCTATAGCTCAAATGATGTTAACATCTATTATAAAAATTGTAGAGCATAAAATTTGTGACAAATTTTGTTTGAAACATTTTTTCATGCGCTCAACCGTTTTTGAGATAAAGGTCGGAAAGCAATAGAGAGCAAATTGTGCATGCTCACTCTCTCACTCACAAGGATCTCAGATGTTTTATCTCTCTTTTTCATAACCCTAAGGTAAACGTTCCATCAATTGTGCAGCCGCCTTCACAGTTTACCTTGCATTAAGGGAATGGGAGATGCTAAGGATTTTTTGCCAGAACTCTGGTGCTGCCAGATTGTCAGATTCTTGTAAACCCATGACAAAGTGACTGCGAGAGTGAGAAAAAGCATCTGGCATAGTGCTTTTCCTCACTCTGGCAGTCACTTTGTCATGGGTTTACACGCCTCTGACAATCTCTGGCAGCTCTGGCAAAAAACTCTATCGTTTCCCAAACCCTCTACAGCATGTATGGCTCAAAAACGGTGGATCGCATGAAAAAATGTTTGAAAGAAAATCTATCACAAATTTTATGCTCTGCAATTTTTATAATAGATGTCAACATCGTTGGAGCTCTAGAAACCTAGATAATCACGAAAAACCGATTTTTGTGACCTTTGACCTTGAATAACTGACGACGCAGACACGAGATTTTATGAGACTTTTGAGACAACTTGTAAAACGCTAAAATGAGGGTGTATACGAGTTTTCAACTTATTATTTCTCATTCCGAGTGCTAGTGCTCTTTTACAAATTCGATAGAATGAGTCGTTTAAAAGAAAAGTACGTCTAACAATGTGCTTGCCGGAATTGTTGTCGTTATATAGGAACCCTTTTACATAAATTATGGAATAATTTTGGTAAAATAATAGGCCTACAAAATGTTAAGTATGGTAACCATGCCAACTGTCCTGGAAAGCACATCTTTAGATGCAATTTTCTCTTAAACGGCTCATTCTAACGAATTTGTATAAGAGCACCATTTTTGTGTAAATTTTATTAATTACAGAATGATATTTTGAAAAAAAATCTCATAAAAATGCAGTACTAAAAAAGTTGCCATTGTTTTTACTACCAATGATCTCTTAACATACCACTTAGAACCAACAAAAACATTTCAAAGAAATCATGGACGTGAGTCCAATAAATATTGAGAGTTATGCCAAATTTGAATGCTTTACTATAGTATCCATTTTGAAGTAAATGGCCAAAAACCTCTTCTCTGTAAGCAAGGGGGAAGGGGAATTGGACATAGGTTTATATGAACCTTTTTTCTTATTTTTTTTCTAATGAATCACCATCCGAGAGATTTTTACATAAATGTGAATCACCCTGTATATTAACAGCTATGGAGCCACGTAGGATTATTTCAATATATTGATTTTTGGCAAAATGGTGCACGTTTAAAAAAAATAGTTGAAAATTCAACCCAAAAAAAACGTCATAAAATTGTTCTTAAAAGAAAACCAATTAATATAAAAAAAATCCTACGTGGCTCCATAGAGAAAAGTTTTTGGAATATACTATCGAAATTTCAGATCGATCGATGAAGATTTGCCCGAGTTATGTTTCCACCCAGTTAAAAAAAGTGGTTTCGAGAAAAACGCGTTTAAAGTTTCAAGTACTGTAAAATCATATAATATTTTTATACACCTCTAATCTGCGATGCCTGCACCATACAACTGGCCTTCTAAATCTATATCCTCTTAGTTTTTGCCCCTTTTAAGAGAAAAAGAAAAATTTCGATTTTTTTTAAATTTTACTGTGATGCCCGCCCTTAAAACGCATATTTTAACTTTTTCGTTTGATCGTATTTTAATATTTTTTTGAACTTGAGTATACACGTAAAATCACATAATATATCTATTTTCTTAGAAAATTAAAAAAATGTAAAAATGGCGCCCAGTAAATAGAATAACATTGAAACAATATCTTATAAATGTTTCCTGGAAACATGCAATGTTACCTTGTATTGATACAATTGCGTTGCAGTAACGTTTCATAAATGGGTACATGTCGTAGCGCTACACGTTGTCACGGAAACCTTTCAAATTATACATTTCATAAATATTACAATGGAACGTTGTCTAAAAGGATATTACAAAACATCTCATGTTTAACTATTTCGAGATTTCAATGTTTCATTACAACGTTGCATTAATGTTGCAATGAAACGTTTAAAATACGTAACGTAACATTACTTGTTTATACTGAATAACATTTTTTCAATGTTTCATTGCAACGATGTATTCGAATTTTGCGATGAAACGTTTAAAAAACGTAACGAAACATTACATGTTTACTGGGCGAATATTTCGAAATTAATTTCTCCTGCATTATTTTTTGTTTTGGTAATTTTATCATTTATTAGTTTACGTAAATCAGATTTTTTTCAATTTACATTTATTATAGTAATTAGTCATAATCACCGTAAATAGTTGACGTTATTGTAAAACTGATTTAAATAATTCCGATAATTTTGATTTAAATATTTTACTTATTGTTATTCAAATAAAACGATGCAAATAAACATTCTAACGCTACACTTTGTTGACTTTATAGTTACAAAATGCATTTTGGAGTATATTTGATTTGTTTAATTCTACCCGTAACGGTAAATATAATCATACAATTTAAATTAATTGCGAGCCCTTTTTATATTAAATAGTTTTTGCTTTTTTAGATATTGGGTCAGACTACAAACCCGAACCCTCCAAAAACCTTTAATGAAATTTCAACTGCCATAAGACTAGTAGTTGAAGATGCAAGAAGAGAATGGGATCCACTTATAGCTTACCAAAAAATTATGTCAAATTCTACAGCTCTTGCAAAACAACTTTTGCAGCAAACTAACTGCGAAAAAATCACAGTTGATGATATGAGAAAAAAAAATCCATTAGAACTATTGGGAGTAATTGGGTCAGGAGTCGGACAAATTTTGCAAGAAGGTGGTCCTCAACTTGTGGTGTTTATGTCAATTTTATCTCAAATATTCAATCCCAGTCCAGAGGAATCTACATAGATTTTTTACTCATTCAAATTATTGACTTTTTAGATAAATTTAAACAAAATATAAATATTTTTAACATAAGTTATTTTATCATTTAAAATATACACAACTTGATGAGTGCTAGTACAGTGGGTCCCAGTCGGAAGTAGGACACAAAAGAGTAAATTTGCGGAGTAGCCTAAGCTTAGCCAGTAGTCTTTTGTTTCCTACTTATGTTTGAAATAAATTGTATATGGGGTCGGGGCGCAACTTAAATTTTATCCTCTTTTTCTTATAAGCTGACCTGCAAATTGAATACAGTAAATAGGCTTGTCTTTCGTGTCTATGTATTGAAATTGTGCTTTCCAATAGTAGTTACCAAATGGAATCAATTTAAATGTATTCATGTCTAAAGTGCAATTAATACCAGTGTAGAGTCCCTAAAAATATGAACATTACATTTAAATTAAAATAAGTACCATACCTCCACATCTTTGATAAAACAGCTTTAGTTTTAATTTTTATTTACCTTAGTCATGGGACATGTGGGTTTTCTTATCATACATGCATTTATACCTGAATGCCAAGAGGTCATTTTGGAATGTAGAAGTCTACAAACGTTATTTGTTTTCAATTCTTTATACTTTACGCATGTATCCAATGCTTCCTTACTTGCGCATCTTTCCAATTTTACTTTTCCCTAAAATTAAATCAATCGATTTATAGTGGATAATAAAAATTCTACATTTGTGTTTGGTGAACACTTTTTAAATCAAAACCAAGTAAAATGTAATGTAATGTAAAACGTCGAAATTTTTAAAATAGTAATATTATAAACAATTTTAAAATTTGACTTTTAATTTACATACAACACGTAATACAATGTTAGTGTATATTGGGTTGCCTAAAATTCATTTCTACTCCGCCCTTTTATTCCTTGTCAGTGCAAAGTAGTAATTTCTACTCCTAGGCAGTACAAAGTGTCCATAGAATCAACAAACATAAAAAGTGACATTTTAAAGCCTGTCAAACGTCACAGAAGACTGTACTTTAATGACGTTTGAAGAAAAATATTATTATTTCTTACTCTTACCCCATTATAGTCGAGGTCCTTTTCAACAATAATTTGCCAATCGTAATAATAATTATTATTAATTTTAAAAACACGTGTGTTCACATTATAAATTACCCAAGGATCCTTATTAGTACAAGGTTCTAGAAATGTATCGAATCTAGCAATCTAAAAAATTATGAAATTTAACAAATATATTCTTTCTAATTACTTACCAAATAACTTACTTTGTCATGAAACTCAAATTCTATTAGGGTTTTGCTTAATTTAATAAATAATAGAAATATGCACCAAATAAAAAGTAACTGCATTTTTTAAACCGAATTTTCTGATATAATATTGGTTATTGCAGTTGAACCTTATTTTTATTCTATATTTATTGGGTAGCGTTCGTTTTGAATATAGAACTTTTAGAAATAATAATTATTGTTGCATATACATTAACCAGAGGTAATTAATAATAATCTGTTTTGTAACTACAATTATTTTATAATTTTGCATGTAATGGAGATATACACCTTATCTACATCTGCATGGTATATGATGTTTTTTTATAACATTCTACATAATACTATCAAAAAACGATTTTCGCAATTATTAATGGTATTTAGCCAAAAATATAAATAAAGTTTTAGGAAATTCGGCCTGGGGTGATATAATTTTAAATATAAAAAAACTGTTTTAAGTTCAATTAGAATATCAGACAATTCCTCAAATTTTGGGGTTTCAAATGCTTTTGTAAGTCAAGTAGTTTTCGAGAAGAAGAATTTTTCTGATATGATTCAAAAATATTTTATATACATATAAAAGGGGGTTTATACTTTTTCCCACAACTCGAAAATAAAATTTGATATATAAATAATTATCATTTAAGGATAAACGGCTTTCAGGTTTTCAATGGTTAGTGTTAGAAGAATGTCTATATTTTTCAAAAAAAATATAGTGTGTCCAGAAATTAAGCGGCCAAATTTTAGGAAATGATTCTACAACTAATTTTAAGAAAAAACCTTCCTATAAACATGTGTCCGATTTCGCTTCCTAAGAGAGCTACAGAGCCCTTTAAATATTGTGACTAAAACTATAGTTTTTTTGTCATTTACTTGAAAACGGTTTGTAATAAAAAATTGAAATTTGGTGTGAAGACTAATACGTTTAAGATATAATTTCTCAATTTTTTTCAGATTTCTTGAAAGCTTTTAAAAAATTTCGGAGCTTTCAAAAAATCTAAAAAAAATTGAGAAATTATATCTTAAGCGTATTAGTCTTCACACCAAATTTCAAATCGTTAGTATAAACCGTTTTCAAATAAATGACAAAAAACCTAGTTTTAGTCACAATTAGTTAAAGGGCTGTAGCTCCCTTAGGAAGCGAAATCGGACACATGTTTATAGGAAGTTTTTTTTTAAATTAGTTGTAGAATCGCCTCCTAAAGTTTGGCCGCTTAATTTCTGGACACCCTGTATACAATATAAGAAGGTTACTTTAAAACATACGTAGCTAATATATTTCTTATTAATATACAATTTATATAAAAAAGATGCAATTTTCGTACATATTTTTTTACATAGAGAATATATCATAATTATGTCCCATGAAAAAATATAACAAAAGTTAGGTACAATTTATATAATTCTGCATATGTAAATACATAAATAGTACGTAACCTATTGGCGTTATGAATAGGTTAAGTACTATTTCTGTATTTTTTATATGTTTTTGAAATATAAAGCATACGCCAATTGGTTATATACATTCGCCAATAGGTTGTGTACTATTTGAATATGTATTTTATGAGATTTTTGAGTAAGAAAAAACGCCATTTATTGCGGACGTTTGTAGACGAATCCAGAATGTTCTTTATGCTGGTATTTGCAGTCCTACTTCTTTTGTGATGCATCTGTTATATAACTAATATGTTGTGTTTTATCATAAGTAGAGAATATAACGAAAGTTTTGTCTCTCTTGCAAACGTTTGTGATGTATCTGTTATATAATCAGTGTTACATAAATAGTGGAGAATCTGTCAAGTGTTAACCCAACTAGTTCCAAAATGAACTTTAGGTGGTGTTGTTAAGTTCTACTAACATTCGGTTCTTGCCTATAATCTATGGCTCTGGCATGCTGATAAGTCCTTATATAAGGACAAAACACGTGTCCATGTCTCTGCTACTCGAGGGTTGTTGCAGTATACTTTGATAATTGTAGATAAGGACTAATCCCGTTTGATACAATGGCCGAATGGACCAAATTCGTTTTATTTTAACATCAGTCCACAAGTTGTATGCTTTTTATATTACAGTTTATGTATGTATGTAAATACAATTAGGTATTTTTTATACATATAAATATGTGTTTATAATTAGTATATAACACGTTTATGTAATAAGTAATAAGATAAAAAATAATATACATTTTGCATCATTTCTAAATTTTAGGTAGCTGACATTATACCCCCTATATGCTACATAAATCTTATATAAAAGTTGATGTACGCGCTATATAGAATTTATATAACTATATAACTGTGTTTGCTGGGTTGTTCTTTGTTCTTGTGGTTAACAAAGATTGTTTACATGGTTTAAGCTGCAAATTCATTGCCGGATGATTTTGTAGACATCGTGAAGTAAACGAATTAATTAAAAGAGCTCTTATTTCTCCTGGTATAGACGATTCCGTGGAATATATGTAAGTCTTTGGTATGGGATTTTACTTGTGTTGACACAATGGCTTCATCATATTTAAAGTTTTCATCAAGTTCCACTGGTTCAGGTACAGTTGCTTTAATTGGAGAAAAAATAAATATCTAAAAATAGTAGTCTTTTAAGGAATTTTATTTTTTATATAATTGGCATTGAAAATTTTGGCATTTGCTGATCCCTTGGATTGCAATTTATCAAAGATCAACTGCTCAGTGCATTTGATTCTTTTAGGACTTTTGTCAATTCCAATACCTCAAAAAAGAGGGCGCATTCTATTTTTTCAGCGCCTTAACAGTTTTACAAGTTATGATAAGAGGCCTGTTCAAAGTGCAAAATACCAAGAAAATGGTCAAAGATCTAGAATGTTCCTTAAATGTTAGTTAATCATTGGACGAGGTTTTCACCTACAGAACGGTTAAGAACTAAATTGAATGTGAATATTGAATTTCCTCCTGGACGTCGATTCCTGAAATCACACACAGTGAATGTTAATCTCACCTTCGTCGACCGCATGCGCCAAATCTCACTCGTGAATGTTGATTCGCCTGGTTCAAACCAAGTGAATTTGGATTCGCCGGTGAAATTTTGACGCATGCGCTTTGAGGAAGATGACATTAAGATTCATTGTGCGAGATTTCAGGAATCGACGTCCTGGTGGTTTATTCTAGGACCCGTCGAGATCATGTCGTAGACGACATTCATCATTCTGTCCATTTCATTTACTTGCAAAAGTAAGAGCCTGTCCTTGTAGTCTCGTAGACAACACGATCTCGACCGGCTCCACAATAAGACACTTTGAGAGATTTAGATATGACAGATTACTCTAATGACGATCCAGATAAACGATGTTGATGTAATTTATATGTAAAGTAACCATAGTGGTACATCTTACAGAGGACATTACACTGCTTATTGTAAACACCCTTACTCACAAATATATGTACAAATTCATAATTCAACGATTCAAGAGTGACAACAGTTGAAGACCTTGCAGCAAAAAGGGGGCGCAGCTCCATTTTCGTTCTTTTTTGAGGTACTTTTACTTAATTTAAAAAACAATCTGATAATATAAATAGGGAATATAGGAAAAGAGAGGGATCTATTTATTTCTTGCAACCAAATAAATCTGATTTTTTTTAACTTAAGGCGATAGTCGGCAAATTTGAGCGCTTGATTTTGAAATTCTCTTGATATTTGCGATTTTGGTCATAACTTTTTTTTCAGTGGTGCTTTTTTAAAATTTTATCAAGTAAAAGTATTAAGTCAAAAATGAACGACTGCGGAGTTGCGCCCCCTTTTTGCCATAAGGTCCATAATTTCTGCAAAAATTGTAGTTAGTGTGGTGATGCTTTTATCTTTTATGTACTATTTTATGAGGTAGAGGGAAACTTGGCTATCAGTTATGAGAGTCTTTGTTTTTTTAAATATTCCTATAAAATTAAAATACATAAAATTTCACATCTCCTAATAAATAAAATTTAAAAATGGTTTTATGAAAAAAATTCTTGGTTAGGGGTAAAGTTTCATGGTAGATCCGCCACTGCAATTGGTAAAAATTAACTACAAAATAATAGTTAGAAGTAATGTTAAATTAAAACTAATCAATTCTTAATTTTTTATAATATTAATATGTAACACAACTTCATAATTTAAGAATTCAAAATCAGAGAATCATGTTTCATATGGTTTTATGCAAATCAACTAAAATGACGGCATGCATTTTTGTATACCTGGACAATATTATTATCATTGTTTATAGTAGTAAAAGTTAATAATTAAATGTATCTCTCAAAAACACGTACTTTATTCAATAATTAATATTCGCTGACGCCTTGAATTTAAAATTTAAACCAATTAAACAATTTTGTCAATTTTGCTAAGTAGCTATTTACGTCCTAAACAGTTGATAAATTAGAGAATATATTTAAATAACAATTATTTTAACTTATAAGTTAAATATTTCGACCTTTGACAAAAACCTACAATGTTGTTGAGAAATGGGGGTCTAATAATCATAATTGCTGCTAGTCTAAACTCCGAGGTAAATTAATATCAAATATTAACTAATAATTAATTAATTTATCAAAAAAAGATTTTAGCACAAAGTTTAAAATCATACGAAGCAATCGCAAAAGATATACTAAAATATGGCGAGGAATCGAAACCTGTGCCTGAAGGCTACCCAAGGTTTTACTACGTGAAGGATAAACTAATAAATTTATATGTTTCATTACAAGTTTATCCTGATAGATTACCCGAAGGAAAATGTGATGGCTTAATTAAAATAAGCGCTGCGATACAAGCACTTTTAGCTAATTTTTCTTTGCTGCTATTAATTCCGGTACTACCAACATTGGGGAGAATTTTGGAACCTTCAGTTAGAGAATTCATCGCCCAAAAATTACGAGAATTAAATGATTTTCTTTTTGACATAGTATCAAAACTAATTGCCTACGGAATTCCATTTCTGCTGAAAAGTGCCATCATAGGGATCTTAAAAGCTTTGCAAAATATCGCCAAACCAATTTTCGATATCCTGAAGCCGATTTTGGAACCACTATTGGGTCCTGTTGAGCCGTACTTGAAACCAATTTTTGAATTTTTGACGAATTTTATCAGGGATGTACTAACAGGAATTTATGACGCTTTGGGCACAGTTGTTTCGTGGATTATTTACGCTGTTATAAAATTGTTAAAGGGAATTTGGGATATTTTGTCAACACTGCTCTACTGGATTAAAAAACCATTCGAATTTATAATCGATCCTGTGTTAGGATTTATTTCAACAGCTTTTAATAATTTTGGATTTTGGATATTTAAATTTTTATCGAGCGTTGGAGATGGTGCAAATGTCCTAAGACAAGTGGCTGAAAGCACAATTTTCGGTCCATTGAAAAAAATGTTAAATATGTAAAACAAAATCAGGTTTAAAATTTTTGTTTTATTTTTATGCTCTTGTAATACAAACTAATTATACCTACTTTATTTTAATTTATTAATCCAATAAACGATACATTTATTTTGTTTAAAAGTATCTTCTTATAATATAGAGAGCTATGAGTTTACGAAAAATGTGCCCAATTATATTTTAGAATAAAAAAAAACAGATTTATCGCATACTTCTTATATCATAGCATATCACCCGGTTGATACTTATATTTTTGGACATAATATTATATTCTAAACTCATGTTTTTTTAATATCTTTTTTGGTGTATTACAAAGTCTTGCAGCTATCATTTTTTGTAAATTTTGTCTTGGTGTGGCAATCCAAACGGTTTTAGGGAAGTATCAAAGACAGTACTTCGTAAAAATTGCATGCTTTGGGTAATTTTAGAAATTGAGAGCGTCTCATTTCCCACGTTCCCACTTTAGGGGAGCTTTTTTGCAAATTATCGGCGAGTCTCTGATATCTAATGCCGCATACACACCAAGCGAACGAACGTTAAGCCTCCGCTTGGTGTGTACGCCTCATCGAAGGCGAACGAGCGCAAGCGAAGTCCTTCGCTGTGCTTCAACCGAGTTTCGGTACACCAAAGGAAAATGAACGAGCGAAGGATTTGCGAATGCACATTTATCGGCTTAGGGTTTAAGCGATTTTATCGGCAAAAGCTAACAAACATCACCAATCGCCATCAGTCCCTTATTGGTGTAAACACATACGAACGAGCGAGATTATCAGCGATTCTCGTCGCTAGCCTTCGTTCGTCGTCGTACGCTTGGTGTGTACGCAGCAGAAAGCGAACGAGCGCAAGCAAAGGTCTTCGCTGTGGTCCAACAGAGTGTCGGTACATCTGGGTAAACATCGCCAATCGCCATCACTTCCTGTCGTTCGCTTGGTGTAGACATAACGCCACAAGGGAACGAACGGGCGAGATTATCGGCGATTCTCTTCGCTATCCTTCGTTCGTCCTCGTTCGCTTGGTGTGTACGCAGCAGAAGGCGAACAAGAGCAAGCGAAGGCCTCCGTTCTGGTACAACAGAGTGTCGGTACATCAAAGAAAAATGAACGAGCGAAGGATTTGGAACGAACGCGGGGAGTACGGACTTGCGAATGCACATTTATCGGCTTAGGCGATGTAATCGGCAAAAGCTAGCAAACATCACCAATCGCCATCACTCGCTCTCGCTCGCTTGGTGTAGACACAACGCCACAAGCGAACGAACGAGCGAGATTATTTGCGATACTCTTCGCTAGCCTTCGTTCGCTTGGTGTGTACGCATCTGAAAGCGAACGAGCGCTAGCGAAGGCCTTCGCTGAGGTCCAACAGAGTGTCTCCGTACATATGGGTACATCAAAGGAAAATGAAAAAGCGAAGGATTTGGAATGAACGCGGTGTGGTCGGGCTTACGAATGCACATTTAATGGCTTTGACGATGTAATCGGCAAAAGCCAGCAAACGTCGCCATCGTTCGCTTGTTGTGGAGACAACGCCACAATCGAACGAACAAGCGAGATTATCGGCGATTTCCTTCGCTAGCCTTCGTTGGCTTGGAGTGTACCCAGCATAATGCGGCCCGCTAAAGCGCGCGTAGGTTTGGGAAGAAAAATCGTGATAAATCATGAAATAAAAAAATTCTTACATCAGATTTTTAATTTTTTTAATGATTTTGCGAAGTACTATCTTTGTTGATCCATTAAAATTATTTGGTCTACCTCACAAAGACAAAAAATACAACAAATAATAGCCACAGGACTATTTAAGAGGATAGTCCGCCAAATGTTTGAAATGCGTACTCCTCGCTAGTAAAAATTGATTTTTTGGTGTTTGTAATAAAAAATTTAACAAAAACGCTCTTGTTTTGCCTTGAAATTGAATTTATTTATCATATAGAATTTTTTTTTGATGTATATAGTCTGTTATAAGGGAGTAATTTTGAAAAAATGATAAAAACGCATTTTTTAAAAAATTACGCACCTATAATTTATTAAACTTAAACAACAAAAATTCTATATGAAAAATAAATTCAATTTGAAGGCAATACAAGAGCGTTTTTGTTAAATTTTTTATTACAAACACCAAAAAATCAATTTTTACTAGCGAGGAGTACGCATTTCAAACATTTGGCGGACTATCCTCTTAATGCCATAATTTACAACTTATTGAAATATTTTTTATACAGGGTGTCCCTAAAAGGTCTGTACAAAACAATACCACATACTCCTGAGACCAAAATAAGACGATTTAACCAAACTTATCTCTATCCAAAAGTGCTTCGTTAAGGCGCTATAGACCATTAAAGTTCTTAAAACTATTTTGTATTTTTTAAATTACTAAAAATTGGCTCATACGATCATAACATAATTTGGTATGTGGCTATGTACTGGAAAAAGGTATTTCTAGACAATTTGTTTTTATTTTTTTACGTTATGTAAGTGATCAAAAATAAGTCCGACATGCAAAATTTCTTATTACTTTTTAATGGCTGAATAAAAATTCATAAAACTTTACTTTTAGCTAAACAGTAAAATTATAAACTTTTTTAGTCTCTCATAAAAATTTTCTATCTCCTTTATTTTAGGCAGAAAAAAATTATTTCCATGTGGTACATAACCAAACTTTGAAAAAATATTTAAATTTTTCGTTAAAAGGTCTGTACAAATTAACACAGTATATTCCTGAGACCAAAATGGAATGATTTAACCACTTTTATCTTTATCCAAAAATGCTTCCTTGAGCCTCTATTGACCATGAAAATTATTTAAAAAGATAAGATTTTTCAAGGTCGCTAGACACTTAACGAAGTACTTTCCGATTAAAATAAGTTTGGTTAAATCATTTTATTTTGGTCTCAAGAATATGTGGTGTTACTTTGTACAGACCTTTTGGCGAAAAATTTAAATATTTTTCTAAAGTTAGGTTATGCACCACATGGAAATATTTTTTTCTGCCTAAAATAAAGGAGTTAAAAAAATTTTGTAGGAGACAAAAAAAGTTTATAATTACACTGTTTAGCTATAAGTAAAGTTTTATGAATTTTTATTCAGCCATTAAAAAGTTACAAGAAAATTTTCATGTCGATGACGTAGTTTTGACCACTTACTTAACGTGAAAAAGTAAAAACAAATTGTCTAGAAAAACCTTTTTTCATTACAAAGCCACATACCAAATTTAGTTCTGATCGTTAAAAATACCATTAAATTGACCTAGCAGAGTCTACTATTAATACTTTCGGAATTACGCCCATTCGAAAAATCGCATTCTTATGCAACTTCATTTACACCGGAAGTAGAAAATTAACGAACTTAAGGTTAAACATAATTTTGTTTAAATTTAATGTTATTAACTTAATTGCAAAAGAAAATCATTTAAAATAAGGAAGTTGGGGCAGTTGGCTCCAACTTCCGGTGAAAATGAAGTTGCATAAAAATGTGATTTTCAAAAGGGTGTAATTCCGAAAGTATTAATAGTAGAGCACACTACGCTAGGTCAATTTAATGGTATTATTATGGAGAACACGAAAATCCAAAAATATACTGGGTGTTCCATTTAAAATAAGAAAGTTGCCATCCACTTCCGGTATAACCGGAAGTTCCACAAAATCAAAAATACCTTTATTAGAAAGTTCGTAATTAAATACTTTAGTGGACAAATTTTAAGAATCGAAAACATAACCGTTCAAAAGTTAGCAGGGCGGGATTTTCTTTATGTCCGCACTGTATAGCGTCAGAAAACGCTAAAAAAGGGCGATAACATGTTTGAAATTTTTTTCGATTTTATAGCAAAGGGGGTACCCTTCTCTATTATTTTTTTAGGGCCACTTAAATGGCTGTAACTTCCAAACTACTGGTCGTAGCCCAAATGTTTATATTTCTCTGTAATCAGCAGGCTTAAATCTATAATCGTAGCAAATTATTTATATGAAATTCTAATATTTTTGAAAAAAGGTATGGTTTTTTGAAGTTTTCGAAAATTGTGTAGAGTTGTATTTAATTTTCGTTTAATTAATAAAGGGGTTGCTAAATAAGTTGTTGAGTATTTCTACGTTGACCTGCAAGTTTTCTAAAATGCATCAAGCGCTTGTATTTTGATTGCAGCGAATTTGATTTTGGGAGTACGTGAGTAGGTTGAATCGAGGTCATTGTCAACTGCAGGCAGTGTGAGTTGAGGCACCGCGCTGTAATTAAGTACGAGTAGGTTGTACTCTTGTTTTGCGCGAAAAACTTGAGGTTGGGTTTGATTTAACCCAGTGTTGGTAGCAGTCGAGTTGAGAGAGTCGACCCTTTGATATTAAGGGTTGCTATGTTGGACCCAAAAGTGTGAAGGGTTGCTAGGTTGGATCCTAAAATGTGATGGGTTGCTAGAATGTCCTAGAATGCGTGTGGTCGCTGGTTTGGACCTAAAAATGTGTGGGGCTCTTCTAAAGAACCCCAAATTATTAAGGGTTGCGTGGGTGAGCCCTAGCTTAGCTATAGTTGCGGAAAATCAAGGTTTTCAGGATTCGGGAGCTACGATTTCGGCCTTTCAGGAGCTACCAGCTGCAACCCCAGGGCCAGAGTTTTGTCATCAACTGAAAGGGACCCAAGGGTCTCGGTAAGTACTAATAAGTTTCTCAATGTTGTCTTGAACTAATGCCTAATGCCTGACTCAAATGTTGCATGACCAGCTTGCTCTTTCCACGAATAGCTTCTAAACTACTGATGGTAGCTCAAAATTTTCTAGTTCTCCGTAATCAGCAGACCGAAATCTATAAACATAACTTATCAGTTATATAAAATTCGAAAAAATTTAGAAAAAAATAGGAAGTTTTCAAATTTTCTTAATTTCTGCAATTTTCAAAACGCTTTAGTTTAAAAAGTACGCGTCGGATCGCGTTAACAATGGTTGATTCGTTATCAGCGAACCGAAATCTATAAGATAAAGTTAAAAAATCGCGAAAAAAAATTCAAAATTTTTCAGTTTTAAAGCAAAGGGGGGACCCTTCTCTATCATTTTTTGGTGGCCATAAAAACGGGTGTAGCTTCTAAACTAGTGGTCGTAGCTCAAAATTTTTTAGTTCTCCATAATCAGCAGACTGAAATCTATAAATATAACTTACCAGTTATATATAATTCGAAAAAAATTAGAAAATAATATGAATTTTTCAAATTTTCTAAATTTCTGCAATTTTCAAAACGCTGTAGTTTAAAAAGTACGCGTCGGATCGCGTTAACAATGGTTGATTCGTTATCAGCGAACCAAAATCTATAAGATAATGTCAAAAAATCGCGAAAAAAAATTTCAAAATTTTTCAGTTTTAAAGCAAAGGGGGGACCCTTCTCTATCATTTTTTGGTGGCCATAAAATCGGGAGTAGCTTCTAAACTGGTGGTCGTAGTTCAAAATTTTTTAGTTCTCCGTAATCAGCAGACTGAAGTCTATAAATATAACTGATAAGTTATATAAAATTCGAAAAAATTTGAAAAAAAATATGAATTTTTAAAATTTTCTAAATTTCTGCATTTTTCAAAACGCTGTAGTTTGAAAAGTACGCGTCGGATCACGTTAACAATGGATGATTCGTTATCAGCGAACCGAAATCTATAAGATAATGTCATAAAATCGCGAAAAAAAAATTCAAAATTTTTCAGTTTTAAAGCAAAGGGGGGACCCTTCTCTATCATTTTTTGGTGGCCAAAAAAACGGGTGTAGCTTCTAAACCAGTGGTCGTAGCTCAAATTTTTTTAGTTCCCCGTAATCAGCATACCGAAATCTATAAATATAACCTATCAGTTATATCAAATTCGAAAAAATTGGGAAAAAAATATGAATTTTTCAAGTTTTCTAAATTTTTGCAATTTTCAAAACGCTGTAGTTTAAAAAGTACGCGTCGGATCGCCTTAAGAATGGTTTATTCGTTATCAGCGAACGGAAATCTATAAGATAATGTCAAAACATCGCGAGAAAAAAATTCAAAATTTTTCAGTTTTAAAGCAAAGGGGGGACCCTTCTCTATCATTTTTTGGTGGTCATAAAAACGGATGTAACTTCTAAACTAGTGGTCGTAGCTCAAAATTTTTTAGTTCACCGTAATCAGCAGTCTGATATCTATAAATATAACCTATCAGTTATATAAGATTCGAAAGAATTTAGAAAAATATATGATTTTTTGAAATTTTCTAAATTTCTGCATTTTTCAAAACGCTGTAGTTTCAAAAGTACGCGTCGGATCGCGAAAACAATGGTTGATTCGTTATCAGCGAACGGAAATCTATAAGATATTATCAAAGAATCGCGAAAAAAAAAAATTCAAAATTTTTCAGTTTTAAAGCAAAGGGGGGACCCTTCTCTATCATTTTTTGGTGGCCATAAAAACGGGTGTAGCTTCTAACCTGGTGGTCGATGTTAAAAATTTTTTAGTTCTCCATAATCAGCAGACTGAAATCTATAAATATAACTGATAAGTTAAATAAAATTCGAAAAAATTTAGAAAAAAATATGAATTTTTGAAATTTTCTAAATTTCTGCGTTTTTCAAAACGCTGTAGTTTAAAAAGTACGCGTCGGATCGCGTAAACAATGGTTGTTTCGTTATCAGCGAACCAAAATCTATAAGATAATGTCAAAAAATCGCGAAAAAAAAATTCAAAATTTTTCAGTTTTAAAGCAAAGGGGGGACCCTTCTCTATCATTTTTTGGTGGCCATAAAAATGGGTGTAGCTTCTAAACTAGTGGTCGTAGCTCAAATTTTTTTAGTTCTCCGTAATCAGCAGACTGAAATCTATAAATGTAATTGATAAGTTATATAAAATTCGAAAAAATTTGGAAAAAAATATGAATTTTTAAAATTTTCTAAATTTCTGCATTTTTCAAAACGCTGTAGTTTAAAAAGTACGCGTCGGATCGCGATAACAATGGTTGTTTCGTTATCAGCGAACCCAAATCTATTAGATAATGTCAAAACATCGCGAGAAAAAAATTCAAAATTTTTCAGTTTTAAAGCAAAGGGGGGACCCTTCTCTATCATTTTTTGGTGGTCATAAAAACGGATGTAGCTTCTAAACTAGTGGTCGTAGCTCAAAATTTTTTAGTTCACCGTAATCAGCAGTCTGATATCTATAAATATAACCTATCAGTTATATAAGATTCGAAAGAATTTAGAAAAATATATGATTTTTTGAAATTTTCTAAATTTCTGCATTTTTCAAAACGCTGTAGTTTCAAAAGTACGCGTCGGATCGCGAAAACAATGGTTGATTCGTTATCAGCGAACGGAAATCTATAAGATAAAGTCAAAAAGCGCGAAAAAAAAATTCAAAATTTTTCAGGTTTAAAGCAAAGGGGGGACCCTTCTCTATCATTTTTGGTGGCCATAAAAACGGGTGTAGCTTCTAACCTGGTGGTCGATGTTAAAAATTTTTTAGTTCTCCATAATCAGCAGACTGAAATCTATAAATATAACTTATCAGTTATATATAATTCGAAAAAAATTAGAAAATAATATGAATTTTTAAAATTTTCTAAATTTCTGCGTTTTTCAAAACGCTGTAGTTTAAAAAGTACGCGTCGGATCGCGTTAACAATGGTTGTTTCGTTATCAGCGAACCAAAATCTATAAGATAATGTCAAAAAATCGCGAAAAAAAATTTCAAAATTTTTCAGTTTTAAAGCAAAGGGGGGACCCTTCTCTATCATTTTTTGGTGGCCATAAAAACGGGTGTAGCTTCTAAACTGGTGGTCGTAGCTCAAATTTTTTTAGTTCTCCGTAATCAGCAGACCGAAATCTATAAATATAACCTATCAGTTATATAAAATTCGAAAAAATTTGGAAAAAAACATGAATTTTTCAAATTTTCTAAATTTCTGCAATTTTCAAAACGCAGTAGTTTAAAAAGTACGCGTCGGATCGCGTTAACAATGGTTGATTCGTTATCAGCGAACGGAAATCTATAAGATAAAGTCAAAAAGCTCTCTATCATTTTTTGGGCGCCATAAAAACGGGTGTAGCTTCTAATCTACTAGTCGTAGCTCACATTTAAATGGAATCAAAACATTTTACATTTGCATTAGAATGCGGATTATTTAAACATTTACTTTTTTCGTTAAAATAAAAATTTCCTTTCTTGAATTAGAAAGATTCCTAATTCAAAAATTTGTTTAAAGTTGTTTTTTATATCATCGTTTAAGTGACATGAATGTAGACATTTTGATAGATCAAAAACGAGTAAAAAAAGTGGGGGCTTCCATTTAAAAAAATCGCCGATGACGTCACTGCTAAAGCACCAGTGACGTCATTAATATTTTTTTATACCAAAAGATGGCAACTAAAATTGACCTCAAAATAATTGAATACGGCAGTTATCAAATATGTTCCAAACTTTATCATCACCCTGAATTATTATTTTTAGTGAAAATAAAATAATTATAATAATATGTCAATAAAATTTTTGTACGCAAGTACTGTAAGTTAAATTAGTGCTCAATTGTGATATTAATAAATTTAAGTGGTTACTTTTGATGAAAACTGTTGGGAAAACCTCCTGGATAAGAGGAAAATTCTACCACACGCTACATTGAAATGCAAGGTAATTTTTAAGAAAATACGATATCACGTTACGCTGTGTATTTTCATTATTAATATTAAATTCAGCGTAAACACGCGTGGAAAACTTATTTTTGTAAGTCTAGGAATTCAAGAAAATTCACTAAACGCTTAGCTGCCTGCCATCTTAAAACAAATGCAAGCAGTGAATCAGACGATAAGCTAGCCAGCATTGTTATGCTAATATTTTTTATACAATTATTTTGTTTTCAAATATGTAAATTGGATGTAATTTAAAGAAAAGTTAAAATATGTCAGTGGCGTACCCAGAAATTTTTAAAGGGGGTGCACTTTTGACAAGTAAAAAACAAATGTATTTCTACTTCGATTTAAACAAAATCAACTTAAAAATTTCATTCATTTTATTTCTTTTAATTATTTGCCAGTGATGTGTGCACGTGTGTCCAACCCCCTCCTCTCCTCGAGTACGCCAGTGGTTTTCCACTTTCCATCGTAATTTAAAAAAAAATGTGATAAAGCGAGTGCAAGCTGTTTCCTGATTTCTTTTTTCGATTTTTGATGAAAATTAAAGAAGAGTGAGCATAAAAAATTATAATTTTGAAAATGTCGTTGAAAATATAAAAAAATATACGTTAAATTATAGGCGCCATTATAACGGTATAATTTTTTTAGGAACTTTTTGATTTAAAAAATATTATTTTAGTCGAATTTTGAGTCGAAAAAATATTGTTTTATTGTTATAAATATTTTTACAAAATTTTGTCTCTATATTTAATAGACCAGGGTAGAATTATGGAAAATTTTAAGGGAAACCTTGGAAATAATTTTTTTATTGTTTATGATATTTTTACAAAATTTTCCACATGAAACTTGAGAAAATTCATGTTTTTATAAGTAATTTCGTATTTTAGTCATTATTTTAGAAATTTGAGTTACAAAATTGATAATAACTTTTTTATTTTTACAAACTTTTGTATATTTGTTTATTATATTCCAATTTATCATTATTAAAATTTTCGTTAAAAAAATCCAACAGAAACCTGGAAAACTGTTGATTTTGTAAGTTATTTCTTGTTTTTTAACGACTCGAGTTATAAAATTGTGAATAACTGATTTATTCTTGTTAATGTTTATACCAAATTTTGCAAGCGTATTTATGATACTAGGTACTATTTAATAACGGTAAAATTCTTGTCGGAAAATTCCAATGGAAACGTGTGAAAATTCACGATTTTAATATTATTTTGATAATCGAGTTACAAAATTGTTAATAACTTTATTATTGTTATAAATATTTTCACAAAAATTTGTCCAATTAATTTAACATACTATAGTAAAATAATGAAATACGTTTAACTGGAAAATTTTAATGAAACCTTTGTACTTTGTGTTTTTTCTGAAGAAAATCAAAATTTTAGGTACTAGTTTCACAATTTGAGCTAGGAAATGATTAATAACTTTTTTATTAATTACGGTGGAAAGTGGAAAAACCACTGGCGTACCCAAAATCAGTAATTTTTTCAGATTTTATTTTTTTAATCGAAAAGAAAAAAAAAAGTGTATGGGCTCATATTTTTTTATATTTTGTCACACATGATGCAGTCCTTAGTAAAACTGCATAATAAGTTTTTTCAAAATTAGACCAGAAGACAAGAAATCAGTTACATTTTCACATTTTATTTTTTTTAATCGAAAACAAAAAAAAATGTAAGGGCTCAATTTTTTTATATTTTGTTACACATAATTTTTTTTCGATTAAAAAAATAAAATGTTAAAATTGACTGATTTTTTAATTTAACAACTATGAATATTCTAATTTCATTTTTTTTTTATTTTCAGGTCGTGGGTAAAGTATTTCTCAAAGGCTTTTACACGTTTCAAAAGGTTAATGACATTTTTTGAAACTCTGGAATTAGTTAGAAAGTATATTTTCAATTTTCATATCGTTGTTTTGGTGGGATGAATCCAGAAAATATGATCACATCGAGTCACCACATATTCAGGATGAAGTCACAAAATTGTCCACCCTATCCTTGGATTTATTTCAAAAGTATGATTAGAAGTAAAAAAGAATCAAAATGTTTTATTGATGTATAGTTTTAATTTTTTTTCAATTTATAGGTCGAAGGCTACACCATGAAAAAAGAGGCAATCAAAAAATGTGAGGAGTGCGCGTACGTGAGTGGTAATTCAAAATTCGGAGACTTTAAAAAAGTGCAGTCAAAACTTTTGAAAGAGCGGAGTATAATTAAAAATTCATTATTAAAGAACTAAGTTCCGCGAGTTAAGTGTTTAAAAAATGATTCGTTCCGTAATAAATTAAGTGGTGGACTAAAATCGTTATTTTTTGGATGTCATGAGCAGCTGAATGGAATAACGCAAGTTCCAAGACTTCTAAGGTTGGTATTTCAAATTTTTTTAATGTTTTACTTTAAAAATAAAAAAAACCAAGTTTTCAAAATTTAGTAAAAATAGAACAAAATCTAATTATATTCTTTTTTAAATTTCAGATCGTGGGTAAAGCACTTTCTAAAGGCTTTTGCACGACTAAAAGGTTAGTGGTATTTTTTTAAAAAAACTCTGAAATTATTTCAATATTATTTATGAATTTTCTACCGAACGTCTGCAGAAACGTCAATTTTTCACCGGAAAATTGGGAAAATTCATATCTCGGTTAAATTACACCTGAAAAAAATAATATTTACCGTTTTATTAGATTTCAACAAAGAATCCAAATTTTCTTTTTTCAAAAAAACGAAATATTTTGACTTTGAAAATCTAAAAAAAAATCGGAAATTTTTTTTGATATTTTTTTAGATCTGATTCGGATGCCTTTTTTAAATCTTAAAGTTAAAATGTTTTTGTATTTTTTCCTGCGACCGAAATTAGGCGAGATTTGATTATGAATTTTTCAAATTTTCAAAATTTCTGTAATTTTCAAAACGCTGTAGATTAAAAAGTTCGCGTCGGATCGCGTTAACAATGGTTGATTCGTTATCAGCTAACCGAAATCTATAAGATAAAGTCAAAAAATCGCGAAAAAAAAATTCAAAATTTTTCAGTTTTAAAGCAAAGGGGGGACCCTTCTCTATCATTTTTTGGTGGCTATAAAAACGAGTGTAGCTTCTAAACTAGTGGTCGTAGCTCGAAATATTTTAGTTCTCCGTAATCAGCAGACTGAAATCTATAAATATAACTGATAAGTTAAATAAAATTCGAAAAAATTTAGAAAAAAATATGAATTTTTGAAATTTTCTAATTTTCTGCATTTTTCAAAACGCTGTAGTTTGAAAAGTACGCGTCGGATCGCGTTAACAATGGTTGATTCGTTATCAGAGAGCCGAAATCTATCAGATAATGTCAAAAAATCGCGAAAAAAAAATTCAAAATTTTTCAGTTTTAAAGCAAAGGGGGGACCCTTCTCTATCATTTTTTGGTGGCCATAAAAACGGGTGTAGCTTCCAAACTAGTGGTCGTAGCTCAAAATTTTTTAGTTCTCCATAATCAGCAGATTGAAATCTATAAATATAACTTACCAGTTATATATAATTCGAAAAAAATTAGAAAATAATATGAATTTTTCAAATTTTCTAAATTTCTGCAATTTTCAAAACGCTGTAGTTTAAAAAGTACGCGTCGGATCGCGTTAACAATGGTTGATTCGTTATCAGCGAACGGAAATCTATTAGATAAAGTCAAAAAATCGCGAAAAAAAAATTCAAAATTTTTCAGTTTTAAAGCAAAGGGGGGACCCTTCTCTATCATTTTTTGGTGGCCATAAAAACGGGTGTAGCTTCTAAACTAGTGGTCGTAGCTCAAAATTTTTTAGTTCTCCGTAATCAGCAGACTGAAATCTATAAATATAACTGATAAGTTAGGTAAAATTCGAAAAAATTTAGGAAAAAATATGAATTTTTGAAATTTTCTAAATTTCTGCATTTTTCAAAACGCTGTAGTTTGAAAAGTACGCGTCGGATCGCGTTAACAATGGTTGATTCGTTATCAGCGAGCCGAAATCTATCAGATAATGGCAAAAAATCGCGAAAAAAAAATTCAAAATTTTTCAGTTTTAAAGCAAAGGGGGGACCCTTCTCTATCATTTTTTGGTGGCCATAAAAATGGGTGTAGCTTCTAAACTAGTGGTCGTAGTTAAGTTATATAAAATTCGAAAAAATTTAGAAAAAAATATGAATTTTTGAAATTTTCTAAATTTCTGCATTTTTCAAAACGCTGTAGTTTGAAAAGTACGCGTCGGATCGCGTTAACAATGGTTGATTCGTTATCAGAGAGCCGAAATCTATCAGATAATGTCAAAAAATCGCGAAAAAAAAATTCAAAATTTTTCAGTTTTAAAGCAAAGGGGGGACCCTTCTCTATCATTTTTTGGTGGCCATAAAAATGGGTGTAGCTTCTAAACTAGTGGTCGTAGCTCAAAATTTTTTAGTTCACCGTAATCAGCAGTCTGATATCTATAAATATAACCTATCAGTTATATAAGATTCGAAAGAATTTAGAAAAAAATATGAATTTTTCAAATTTTCTAAATTTCTGCAATTTTCAAAACGCTGTAGTTTAAAAAGTACGCGTCGGATCGCGTTAACAATGGTTGTTTCGTTATCAGCGAACCAAAATCTATAAGATAATGTCAAAAAATCGCGAAAAAAAAATTCAAAATTTTTCAGTTTTAAAGCAAAGGGGGGACCCTTCTCTATCATTTTTTGGTGGCCATAAAAACGGGTGTAGCTTCCAAACTAGTGGTCGTAGCTCAAAATTTTTTAGTTCTCCATAATCAGCAGACTGAAATCTATAAATATAACTTACCAGTTATATATAATTCGAAAAAACTTAGAAAATAATATGAATTTTTCAAATTTTCTAAATTTCTGCAATTTTTAAAACGCTGTAGTTTAAAAAGTACGCGTCGGATCGCGTTAACAATGGTTGTTTCGTTATCAGCGAACCAAAATCTATAAGATATCGTCAAAAAATCGCGAAAAAAAATTTCAAAATTTTTCAGTTTTAAAGCAAAGGGGGGACCCTTCTCTATCATTTTTTGGTGGCCATAAAAATGGGTGTAGCTTCTAAACTAGTGGTCGTAGTTAAGTTATATAAAATTCGAAAAAATTTAGAAAAAAATATGAATTTTTAAAATTTTCTAAATTTCTGCATTTTTCAAAACGCTGTAGTTTAAAAAGTACGCGTCGGATCGGGTTAACAATGGTTGATTCGTTATCAGCGAACCCAAATCTATCAGATAATGGCAAAAAATCGCGAAAAAAAAATTCAAAATTTTTCAGTTTTAAAGCAAAGGGGGGACCCTTCTCTATCATTTTTTGGTGGCCATAAAAATGGGTGTAGCTTCTAAACTAGTGGTCGTAGTTAAGTTATATAAAATTCGAAAAAATTTAGAAAAAAATATGAATTTTTGAAATTTTCTAAATTTCTGCATTTTTCAAAACGCTGTAGTTTGAAAAGTACGCGTCGGATCGCGTTAACAATGGTTGATTCGTTATCAGAGAGCCGAAATCTATCAGATAATGTCAAAAAATCGCGAAAAAAAAATTCAAAATTTTTCAGTTTTAAAGCAAAGGGGGGACCCTTCTCTATCATTTTTTGGTGGCCATAAAAATGGGTGTAGCTTCTAAACTAGTGGTCGTAGCTCAAAATTTTTTAGTTCACCGTAATCAGCAGTCTGATATCTATAAATATAACCTATCAGTTATATAAGATTCGAAAGAATTTAGAAAAAAATATGAATTTTTCAAATTTTCTAAATTTCTGCAATTTTCAAAACGCTGTAGTTTAAAAAGTACGCGTCGGATCGCGTTAACAATGGTTGTTTCGTTATCAGCGAACCAAAATCTATAAGATAATGTCAAAAAATCGCGAAAAAAAAATTCAAAATTTTTCAGTTTTAAAGCAAAGGGGGGACCCTTCTCTATCATTTTTTGGTGGCCATAAAAACGGGTGTAGCTTCCAAACTAGTGGTCGTAGCTCAAAATTTTTTAGTTCTCCATAATCAGCAGACTGAAATCTATAAATATAACTTACCAGTTATATATAATTCGAAAAAACTTAGAAAATAATATGAATTTTTCAAATTTTCTAAATTTCTGCAATTTTTAAAACGCTGTAGTTTAAAAAGTACGCGTCGGATCGCGTTAACAATGGTTGTTTCGTTATCAGCGAACCAAAATCTATAAGATATCGTCAAAAAATCGCGAAAAAAAATTTCAAAATTTTTCAGTTTTAAAGCAAAGGGGGGACCCTTCTCTATCATTTTTTGGTGGCCATAAAAATGGGTGTAGCTTCTAAACTAGTGGTCGTAGTTAAGTTATAAAAAATTCGAAAAAATTTAGAAAAAAATATGAATTTTTAAAATTTTCTAAATTTCTGCATTTTTCAAAACGCTGTAGTTTAAAAAGTACGCGTCGGATCGGGTTAACAATGGTTGATTCGTTATCAGCGAACCCAAATCTATAAGATAAGGTCAAAAAATCGCGAAAAAAAATATCAAAATTTTTCAGTTTTAAAGCAAAGGGGGGACCCTTCTCTATCATTTTTTGGTGGCCATAAAAACGGGTGTAGCTTTCAAACTAGTGGTCGTAGCTCAAAATTTTTTAGTTTTCCATAATCAGCAGACTGAAATCTATAAATATAACTGATAAGTTAAATAAAATTCGAAAAAATTTAGAAAAAAATATGAATTTTTGAAATTTTCTAAATTTCTGCATTTTTCAAAACGCTTTAGTTTAAAAAGTACGCGTCGGATCGCGTTAACAATGGTTGTTTCGTTATCAGCGAACCAAAATCTATAAGATAATGTCAAAAAATCGCGAAAAAAAAATTCAAAATTTTTCAGTTTTAAAGCAAAGGGGGGACCCTTCTCTATCATTTTTTGGTGGCCATAAAAACGGGTGTAGCTTCCAAACTAGTGGTCGTAGCTCAAAATTTTTTAGTTCACCGTAATCAGCAGACTGAAATCTATAAATATAACTGATAAGTTAAGTAAAATTCGAAAAAATTTAGGAAAAAATATGAATTTTTGAAATTTTCTAAATTTCTGCATTTTTCAAAACGCTGTAGTTTGAAAAGTACGCGTCGGATCGCGTTAACAATGGTTGATTCGTTATCAGCGAGCCGAAATCTATCAGATAACGGCAAAAAATCGCGAAAAAAAATTTCAAAATTTTTCAGTTTTAAAGCAAAGGGGGGACCCTTCTCTATCATTTTTTGGTGGCCATAAAAACGGGTGTAGCTTCCAAACTAGTGGTCGTAGCTCAAAATTTTTTAGTTCTCCATAATCAGCAGACTGAAATCTATAAATATAACTGATAAGTTAAATAAAATTCGAAAAAATTTAGAAAAAAATATGAATTTTTGAAATTTTCTAAATTTCTGCATTTTTCAAAACGCTGTAGTTTGAAAATTACGCGTCGGATCGCGTTAACAATGGTTGATTCGTTATCAGCGAACGGAAATCTATAAGATAAAGTCAAAAAATCGCGAAAAAAAATTCAAAATTTTTCAGTTTTAAAGCAAAGGGGGGACCCTTCCCTATCATTTTTTGGTGGCCATAAAAACGGGTGTAGCTTCCAAACTAGTGGTCGTAGCTCAAAATTTTTTAGTTCTCCGTAATCAGCAGACTGAAATCTATAAATATAACTGATAAGTTAATTAAAATTCGAAAAAATTTAGAAAAAAATATGAATTTTTGAAATTTTCTGAATTTCTGCATTTTTCAAAACGCTGTAGTTTGAAAAGTACGCGTCGGATCGCGTTAACAATGGTTGATTCGTTATCAGAGAGCCGAAATCTATCAGACAATATCAAAAAATCGCGAAAAAAAAATTTAAAATTTTTCAGTTTTAAAGCAAAGGGGGGACCCTTCTCTATCATTTTTTGGTGCCCATAAAAACGGGTGTAGCTTCTAAACTAGTGGTCGTAGCTCAAAATTTTTTAGTTCTCCGTAATCAGCAGTCTGATATCTATAAATATAACCTATCAGTTATATATAATTCAAAAAAATTAGAAAATAATATGAATTTTTAAAATTTTCTAAATTTCTGCGTTTTTCAAAACGCTGTAGTTTAAAAAGTACGCGTCGGATCGCGTTAACAATGGTTGTTTCGTTATCAGCGAACCGAAATCTATAAGATAATGTCAAAAAATCGCGAAAAAAAATTTCAAAATTTTTCAGTTTTAAAGCAAAGGGGGGACCCTTCTCTATCATTTTTTGGTGGCCATAAAAACGGGTGTAGCTTCCAAACTAGTGGTCGTAGCTCAAAATTTTTTAGTTCTCCATAATCAGCAGACTGAAATCTATGAATATAACTGATAAGTTAAATAAAATTCGAAAAAATTTAGAAAAAAATATGAATTTTTGAAATTTTCTAAATTTCTGCATTTTTCAAAACGCTGTAGTTTGAAAAGTACGCGTCGGATCGCGTTAACAATGGTTGATTCGTTATCAGCGAACGGAAATCTATAAGATAAAGTAAAAAAATCGCGAAAAAAAAATTCAAAATTTTTCAGTTTTAAAGCAAAGGGGGGACCCTTCTCTATCATTTTTTGGTGCCCATAAAAACGGATGTAGCTTCTAAACTATTGGTCGTAGCTCAAAATTTTTTAGTTCACCGTAATCCGCAGTCTGATATCTATAAATATAACCTATCAGTTATATAAGATTCGAAAGAATTTAGAAAAAAATATGAATTTTTAAAATTTTCTAAATTTCTGCATTTTTCAAAACGCTGTAGTTTAAAAAGTACGCGTCGGATCGCGTTAACAATGGTTGATTCGTTATCAGCGATCCGAAATCTATAAGATAAAGTCAAAAAATCGCGAAAAAAAAATTCAAAATTTTTCAGTTTTAAAGCAAAGGGGGGACCCTTCTCTATCATTTTTTGGTGCCCATAAAAACGGGTGTAGCTTCTAAACTAGTGGTCGTAGCTCAAAATTTTTTAGTTCTCCGTAATCAGCAGTCTGATATCTATAAATGTAACCTATCAGTTATATAAGATTCGAAAGAATTTAGAAAAAAATATGAATTTTTAAAATTTTCTAAATTTCTGCAATTTTCAAAACGCTGTAGTTTAAAAAGTACGCGTCGGATCGCGTTAACAATGGTTGATTCATTATCAGCGAACGGAAATCTATAAGATAAAGTCAAAAAATCGCGAAAAAAAAATTCAAAATTTTTCAGTTTTAAAGCAAAGGGGGGACCCTTCTCTATCATTTTTTGGTGGCCATAAAAACGGGTGTAGCTTCCAAACTAGTGGTCGTAGCTCAAAATTTTTTAGTTCTCCATAATAGGCAGACTAAAATCTATAAATATAACTTATCAGTTATATATAATTCGAAAAAAATTAGAAAATAATATGAATTTTTAAAATTTTCTAAATTTCTGCGTTTTTCAAAACGCTGCAGTTTAAAAAGTACGCGTCGGATCGCGTTAAAAATGGTTGATTCGTAATCAGCGAACCCAAATCTGTAAGATAAGGTCAGAAAATCGCGAAAAAAAATTTCAAAATTTTTCAGTTTTAAAGCAAAGGGGGGACCCTTCTCTATCATTTTTTGGTGCCCATAAAAACGGATGTAGCTTCTAAACTAGTGATCGTAGCTCAAAATTTTTTAGTTCTCCGTAATCAGCAGACTAAAATCTATAAACATAACTAATCAGTTATATATAATACGAAAAAAATTAGAAAATAATATGAATTTTTAAAATTTTCTAAATTTCTGCGTTTTTCAAAACGCTGCAGTTTAAAAAGTACGAGTCGGATCGCGTTAACAATGGTTGATTCGTTATCAGCGAACCCAAATCTGTAAGATAATGTCAAAAAATCGCGAAAAAAAAATTAAAAATTTTTCAGTTTTAAAACAAAGGGGGGACCCTTCTCTATCATTTTTTGGTGGCCATAAAAATGGGTGTAGCTTCTAAACTATTGGTCGTAGCTCAAAATTTTTTAGTTCACCGTAATCAGCAGTCTGATATCTATAAATATAACCTATCAGTTATATAAGATTCGAAAGAATTTAGAAAAAAATATGAATTTTTCAAATTTTCTAAATTTCTGCAATTTTCAAAACGCTGTAGTTTAAAAAGTACGCGTCGGATCGCGTTAACAATGGTTGATTCGTTATCAGCGAACGGAAATCTATAAGATAAAGTCAAAAAATCGCGAAAAAAAAATTCAAAATTTTTCAGTTTTAAAGCAAAGGGGGGACCCTTCTCTATCATTTTTTGGTGGCCATAAAAATGGGTGTAGCTTCTAAACTAGTGGTCGTAGCTCAAAATTTTTTAGTTCACCGTAATCAGCAGTCTGATATCTATAAATATAACCTATCAGTTATATAAGATTCGAAAGAATTTAGAAAAAAATATGAATTTTTAAAATTTTCTAAATTTCTGCTTTTTTCAAAACGCTGTAGTTTGAAAAGTACGCGTCGGATCGCGTTAACAATGGTTGATTCGTTATCAGAGAGCCGAAATCTATCAGATAATGTCAAAAAATCGCGAAAAAAAAATTCAAAATTTTTCAGTTTTAAAGCAAAGGGGGGACCCTTCTCTATCATTTTTTGGTGGCCATAAAAACGGGTGTAGCTTCCAAACTAGTGGTCGTAGCTCAAAATTTTTTAGTTCTCCATAATCAGCAGACTGAAATCTATAAATATAACTGATAAGTTAAATAAAATTCGAAAAAATTTAGAAAAAAATATGAATTTTTGAAATTTTCTAAATTTCTGCATTTTTCAAAACGCTGTAGTTTGAAAAGTACGCGTCGGATCGCGTTAACAATGGTTGATTCGTTATCAGAGAGCCGAAATCTATCAGATAATGTCAAAAAATCGCGAAAAAAAAATTCAAAATTTTTCAGTTTTAAAGCAAAGGGGGGACCCTTCTCTATCATTTTTTGGTGGCCATAAAAACGGGTGTAGCTTCCAAACTAGTGGTCGTAGCTCAAAATTTTTTAGTTCTCCATAATCAGCAGACTGAAATCTATAAATATAACTTACCAGTTATATATAATTCGAAAAAAATTAGAAAATAATATGAATTTTTCAAATTTTCTAAATTTCTGCAATTTTCAAAACGCTGTAGTTTAAAAAGTATGCGTCGGATCGCGTTAACAATGGTTGATTCGTTATCAGCGAACCAAAATCTATTGTCAAAAAATCGCGAAAAAAAATTTCAAAATTTTTCAGTTTTAAAGCAAAGGGGGGACCCTTCTCTATCATTTTTTGGTGGCCATAAAAACGGGTGTAGCTTCCAAACTAGTGGTCGTAGCTCAAAATTTTTTAGTTCTCCATAATCAGCAGACTGAAATCTATAAATATAACTGATAAGTTAAATAAAATTCGAAAAAATTTAGAAAAAAATATGAATTTTTGAAATTTTCTAAATTTCTGCATTTTTCAAAACGCTGTAGTTTGAAAAGTGCGCGTCGGATCGCGTTAACAATGGTTGTTTCGTTATCAGCGAACCAAAATCTATAAGATAATGTCAAAAAATCGCGAAAAAAAAATTAAAAATTTTTCAGTTTTAAAGCAAAGGGGGGACCCTTCTCTATCATTTTTTGGTGGCCATAAAAACGGGTGTAGCTTCCAAACTAGTGGTCGTAGCTCAAAATTTTTTAGTTCTCCATAATCAGCAGACTGAAATCTATAAATATAACTTACCAGTTATATATAATTCGAAAAACATTAGAAAATAATATGAATTTTTCAAATTTTCTAAATTTCTGCAATTTTCAAAACGCTGTAGTTTAAAAAGTACGCGTCGGATCGCGTTAACAATGGTTGATTCGTTATCAGCGAACCAAAATCTATTGTCAAAAAATCGCGAAAAAAAATTTCAAAATTTTTCAGTTTTAAAGCAAAGGGGGGACCCTTCTCTATCATTTTTTGGTGGCCATAAAAATGGGTGTAGCTTCTAAACTATTGGTCGTAGCTCAAAATTTTTTAGTTCACCGTAATCAGCAGTCTGATATCTATAAATATAACCTATCAGTTATATAAGATTCGAAAGAATTTAGAAAAAAATATGAATTTTTCAAATTTTCTAAATTTCTGCAATTTTCAAAACGCTGTAGTTTAAAAAGTACGCGTCGGATCGCGTTAACAATGGTTGATTCGTTATCAGCGAACCAAAATCTATTGTCAAAAAATCGCGAAAAAAAATTTCAAAATTTTTCAGTTTTAAAGCAAAGGGGGGACCCTTCTCTATCATTTTTTGGTGGTCATAAAAACGGGTGTAGCTTCTAAACTAGTGGTCGTAGCTCAAATTTTTTTAGTTCTCCGTAATCAGCAGACTGAAATCTATAAATATAACTGATAAGTTAAATAAAATTCGAAAAAATTTAGAAAAAAATATGAATTTTTGAAATTTTCTAAATTTCTGCATTTTTCAAAACGCTGTAGTTTGAAAAGTACGCGTCGGATCGCGTTAACAATGGTTGATTCGTTATCAGAGAGCCGAAATCTATCAGATAATGTCAAAAAATCGCGAAAAAAAAATTCAAAATTTTTCAGTTTTAAAGCATAGGGGGGACCCTTCTCTATCATTTTTTGGTGGCTATAAAAACGGGTGTAGCTTCCAAACTAGTGGTCGTAGCTCAAAATTTTTTAGTTCTCCATAATCAGCAGACTGAAATCTATAAATATAACTTACCAGTTATATATAATTCGAAAAAAATTAGAAAATAATATGAATTTTTCAAATTTTCTAAATTTCTGCAATTTTCAAAACGCTGTAGTTTAAAAAGTACGCGTCGGATCGCGTTAACAATGGTTGAGTCGTTATCAGCGAACCAAAATCTATAAGATAATGTCAAAAAATCGCGAAAAAAAATTTCAAAATTTTTCAGTTTTAAAGCAAAGGGGGGCCCTTCTCTATCATTTTTTGGTGTCCATAAAAACGGGTGTAGCTTCCAAACTAGTGGGTGTAGCTCAAAATTTTTTAGTTCTCCGTAATCAGCAGTCTGATATCTATAAATATAACCTATCAGTTATATATAATTCGAAAAAAATTAGAAAATAATATGAATTTTTAAAATTTTCTAAATTTCTGCGTTTTTCAAAACGCTGCAGTTTAAAAAGTACGCGTCGGATCGCGTTAACAATGGTTGATTCGTTATCAGCGAACCCAAATCTGTAAGATAAGGTCAAAAAATCGCGAAAAAAAATTTCAAAATTTTTCAGTTTTAAAGCAAAGGGGGGACCCTTCTCTATCATTTTTTGGTGTCCATAAAAACGGGTGTAGCTTCCAAACTAGTGGGTGTAGCTCAAAATTTTTTAGTTCTCCGTAATCAGCAGTCTGATATCTATAAATATAACCTATCAGTTATAAAAAATTCGAAAAAATTTAGAAATAAATATGAATTTTTGAAATTTTCTAAATTTCTGCATTTTTCAAAACGCTGTAGTTTAAAAAGTACGCGTCGGATCGCGTTAACAATGGTTGTTTCGTTATCAGCGAACCAAAATCTATAAGATAATGTCAAAAAATCGCGAAAAAAAAATTCAAAATTTTTCAGTTTTAAAGCAAAGGGGGGACCCTTCTCTATCATTTTTTGGTGGCCATAAAAATGGGTGTAGCTTCTAAACTAGTGGTCGTAGCTCAAAATTTTTTAGTTCACCGTAATCAGCAGTCTGATATCTATAAATATAACCTATCAGTTATATAAGATTCGAAAGAATTTAGAAAAAAATATGAATTTTTAAAATTTTCTAAATTTCTGCGTTTTTCAAAACGCTGTAGTTTAAAAAGTACGCGTCGGATCGCGTTAACAATGGTTGTTTCGTTATCAGCGAACCAAAATCTATAAGATAATGTCAAAAAATCGCGAAAAAAAATATCAAAATTTTTCAGTTTTAAAGCAAAGGGGGGACCCTTCTCTATCATTTTTTGGTGGCCATAAAAACGGGTGTAGCTTCTAAACTGGTGGTCGTAGCTCAAAATTTTTTAGTTCTCCGTAATCAGCAGTCTGATATCTATAAATATAACCTATCAGTTATATAAGATTCGAAAGAATTTAGAAAAAAATATGAATTTTTCAAATTTTCTAAATTTCTGCAATTTTCAAAACGCTGTAGTTTGAAAAGTACGCGTCGGATCGCGTTAACAATGGTTGATTCGTTATCAGCGAACCCAAATCTATAAGATAAGGTCAAAAAATCGCGAAAAAAAATTTCAAAATTTTTCAGTTTTAAAGCAAAGGGGGGACCCTTCTCTATCATTTTTTGGTGGCCATAAAAACGGGTGTAGCTTCCAAACTAGTGGTCGTAGCTCAAAATTTTTTAGTTCTCCATAATCAGCAGACTGAAATCTATAAATATAACTTACCAGTTATATATAATTCGAAAAACATTAGAAAATAATATGAATTTTTCAAATTTTCTAAATTTCTGCAATTTTCAAAACGCTGTAGTTTCAAAAGTACGCATCGGATCGCGTTAACAATGGTTGATTCGTTATCAGCGAACGGAAATCTATAAGATAAAGTCAAAAAATCGCGAAAAAAAAATTAAAAATTTTTCAGTTTTAAAGCAAAGGGGGGACCCTTCTCTATCATTTTTTGGTGGCCATAAAAACGGGTGTAGCTTCCAAACTAGTGGTCGTAGCTCAAAATTTTTTAGTTCTCCATAATCAGCAGACTGAAATCTATAAATATAACTTACCAGTTATATATAATTCGAAAAAAATTAGAAAATAATATGAATTTTTCAAATTTTCTAAATTTCTGCAATTTTCAAAACGCTGTAGTTTAAAAAGTACGCGTCGGATCGCGTTAACAATGGTTGAGTCGTTATCAGCGAACCAAAATCTATAAGATAATGTCAAAAAATCGCGAAAAAAAATTTCAAAATTTTTCAGTTTTAAAGCAAAGGGGGGACCCTTCTCTATCATTTTTTGGTGCCCATAAAAACGGGTGTAGCTTCCAAACTAGTGGTCGTAGCTCAAAATTTTTTAGTTCTCCATAATCAGCAGACTGAAATCTATAAATATAACTTATCAGTTATATATAATTCGAAAAAAATTAGAAAATAATATGAATTTTTAAAATTTTCTAAATTTCTGCGTTTTTCAAAACGCTGCAGTTTAAAAAGTACGCGTCGGATCGCGTTAACAATGGTTGTTTCGTTATCAGCGAACCAAAATCTATAAGATAATGTCAAAAAATCGCGAAAAAAAAATTCAAAATTTTTCAGTTTTAAAGCAAAGGGGGGACCCTTCTCTATCATTTTTTGGTGGCCATAAAAATGGGTGTAGCTTCTAAACTAGTGGTCGTAGCTCAAAATTTTTTAGTTCACCGTAATCAGCAGTCTGATATCTATAAATATAACCTATCAGTTATATAAGATTCGAAAGAATTTAGAAAAAAATATGAATTTTTAAAATTTTCTAAATTTCTGCGTTTTTCAAAACGCTGTAGTTTAAAAAGTACGCGTCGGATCGCGTTAACAATGGTTGTTTCGTTATCAGCGAACCAAAATCTATAAGATAATGTCAAAAAATCGCGAAAAAAAATATCAAAATTTTTCAGTTTTAAAGCAAAGGGGGGACCCTTCTCTATCATTTTTTGGTGGCCATAAAAACGGGTGTAGCTTCTAAACTGGTGGTCGTAGCTCAAAATTTTTTAGTTCTCCGTAATCAGCAGTCTGATATCTATAAATATAACCTATCAGTTATATAAGATTCGAAAGAATTTAGAAAAAAATATGAATTTTTAAAATTTTCTAAATTTCTGCTTTTTTCAAAACGCTGTAGTTTAAAAAGTACGCGTCGGATCGCGTTAACAATGGTTGATTCGTTATCAGCGAACCCAAATCTATAAGATAAGGTCAAAAAATCGCGAAAAAAAATTTCAAAATTTTTCAGTTTTAAAGCAAAGGGGGGACCCTTCTCTATCATTTTTTGGTGGCCATAAAAACGGGTGTAGCTTCCAAACTAGTGGTCGTAGCTCAAAATTTTTTAGTTCTCCATAATCAGCAGACTGAAATCTATAAATATAACTTACCAGTTATATATAATTCGAAAAACATTAGAAAATAATATGAATTTTTCAAATTTTCTAAATTTCTGCAATTTTCAAAACGCTGTAGTTTCAAAAGTACGCGTCGGATCGCGTTAACAATGGTTGATTCGTTATCAGCGAACGGAAATCTATAAGATAAAGTCAAAAAATCGCGAAAAAAAAATTAAAAATTTTTCAGTTTTAAAGCAAAGGGGGGACCCTTCTCTATCATTTTTTGGTGGCCATAAAAACGGGTGTAGCTTCTAAACTAGTGGTCGTAGCACAAAATTTTTTAGTTCTCCATAATCAGCAGACTGAAATCTATAAATATAACTGATAAGTTAAATAAAATTCGAAAAAATTTAGAAAAAAATATGAATTTTTGAAATTTTCTAAATTTCTGCATTTTTCAAAACGCTGTAGTTTGAAAAGTGCGCGTCGGATCGCGTTAACAATGGTTGTTTCGTTATCAGCGAACCAAAATCTATAAGATAATGTCAAAAAATCGCGAAAAAAAAATTAAAAATTTTTCAGTTTTAAAGCAAAGGGGGGACCCTTCTCTATCATTTTTTGGTGGCCATAAAAACGGGTGTAGCTTCCAAACTAGTGGTCGTAGCTCAAAATTTTTTAGTTCTCCATAATCAGCAGACTGAAATCTATAAATATAACTTACCAGTTATATATAATTCGAAAAACATTAGAAAATAATATGAATTTTTCAAATTTTCTAAATTTCTGCAATTTTCAAAACGCTGTAGTTTAAAAAGTACGCGTCGGATCGCGTTAACAATGGTTGATTCGTTATCGGCGAACCAAAATCTATTGTCAAAAAATCGCGAAAAAAAATTTCAAAATTTTTCAGATTTAAAGCAAAGGGGGGACCCTTCTCTATCATTTTTTGGTGGCCATAAAAACGGGTGTAGCTTCCAAACTAGTGGTCGTAGCTCAAAATTTTTTAGTTCTCCATAATCAGCAGACTGAAATCTATAAATATATCTTACCAGTTATATATAATTCGAAAAACATTAGAAAATAATATGAATTTTTCAAATTTTCTAAATTTCTGCAATTTTCAAAACGCTGTAGTTTAAAAAGTACGCGTCGGATCGCGTTAACAATGGTTGATTCGTTATCAGCGAACCCAAATCTATAAGATAAGGTCAAAAAATCGCGAAAAAAAATTTCAAAATTTTTCAGTTTTAAAGCAAAGGGGGGACCCTTCTCTATCATTTTTTGGTGGCCATAAAAACGGGTGTAGCTTCTAAACTAGTGGTCGTAGCTCAAAATTTTTTAGTTCTCCATAATCAGCAGACTGAAATCTATAAATATAACTGATAAGTTAAATAAAATTCGAAAAAATTTAGAAAAAACTATGAATTTTTGAAATTTTCTAAATTTCTGCATTTTTCAAAACGCTGTAGTTTCAAAAGTACGCGTCGGATCGCGTTAACAATGGTTGATTCGTTATCAGCGAACGGAAATCTATAAGATAAAGTCAAAAAATCGCGAAAAAAAAATTCAAAATTTTTCAGTTTTAAAGCAAAGGGGGGACCCTTCTCTATCATTTTTTGGTGGTCATAAAAACGGGTGTAGCTTCTAAACTAGTGGTCGTAGCTCAAAATTTTTTAGTTCTCCGTAATCAGCAGACTGAAATCTATAAATATAACTGATAAGTTAAATAAAATTCGAAAAAATTTAGAAAAAAATATGAATTTTTGAAATTTTCTAAATTTCTGCATTTTTCAAAACGCTGTAGTTTGAAAAGTACGCGTCGGATCGCGTTAACAATGGTTGATTCATTATCAGAGAGCCGAAATCTATCAGATAATGTCAAAAAATCGCGAAAAAAAAATTCAAAATTTTTCAGTTTTAAAGCAAAGGGGGGACCCTTCTCTATCATTTTTTGGTGGCCATAAAAACGGGTGTAGCTTCCAAACTAGTGGTCGTAGCTCAAAATTTTTTAGTTCTCCATAATCAGCAGACTGAAATCTATAAATAAAACTTACCAGTTATATATAATTCGAAAAAAATTAGAAAATAATATGAATTTTTCAAATTTTCTAAATTTCTGCAATTTTCAAAACGCTGTAGTTTAAAAAGTACGCGTCGGATCGCGTTAACAATGGTTGATTCGTTATCAGCGAACCAAAATCTATTGTCAAAAAATCGCGAAAAAAAATTTCAAAATTTTTCAGTTTTAAAGCAAAGGGGGGACCCTTCTCTATCATTTTTTGGTGGCCATAAAAACGGGTGTAGCTTCCAAACTAGTGGTCGTAGCTCAAAATTTTTTAGTTCTCCATAATCAGCAGACTGAAATCTATAAATATAACTTACCAGTTATATATAATTCGAAAAACATTAGAAAATAATATGAATTTTTCAAATTTTCTAAATTTCTGCAATTTTCAAAACGCTGTAGTTTAAAAAGTACGCGTCGGATCGCGTTAACAATGGTTGATTCGTTATCAGCGAACCAAAATCTATTGTCAAAAAATCGCGAAAAAAAATTTCAAAATTTTTCAGTTTTAAAGCAAAGGGGGGACCCTTCTCTATCATTTTTTGGTTGCCATAAAAATGGGTGTAGCTTCTAAACTATTGGTCGTAGCTCAAAATTTTTTAGTTCACCGTAATCAGCAGTCTGATATCTATAAATATAACCTATCAGTTATATAAGATTCGAAAGAATTTAAAAAAAAATATGAATTTTTCAAATTTTCTAAATTTCTGCAATTTTCAAAACGCTGTAGTTTAAAAAGTACGCGTCGGATCGCGTTAACAATGGTTGATTCGTTATCAGCGAACGGAAATCTATAAGATAAAGTCAAAAAATCGCGAAAAAAAAATTCAAAATTTTTCAGTTTTAAAGCAAAGGGGGGACTCTTCTCTATCATTTTTTGGTGGCCATAAAAATGGGTGTAGCTTCTAAACTAGTGGTCGTAGCTCAAAATTTTTTAGTTCACCGTAATCAGCAGTCTGATATCTATAAATATAACCTATCAGTTATATAAGATTCGAAAGAATTTAGAAAAAAATATGAATTTTTAAAATTTTCTAAATTTCTGCTTTTTTCAAAACGCTGTAGTTTAAAAAGTACGCGTCGGATCGCGTTAACAATGGTTGATTCGTTATCAGCGAACCCAAATCTATAAGATAAGGTCAAAAAATCGCGAAAAAAAATTTCAAAATTTTTCAGTTTTAAGACAAGGGGGGAACCTTCTCTATCATTTTTTGGTGGCCATAAAAACGGGTGTAGCTTCTAAACTGGTGGTCGTAGCTCAAAATTTTTTAGTTCTCCGTAATCAGCAGTCTGATATCTATAAATATAACCTATCAGTTATATAAGATTCGAAAGAATTTAGAAAAAAATATGAATTTTTCAAATTTTCTAAATTTCTGCAATTTTCAAAACGCTGTAGTTTAAAAAGTACGCGTCGGATCGCGTTAACAATGGTTGTTTGGTTATCAGCGAACCAAAATCTATAAGATAACGTCAAAAAATCGCGAAAAAAAATTTCAAAATTTTTCAGTTTTAAAGCAAAGGGGGTCCCCTTCTCTATCATTTTTTGGTTGCCATAAAAATGGGTGTAGCTTCTAAACTAGTGGTCGTAGCTCAAATTTTTTTAGTTCTCCGTAATCCGCAGACTGAAATCTATAAATATAATTGATGATTAATATAAAATTCGAAAAAATTTAGAAAAATATATGAATTTTTAAAATTTTCTAAATTTATGCATTTTTCAAAACGCTGTAGTTTAAAAAGTACGCGTCGGATCGCGTTAACAATGGTTGATTCGTTATCAGCGAACCAAAATCTATAAGATAATGTCAAAAAATCGCGAAAAAAAATTTCAAAATTTTTCAGTTTTAAAGCAAAGGGGGGACCCTTCTCTATCATTTTTTGGTGCCCATAAAAACGGATGTAGCTTCTAAACTAGTGGTCGTAGCTCAACATTTTTTAGTTCTCCATAATCAGCAGACTGAAATCTATAAATATAACTATTTAGTTATATATAATACGAAAAAAATTAGAAAATAATATGAATTTTTAAAATTTTCTAAATTTCTGCGTTTTTCAAAACGCTGCAGTTTAAAAAGTACGCGTCGGATCGCGTTAACAATGGTTGATTCGTTATCAGCGAACCCAAATCTGTAAGATAAGGTCAAAAAATCGCGAAAAAAAATTTCAAAATTTTTCAGTTTTAAAGCAAAGGGGGGACCCTTCTCTATCATTTTTTGGTGTCCATAAAAACGGGTGTAGCTTCCAAACTAGTGGGTGTAGCTCAAAATTTTTTAGTTCTCCGTAATCAGCAGTCTGATATCTATAAATATAACCTATCAGTTATAAAAAATTCGAAAAAATTTAGAAATAAATATGAATTTTTGAAATTTTCTAAATTTCTGCATTTTTCAAAACGCTGTAGTTTAAAAAGTACGCGTCGGATCGCGTTAACAATGGTTGTTTCGTTATCAGCGAACCAAAATCTATAAGATAATGTCAAAAAATCGCGAAAAAAAAATTCAAAATTTTTCAGTTTTAAAGCAAAGGGGGGACCCTTCTCTATCATTTTTTGGTGGCCATAAAAATGGGTGTAGCTTCTAAACTAGTGGTCGTAGCTCAAAATTTTTTAGTTCACCGTAATCAGCAGTATGATATCTATAAATATAACCTATCAGTTATATAAGATTCGAAAGAATTTAGAAAAAAATATGAATTTTCAAAATTTTCTAAATTTCTGCGTTTTTCAAAACGCTGTAGTTTAAAAAGTACGCGTCGGATCGCGTTAACAATGGTTGATTCGTTATCAGCGAACCCAAATCTATAAGATAAGGTCAAAAAATCGCGAAAAAAAATATCAAAATTTTTCAGTTTTAAAGCAAAGGGGGGACCCTTCTCTATCATTTTTTGGTGCCCATAAAAACGGATGTAGCTTCTAAACTAGTGGTCGTAGCTCAAAATTTTTTAGTTCTCCATAATCAGCAGACTGAAATCTATAAATATAACTTATCAGTTATATATAATTCGAAAAAAATTAGAAAATAATACGAATTTTTAAAATTTTCTAAATTTCTGCGTTTTTCAAAACGCTGTAGTTTGAAAAGTACGCGTCGGATCGCGTTAACAATGGTTGATTCGTTATCAGCGTGCCGAAATCTATCAGATAATGTCAAAAAATCGCGAAAAAAAAATTCAAAATTTTTCAGTTTTAAAGCAAAGGGGGGACCCTTCTCTATCATTTTTTGGTGGCCATAAAAACGGGTGTAGCTTCCAAACTAGTGGTCGTAGCTCAAAATGTTTTAGTTCTCCATAATCAGCAGACTGAAATCTATAATTATAACTTACCAGTTATATATAATTCGAAAAAAATTAGAAAATAATATGAATTTTTCAAATTTTCTAAATTTCTGCAATTTTCAAAACGCTGTAGTTTAAAAAGTACGCGTCGGATCGCGTTAACAATGGTTGTTTCGTTATCAGCGAACCAAAATCTATAAGATAATGTCAAAAAATCGCGAAAAAAAAATTCTAAATTTTTCAGTTTTAAAGCAAAGGGGGGACCCTTCTCTATCATTTTTTGGTGGTCATAAAACGGGTGTAGCTTCTAAACTGGTGGTCGTAGCTCAAAATTTTTTAGTTCTCCGTAATCAGCAGTCTGATATCTATAAATATAACCTATCAGTTATATAAGATTCGAAAGAATTTAGAAAAAAATATGAATTTTTCAAATTTTCTAAATTTCTGCAATTTTCAAAACGCTGTAGTTTAAAAAGTACGCGTCGGATCGCGTTAACAATGGTTGTTCCGTTATCAGCGAACCAAAATCTATAAGATAACGTCAAAAAATCGCGAAAAAAAATTTCAAAATTTTTCAGTTTTAAAGCAAAGGGGGGACCCTTCTCTATCATTTTTTGGTGGCCATAAAAATGGGTGTAGCTTCTAAACTAGTGGTCGTAGCTCAAATTTTTTTAGTTCTCCGTAATCCGCAGACTGAAATCTATAAATATAATTGATAAGTTATATAAAATTCGAAAAAATTTAGAAAAAAATATGAATTTTTAAAATTTTCTAAATTTATGCATTTTTCAAAACGCTGTAGTTTAAAAAGTACGCGTCGGATCGCGTTAACAATGGTTGATTCGTTATCAGCGAACCCAAATCTATAAGATAAGGTCAAAAAATCGCGAAAAAAAATATCAAAATTTTTCAGTTTTAAAGCAAAGGGGGGACCCTTCTCTATCATTTTTTGGTGGCCATAAAACGGGTGTAGCTTCTAAACTGGTGGTCCTAGCTCAAAATTTTTTAGTTCTCCGTAATCAGCAGTCTGATATCTATAAATATAACCTATCAGTTATATAAGATTCGAAAGTATTTAGAAAAAAATATGAATTTTTAAAATTTTTTAAATTTCTGCAATTTTCAAAACGCTGTAGTTTAAAAAGTACGCGTCGGATCGCGTTAACAATGGTTGATTCGTTATCAGCGAACCCAAATCTATAAGATAAGGTCAAAAAATCGCGAAAAAAAATATCAAAATTTTTCAGTTTTAAAGCAAAGGGGGGACCCTTCTCTATCATTTTTTGGCGGCCATAAAAACGGGTGTAGCTTCTAAACTGGTGGTCCTAGCTCAAAATTTTTTAGTTCTCCGTAATCAGCAGTCTGATATCTATAAATATAACCTATCAGTTATATAAGATTCGAAAGTATTTAGAAAAAAATATGAATTTTTCAAATTTTCTAAATTTCTGCAATTTTCAAAACGCTGTAGTTTGAAAAGTACGCGTCGGATCGCGTTAACAATGGTTGATTCGTTATCAGCGTGCCGAAATCTATCAGATAATGTCAAAAAATCGCGAAAAAAAAATTCAAAATTTTTCAGTTTTAAAGCAAAGGGGGGACCCTTCTCTATCATTTTTTGGTGCCCATAAAAACGGATGTAGGTTCTAAACTAGTGGTCGTAGCTCAAAATTTTTTAGTTCTCCATAATCAGCAGACTGAAATCTATAAATATAACTTATCAGTTATATATAATTCGAAAAAAATTAGAAAATAATATGAATTTTTAAAATTTTCTAAATTTCTGCGTTTTTCAAAACGCTGCAGTTTAAAAAGTACGCGTCGGATCGCGTTAACAATGGTTGATTCGTTATCAGCGAACCCAAATCTGTAAGATAAGGTCAAAAAATCGCGAAAAAAAATTTCAAAATTTTTCAGTTTTAAAGCAAAGGGGGGACCCTTCTCTATCATTTTTTGGTGCCCATAAAAACGGATGTAGCTTCCAAACTAGTCGTCGTAGCTCAAAATTTTTTAGTTCTCCATAATCAGCAGACTGAAATCTATAAATATAACTAATCAGTTATATATAATACGAAAAAAATTAGAAAATAATATGAATTTTTCAAATTTTCTAAATTTCTGCAATTTTCAAAACGCTGTAGTTTGAAAAGTACGCGTCGGATCGCGTTAACAATGGTTGATTCGTTATCAGCGTGCCGAAATCTATCAGATAATGTCAAAAAATCGCGAAAAAAAAATTCAAAATTTTTCAGTTTTAAAGCAAAGGGGGGACCCTTCTCTATCATTTTTTGGTGGCCATAAAAATGGGTGTAGCTTCTAAACTAGTGGTCGTAGGTCAAAATTTTTTAGTTCACCGTAATCAGCAGTCTGATATCTATAAATATAACCTATCAGTTATATAAGATTCGAAAGAATTTAGAAAAAAATATGAATTTTTAAAATTTTCTAAATTTCTGCGTTTTTCAAAACGCTGTAGTTTAAAAAGTACGCGTCGGATCGCGTTAACAATGGTTGTTTCGTTATCAGCGAACCAAAATCTATCTGATAATGTCAAAAAATCGCGAAAAAAAATTTCAAAATTTTTCAGTTTTAAAGCAAAGGGGGGACCCTTCTCTATCATTTTTTGGTGTCCATAAAAACGGGTGTAGCTTCCAAACTAGTGGTCGTAGCTCAAAATTTTTTAGTTCTCCGTAATCAGCGGTCTGATATCTATAAATATAACCTATCAGTTATATAAGATTCGAAAGAATTTAGAAAAAGATATGAATTTTTCAAATTTTCTAAATTTCTGCAATTTTCAAAACGCTGTAGTTTGAAAAGTACGCGTCGGATCGCGTTAACAATGGTTGATTCGTTATCAGCGAACGGAAATCTATAAGATAAAGTCAAAAAATCGCGAAAAAAAAATTCAAAATTTTTCAGTTTTAAAGCAAAGGGGGGACCCTTCTCTATCATTTTTTGGTGGCCATAAAAACGGGTGTAGCTTCCAAACTAGTGGTCGTAGCTCAAAATTTTTTAGTTCTCCATAGTCAGCAGACTGAAATCTATAAATATAACTGATAAGTTAAATAAAATTCGAAAAAATTTAGAAAAAAATATGAATTTTTGAAATTTTCTAAATTTCTGCATTTTTCAAAACGCTGTAGTTTGAAAAGTACGCGTCGGATCGCGTTAACAATGGTTGATTCGTTATCAGCGAACGGAAATCTATAAGATAAAGTCAAAAAATCGCGAAAAAAAAATTCAAAATTTTTCAGTTTTAAAGCAAAGGGGGGACCCTTCTCTATCATTTTTTGGTGGCCATAAAAACGGGTGTAGCTTCCAAACTAGTGGTCGTAGCTCAAAATTTTTTAGTTCTCCATAGTCAGCAGACTGAAATCTATAAATATAACTGATAAGTTAAATAAAATTCGAAAAAATTTAGAAAAAAATATGAATTTTTGAAATTTTCTAAATTTCTGCATTTTTCAAAACGCTGTAGTTTGAAAAGTACGCGTCGGATCGCGTTAACAATGGTTGATTCGTTATCAGCGAACGGAAATCTATAAGATAAAGTCAAAAAATCGCGAAAAAAAAATTCAAAATTTTTCAGTTTTAAAGCAAAGGGGGGACCCTTCTCTATCATTTTTTGGTGGCCATAAAAACGGGTGTAGCTTCCAAACTAATGGTCGTAGCTCAAAATTTTTTAGTTCTCCGTAATCAGCAGACTGAAATCTATAAATATAACTGATAAGTTAAATAAAATTCGAAAAAATTTAGAAAAAAATATGAATTTTTGAAATTTTCTAAATTTCTGCATTTTTCAAAACGCTGTAGTTTGAAAAGTACGCGTCGGATCGCGTTAACAATGGTTGATTCGTTATCAGCGAACGGAAATCTATAAGATAAAGTCAAAAAATCGCGAAAAAAAAATTCAAAATTTTTCAGTTTTAAAGCAAAGGGGGGACCCTTCTCTATCATTTTTTGGTGGCCATAAAAACGGGTGTAGCTTCCAAACTAGTGGTCGTAGCTCAAAATTTTTTAGTTCTCCGTAATCAGCAGACTGAAATCTATAAATATAACTGATAAGTTAAATAAAATTCGAAAAAATTTAGAAAAAAATATGAATTTTTGAAATTTTCTAAATTTTTGCATTTTTCAAAACGCTGTAGTTTGAAAAGTACGCGTCGGATCGCGTTAACAATGGTTGATTCGTTATCAGAGAGCCGAAATCTATCAGATAATGTCAAAAAATCGCGAAAAAAAAATTCAAAATTTTTCAGTTTTAAAGCAAAGGGAGGACCCTTCTCTATCATTTTTTGGTGGCCATAAAAACGGGTGTAGCTTCCAAACTAGTGGTCGTAGCTCAAAATTTTTTAGTTCTCCATAATCAGCAGACTGAAATCTATAAATATAACTTACCAGTTATATATAATTCGAAAAAAATTAGAAAATAATATGAATTTTTCAAATTTTCTAAATTTCTGCAATTTTCAAAACGCTGTAGTTTAAAAAGTACGCGTTGGATCGCGTTAACAATGGTTGATTCGTTATCAGCGAACCAAAATCTATTGTCAAAAAATCGCGAAAAAAAATTTCAAAATTTTTCAGTTTTAAAGCAAAGGGGAGACCCTTCTCTATCATTTTTTGGTGGCCATAAAAATGGGTGTAGCTTCTAAACTATTGGTCGTAGCTCAAAATTTTTTAGTTCACCGTAATCAGCAGTCTGATATCTATAAATATAACCTATCAGTTATATAAGATTCGAAAGAATTTAGAAAAAAATATGAATTTTTCAAATTTTCTAAATTTCTGCAATTTTCAAAACGCTGTAGTTTAAAAAGTACGCGTCGGATCGCGTTAACAATGGTTGATTCGTTATCAGCGAACGGAAATCTATAAGATAAAGTCAAAAAATGGCGAAAAAAAAATTCAAAATTTTTCAGTTTTAAAGCAAAGGGGGGACCCCTCTCTATCATTTTTTGGTGGCCATAAAAATGGGTGTAGCTTCTAAACTATTGGTCGTAGCTCAAAATTTTTTAGTTCACCGTAATCAGCAGTCTGATATCTATAAATATAACCTATCAGTTATATAAGATTCGAAAGAATTTAGAAAAAAATATGAATTTTTAAAATTTTCTAAATTTCTGCTTTTTTCAAAACGCTGTAGTTTAAAAAGTACGCGTCGGATCGCGTTAACAATGGTTGATTCGTTATCAGCGAACCCAAATCTATAAGATAATGTCAAAAAATCGCGAAAAAAAATTTCAAAATTTTTCAGTTTTAAAGCAAAGGGGGGACCCTTCTCTATCATTTTTTGGTGGCCATAAAAACGGGTGTAGCTTCTAAACTGGTGGTCGTAGCTCAAAATTTTTTAGTTCTCCGTAATCAGCAGACTGAAATCTATAAATATAACTGATAAGTTAAATAAAATTCGAAAAAATTTAGAAAAAAATATGAATTTTTGAAATTTTCTAAATTTCTGCATTTTTCAAAACGCTGTAGTTTGAAAAGTACGCGTCGGATCGCGTTAACAATGGTTGATTCGTTATCAGCGAACGGAAATCTATAAGATAAAGTCAAAAAATCGCGAAAAAAAAATTCAAAATTTTTCAGTTTTAAAGCAAAGGGGGGACCCTTCTCTATCATTTTTTGGTGGTCATAAAAACGGGTGTAGCTTCTAAACTAGTGGTCGTAGCTCAAAATTTTTTAGTTCTCTGTAATCAGCAGTCTGATATCTATAAATATAACCTATCAGTTATATATTATTCAAAACAATTAGAAAATAATATGAATTTTTAAAATTTTCTAAATTTCTGCGTTTTTCAAAACGCTGTAGTTTAAAAAGTACGCGTCGGATCGCGTTAACAATGGTTGTTTCCTTATCAGCGAACCAAAATCTATAAGATAATGTCAAAAAATCGCGAAAAAAAAATTCAAAATTTTTCAGTTTTAAAGCAAAGGGGGGACCTTCTCTATCATTTTTTGGTGGCCATAAAAACGGGTGTAGCTTCCAAACTAGTTGTCGTAGCTCAAAATTTTTTAGTTCTCCATAATCAGCAGACTGAAATCTATAAATATAACTGATAAGTTAAATAAAATTCGAAAAAATTTAGAAAAAAATATGAATTTTTGAAATTTTCTAAATTTCTGCATTTTTCAAAACGCTGTAGTTTGAAAAGTACGCGTCGGATCGCGTTAACAATGGTTGATTCGTTATCAGCGAACGAAAATCTATAAGATAAAGTCAAAAAATCGCGAAAAAAAAATTCAAAATTTTTCAGTTTTAAAGCAAAGGGGGGACCCTTCTCTATCATTTTTTGGTGGTCATAAAAACGGGTGTAGCTTCTAAACTAGTGGTCGTAGCTCAAAATTTTTTAGTTCTCCGTAATCAGCAGACTGAAATCTATAAATATAACTGATAAGTTAAGTAAAATTCGAAAAAATTTAGGAAAAAATATGAATTTTTGAAATTTTCTAAATTTCTGCATTTTTCAAAACGCTGTAGTTTGAAAAGTACGCGTCGGATCGCGTTAACAATGGTTGATTCGTTATCAGCGAGCCGAAATCTATCAGATAATGGCAAAAAATCGCGAAAAAAAATTTCAAAATTTTTCAGTTTTAAAGCAAAGGGGGGACCCTTCTCTATCATTTTTTGGTGGCCATAAAAACGGGTGTAGCTTCCAAACTAGTGGTCGTAGCTCAAAATTTTTTAGTTCTCCATAATCAGCAGACTGAAATCTATAAATATAACTTACCAGTTATATATAATTCGAAAAGAATTAGAAAATAATATGAATTTTTCAAATTTTCTAAATTTCTGCAATTTTTAAAACGCTGTAGTTTAAAAAGTACGCGTCGGATCGCGTTAACAATGGTTGATTCGTTATCAGCGAACCAAAATCTATAAGATAATGTCAAAAAATCGCGAAAAAAAATTTCAAAATTTTTCAGTTTTAAAGCAAAGGGGGGACCCTTCTCTATCATTTTTTGGTGGCCATAAAAATGGGTGTAGCTTCTAAACTAGTGGTCGTAGCTCAAAAATTTTTAGTTCTCCGTAATCAGCAGACTGAAATCAATAAATATAACTTATCAGTTATATATAATTCGAAAAAAATTAGAAAATAATATGAATTTTTCAAAGTTTCTAAATTTCTGCAATTTTCAAAACGCTGTAGTTTAAAAAGTACGCGTCGGATCGCGTTAACAATGGTTGTTTCGTTATCAGCGAACCAAAATCTATAAGATAATGTCAAAAAATCGCGAAAAAAAAATTCTAAATTTTTCAGTTTTAAAGCAAAGGGGGGACCCTTCTCTATCATTTTTGGTGGCCAAAAAAACGGGTGTAGCTTCTAAACTAGTGGTCGTAGCTCAAAATATTTTAGTTCACCGTAATCAGCAGTCTGATATCTATAAGTATAACCTATCAGTTATATAAGATTCGAAAGAATTTAGAAAAAAATATGAATTTTTAAAATTTTCTAAATTTCTGCAATTTTCAAAACGCTGTAGTTTAAAAAGTACGCGTCGGATCGCGTTAACAATGGTTGATTCGTTATCAGCGAACGGAAATCTATAAGATAAAGTCAAAAAATCGCAAAAAAAAATTCAAAATTTTTCAGTTTTAAAGCAAAGGGGGGACCCTTCTCTATCATTTTTTGGTGCCCATAAAAACGGATGTAGCTTCCAAACTAGTGGTCGTAGCTCAAATTTCTTTAGTTCTCCGTAATCAGCAGACTGAAATCTATAAATATAATTGATAAGTTATATAAAATTCGAAAAAATTTAGAAAAAAATATGAATTTTTAAAATTTTCTAAATTTCTGCATTTTTCAAAACGCTGTAGTTTAAAAAGTACGCGTCGGATCGCGTTAGCAATGGTTGATTCGTTATCAGCGAACCCAAATCTATAAGATAAGGTCAAAAAATCGCGAAAAAAAATATCAAAATTTTTCAGTTTTAAAGCAAAGGGGGGACCCTTCTCTATCATTTTTTGGTGGCCATAAAAACGGGTGTAGCTTCTAAACTGGTGGTCCTAGCTCAAAATTTTTTAGTTCTCCGTAATCAGCAGTCTGATATCTATAAATATAACCTATCAGTTATATAAGATTCGAAAGAATTTAGAAAAAAATATGAATTTTTCAAATTTTCTAAATTTCTGCAATTTTCAAAACGCTGTAGTTTGAAAAGTACGCGTCGGATCGCGTTAACAATGGTTGATTCGTTATCAGCGAGCCGAAATCTATCAGATAATGTCAAAAAATCGCGAAAAAAAAATTCAAAATTTTTCAGTTTTAAAGCAAAGGGGGGACCCTTCTCTATCATTTTTTGGTGCCCATAAAAACGGATGTAGCTTCTAAACTATTGGTCGTAGCTCAAAATTTTTTAGTTCACCGTAATCAGCAGTCTGATATCTATAAATATAACCTATCAGTTGTATAAGATTCGAAAGAATTTAGAAAAAAATATGAATTTTTCAAATTTTCTAAATTTCTGCAATTTTCAAAACGCTGTAGTTTGAAAAGTACGCGTCGGATCGCGTTAACAATGGTTGATTCGTTATCAGCGAGCCGAAATCTATCAGATAATGTCAAAAAATCGCGAAAAAAAAATTCAAAATTTTTCAGTTTTAAAGCAAAGGGGCGACCCTTCTCTATCATTTTTTGGTGGCTATAAAAACGAGTGTAGCTTCTAAACTAGTGGTCGTAGCTAGAAATATTTTAGTTCTCCGTAATCAGCAGACTGAAATCTATAAATATAACTTATCAGTTATATATAATTCGAAAAAAATTAGAAAATAATATGAATTTTTAAAATTTTCTAAATTTCTGCGTTTTTCAAAACGCTGCAGTTTAAAAAGTACGCGTCGGATCGCGTTAACAATGGTTGATTCGTTATCAGCGAACCCAAATCTGTAAGATAAGGTCAAAAAATCGCGAAAAAAAATTTCAAAATTTTTCAGTTTTAAAGCAAAGGGGGGACCCTTCTCTATCATTTTTTGGTGTCCATAAAAACGGGTGTAGCTTCCAAACTAGTGGTCGTAGCTCAAAATTTTTTAGTTCTCCGTAATCAGCAGACTGAAATCTATAAATATAACTTACCAGTTATATATAATTCGAAAAAAATTAGAAAATAATATGAATTTTTCAAATTTTCTAAATTTCTGCAATTTTCAAAACGCTGTAGTTTAAAAAGTACGCGTCGGATCGCGTTAACAATGGTTGATTCGTTATCAGCGAACCAGAATCTATAAGATAATGTCAAAAAATCGCGAAAAAAAATTTCAAAATTTTTCAGTTTTAAAGCAAAGGGGGGACCCTTCCTTCTCTATCATTTTTTGGTGGCCATAAAAACGGGTGTAGCTTTCAAACTAGTGGTCGTAGCTCAAAATTTTTTAGTTTTCCATAATCAGCAGACTGAAATCTATAAATATAACTGATAAGTTAAATAAAATTCGAAAAAATTTAGAAAAAAATATGAATTTTTGAAATTTTCTAAATTTCTGCATTTTTCAAAACGCTGTAGTTTAAAAAGTACGCGTCGGATCGCGTTAACAATGGTTGATTCGTTATCAGCGAACCCAAATCTATAAAGTAAGGTCAAAAAATCGCGAAAAAAAAATTCAAAATTTTTCAGTTTTAAAGCAAAGGGGGGACCCTTCTCTATCATTTTTTGGTGGCCATAAAAATGGGTGTAGCTTCTAAACTAGTGGTCGTAGCTCAAAATTTTTTAGTTCTCCGTAATCAGCAGACTGAAATCTATAAATATAACTGATAAGTTAAGTAAAATTCGAAAAAATTTAGGAAAAAATATGAATTTTTGAAATTTTCTAATTTTCTGCATTTTTCAAAACGCTGTAGTTTGAAAAGTACGCGTCGGATCGCGTTAACAATGGTTGATTCGTTATCAGCGAACGGAAATCTATAAGATAAAGTCAAAAAATCGCGAAAAAAAAATTCAAAATTTTGTAGTTTCAAAGCAAAGGGGGGACCCTTCTCTATCATTTTTTGGTGGCCATAAAAACGGGTGTAGCTTTCAAACTAGTGGTCGTAGCTCAAAATTTTTTAGTTTTCCATAATCAGCAGACTGAAATCTATAAATATAACTGATAAGTTAAATAAAATTCGAAAAAATTTAGAAAAAAATATGAATTTTTGAAATTTTCTAAATTTCTGCATTTTTCAAAACGCTGTAGTTTGAAAAGTACGCGTCGGATCGCGTTAACAATGGTTGATTCGTTATCAGCGAATGGAAATCTATAAGATAAAGTCAAAAAATCGCGAAAAAAAAATTCAAAATTTTTCAGTTTTAAAGCAAAGGGGGGACCCTTCTCTATCATTTTTTGGTGGCCATAAAAACGGGTGTAGCTTTCAAACTAGTGGTCGTAGCTCAAAATTTTTTAGTTTTCCATAATCAGCAGACTGAAATCTATAAATATAACTGATAAGTTAAATAAAATTCGAAAAAATTTAGAAAAAAATATGAATTTTTGAAATTTCTAAATTTCTGCATTTTTCAAAACGCTGTAGTTTAAAAAGTACGCGTCGGATCGCGTTAACAATGGTTGTTTCGTTATCAGCGAACCAAAATCTATAAGATAATGTCAAAAAATCGCGAAAAAAAAATTCAAAATTTTTCAGTTTTAAAGCAAAGGGGGGACCCTTCTCTATCATTTTTTGGTGGCCATAAAAACGGGTGTAGCTTCCAAACTAGTGGTCGTAGCTCAAAATTTTTTAGTTCTCCATAATCAGCAGACTGAAATCTATAAATATAACTGATAAGTTAAATAAAATTCGAAAAAATTTAGAAAAAAATATGAATTTTTGAAATTTTCTAAATTTCTGCATTTTTCAAAACGCTGTAGTTTGAAAAGTACGCGTCGGATCGCGTTAACAATGGTTGATTCGTTATCAGCGAACGGAAATCTATAAGATAAAGTCAAAAAATCGCGAAAAAAAAATTCAAAATTTTTCAGTTTTAAAGCAAAGGGGGGACCCTTCTCTATCATTTTTTGGTGGTCATAAAAACGGGTGTAGCTTCTAAACTAGTGGTCGTAGCTCAAAATTTTTTAGTTCTCCGTAATCAGCAGACTGAAATCTATAAATATAACTGATAAGTTAAATAAAATTCGAAAAAATTTAGAAAAAAATATGAATTTTTGAAATTTTCTAAATTTCTGCATTTTTCAAAACGCTGTAGTTTGAAAAGTACGCGTCGGATCGCGTTAACAATGGTTGATTCGTTATCAGAGAGCCGAAATCTATCAGATAATGTCAAAAAATCGCGAAAAAAAAATTCAAAATTTTTCAGTTTTAAAGCAAAGGGGGGACCCTTCTCTATCATTTTTTGGTGGCCATAAAAACGGGTGTAGCTTCCAAACTAGTGGTCGTAGCTCAAAATTTTTTAGTTCTCCATAATCAGCAGACTGAAATCTATAAATATAACTGATAAGTTAAATAAAATTCGAAAAAATTTAGAAAAAAATATGTATTTTTGAAATTTTCTAAATTTCTGCATTTTTCAAAACGCTGTAGTTTGAAAAGTACGCGTCGGATCGCGTTAACAATGGTTGATTCGTTATCAGCGAACGGAAATCTATAAGATAAAGTCAAAAAATCGCGAAAAAAAAATTCAAAATTTTTCAGTTTTAAAGCAAAGGGGGGACCCTTCTCTATCATTTTTTGGTGGCCATAAAAATGGGTGTAGCTTCTAAACTAGTGGTCGTAGCTCAAAATTTTTTAGTTCACCGTAATCAGCAGTCTGATATCTATAAATATAACCTATCAGTTATATAACATTCGAAAGAATTTAGAAAAAAATATGAATTTTTAAAATTTTCTAAATTTCTGCATTTTTCAAAACGCTGTAGTTTAAAAAGTACGCGTCGGATCGCGTTAACAATGGTTGATTCGTTATCAGCGAACCCAAATCTCTAAGATAAGGTCAAAAAATCGCGAAAAAAAATTTCAAAATTTTTCAGTTTTAAAGCAAAGGGGGGACCCTTCTCTATCATTTTTTGGTGGCCATAAAAACGGGTGTAGCTTCTAAACTAGTGGTCGTAGCTCAAAATTTTTTAGTTCTCCGTAATCAGCAGACTGAAATCTATAAATATAACTGATAAGTTAAGTAAAATTCGAAAAAATTTAGGAAAAAATATGAATTTTTGAAATTTTCTAAATTTCTGCATTTTTCAAAACGTTGTAGTTTGAAAAGTACGCGTCGGATCGCGTTAACAATGGTTGATTCGTTATCAGCGAGCCGAAATCTATCAGATAATGGCAAAAAATCGCGAAAAAAAATTTCAAAATTTTTCAGTTTTAAAGCAAAGGGTCGGGACCCTTCTCTATCATTTTTTGGTGGCCATAAAAACGGGTGTAGCTTCCAAACTAGTGGTCGTAGCTCAAAATTTTTTAGTTCTCCATAATCAGCAGACTGAAATCTATAAATATAACTGATAAGTTAAATAAAATTCGAAAAAATTTAGGAAAAAATATGAATTTTTGAAATTTTCTAAATTTCTGCATTTTTCAAAACGCTGTAGTTTGAAAAGTACGCGTCGGATCGCGTTAACAATGGTTGATTCGTTATCAGCGAGCCGAAATCTATCAGATAATGGCAAAAAATCGCGAAAAAAAAATTCAAAATTTTTCAGTTTTAAAGCAAAGGGGGGACCCTTCTCTATCATTTTTTGGTGGCCATAAAAACGGGTGTAGCTTCCAAACTAGTGGTCGTAGCTCAAAATTTTTTAGTTCTCCATAATCAGCAGACTGAAATCTATAAATATAACTGATAAGTTAAGTAAAATTCGAAAAAATTTAGGAAAAAATATGAATTTTTGAAATTTTCTAAATTTCTGCATTTTTCAAAACGTTGTAGTTTGAAAAGTACGCGTCGGATCGCGTTAACAATGGTTGATTCGTTATCAGCGAGCCGAAATCTATCAGATAATGGCAAAAAATCGCGAAAAAAAATTTCAAAATTTTTCAGTTTTAAAGCAAAGGGTCGGGACCCTTCTCTATCATTTTTTGGTGGCCATAAAAACGGGTGTAGCTTCCAAACTAGTGGTCGTAGCTCAAAATTTTTTAGTTCTCCATAATCAGCAGACTGAAATCTATAAATATAACTGATAAGTTAAATAAAATTCGAAAAAATTTAGGAAAAAATATGAATTTTTGAAATTTTCTAAATTTCTGCATTTTTCAAAACGCTGTAGTTTGAAAAGTACGCGTCGGATCGCGTTAACAATGGTTGATTCGTTATCAGCGAGCCGAAATCTATCAGATAATGGCAAAAAATCGCGAAAAAAAAATTCAAAATTTTTCAGTTTTAAAGCAAAGGGGGGACCCTTCTCTATCATTTTTTGGTGGCCATAAAAATGGGTGTAGCTTCTAAACTAGTGGTCGTAGCTCAAAATTTTTTAGTTCACCGTAATCAGCAGTCTGATATCTATAAATATAACCTATCAGTTATATAAGATTCGAAAGAATTTAGAAAAAAATATGAATTTTTCAAATTTTCTAAATTTCTGCAATTTTCAAAACGCTGTAGTTTAAAAAGTACGCGTCGGATCGCGTTAACAATGGTTGTTTCGTTATCAGCGAACCAAAATCTATAAGATAATGTCAAAAAATCGCGAAAAAAAAATTCAAAATTTTTCAGTTTTAAATCAAAGGGGGGACCCTTCTCTATCATTTTTTGGTGGCCATAAAAACGGGTGTAGCTTCCAAACTAGTGGTCGTAGCTCAAAATTTTTTAGTTCTCCATAATCAGCAGACTGAAATCTATAAATATAACTTACCAGTTATATATAATTCGAAAAAACTTAGAAAATAATATGAATTTTTCAAATTTTCTAAATTTCTGCAATTTTTAAAACGCTGTAGTTTAAAAAGTACGCGTCGGATCGCGTTAACAATGGTTGTTTCGTTATCAGCGAACCAAAATCTATAAGATATCGTCAAAAAATCGCGAAAAAAAATTTCAAAATTTTTCAGTTTTAAAGCAAAGGGGGGACCCTTCTCTATCATTTTTTGGTGGCCATAAAAATGGGTGTAGCTTCTAAACTAGTGGTCGTAGTTAAGTTATATAAAATTCGAAAAAATTTAGAAAAAAATATGAATTTTTAAAATTTTCTAAATTTCTGCATTTTTCAAAACGCTGTAGTTTAAAAAGTACGCGTCGGATCGCGTTAACAATGGTTGATTCGTTATCAGCGAACCCAAATCTATAAGATAAGGTCAAAAAATCGCGAAAAAAAATATCAAAATTTTTCAGTTTTAAAGCAAAGGGGGGACCCTTCTCTATCATTTTTTGGTGGCCATAAAAACGGGTGTAGCTTTCAAACTAGTGGTCGTAGCTCAAAATTTTTTAGTTTTCCATAATCAGCAGACTGAAATCTATAAATATAACTGATAAGTTAAATAAAATTCGAAAAAATTTAGAAAAAAATATGAATTTTTGAAATTTTCTAAATTTCTGCATTTTTCAAAACGCTGTAGTTTAAAAAGTACGCGTCGGATCGCGTTAACAATGGTTGTTTCGTTATCAGCGAACCAAAATCTATAAGATAATGTCAAAAAATCGCGAAAAAAAAATTCAAAATTTTTCAGTTTTAAAGCAAAGGGGGGACCCTTCTCTATCATTTTTTGGTGGCCATAAAAATGGGTGTAGCTTCTAAACTAGTGGTCGTAGCTCAAAATTTTTTAGTTCACCGTAATCAGCAGACTGAAATCTATAAATATAACTGATAAGTTAAGTAAAATTCGAAAAAATTTAGGAAAAAATATGAATTTTTGAAATTTTCTAAATTTCTGCATTTTTCAAAACGCTGTAGTTTGAAAAGTACGCGTCGGATCGCGTTAACAATGGTTGATTCGTTATCAGAGAGCCGAAATCTATCAGACAATGTCAAAAAATCGCGAAAAAAAAATTTAAAATTTTTCAGTTTTAAAGCAAAGGGGGGACCCTTCTCTATCATTTTTTGGTGCCCATAAAAACGGATGTAGCTTCTAAACTAGTGGTCGTAGCTCAAAATTTTTTAGTTCACCGTAATCAGCAGTCTGATATCTATAAATATAACCTATCAGTTATATAAGATTCGAAAGTATTTAGAAAAAAATATGAATTTTTAAAATTTTCTAAATTTCTGCATTTTTCAAAACGCTGCAGTTTAAAAAGTACGCGTCGGATCGCGTTAACAATGGTTGATTCGTTATCAGCGAACCCAAATCTGTAAGATAATGTCAAAAAATCGCGAAAAAAAATTTCAAAATTTTTCAGTTTTAAAGCAAAGGGGGGACCCTTCTCTATCATTTTTTGGTGGCTATAAAAACGAGTGTAGCTTCTAAACTAGTGGTCGTAGCTCGAAATATTTTAGTTCTCCGTAATCAGCAGACTGAAATCTATAAATATAACTGATAAGTTAAATAAAATTCGAAAAAATTTAGAAAAAAATATGAATTTCTGAAATTTTCTAAATTTCTGCATTTTTCAAAACGCTGTAGTTTGAAAAGTACGCGTCGGATCGCGTTAACAATGGTTGATTCGTTATCAGAGAGCCGAAATCTATCAGACAATGTCAAAAAATCGCGAAAAAAAAATTTAAAATTTTTCAGTTTTAAAGCAAAGGGGGGACCCTTCTCTATCATTTTTTGGTGCCCATAAAAACGGATGTAGCTTCTAAACTAGTGGTCGTAGCTCAAAATTTTTTAGTTCACCGTAATCAGCAGTCTGATATCTATAAATATAACCTATCAGTTATATAAGATTCGAAAGTATTTAGAAAAAAATATGAATTTTTAAAATTTTCTAAATTTCTGCATTTTTCAAAACGCTGCAGTTTAAAAAGTACGCGTCGGATCGCGTTAACAATGGTTGATTCGTTTTCAGCGAACCCAAATCTGTAAGATAATGTCAAAAAATCGCGAAAAAAAATTTCAAAATTTTTCAGTTTTAAAGCAAAGGGGGGACCCTTCTCTATCATTTTTTGGTGGCTATAAAAACGAGTGTAGCTTCTAAACTAGTGGTCGTAGCTCGAAATATTTTAGTTCTCCGTAATCAGCAGACTGAAATCTATAAATATAACTGATAAGTTAAATAAAATTCGAAAAAATTTAGAAAAAAATATGAATTTCTGAAATTTTCTAAATTTCTGCATTTTTCAAAACGCTGTAGTTTGAAAAGTACGCGTCGGATCGCGTTAACAATGGTTGATTCGTTATCAGCGAACGGAAATCTATAAGATAAAGTCAAAAAATCGCGAAAAAAAATTCAAAATTTTTCAGTTTTAAAGCAAAGGGGGGGACCCTTCCCTATCATTTTTTGGTGGCCATAAAAACGGGTGTAGCTTCCAAACTAGTGGTCGTAGCTCAAAATTTTTTAGTTCTCCATAATCAGCAGACTGAAATCTATAAATATAACTTATCAGTTATATATAATTCGAAAAAAATTAGAAAATAATATGAATTTTTAAAATTTTCTAAATTTCTGCGTTTTTCAAAACGCTGCAGTTTAAAAAGTACGCGTCGGATCGCGTTAACAATGGTTGATTCGTTATCAGCGAACCCAAATCTGTAAGATAAGGTCAAAAAATCGCGAAAAAAAATTTCAAAATTTTTCAGTTTTAAAGCAAAGGGGGGACTCTTCTCTATCATTTTTTGGTGCCCATAAAAACGGATGTAGCTTCTAAACTAGTGGTCGTAGCTCAAAATTTTTTAGTTCTCCATAATCAGCAGACTGAAATCTATAAATATAACTTATCAGTTATATATAATTCGAAAAAAATTAGAAAATAATATGAATTTTTAAAATTTTCTAAATGTCTGCGTTTTTCAAAACGCTGCAGTTTAAAAAGTACGCGTCGGATCGCGTTAACAATGGTTGATTCGTTATCAGCGAACTCAAATCTGTAAGATAAGGTCAAAAAATCGCGAAAAAAAATTTCAAAATTTTTCAGTTTTAAAGCAAAGGGGGGACCCTTCTCTATCATTTTTTGGTGGCCATAAAAACGGGTGTAGCTTCTAAACTAGTGGTCGTAGCTCAAAATTTTTTAGTTCACCGTAATCAGCAGTCTGATATCTATAAGTATAACCTATCAGTTATATAAGATTCGAAAGAATTTAGAAAAAAATATGAATTTTTAAAATTTTCTAAATTTCTGCAATTTTCAAAACGCTGTAGTTTAAAAAGTACGCGTCGGATCGCGTTAACAATGGTTGATTCGTTATCAGCGAACGGAAATCTATAAGAGAAAGTCAAAAAATCGCGAAAAAAAATTCAAAATTTTTCAGTTTTAAAGCAAAGGGGGGACCCTTCTCTATCATTTTTTGGTGCCCATAAAAACGGATGTAGCTTCCAAACTAGTGGTCGTAGCTCAAAATTTTTTAGTTCTCCGTAATCAGCAGACTGAAATCTATAAATATAACTGATAAGTTAAATAAAATTCGAAAAAATTTAGAAAAAAATATGAATTTTTGAAATTTTCTAAATTTCTGCATTTTTCAAAACGCTGTAGTTTGAAAAGTACGCGTCGGATCGCGTTAACAATGGTTGATTCGTTATCAGCGAACTCAAATCTGTAAGATAAGGTCAAAAAATCGCGAAAAAAAATTTCAAAATTTTTCAGTTTTAAAGCAAAGGGGGGACCCTTCTCTATCATTTTTTGGTGGCCATAAAAACGGGTGTAGCTTCTAAACTAGTGGTCGTAGCTCAAAATTTTTTAGTTCACCGTAATCAGCAGTCTGATATCTATAAGTATAACCTATCAGTTATATAAGATTCGAAAGAATTTAGAAAAAAATATGAATTTTTAAAATTTTCTAAATTTCTGCAATTTTCAAAACGCTGTAGTTTAAAAAGTACGCGTCGGATCGCGTTAACAATGGTTGATTCGTTATCAGCGAACGGAAATCTATAAGAGAAAGTCAAAAAATCGCGAAAAAAAATTCAAAATTTTTCAGTTTTAAAGCAAAGGGGGGACCCTTCTCTATCATTTTTTGGTGGCCATAAAAACGGGTGTAGCTTCTAAACTGGTGGTCCTAGCTCAAAATTTTTTAGTTCTCCGTAATCAGCAGTCTGATATCTATAAATATAACCTATCAGTTATATAAGATTCGAAAGAATTTAGAAAAAAATATGAATTTTTTAAATTTTCTAAATTTCTGCAATTTTCAAAACGCTGTAGTTTAAAAAGTACGGCGTCGGATCGCGTTAACAATGGTTGATTCGTTATCAGCGAACGGAAATCTATAAGATAAAGTCAAAAAATCGCGAAAAAAAATTCAAAATTTTTCAGTTTTAAAGCAAAGGGGGGACCCTTCTCTATCATTTTTTGGTGCCCATAAAAACGGATGTAGCTTCTAAACTATTGGTCGTAGCTCAAAATTTTTTAGTTCACCGTAATCAGCAGTCTGATATCTATAAATATAACCTATCAGTTGTATAAGATTCGAAAGAATTTAGAAAAAAATATGAATTTTTCAAATTTTCTAAATTTCTGCAATTTTCAAAACGCTGTAGTTTGAAAAGTACGCGTCGGATCGCGTTAACAATGGTTGATTCGTTATCAGCGAGCCGAAATCTATCAGATAATGTCAAAAAATCGCGAAAAAAAAATTCAAAATTTTTCAGTTTTAAAGCAAAGGGGGAACCCTTCTCTATCATTTTTTGGTGCTCATAAAAACGGATGTAGCTTCTAAACTATTGGTCGTAGCTCAAAATTTTTTAGTTCACCGTAATCAGCAGGCTGATATCTATAAATATAACCTATCAGTTATATAAGATTCAAAAGAATTTAGAAAAAAATATGAATTTTTCAAATTTTCTAAATTTCTGCAATTTTCAAAACGCTGTAGTTTGAAAAGTACGCGTCGGATCGCGTTAACAATGGTTGATTCGTTATCAGCGAACGGAAATCTATCAGATAAAGTCAAAAAATCGCGAAAAAAAATTCAAAATTTTTCAGTTTTAAAGCAAAGGGGGGGACCCTTCCCTATCATTTTTTGGTGGCCATAAAAACGGGTGTAGCTTCCAAACTAGTGGTCGTAGCTCAAAATTTTTTAGTTCACCGTAATCAGCAGTCTGATATCTATAAATATAACCTATCAGTTATATAAGATTCGAAAGTATTTAGAAAAAAATATGAATTTTTAAAATTTTCTAAATTTCTGCATTTTTCAAAACGCTGCAGTTTAAAAAGTACGCGTCGGATCGCGTTAACAATGGTTGATTCGTTATCAGCGAACCCAAATCTGTAAGATAATGTCAAAAAATCGCGAAAAAAAATTTCAAAATTTTTCAGTTTTAAAGCAAAGGGGGGACCCTTCTCTATCATTTTTTGGTGGCTATAAAAACGAGTGTAGCTTCTAAACTAGTGGTCGTAGCTCGAAATATTTTAGTTCTCCGTAATCAGCAGACTGAAATCTATAAATATAACTGATAAGTTAAATAAAATTCGAAAAAATTTAGAAAAAAATATGAATTTCTGAAATTTTCTAAATTTCTGCATTTTTCAAAACGCTGTAGTTTGAAAAGTACGCGTCGGATCGCGTTAACAATGGTTGATTCGTTATCAGCGAACGGAAATCTATAAGATAAAGTCAAAAAATCGCGAAAAAAAATTCAAAATTTTTCAGTTTTAAAGCAAAGGGGGGGACCCTTCCCTATCATTTTTTGGTGGCCATAAAAACGGGTGTAGCTTCCAAACTAGTGGTCGTAGCTCAAAATTTTTTAGTTCTCCATAATCAGCAGACTGAAATCTATAAATATAACTTATCAGTTATATATAATTCGAAAAAAATTAGAAAATAATATGAATTTTTAAAATTTTCTAAATTTCTGCGTTTTTCAAAACGCTGCAGTTTAAAAAGTACGCGTCGGATCGCGTTAACAATGGTTGATTCGTTATCAGCGAACCCAAATCTGTAAGATAAGGTCAAAAAATCGCGAAAAAAAATTTCAAAATTTTTCAGTTTTAAAGCAAAGGGGGGACTCTTCTCTATCATTTTTTGGTGCCCATAAAAACGGATGTAGCTTCTAAACTAGTGGTCGTAGCTCAAAATTTTTTAGTTCTCCATAATCAGCAGACTGAAATCTATAAATATAACTTATCAGTTATATATAATTCGAAAAAAATTAGAAAATAATATGAATTTTTAAAATTTTCTAAATGTCTGCGTTTTTCAAAACGCTGCAGTTTAAAAAGTACGCGTCGGATCGCGTTAACAATGGTTGATTCGTTATCAGCGAACTCAAATCTGTAAGATAAGGTCAAAAAATCGCGAAAAAAAATTTCAAAATTTTTCAGTTTTAAAGCAAAGGGGGGACCCTTCTCTATCATTTTTTGGTGGCCATAAAAACGGGTGTAGCTTCTAAACTAGTGGTCGTAGCTCAAAATTTTTTAGTTCACCGTAATCAGCAGTCTGATATCTATAAGTATAACCTATCAGTTATATAAGATTCGAAAGAATTTAGAAAAAAATATGAATTTTTAAAATTTTCTAAATTTCTGCAATTTTCAAAACGCTGTAGTTTAAAAAGTACGCGTCGGATCGCGTTAACAATGGTTGATTCGTTATCAGCGAACGGAAATCTATAAGAGAAAGTCAAAAAATCGCGAAAAAAAATTCAAAATTTTTCAGTTTTAAAGCAAAGGGGGGACCCTTCTCTATCATTTTTTGGTGCCCATAAAAACGGATGTAGCTTCCAAACTAGTGGTCGTAGCTCAAAATTTTTTAGTTCTCCGTAATCAGCAGACTGAAATCTATAAATATAACTGATAAGTTAAATAAAATTCGAAAAAATTTAGAAAAAAATATGAATTTTTGAAATTTTCTAAATTTCTGCATTTTTCAAAACGCTGTAGTTTGAAAAGTACGCGTCGGATCGCGTTAACAATGGTTGATTCGTTATCAGAGAGCCGAAATCTATCAGATAATGTCAAAAAATCGCGAAAAAAAAATTCAAAATTTTTCAGTTTTAAAGCAAAGGGGGGACCCTTCTCTATCATTTTTTGGTGCCCATAAAAACGGATGTAGCTTCTAAACTAGTGGTCGTAGCTCAAAATTTTTTAGTTCTCCGTAATCAGCAGACTGAAATCTATAAATATAACTGATAAGTTAAGTAAAATTCGAAAAAATTTAGGAAAAAATATGAATTTTTGAAATTTTCTAAATTTCTGCATTTTTCAAAACGCTGTAGTTTGAAAAGTACGCGTCGGATCGCGTTAACAATGGTTGATTCGTTATCAGCGAGCCGAAATCTATCTGATAATGGCAAAAATTCGCGAAAAAAAATTTCAAAATTTTTCAGTTTTAAAGCAAAGGGGGGACCCTTCTCTATCATTTTTTGGTGGCCATAAAAACGGGTGTAGCTTCCAAACTAGTGGTCGTAGCTCTAAATTTTTTAGTTCTCCATAATCAGCAGACTGAAATCTATAAATATAACTGATAAGTTAAATAAAATTCGAAAAAATTTAGAAAAAAATATGAATTTTTGAAATTTTCTAAATTTCTGCATTTTTCAAAACGCTGTAGTTTGAAAAGTACGCGTCGGATCGCGTTAACAATGGTTGATTCGTTATCAGAGAGCCGAAATCTATCAGATAATGTCAAAAAATCGCGAAAAAAAAATTCAAAATTTTTCAGTTTTAAAGCAAAGGGGGGACCCTTCTCTATCATTTTTTGGTGGCCATAAAAACGGGTGTAGCTTCCAAACTAGTGGTCGTAGCTCAAAATTTTTTAGTTCTCCGTAATCAGCAGTCTGATATCTATAAATATAACCTATCAGTTATATAAGATTCGAAAGAATTTAGAAAATAATATGAATTTTTAAAATTTTCTAAATTTCTGCGTTTTTCAAAACGCTGCAGTTTAAAAAGTACGCGTCGGATCGCGTTAACAATGGTTGATTCGTTATCAGCAAACTCAAATCTGTAAGATAAGGTCAAAAAATCGCGAAAAAAAATTTCAAAATTTTTCAGTTTTAAAGCAAAGGGGGGACCCTTCTCTATCATTTTTTGGTGCCCATAAAAACGGGTGTAGCTTCTAAACTGGTGGTCGTAGCTCAAAATTTTTTAGTTCTCCGTAATCAGCAGACCAAAATCTATAAATTCAACCTATCAGTTATATAAAATTCGAAAAAATTTAGAAAATAACATGAATTTTTCAAATTTTCTAAATTTCTGAAATTTTCAAAACGCTGTAGTTTAAAAAGTACGCGTCAGATCGCGTTAACAATGGTTGATTCGTAAGTCATATTTGCGCGTATCGCGTCATTTCATGAATCAACAGGTGTCTTAAATAAATCCTTTGAATTTTGGTGCAAATTTATAAACTCATCAATAAAATTAAGTTAAATTAGTGCTCAATTGTGATATTAATAAATTTAAGTGGTTACTTTTGATGAAAACTGTTGGGAAAACCTCCTGGATAAGAGGAAAATTCTACCACACGCTACATTGAAATGCAAGGTAATTTTTAAGAAAATACGATATCACGTTACGCTGTGTATTTTCATTATTAATATTAAATTCAGCGTAAACACGCGTGGAAAACTTATTTTTGTAAGTCTAGGAATTCAAGAAAATTCACTAAACGCTTAGCTGCCTGCCATCTTAAAACAAATGCAAGCAGTGAATCAGACGATAAGCTAGCCAGCATTGTTATGCTAATATTTTTTATACAATTATTTTGTTTTCAAATATGTAAATTGGATGTAATTTAAAGAAAAGTTAAAATATGTCAGTGGCGTACCCAGAAATTTTTAAAGGGGGTGCACTTTTGACAAGTAAAAAACAAATGTATTTCTACTTCGATTTAAACAAAATCAACTCAAAAATTTCATTCATTTTATTTCTTTTAATTATTTGCCAGTGATGTGTGCACGTGTGTCCAACCCCCTCCTCTCCTCGAGTACGCCAGTGGTTTTCCACTTTCCATCGTAATTTAAAAAAAAATGTGATAAAGCGAGTGCAAGCTGTTTCCTGATTTCTTTTTTCGATTTTTGATGAAAATTAAAGAAGAGTGAGCATAAAAAATTATAATTTTGAAAATGTCGTTGAAAATATAAAAAAATATACGTTAAATTATAGGCGCCATTATAACGGTATAATTTTTTTAGGAACTTTTTGATTTAAAAAATATTATTTTAGTCGAATTTTGAGTCGAAAAAATATTGTTTTATTGTTATAAATATTTTTACAAAATTTTGTCTCTATATTTAATAGACCAGGGTAGAATTATGGAAAATTTTAAGGGAAACCTTGGAAATAATTTTTTTATTGTTTATGATATTTTTACAAAATTTTCCACATGAAACTTGAGAAAATTCATGTTTTTATAAGTAATTTCGTATTTTAGTCATTATTTTAGAAATTTGAGTTACAAAATTGATAATAACTTTTTTATTTTTACAAACTTTTGTATATTTGTTTATGATATTCCAATTTATCATTATTAAAATTTTCGTTAAAAAAATCCAACAGAAACCTGGAAAACTGTTGATTTTGTAAGTTATTTCTTGTTTTTTAACGACTCGAGTTATAAAATTGTGAATAACTGATTTATTCTTGTTAATGTTTATACCAAATTTTGCAAGCGTATTTATGATACTAAGTACTATTTAATAACGGTAAAATTCTTGTCGGAAAATTCCAATGGAAACGTGTGAAAATTCACGATTTTAATATTATTTTGATAATCGAGTTACAAAATTGTTAATAACTTTATTATTGTTATAAATATTTTCACAAAATTTTGTCCAATTAATTTAACATACTATAGTAAAATAATGAAATACGTTTAACTGGAAAATTTTAATGAAACCTTTGTACTTTGTGTTTTTTCTGAAGAAAATCAAAATTTTAGGTACTAGTTTCACAATTTGAGCTAGGAAATGATTAATAACTTTTTTATTAATTACGGTGGAAAGTGGAAAAACCACTGGCGTACCCAAAATCAGTAATTTTTTCAGATTTTATTTTTTTAATCGAAAAGAAAAAAAAAAGTGTATGGGCTCATATTTTTTTATATTTTGTCACACATGATGCAGTCCTTAGTAAAACTGCATAATAAGTTTTTTCAAAATTAGACCAGAAGACAAGAAATCAGTTACATTTTCACATTTTATTTTTTTTAATCGAAAACAAAAAAAAATGTAAGGGCTCAATTTTTTTATATTTTGTTACACATAATTTTTTTTCGATTAAAAAAATAAAATGTTAAAATTGACTGATTTTTTAATTTAACAACTATGAATATTCTAATTTCATTTTTTTTTTTTTTATTTTCAGGTCGTGGGTAAAGTATTTCTCAAAGGCTTTTACACGTTTCAAAAGGTTAATGACATTTTTTGAAACTCTGGAATTAGTTAGAAAGTATATTTTCAATTTTCATATCGTTGTTTTGGTGGGATGAATCCAGAAAATATGATCACATCGAGTCACCACATATTCAGGAGGAAGTCACAAAATTGTCCACCCTATCCTTGGATTTATTTCAAAAGTATGATTAGAAGTAAAAAAGAATCAAAATGTTTTATTGATGTATAGTTTTAATTTTTTTTCAATTTATAGGTCGAAGGCTACACCATGAAAAAAGAGGCAATCAAAAAATGTGAGGAGTGCGCGTACGTGAGTGGTAATTCAAAATTCGGAGACTTTAAAAAAGTGCAGTCAAAACTTTTGAAAGAGCGGAGTATAATTAAAAATTCATTATTAAAGAACTAAGTTCCGCGAGTTAAGTGTTTAAAAAATGATTCGTTCCGTAATAAATTAAGTGGTGGACTAAAATCGTTATTTTTTGGATGTCATGAGCAGCTGAATGGAATAACGCAAGTTCCAAGACTTCTAAGGTTGGTATTTCAAATTTTTTTAATGTTTTACTTTAAAAATAAAAAAAACCAAGTTTTCAAAATTTAGTAAAAATAGAACAAAATCTAATTATATTCTTTTTTAAATTTCAGATCGTGGGTAAAGCACTTTCTAAAGGCTTTTGCACGACTAAAAGGTTAGTGGTATTTTTTTAAAAAAACTCTGAAATTATTTCAATATTATTTATGAATTTTCTACCGAACGTCTGCAGAAACGTCAATTTTTCACCGGAAAATTGGGAAAATTCATATCTCGGTTAAATTACACCTGAAAAAAAATAAAATTTACCGTTTTATTAGATTTCAACAAAGAATCCAAATTTTCTTTTTTCAAAAAAACGAAATATTTTGAAAATCTAAAAAAAAATCAGAAATTTTTTTTGATATTTTTTTAGATCTGATTCGGATGCCTTTTTTAAATCTTAAGTTAAAATGTTTTTGTATTTTTTCCTGCGACCGAAATTAGGCGAGATTTGATTATGAATTTTTCAAATTTTCAAAATTTCTGTAATTTTCAAAACGCTGTAGATTAAAAAGTTCGCGTCGGATCGCGTTAACAATGGTTGATTCGTTATCAGCGAACCGAAATCTATAAGATAAAGTCAAAAAATCGCGAAACAAAAATTCAAAATTTTTCAGTTTTAAAGCAAAGGGGGGACCCTTCTCTATCATTTTTTGGTGGCCATAAAAACGGGTGTAGCTTCTAAACTAGTGGTCGTAGCTCAAAATTTTTTAGTTCTACGTAATCAGCAGTCTGATATCTATAAATATAACCTATCAGTTATATATAATTCAAAAAAATTAGAAAATAATATGAATTTTTAAAATTTTCTAAATTTCTGCGTTTTTCAAAACGCTGTAGTTTAAAAAGTACGCGTCGTATCGCGTTAACAATGGTTGATTCGTTATCAGCGAACCGAAATCAATAAGATAAAGTCAAAAAATCGCGAAAAAAAAATTCAAAATTTTTCAGTTTTAAAGCAAAGGGGGGACCCTTCTCTATCATTTTTTTGGTGGCCATAAAAACGGGTGTAGCTTCTAAACTAGTGGTCGTAGCTCAAAATTTTTTAGTTCTCCGTAATCAGCAGTCTGATATCTATAAATATAACCTATCAGTTATATATAATTCAAAAAAATTAGAAAATAATATGAATTTTTAAAATTTTCTAAATTTCTGCGTTTTTCAAAACGCTGTAGTTTAAAAAGTACGCGTCGGATCGCGTTAACAATGGTTGTTTCGTTATCAGCGAACCGAAATCTATAAGATAATGTCAAAAAATCGCGAAAAAAAAATTCAAAATTTTTCAGTTTTAAAGCAAAGGGGGGACCCTTCTCTATCATTTTTTGCTGGCCATAAAAACGGGTGTAGCTTCTAAACTAGTGGTCGTAGCTCAAAATTTTTTTGTTCTCCGTAATCAGCAGACTGAAATCTATAAATATAACTGATAAGTTAGGTAAAATTCGAAAAAATTTAGGAAAAAATATGAATTTTTGAAATTTTCTAAATTTCTGCATTTTTCAAAACGCTGTAGTTTGAAAAGTACGCGTCGGATCGCGTTAACAATGGTTGATTCGTTATCAGCGAACCCAAATCTATAAGATAAGGTCAAAAAATCGCGAAAAAAAATTTCAAAATTTTTCAGTTTTAAAGCAAAGGGGGGACCCTTCTCTATCATTTTTTGCTGGCCATAAAAACGGGTGTAGCTTCTAAACTAGTGGTCGTAGCTCAAAATTTTTTAGTTCTCCGTAATCAGCAGACTGAAATCTATAAATATAACTGATAAGTTAAGTAAAATTCGAAAAAATTTAGGAAAAAATATGAATTTTTGAAATTTTCTAAATTTCTGCATTTTTCAAAACGTTGTAGTTTGAAAAGTACGCGTCGGATCGCGTTAACAATGGTTGATTCGTTATCAGCGAGCCGAAATCTATCAGATAATGGCAAAAAATCGCGAAAAAAAATTTCAAAATTTTTCAGTTTTAAAGCAAAGGGGGGACCCTTCTCTATCATTTTTTGCTGGCCATAAAAACGGGTGTAGCTTCTAAACTAGTGGTCGTAGCTCAAAATTTTTTAGTTCTCCGTAATCAGCAGTCTGATATCTATAAACATAACTGATAAGTTAAGTAAAATTCGAAAAAATTTAGGAAAAAATATGAATTTTTGAAATTTTCTAATTTTCTGCATTTTTCAAAACGCTGTAGTTTGAAAAGTACGCGTCGGATCGCGTTAACAATGGTTGATTCGTTATCAGCGAACGGAAATCTATAAGATAAAGTCAAAAAATCGCGAAAAAAAAATTCAAAATTTTTCAGTTTTAAAGCAAAGGGGGGACCCTTCTCTATCATTTTTTGGTGGCCATAAAAATGGGTGTAGCTTCTAAACTAGTGGTCGTAGCTCAAAATTTTTTAGTTCACCGTAATCAGCAGTCTGATATCTATAAATATAACCTATCAGTTATATAAGATTCGAAAGAATTTAGAAAAAAATATGAATTTTTAAAATTTTCTAAATTTCTGTATTTTTCAAAACGCTGTAGTTTAAAAAGTACCCGTCGGATCGCGTTAACAATGGTTGATTCGTTATCAGCGAACCCAAATCTATAAGATAAGGTCAAAAAATCGCGAAAAAAAATTTCAAAATTTTTCAGTTTTAAAGCAAAGGGGGGACCCTACTCTATCATTTTTTGGTGGCCATAAAAACGGGTGTAGCTTCTAAACTAGTGGTCGTAGCTCAAAATTTTTTTGTTCTCCGTAATCAGCAGACTGAAATCTATAAATATAACTGATAAGTTAGGTAAAATTCGAAAAAATTTAGGAAAAAATATGAATTTTTGAAATTTTCTAAATTTCTGCATTTTTCAAAACGCTGTAGTTTGAAAAGTACGCGTCGGATCGCGTTAACAATGGTTGATTCGTTATCAGCGAACCCAAATCTATAAGATAAGGTCAAAAAATCGCGAAAAAAAATTTCAAAATTTTTCAGTTTTATAGCAAAGGGGGGACCCTTCTCTATCATTTTTTGGTGGCCATAAAAACGGGTGTAGCTTCTAAACTAGTGGTCGTAGCTCAAAATTTTTTAGTTCTCCGTAATCAGCAGACTGAAATCTATAAATATAACTGATAAGTTAAGTAAAATTCGAAAAAATTTAGGAAAAAATATGAATTTTTGAAATTTTCTAATTTTCTGCATTTTTCAAAACGCTGTAGTTTGTAAAGTACGCGTCGGATCGCGTTAACAATGGTTGATTCGTTATCAGCGAGCCGAAATCTATCAGATAATGGCAAAGGGGGGACCCTTCTCTATCATTTTTTGGTGCCCATAAAAACGGGTGTAGCTTCTAAACTAGTGGTCGTAGCTCAAAATTTTTTAGTTCTCCGTAATCAGCAGTCTGATATCTATAAATATAACCTATCAGTTATATATAATTCAAAAAAATTAGAAAATAATATGAATTTTTAAAATTTTCTAAATTTCTGCGTTTTTCAAAACGCTGTAGTTTAAAAAGTACGCGTCGTATCGCGTTAACAATGGTTGATTCGTTATCAGCGAACCGAAATCTATAAGATAATGTCAAAAAATCGCGAAAAAAAAATTCAAAATTTTTCAGTTTTAAAGCAAAGGGGGGACCCTTCTCTATCATTTTTTGGTGGCCATAAAAACGGGTGTAGCTTCCAAACTAGTGGTCGTAGCTCAAAATTTTTTAGTTCTCCATAATCAGCAGACTGAAATCTATGAATATAACTGATAAGTTAAATAAAATTCGAAAAAATTTAGAAAAAAATATGAATTTTTGAAATTTTCTAAATTTCTGCATTTTTCAAAACGCTGTAGTTTGAAAAGTACGCGTCGGATCGCGTTAACAATGGTTGATTCGTTATCAGCGAACGGAAATCTATAAGATAAAGTCAAAAAATCGCGAAAAAAAAATTCAAAATTTTTTAGTTTTAAAGCAAAGGGGGGACCCTTCTCTATCATTTTTTGGTGGCCATAAAAATGGGTGTAGCTTCTAAACTAGTGGTCGTAGCTCAAAATTTTTTAGTTCACCGTAATCAGCAGTCTGATATCTATAAATATAACCTATCAGTTATATAAGATTCGAAAGAATTTAGAAAAAAATATGAATTTTTAAAATTTTCTAAATTTCTGCAATTTTCAAAACGCTGTAGTTTAAAAAGTACGCTTCGGATCGCGTTAACAATGGTTGATTCGTTATCAGCGAACCAAAATCTATAAGATAATGTCAAAAAATCGCGAAAAGAAAATTCAAAATTTTTCAGTTTTAAAGCAAAGGGGGGACCTCTCTCTATCATTTTTTGGTGGCCATAAAAACGGGTGTAGCTTCTAAACTAGTGGTCGTAGCTCAAAATTCAGCTAAAGTCAAAAAATCACGAAAAAAAAATTCAAAATTTTTCAGTTTTAAAGCAAAGGGGGGACCCTTCTCTATCATTTTTTGGTGGCCATAAAAACGGGTGTAGCTTTCAAACTAGTGGTCGTAGCTCAAAATTTTTTAGTTTTCCATAATCAGCAGACTGAAATCTATAAATGTAACTGATAAGTTAAATAAAATTCGAAAAAATTTAGAAAAAAATATGAATTTTTGAAATTTTCTAAATTTCTGCATTTTTCAAAACGCTGTAGTTTAAAAAGTACGCGTCGGATCGCGTTAACAATGGTTGTTTCGTTATCAGCGAACCAAAATCTATAAGATAATGTCAAAAAATCGCGAAAAAAAAATTCAAAATTTTTCAGTTTTAAAGCAAAGGGGGGACCCTTCTCTATCATTTTTTGGTGGCCATAAAAATGGGTGTAGCTTCTAAACTAGTGGTCGTAGCTCAAAATTTTTTAGTTCACCGTAATCAGCAGTCTAATATCTATAAATATAACCTATCAGTTATATAAGATTCGAAAGAATTTAGAAAAAAATATGAATTTTTAAAATTTTCTAAATTTCTGCATTTTTCAAAACGCTGTAGTTTAAAAAGTACGCGTCGGATCGCGTTAACAATGGTTAATTCGTTATCAGCGAACCCAAATCTATAAGATAAGGTCAAAAAATCGCGAAAAAAAATTTCAAAATTTTTCAGTTTTATAGCAAAGGGGGGACCCTTCTCTATCATTTTTTGGTGGCCATAAAAACGGGTGTAGCTTCTAAACTAGTGGTCGTAGCTCAAAATTTTTTAGTTCTCCGTAATCAGCAGACTGAAATCTATAAATATAACTGATAAGTTAAGTAAAATTCGAAAAAATTTAGGAAAAAATATGAATTTTTGAAATTTTCTAAATTTCTGCATTTTTCAAAACGCTGTAGTTTAAAAAGTACGCTTCGGATCGCGTTAACAATGGTTGATTCGTTATCAGCGAACCAAAATCTATAAGATAATGTCAAAAAATCGCGAAAAGAAAATTCAAAATTTTTCAGTTTTAAAGCAAAGGGGGGACCTCTCTCTATCATTTTTTGGTGGCCATAAAAACGGGTGTAGCTTCTAAACTAGTGGTCGTAGCTCAAAATTCAGCTAAAGTCAAAAAATCACGAAAAAAAAATTCAAAATTTTTCAGTTTTAAAGCAAAGGGGGGACCCTTCTCTATCATTTTTTGGTGCCCATAAAAACGGGTGTAGCTTCCAAACTAGTGGTCGTAGCTCAAAATTTTTTAGTTCTCCGTAATCAGCAGACTGAAATCTATAAATATAACTGATAAGTTATATAAAATTCGAAAAAAATTAGAAAATAATATGAATTTTTCAAATTTTCTAAATTTCTGCGTTTTTCAAAACGCTGTAGTTTGAAAAGTACGCGTCGGATCGCGTTAACAATGGTTGATTCGTTATCAGCGAACCCAAATCTATAAGATAAGGTCAAAAAATCGCGAAAAAAAATTTCAAAATTTTTCAGTTTTAAAGCAAAGGGGGGACCCTACTCTATCATTTTTTGGTGGCCATAAAAACGGGTGTAGCTTCTAAACTAGTGGTCGTAGCTCAAAATTTTTTTGTTCTCCGTAATCAGCAGACTGAAATCTATAAATATAACTGATAAGTTAGGTAAAATTCGAAAAAATTTAGGAAAAAATATGAATTTTTGAAATTTTCTAAATTTCTGCATTTTTCAAAACGCTGTAGTTTGAAAAGTACGCGTCGGATCGCGTTAACAATGGTTGATTCGTTATCAGCGAACCCAAATCTATAAGATAAGGTCAAAAAATCGCGAAAAAAAATTTCAAAATTTTTCAGTTTTATAGCAAAGGGGGGACCCTTCTCTATCATTTTTTGGTGGCCATAAAAACGGGTGTAGCTTCTAAACTAGTGGTCGTAGCTCAAAATTTTTTAGTTCTCCGTAATCAGCAGACTGAAATCTATAAATATAACTGATAAGTTAAGTAAAATTCGAAAAAATTTAGGAAAAAATATGAATTTTTGAAATTTTCTAATTTTCTGCATTTTTCAAAACGCTGTAGTTTGTAAAGTACGCGTCGGATCGCGTTAACAATGGTTGATTCGTTATCAGCGAGCCGAAATCTATCAGATAATGGCAAAGGGGGGACCCTTCTCTATCATTTTTTGGTGGCCATAAAAACGGGTGTAGCTTCTAAACTAGTGGTCGTAGCTCAAATTTTTTTAGTTCTCCGTAATCAGCAGTCTGATATCTATAAATATAACCTATCAGTTATATATAATTCAAAAAAATTAGAAAATAATATGAATTTTTAAAATTTTCTAAATTTCTGCGTTTTTCAAAACGCTGTAGTTTAAAAAGTACGCGTCGGATCGCGTTAACAATGGTTGTTTCGTTATCAGCGAACTGAAATCTATAAGATAATGTTAAAAAATCGCGAAAAAAAAATTCAAAATTTTTCAGTTTTAAAGCAAAGGGGGGACCCTTCTCTATCATTTTTTGGTGGCCATAAAAATGGGTGTAGCTTCTAAACTAGTGGTCGTAGCTCAAAATTTTTTAGTTCACCGTAATCAGCAGTCTGATATCTATAAATATAACCTATCAGTTATATAAGATTCGAAAGAATTTAGAAAAAAATATGAATTTTTAAAATTTTCTAAATTTCTGCAATTTTCAAAACGCTGTAGTTTAAAAAGTACGCGTCGGATCGCGTTAACAATGGTTGATTCGTTATCAGCGAACCAAAATCTATAAGATAAGGTCAAAAAATCGCGAAAAAAAATTTCAAAATTTTTCAGTTTTAAAGCAAAGGTGGGACCCTTCTCTATCATTTTTTGGTGGCCATAAAAACGGGTGTAGCTTCTAAACTAGTGGTCGTAGCTCAAAATTTTTTAGTTCTCCGTAATCAGCAGACTGAAATCTATAAATATAACTGATAAGTTAGGTAAAATTCGAAAAAATTTAGGAAAAAATATGAATTTTTGAAATTTTCTAAATTTCTGCATTTTTCAAAACGCTGTAGTTTGAAAAGTACGCGTCGGATCGCGTTAACAATGGTTGATTCGTTATCAGCGAGCCGAAATCTATCAGATAATGGCAAAAAATCGCGAAAAAAAATTTCAAAATTTTTCAGTTTTAAAGCAAAGGGGGGACCCTTCTCTATCATTTTTTGGTGGCCATAAAAACGGGTGTAGCTTCCAAACTAGTGGTCGTAGCTCAAAATTTTTTAGTTCTCCATAATCAGCAGACTGAAATCTATAAATATAACTTACCAGTTATATATAATTCGAAAAAAATTAGAAAATAATATGAATTTTTCAAATTTTCTAAATTTCTGCAATTTTCAAAACGCTGTAGTTTAAAAAGTACGCGTCGGATCGCGTTAACAATGGTTGATTCGTTATCAGCGAACGGAAATCTATTAGATAAAGTCAAAAAATCGCGAAAAAAAAATTCAAAATTTTTCAGTTTTAAAGCAAAGGGGGGACCCTTCTCTATCATTTTTTGGTGGCCATAAAAACGGGTGTAGCTTCCAAACTAGTGGTCGTAGCTCAAAATTTTTTAGTTCTCCATAATCAGCAGACTGAAATCTATAAATATAACTTACCAGTTATATATAATTCGAAAAAAATTAGAAAATAATATGAATTTTTCAAATTTTCTAAATTTCTGCAATTTTCAAAACGCTGTAGTTTAAAAAGTACGCGTCGGATCGCGTTAACAATGGTTGATTCGTTATCAGCGAACGGAAATCTATTAGATAAAGTCAAAAAATCGAGAAAAAAAAATTCAAAATTTTTCAGTTTTAAAGCAAAGGGGGGACCCTTCTCTATCATTTTTTGGTGGCCATAAAAACGGGTGTAGCTTCTAAACTAGTGGTCGTAGCTCAAAATTTTTTAGTTCTCCGTAATCAGCAGACTGAAATCTATAAATAAAACTGATAAGTTAGGTAAAATTCGAAAAAATTTAGGAAAAAATATGAATTTTTGAAATTTTCTAAATTTCTGCATTTTTCAAAACGCTGTAGTTTGAAAAGTACGCGTCGGATCGCGTTAACAATGGTTGATTCGTTATCAGCGAGCCGAAATCTATCAGATAATGGCAAAAAATCGCGAAAAAAAAATTCAAAATTTTTCAGTTTTAAAGCAAAGGGGGGACCCTTCTCTATCATTTTTTGGTGGCCATAAAAACGGGTGTAGCTTCTAAACTAGTGGTCGTAGCTCAAATTTTTTTAGTTCTCCGTAATCAGCAGTCTGATATCTATAAATATAACCTATCAGTTATATATAATTCAAAAAAATTAGAAAATAATATGAATTTTTGAAATTTTCTAAATTTCTTCCTTTTGTCAAAACGCTGTAGTTTGAAAAGTACGCGTCGGATCGCGTTAACAATGGTTGATTCGTTATCAGAGAGCCGAAATCTATCAGATAATGTCAAAAAATCGCGAAAAAAAAATTCAAAATTTTTCAGTTTTAAAGCAAAGGGGGGACCCTTCTCTATCATTTTTTGGTGGCCATAAAAACGGGTGTAGCTTCCAAACTAGTGGTCGTAGCTCAAAATTTTTTAGTTCTCCATAATCAGCAGATTGAAATCTATAAATATAACTTACCAGTTATATATAATTCGAAAAAAATTAGAAAATAATATGAATTTTTCAAATTTTCTAAATTTCTGCAATTTTCAAAACGCTGTAGTTTAAAAAGTACGCGTCGGATCGCGTTAACAATGGTTGATTCGTTATCAGCGAACGGAAATCTATTAGATAAAGTCAAAAAATCGCGAAAAAAAAATTCAAAATTTTTCAGTTTTAAAGCAAAGGGGGGACCCTTCTCTATCATTTTTTGGTGGCCATAAAAACGGGTGTAGCTTCTAAACTAGTGGTCGTAGCTCAAAATTTTTTAGTTCTCCGTAATCAGCAGACTGAAATCTATAAATATAACTGATAAGTTAGGTAAAATTCGAAAAAATTTAGGAAAAAATATGAATTTTTGAAATTTTCTAAATTTCTGCATTTTTCAAAACGCTGTAGTTTGAAAAGTACGCGTCGGATCGCGTTAACAATGGTTGATTCGTTATCAGCGAGCCGAAATCTATCAGATAATGGCAAAAAATCGCGAAAAAAAAATTCAAAATTTTTCAGTTTTAAAGCAAAGGGGGGACCCTTCTCTATCATTTTTTGGTGGTCATAAAAACGGGTGTAGCTTCTAAACTAGTGGTCGTAGCTCAAAATTTTTTAGTTCTCCGTAATCAGCAGACTGAAATCTATAAATATAACTGATAAGTTAAATAAAATTCGAAAAAATTTAGAAAAAAATATGAATTTTTGAAATTTTCTAAATTTCTGCATTTTTCAAAACGCTGTAGTTTGAAAAGTACGCGTCGGATCGCGTTAACAATGGTTGATTCGTTATCAGAGAGCCGAAATCTATCAGATAATGTCAAAAAATCGCGAAAAAAAAATTCAAAATTTTTCAGTTTTAAAGCAAAGGGGGGACCCTTCTCTATCATTTTTTGGTGGCCATAAAAACGGGTGTAGCTTCCAAACTAGTGGTCGTAGCTCAAAATTTTTTAGTTCTCCATAATCAGCAGATTGAAATCTATAAATATAACTTACCAGTTATATATAATTCGAAAAAAATTAGAAAATAATATGAATTTTTCAAATTTTCTAAATTTCTGCAATTTTCAAAACGCTGTAGTTTAAAAAGTACGCGTCGGATCGCGTTAACAATGGTTGATTCGTTATCAGCGAACGGAAATCTATTAGATAAAGTCAAAAAATCGCGAAAAAAAAATTCAAAATTTTTCAGTTTTAAAGCAAAGGGGGGACCCTTCTCTATCATTTTTTGGTGGTCATAAAAACGGGTGTAGCTTCTAAACTAGTGGTCGTAGCTCAAAATTTTTTAGTTCTCCGTAATCAGCAGACTGAAATCTATAAATATAACTGATAAGTTAAATAAAATTCGAAAAAATTTAGAAAAAAATATGAATTTTTGAAATTTTCTAAATTTCTGCATTTTTCAAAACGCTGTAGTTTGAAAAGTACGCGTCGGATCGCGTTAACAATGGTTGATTCGTTATCAGAGAGCCGAAATCTATCAGATAATGTCAAAAAATCGCGAAAAAAAAATTCAAAATTTTTCAGTTTTAAAGCAAAGGGGGGACCCTTCTCTATCATTTTTTGGTGGCCATAAAAATGGGTGTAGCTTCTAAACTAGTGGTCGTAGCTCAAAATTTTTTAGTTCACCGTAATCAGCAGTCTGATATCTATAAATATAACCTATCAGTTATATAAGATTCGAAAGAATTTAGAAAAAAATATGAATTTTTCAAATTTTCTAAATTTCTGCAATTTTCAAAACGCTGTAGTTTAAAAAGTACGCGTCGGATCGCGTTAACAATGGTTGTTTCGTTATCAGCGAACCAAAATCTATAAGATAATGTCAAAAAATCGCGAAAAAAAAATTCAAAATTTTTCAGTTTTAAAGCAAAGGGGGGACCCTTCTCTATCATTTTTTGGTGGCCATAAAAACGGGTGTAGCTTCCAAACTAGTGGTCGTAGCTCAAAATTTTTTAGTTCTCCATAATCAACAGACTGAAATCTATAAATATAACTTACCAGTTATATATAATTCGAAAAAACTTAGAAAATAATATGAATTTTTCAAATTTTCTAAATTTCTGCAATTTTTAAAACGCTGTAGTTTAAAAAGTACGCGTCGGATCGCGTTAACAATGGTTGTTTCGTTATCAGCGAACCAAAATCTATAAGATATCGTCAAAAAATCGCGAAAAAAAATTTCAAAATTTTTCAGTTTTAAAGCAAAGGGGGGACCCTTCTCTATCATTTTTTGGTGGCCATAAAAACGGGTGTAGCTTCTAAACTAGTGGTCGTAGCTCAAAATTTTTTAGTTCTCCGTAATCAGCAGACTGAAATCTATAAATATAACTGATAAGTTAGGTAAAATTCGAAAAAATTTAGGAAAAAATATGAATTTTTGAAATTTTCTAAATTTCTGCATTTTTCAAAACGCTGTAGTTTGAAAAGTACGCGTCGGATCGCGTTAACAATGGTTGATTCGTTATCAGCGAGCCGAAATCTATCAGATAATGGCAAAAAATCGCGAAAAAAAAATTCAAAATTTTTCAGTTTTAAAGCAAAGGGGGGACCCTTCTCTATCATTTTTTGGTGGTCATAAAAACGGGTGTAGCTTCTAAACTAGTGGTCGTAGCTCAAAATTTTTTAGTTCTCCGTAATCAGCAGACTGAAATCTATAAATATAACTGATAAGTTAAATAAAATTCGAAAAAATTTAGAAAAAAATATGAATTTTTGAAATTTTCTAAATTTCTGCATTTTTCAAAACGCTGTAGTTTGAAAAGTACGCGTCGGATCGCGTTAACAATGGTTGATTCGTTATCAGAGAGCCGAAATCTATCAGATAATGTCAAAAAATCGCGAAAAAAAAATTCAAAATTTTTCAGTTTTAAAGCAAAGGGGGGACCCTTCTCTATCATTTTTTGGTGGCCATAAAAATGGGTGTAGCTTCTAAACTAGTGGTCGTAGCTCAAAATTTTTTAGTTCACCGTAATCAGCAGTCTGATATCTATAAATATAACCTATCAGTTATATAAGATTCGAAAGAATTTAGAAAAAAATATGAATTTTTCAAATTTTCTAAATTTCTGCAATTTTCAAAACGCTGTAGTTTAAAAAGTACGCGTCGGATCGCGTTAACAATGGTTGTTTCGTTATCAGCGAACCAAAATCTATAAGATAATGTCAAAAAATCGCGAAAAAAAAATTCAAAATTTTTCAGTTTTAAAGCAAAGGGGGGACCCTTCTCTATCATTTTTTGGTGGCCATAAAAACGGGTGTAGCTTCCAAACTAGTGGTCGTAGCTCAAAATTTTTTAGTTCTCCATAATCAACAGACTGAAATCTATAAATATAACTTACCAGTTATATATAATTCGAAAAAACTTAGAAAATAATATGAATTTTTCAAATTTTCTAAATTTCTGCAATTTTTAAAACGCTGTAGTTTAAAAAGTACGCGTCGGATCGCGTTAACAATGGTTGTTTCGTTATCAGCGAACCAAAATCTATAAGATATCGTCAAAAAATCGCGAAAAAAAATTTCAAAATTTTTCAGTTTTAAAGCAAAGGGGGGACCCTTCTCTATCATTTTTTGGTGGCCATAAAAATGGGTGTAGCTTCTAAACTAGTGGTCGTAGTTAAGTTATATAAAATTCGAAAAAATTTAGAAAAAAATATGAATTTTTCAAATTTTCTAAATTTCTGCAATTTTTAAAACGCTGTAGTTTAAAAAGTACGCGTCGGATCGCGTTAACAATGGTTGTTTCGTTATCAGCGAACCAAAATCTATAAGATATCGTCAAAAAATCGCGAAAAAAAATTTCAAAATTTTTCAGTTTTAAAGCAAAGGGGGGACCCTTCTCTATCATTTTTTGGTGGCCATAAAAACGGGTGTAGCTTTCAAACTAGTGGTCGTAGCTCAAAATTTTTTAGTTCTCCATAATCAACAGACTGAAATCTATAAATATAACTTACCAGTTATATATAATTCGAAAAAACTTAGAAAATAATATGAATTTTTCAAATTTTCTAAATTTCTGCATTTTTCAAAACGCTGTAGTTTGAAAAGTACGCGTCGGATCGCGTTAACAATGGTTGATTCGTTATCAGCGAACGGAAATCTATAAGATAAAGTCAAAAAATCGCGAAAAAAAATTCAAAATTTTTCAGTTTTAAAGCAAAGGGGGGGACCCTTCCCTATCATTTTTTGGTGGCCATAAAAACGGGTGTAGCTTCCAAACTAGTGGTCGTAGCTCAAAATTTTTTAGTTCTCCGTAATCAGCAGACTGAAATCTATAAATATAACTTATAAGTTAATTAAAATTCGAAAAAATTTAGAAAAAAATATGAATTTTTGAAATTTTCTGAATTTCTGCATTTTTCAAAACGCTGTAGTTTGAAAAGTACGCGTCGGATCGCGTTAACAATGGTTGATTCGTTACCAGAGAGCCGAAATCTATCAGATAATGTCAAAAAATCGCGAAAAAAAAATTTAAAATTTTTCAGTTTTAAAGCAAGGGGGGACCCTTCTCTATCATTTTTTGGTGCCCATAAAAACGGATGTAGCTTCTAAACTAGTGGTCGTAGCTCAAAATTTTTTAGTTCACCGTAATCAGCAGTCTGATATCTATAAATATAACCTATCAGTTATATAAGATTCGAAAGTATTTAGAAAAAAATATGAATTTTTAAAATTTTCTAAATTTCTGCATTTTTCAAAACGCTGCAGTTTAAAAAGTACGCGTCGGATCGCGTTAACAATGGTTGATTCGTTATCAGCGAACCCAAATCTCTAAGATAATGTCAAAAAATCGCGAAAAAAAATTTCAAAATTTTTCAGTTTTAAAGCAAAGGGGGGACCCTTCTCTATCATTTTTTGGTGGCTATAAAAACGAGTGTAGCTTCTAAACTAGTGGTCGTAGCTCGAAATATTTTAGTTCTCCGTAATCAGCAGACTGAAATCTATAAATATAACTGATAAGTTAAATAAAATTCGAAAAAATTTAGAAAAAAATATGAATTTTTGAAATTTTCTGAATTTCTGCATTTTTCAAAACGCTGTAGTTTGAAAAGTACGCGTCGGATCGCGTTAACAATGGTTGATTCGTTATCAGAGAGCCGAAATCTATCAGATAATGTCAAAAAATCGCGAAAAAAAAAATTCAAAATTTTTCAGTTTTAAAGCAAAGGGGGGACCCTTCTCTATCATTTTTTGGTGCCCATAAAAACGGATGTAGCTTCTAAACTAGTGGTCGTAGCTCAAAATTTTTTAGTTCTCCATAATCAGCAGACTGAAATCTATAAATATAACTTATCAGTTATATATAATTCGAAAAAAATTAGAAAATAATATGAATTTTTAAAATTTTCTAAATTTCTGCGTTTTTCAAAACGCTGCAGTTTAAAAAGTACGCGTCGGATCGCGTTAACAATGGTTGATTCGTTATCAGCGAACCCAAATCTGTAAGATAAGGTCAAAAAATCGCGAAAAAAAATTTCAAAATTTTTCAGTTTTAAAGCAAAGGGGGGACTCTTCTCTATCATTTTTTGGTGCCCATAAAAACGGATGTAGCTTCTAAACTAGTGGTCGTAGCTCAAAATTTTTTAGTTCTCCATAATCAGCAGACTGAAATCTATAAATATAACTTATCAGTTATATATAATTCGAAAAAAATTAGAAAATAATATGAATTTTTAAAATTTTCTAAATGTCTGCGTTTTTCAAAACGCTGCAGTTTAAAAAGTACGCGTCGGATCGCGTTAACAATGGTTGATTCGTTATCAGCGAACTCAAATCTGTAAGATAAGGTCAAAAAATCGCGAAAAAAAATTTCAAAATTTTTCAGTTTTAAAGCAAAGGGGGGACCCTTCTCTATCATTTTTTGGTGGCCATAAAAACGGGTGTAGCTTCTAAACTAGTGGTCGTAGCTCAAAATTTTTTAGTTCACCGTAATCAGCAGTCTGAGATCTATAAGTATAACCTATCAGTTATATAAGATTCGAAAGAATTTAGAAAAAAATATGAATTTTTAAAATTTTCTAAATTTCTGCAATTTTCAAAACGCTGTAGTTTGAAAAGTACGCGTCGGATCGCGTTAACAATGGTTGATTCGTTATCAGCGAACGGAAATCTATAAGATAAAGTCAAAAAATCGCGAAAAAAAATTTCAAAATTTTTCAGTTTTAAAGCAAAGGGGGGACCCTTCTCTATCATTTTTTGGTGGCCATAAAAACGGGTGTAGCTTCCAAACTAGTGGTCGTAGCTCAAAATTTTTTAGTTCTCCATAATCAGCAGACTGAAATCTATAAATATAACTGATAAGTTAAATAAAATTCGAAAAAATTTAGAAAAAAATATGAATTTTTGAAATTTTCTAAATTTCTGCATTTTTCAAAACGCTGTAGTTTGAAAAGTACGCGTCGGATCGCGTTAACAATGGTTGTTTCGTTATCAGCGAACCAAAATCTATAAGATAATGTCAAAAAATCGCGAAAAAAAAATTAAAAATTTTTCAGTTTTAAAGCAAAGGGGGGACCCTTCTCTATCATTTTTTGGTGGCCATAAAAACGGGTGTAGCTTCTAAACTAGTGGTCGTAGCTCAAAATTTTTTAGTTCTCCGTAATCAGCAGACTGAAATCTATAAATATAACTTACCAGTTATATATAATTCGAAAAACATTAGAAAATATGAATTTTTAAAATTTTCTAAATTTCTGCATTTTTCAAAACGCTGTAGTTTGAAAAGTACGCGTCGGATCGCGTTAACAATGGTTGATTCGTTATCAGAGAGCCGAAATCTATCAGATAATGTCAAAAAATCGCGAAAAAAAATTTCAAAATTTTTCAGTTTTAAAGCAAAGGGGGGACCCTTCTCTATCATTTTTTGGTGGCCATAAAAACGGGTGTAGCTTCCAAACTAGTGGTCGTAGCTCAAAATTTTTTAGTTCTCCATAATTAGCAGACTGAAATCTATAAATATAACTTACCAGTTATATATAATTCGAAAAACATTAGAAAATATGAATTTTTAAAATTTTCTAAATTTCTGCATTTTTCAAAACGCTGTAGTTTGAAAAGTACGCGTCGGATCGCGTTAACAATGGTTGATTCGTTATCAGAGAGCCGAAATCTATCAGATAATGTCAAAAAATCGCGAAAAAAAAATTCAAAATTTTTCAGTTTTAAAGCAAAGGGGGGACCCTTCTCTATCATTTTTTGGTGGCCATAAAAACGGGTGTAGCTTCCAAACTAGTGGTCGTAGCTCAAAATTTTTTAGTTCTCCATAATCAGCAGACTAAAATCTATAAATATAACTGATAAGTTAAATAAAATTCGAAAAAATTTAGAAAAAAATATGAATTTTTGAAATTTTCTAAATTTCTGCATTTTTCAAAACGCTGTAGTTTCAAAAGTACGCGTCGGATCGCGTTAACAATGGTTGATTCGTTATCAGCGAACGGAAATCTATAAGATAAAGTCAAAAAATCGCGAAAAAAAAATTCAAAATTTTTCAGTTTTAAAGCAAAGGGGGGACCCTTCTCTATCATTTTTTGGTGGTCATAAAAACGGGTGTAGCTTCTAAACTAGTGGTCGTAGCTCAAAATTTTTTAGTTCTCCGTAATCAGCAGACTGAAATCTATAAATATAACTGATAAGTTAAATAAAATTCGAAAAAATTTAGAAAAAAATATGAATTTTTGAAATTTTCTAAATTTCTGCATTTTTCAAAACGCTGTAGTTTGAAAAGAACGCGTCGGATCGCGTTAACAATGGTTGATTCGTTATCAGCGAACCCAAATCTATAAGATAAGGTCAAAAAATCGCGAAAAAAAATTTCAAAATTTTTCAGTTTTAAGGCAAAGGGGGGACCCTTCTCTATCATTTTTTGGTGGCCATAAAAACGGGTGTAGCTTCCAAACTAGTGGTCGTAGCTCAAAATTTTTTAGTTCTCCATAATCAGCAGACTAAAATCTATAAATATAACTGATAAGTTAAATAAAATTCGAAAAAATTTAGAAAAAAATATGAATTTTTGAAATTTTCTAAATTTCTGCATTTTTCAAAACGCTGTAGTTTCAAAAGTACGCGTCGGATCGCGTTAACAATGGTTGATTCGTTATCAGCGAACCCAAATCTATAAGATAAGGTCAAAAAATCGCGAAAAAAAATTTCAAAATTTTTCAGTTTTAAGGCAAAGGGGGGACCCTTCTCTATCATTTTTTGGTGGCCATAAAAACGGGTGTAGCTTCCAAACTAGTGGTCGTAGCTCAAAATTTTTTAGTTCTCCGTAATCAGCAGACTGAAATCTATAAATATAACTGATAAGTTATATAAAATTCGAAAAAAATTAGAAAATAATATGAATTTTTCAAATTTTCTAAATTTCTGCGTTTTTCAAAACGCTGTAGTTTGAAAAGTACGCGTCGGATCGCGTTAACAATGGTTGATTCGTTATCAGCGAACCCAAATCTATAAGATAAGGTCAAAAAATCGCGAAAAAAAATTTCAAAATTTTTCAGTTTTAAAGCAAAGGGGGGACCCTACTCTATCATTTTTTGGTGGCCATAAAAACGGGTGTAGCTTCTAAACTAGTGGTCGTAGCTCAAAATTTTTTTGTTCTCCGTAATCAGCAGACTGAAATCTATAAATATAACTGATAAGTTAAATAAAATTCGAAAAAATTTAGAAAAAAATATGAATTTTTGAAATTTTCTAAATTTCTGCATTTTTCAAAACGCTGTAGTTTGAAAAGTACGCGTCGGATCGCGTTAACAATGGTTGATTCGTTATCAGAGAGCCGAAATCTATCAGATAATGTCAAAAAATCGCGAAAAAAAAATTCAAAATTTTTCAGTTTTAAAGCAAAGGGGGGACCCTTCTCTATCATTTTTTGGTGGCCATAAAAACGGGTGTAGCTTCTAAACTAGTGGTCGTAGCTCAAAATTTTTTAGTTCTACGTAATCAGCAGTCTGATATCTATAAATATAACCTATCAGTTATATATAATTCAAAAAAATTAGAAAATAATATGAATTTTTAAAATTTTCTAAATTTCTGCGTTTTTCAAAACGCTGTAGTTTAAAAAGTACGCGTCGTATCGCGTTAACAATGGTTGATTCGTTATCAGCGAACCGAAATCTATAAGATAAAGTCAAAAAATCGCGAAAAAAAAATTCAAAATTTTTCAGTTTTAAAGCAAAGGGGGGACCCTTCTCTATCATTTTTTGGTGGCCATAAAAACGGGTGTAGCTTCTAAACTAGTGGTCGTAGCTCAAAATTTTTTAGTTCTCCGTAATCAGCAGTCTGATATCTATAAATATAACCTATCAGTTATATATAATTCAAAAAAATTAGAAAATAATATGAATTTTTAAAATTTTCTAAATTTCTGCGTTTTTCAAAACGCTGTAGTTTAAAAAGTACGCGTCGGATCGCGTTAACAATGGTTGTTTCGTTATCAGCGAACCGAAATCTATAAGATAATGTCAAAAAATCGCGAAAAAAAAATTCAAAATTTTTCAGTTTTAAAGCAAAGGGGGGACCCTTCTCTATCATTTTTTGCTGGCCATAAAAACGGGTGTAGCTTCTAAACTAGTGGTCGTAGCTCAAAATTTTTTTGTTCTCCGTAATCAGCAGACTGAAATCTATAAATATAACTGATAAGTTAGGTAAAATTCGAAAAAATTTAGGAAAAAATATGAATTTTTGAAATTTTCTAAATTTCTGCATTTTTCAAAACGCTGTAGTTTGAAAAGTACGCGTCGGATCGCGTTAACAATGGTTGATTCGTTATCAGCGAACCCAAATCTATAAGATAAGGTCAAAAAATCGCGAAAAAAAATTTCAAAATTTTTCAGTTTTATAGCAAAGGGGGGACCCTTCTCTATCATTTTTTGGTGGCCATAAAAACGGGTGTAGCTTCTAAACTAGTGGTCGTAGCTCAAAATTTTTTAGTTCTCCGTAATCAGCAGACTGAAATCTATAAATATAACTGATAAGTTATATAAAATTCGAAAAAAATTAGAAAATAATATGAATTTTTCAAATTTTCTAAATTTCTGCGTTTTTCAAAACGCTGTAGTTTGAAAAGTACGCGTCGGATCGCGTTAACAATGGTTGATTCGTTATCAGCGAACCCAAATCTATAAGATAAGGTCAAAAAATCGCGAAAAAAAATTTCAAAATTTTTCAGTTTTAAAGCAAAGGGGGGACCCTACTCTATCATTTTTTGGTGGCCATAAAAACGGGTGTAGCTTCTAAACTAGTGGTCGTAGCTCAAAATTTTTTTGTTCTCCGTAATCAGCAGACTGAAATCTATAAATATAACTGATAAGTTAGGTAAAATTCGAAAAAATTTAGGAAAAAATATGAATTTTTGAAATTTTCTAAATTTCTGCATTTTTCAAAACGCTGTAGTTTGAAAAGTACGCGTCGGATCGCGTTAACAATGGTTGATTCGTTATCAGCGAACCCAAATCTATAAGATAAGGTCAAAAAATCGCGAAAAAAAATTTCAAAATTTTTCAGTTTTATAGCAAAGGGGGGACCCTTCTCTATCATTTTTTGGTGGCCATAAAAACGGGTGTAGCTTCTAAACTAGTGGTCGTAGCTCAAAATTTTTTAGTTCTCCGTAATCAGCAGACTGAAATCTATAAATATAACTGATAAGTTAAGTAAAATTCGAAAAAATTTAGGAAAAAATATGAATTTTTGAAATTTTCTAATTTTCTGCATTTTTCAAAACGCTGTAGTTTGTAAAGTACGCGTCGGATCGCGTTAACAATGGTTGATTCGTTATCAGCGAGCCGAAATCTATCAGATAATGGCAAAGGGGGGACCCTTCTCTATCATTTTTTGGTGGCCATAAAAACGGGTGTAGCTTCTAAACTAGTGGTCGTAGCTCAAATTTTTTTAGTTCTCCGTAATCAGCAGTCTGATATCTATAAATATAACCTATCAGTTATATATAATTCAAAAAAATTAGAAAATAATATGAATTTTTAAAATTTTCTAAATTTCTGCGTTTTTCAAAACGCTGTAGTTTAAAAAGTACGCGTCGGATCGCGTTAACAATGGTTGTTTCGTTATCAGCGAACTGAAATCTATAAGATAATGTTAAAAAATCGCGAAAAAAAAATTCAAAATTTTTCAGTTTTAAAGCAAAGGGGGGACCCTTCTCTATCATTTTTTGGTGGCCATAAAAATGGGTGTAGCTTCTAAACTAGTGGTCGTAGCTCAAAATTTTTTAGTTCACCGTAATCAGCAGTCTGATATCTATAAATATAACCTATCAGTTATATAAGATTCGAAAGAATTTAGAAAAAAATATGAATTTTTAAAATTTTCTAAATTTCTGCAATTTTCAAAACGCTGTAGTTTAAAAAGTACGCGTCGGATCGCGTTAACAATGGTTGATTCGTTATCAGCGAACCAAAATCTATAAGATAAGGTCAAAAAATCGCGAAAAAAAATTTCAAAATTTTTCAGTTTTAAAGCAAAGGTGGGACCCTTCTCTATCATTTTTTGGTGGCCATAAAAACGGGTGTAGCTTCTAAACTAGTGGTCGTAGCTCAAAATTTTTTAGTTCTCCGTAATCAGCAGACTGAAATCTATAAATATAACTGATAAGTTAGGTAAAATTCGAAAAAATTTAGGAAAAAATATGAATTTTTGAAATTTTCTAAATTTCTGCATTTTTCAAAACGCTGTAGTTTGAAAAGTACGCGTCGGATCGCGTTAACAATGGTTGATTCGTTATCAGCGAGCCGAAATCTATCAGATAATGGCAAAAAATCGCGAAAAAAAATTTCAAAATTTTTCAGTTTTAAAGCAAAGGGGGGACCCTTCTCTATCATTTTTTGGTGGCCATAAAAACGGGTGTAGCTTCCAAACTAGTGGTCGTAGCTCAAAATTTTTTAGTTCTCCATAATCAGCAGACTGAAATCTATAAATATAACTTACCAGTTATATATAATTCGAAAAAAATTAGAAAATAATATGAATTTTTCAAATTTTCTAAATTTCTGCAATTTTCAAAACGCTGTAGTTTAAAAAGTACGCGTCGGATCGCGTTAACAATGGTTGATTCGTTATCAGCGAACGGAAATCTATTAGATAAAGTCAAAAAATCGCGAAAAAAAAATTCAAAATTTTTCAGTTTTAAAGCAAAGGGGGGACCCTTCTCTATCATTTTTTGGTGGCCATAAAAACGGGTGTAGCTTCCAAACTAGTGGTCGTAGCTCAAAATTTTTTAGTTCTCCATAATCAGCAGACTGAAATCTATAAATATAACTTACCAGTTATATATAATTCGAAAAAAATTAGAAAATAATATGAATTTTTCAAATTTTCTAAATTTCTGCAATTTTCAAAACGCTGTAGTTTAAAAAGTACGCGTCGGATCGCGTTAACAATGGTTGATTCGTTATCAGCGAACGGAAATCTATTAGATAAAGTCAAAAAATCGAGAAAAAAAAATTCAAAATTTTTCAGTTTTAAAGCAAAGGGGGGACCCTTCTCTATCATTTTTTGGTGGCCATAAAAACGGGTGTAGCTTCTAAACTAGTGGTCGTAGCTCAAAATTTTTTAGTTCTCCGTAATCAGCAGACTGAAATCTATAAATATAACTGATAAGTTAGGTAAAATTCGAAAAAATTTAGGAAAAAATATGAATTTTTGAAATTTTCTAAATTTCTGCATTTTTCAAAACGCTGTAGTTTGAAAAGTACGCGTCGGATCGCGTTAACAATGGTTGATTCGTTATCAGCGAGCCGAAATCTATCAGATAATGGCAAAAAATCGCGAAAAAAAAATTCAAAATTTTTCAGTTTTAAAGCAAAGGGGGGACCCTTCTCTATCATTTTTTGGTGGCCATAAAAACGGGTGTAGCTTCTAAACTAGTGGTCGTAGCTCAAATTTTTTTAGTTCTCCGTAATCAGCAGTCTGATATCTATAAATATAACCTATCAGTTATATATAATTCAAAAAAATTAGAAAATAATATGAATTTTTGAAATTTTCTAAATTTCTTCCTTTTGTCAAAACGCTGTAGTTTGAAAAGTACGCGTCGGATCGCGTTAACAATGGTTGATTCGTTATCAGAGAGCCGAAATCTATCAGATAATGTCAAAAAATCGCGAAAAAAAAATTCAAAATTTTTCAGTTTTAAAGCAAAGGGGGGACCCTTCTCTATCATTTTTTGGTGGCCATAAAAACGGGTGTAGCTTCTAAACTAGTGGTCGTAGCTCAAAATTTTTTAGTTCTCCGTAATCAGCAGACTGAAATCTATAAATATAACTGATAAGTTAGGTAAAATTCGAAAAAATTTAGGAAAAAATATGAATTTTTGAAATTTTCTAAATTTCTGCATTTTTCAAAACGCTGTAGTTTGAAAAGTACGCGTCGGATCGCGTTAACAATGGTTGATTCGTTATCAGCGAGCCGAAATCTATCAGATAATGGCAAAAAATCGCGAAAAAAAAATTCAAAATTTTTCAGTTTTAAAGCAAAGGGGGGACCCTTCTCTATCATTTTTTGGTGGTCATAAAAACGGGTGTAGCTTCTAAACTAGTGGTCGTAGCTCAAAATTTTTTAGTTCTCCGTAATCAGCAGACTGAAATCTATAAATATAACTGATAAGTTAAATAAAATTCGAAAAAATTTAGAAAAAAATATGAATTTTTGAAATTTTCTAAATTTCTGCATTTTTCAAAACGCTGTAGTTTGAAAAGTACGCGTCGGATCGCGTTAACAATGGTTGATTCGTTATCAGAGAGCCGAAATCTATCAGATAATGTCAAAAAATCGCGAAAAAAAAATTCAAAATTTTTCAGTTTTAAAGCAAAGGGGGGACCCTTCTCTATCATTTTTTGGTGGCCATAAAAACGGGTGTAGCTTCCAAACTAGTGGTCGTAGCTCAAAATTTTTTAGTTCTCCATAATCAGCAGATTGAAATCTATAAATATAACTTACCAGTTATATATAATTCGAAAAAAATTAGAAAATAATATGAATTTTTCAAATTTTCTAAATTTCTGCAATTTTCAAAACGCTGTAGTTTAAAAAGTACGCGTCGGATCGCGTTAACAATGGTTGATTCGTTATCAGCGAACGGAAATCTATTAGATAAAGTCAAAAAATCGCGAAAAAAAAATTCAAAATTTTTCAGTTTTAAAGCAAAGGGGGGACCCTTCTCTATCATTTTTTGGTGGCCATAAAAACGGGTGTAGCTTCTAAACTAGTGGTCGTAGCTCAAAATTTTTTAGTTCTCCGTAATCAGCAGACTGAAATCTATAAATATAACTGATAAGTTAGGTAAAATTCGAAAAAATTTAGGAAAAAATATGAATTTTTGAAATTTTCTAAATTTCTGCATTTTTCAAAACGCTGTAGTTTGAAAAGTACGCGTCGGATCGCGTTAACAATGGTTGATTCGTTATCAGCGAGCCGAAATCTATCAGATAATGGCAAAAAATCGCGAAAAAAAAATTCAAAATTTTTCAGTTTTAAAGCAAAGGGGGGACCCTTCTCTATCATTTTTTGGTGGTCATAAAAACGGGTGTAGCTTCTAAACTAGTGGTCGTAGCTCAAAATTTTTTAGTTCTCCGTAATCAGCAGACTGAAATCTATAAATATAACTGATAAGTTAAATAAAATTCGAAAAAATTTAGAAAAAAATATGAATTTTTGAAATTTTCTAAATTTCTGCATTTTTCAAAACGCTGTAGTTTGAAAAGTACGCGTCGGATCGCGTTAACAATGGTTGATTCGTTATCAGAGAGCCGAAATCTATCAGATAATGTCAAAAAATCGCGAAAAAAAAATTCAAAATTTTTCAGTTTTAAAGCAAAGGGGGGACCCTTCTCTATCATTTTTTGGTGGCCATAAAAATGGGTGTAGCTTCTAAACTAGTGGTCGTAGCTCAAAATTTTTTAGTTCACCGTAATCAGCAGTCTGATATCTATAAATATAACCTATCAGTTATATAAGATTCGAAAGAATTTAGAAAAAAATATGAATTTTTCAAATTTTCTAAATTTCTGCAATTTTCAAAACGCTGTAGTTTAAAAAGTACGCGTCGGATCGCGTTAACAATGGTTGTTTCGTTATCAGCGAACCAAAATCTATAAGATAATGTCAAAAAATCGCGAAAAAAAAATTCAAAATTTTTCAGTTTTAAAGCAAAGGGGGGACCCTTCTCTATCATTTTTTGGTGGCCATAAAAACGGGTGTAGCTTCCAAACTAGTGGTCGTAGCTCAAAATTTTTTAGTTCTCCATAATCAACAGACTGAAATCTATAAATATAACTTACCAGTTATATATAATTCGAAAAAACTTAGAAAATAATATGAATTTTTCAAATTTTCTAAATTTCTGCAATTTTTAAAACGCTGTAGTTTAAAAAGTACGCGTCGGATCGCGTTAACAATGGTTGTTTCGTTATCAGCGAACCAAAATCTATAAGATATCGTCAAAAAATCGCGAAAAAAAATTTCAAAATTTTTCAGTTTTAAAGCAAAGGGGGGACCCTTCTCTATCATTTTTTGGTGGCCATAAAAATGGGTGTAGCTTCTAAACTAGTGGTCGTAGTTAAGTTATATAAAATTCGAAAAAATTTAGAAAAAAATATGAATTTTTCAAATTTTCTAAATTTCTGCAATTTTTAAAACGCTGTAGTTTAAAAAGTACGCGTCGGATCGCGTTAACAATGGTTGTTTCGTTATCAGCGAACCAAAATCTATAAGATATCGTCAAAAAATCGCGAAAAAAAATTTCAAAATTTTTCAGTTTTAAAGCAAAGGGGGGACCCTTCTCTATCATTTTTTGGTGGCCATAAAAACGGGTGTAGCTTTCAAACTAGTGGTCGTAGCTCAAAATTTTTTAGTTCTCCGTAATCAGCAGACTGAAATCTATAAATATAACTTATAAGTTAATTAAAATTCGAAAAAATTTAGAAAAAAATATGAATTTTTGAAATTTTCTGAATTTCTGCATTTTTCAAAACGCTGTAGTTTGAAAAGTACGCGTCGGATCGCGTTAACAATGGTTGATTCGTTACCAGAGAGCCGAAATCTATCAAATAATGTCAAAAAATCGCGAAAAAAAAATTTAAAATTTTTCAGTTTTAAAGCAAGGGGGGACCCTTCTCTATCATTTTTTGGTGCCCATAAAAACGGATGTAGCTTCTAAACTAGTGGTCGTAGCTCAAAATTTTTTAGTTCACCGTAATCAGCAGTCTGATATCTATAAATATAACCTATCAGTTATATAAGATTCGAAAGTATTTAGAAAAAAATATGAATTTTTAAAATTTTCTAAATTTCTGCATTTTTCAAAACGCTGCAGTTTAAAAAGTACGCGTCGGATCGCGTTAACAATGGTTGATTCGTTATCAGCGAACCCAAATCTCTAAGATAATGTCAAAAAATCGCGAAAAAAAATTTCAAAATTTTTCAGTTTTAAAGCAAAGGGGGGACCCTTCTCTATCATTTTTTGGTGGCTATAAAAACGAGTGTAGCTTCTAAACTAGTGGTCGTAGCTCGAAATATTTTAGTTCTCCGTAATCAGCAGACTGAAATCTATAAATATAACTGATAAGTTAAATAAAATTCGAAAAAATTTAGAAAAAAATATGAATTTTTGAAATTTTCTGAATTTCTGCATTTTTCAAAACGCTGTAGTTTGAAAAGTACGCGTCGGATCGCGTTAACAATGGTTGATTCGTTATCAGAGAGCCGAAATCTATCAGATAATGTCAAAAAATCGCGAAAAAAAAAATTCAAAATTTTTCAGTTTTAAAGCAAAGGGGGGACCCTTCTCTATCATTTTTTGGTGCCCATAAAAACGGATGTAGCTTCTAAACTAGTGGTCGTAGCTCAAAATTTTTTAGTTCTCCATAATCAGCAGACTGAAATCTATAAATATAACTTATCAGTTATATATAATTCGAAAAAAATTAGAAAATAATATGAATTTTTAAAATTTTCTAAATTTCTGCGTTTTTCAAAACGCTGCAGTTTAAAAAGTACGCGTCGGATCGCGTTAACAATGGTTGATTCGTTATCAGCGAACCCAAATCTGTAAGATAAGGTCAAAAAATCGCGAAAAAAAATTTCAAAATTTTTCAGTTTTAAAGCAAAGGGGGGACTCTTCTCTATCATTTTTTGGTGCCCATAAAAACGGATGTAGCTTCTAAACTAGTGGTCGTAGCTCAAAATTTTTTAGTTCTCCATAATCAGCAGACTGAAATCTATAAATATAACTTATCAGTTATATATAATTCGAAAAAAATTAGAAAATAATATGAATTTTTAAAATTTTCTAAATGTCTGCGTTTTTCAAAACGCTGCAGTTTAAAAAGTACGCGTCGGATCGCGTTAACAATGGTTGATTCGTTATCAGCGAACTCAAATCTGTAAGATAAGGTCAAAAAATCGCGAAAAAAAATTTCAAAATTTTTCAGTTTTAAAGCAAAGGGGGGACCCTTCTCTATCATTTTTTGGTGGCCATAAAAACGGGTGTAGCTTCTAAACTAGTGGTCGTAGGTAGCTCAAAATTTTTTAGTTCACCGTAATCAGCAGTCTGAGATCTATAAGTATAACCTATCAGTTATATAAGATTCGAAAGAATTTAGAAAAAAATATGAATTTTTAAAATTTTCTAAATTTCTGCAATTTTCAAAACGCTGTAGTTTGAAAAGTACGCGTCGGATCGCGTTAACAATGGTTGATTCGTTATCAGCGAACGGAAATCTATAAGATAAAGTCAAAAAATCGCGAAAAAAAATTTCAAAATTTTTCAGTTTTAAAGCAAAGGGGGGACCCTTCTCTATCATTTTTTGGTGGCCATAAAAACGGGTGTAGCTTCCAAACTAGTGGTCGTAGCTCAAAATTTTTTAGTTCTCCATAATCAGCAGACTAAAATCTATAAATATAACTGATAAGTTAAATAAAATTCGAAAAACATTAGAAAATATGAATTTTTAAAATTTTCTAAATTTCTGCATTTTTCAAAACGCTGTAGTTTGAAAAGTACGCGTCGGATCGCGTTAACAATGGTTGATTCGTTATCAGAGAGCCGAAATCTATCAGATAATGTCAAAAAATCGCGAAAAAAAATTTCAAAATTTTTCAGTTTTAAAGCAAAGGGGGGACCCTTCTCTATCATTTTTTGGTGGCCATAAAAACGGGTGTAGCTTCCAAACTAGTGGTCGTAGCTCAAAATTTTTTAGTTCTCCATAATTAGCAGACTGAAATCTATAAATATAACTTACCAGTTATATATAATTCGAAAAACATTAGAAAATATGAATTTTTAAAATTTTCTAAATTTCTGCATTTTTCAAAACGCTGTAGTTTGAAAAGTACGCGTCGGATCGCGTTAACAATGGTTGATTCGTTATCAGAGAGCCGAAATCTATCAGATAATGTCAAAAAATCGCGAAAAAAAAATTCAAAATTTTTCAGTTTTAAAGCAAAGGGGGGACCCTTCTCTATCATTTTTTGGTGGCCATAAAAACGGGTGTAGCTTCCAAACTAGTGGTCGTAGCTCAAAATTTTTTAGTTCTCCATAATCAGCAGACTAAAATCTATAAATATAACTGATAAGTTAAATAAAATTCGAAAAAATTTAGAAAAAAATATGAATTTTTGAAATTTTCTAAATTTCTGCATTTTTCAAAACGCTGTAGTTTCAAAAGTACGCGTCGGATCGCGTTAACAATGGTTGATTCGTTATCAGCGAACGGAAATCTATAAGATAAAGTCAAAAAATCGCGAAAAAAAAATTCAAAATTTTTCAGTTTTAAAGCAAAGGGGGGACCCTTCTCTATCATTTTTTGGTGGTCATAAAAACGGGTGTAGCTTCTAAACTAGTGGTCGTAGCTCAAAATTTTTTAGTTCTCCGTAATCAGCAGACTGAAATCTATAAATATAACTGATAAGTTAAATAAAATTCGAAAAAATTTAGAAAAAAATATGAATTTTTGAAATTTTCTAAATTTCTGCATTTTTCAAAACGCTGTAGTTTGAAAAGTACGCGTCGGATCGCGTTAACAATGGTTGATTCGTTATCAGCGAACCCAAATCTATAAGATAAGGTCAAAAAATCGCGAAAAAAAATTTCAAAATTTTTCAGTTTTAAAGCAAAGGGGGGACCCTTCTCTATCATTTTTTGGTGGCCATAAAAATGGGTGTAGCTTCTAAACTAGTGGTCGTAGCTCAAAAATTTTTAGTTCTCCGTAATCAGCAGACTGAAATCAATAAATATAACTTATCAGTTATATATAATTCGAAAAAAATTAGAAAATAATATGAATTTTTAAAATTTTCTAAATTTCTGCGTTTTTCAAAACGCTGCAGTTTAAAAAGTACGCGTCGGATCGCGTTAACAATGGTTGTTTCGTTATCAGCGAACCCAAATCTGTAAGATTAGGTCAAAAAATCGCGAAAAAAAATTTCAAAATTTTTCAGTTTTAAGGCAAAGGGGGGACCCTTCTCTATCATTTTTTGGTGGCCATAAAAACGGGTGTAGCTTCCAAACTAGTGGTCGTAGCTCAAAATTTTTTAGTTCTCCATAATCAGCAGACTAAAATCTATAAATATAACTGATAAGTTAAATAAAATTCGAAAAAATTTAGAAAAAAATATGAATTTTTGAAATTTTCTAAATTTCTGCAATTTTTAAAACGCTGTAGTTTAAAAAGTACGCGTCGGATCGCGTTAACAATGGTTGATTCGTTATCAGTGAACCAAAATCTATAAGATAATGTCAAAAAATCGCGAAAAAAAATTTCAAAATTTTTCAGTTTTAAAGCAAAGGTGGGACCCTTCTCTATCATTTTTTGGTGGCCATAAAAATGGGTGTAGCTTCTAAACTAGTGGTCGTAGCTCAAAAATTTTTAGTTCTCCGTAATCAGCAGACTGAAATCAATAAATATAACTTATCAGTTATATATAATTCGAAAAAAATTAGAAAATAATATGAATTTTTAAAATTTTCTAAATTTCTGCGTTTTTCAAAATGCTGTAGTTTAAAAAGTACGCGTCGGATCGCGTTAACAATGGTTGTTTCGTTATCAGCGAACCAAAATCTATAAGATAATGTCAAAAAATCGCGAAAAAAAAATTCAAAATTTTTCAGTTTTAAAGCAAAGGGGGGACCCTTCTCTATCATTTTTTGGTGGTCATAAAAACGGGTGTAGCTTCTAAACTAGTGGTCGTAGCTCAAAATTTTTTAGTTCTCCGTAATCAGCAGACTGAAATCTATAAATATAACTGATAAGTTAAATAAAATTCGAAAAAATTTAGAAAAAAATATGAATTTTTGAAATTTTCTAAATTTCTGCATTTTTCAAAACGCTGTAGTTTGAAAAGTACGCGTCGGTTCGCGTTAACAATGGTTGATTCGTTATCAGCGAACCCAAATCTATAAGATAAGGTCAAAAAATCGCGAAAAAAAATTTCAAAATTTTTCAGTTTTAAAGCAAAGGGGGGACCCTTCTCTATCATTTTTTGGTGGCCATAAAAATGGGTGTAGCTTCTAAACTAGTGGTCGTAGCTCAAAATTTTTTAGTTCACCGTAATCAGCAGTCTGGTATCTATAAATATAACCTATCAGTTATATAAGATTCGAAAGTATTTAGAAAAAAATATGAATTTTTAAAATTTTCTAAATTTCTGCATTTTTTAAAACGCTGTAGTTTCAAAAGTACGCGTCGGATCGCGTTAACAATGGTTGATTCGTTATCAGCGAACGGAAATCTATAAGATAAAGTCAAAAAATCGCGAAAAAAAATTCAAAATTTTTCAGTTTTAAAGCAAAGGGGGGACCCTTCTCTATCATTTTTTGGTGGCCATAAAAATGGGTGTAGCTTCTAAACTAGTGGTCGTAGCTCAAATTTTTTTAGTTCACCGTAATCAGCAGTCTGATATCTATAAATATAACCTATCAGTTATATAAGATTCGAAAGTATTTAGAAAAAAATATGAATTTTTAAAATTTTCCAAATTTCTGCATTTTTCAAAACGCTGTAGTTTAAAAAGTACGCGTCGGATCGCGTTAACAATGGTTGATTCGTTATCAGCGAACCGAAATCTATAAGATAATGTCAAAAAATCGCGAAAAAAAATTTCAAAATTTTTCAGTTTTAAAGCAAAGGGGGGACCCTTCTCTATCATTTTTTGGTGGTCATAAAAACGGGTGTAGCTTCTAAACTAGTGGTCGTAGCTCAAAATTTTTTAGTTCTCCGTAATCAGCAGACTGAAATCTATAAATATAACTGATAAGTTAAGTAAAATTCGAAAAAATTTAGGAAAAAATATGAATTTTTGAAATTTTCTAAATTTCTGCATTTTTCAAAACGCTGTAGTTTGAAAAGTACGCGTCGGATCGCGTTAACAATGGTTGATTCGTTATCAGCGAACGGAAATCTATAAGATAAAGTCAAAAAATCGCGAAAAAAAAATTCAAAATTTTTCAGTTTTAAAGCAAAGGGGGGACCCTTCTCTATCATTTTTTGGTGGTCATAAAAACGGGTGTAGCTTCTAAACTAGTGGTCGTAGCTCAAAATTTTTTAGTTCTCCGTAATCAGCAGACTGAAATCTATAAATATAACTGATAAGTTAAATAAAATTCGAAAAAATTTAGAAAAAAATATGAATTTTTGAAATTTTCTAAATTTCTGCATTTTTCAAAACGCTGTAGTTTGAAAAGTACGCGTCGGTTCGCGTTAACAATGGTTGATTCGTTATCAGCGAACCCAAATCTATAAGATAAGGTCAAAAAATCGCGAAAAAAAATTTCAAAATTTTTCAGTTTTAAAGCAAAGGGGGGACCCTTCTCTATCATTTTTTGGTGGCCATAAAAATGGGTGTAGCTTCTAAACTAGTGGTCGTAGCTCAAAATTTTTTAGTTCACCGTAATCAGCAGTCTGGTATCTATAAATATAACCTATCAGTTATATAAGATTCGAAAGTATTTAGAAAAAAATATGAATTTTTAAAATTTTCTAAATTTCTGCATTTTTTAAAACGCTGTAGTTTCAAAAGTACGCGTCGGATCGCGTTAACAATGGTTGATTCGTTATCAGCGAACGGAAATCTATAAGATAAAGTCAAAAAATCGCGAAAAAAAATTCAAAATTTTTCAGTTTTAAAGCAAAGGGGGGACCCTTCTCTATCATTTTTTGGTGGCCATAAAAATGGGTGTAGCTTCTAAACTAGTGGTCGTAGCTCAAATTTTTTTAGTTCACCGTAATTAGCAGTCTGATATCTATAAATATAACCTATCAGTTATATAAGATTCGAAAGTATTTAGAAAAAAATATGAATTTTTAAAATTTTCCAAATTTCTGCATTTTTCAAAACGCTGTAGTTTAAAAAGTACGCGTCGGATCGCGTTAACAATGGTTGATTCGTTATCAGCGAACCGAAATCTATAAGATAATGTCAAAAAATCGCGAAAAAAAATTTCAAAATTTTTCAGTTTTAAAGCAAAGGGGGGACCCTTCTCTATCATTTTTTGGTGGCCATAAAAATGGGTGTAGCTTCTAAACTAGTGGTCGTAGCTCAAAAATTTTTAGTTCTCCGTAATCAGCAGACTGAAATCAATAAATATAACTTATCAGTTATATATAATTCGAAAAAAATTAGAAAATAATATGAATTTTTAAAATTTTCTAAATTTCTGCGTTTTTCAAAACGCTGCAGTTTAAAAAGTACGCGTCGGATCGCGTTAACAATGGTTGTTTCGTTATCAGCGAACCCAAATCTGTAAGATTAGGTCAAAAAATCGCGAAAAAAAATTTCAAAATTTTTCAGTTTTAAAGCAAAGGGGGGACCCTTCTCTATCATTTTTTGGTGGCCATAAAAACGGGTGTAGCTTCCAAACTAGTGGTCGTAGCTCAAAATTTTTTAGTTCTCCGTAATCAGCAGACTGAAATCAATAAATATAACTTATCAGTTATATATAATTCGAAAAAAATTAGAAAATAATATGAATTTTTGAAATTTTCTAAATTTCTGCATTTTTCAAAACGCTGTAGTTTGAAAAGTACGCGTCGGATCGCGTTAACAATGGTTGATTCGTTATCAGCGAACGGAAATCTATAAGATAAAGTCAAAAAATCGCGAAAAAAAAATTCAAAATTTTTTAGTTTTAAAGCAAAGGGGGGACCCTTCTCTATCATTTTTTGGTGGCCATAAAAACGGGTGTAGCTTTCAAACTAGTGGTCGTAGCTCAAAATTTTTTAGTTTTCCATAATCAGCAGACTGAAATCTATAAATATAACTGATAAGTTAAATAAAATTCGAAAAAATTTAGAAAAAAATATGAATTTTTGAAATTTTCTAAATTTCTGCATTTTTCAAAACGCTGTAGTTTGAAAAGTACGCGTCGGATCGCGTTAACAATGGTTGATTCGTTATCAGCGAACGGAAATCTATAAGATAATGTCAAAAAATCGCGAAAAAAAATTTCAAAATTTTTCAGTTTTAAAGCAAAGGGGGGACCCTTCTCTATCATTTTTTGGTGGCCATAAAAATGGGTGTAGCTTCTAAACTAGTGGTCGTAGCTCAAAAATTTTTAGTTCTCCGTAATCAGCAGACTGAAATCAATAAATATAACTTATCAGTTATATATAATTCGAAAAAAATTAGAAAATAATATGAATTTTTAAAATTTTCTAAATTTCTGCGTTTTTCAAAACGCTGCAGTTTAAAAAGTACGCGTCGGATCGCGTTAACAATGGTTGTTTCGTTATCAGCGAACCCAAATCTGTAAGATTAGGTCAAAAAATCGCGAAAAAAAATTTCAAAATTTTTCAGTTTTAAAGCAAAGGGGGGACCCTTCTCTATCATTTTTTGGTGGCCATAAAAACGGGTGTAGCTTCCAAACTAGTGGTCGTAGCTCAAAATTTTTTAGTTCTCCGTAATCAGCAGACTGAAATCAATAAATATAACTTATCAGTTATATATAATTCGAAAAAAATTAGAAAATAATATGAATTTTTGAAATTTTCTAAATTTCTGCATTTTTCAAAACGCTGTAGTTTGAAAAGTACGCGTCGGATCGCGTTAACAATGGTTGATTCGTTATCAGCGAACGGAAATCTATAAGATAAAGTCAAAAAATCGCGAAAAAAAAATTCAAAATTTTTCAGTTTTAAAGCAAAGGGGGGACCCTTCTCTATCATTTTTTGGTGGCCATAAAAATGGGTGTAGCTTCTAAACTAGTGGTCGTAGCTCAAAATTTTTTAGTTCACCGTAATCAGCAGTCTGATATCTATAAATATAACCTATCAGTTATATAAGATTCGAAAGAATTTAGAAAAAAATATGAATTTTTAAAATTTTCTAAATTTCTGCATTTTTCAAAACGCTGTAGTTTAAAAAGTACGCGTCGGATCGCGTTAACAATGGTTGATTCGTTATCAGCGAACCCAAATCTCTAAGATAAGGTCAAAAAATCGCGAAAAAAAATTTCAAAATTTTTCAGTTTTAAAGCAAAGGGGGGACCCTTCTCTATCATTTTTTGGTGGCCATAAAAACGGGTGTAGCTTCTAAACTAGTGGTCGTAGCTCAAAATTTTTTAGTTCTCCGTAATCAGTAGACTGAAATCTATAAATATAACTGATAAGTTAAGTAAAATTCGAAAAAATTTAGGAAAAAATATGAATTTTTGAAATTTTCTAAATTTCTGCATTTTTCAAAACGTTGTAGTTTGAAAAGTACGCGTCGGATCGCGTTAACAATGGTTGATTCGTTATCAGCGAGCCGAAATCTATCAGATAATGGCAAAAAATCGCGAAAAAAAATTTCAAAATTTTTCAGTTTTAAAGCAAAGGGGGGACCCTTCTCTATCATTTTTTGGTGGCCATAAAAACGGGTGTAGCTTCCAAACTAGTGGTCGTAGCTCAAAATTTTTTAGTTCTCCATAATCAGCAGACTGAAATCTATAAATATAACTGATAAGTTAAATAAAATTCGAAAAAATTTAGAAAAAAATATGAATTTTTGAAATTTTCTAAATTTCTGCATTTTTCAAAACGCTGTAGTTTGAAAAGTACGCGTCGGATCGCGTTAACAATGGTTGATTCGTTATCAGCGAACGGAAATCTATAAGATAAAGTCAAAAAATCGCGAAAAAAAAATTCAAAATTTTTCAGTTTTAAAGCAAAGGGGGGACCCTTCTCTATCATTTTTTGGTGGTCATAAAAACGGGTGTAGCTTCTAAACTAGTGGTCGTAGCTCAAAATTTTTTAGTTCTCCATAATCAGCAGACTGAAATCTATAAATATAACTTACCAGTTATATATAATTCGAAAAAAATTAGAAAATAATATGAATTTTTCAAATTTTCTAAATTTCTGCAATTTTCAAAACGCTGTAGTTTAAAAAGTACGCGTCGGATCGCGTTAACAATGGTTGATTCGTTATCAGCGAAGCAAAATCTATAAGATAATGTCAAAAAATCGCGAAAAAAAATTTCAAAATTTTTCAGTTTTAAAGCAAAGGGGGGACCCTTCTCTATCATTTTTTGGTGGCCATAAAAACAGGTGTAGCTTTCAAACTAGTGGTCGTAGCTCAAAATTTTTTAGTTTTCCATAATCAGCAGACTGAAATCTATAAATATAACTGATAAGTTAAATAAAATTCGAAAAAATTTAGAAAAAAATATGAATTTTTGAAATTTTCTAAATTTCTGCATTTTTCAAAACGCTGTAGTTTGAAAAGTACGCGTCGGATCGCGTTAACAATGGTTGATTCGTTATCATCGAACGGAAATCTATAAGATAAAGTCAAAAAATCGCGAAAAAAAAATTCAAAATTTTTCAGTTTTAAAGCAAAGGGGGGACCCTTCTCTATCATTTTTTGGTGGCCATAAAAACGGGTGTAGCTTCCAAACTAGTGGTCGTAGCTCAAAATTTTTTAGTTCTCCATAATCAGCAGACTGAAATCTATAAATATAACTGATAAGTTAAATAAAATTCGAAAAAATTTAGGAAAAAATATGAATTTTTGAAATTTTCTAAATTTCTGCATTTTTCAAAACGCTGTAGTTTGAAAAGTACGCGTCGGATCGCGTTAACAATGGTTGATTCGTTATCAGCGAGCCGAAATCTATCAGATAATGGCAAAAAATCGCGAAAAAAAATTTCAAAATTTTTCAGTTTTAAAGCAAAGGGGGGACCCTTCTCTATCATTTTTTGGTGGCCATAAAAACGGGTGTAGCTTCCAAACTAGTGGTCGTAGCTCAAAATTTTTTAGTTCTCCATAATCAGCAGACTGAAATCTATAAATATAACTGATAAGTTAAATAAAATTCGAAAAAATTTAGAAAAAAATATGAATTTTTGAAATTTTCTAAATTTCTGCATTTTTCATAACGCTGTAGTTTGAAAAGTACGCGTCGGATCGCGTTAACAATGGTTGATTCGTTATCAGCGAACGGAAATCTATAAGATAAAGTCAAAAAATCGCGAAAAAAAAATTCAAAATTTTTCAGTTTTAAAGCAAAGGGGGGACGCTTCTCTATCATTTTTTGGTGGTCATAAAAACGGGTGTAGCTTCTAAACTAGTGGTCGTAGCTCAAAATTTTTTAGTTCTCCGTAATCAGCAGACTGAAATCTATAAATATAACTAATAAGTTAAGTAAAATTCGAAAAAATTTAGGAAAAAATATGAATTTTTGAAATTTTCTAAATTTCTGCATTTTTCAAAACGTTGTAGTTTGAAAAGTACGCGTCGGATCGCGTTAACAATGGTTGATTCGTTATCAGCGAGCCGAAATCTATCAGATAATGGCAAAAAATCGCAAAAAAAAATTTCAAAATTTTTCAGTTTTAAAGCAAAGGGGGGACCCTTCTCTATCATTTTTTGGTGGCCATAAAAACGGGTGTAGCTTCCAAACTAGTGGTCGTAGCTCAAAATTTTTTAGTTCTCCATAATCAGCAGACTGAAATCTATAAATATAACTGATAAGTTAAATAAAATTCGAAAAAATTTAGGAAAAAATATGAATTTTTGAAATTTTCTAAATTTCTGCATTTTTCAAAACGCTGTAGTTTGAAAAGTACGCGTCGGATCGCGTTAACAATGGTTGATTCGTTATCAGCGAACGGAAATCTATAAGATAATGTCAAAAAATCGCGAAAAAAAATTTCAAAATTTTTCAGTTTTAAAGCAAAGGGGGGACCCTTCTCTATCATTTTTTGCTGGTCATAAAAACGGGTGTAGCTTCTAAACTAGTGGTCGTAGCTCAAAATTTTTTAGTTCTCCGTAATCAGCAGACTGAAATCTATAAATATAACTGATAAGTTAAATACAATTCGAAAAAATTTAGAAAAAAATATGAATTTTTGAAATTTTCTAAATTTCTGCATTTTTCAAAACGCTGTAGTTTGAAAAGTACGCGTCGGATCGCGTTAACAATGGTTGATTCGTTATCATCGAACGGAAATCTATAAGATAAAGTCAAAAAATCGCGAAAAAAAAATTCAAAATTTTTCAGTTTTAAAGCAAAGGGGGGACCCTTCTCTATCATTTTTTGGTGGCCATAAAAACGGGTGTAGCTTCCAAACTAGTGGTCGTAGCTCAAAATTTTTTAGTTCTCCATAATCAGCAGACTGAAATCTATAAATATAACTGATAAGTTAAATAAAATTCGAAAAAATTTAGGAAAAAATATGAATTTTTGAAATTTTCTAAATTTCTGCATTTTTCAAAACGCTGTAGTTTGAAAAGTACGCGTCGGATCGCGTTAACAATGGTTGATTCGTTATCAGCGAGCCGAAATCTATCAGATAATGGCAAAAAATCGCGAAAAAAAATTTCAAAATTTTTCAGTTTTAAAGCAAAGGGGGGACCCTTCTCTATCATTTTTTGGTGGCCATAAAAACGGGTGTAGCTTCCAAACTAGTGGTCGTAGCTCAAAATTTTTTAGTTCTCCATAATCAGCAGACTGAAATCTATAAATGTAACTGATAAGTTAAATAAAATTCGAAAAAATTTAGAAAAAAATATGAATTTTTGAAATTTTCTAAATTTCTGCATTTTTCATAACGCTGTAGTTTGAAAAGTACGCGTCGGATCGCGTTAACAATGGTTGATTCGTTATCAGCGAACGGAAATCTATAAGATAAAGTCAAAAAATCGCGAAAAAAAAATTCAAAATTTTTCAGTTTTAAAGCAAAGGGGGGACGCTTCTCTATCATTTTTTGGTGGTCATAAAAACGGGTGTAGCTTCTAAACTAGTGGTCGTAGCTCAAAATTTTTTAGTTCTCCGTAATCAGCAGACTGAAATCTATAAATATAACTGATAAGTTAAGTAAAATTCGAAAAAATTTAGGAAACAATATGAATTTTTGAAATTTTCTAAATTTCTGCATTTTTCAAAACGTTGTAGTTTGAAAAGTACGCGTCGGATCGCGTTAACAATGGTTGATTCGTTATCAGCGAGCCGAAATCTATCAGATAATGGCAAAAAATCGCGAAAAAAAATTTCAAAATTTTTCAGTTTTAAAGCAAAGGGGGGACCCTTCTCTATCATTTTTTGGTGGCCATAAAAACGGGTGTAGCTTCCAAACTAGTGGTCGTAGCTCAAAATTTTTTAGTTCTCCATAATCAGCAGACTGAAATCTATAAATATAACTGATAAGTTAAATAAAATTCGAAAAAATTTAGAAAAAAATATGAATTTTTGAAATTTTCTAAATTTCTGCATTTTTCAAAACGCTGTAGTTTGAAAAGTACGCGTCGGATCGCGTTAACAATGGTTGATTCGTTATCAGCGAACGGAAATCTATAAGATAAAGTCAAAAAATCGCGAAAAAAAAATTCAAAATTTTTCAGTTTTAAAGCAAAGGGGGGACCCTTCTCTATCATTTTTTGGTGGTCATAAAAACGGGTGTAGCTTCTAAACTAGTGGTCGTAGCTCAAAATTTTTTAGTTCTCCATAATCAGCAGACTGAAATCTATAAATATAACTTACCAGTTATATATAATTCGAAAAAAATTAGAAAATAATATGAATTTTTCAAATTTTCTAAATTTCTGCAATTTTCAAAACGCTGTAGTTTAAAAAGTACGCGTCGGATCGCGTTAACAATGGTTGATTCGTTATCAGCGAAGCAAAATCTATAAGATAATGTCAAAAAATCGCGAAAAAAAATTTCAAAATTTTTCAGTTTTAAAGCAAAGGGGGGACCCTTCTCTATCATTTTTTGGTGGCCATAAAAACAGGTGTAGCTTTCAAACTAGTGGTCGTAGCTCAAAATTTTTTAGTTTTCCATAATCAGCAGACTGAAATCTATAAATATAACTGATAAGTTAAATAAAATTCGAAAAAATTTAGAAAAAAATATGAATTTTTGAAATTTTCTAAATTTCTGCATTTTTCAAAACGCTGTAGTTTGAAAAGTACGCGTCGGATCGCGTTAACAATGGTTGATTCGTTATCATCGAACGGAAATCTATAAGATAAAGTCAAAAAATCGCGAAAAAAAAATTCAAAATTTTTCAGTTTTAAAGCAAAGGGGGGACCCTTCTCTATCATTTTTTGGTGGCCATAAAAACGGGTGTAGCTTCCAAACTAGTGGTCGTAGCTCAAAATTTTTTAGTTCTCCATAATCAGCAGACTGAAATCTATAAATATAACTGATAAGTTAAATAAAATTCGAAAAAATTTAGGAAAAAATATGAATTTTTGAAATTTTCTAAATTTCTGCATTTTTCAAAACGCTGTAGTTTGAAAAGTACGCGTCGGATCGCGTTAACAATGGTTGATTCGTTATCAGCGAGCCGAAATCTATCAGATAATGGCAAAAAATCGCGAAAAAAAATTTCAAAATTTTTCAGTTTTAAAGCAAAGGGGGGACCCTTCTCTATCATTTTTTGGTGGCCATAAAAACGGGTGTAGCTTCCAAACTAGTGGTCGTAGCTCAAAATTTTTTAGTTCTCCATAATCAGCAGACTGAAATCTATAAATATAACTGATAAGTTAAATAAAATTCGAAAAAATTTAGAAAAAAATATGAATTTTTGAAATTTTCTAAATTTCTGCATTTTTCATAACGCTGTAGTTTGAAAAGTACGCGTCGGATCGCGTTAACAATGGTTGATTCGTTATCAGCGAACGGAAATCTATAAGATAAAGTCAAAAAATCGCGAAAAAAAAATTCAAAATTTTTCAGTTTTAAAGCAAAGGGGGGACGCTTCTCTATCATTTTTTGGTGGTCATAAAAACGGGTGTAGCTTCTAAACTAGTGGTCGTAGCTCAAAATTTTTTAGTTCTCCGTAATCAGCAGACTGAAATCTATAAATATAACTGATAAGTTAAGTAAAATTCGAAAAAATTTAGGAAAAAATATGAATTTTTGAAATTTTCTAAATTTCTGCATTTTTCAAAACGTTGTAGTTTGAAAAGTACGCGTCGGATCGCGTTAACAATGGTTGATTCGTTATCAGCGAGCCGAAATCTATCAGATAATGGCAAAAAATCGCAAAAAAAAATTTCAAAATTTTTCAGTTTTAAAGCAAAGGGGGGACCCTTCTCTATCATTTTTTGGTGGCCATAAAAACGGGTGTAGCTTCCAAACTAGTGGTCGTAGCTCAAAATTTTTTAGTTCTCCATAATCAGCAGACTGAAATCTATAAATATAACTGATAAGTTAAATAAAATTCGAAAAAATTTAGGAAAAAATATGAATTTTTGAAATTTTCTAAATTTCTGCATTTTTCAAAACGCTGTAGTTTGAAAAGTACGCGTCGGATCGCGTTAACAATGGTTGATTCGTTATCAGCGAACGGAAATCTATAAGATAATGTCAAAAAATCGCGAAAAAAAATTTCAAAATTTTTCAGTTTTAAAGCAAAGGGGGGACCCTTCTCTATCATTTTTTGCTGGTCATAAAAACGGGTGTAGCTTCTAAACTAGTGGTCGTAGCTCAAAATTTTTTAGTTCTCCGTAATCAGCAGACTGAAATCTATAAATATAACTGATAAGTTAAATACAATTCGAAAAAATTTAGAAAAAAATATGAATTTTTGAAATTTTCTAAATTTCTGCATTTTTCAAAACGCTGTAGTTTGAAAAGTACGCGTCGGATCGCGTTAACAATGGTTGATTCGTTATCATCGAACGGAAATCTATAAGATAAAGTCAAAAAATCGCGAAAAAAAAATTCAAAATTTTTCAGTTTTAAAGCAAAGGGGGGACCCTTCTCTATCATTTTTTGGTGGCCATAAAAACGGGTGTAGCTTCCAAACTAGTGGTCGTAGCTCAAAATTTTTTAGTTCTCCATAATCAGCAGACTGAAATCTATAAATATAACTGATAAGTTAAATAAAATTCGAAAAAATTTAGGAAAAAATATGAATTTTTGAAATTTTCTAAATTTCTGCATTTTTCAAAACGCTGTAGTTTGAAAAGTACGCGTCGGATCGCGTTAACAATGGTTGATTCGTTATCAGCGAGCCGAAATCTATCAGATAATGGCAAAAAATCGCGAAAAAAAATTTCAAAATTTTTCAGTTTTAAAGCAAAGGGGGGACCCTTCTCTATCATTTTTTGGTGGCCATAAAAACGGGTGTAGCTTCCAAACTAGTGGTCGTAGCTCAAAATTTTTTAGTTCTCCATAATCAGCAGACTGAAATCTATAAATGTAACTGATAAGTTAAATAAAATTCGAAAAAATTTAGAAAAAAATATGAATTTTTGAAATTTTCTAAATTTCTGCATTTTTCATAACGCTGTAGTTTGAAAAGTACGCGTCGGATCGCGTTAACAATGGTTGATTCGTTATCAGCGAACGGAAATCTATAAGATAAAGTCAAAAAATCGCGAAAAAAAAATTCAAAATTTTTCAGTTTTAAAGCAAAGGGGGGACGCTTCTCTATCATTTTTTGGTGGTCATAAAAACGGGTGTAGCTTCTAAACTAGTGGTCGTAGCTCAAAATTTTTTAGTTCTCCGTAATCAGCAGACTGAAATCTATAAATATAACTGATAAGTTAAGTAAAATTCGAAAAAATTTAGGAAACAATATGAATTTTTGAAATTTTCTAAATTTCTGCATTTTTCAAAACGTTGTAGTTTGAAAAGTACGCGTCGGATCGCGTTAACAATGGTTGATTCGTTATCAGCGAGCCGAAATCTATCAGATAATGGCAAAAAATCGCGAAAAAAAATTTCAAAATTTTTCAGTTTTAAAGCAAAGGGGGGACCCTTCTCTATCATTTTTTGGTGGCCATAAAAACGGGTGTAGCTTCCAAACTAGTGGTCGTAGCTCAAAATTTTTTAGTTCTCCATAATCAGCAGACTGAAATCTATAAATATAACTGATAAGTTAAATAAAATTCGAAAAAATTTAGGAAAAAATATGAATTTTTGAAATTTTCTAAATTTCTGCATTTTTCAAAACGCTGTAGTTTGAAAAGTACGCGTCGGATCGCGTTAACAATGGTTGATTCGTTATCAGCGAACGGAAATCTATAAGATAAAGTCAAAAAATCGCGAAAAAAAAATTCAAAATTTTTCAGTTTTAAAGCAAAGGGGGGACCCTTCTCTATCATTTTTTGCTGGTCATAAAAACGGGTGTAGCTTCTAAACTAGTGGTCGTAGCTCAAAATTTTTTAGTTCTCCGTAATCAGCAGACTGAAATCTATAAATATAACTGATAAGTTAAATACAATTCGAAAAAATTTAGAAAAAAATATGAATTTTTGAAATTTTCTAAATTTCTGCATTTTTCAAAACGCTGTAGTTTGAAAAGTACGCGTCGGATCGCGTTAACAATGGTTGATTCGTTATCAGCGAACGGAAATCTATAAGATAAAGTCAAAAAATCGCAAAAAAAAAATTCAAAATTTTTCAGTTTTAAAGCAAAGGGGGGACCCTTCTCTATCATTTTTTGGTGGCCATAAAAACGGGTGTAGCTTCCAAACTAGTGGTCGTAGCTCAAAATTTTTAGTTCTCCATAATCAGCAGACTGAAATCTATAAATATAACTGATAAGTTAAATAAAATTCGAAAAAATTTAGGAAAAAATATGAATTTTTGAAATTTTCTAAATTTCTGCATTTTTCAAAACGCTGTAGTTTGAAAAGTACGCGTCGGATCGCGTTAACAATGGTTGATTCGTTATCAGCGAGCCGAAATCTATCAGATAATGGCAAAAAATCGCGAAAAAAAATTTCAAAATTTTTCAGTTTTAAAGCAAAGGGGGGACCCTTCTCTATCATTTTTTGGTGGCCATAAAAACGGGTGTAGCTTCCAAACTAGTGGTCGTAGCTCAAAATTTTTTAGTTCTCCATAATCAGCAGACTGAAATCTATAAATATAACTGATAAGTTAAATAAAATTCGAAAAAATTTAGGAAAAAATATGAATTTTTGAAATTTTCTAAATTTCTGCATTTTTCAAAACGCTGTAGTTTGAAAAGTACGCGTCGGATCGCGTTAACAATGGTTGATTCGTTATCAGCGAACGGAAATCTATAAGATAAAGTCAAAAAATCGCGAAAAAAAAATTCAAAATTTTTCAGTTTTAAAGCAAAGGGGGGACCCTTCTCTATCATTTTTTGCTGGTCATAAAAACGGGTGTAGCTTCTAAACTAGTGGTCGTAGCTCAAAATTTTTTAGTTCTCCATAATCAGCAGACTGAAATCTATAAATATAACTTACCAGTTATATATAATTCGAAAAAAATTAGAAAATAATATGAATTTTTCAAATTTTCTAAATTTCTGCAATTTTCAAAACGCTGTAGTTTAAAAAGTACGCGTCGGATCGCGTTAACAATGGTTGATTCGTTATCAGCGAACCAAAATCTATAAGAGAATGTCAAAAAATCGCGAAAAAAAATTTCAAAATTTTTCAGTTTTAAAGCAAAGGGGGGACCCTTCTCTATCATTTTTTGGTGGCCATAAAAACGGGTGTAGCTTTCAAACTAGTGGTCGTAGCTCAAAATTTTTTAGTTTTCCATAATCAGCAGACTGAAATCTATAAATATAACTGATAAGTTAAATAAAATTCGAAAAAATTTAGAAAAAAATATGAATTTTTGAAATTTTCTAAATTTCTGCATTTTTCATAACGCTGTAGTTTGAAAAGTACGCGTCGGATCGCGTTAACAATGGTTGATTCGTTATCAGCGAACGGAAATCTATAAGATAAAGTCAAAAAATCGCGAAAAAAAAATTCAAAATTTTTCAGTTTTAAAGCAAAGGGGGGACGCTTCTCTATCATTTTTTGGTGGTCATAAAAACGGGTGTAGCTTCTAAACTAGTGGTCGTAGCTCAAAATTTTTTAGTTCTCCGTAATCAGCAGACTGAAATCTATAAATATAACTGATAAGTTATATATAATTCGTAAAAAATTAGAAAATAATATGAATTTTTCAAATTTTCTAAATTTCTGCAATTTTCAAAACGCTGTAGTTTAAAAAGTACGCGTCGGATCGCGTTAACAATGGTTGATTCGTTATCAGCGAACCAAAATCTATAAGATAATGTCAAAAAATCGCGAAAAAAAATTTCAAAATTTTTCAGTTTTAAAGCAAAGGGGGACCCTTCTCTATCATTTTTTGGTGGCCATAAAAACGGGTGTAGCTTTCAAACTAGTGGTCGTAGCTCAAAATTTTTTAGTTTTCCATAATCAGCAGACTGAAATCTATAAATATAACTGATAAGTTAAATAAAATTCGAAAAAATTTAGAAAAAAATATGAATTTTTGAAATTTTCTAAATTTCTGCATTTTTCATAACGCTGTAGTTTGAAAAGTACGCGTCGGATCGCGTTAACAATGGTTGATTCGTTATCAGCGAACGGAAATCTATAAGATAAAGTCAAAAAATCGCGAAAAAAAAATTCAAAATTTTTCAGTTTTAAAGCAAAGGGGGGACGCTTCTCTATCATTTTTTGGTGGTCATAAAAACGGGTGTAGCTTCTAAACTAGTGGTCGTAGCTCAAAATTTTTTAGTTCTCCGTAATCAGCAGACTGAAATCTATAAATATAACTGATAAGTTATATATAATTCGAAAAAAATTAGAAAATAATATGAATTTTTCAAATTTTCTAAATTTCTGCAATTTTCAAAACGCTGTAGTTTAAAAAGTACGCGTCGGATCGCGTTAACAATGGTTGATTCGTTATCAGCGAACCAAAATCTATAAGATAATGTCAAAAAATCGCGAAAAAAAATTTCAAAATTTTTCAGTTTTAAAGCAAAGGGGGGACCCTTCTCTATCATTTTTTGGTGGCCATAAAAACGGGTGTAGCTTTCAAACTAGTGGTCGTAGCTCAAAATTTTTTAGTTTTCCATAATCAGCAGACTGAAATCTATAAATATAACTGATAAGTTAAATAAAATTCGAAAAAATTTAGAAAAAAATATGAATTTTTGAAATTTTCTAAATTTCTGCATTTTTCATAACGCTGTAGTTTGAAAAGTACGCGTCGGATCGCGTTAACAATGGTTGATTCGTTATCAGCGAACGGAAATCTATAAGATAAAGTCAAAAAATCGCGAAAAAAAAATTCAAAATTTTTCAGTTTTAAAGCAAAGGGGGGACGCTTCTCTATCATTTTTTGGTGGTCATAAAAACGGGTGTAGCTTCTAAACTAGTGGTCGTAGCTCAAAATTTTTTAGTTCTCCGTAATCAGCAGACTGAAATCTATAAATATAACTGATAAGTTAAGTAAAATTCGAAAAAATTTAGGAAAAAATATGAATTTTTGAAATTTTCTAAATTTCTGCATTTTTCAAAACGTTGTAGTTTGAAAAGTACGCGTCGGATCGCGTTAACAATGGTTGATTCGTTATCAGCGAGCCGAAATCTATCAGATAATGGCAAAAAATCGCGAAAAAAAATTTCAAAATTTTTCAGTTTTAAAGCAAAGGGGGGACCCTTCTCTATCATTTTTTGGTGGCCATAAAAACGGGTGTAGCTTTCAAACTAGTGGTCGTAGCTCAAAATTTTTTAGTTCTCCATAATCAGCAGACTGAAATCTATAAATATAACTGATAAGTTAAATAAAATTCGAAAAAATTTAGGAAAAAATATGAATTTTTGAAATTTTCTAAATTTCTGCATTTTTCAAAACGCTGTAGTTTGAAAAGTACGCGTCGGATCGCGTTAACAATGGTTGATTCGTTATCAGCGAACGGAAATCTATAAGATAAAGTCAAAAAATCGCGAAAAAAAAATTCAAAATTTTTCAGTTTTAAAGCAAAGGGGGGACCCTTCTCTATCATTTTTTGGTGGCCATAAAAACGGGTGTAGCTTTCAAACTAGTGGTCGTAGCTCAAAATTTTTTAGTTTTCCATAATCAGCAGACTGAAATCTATAAATATAACTGATAAGTTAAATAAAATTCGAAAAAATTTAGAAAAAAATATGAATTTTTGAAATTTTCTAAATTTCTGCATTTTTCAAAACACTGTAGTTTGAAAAGTACGCGTCGGATCGCGTTAACAATGGTTGATTCGTTATCAGCGAACGGAAATCTATAAGATAAAGTCAAAAAATCGCGAAAAAAAAATTCAAAATTTTTCAGTTTTAAAGCAAAGGGGGGACCCTTCTCTATCATTTTTTGGTGGCCATAAAAACGGGTGTAGCTTTCAAACTAGTGGTCGTAGCTCAAAATTTTTTAGTTTTCCATAATCAGCAGACTGAAATCTATAAATATAACTGATAAGTTAAATAAAATTCGAAAAAATTTAGAAAAAAATAGGAATTTTTGAAATTTTCTAAATTTCTGCATTTTTCAAAACGCTGTAGTTTAAAAAGTACGCGTCGGATCGCGTTAACAATGGTTGATTCGTTATCAGCGAACGGAAATCTATAAGATAAAGTCAAAAAATCGCGAAAAAAAAATTCAAAATTTTTCAGTTTTAAAGCAAAGGGGGGACCCTTCTCTATCATTTTTTGGTGGCCATAAAAACGGGTGTAGCTTTCAAACTAGTGGTCGTAGCTCAAAATTTTTTAGTTTTCCATAATCAGCAGACTGAAATCTATAAATATAACTGATAAGTTAAATAAAATTCGAAAGAATTTCGAAAAAAATATGAATTTTTTAAATTTTCTAAATTTCTGCAATTTTCAAAACGCTGTAGTTTAAAAAGTACGCGTCATATCGCGTTAACAATGGTTGATTCGTTATCAGCGAACGGAAATCTATAAGATAAAGTCAAAAAATCGCGAAAAAAAAATTCAAAATTTTTCAGTTTTAAAGCAAAGGGGGGACCCTTCTCTATCATTTTTTGGTGGCCATAAAAACGGGTGTAGCTTCCAAACTAGTGGTCGTAGCTCAAAATTTTTTAGTTCTCCATAATCAGCAGACTGAAATCTATAAATATAACTGATAAATTAAATAAAATTCGAAAAAATTTAGAAAAAAATATGAATTTTTGAAATTTTCTAAATTTCTGCATTTTTCAAAACGCTGTAGTTTGAAAAGTACGCGTCGGATCGCGTTAACAATGGTTGATTCGTTATCAGCGAACGGAAATCTATAAGATAAAGTCAAAAAATCGCGAAAAAAAAATTCAAAATTTTTCAGTTTTAAAGCAAAGGGGGGACCCTTCTCTATCATTTTTTGGTGGCCATAAAAACGGGTGTAGCTTCCAAACTAGTGGTCGTAGCTCAAAATTTTTTAGTTCTCCATAATCAGCAGACTGAAATCTATAAATATAACTGATAAGTTAAATAAAATTCGAAAAAATTTAGAAAAAAATATGAATTTTTGAAATTTTCTAAATTTCTGCATTTTTCAAAACGCTGTAGTTTGAAAAGTACGCGTCGGATCGCGTTAACAATGGTTGATTCGTTATCAGCGAACGGAAATCTATAAGATAAAGTCAAAAAATCGCGCAAAAAAAATTCAAAATTTTTCAGTTTTAAAGCAAAGGGGGGACCCTTCTCTATCATTTTTTGGTGGCCATAAAAATGGGTGTAGCTTCTAAACTAGTGGTCGTAGCTCAAAATTTTTTAGTTCACCGTAATCAGCAGTCTGATATCTATAAATATAACCTATCAGTTATATAAGATTCGAAAGAATTTAGAAAAAAATATGAATTTTTTAAATTTTCTAAATTTCTGCAATTTTCAAAACGCTGTAGTTTAAAAAGTACGCGTCGGATCGCGTTAACAATGGTTGATTCGTTATCAGCGAACCAAAATCTATAAGATATTGTCAAAAAATCGCGAAAAAAAATTTCAAAATTTTTCAGTTTTAAAGCAAAGGGGGGACCCTTCTCTATCATTTTTTGGTGGCCATAAAAACGGGTGTAGCTTCCAAACTAGTGGTCGTAGCTCAAAATTTTTTAGTTCTCCATAATCAGCAGACTGAAATCTATAAATATAACTTATCAGTTATATATAATTCGAAAAAAATTAGAAAATAATATGAATTTTTAAAATTTTCTAAATTTCTGCGTTTTTCAAAACGCTGCAGTTTAAAAAGTACGCGTCGGATCGCGTTAACAATGGTTGATTAAATAAAATTCGAAAAAATTTAGAAAAAAATATGAATTTTTGAAATTTTCTAAATTTCTGCATTTTTCAAAACGCTGTAGTTTGAAAAGTACGCGTCGGATCGCGTTAACAATGGTTGATTCGTTATCAGAGAGCCGAAATCTATCAGATAATGTCAAAAAATCGCGAAAAAAAAATTCAAAATTTTTCAGTTTTAAAGCAAAGGGGGGACCCTTCTCTATCATTTTTTGGTGGCCATAAAAACGGGTGTAGCTTCCAAACTAGTGGTCGTAGCTCAAAATTTTTTAGTTCTCCATAATCAGCAGACTGAAATCTATAAATATAACTTACCAGTTATATATAATTCGAAAAAAATTAGAAAATAATATGAATTTTTCAAATTTTCTAAATTTCTGCAATTTTCAAAACGCTGTAGTTTAAAAAGTACGCGTCGGATCGCGTTAACAATGGTTGATTCGTTATCAGCGAGCAGAAATCTATCAGATAATGGCAAAAAATCGCGAAAAAAAATTTCAAAATTTTTCAGTTTTAAAGCAAAGGGGGGACCCTTCTCTATCATTTTTTGGTGGCCATAAAAACGGGTGTAGCTTCCAAACTAGTGGTCGTAGCTCAAAATTTTTTAGTTCTCCATAATCAGCAGACTGAAATCTATAAATATAACTGATAAGTTAAATAAAATTCGAAAAAATTTAGAAAAAAATATGAATTTTTGAAATTTTCTAAATTTCTGCATTTTTCAAAACGCTGTAGTTTAAAAAGTACGCGTCGGATCGCGTTAACAATGGTTGTTTCGTTATCAGCGAACCAAAATCTATAAGATAATGTCAAAAAATCGCGAAAAAAAAATTCAAAATTTTTCAGTTTTAAAGCAAGGGGACCCTTCTCTATCATTTTTTGGTGGCCATAAAAATGGGTGTAGCTTCTAAACTAGTGGTCGTAGCTCAAAATTTTTTAGTTCACCGTAATCAGCAGTCCGATATCTATAAATATAACCTATCAGTTATATAAGATTCGAAAGAATTTAGAAAAAAATATGAATTTTTAAAATTTTCTAAATTTCTGCATTTTTCAAAACGCTGTAGTTTAAAAAGTACGCGTCGGATCGCGTTAACAATGGTTAATTCGTTATCAGCGAACCCAAATCTATAAGATAAGGTCAAAAAATCGTGAAAAAAATTTCAAAATTTTTCAGTTTTAAAGCAAAGGGGGGACCCTTCTCTATCATTTTTTGGTGCCCATAAAAACGGGTGTAGCTTCCAAACTAGTGGTCGTAGCTCAAAATTTTTTAGTTCTCCGTAATCAGCAGACTGAAATCTATAAATATAACTGATAAGTTATATAAAATTCGAAAAAAATTAGAAAATAATATGAATTTTTCAAATTTTCTAAATTTCTGCGTTTTTCAAAACGCTGCCGTTTAAAAAGTACGCGTCGGATCGCGTTAACAATAGTTGATTCGTTATCAGCGAACCCAATTCTGTAAGATAAGGTCAAAAAATCGCGAAAAAAAAATTCAAAATTTTTCAGTTTTAAAGCAAAGGGGGGACCCTTCTCTATCATTTTTTGGTGCCCATAAAAACGGATGTAGCTTCTAAACTATAGTGGTCGTAGCTCAAAATTTTTTAGTTCTCCATAATCAGCAGACTGAAATCTATAAATATAACTAATCAGTTATATATAATACGAAATAAATTAGAAAATAATATGAATTTTTAAAATTTTCTAAATTTCTGCGTTTTTCAAAATGCTGTAGTTTAAAAAGTACGCGTCGTATCGCGTTAACAATGGTTGATTCGTTATCAGCGAACCGAAATCTATAAGATAATGTCAAAAAATCGCGAAAAAAAATTCAAAATTTTTCAGTTTTAAAGCAAAGGGGGGACCCTTCTCTATCATTTTTTGGTGCCCATAAAAACGGATGTAGCTTCTAAACTATAGTGGTCGTAGCTCAAAATTTTTTAGTTCTCCATAATCAGCAGACTGAAATCTATGAATACAACTGATAAGTTAAATAAAATTCGAAAAAATTTAGAAAAAAATATGAATTTTTGAAATTTTCTAAATTTCTGCATTTTTCAAAACGCTGTAGTTTGAAAAGTACGCGTCGGATCGCGTTAACAATGGTTGATTCGTTATCAGCGAACGGAAATCTATAAGATAAAGTAAAAAAATCGCGAAAAAAAAATTCAAAATTTTTCAGTTTTAAAGCAAAGGGGGGACCCTTCTCTATCATTTTTTGGTGCCCATAAAAACGGATGTAGCTTCTAAACTATTGGTCGTAGCTCAAAATTTTTTAGTTCTCCGTAATCAGCAGTCTGATATCTGTAAATGTAACCTATCAGTTATATAAGATTCGAAAGAATTTAGAAAAAAATATGAATTTTTAAAATTTTCTAAATTTCTGCAATTTTCAAAACGCTGTAGTTTAAAAAGTACGCGTCGGATCGCGTTAACAATGGTTGTTTGGTTATCAGCGAACCAAAATCTATCAGATAATGTCAAAAAATCGCGAAAAAAAATTTCAAAATTTTTCAGTTTTAAAGCAAAGGGGGGACCCTTCTCTATCATTTCTTGGTGGCCATAAAAACGGGTGTAGCTTCCAAACTAGTGGTCGTAGCTCAAAATTTTTTAGTTCTCCATAATTAGCAGACTGAAATCTATAAATATAACTTACCAGTTATATATAATTCGAAAAACATTAGAAAATATGAATTTTTGAAATTTTCTAAATTTCTGCATTTTTCAAAACGCTGTAGTTTGAAAAGTACGCGTCGGATCGCGTTAACAATGGTTGTTTCGTTATCAGCGAACCAAAATCTATCAGATAATGTCAAAAAATCGCGAAAAAAAAATTCAAAATTTTTCAGTTTTAAAGCAAAGGGGGGACTCTTCTCTATCATTTTTTGGTGGCCATAAAAACGGGTGTAGCTTCCAAACTAGTGGTCGTAGCTCAAAATTTTTTAGTTCTCCATAATCAGCAGACTGAAATCTATAAATATAACTTACCAGTTATATATAATTCGAAAAAAATTAGAAAATAATATGAATTTTTCAAATTTTCTAAATTTCTGCAATTTTTAAAACGCTGTAGTTTAAAAAGTACGCGTCGGATCGCGTTAACAATGGTTGATTCGTTATCAGTGAACCAAAATCTATAAGATAATGTCAAAAAATCGCGAAAAAAAATTTCAAAATTTTTCCGTTTTAAAGCAAAGGGGGGACCCTTCTCTATCATTTTTTGGTGGCCATAAAAATGGGTGTAGCTTCTAAACTAGTGGTCGTAGCTCAAAATTTTTTAGTTCACCGTAATCAGCAGTCTGGTATCTATAAATATAACCTATCAGTTATATAAGATTCGAAAGTATTTAGAAAAAAATATGAATTTTTAAAATTTTCTAAATTTCTGCATTTTTCAAAACGCTGTAGTTTCAAAAGTACGCGTCGGATCGCGTTAACAATGGTTGATTCGTTATCAGCGAACGGAAATCTATAAGATAAAGTCAAAAAATCGCGAAAAAAAATTCAAAATTTTTCAGTTTTAAAGCAAAGGGGGGACCCTTCTCTATCATTTTTTGGTGGCCATAAAAATGGGTGTAGCTTCTAAACTAGTGGTCGTAGCTCAAATTTTTTTAGTTCACCGTAATCAGCAGTCTGATATCTATAAATATAACCTATCAGTTATATAAGATTCGAAAGTATTTAGAAAAAAATATGAATTTTTAAAATTTTCTAAATTTCTGCATTTTTCAAAACGCTGTAGTTTAAAAAGTACGCGTCGGATCGCGTTAACAATGGTTGATTCGTTATCAGCGAACCGAAATCTATAAGATAATGTCAAAAAATCGCGAAAAAAAATTTCAAAATTTTTCAGTTTTAAAGCAAAGGGGGGACCCTTCTCTATCATTTTTTGGTGGCCATAAAAATGGGTGTAGCTTCTAAACTAGTGGTCGTAGCTCAAAAATTTTTAGTTCTCCGTAATCAGCAGACTGAAATCAATAAATATAACTTATCAGTTATATATAATTCGAAAAAAATTAGAAAATAATATGAATTTTTAAAATTTTCTAAATTTCTGCGTTTTTCAAAATGCTGTAGTTTAAAAAGTACGCGTCGGATCGCGTTAACAATGGTTGTTTCGTTATCAGCGAACCAAAATCTATAAGATAATGTCAAAAAATCGCGAAAAAAAATTCAAAATTTTTCAGTTTTAAAGCAAAGGGGGGACCCTTCTCTATCATTTTTTGGTGGCCATAAAAACGGGTGTAGCTTCCAAACTAGTGGTCGTAGCTCAAAATTTTTTAGTTCTTCATAATCAGCAGACTGAAATCTATAAATATAACTGATTAGTTAAATAAAATTCGAAAAAATTTAGAAAAAAATATGAATTTTTGAAATTTTCTAAATTTCTGCATTTTTCAAAACGCTGTAGTTTGAAAAGTACGCGTCGGATCGCGTTAACAATGGTTGTTTCGTTATCAGCGAACCAAAATCTATAAGATAATGTCAAAAAATCGCGAAAAAAAAATTAAAAATTTTTCAGTTTTAAAGCAAAGGGGGGACCCTTCTCTATCATTTTTTGGTGGTCATAAAAACGGGTGTAGCTTCTAAACTAGTGGTCGTAGCTTAAAATTTTTTAGTTCTCCGTAATCAGCAGACTGAAATCTATAAATATAACTGATAAGTTAAGTAAAATTCGAAAAAATTTAGGAAAAAATATGAATTTTTGAAATTTTCTAAATTTCTGAATTTTTCAAAACGTTGTAGTTTGAAAAGTACGCGTCGGATCGCGTTAACAATGGTTGATTCGTTATCAGCGAGCCGAAATCTATCAGATAATGGCAAAAAATCGCGAAAAAAAATTTCAAAATTTTTCAGTTTTAAAGCAAAGGGGGGACCCTTCTCTATCATTTTTTGGTGCCCATAAAAACGGGTGTAGCTTCTAAACTGGTGGTCGTAGCTCAAAATTTTTTAGTTCTCCGTAATCAGCAGACCAAAATCTATAAATTCAACCTATCAGTTATATAAAATTCGAAAAAATTTAGAAAATAACATGAATTTTTCAAATTTTCTAAATTTCTGAAATTTTCAAAACGCTGTTGTTTAAAAAGTACGCGTCAGATCGCGTTAACAATGGTTGATTCTAAGTCATATTTGCGCGTATCGCGTCATTTCATGAATCAACAGGTGTCTTAAATAAATCCTTTGAATTTTGGTGCAAATTTATAAACTCATCAATAAAATTAAGTTAAATTAGTGCTCAATTGTGATATTAATAAATTTAAGTGGTTACTTTTGATGAAAACTGTTGGGAAAACCTCCTGGATAAGAGGAAAATTCTACCACACGCTACATTGAAATGCAAGGTAATTTTTAAGAAAATACGATATCACGTTACGCTGTGTATTTTCATTATTAATATTAAATTCAGCGTAAACACGCGTGGAAAACTTATTTTTGTAAGTCTAGGAATTCAAGAAAATTCACTAAACGCTTAGCTGCCTGCCATCTTAAAACAAATGCAAGCAGTGAATCAGACGATAAGCTAGCCAGCATTGTTATGCTAATATTTTTTATACAATTATTTTGTTTTCAAATATGTAAATTGGATGTAATTTAAAGAAAAGTTAAAATATGTCAGTGGCGTACCCAGAAATTTTTAAAGGGGGTGCACTTTTGACAAGTAAAAAACAAATGTATTTCTACTTCGATTTAAACAAAATCAACTTAAAAATTTCATTCATTTTATTTCTTTTAATTATTTGCCAGTGATGTGTGCACGTGTGTCCAACCCCCTCCTCTCCTCGAGTACGCCAGTGGTTTTCCACTTTCCATCGTAATTTAAAAAAAAATGTGATAAAGCGAGTGCAAGCTGTTTCCTGATTTCTTTTTTCGATTTTTGATGAAAATTAAAGAAGAGTGAGCATAAAAAATTATAATTTTGAAAATGTCGTTGAAAATATAAAAAAATATACGTTAAATTATAGGCGCCATTATAACGGTATAATTTTTTTAGGAACTTTTTGATTTAAAAAATATTATTTTAGTCGAATTTTGAGTCGAAAAAATATTGTTTTATTGTTATAAATATTTTTACAAAATTTTGTCTCTATATTTAATAGACCAGGGTAGAATTATGGAAAATTTTAAGGGAAACCTTGGAAATAATTTTTTTATTGTTTATGATATTTTTACAAAATTTTCCACATGAAACTTGAGAAAATTCATGTTTTTATAAGTAATTTCGTATTTTAGTCATTATTTTAGAAATTTGAGTTACAAAATTGATAATAACTTTTTTATTTTTACAAACTTTTGTATATTTGTTTATTATATTCCAATTTATCATTATTAAAATTTTCGTTAAAAAAATCCAACAGAAACCTGGAAAACTGTTGATTTTGTAAGTTATTTCTTGTTTTTTAACGACTCGAGTTATAAAATTGTGAATAACTGATTTATTCTTGTTAATGTTTATACCAAATTTTGCAAGCGTATTTATGATACTAAGTACTATTTAATAACGGTAAAATTCTTGTCGGAAAATTCCAATGGAAACGTGTGAAAATTCACGATTTTAATATTATTTTGATAATCGAGTTACAAAATTGTTAATAACTTTATTATTGTTATAAATATTTTCACAAAATTTTGTCCAATTAATTTAACATACTATAGTAAAATAATGAAATACGTTTAACGGGAAAATTTTAATGAAACCTTTGTACTTTGTGTTTTTTCTGAAGAAAATCAAAATTTTAGGTACTAGTTTCACAATTTGAGCTAGGAAATGATTAATAACTTTTTTATTAATTACGGTGGAAAGTGGAAAAACCACTGGCGTACCCAAAATCAGTAATTTTTTCAGATTTTATTTTTTTAATCGAAAAGAAAAAAAAAAGTGTATGGGCTCATATTTTTTTATATTTTGTCACACATGATGCAGTCCTTAGTAAAACTGCATAATAAGTTTTTTCAAAATTAGACCAGAAGACAAGAAATCAGTTACATTTTCACATTTTATTTTTTTTAATCGAAAACAAAAAAAAATGTAAGGGCTCAATTTTTTTATATTTTGTTACACATAATTTTTTTTCGATTAAAAAAATAAAATGTTAAAATTGACTGATTTTTTAATTTAACAACTATGAATATTCTAATTTCATTTTTTTTTTTTTTATTTTCAGGTCGTGGGTAAAGTATTTCTCAAAGGCTTTTACACGTTTCAAAAGGTTAATGACATTTTTTGAAACTCTGGAATTAGTTAGAAAGTATATTTTCAATTTTCATATCGTTGTTTTGGTGGGATGAATCCAGAAAATATGATCACATCGAGTCACCACATATTCAGGAGGAAGTCACAAAATTGTCCACCCTATCCTTGGATTTATTTCAAAAGTATGATTAGAAGTAAAAAAGAATCAAAATGTTTTATTGATGTATAGTTTTAATTTTTTTTCAATTTATAGGTCGAAGGCTACACCATGAAAAAAGAGGCAATCAAAAAATGTGAGGAGTGCGCGTACGTGAGTGGTAATTCAAAATTCGGAGACTTTAAAAAAGTGCAGTCAAAACTTTTGAAAGAGCGGAGTATAATTAAAAATTCATTATTAAAGAACTAAGTTCCGCGAGTTAAGTGTTTAAAAAATGATTCGTTCCGTAATAAATTAAGTGGTGGACTAAAATCGTTATTTTTTGGATGTCATGAGCAGCTGAATGGAATAACGCAAGTTCCAAGACTTCTAAGGTTGGTATTTCAAATTTTTTTAATGTTTTACTTTAAAAATAAAAAAAACCAAGTTTTCAAAATTTAGTAAAAATAGAACAAAATCTAATTATATTCTTTTTTAAATTTCAGATCGTGGGTAAAGCACTTTCTAAAGGCTTTTGCACGACTAAAAGGTTAGTGGTATTTTTTTAAAAAAACTCTGAAATTATTTCAATATTATTTATGAATTTTCTACCGAACGTCTGCAGAAACGTCAATTTTTCACCGGAAAATTGGGAAAATTCATATCTCGGTTAAATTACACCTGAAAAAAAATAAAATTTACCGTTTTATTAGATTTCAACAAAGAATCCAAATTTTCTTTTTTCAAAAAAACGAAATATTTTGAAAATCTAAAAAAAAATCAGAAATTTTTTTTGATATTTTTTTAGATCTGATTCGGATGCCTTTTTAAAATCTTAAGTTAAAATGTTTTTGTATTTTTTCCTGCGACCGAAATTAGGCGAGATTTGATTATGAATTTTTCAAATTTTCAAAATTTCTGTAATTTTCAAAACGCTGTAGATTAAAAAGTTCACGTCGGATCGCGTTAACAATGGTTGATTCGTTATCAGCGAACCGAAATCTATAAGATAAAGTCAAAAAATCGCGAAAAAAAAATTCAAAATTTTTCAGTTTTAAAGCAAAGGGGGGACCCTTCTCTATCATTTTTTGGTGGCCATAAAAACGGGTGTAGCTTCTAAACTAGTGGTCGTAGCTCAAAATTTTTTAGTTCTCCATAATCAGCAGACTGAAATCTATAAATATAACTTACCAGTTATATATAATTCGAAAAAAATTAGAAAATAATATGAATTTTTAAAATTTTCTAAATTTCTGCAATTTTCAAAACGCTGTAGTTTAAAAAGTACGCGTCGGATCGCGTTAACAATGGTTAATTCGTTATCAGCGAACCCAAATCTATAAGATAAGGTCAAAAAATCGCGAAAAAAAATTTCAAAATTTTTCAGTTTTAAAGCAAAGGGGGGACCCTTCTCTATCATTTTTTGGCGGCCATAAAAACGGGTGTAGCTTCTAAACTAGTGGTCGTAGCTCAAAATTTTTTAGTTCTCCGTAATCAGCAGACTGAAATCTATAAATATAACTGATAAGTTAAGTAAAATTCGAAAAAATTTAGGAAAAAATATGAATTTTTGAAATTTTCTAAATTTCTGCATTTTTCAAAACGCTGTAGTTTGAAAAGTACGCGTCGGATCGCGTTAACAATGGTTGATTCGTTATCAGCGAACGGAAATCTATAAGATAAAGTCAAAAAATCGCGAAAAAAAAATTCAAAATTTTTTAGTTTTAAAGCAAAGGGGGGACCCTTCTCTATCATTTTTTGGTGGCCATAAAAACGGGTGTAGCTTTCAAACTAGTGGTCGTAGCTCAAAATTTTTTAGTTTTCCATAATCAGCAGACTGAAATCTATAAATATAACTGATAAGTTAAATAAAATTCGAAAAAATTTAGAAAAAAATATGAATTTTTGAAATTTTCTAAATTTCTGCATTTTTCAAAACGCTGTAGTTTGAAAAGTACGCGTCGGATCGCGTTAACAATGGTTGATTCGTTATCAGCGAACGGAAATCTATAAGATAAAGTCAAAAAATCGCGAAAAAAAAATTCAAAATTTTTCAGTTTTAAAGCAAAGGGGGGACCCTTCTCTATCATTTTTTGGTGGCCATAAAAATGGGTGTAGCTTCTAAACTAGTGGTCGTAGCTCAAAAATTTTTAGTTCTCCGTAATCAGCAGACTGAAATCAATAAATATAACCTATCAGTTATATATAATTCGAAAAAAATTAGAAAATAATATGAATTTTTAAAATTTTCTAAATTTCTGCGTTTTTCAAAATGCTGTAGTTTAAAAAGTACGCGTCGGATCGCGTTAACAATGGTTGTTTCGTTATCAGCGAACCAAAATCTATAAGATAATGTCAAAAAATCGCGAAAAAAAAATTCAAAATTTTTCAGTTTTAAAGCAAAGGGGGGACCCTTCTCTATCATTTTTTGGTGCCCATAAAAACGGATGTAGCTTCCAAACTAGTGGTCGTAGCTCAAAATTTTTTAGTTCTCCATAATCAGCAGACTGAAATCTATAAATATAACTTATCAGTTATATATAATTCGAAAAAAATTAGAAAATAATATGAATTTTTCAAAGTTTCTAAATTTCTGCAATTTTCAAAACGCTGTAGTTTAAAAAGTACGCGTCGGATCGCGTTAACAATGGTTGATTCGTTATCAGCGAACGGAAATCTATAAGATAAAGTCAAAAAATCGCGAAAAAAAAATCAAAATTTTTCAGTTTTAAAGCAAAGGGGGGACCCTTCTCTATCATTTTTTGGTGCCCATAAAAACGGATGTAGCTTCCAAACTAGAGGTCGTAGCTCAAATTTTTTTAGTTCTCCGTAATCAGCAGACTGAAATCTATAAATATAATTGATAAGTTATATAAAATTCGAAAAAATTTAGAAAAAAATATGAATTTTTAAAATTTTCTAAATTTCTGCATTTTTCAAAACGCTGTAGTTTAAAAAGTACGCGTCGGATCGCGTTAGCAATGGTTGATTCGTTATCAGCGAACCCAAATCTATAAGATAAGGTCAAAAAATCGCGAAAAAAAATATCAAAATTTTTCAGTTTTAAAGCAAAGGGGGAACCCTTCTCTATCATTTTTTGGTGGCCATAAAAACGGGTGTAGCTTCTAAACTGGTGGTCCTAGCTCAAAATTTTTTAGTTCTCCGTAATCAGCAGTCTGATATCTATAAATATAACCTATCAGTTATATAAGATTCGAAAGAATTTAGAAAAAAATATGAATTTTTCAAATTTTCTAAATTTCTGCAATTTTCAAAACGCTGTAGTTTGAAAAGTACGCGTCGGATCGCGTTAACAATGGTTGATTCGTTATCAGCGAGCCGAAATCTATCAGATAATGTCAAAAAATCGCGAAAAAAAATTCAAAATTTTTCAGTTTTAAAGCAAAGGGGGGACCCTTCTCTATCATTTTTTGGTGCCCATAAAAACGGATGTAGCTTCTAAACTATTGGTCGTAGCTCAAAATTTTTTAGTTCACCGTAATCAGCAGTCTGATGATATCTATAAATATAACCTATCAGTTGTATAAGATTCGAAAGAATTTAGAAAAAAATATGAATTTTTCAAATTTTCTAAATTTCTGCAATTTTCAAAACGCTGTAGTTTGAAAAGCACGCGTCGGATCGCGTTAACAATGGTTGATTCGTTATCAGCGAGCCGAAATCTATCAGATAATGTCAAAAAATCGCGAAAAAAAAATTCAAAATTTTTCAGTTTTAAAGCAAAGGGGGGACCCTTCTCTATCATTTTTTGGTGCCCATAAAAACGGATGTAGCTTCTAAACTATTGGTCGTAGCTCAAAGTTTTTTAGTTCACCGTAATCAGCAGTCTGATATCTATAAATATAACCTATCAGTTATATAAGATTTAAAAGAATTAAGAAAAAAATATGAATTTTTCAAATTTTCTAAATTTCTGCAATTTTCAAAACGCTGTAGTTTGAAAAGTACGCTTCGGATCGCGTTAACAATGGTTGATTCGTTATCAGCGAGCCGAAATCTATCAGATAATGTCAAAAAATCGCGAAAAAAAAATTCAAAATTTTTCAGTTTTAAAGCAAAGGGGGGACCCTTCTCTATCATTTTTTGGTGGCTATAAAAACGAGTGTAGCTTCTAAACTAGTGGTCGTAGCTAGAAATATTTTAGTTCTCCGTAATCAGCAGACTGAAATCTATAAATATAACTTATCAGTTATATATAATTCGAAAAAAATTAGAAAATAATATGAATTTTTAAAATTTTCTAAATTTCTGCGTTTTTCAAAACGCTGCAGTTTAAAAAGTACGCGTCGGATCGCGTTAACAATGGTTGATTCGTTATCAGCGAACCCAAATCTGTAAGATAAGGTCAAAAAATCGCGAAAAAAAATTTCAAAATTTTTCAGTTTTAAAGCAAAGGGGGGACCCTTCTCTATCATTTTTTGGTGTCCATAAAAACGGGTGTAGCTTCCAAACTAGTGGGTGTAGCTCAAAATTTTTTAGTTCTCCGTAATCAGCAGTCTGATATCTATAAATATAACCTATCAGTTATATAAGATTCGAAAGAATTTAGAAAAAAATATGAATTTTTCAAATTTTCTAAATTTCTGCAATTTTCAAAACGCTGTAGTTTGAAAAGTACGCGTCGGATCGCGTTAACAATGGTTGATTCGTTATCAGCGAGCCGAAATCTATCAGATAATGTCAAAAAATCGCGAAAAAAAAATTCAAAATTTTTCAGTTTTAAAGCAAAGGGGGGACCCTTCTCTATCATTTTTTGGTGGCCATAAAAACGGATGTAGCTTCTAAACTAGTGGTCGTAGCTCAAAATTTTTTAGTTCACCGTAATCAGCAGTCTGATATCTATAAATATAACCTATCAGTTATATAAGATTCGAAAGAATTTAGAAAAAAATATGAATTTTTAAAATTTTCTAAATTTCTGCATTTTTCAAAACGGTGTAGTTTAAAAAGTATGCGTCGGATCGCGTTAACAATGGTTGTTTCGTTATCAGCGAACCAAAATCTATAAGATAATGTCAAAAAATCGCGAAAAAAAAATTAAAAATTTTTCAGTTTTAAAGCAAAGGGGGGACCCTTCTCTATCATTTTTTGGTGGCCATAAAAACGGGTGTAGCTTCTAAACTGGTGGTCGTAGCTCAAAATTTTTTAGTTCTCCGTAATCAGCAGACCAAAATCTATAAATTCAACCTATCAGTTATATAAAATTCGAAAAAATTTAGAAAATAACATGAATTTTTCAAATTTTCTAAATTTCTGCAATTTTCAAAACGGTGTAGTTTAAAAAGTATGCGTCGGATCGCGTTAACAATGGTTGTTTCGTTATCAGCGAACCAAAATCTATAAGATAATGTCAAAAAATCGCGAAAAAAAAATTTAAAATTTTTCAGTTTTAAAGCAAAGGGGGGGACCCTTCTCTATTATTTTTTGGTGGCCATAAAAATGGGTGTAGCTTCTAAACTAGTGGTCGTAGCTCAAATTTTTTTAGTTCTCCGTAATCAGCAGACTGAAATCTATAAATATAACTGATAAGTTAAATAAAATTCGAAAAAATTTAGAAAAAAATATGAATTTTTGAAATTTTCTAAATTTCTGCATTTTTCAAAACGTTGTAGTTTGAAAAGTACGCGTCGGATCGCGTTAACAATGGTTGATTCGTTATCAGCGAACCAAAATCTATAAGATAATGTCAAAAAATCGCGAAAAAAAATTTCAAAATTTTTCAGTTTTAAAGCAAAGGGGGGACCCTTCTCTATCATTTTTTGGTGGCCATAAAAACGGGTGTAGCTTCCAAACTAGTGGTCGTAGCTCAAAATTTTTTAGTTCTCCATAATCAGCAGACTGAAATCTATAAATATAACTGATAAGTTAAATAAAATTCGAAAAAATTTAGAAAAAAATATGAATTTTTGAAATTTTCTAAATTTCTGCATTTTTCAAAACGCTGTAGTTTGAAAAGTACGCGTCGGATCGCGTTAACAATGGTTGATTCGTTATCAGCGAACGGAAATCTATAAGATAAAGTCAAAAAATCGCGAAAAAAAAATTCAAAATTTTTCAGTTTTAAAGCAAAGGGACCCTTCTCTATCATTTTTTGGTCGCCATAAAAACGGGTGTAGCTTCTAAACTGGTGGTCGTAGCTCAAAATTTTTTAGTTCTCCGTAATCAGCAGACTGAAATCTATAAATATAACTTATCAGTTAAATAAAATTCGAAAAAATTTAGATAAAAATATGAATTTTTGAAATTTTCTAAATTTCTGCATTTTTCAAAACGCTGTAGTTTGAAAAGTACGCGTCGGATCGCGTTAACAATGGTTGATTCGTTATCAGCGAACGGAAATCTATAAGATAAAGTCAAAAAATCGCGAAAAAAAAATTCAAAATTTTTCAGTTTTAAAGCAAAGGGGGGACCCTTCTCTATCATTTTTTGGTGCCCATAAAAATGGGTGTAGCTTCTAAACTAGTGGTCGTAGCTCAAAATTTTTTAGTTCTCTGTAATCAGCAGTCTGATATCTATAAATATAACCTATCAGTTATATATAATTCAAAAAAATTAGAAAATAATATGAATTTTTAAAATTTTCTAAATTTCTGCGTTTTTCAAAACGCTGCAGTTTAAAAAGTACGCGTCGGATCGCGTTAAGAATGGTTGATTCGTTATCAGAGAGCCGAAATCTATCAGATAATGTCAAAAAATCGCGAAAAAAAAATTCAAAATTTTTCAGTTTTAAAGCAAAGGGGGGACCCTTCTCTATCATTTTTTGGTGCCCATAAAAACGGATGTAGCTTTTAAACTAGTGGTCGTAGCTCAAAATTTTTTAGTTCTCTGTAATCAGCAGTCTGATATCTATAAATATAACCTATCAGTTATATATAATTCAAAAAAATTAGAAAATAATATGAATTTTTAAAATTTTCTAAATTTCTGCGTTTTTCAAAACGCTGCCGTTTAAAAAGTACGCGTCGGATCGCGTTAACAATAGTTGATTCGTTATCAGCGAACCCAATTCTGTAAGATAAGGTCAAAAAATCGCGAAAAAAAAATTCAAAATTTTTCAGTTTTAAAGCAAAGGGGGGACCCTTCTCTATCATTTTTTGGTGCCCATAAAAACGGATGTAGCTTTTAAACTAGTGGTCGTAGCTCAAAATTTTTTAGTTCTCCGTAATCAGCAGACTGAAATCTATAAATATAACTAATCAGTTATATATAATACGAAAAAAATTAGAAAATAATATGAATTTTTAAAATTTTCTAAATTTCTGCGTTTTTCAAAACGCTGCAGTTTAAAAAGTACGCGTCGGATCGCGTTAACAATGGTTGATTCGTTATCAGCGAACCCAAATCTGTAAGATTAGGTCAAAAAATCGCGAAAAAAAATTTCAAAATTTTTCAGTTTTAAAGCAAAGGGTCCCCCCTTCTCTATCATTTTTTGGTGCCCATAAAAACGGATGTAGCTTTTAAACTAGTGGTCGTAGCTCAAAATTTTTTAGTTCTCCATAATCAGCAGACTGAAATCTATAAATATAACTTATCAGTTATATATATAATTCGAAAAAAATTAGAAAATCATATGAATTTTTAAAATTTTCTAAATTTCTGCGTTTTTCAAAACGCTGTAGTTTAAAAAGTACGCGTCGGATCGCGTTAACAATGGTTGTTTCGTTATCAGCGAACCCAAATCTATAAGATAATGTCAAAAAATCGCGAAAAAAAAATTAAAAATTTTTCAGTTTTAAAGCAAAGGGGGGACCCTTCTCTATCATTTTTTGGTGCCCATAAAAACGGATGTAGCTTTTAAACTAGTGGTCGTAGCTCAAAATTTTTTAGTTCTCCGTAATCAGCAGACTGAAATCTATAAATATAACTTATCAGTTATATATAATACGAAAAAAATTAGAAAATAATATGAATTTTTAAAATTTTCTAAATTTCTGCAATTTTCAAAACGCTGTAGTTTAAAAAGTACGCGTCGGATCGCGTTAACAATGGTTGTTTCGTTATCAGCGAACCTAAATCTATAAGATAATGTCAAAAAATCGCGAAAAAAAATTAAAAATTTTTCAGTTTTAAAGCAAAGGGGGGACCCTTCTCTATCATTTTTTGGTGCCCATAAAAACGGATGTAGCTTCTAAACTAGTGGTCGTAGCTCAAAATTTTTTAGTTCACCGTAATCAGCAGTCTGATATCTATAAATATAACCTATCAGTTATATAAGATTCGAAAGAATTTAGAAAAAAATATGAATTTTTAAAATTTTCTAAATTTCTGCATTTTTCAAAACGCTGTAGTTTGAAAAGTACGCGTCGGATCGCGTTAACAATGGTTGATTCGTTATCAGCGAACGGAAATCTATAAGATAAGTTCAGAAAATCGCGAAAAAAAAATTAAAAATTTTTCAGTTTTAAAGCAAAGGGGGGACCCTTCTCTATCATTTTTTGGTGCCCATAAAAACGGATGTAGCTTTTAAACTAGTGGTCGTAGCTCAAAATTTTTTAGTTCTCCGTAATCAGCAGACTGAAATCTATAAATATAACTTATCAGTTATATATAATACGAAAAAAATTAGAAAATAATATGAATTTTTAAAATTTTCTAAATTTCTGCAATTTTCAAAACGCTGTAGTTTAAAAAGTACGCGTCGGATCGCGTTAACAATGGTTGTTTCGTTATCAGCGAACCTAAATCCATAAGATAATGTCAAAAAATCGCGAAAAAAAATTAAAAATTTTTCAGTTTTAAAGCAAAGGGGGGACCCTTCTCTATCATTTTTTGGTGGCCATAAAAACGGGTGTAGCTTCTAAACTAGTGGTCGTAGCTCAAAATTTTTTAGTTCTCCATAATCAGCAGACTGAAATCTATAAATATAACTTACCAGTTATATATAATTCGAAAAAAATTAGAAAATAATATGAATTTTTCAAATTTTCTAAATTTCTGCAATTTTCAAAACGCTGTAGTTTAAAAAGTACGCGTCGGATCGCGTTAACAATGGTTGATTCGTTATCAGCGAACCAAAATCTATAAGATAATGTCAAAAAATCGCGAAAAAAAATTTCAAAATTTTTCAGTTTTAAAGCAAAGGGGGGACCCTTCTCTATCATTTTTTGGTGGCCATAAAAACGGGTGTAGCTTCTAAACTAGTGGTCGTAGCTCAAAATTTTTTAGTTCTCCGTAATCAGCAGTCTGATATCTATAAATATAACCTATCAGTTATATAAGATTCGAAAGAATTTAGAAAAAAATATGAATTTTTAAAATTTTCTAAATTTCTGCATTTTTCAAAACGCTGTAGTTTGAAAAGTACGCGTCGGATCGCGTTAACAATGGTTGATTCGTTATCAGCGAACGGAAATCTATAAGATAAGGTCAGAAAATCGTGAAAAAAAAATTAAAAATTTTTCAGTTTTAAAGCAAAGGGGGGACCCTTCTCTATCATTTTTTGGTGCCCATAAAAACGGATGTAGCTTCTAAACTAGTGGTCGTAGCTCAAAATTTTTTAGTTCACCGTAATCAGCAGTCTGATATCTATAAATATAACCTATCAGTTATATAAGATTCGAAAGAATTTAGAAAAAAATATGAATTTTTAAAATTTTCTAAATTTCTGCATTTTTCAAAACGCTGTAGTTTAAAAAGTACGCGTCGGATCGCGTTAACAATGGTTGTTTCGTTATCAGCGAACCAAAATCTATAAGATAATGTCAAAAAATCGCGAAAAAAAATTTCAAAATTTTTCAGTTTTAAAGCAAAGGGGGGACCCTTCTCTATCATTTTTTGGTGGCCATAAAAACGGGTGTAGCTTCTAAACTAGTGGTCGTAGCTCAAAATTTTTTAGTTCTCCGTAATCAGCAGTCTGATATCTATAAATATAACCTATCAGTTATATAAGATTCGAAAGAATTTAGAAAATAATATGAATTTTTAAAATTTTCTAAATTTCTGCGTTTTTCAAAACGCTGCAGTTTAAAAAGTACGCGTCGGATCGCGTTAACAATGGTTGATTCGTTATCAGCGAACCCAAATCTGTAAGATAAGGTCAAAAAATCGCGAAAAAAAAATTCAAAATTTTTCAGTTTCTAAGCAAAGGGGGGACCCTTCTCTATCATTTTTTGGTGCCCATAAAAACGGATGTAGCTTCTAAACTAGTGGTCGTAGCTCAAAATTTTTTAGTTCTCCATAATCAGCAGACTGAAATCAATAAATATAACTTATCAGTTATATATAATTCGAAAAAAATTAGAAAATAATATGAATTTTTAAAATTTTCTACATTTCTGCGTTTTTCAAAATGCTGTAGTTTAAAAAGTACGCGTCGGATCGCGTTAACAATGGTTGTTTCGTTATCAGCGAACCAAAATCTATAAGATAATGTCAAAAAATCGCGAAAAAAAAATTTAAAATTTTTCAGTTTTAAAGCAAAGGGGGGACCCTTCTCTATCATTTTTTGGTGGCCATAAAAATGGGTGTAGCTTCTAAACTAGTGGTCGTAGCTCAAAATTTTTTAGTTCACCGTAATCAGCAGTCTGATATCTATAAATATAACCTATCAGTTATATAAGATTCGAAAGAATTTAGAAAAAAATATGAATTTTTAAAATTTTCTAAATTTCTGCAATTTTCAAAACGCTGTAGTTTAAAAAGTACGCGTCGGATCGCGTTAACAATGGTTGATTCGTTATCAGCGAACCAAAATCTATAAGATAAGGTCAAAAAATCGCGAAAAAAAATTTCAAAATTTTTCAGTTTTAAAGCAAAGGGGGGACCCTTCTCTATCATTTTTTGGTGGCCATAAAAACGGGTGTAGCTTCTAAACTAGTGGTCGTAGCTCAAAATTTTTTAGTTCTCCGTAATCAGCAGACTGAAATCTATAAATATAACTGATAAGTTAGGTAAAATTCGAAAAAATTTAGGAAAAAATATGAATTTTTGAAATTTTCTAAATTTCTGCATTTTTCAAAACGCTGTAGTTTGAAAAGTACGCGTCGGATCGCGTTGACAATGGTTGATTCGTTATCAGCGAGCCGAAATCTATCAGATAATGGCAAAAAATCGCGAAAAAAAATTTCAAAATTTTTCAGTTTTAAAGCAAAGGGGGGACCCTTCTCTATCATTTTTTGGTGGTCATAAAAACGGGTGTAGCTTCTAAACTAGTGGTCGTAGCTCAAAATTTTTTAGTTCTCCGTAATCAGCAGACTGAAATCTATAAATATAACTTATCAGTTATATATAATACGAAAAAAATTAGAAAATAATATGAATTTTTAAAATTTTCTAAATTTCTGCAATTTTCAAAACGCTGTAGTTTAAAAAGTACGCGTCGGATCGCGTTAACAATGGTTGTTTCGTTATCAGCGAACCTAAATCTATAAGATAATGTCAAAAAATCGCGAAAAAAAATTAAAAATTTTTCAGTTTTAAAGCAAAGGGGGGACCCTTCTCTATCATTTTTTGGTGCCCATAAAAACGGATGTAGCTTCTAAACTAGTGGTCGTAGCTCAAAATTTTTTAGTTCACCGTAATCAGCAGTCTGATATCTATAAATATAACCTATCAGTTATATAAGATTCGAAAGAATTTAGAAAAAAATATGAATTTTTAAAATTTTCTAAATTTCTGCATTTTTCAAAACGCTGTAGTTTGAAAAGTACGCGTCGGATCGCGTTAACAATGGTTGATTCGTTATCAGCGAACGGAAATCTATAAGATAAGTTCAGAAAATCGCGAAAAAAAAATTAAAAATTTTTCAGTTTTAAAGCAAAGGGGGGACCCTTCTCTATCATTTTTTGGTGCCCATAAAAACGGATGTAGCTTTTAAACTAGTGGTCGTAGCTCAAAATTTTTTAGTTCTCCGTAATCAGCAGACTGAAATCTATAAATATAACTTATCAGTTATATATAATACGAAAAAAATTAGAAAATAATATGAATTTTTAAAATTTTCTAAATTTCTGCAATTTTCAAAACGCTGTAGTTTAAAAAGTACGCGTCGGATCGCGTTAACAATGGTTGTTTCGTTATCAGCGAACCTAAATCCATAAGATAATGTCAAAAAATCGCGAAAAAAAATTAAAAATTTTTCAGTTTTAAAGCAAAGGGGGGACCCTTCTCTATCATTTTTTGGTGGCCATAAAAACGGGTGTAGCTTCTAAACTAGTGGTCGTAGCTCAAAATTTTTTAGTTCTCCATAATCAGCAGACTGAAATCTATAAATATAACTTACCAGTTATATATAATTCGAAAAAAATTAGAAAATAATATGAATTTTTCAAATTTTCTAAATTTCTGCAATTTTCAAAACGCTGTAGTTTAAAAAGTACGCGTCGGATCGCGTTAACAATGGTTGATTCGTTATCAGCGAACCAAAATCTATAAGATAATGTCAAAAAATCGCGAAAAAAAATTTCAAAATTTTTCAGTTTTAAAGCAAAGGGGGGACCCTTCTCTATCATTTTTTGGTGGCCATAAAAACGGGTGTAGCTTCTAAACTAGTGGTCGTAGCTCAAAATTTTTTAGTTCTCCGTAATCAGCAGTCTGATATCTATAAATATAACCTATCAGTTATATAAGATTCGAAAGAATTTAGAAAAAAATATGAATTTTTAAAATTTTCTAAATTTCTGCATTTTTCAAAACGCTGTAGTTTGAAAAGTACGCGTCGGATCGCGTTAACAATGGTTGATTCGTTATCAGCGAACGGAAATCTATAAGATAAGGTCAGAAAATCGTGAAAAAAAAATTAAAAATTTTTCAGTTTTAAAGCAAAGGGGGGACCCTTCTCTATCATTTTTTGGTGCCCATAAAAACGGATGTAGCTTCTAAACTAGTGGTCGTAGCTCAAAATTTTTTAGTTCACCGTAATCAGCAGTCTGATATCTATAAATATAACCTATCAGTTATATAAGATTCGAAAGAATTTAGAAAAAAATATGAATTTTTAAAATTTTCTAAATTTCTGCATTTTTCAAAACGCTGTAGTTTAAAAAGTACGCGTCGGATCGCGTTAACAATGGTTGTTTCGTTATCAGCGAACCAAAATCTATAAGATAATGTCAAAAAATCGCGAAAAAAAATTTCAAAATTTTTCAGTTTTAAAGCAAAGGGGGGACCCTTCTCTATCATTTTTTGGTGGCCATAAAAACGGGTGTAGCTTCTAAACTAGTGGTCGTAGCTCAAAATTTTTTAGTTCTCCGTAATCAGCAGTCTGATATCTATAAATATAACCTATCAGTTATATAAGATTCGAAAGAATTTAGAAAATAATATGAATTTTTAAAATTTTCTAAATTTCTGCGTTTTTCAAAACGCTGCAGTTTAAAAAGTACGCGTCGGATCGCGTTAACAATGGTTGATTCGTTATCAGCGAACCCAAATCTGTAAGATAAGGTCAAAAAATCGCGAAAAAAAAATTCAAAATTTTTCAGTTTCTAAGCAAAGGGGGGACCCTTCTCTATCATTTTTTGGTGCCCATAAAAACGGATGTAGCTTCTAAACTAGTGGTCGTAGCTCAAAATTTTTTAGTTCTCCATAATCAGCAGACTGAAATCAATAAATATAACTTATCAGTTATATATAATTCGAAAAAAATTAGAAAATAATATGAATTTTTAAAATTTTCTACATTTCTGCGTTTTTCAAAATGCTGTAGTTTAAAAAGTACGCGTCGGATCGCGTTAACAATGGTTGTTTCGTTATCAGCGAACCAAAATCTATAAGATAATGTCAAAAAATCGCGAAAAAAAAATTTAAAATTTTTCAGTTTTAAAGCAAAGGGGGGACCCTTCTCTATCATTTTTTGGTGGCCATAAAAATGGGTGTAGCTTCTAAACTAGTGGTCGTAGCTCAAAATTTTTTAGTTCACCGTAATCAGCAGTCTGATATCTATAAATATAACCTATCAGTTATATAAGATTCGAAAGAATTTAGAAAAAAATATGAATTTTTAAAATTTTCTAAATTTCTGCAATTTTCAAAACGCTGTAGTTTAAAAAGTACGCGTCGGATCGCGTTAACAATGGTTGATTCGTTATCAGCGAACCAAAATCTATAAGATAAGGTCAAAAAATCGCGAAAAAAAATTTCAAAATTTTTCAGTTTTAAAGCAAAGGGGGGACCCTTCTCTATCATTTTTTGGTGGCCATAAAAACGGGTGTAGCTTCTAAACTAGTGGTCGTAGCTCAAAATTTTTTAGTTCTCCGTAATCAGCAGACTGAAATCTATAAATATAACTGATAAGTTAGGTAAAATTCGAAAAAATTTAGGAAAAAATATGAATTTTTGAAATTTTCTAAATTTCTGCATTTTTCAAAACGCTGTAGTTTGAAAAGTACGCGTCGGATCGCGTTGACAATGGTTGATTCGTTATCAGCGAGCCGAAATCTATCAGATAATGGCAAAAAATCGCGAAAAAAAATTTCAAAATTTTTCAGTTTTAAAGCAAAGGGGGGACCCTTCTCTATCATTTTTTGGTGGTCATAAAAACGGGTGTAGCTTCTAAACTAGTGGTCGTAGCTCAAAATTTTTTAGTTCTCCGTAATCAGCAGACTGAAATCTATAAATATAACTGATAAGTTAAATAAAATTCGAAAAAATTTAGAAAAAAATATGAATTTTTGAAATTTTCTAAATTTCTGCATTTTTCAAAACGCTGTAGTTTGAAAAGTACGCGTCGGATCGCGTTAACAATGGTTGATTCGTTATCAGAGAGCCGAAATCTATCAGATAATGTCAAAAAATCGCGAAAAAAAAATTCAAAATTTTTCAGTTTTAAAGCAAAGGGGGGACCCTTCTCTATCATTTTTTGGTGGCCATAAAAACGGGTGTAGCTTCCAAACTAGTGGTCGTAGCTCAAAATTTTTTAGTTCTCCATAATCAGCAGACTGAAATCTATAAATATAACTTACCAGTTATATATAATTCGAAAAAAATTAGAAAATAATATGAATTTTTCAAATTTTCTAAATTTCTGCAATTTTCAAATGCTGTAGTTTAAAAAGTACGCGTCGGATCGCGTTAACAATGGTTGATTCGTTATCAGCGAACGGAAATCTATTAGATAAAGTCAAAAAATCGCGAAAAAAAAATTCAAAATTTTTCAGTTTTAAAGCAAAGGGGGGACCCTTCTCTATCATTTTTTGGTGGCCATAAAAACGGGTGTAGCTTCTAAACTAGTGGTCGTAGCTCAAAATTTTTTAGTTCTCCGTAATCAGCAGACTGAAATCTATAAATATAACTGATAAGTTAGGTAAAATTCGAAAAAATTTAGGAAAAAATATGAATTTTTGAAATTTTCTAAATTTCTGCATTTTTCAAAACGCTGTAGTTTGAAAAGTACGCGTCGGATCGCGTTAACAATGGTTGATTCGTTATCAGCGAGCCGAAATCTATCAGATAATGTCAAAAAATCGCGAAAAAAAAATTCAAAATTTTTCAGTTTTAAAGCAAAGGGGGGACCCTTCTCTATCATTTTTTGGTGGCCATAAAAATGGGTGTAGCTTCTAAACTAGTGGTCGTAGCTCAAAATTTTTTAGTTCACCGTAATCAGCAGACTGAAATCTATAAATATAACTGATAAGTTAAGTAAAATTCGAAAAAATTTAGGAAAAAATATGAATTTTTGAAATTTTCTAAATTTCTGCATTTTTCAAAACGCTGTAGTTTGAAAAGTACGCGTCGGATCGCGTTAACAATGGTTGATTCGTTATCAGCGAGCCGAAATCTATCAGATAACGGCAAAAAATCGCGAAAAAAAATTTCAAAATTTTTCAGTTTTAAAGCAAAGGGGGGACCCTTCTCTATCATTTTTTGGTGCCCATAAAAACGGATGTAGCTTCTAAACTAGTGGTCGTAGCTCAAAATTTTTTAGTTCACCGTAATCAGCAGTCTGATATCTATAAATATAACCTATCAGTTATATAAGATTCGAAAGTATTTAGAAAAAAATATGAATTTTTAAAATTTTCTAAATTTCTGCATTTTTCAAAACGCTGCAGTTTAAAAAGTACGCGTCGGATCGCGTTAACAATGGTTGATTCGTTATCAGCGAACCCAAATCTGTAAGATAATGTCAAAAAATCGCGAAAAAAAATTTCAAAATTTTTCAGTTTTAAAGCAAAGGGGGGACCCTTCTCTATCATTTTTTGGTGGCTATAAAAACGAGTGTAGCTTCTAAACTAGTGGTCGTAGCTCGAAATATTTTAGTTCTCCGTAATCAGCAGACTGAAATCTATAAATATAACTGATAAGTTAAATAAAATTCGAAAAAATTTAGAAAAAAATATGAATTTCTGAAATTTTCTAAATTTCTGCATTTTTCAAAACGCTGTAGTTTGAAAAGTACGCGTCGGATCGCGTTAACAATGGTTGATTCGTTATCAGCGAACGGAAATCTATAAGATAAAGTCAAAAAATCGCGAAAAAAAATTCAAAATTTTTCAGTTTTAAAGCAAAGGGGGGGACCCTTCCCTATCATTTTTTGGTGGCCATAAAAACGGGTGTAGCTTCCAAACTAGTGGTCGTAGCTCAAATTTTTTTAGTTCTCCGTAATCAGCAGACTGAAATCTATAAATATAACTGATAAGTTAATTAAAATTCGAAAAAATTTAAAAAAAAATATGAATTTTTGAAATTTTCTGAATTTCTGCATTTTTCAAAACGCTGTAGTTTGAAAAGTACGCGTCGGATCGCGTTAACAATGGTTGATTCGTTACCAGAGAGCCGAAATCTATCAGATAATGTCAAAAAATCGCGAAAAAAAAATTTAAAATTTTTCAGTTTTAAAGCAAGGTGGGACCCTTCTCTATCATTTTTTGGTGCCCATAAAAACGGATGTAGCTTCTAAACTAGTGGTCGTAGCTCAAAATTTTTTAGTTCACCGTAATCAGCAGTCTGATATCTATAAATATAACCTATCAGTTATATAAGATTCGAAAGTATTTAGAAAAAAATATGAATTTTTAAAATTTTCTAAATTTCTGCATTTTTCAAAACGCTGCAGTTTAAAAAGTACGCGTCGGATCGCGTTAACAATGGTTGATTCGTTATCAGCGAACCCAAATCTGTAAGATAATGTCAAAAAGTCGCGAAAAAAAATTTCAAAATTTTTCAGTTTTAAAGCAAAGGGGGGACCCTTCTCTATCATTTTTTGGTGCCCATAAAAACGGATGTAGCTTCTAAACTAGTGGTCGTAGCTCAAAATTTTTTAGTTCTCCGTAATCAGCAGTCTGATATCTATAAATATAACCTATCAGTTATATATAATTCAAAAAAATTAGAAAATAATATGAATTTTTAAAATTTTCTAAATTTCTGCGTTTTTCAAAACGCTGTAGTTTAAAAAGTACGCGTCGTATCGCGTTAACAATGGTTGATTCGTTATCAGCGAACCGAAATCTATAAGATAAAGTCAAAAAATCGCGAAAAAAAAATTCAAAATTTTTCAGTTTTAAAGCAAAGGGGGGACCCTTCTCTATCATTTTTTGGTGGCCATAAAAACGGGTGTAGCTTCTAAACTAGTGGTCGTAGCTCAAAATTTTTTAGTTCTCCGTAATCAGCAGTCTGATATCTATAAATATAACCTATCAATTATATATAATTCAAAAAAATTAGAAAATAATATGAATTTTTAAAATTTTCTAAATTTCTGCGTTTTTCAAAACGCTGTAGTTTAAAAAGTACGCGTCGTATCGCGTTAACAATGGTTGATTCGTTATCAGCGAACCGAAATCTATAAGATAAAGTCAAAAAATCGCGAAAAAAAAATTCAAAATTTTTCAGTTTTAAAGCAAAGGGGGGACCCTTCTCTATCATTTTTTGGTGGCCATAAAAACGGGTGTAGCTTCTAAACTAGTGGTCGTAGCTCAAAATTTTTTAGTTCTCCGTAATCAGCAGTCTGATATCTATAAATATAACCTATCAGTTATATATAATTCAAAAAAATTAGAAAATAATATGAATTTTTAAAATTTTCTAAATTTCTGCGTTTTTCAAAACGCTGTAGTTTAAAAAGTACGCGTCGTATCGCGTTAACAATGGTTGATTCGTTATCAGCGAACCGAAATCTATAAGATAAAGTCAAAAAATCGCGAAAAAAAAATTCAAAATTTTTCAGTTTTAAAGCAAAGGGGGGACCCTTCTCTATCATTTTTTGGTGGCCATAAAAACGGGTGTAGCTTCTAAACTAGTGGTCGTAGCTCAATATTTTTTAGTTCTCCGTAATCAGCAGTCTGATATCTATAAATATAACCTATCAGTTATATATAATTCAAAAAAATTAGAAAATAATATGAATTTTTAAAATTTTCTAAATTTCTGCGTTTTTCAAAACGCTGTAGTTTAAAAAGTACGCGTCGTATCGCGTTAACAATGGTTGATTCGTTATCAGCGAACCGAAATCTATAAGATAAAGTCAAAAAATCGCGAAAAAAAATTTCAAAATTTTTCAGTTTTAAAGCAAAGGGGGGACCCTTCTCTATCATTTTTTGGTGGCCATAAAAACGGGTGTAGCTTCTAAACTAGTGGTCGTAGCTCAAAATTTTTTAGTTCTCCATAATCAGCAGACTGAAATCTATAAATATAACTTACCAGTTATATATAATTCGAAAAAAATTAGAAAATAATATGAATTTTTCAAATTTTCTAAATTTCTGCAATTTTCAAAACGCTGTAGTTTAAAAAGTACGCGTCGGATCGCGTTAACAATGGTTGATTCGTTATCAGCGAACCAAAATCTATAAGATAATGTCAAAAAATCGCGAAAAAAAATTTCAAAATTTTTCAGTTTTAAAGCAAAGGGGGGACCTTCTCTATCATTTTTTGGTGGCCATAAAAACGGGTGTAGCTTCCAAACTAGTGGTCGTAGCTCAAAATTTTTTAGTTCTCCATAATCGGCAGACTGAAATCTATAAATATAACTGATAAGTTAAATAAAATTCGAAAAAATTTAGAAAAAAATATGAATTTTTGAAATTTTCTAAATTTCTGCATTTTTCAAAACGCTGTAGTTTGAAAAGTACGCGTCGGATCGCGTTAACAATGGTTGATTCGTTATCAGCGAACGGAAATCTATAAGATAAAGTCAAAAAATCGCGAAAAAAAAATTCAAAATTTTTCAGTTTTAAAGCAAAGGGGGGACCCTTCTCTATCATTTTTTGGTGGCCATAAAAATGGGTGTAGCTTCTAAACTAGTGGTCGTAGCTCAAAATTTTTTAGTTCACCGTAATCAGCAGTCTGATATCTATAAATATAACCTATCAGTTATATAAGATTCGAAAGAATTTAGAAAAAAATATGAATTTTTAAAATTTTCTAAATTTCTGCATTTTTCAAAACGCTGTAGTTTAAAAAGTACGCGTCGGATCGCGTTAACAATGGTTGATTCGTTATCAGCGAACCCAAATCTATAAGATAAGGTCAAAAAATCGCGAAAAAAAATTTCAAAATTTTTCAGTTTTAAAGCAAAGGGGGGACCCTTCTCTATCATTTTTTGGTGCCCATAAAAACGGGTGTAGCTTCTAAACTAGTGGTCGTAGCTCAAAATTTTTTAGTTCTCCGTAATCAGCAGTCTGATATCTATAAATATAACCTATCAGTTATATATAATTCAAAAAAATTAGAAAATAATATGAATTTTTAAAATTTTCTAAATTTCTGCGTTTTTCAAAACGCTGTAGTTTAAAAAGTACGCGTCGTATCGCGTTAACAATGGTTGATTCGTTATCAGCGAACCGAAATCTATAAGATAAAGACAAAAAATCGCGAAAAAAAAATTCAAAATTTTTCAGTTTTAAAGCAAAGGGGGGACCCTTCTCTATCATTTTTTGGTGGCCATAAAAACGGGTGTAGCTTCTAAACTAGTGGTCGTAGCTCAAAATTTTTTAGTTCTCCGTAATCAGCAGTCTGATATCTATAAATATAACCTATCAGTTATATATAATTCAAAAAAATTAGAAAATAATATGAATTTTTAAAATTTTCTAAATTTCTGCGTTTTTCAAAACGCTGTAGTTTAAAAAGTACGCGTCGGATCGCGTTAACAATGGTTGTTTCGTTATCAGCGAACCGAAATCTATAAGATAATGTCAAAAAATCGCGAAAAAAAAATTCAAAATTTTTCAGTTTTAAAGCAAAGGGGGGACCCTTCTCTATCATTTTTTGGTGGCCATAAAAACGGGTGTAGCTTCTAAACTAGTGGTCGTAGCTCAAAATTTTTTAGTTCTCCGTAATCAGCAGACTGAAATCTATAAATATAACTGATAAGTTAAATAAAATTCGAAAAAATTTAGGAAAAAATATGAATTTTTGAAATTTTCTAAATTTCTGCATTTTTCAAAACGCTGTAGTTTGAAAAGTACGCGTCGGATCGCGTTAACAATGGTTGATTCGTTATCAGCGAGCCGAAATCTATCAGATAATGGCAAAAAATCGCGAAAAAAAATTTCAAAATTTTTCAGTTTTAAAGCAAAGGGGGGACCCTTCTCTATCATTTTTTGGTGGCCATTAAAACGGGTGTAGCTTCCAAACTAGTGGTCGTAGCTCAAAATTTTTTAGTTCTCCATAATCAGCAGACTGAAATCTATAAATATAACTGATAAGTTAAATAAAATTCGAAAAAATTTAGGAAAAAATATGAATTTTTGAAATTTTTTAAATTTCTGCATTTTTCAAAACGCTGTAGTTTGAAAAGTACGCGTCGGATCGCGTTAACAATGGTTGATTCGTTATCAGCGAACGGAAATCTATAAGATAAAGTCAAAAAATCGCGAAAAAAAAATTCAAAATTTTTCAGTTTTAAAGCAAAGGGGGGACGCTTCTCTATCATTTTTTGGTGGTCATAAAAACGGGTGTAGCTTCTAAACTAGTGGTCGTAGCTCAAAATTTTTTAGTTCTCCGTAATCAGCAGACTGAAATCTATAAATATAACTGATAAGTTAAATAAAATTCGAAAAAATTTAGAAAAAAATATGAATTTTTGAAATTTTCTAAATTTCTGCATTTTTCAAAACGCTGTAGTTTGAAAAGTACGCGTCGGATCGCGTTAACAATGGTTGATTCGTTATCAGAGAGCCGAAATCTATCAGATAATGTCAAAAAATCGCGAAAAAAAAATTCAAAATTTTTCAGTTTTGAAGCAAAGGGGGGACCCTTCTCTATCATTTTTTGGTGGCCATAAAAACCGGTGTAGCTTCTAAACTAGTGGTCGTAGCTCAAAATTTTTTAGTTCTCCGTAATCAGCAGACTGAAATCTATAAATATAACTGATAAGTTAAATAAAATTCGAAAAAATTTAGAAAAAAATATGAATTTTTGAAATTTTCTAAATTTCTGCATTTTTCAAAACGCTGTAGTTTGAAAAGTACGCGTCGGATCGCGTTAACAATGGTTGATTCGTTATCAGCGAACGGAAATCTATAAGACAATGTCAAAAAATCGCGAAAAAAAAATTCAAAATTTTTCAGTTTTAAAGCAAAGGGGGGACCCTTCTCTATCATTTTTTGGTGGCCATAAAAATGGGTGTAGCTTCTAAACTAGTGGTCGTAGCTCAAAATTTTTTAGTTCACCGTAATCAGCAGTCTGATATCTATAAATATAACCTATCAGTTATATAAGATTCGAAAGAATTTAGAAAAAAATATGAATTTTTAAAATTTTCTAAATTTCTGCATTTTTCAAAACGCTGTAGTTTAAAAAGTACGCGTCGGATCGCGTTAACAATGGTTGATTCGTTATCAGCGAACCCAAATCTCTAAGATAAGGTCAAAAAATCGCGAAAAAAAATTTCAAAATTTTTCAGTTTTAAAGCAAAGGGGGGACCCTTCTCTATCATTTTTTGGTGGCCATAAAAACGGGTGTAGCTTCTAAACTAGTGGTCGTAGCTCAAAATTTTTTAGTTCTCCGTAATCAGTAGACTGAAATCTATAAATATAACTGATAAGTTAAGTAAAATTCGAAAAAATTTAGGAAAAAATATGAATTTTTGAAATTTTCTAAATTTCTGCATTTTTCAAAACGTTGTAGTTTGAAAAGTACGCGTCGGATCGCGTTAACAATGGTTGATTCGTTATCAGCGAGCCGAAATCTATCAAATAACGGCAAAAAATCGCGAAAAAAAATTTCAAAATTTTTCAGTTTTAAAGCAAAGGGGGGACCCTTCTCTATCATTTTTTGGTGGCCATAAAAACGGGTGTAGCTTCTAAACTAGTGGTCGTAGCTCAAAATTTTTTAGTTCTCCGTAATCAGTAGACTGAAATCTATAAATATAACTGATAAGTTAAGTAAAATTCGAAAAAATTTAGGAAAAAATATGAATTTTTGAAATTTTCTAAATTTCTGCATTTTTCAAAACGCTGTAGTTTGAAAAGTACGCGTCGGATCGCGTTAACAATGGTTGATTCGTTATCAGCGAACGGAAATCTATAAGATAAAGTCAAAAAATCGCGAAAAAAAAATTCAAAATTTTTCAGTTTTAAAGCAAAGGGGGGACCCTTCTCTATCATTTTTTGGTGGTCATAAAAACGGGTGTAGCTTCTAAACTAGTGGTCGTAGCTCAAAATTTTTTAGTTCTCCATAATCAGCAGACTGAAATCTATAAATATAACTTACCAGTTATATATAATTCGAAAAAAATTAGAAAATAATATGAATTTTTCAAATTTTCTAAATTTCTGCAATTTTCAAAACGCTGTAGTTTAAAAAGTACGCGTCGGATCGCGTTAACAATGGTTGATTCGTTATCAGCGAAGCAAAATCTATAAGATAATGTCAAAAAATCGCGAAAAAAAATTTCAAAATTTTTCAGTTTTAAAGCAAAGGGGGGACCCTTCTCTATCATTTTTTGGTGGCCATAAAAACGGGTGTAGCTTTCAAACTAGTGGTCGTAGCTCAAAATTTTTTAGTTTTCCATAATCAGCAGACTGAAATCTATAAATATAACTGATAAGTTAAATAAAATTCGAAAAAATTTAGAAAAAAATATGAATTTTTGAAATTTTCTAAATTTCTGCATTTTTCAAAACGCTGTAGTTTGAAAAGTACGCGTCGGATCGCGTTAACAATGGTTGATTCGTTATCAGCGAACGGAAATCTATAAGATAAAGTCAAAAAATCGCGAAAAAAAAATTCAAAATTTTTCAGTTTTAAAGCAAAGGGGGGACCCTTCTCTATCATTTTTTGGTGGCCATAAAAACGGGTGTAGCTTCTAAACTAGTGGTCGTAGCTCAAAATTTTTTAGTTCTCCGTAATCAGCAGTCTGATATCTATAAATATAACCTATCAATTATATATAATTCAAAAAAATTAGAAAATAATATGAATTTTTAAAATTTTCTAAATTTCTGCGTTTTTCAAAACGCTGTAGTTTAAAAAGTACGCGTCGTATCGCGTTAACAATGGTTGATTCGTTATCAGCGAACCGAAATCTATAAGATAAAGTCAAAAAATCGCGAAAAAAAAATTCAAAATTTTTCAGTTTTAAAGCAAAGGGGGGACCCTTCTCTATCATTTTTTGGTGGCCATAAAAACGGGTGTAGCTTCTAAACTAGTGGTCGTAGCTCAAAATTTTTTAGTTCTCCGTAATCAGCAGTCTGATATCTATAAATATAACCTATCAATTATATATAATTCAAAAAAATTAGAAAATAATATGAATTTTTAAAATTTTCTAAATTTCTGCGTTTTTCAAAACGCTGTAGTTTAAAAAGTACGCGTCGTATCGCGTTAACAATGGTTGATTCGTTATCAGCGAACCGAAATCTATAAGATAAAGTCAAAAAATCGCGAAAAAAAAATTCAAAATTTTTCAGTTTTAAAGCAAAGGGGGGACCCTTCTCTATCATTTTTTGGTGGCCATAAAAACGGGTGTAGCTTCTAAACTAGTGGTCGTAGCTCAAAATTTTTTAGTTCTCCGTAATCAGCAGTCTGATATCTATAAATATAACCTATCAGTTATATATAATTCAAAAAAATTAGAAAATAATATGAATTTTTAAAATTTTCTAAATTTCTGCGTTTTTCAAAACGCTGTAGTTTAAAAAGTACGCGTCGTATCGCGTTAACAATGGTTGATTCGTTATCAGCGAACCGAAATCTATAAGATAAAGTCAAAAAATCGCGAAAAAAAAATTCAAAATTTTTCAGTTTTAAAGCAAAGGGGGGACCCTTCTCTATCATTTTTTGGTGGCCATAAAAACGGGTGTAGCTTCTAAACTAGTGGTCGTAGCTCAAAATTTTTTAGTTCTCCGTAATCAGCAGTCTGATATCTATAAATATAACCTATCAGTTATATATAATTCAAAAAAATTAGAAAATAATATGAATTTTTAAAATTTTCTAAATTTCTGCGTTTTTCAAAACGCTGTAGTTTAAAAAGTACGCGTCGTATCGCGTTAACAATGGTTGATTCGTTATCAGCGAACCGAAATCTATAAGATAAAGTCAAAAAATCGCGAAAAAAAATTTCAAAATTTTTCAGTTTTAAAGCAAAGGGGGGACCCTTCTCTATCATTTTTTGGTGGCCATAAAAACGGGTGTAGCTTCTAAACTAGTGGTCGTAGCTCAAAATTTTTTAGTTCTCCATAATCAGCAGACTGAAATCTATAAATATAACTTACCAGTTATATATAATTCGAAAAAAATTAGAAAATAATATGAATTTTTCAAATTTTCTAAATTTCTGCAATTTTCAAAACGCTGTAGTTTAAAAAGTACGCGTCGGATCGCGTTAACAATGGTTGATTCGTTATCAGCGAACCAAAATCTATAAGATAATGTCAAAAAATCGCGAAAAAAAATTTCAAAATTTTTCAGTTTTAAAGCAAAGGGGGGACCTTCTCTATCATTTTTTGGTGGCCATAAAAACGGGTGTAGCTTCCAAACTAGTGGTCGTAGCTCAAAATTTTTTAGTTCTCCATAATCGGCAGACTGAAATCTATAAATATAACTGATAAGTTAAATAAAATTCGAAAAAATTTAGAAAAAAATATGAATTTTTGAAATTTTCTAAATTTCTGCATTTTTCAAAACGCTGTAGTTTGAAAAGTACGCGTCGGATCGCGTTAACAATGGTTGATTCGTTATCAGCGAACGGAAATCTATAAGATAAAGTCAAAAAATCGCGAAAAAAAAATTCAAAATTTTTCAGTTTTAAAGCAAAGGGGGGACCCTTCTCTATCATTTTTTGGTGGCCATAAAAATGGGTGTAGCTTCTAAACTAGTGGTCGTAGCTCAAAATTTTTTAGTTCACCGTAATCAGCAGTCTGATATCTATAAATATAACCTATCAGTTATATAAGATTCGAAAGAATTTAGAAAAAAATATGAATTTTTAAAATTTTCTAAATTTCTGCATTTTTCAAAACGCTGTAGTTTAAAAAGTACGCGTCGGATCGCGTTAACAATGGTTGATTCGTTATCAGCGAACCCAAATCTATAAGATAAGGTCAAAAAATCGCGAAAAAAAATTTCAAAATTTTTCAGTTTTAAAGCAAAGGGGGGACCCTTCTCTATCATTTTTTGGTGCCCATAAAAACGGGTGTAGCTTCTAAACTAGTGGTCGTAGCTCAAAATTTTTTAGTTCTCCGTAATCAGCAGTCTGATATCTATAAATATAACCTATCAGTTATATATAATTCAAAAAAATTAGAAAATAATATGAATTTTTAAAATTTTCTAAATTTCTGCGTTTTTCAAAACGCTGTAGTTTAAAAAGTACGCGTCGGATCGCGTTAACAATGGTTGTTTCGTTATCAGCGAACCGAAATCTATAAGATAATGTCAAAAAATCGCGAAAAAAAAATTCAAAATTTTTCAGTTTTAAAGCAAAGGGGGGACCCTTCTCTATCATTTTTTGGTGGCCATAAAAACGGGTGTAGCTTCTAAACTAGTGGTCGTAGCTCAAAATTTTTTAGTTCTCCGTAATCAGCAGACTGAAATCTATAAATATAACTGATAAGTTAAATAAAATTCGAAAAAATTTAGGAAAAAATATGAATTTTTGAAATTTTCTAAATTTCTGCATTTTTCAAAACGCTGTAGTTTGAAAAGTACGCGTCGGATCGCGTTAACAATGGTTGATTCGTTATCAGCGAGCCGAAATCTATCAGATAATGGCAAAAAATCGCGAAAAAAAATTTCAAAATTTTTCAGTTTTAAAGCAAAGGGGGGACCCTTCTCTATCATTTTTTGGTGGCCATTAAAACGGGTGTAGCTTCCAAACTAGTGGTCGTAGCTCAAAATTTTTTAGTTCTCCATAATCAGCAGACTGAAATCTATAAATATAACTGATAAGTTAAATAAAATTCGAAAAAATTTAGGAAAAAATATGAATTTTTGAAATTTTCTAAATTTCTGCATTTTTCAAAACGCTGTAGTTTGAAAAGTACGCGTCGGATCGCGTTAACAATGGTTGATTCGTTATCAGCGAACGGAAATCTATAAGATAAAGTCAAAAAATCGCGAAAAAAAAATTCAAAATTTTTCAGTTTTAAAGCAAAGGGGGGACGCTTCTCTATCATTTTTTGGTGGTCATAAAAACGGGTGTAGCTTCTAAACTAGTGGTCGTAGCTCAAAATTTTTTAGTTCTCCGTAATCAGCAGACTGAAATCTATAAATATAACTGATAAGTTAAATAAAATTCGAAAAAATTTAGAAAAAAATATGAATTTTTGAAATTTTCTAAATTTCTGCATTTTTCAAAACGCTGTAGTTTGAAAAGTACGCGTCGGATCGCGTTAACAATGGTTGATTCGTTATCAGAGAGCCGAAATCTATCAGATAATGTCAAAAAATCGCGAAAAAAAAATTCAAAATTTTTCAGTTTTGAAGCAAAGGGGGGACCCTTCTCTATCATTTTTTGGTGGCCATAAAAACGGGTGTAGCTTCTAAACTAGTGGTCGTAGCTCAAAATTTTTTAGTTCTCCGTAATCAGCAGACTGAAATCTATAAATATAACTGATAAGTTAAATAAAATTCGAAAAAATTTAGAAAAAAATATGAATTTTTGAAATTTTCTAAATTTCTGCATTTTTCAAAACGCTGTAGTTTGAAAAGTACGCGTCGGATCGCGTTAACAATGGTTGATTCGTTATCAGCGAACGGAAATCTATAAGATAATGTCAAAAAATCGCGAAAAAAAAATTCAAAATTTTTCAGTTTTAAAGCAAAGGGGGGACCCTTCTCTATCATTTTTTGGTGGCCATAAAAATGGGTGTAGCTTCTAAACTAGTGGTCGTAGCTCAAAATTTTTTAGTTCACCGTAATCAGCAGTCTGATATCTATAAATATAACCTATCAGTTATATAAGATTCGAAAGAATTTAGAAAAAAATATGAATTTTTAAAATTTTCTAAATTTCTGCATTTTTCAAAACGCTGTAGTTTAAAAAGTACGCGTCGGATCGCGTTAACAATGGTTGATTCGTTATCAGCGAACCCAAATCTCTAAGATAAGGTCAAAAAATCGCGAAAAAAAATTTCAAAATTTTTCAGTTTTAAAGCAAAGGGGGGACCCTTCTCTATCATTTTTTGGTGGCCATAAAAACGGGTGTAGCTTCTAAACTAGTGGTCGTAGCTCAAAATTTTTTAGTTCTCCGTAATCAGTAGACTGAAATCTATAAATATAACTGATAAGTTAAGTAAAATTCGAAAAAATTTAGGAAAAAATATGAATTTTTGAAATTTTCTAAATTTCTGCATTTTTCAAAACGTTGTAGTTTGAAAAGTACGCGTCGGATCGCGTTAACAATGGTTGATTCGTTATCAGCGAGCCGAAATCTATTAAATAACGGCAAAAAATCGCGAAAAAAAATTTCAAAATTTTTCAGTTTTAAAGCAAAGGGGGGACCCTTCTCTATCATTTTTTGGTGGCCATAAAAACGGGTGTAGCTTCCAAACTAGTGGTCGTAGCTCAAATTTTTTTAGTTCTCCATAATCAGCAGACTGAAATCTATAAATATAACTGATAAGTTAAATAAAATTCGAAAAAATTTAGAAAAAAATATGAATTTTTGAAATTTTCTAAATTTCTGCATTTTTCAAAACGCTGTAGTTTGAAAAGTACGCGTCGGATCGCGTTAACAATGGTTGATTCGTTATCAGCGAACGGAAATCTATAAGATAAAGTCAAAAAATCGCGAAAAAAAAATTCAAAATTTTTCAGTTTTAAAGCAAAGGGGGGACCCTTCTCTATCATTTTTTGGTGGTCATAAAAACGGGTGTAGCTTCTAAACTAGTGGTCGTAGCTCAAAATTTTTTAGTTCTCCATAATCAGCAGACTGAAATCTATAAATATAACTTACCAGTTATATATAATTCGAAAAAAATTAGAAAATAATATGAATTTTTCAAATTTTCTAAATTTCTGCAATTTTCAAAACGCTGTAGTTTAAAAAGTACGCGTCGGATCGCGTTAACAATGGTTGATTCGTTATCAGCGAACCCAAATCTCTAAGATAAGGTCAAAAAATCGCGAAAAAAAATTTCAAAATTTTTCAGTTTTAAAGCAAAGGGGGGACCCTTCTCTATCATTTTTTGGTGGCCATAAAAACGGGTGTAGCTTCTAAACTAGTGGTCGTAGCTCAAAATTTTTTAGTTCTCCGTAATCAGTAGACTGAAATCTATAAATATAACTGATAAGTTAAGTAAAATTCGAAAAAATTTAGGAAAAAATATGAATTTTTGAAATTTTCTAAATTTCTGCATTTTTCAAAACGTTGTAGTTTGAAAAGTACGCGTCGGATCGCGTTAACAATGGTTGATTCGTTATCAGCGAGCCGAAATCTATCAAATAACGGCAAAAAATCGCGAAAAAAAATTTCAAAATTTTTCAGTTTTAAAGCAAAGGGGGGACCCTTCTCTATCATTTTTTGGTGGCCATAAAAACGGGTGTAGCTTCCAAACTAGTGGTCGTAGCTCAAATTTTTTTAGTTCTCCATAATCAGCAGACTGAAATCTATAAATATAACTGATAAGTTAAATAAAATTCGAAAAAATTTAGAAAAAAATATGAATTTTTGAAATTTTCTAAATTTCTGCATTTTTCAAAACGCTGTAGTTTGAAAAGTACGCGTCGGATCGCGTTAACAATGGTTGATTCGTTATCAGCGAACGGAAATCTATAAGATAAAGTCAAAAAATCGCGAAAAAAAAATTCAAAATTTTTCAGTTTTGAAGCAAAGGGGGGACCCTTCTCTATCATTTTTTGGTGGCCATAAAAACGGGTGTAGCTTCTAAACTAGTGGTCGTAGCTCAAAATTTTTTAGTTCTCCGTAATCAGCAGACTGAAATCTATAAATATAACTGATAAGTTAAATAAAATTCGAAAAAATTTAGAAAAAAATATGAATTTTTGAAATTTTCTAAATTTCTGCATTTTTCAAAACGCTGTAGTTTGAAAAGTACGCGTCGGATCGCGTTAACAATGGTTGATTCGTTATCAGCGAACGGAAATCTATAAGATAATGTCAAAAAATCGCGAAAAAAAAATTCAAAATTTTTCAGTTTTAAAGCAAAGGGGGGACCCTTCTCTATCATTTTTTGGTGGCCATAAAAATGGGTGTAGCTTCTAAACTAGTGGTCGTAGCTCAAAATTTTTTAGTTCACCGTAATCAGCAGTCTGATATCTATAAATATAACCTATCAGTTATATAAGATTCGAAAGAATTTAGAAAAAAATATGAATTTTTAAAATTTTCTAAATTTCTGCATTTTTCAAAACGCTGTAGTTTAAAAAGTACGCGTCGGATCGCGTTAACAATGGTTGATTCGTTATCAGCGAACCCAAATCTCTAAGATAAGGTCAAAAAATCGCGAAAAAAAATTTCAAAATTTTTCAGTTTTAAAGCAAAGGGGGGACCCTTCTCTATCATTTTTTGGTGGCCATAAAAACGGGTGTAGCTTCTAAACTAGTGGTCGTAGCTCAAAATTTTTTAGTTCTCCGTAATCAGTAGACTGAAATCTATAAATATAACTGATAAGTTAAGTAAAATTCGAAAAAATTTAGGAAAAAATATGAATTTTTGAAATTTTCTAAATTTCTGCATTTTTCAAAACGTTGTAGTTTGAAAAGTACGCGTCGGATCGCGTTAACAATGGTTGATTCGTTATCAGCGAGCCGAAATCTATCAAATAACGGCAAAAAATCGCGAAAAAAAATTTCAAAATTTTTCAGTTTTAAAGCAAAGGGGGGACCCTTCTCTATCATTTTTTGGTGGCCATAAAAACGGGTGTAGCTTCCAAACTAGTGGTCGTAGCTCAAATTTTTTTAGTTCTCCATAATCAGCAGACTGAAATCTATAAATATAACTGATAAGTTAAATAAAATTCGAAAAAATTTAGAAAAAAATATGAATTTTTGAAATTTTCTAAATTTCTGCATTTTTCAAAACGCTGTAGTTTGAAAAGTACGCGTCGGATCGCGTTAACAATGGTTGATTCGTTATCAGCGAACGGAAATCTATAAGATAAAGTCAAAAAATCGCGAAAAAAAAATTCAAAATTTTTCAGTTTTAAAGCAAAGGGGGGACCCTTCTCTATCATTTTTTGGTGGTCATAAAAACGGGTGTAGCTTCTAAACTAGTGGTCGTAGCTCAAAATTTTTTAGTTCTCCATAATCAGCAGACTGAAATCTATAAATATAACTTACCAGTTATATATAATTCGAAAAAAATTAGAAAATAATATGAATTTTTCAAATTTTCTAAATTTCTGCAATTTTCAAAACGCTGTAGTTTAAAAAGTACGCGTCGGATCGCGTTAACAATGGTTGATTCGTTATCAGCGAAGCAAAATCTATAAGATAATGTCAAAAAATCGCGAAAAAAAATTTCAAAATTTTTCAGTTTTAAAGCAAAGGGGGGACCCTTCTCTATCATTTTTTGGTGGCCATAAAAACGGGTGTAGCTTCTAAACTAGTGGTCGTAGCTCAAAATTTTTTAGTTCTCCGTAATCAGCAGTCTGATATCTATAAATATAACCTATCAATTATATATAATTCAAAAAAATTAGAAAATAATATGAATTTTTAAAATTTTCTAAATTTCTGCGTTTTTCAAAACGCTGTAGTTTAAAAAGTACGCGTCGTATCGCGTTAACAATGGTTGATTCGTTATCAGCGAACCGAAATCTATAAGATAAAGTCAAAAAATCGCGAAAAAAAAATTCAAAATTTTTCAGTTTTAAAGCAAAGGGGGGACCCTTCTCTATCATTTTTTGGTGGCCATAAAAACGGGTGTAGCTTCTAAACTAGTGGTCGTAGCTCAAAATTTTTTAGTTCTCCGTAATCAGCAGTCTGATATCTATAAATATAACCTATCAATTATATATAATTCAAAAAAATTAGAAAATAATATGAATTTTTAAAATTTTCTAAATTTCTGCGTTTTTCAAAACGCTGTAGTTTAAAAAGTACGCGTCGTATCGCGTTAACAATGGTTGATTCGTTATCAGCGAACCGAAATCTATAAGATAAAGTCAAAAAATCGCGAAAAAAAAATTCAAAATTTTTCAGTTTTAAAGCAAAGGGGGGACCCTTCTCTATCATTTTTTGGTGGCCATAAAAACGGGTGTAGCTTCTAAACTAGTGGTCGTAGCTCAAAATTTTTTAGTTCTCCGTAATCAGCAGTCTGATATCTATAAATATAACCTATCAGTTATATATAATTCAAAAAAATTAGAAAATAATATGAATTTTTAAAATTTTCTAAATTTCTGCGTTTTTCAAAACGCTGTAGTTTAAAAAGTACGCGTCGTATCGCGTTAACAATGGTTGATTCGTTATCAGCGAACCGAAATCTATAAGATAAAGTCAAAAAATCGCGAAAAAAAAATTCAAAATTTTTCAGTTTTAAAGCAAAGGGGGGACCCTTCTCTATCATTTTTTGGTGGCCATAAAAACGGGTGTAGCTTCTAAACTAGTGGTCGTAGCTCAAAATTTTTTAGTTCTCCGTAATCAGCAGTCTGATATCTATAAATATAACCTATCAGTTATATATAATTCAAAAAAATTAGAAAATAATATGAATTTTTAAAATTTTCTAAATTTCTGCGTTTTTCAAAACGCTGTAGTTTAAAAAGTACGCGTCGTATCGCGTTAACAATGGTTGATTCGTTATCAGCGAACCGAAATCTATAAGATAAAGTCAAAAAATCGCGAAAAAAAATTTCAAAATTTTTCAGTTTTAAAGCAAAGGGGGGACCCTTCTCTATCATTTTTTGGTGGCCATAAAAACGGGTGTAGCTTCTAAACTAGTGGTCGTAGCTCAAAATTTTTTAGTTCTCCATAATCAGCAGACTGAAATCTATAAATATAACTTACCAGTTATATATAATTCGAAAAAAATTAGAAAATAATATGAATTTTTCAAATTTTCTAAATTTCTGCAATTTTCAAAACGCTGTAGTTTAAAAAGTACGCGTCGGATCGCGTTAACAATGGTTGATTCGTTATCAGCGAACCAAAATCTATAAGATAATGTCAAAAAATCGCGAAAAAAAATTTCAAAATTTTTCAGTTTTAAAGCAAAGGGGGGACCTTCTCTATCATTTTTTGGTGGCCATAAAAACGGGTGTAGCTTCCAAACTAGTGGTCGTAGCTCAAAATTTTTTAGTTCTCCATAATCGGCAGACTGAAATCTATAAATATAACTGATAAGTTAAATAAAATTCGAAAAAATTTAGAAAAAAATATGAATTTTTGAAATTTTCTAAATTTCTGCATTTTTCATAACGCTGTAGTTTGAAAAGTACGCGTCGGATCGCGTTAACAATGGTTGATTCGTTATCAGCGAACGGAAATCTATAAGATAAAGTCAAAAAATCGCGAAAAAAAAATTCAAAATTTTTCAGTTTTAAAGCAAAGGGGGGACGCTTCTCTATCATTTTTTGGTGGTCATAAAAACGGGTGTAGCTTCTAAACTAGTGGTCGTAGCTCAAAATTTTTTAGTTCTCCGTAATCAGCAGACTGAAATCTATAAATATAACTGATAAGTTAAATAAAATTCGAAAAAATTTAGGAAAAAATATGAATTTTTGAAATTTTCTAAATTTCTGCATTTTTCAAAACGCTGTAGTTTGAAAAGTACGCGTCGGATCGCGTTAACAATGGTTGATTCGTTATCAGCGAACGGAAATCTATAAGATAAAGTCAAAAAATCGCGAAAAAAAAATTCAAAATTTTTCAGTTTTAAAGCAAAGGGGGGACCCTTCTCTATCATTTTTTGCTGGTCATAAAAACGGGTGTAGCTTCTAAACTAGTGGTCGTAGCTCAAAATTTTTTAGTTCTCCGTAATCAGCAGACTGAAATCTATAAATATAACTGATAAGTTAAATACAATTCGAAAAAATTTAGAAAAAAATATGAATTTTTGAAATTTTCTAAATTTCTGCATTTTTCAAAACGCTGTAGTTTGAAAAGTACGCGTCGGATCGCGTTAACAATGGTTGATTCGTTATCAGCGAACGGAAATCTATAAGATAAAGTCAAAAAATCGCGAAAAAAAAATTCAAAATTTTTCAGTTTTAAAGCAAAGGGGGGACCCTTCTCTATCATTTTTTGGTGGCCATAAAAATGGGTGTAGCTTCTAAACTAGTGGTCGTAGCTCAAAATTTTTTAGTTCACCGTAATCAGCAGTCTGATATCTATAAATATAACCTATCAGTTATATAAGATTCGAAAGAATTTAGAAAAAAATATGAATTTTTTAAATTTTCTAAATTTCTGCAATTTTCAAAACGCTGTAGTTTAAAAAGTACGCGTCGGATCGCGTTAACAATGGTTGATTCGTTATCAGCGAACCAAAATCTATAAGATATTGTCAAAAAATCGCGAAAAAAAATTTCAAAATTTTTCAGTTTTAAAGCAAAGGGGGGACCCTTCTCTATCATTTTTTGGTGGCCATAAAAACGGGTGTAGCTTCCAAACTAGTGGTCGTAGCTCAAAATTTTTTAGTTCTCCATAATCAGCAGACTGAAATCTATAAATATAACTTATCAGTTATATATAATTCGAAAAAAATTAGAAAATAATATGAATTTTTAAAATTTTCTAAATTTCTGCGTTTTTCAAAACGCTGCAGTTTAAAAAGTACGCGTCGGATCGCGTTAACAATGGTTGATTAAATAAAATTCGAAAAAATTTAGAAAAAAATATGAATTTTTGAAATTTTCTAAATTTCTGCATTTTTCAAAACGCTGTAGTTTGAAAAGTACGCGTCGGATCGCGTTAACAATGGTTGATTCGTTATCAGCGAACGGAAATCTATAAGAAAAAGTCAAAAAATCGCGAAAAAAAAATTCAAAATTTTTCAGTTTTAAAGCAAAGGGGGGACCCTTCTCTATCATTTTTTGGTGGCCATAAAAATGGGTGTAGCTTCTAAACTAGTGGTCGTAGCTCAAAATTTTTTAGTTCACCGTAATCAGCAGTCTGATATCTATAAATATAACCTATCAGTTATATAAGATTCGAAAGAATTTAGAAAAAAATATGAATTTTTAAAATTTTCTAAATTTCTGCATTTTTCAAAACGCTGTAGTTTAAAAAGTACGCGTCGGATCGCGTTAACAATGGTTGATTCGTTATCAGCGAACCCAAGTCTATAAGATAAGGTCAAAAAATCGCGAAAAAAAATTTCAAAATTTTTCAGTTTTAAAGCAAAGGGGGGACCCATCTCTATCATTTTTTGGTGGCCATAAAAACGGGTGTAGCTTCTAAACTAGTGGTCGTAGCTCAAAATTTTTTAGTTCTCCGTAATCAGCAGACTGAAATCTATAAATATAACTGATAAGTTAAGTAAAATTCGAAAAAATTTAGGAAAAAATATGAATTTTTGAAATTTTCTAAATTTCTGCATTTTTCAAAACGCTGTAGTTTGAAAAGTACGCGTCGGATCGCGTTAACAATGGTTGATTCGTTATCAGCGAGCCGAAATCTATCAGATAATGGCAAAAAATCGCGAAAAAAAATTTCAAAATTTTTCAGTTTTAAAGCAAAGGGGGGACCCTTCTCTATCATTTTTTGGTGGCCATAAAAACGGGTGTAGCTTCCAAACTAGTGGTCGTAGCTCAAAATTTTTTAGTTCTCCATAATCAGCAGACTGAAATCTATAAATATAACTGATAAGTTAAATAAAATTCGAAAAAATTTAGAAAAAAATATGAATTTTTGAAATTTTCTAAATTTCTGCATTTTTCAAAACGCTGTAGTTTGAAAAGTACGCGTCGGATCGCGTTAACAATGGTTGATTCGTTATCAGAGAGCCGAAATCTATCAGATAATGTCAAAAAATCGCGAAAAAAAAATTCAAAATTTTTCAGTTTTAAAGCAAAGGGGGGACCCTTCTCTATCATTTTTTGGTGGCCATAAAAACGGGTGTAGCTTCCAAACTAGTGGTCGTAGCTCAAAATTTTTTAGTTCTCCATAATCAGCAGACTGAAATCTATAAATATAACTTACCAGTTATATATAATTCGAAAAAAATTAGAAAATAATATGAATTTTTCAAATTTTCTAAATTTCTGCAATTTTCAAAACGCTGTAGTTTAAAAAGTACGCGTCGGATCGCGTTAACAATGGTTGATTCGTTATCAGCGAACCAAAATCTATAAGATAATGTCAAAAAATCGCGAAAAAAAATTTCAAAATTTTTCAGTTTTAAAGCAAAGGGGGGACCCTTCTCTATCATTTTTTGGTGCCCATAAAAACGGATGTAGCTTCTAAACTATTGGTCGTAGCTCAAAATTTTTTAGTTCACCGTAATCAGCAGTCTGATATCTATAAATATAACCTATCAGTTATATAAGATTCGAAAGTATTTAGAAAAAAATATGAATTTTTAAAATTTTCTAAATTTCTGCATTTTTCAAAACGCTGTAGTTTAAAAAGTACGCGTCGGATCGCGTTAACAATGGTTGATTCGTTATCAGCGAACGGAAATCTATAAGATAAAGTCAAAAAATCGCGAAAAAAAATTTCAAAATTTTTCAGTTTTAAAGCAAAGGGGGGACCCTTCTCTATCATTTTTTGGTGGTCATAAAAACGGGTGTAGCTTCTAAACTAGTGGTCGTAGCTCAAAATTTTTTAGTTCTCCGTAATCAGCAGACTGAAATCTATAAATATAACTGATAAGTTAAATAAAATTCGAAAAAATTTAGAAAAAAATATGAATTTTTGAAATTTTCTAAATTTCTGCATTTTTCAAAACGCTGTAGTTTGAAAAGTACGCGTCGGATCGCGTTAACAATGGTTGATTCGTTATCAGAGAGCCGAAATCTATCAGATAATGTCAAAAAATCGCGAAAAAAAAATTCAAAATTTTTCAGTTTTGAAGCAAAGGGGGGACCCTTCTCTATCATTTTTTGGTGGCCATAAAAACGGGTGTAGCTTCTAAACTAGTGGTCGTAGCTCAAAATTTTTTAGTTCTCCGTAATCAGCAGACTGAAATCTATAAATATAACTGATAAGTTAAATAAAATTCGAAAAAATTTAGAAAAAAATATGAATTTTTGAAATTTTCTAAATTTCTGCATTTTTCAAAACGCTGTAGTTTGAAAAGTACGCGTCGGATCGCGTTAACAATGGTTGATTCGTTATCAGCGAACGGAAATCTATAAGATAATGTCAAAAAATCGCGAAAAAAAAATTCAAAATTTTTCAGTTTTAAAGCAAAGGGGGGACCCTTCTCTATCATTTTTTGGTGGCCATAAAAATGGGTGTAGCTTCTAAACTAGTGGTCGTAGCTCAAAATTTTTTAGTTCACCGTAATCAGCAGTCTGATATCTATAAATATAACCTATCAGTTATATAAGATTCGAAAGAATTTAGAAAAAAATATGAATTTTTAAAATTTTCTAAATTTCTGCATTTTTCAAAACGCTGTAGTTTAAAAAGTACGCGTCGGATCGCGTTAACAATGGTTGATTCGTTATCAGCGAACCCAAATCTCTAAGATAAGGTCAAAAAATCGCGAAAAAAAATTTCAAAATTTTTCAGTTTTAAAGCAAAGGGGGGACCCTTCTCTATCATTTTTTGGTGGCCATAAAAACGGGTGTAGCTTCTAAACTAGTGGTCGTAGCTCAAAATTTTTTAGTTCTCCGTAATCAGTAGACTGAAATCTATAAATATAACTGATAAGTTAAGTAAAATTCGAAAAAATTTAGGAAAAAATATGAATTTTTGAAATTTTCTAAATTTCTGCATTTTTCAAAACGTTGTAGTTTGAAAAGTACGCGTCGGATCGCGTTAACAATGGTTGATTCGTTATCAGCGAGCCGAAATCTATCAGATAATGGCAAAAAATCGCGAAAAAAAATTTCAAAATTTTTCATCTTTAAAGCAAAGGGGGGACCCTTCTCTATCATTTTTTGGTGGCCATAAAAACGGGTGTAGCTTCTAAACTAGTGGTCGTAGCTCAAAATTTTTTAGTTCTCCGTAATCAGCAGTCTGATATCTATAAATATAACCTATCAGTTATATATAATTCAAAAAAATTAGAAAATAATATGAATTTTTAAAATTTTCTAAATTTCTGCGTTTTTCAAAACGCTGTAGTTTAAAAAGTACGCGTCGGATCGCGTTAACAATGGTTGTTTCGTTATCAGCGAACCGAAATCTATAAGATAATGTCAAAAAATCGCGAAAAAAAAATTCAAAATTTTTCAGTTTTAAAGCAAAGGGGGGACCCTTCTCTATCATTTTTTGGTGGCCATAAAAACGGGTGTAGCTTCTAAACTAGTGGTCGTAGCTCAAAATTTTTTAGTTCTCCGTAATCAGCAGACTGAAATCTATAAATATAACTGATAAGTTAAATAAAATTCGAAAAAATTTAGGAAAAAATATGAATTTTTGAAATTTTCTAAATTTCTGCATTTTTCAAAACGCTGTAGTTTGAAAAGTACGCGTCGGATCGCGTTAACAATGGTTGATTCGTTATCAGCGAGCCGAAATCTATCAGATAATGGCAAAAAATCGCGAAAAAAAATTTCAAAATTTTTCAGTTTTAAAGCAAAGGGGGGACCCTTCTCTATCATTTTTTGGTGGCCATTAAAACGGGTGTAGCTTCCAAACTAGTGGTCGTAGCTCAAAATTTTTTAGTTCTCCATAATCAGCAGACTGAAATCTATAAATATAACTGATAAGTTAAATAAAATTCGAAAAAATTTAGGAAAAAATATGAATTTTTGAAATTTTCTAAATTTCTGCATTTTTCAAAACGCTGTAGTTTGAAAAGTACGCGTCGGATCGCGTTAACAATGGTTGATTCGTTATCAGCGAACGGAAATCTATAAGATAAAGTCAAAAAATCGCGAAAAAAAAATTCAAAATTTTTCAGTTTTAAAGCAAAGGGGGGACGCTTCTCTATCATTTTTTGGTGGTCATAAAAACGGGTGTAGCTTCTAAACTAGTGGTCGTAGCTCAAAATTTTTTAGTTCTCCGTAATCAGCAGACTGAAATCTATAAATATAACTGATAAGTTAAATAAAATTCGAAAAAATTTAGAAAAAAATATGAATTTTTGAAATTTTCTAAATTTCTGCATTTTTCAAAACGCTGTAGTTTGAAAAGTACGCGTCGGATCGCGTTAACAATGGTTGATTCGTTATCAGCGAGCCGAAATCTATCAGATAATGGCAAAAAATCGCGAAAAAAAATTTCAAAATTTTTCAGTTTTAAAGCAAAGGGGGGACCCTTCTCTATCATTTTTTGGTGGCCATAAAAACGGGTGTAGCTTCCAAACTAGTGGTCGTAGCTCAAAATTTTTTAGTTCTCCATAATCAGCAGACTGAAATCTATAAATATAACTGATAAGTTAAATAAAATTCGAAAAAATTTAGAAAAAAATATGAATTTTTGAAATTTTCTAAATTTCTGCATTTTTCATAACGCTGTAGTTTGAAAAGTACGCGTCGGATCGCGTTAACAATGGTTGATTCGTTATCAGCGAACGGAAATCTATAAGATAAAGTCAAAAAATCGCGAAAAAAAAATTCAAAATTTTTCAGTTTTAAAGCAAAGGGGGGACGCTTCTCTATCATTTTTTGGTGGTCATAAAAACGGGTGTAGCTTCTAAACTAGTGGTCGTAGCTCAAAATTTTTTAGTTCTCCGTAATCAGCAGACTGAAATCTATAAATATAACTGATAAGTTAAATAAAATTCGAAAAAATTTAGGAAAAAATATGAATTTTTGAAATTTTCTAAATTTCTGCATTTTTCAAAACGCTGTAGTTTGAAAAGTACGCGTCGGATCGCGTTAACAATGGTTGATTCGTTATCAGCGAACGGAAATCTATAAGATAAAGTCAAAAAATCGCGAAAAAAAAATTCAAAATTTTTCAGTTTTAAAGCAAAGGGGGGACGCTTCTCTATCATTTTTTGGTGGTCATAAAAACGGGTGTAGCTTCTAAACTAGTGGTCGTAGCTCAAAATTTTTTAGTTCACCGTAATCAGCAGTCTGATATCTATAAATATAACCTATCAGTTATATAAGATTCGAAAGAATTTAGAAAAAAATATGAATTTTTTAAATTTTCTAAATTTCTGCAATTTTCAAAACGCTGTAGTTTAAAAAGTACGCGTCGGATCGCGTTAACAATGGTTGATTCGTTATCAGCGAACCAAAATCTATAAGATATTGTCAAAAAATCGCGAAAAAAAATTTCAAAATTTTTCAGTTTTAAAGCAAAGGGGGGACCCTTCTCTATCATTTTTTGGTGGCCATAAAAACGGGTGTAGCTTCCAAACTAGTGGTCGTAGCTCAAAATTTTTTAGTTCTCCATAATCAGCAGACTGAAATCTATAAATATAACTTATCAGTTATATATAATTCGAAAAAAATTAGAAAATAATATGAATTTTTAAAATTTTCTAAATTTCTGCGTTTTTCAAAACGCTGCAGTTTAAAAAGTACGCGTCGGATCGCGTTAACAATGGTTGATTAAATAAAATTCGAAAAAATTTAGAAAAAAATATGAATTTTTGAAATTTTCTAAATTTCTGCATTTTTCAAAACGCTGTAGTTTGAAAAGTACGCGTCGGATCGCGTTAACAATGGTTGATTCGTTATCAGCGAACGGAAATCTATAAGAAAAAGTCAAAAAATCGCGAAAAAAAAATTCAAAATTTTTCAGTTTTAAAGCAAAGGGGGCCCTTCTCTATCATTTTTTGGTGGCCATAAAAATGGGTGTAGCTTCTAAACTAGTGGTCGTAGCTCAAAATTTTTTAGTTCACCGTAATCAGCAGTCTGATATCTATAAATATAACCTATCAGTTATATAAGATTCGAAAGAATTTAGAAAAAAATATGAATTTTTAAAATTTTCTAAATTTCTGCATTTTTCAAAACGCTGTAGTTTAAAAAGTACGCGTCGGATCGCGTTAACAATGGTTGATTCGTTATCAGCGAACCCAAGTCTATAAGATAAGGTCAAAAAATCGCGAAAAAAAATTTCAAAATTTTTCAGTTTTAAAGCAAAGGGGGGACCCATCTCTATCATTTTTTGGTGGCCATAAAAACGGGTGTAGCTTCTAAACTAGTGGTCGTAGCTCAAAATTTTTTAGTTCTCCGTAATCAGCAGACTGAAATCTATAAATATAACTGATAAGTTAAGTAAAATTCGAAAAAATTTAGGAAAAAATATGAATTTTTGAAATTTTCTAAATTTCTGCATTTTTCAAAACGCTGTAGTTTGAAAAGTACGCGTCGGATCGCGTTAACAATGGTTGATTCGTTATCAGCGAGCCGAAATCTATCAGATAATGGCAAAAAATCGCGAAAAAAAATTTCAAAATTTTTCAGTTTTAAAGCAAAGGGGGGACCCTTCTCTATCATTTTTTGGTGGCCATAAAAACGGGTGTAGCTTCCAAACTAGTGGTCGTAGCTCAAAATTTTTTAGTTCTCCATAATCAGCAGACTGAAATCTATAAATATAACTGATAAGTTAAATAAAATTCGAAAAAATTTAGAAAAAAATATGAATTTTTGAAATTTTCTAAATTTCTGCATTTTTCAAAACGCTGTAGTTTGAAAAGTACGCGTCGGATCGCGTTAACAATGGTTGATTCGTTATCAGAGAGCCGAAATCTATCAGATAATGTCAAAAAATCGCGAAAAAAAAATTCAAAATTTTTCAGTTTTAAAGCAAAGGGGGGACCCTTCTCTATCATTTTTTGGTGGCCATAAAAACGGGTGTAGCTTCCAAACTAGTGGTCGTAGCTCAAAATTTTTTAGTTCTCCATAATCAGCAGACTGAAATCTATAAATATAACTTACCAGTTATATATAATTCGAAAAAAATTAGAAAATAATATGAATTTTTCAAATTTTCTAAATTTCTGCAATTTTCAAAACGCTGTAGTTTAAAAAGTACGCGTCGGATCGCGTTAACAATGGTTGATTCGTTATCAGCGAACCAAAATCTATAAGATAATGTCAAAAAATCGCGAAAAAAAAATTTCAAAATTTTTCAGTTTTAAAGCAAAGGGGGGACCCTTCTCTATCATTTTTTGGTGCCCATAAAAACGGATGTAGCTTCTAAACTATTGGTCGTAGCTCAAAATTTTTTAGTTCACCGTAATCAGCAGTCTGATATCTATAAATATAACCTATCAGTTATATAAGATTCGAAAGTATTTAGAAAAAAATATGAATTTTTAAAATTTTCTAAATTTCTGCATTTTTCAAAACGCTGTAGTTTAAAAAGTACGCGTCGGATCGCGTTAACAATGGTTGATTCGTTATCAGCGAACGGAAATCTATAAGATAAAGTCAAAAAATCGCGAAAAAAAATTTCAAAATTTTTCAGTTTTAAAGCAAAGGGGGGACCCTTCTCTATCATTTTTTGGTGGTCATAAAAACGGGTGTAGCTTCTAAACTAGTGGTCGTAGCTCAAAATTTTTTAGTTCTCCGTAATCAGCAGACTGAAATCTATAAATATAACTGATAAGTTAAATACAATTCGAAAAAATTTAGAAAAAAATATGAATTTTTGAAATTTTCTAAATTTCTGCATTTTTCAAAACGCTGTAGTTTGAAAAGTACGCGTCGGATCGCGTTAACAATGGTTGATTCGTTATCAGCGAACGGAAATCTATAAGATAAAGTCAAAAAATCGCGAAAAAAAAATTCAAAATTTTTCAGTTTTAAAGCAAAGGGGGGACCCTTCTCTATCATTTTTTGGTGGCCATAAAAATGGGTGTAGCTTCTAAACTAGTGGTCGTAGCTCAAAATTTTTTAGTTCACCGTAATCAGCAGTCTGATATCTATAAATATAACCTATCAGTTATATAAGATTCGAAAGAATTTAGAAAAAAATATGAATTTTTTAAATTTTCTAAATTTCTGCAATTTTCAAAACGCTGTAGTTTAAAAAGTACGCGTCGGATCGCGTTAACAATGGTTGATTCGTTATCAGCGAACCAAAATCTATAAGATATTGTCAAAAAATCGCGAAAAAAAATTTCAAAATTTTTCAGTTTTAAAGCAAAGGGGGGACCCTTCTCTATCATTTTTTGGTGGCCATAAAAACGGGTGTAGCTTCCAAACTAGTGGTCGTAGCTCAAAATTTTTTAGTTCTCCATAATCAGCAGACTGAAATCTATAAATATAACTTATCAGTTATATATAATTCGAAAAAAATTAGAAAATAATATGAATTTTTAAAATTTTCTAAATTTCTGCGTTTTTCAAAACGCTGCAGTTTAAAAAGTACGCGTCGGATCGCGTTAACAATGGTTGATTAAATAAAATTCGAAAAAATTTAGAAAAAAATATGAATTTTTGAAATTTTCTAAATTTCTGCATTTTTCAAAACGCTGTAGTTTGAAAAGTACGCGTCGGATCGCGTTAACAATGGTTGATTCGTTATCAGCGAACGGAAATCTATAAGAAAAAGTCAAAAAATCGCGAAAAAAAAATTCAAAATTTTTCAGTTTTAAAGCAAAGGGGGGACCCTTCTCTATCATTTTTTGGTGGCCATAAAAATGGGTGTAGCTTCTAAACTAGTGGTCGTAGCTCAAAATTTTTTAGTTCACCGTAATCAGCAGTCTGATATCTATAAATATAACCTATCAGTTATATAAGATTCGAAAGAATTTAGAAAAAAATATGAATTTTTAAAATTTTCTAAATTTCTGCATTTTTCAAAACGCTGTAGTTTAAAAAGTACGCGTCGGATCGCGTTAACAATGGTTGATTCGTTATCAGCGAACCCAAGTCTATAAGATAAGGTCAAAAAATCGCGAAAAAAAATTTCAAAATTTTTCAGTTTTAAAGCAAAGGGGGGACCCATCTCTATCATTTTTTGGTGGCCATAAAAACGGGTGTAGCTTCTAAACTAGTGGTCGTAGCTCAAAATTTTTTAGTTCTCCGTAATCAGCAGACTGAAATCTATAAATATAACTGATAAGTTAAGTAAAATTCGAAAAAATTTAGGAAAAAATATGAATTTTTGAAATTTTCTAAATTTCTGCATTTTTCAAAACGCTGTAGTTTGAAAAGTACGCGTCGGATCGCGTTAACAATGGTTGATTCGTTATCAGCGAGCCGAAATCTATCAGATAATGGCAAAAAATCGCGAAAAAAAATTTCAAAATTTTTCAGTTTTAAAGCAAAGGGGGGACCCTTCTCTATCATTTTTTGGTGGCCATAAAAACGGGTGTAGCTTCCAAACTAGTGGTCGTAGCTCAAAATTTTTTAGTTCTCCATAATCAGCAGACTGAAATCTATAAATATAACTGATAAGTTAAATAAAATTCGAAAAAATTTAGAAAAAAATATGAATTTTTGAAATTTTCTAAATTTCTGCATTTTTCAAAACGCTGTAGTTTGAAAAGTACGCGTCGGATCGCGTTAACAATGGTTGATTCGTTATCAGAGAGCCGAAATCTATCAGATAATGTCAAAAAATCGCGAAAAAAAAATTCAAAATTTTTCAGTTTTAAAGCAAAGGGGGGACCCTTCTCTATCATTTTTTGGTGGCCATAAAAACGGGTGTAGCTTCCAAACTAGTGGTCGTAGCTCAAAATTTTTTAGTTCTCCATAATCAGCAGACTGAAATCTATAAATATAACTTACCAGTTATACAGGGTGGCCCACGACGAGCTAGCCAGGGTATATCTCGAAAACGATTAATACGATCTAAATGAAATTTGGTACGTTACTATAGTTTCAGACAGGGTCCATTTTAGTATAATAATAATTTACTTCCGGTTTATTGTTTCCGGTTACTTGACATCAACTTTAAAATATTTAATGGAACACCCTGTATATTAATGGATTTTTGAGAAGATTATTTCAATACAAATTCAACGATACCATACACTCTATGTTTTATTTTAAGGTAATGGGAATATCCTCAATTTAAATAAAAATAAAAAATGTTTTATTGTTAAATGATAATTGTTTGAAATACAAAAAAAAAAATATTCTAGCTAACAATTATGAACAAAAACTGGCCAATCTGGAATTTAAATGTAGGCGAACAAATAAAAATAAATAAAGGATGAATTTACATTCACAACTGCCTCATGTTGCTGTTGTGCGTTGTGCTCATGAGCATTGACTTATTTTTGATATCGTTGGCGTTGGATTGTCGAGTGGCCTTCTGTTGTTTTTCAAAATTATTCCAAAATGCCTACTCATTTTACTTATGATGAATATGTAGACATACTCCTTGTTTATGGCGAATGCCGAAAAAATAAGAGACTTGCTCGAGATAGGTACAGAATTCGATATCCAAATCGTATAACTCCAAATGAAAATACTTTTGCCCACATCGAAAATAAATTACGAAATGGTTCGCTACCAAATGGCAAACTGGCAACACCTAGAAGACAATTAATTCAAACGGAAAACAACATCATTAATATTTTGGCTTATGTTCAAGTGAACCCACATGCATCCACCAGACTTCTTTCACAGGAATTAGGATTAAGCAGAACTACTATTCAAAGAGTGCTAAAAAATAATAAGTATCATCCCTACAAAATACATTTAGTGCAAGGTTTAATACCGGGTGATTTCGAACAAAGATTAAATTTTATTGCTCAAATATCAATTAAACTTGAACATGATCCATTTATCCTTAAAAATATTTTATGGAGTGATGAATCTAAATTTCATAACAATGGTACTGTTATCCACCACAATAGTCACTATTGGTCACCCGAAAATCTGCACTGGGTCAAAGAAACAAATTTCCAGCAAGTTTGGAGTATAAATGTATGGTGTGGTTTATTCAATGACCGAGTTATTGGCCCCTACTTTTACCATGGTACATTGACTGGTGCCAGATATTTATATTTCCTCCAAGAAGTCCTTCCAGAATTGCTAGAAGATATTCCACTAAATGAAAGGGCTGAAATGTGGTGGCAACAAGATGGTGCTCCCCCACATTTTTCTCGTCAAGTTACGGAATACCTTAATGTTACCTTCCTAGAACGCTGGATTGGTCGTAATGGTCCTATAAATTGGCCTGCGGGATCACCAGATCTTACACCCCTAGATTTTTTTCTGTGGGGATACTTAAAGGAAATTGTATATACCATACAACCTCTTGACATACAAGACTTACAGAACAGGATCAAGGAAGCATGTCGAAAAATTACGCCAAACATACGGTCAAGATTCGAATATTGCATACAAGAAGGTGGAAGTCAATTTGAACATCTCTTATAGTACGTACTGTTGGTAACATTTTGTTCATAATTATTAGTTAGAATATTTTTTTTTTTGTATTTTGAATAATTTTTATTTAACAATAAAGTAATTTTTTATTTTTCTTTAAACTGAGAATATTCCCATTACCTTAAAATAAAACATAGAGTGTATGGTATCGTTGAATTTGTATTGAAATAATCTTCTCAAAAATGCATTAATATATAGGGTGTTCCATTAAATATTTTAAAGTTAATGTCAAGTAACCGGAAACAATAAACCGGAAGTAAATTATTATTACACTAAAATGGACCCTGTCTGAAACTATAGTAACGTACCAAGTTTCATTTAGATCGTACAAAACGTTTTCGAGATATCCCCTGGTTAGCTCGTCGTGGGCCACCCTGTATATAATTCGAAAAAAATTAGAAAATAATATGAATTTTTCAAATTTTCTAAATTTCTGCAATTTTCAAAACGCTGTAGTTTAAAAAGTACGCGTCGGATCGCGTTAACAATGGTTGATTCGTTATCAGCGAACCAAAATCTATAAGATAATGTCAAAAAATCGCGAAAAAAAATTTCAAAATTTTTCAGTTTTAAAGCAAAGGGGGGACCCTTCTCTATCATTTTTTGGTGCCCATAAAAACGGATGTAGCTTCTAAACTATTGGTCGTAGCTCAAAATTTTTTAGTTCACCGTAATCAGCAGTCTGATATCTATAAATATAACCTATCAGTTATATAAGATTCGAAAGTATTTAGAAAAAAATATGAATTTTTAAAATTTTCTAAATTTCTGCATTTTTCAAAACGCTGTAGTTTAAAAAGTACGCGTCGGATCGCGTTAACAATGGTTGATTCGTTATCAGCGAACGGAAATCTATAAGATAAAGTCAAAAAATCGCGAAAAAAAATTTCAAAATTTTTCAGTTTTAAAGCAAAGGGGGGACCCTTCTCTATCATTTTTTGGTGGTCATAAAAACGGGTGTAGCTTCTAAACTAGTGGTCGTAGCTCAAAATTTTTTAGTTCTCCGTAATCAGCAGACTGAAATCTATAAATATAACTGATAAGTTAAATAAAATTCGAAAAAATTTAGAAAAAAATATGAATTTTTGAAATTTTCTAAATTTCTGCATTTTTCAAAACGCTGTAGTTTGAAAAGTACGCGTCGGATCGCGTTAACAATGGTTGATTCGTTATCAGAGAGCCGAAATCTATCAGATAATGTCAAAAAATCGCGAAAAAAAAATTCAAAATTTTTCAGTTTTGAAGCAAAGGGGGGGACCCTTCTCTATCATTTTTTGGTGGCCATAAAAACGGGTGTAGCTTCTAAACTAGTGGTCGTAGCTCAAAATTTTTTAGTTCTCCGTAATCAGCAGACTGAAATCTATAAATATAACTGATAAGTTAAATAAAATTCGAAAAAATTTAGAAAAAAATATGAATTTTTGAAATTTTCTAAATTTCTGCATTTTTCAAAACGCTGTAGTTTGAAAAGTACGCGTCGGATCGCGTTAACAATGGTTGATTCGTTATCAGCGAACGGAAATCTATAAGATAATGTCAAAAAATCGCGAAAAAAAAATTCAAAATTTTTCAGTTTTAAAGCAAAGGGGGGACCCTTCTCTATCATTTTTTGGTGGCCATAAAAATGGGTGTAGCTTCTAAACTAGTGGTCGTAGCTCAAAATTTTTTAGTTCACCGTAATCAGCAGTCTGATATCTATAAATATAACCTATCAGTTATATAAGATTCGAAAGAATTTAGAAAAAAATATGAATTTTTAAAATTTTCTAAATTTCTGCATTTTTCAAAACGCTGTAGTTTAAAAAGTACGCGTCGGATCGCGTTAACAATGGTTGATTCGTTATCAGCGAACCCAAATCTCTAAGATAAGGTCAAAAAATCGCGAAAAAAAATTTAAAAATTTTTCAGTTTTAAAGCAAAGGGGGGACCCTTCTCTATCATTTTTTGGTGGCCATAAAAACGGGTGTAGCTTCTAAACTAGTGGTCGTAGCTCAAAATTTTTTAGTTCTCCGTAATCAGTAGACTGAAATCTATAAATATAACTGATAAGTTAAGTAAAATTCGAAAAAATTTAGGAAAAAATATGAATTTTTGAAATTTTCTAAATTTCTGCATTTTTCAAAACGTTGTAGTTTGAAAAGTACGCGTCGGATCGCGTTAACAATGGTTGATTCGTTATCAGCGAGCCGAAATCTATCAGATAATGGCAAAAAATCGCGAAAAAAAATTTCAAAATTTTTCATCTTTAAAGCAAAGGGGGGACCCTTCTCTATCATTTTTTGGTGGCCATAAAAACGGGTGTAGCTTCCAAACTAGTGGTCGTAGCTCAAAATTTTTTAGTTCTCCATAATCAGCAGACTGAAATCTATAAATATAACTGATAAGTTAAATAAAATTCGAAAAAATTTAGAAAAAAATATGAATTTTTGAAATTTTCTAAATTTCTGCATTTTTCAAAACGCTGTAGTTTGAAAAGTACGCGTCGGATCGCGTTAACAATGGTTGATTCGTTATCAGCGAACGGAAATCTATAAGATAAAGTCAAAAAATCGCGAAAAAAAAATTCAAAATTTTTCAGTTTTAAAGCAAAGGGGGGACCCTTCTCTATCATTTTTTGGTGGCCATAAAAACGGGTGTAGCTTTCAAACTAGTGGTCGTAGCTCAAAATTTTTTAGTTTTCCATAATCAGCAGACTGAAATCTATAAATATAACTGATAAGTTAAATAAAATTCGAAAAAATTTAGAAAAAAATATGAATTTTTGAAATTTTCTAAATTTCTGCATTTTTCAAAACGCTGTAGTTTGAAAAGTACGCGTCGGATCGCGTTAACAATGGTTGATTCGTTATCAGCGAACGGAAATCTATAAGATAAAGTCAAAAAATCGCGAAAAAATATGAATTTTTGAAATTTTCTAAATTTCTGCATTTTTCATAACGCTGTAGTTTGAAAAGTACGCGTCGGATCGCGTTAACAATGGTTGATTCGTTATCAGCGAACGGAAATCTATAAGATAAAGTCAAAAAATCGCGAAAAAAAAATTCAAAATTTTTCAGTTTTAAAGCAAAGGGGGGACGCTTCTCTATCATTTTTTGGTGGTCATAAAAACGGGGGGTGTAGCTTCTAAACTAGTGGTCGTAGCTCAAAATTTTTTAGTTCTCCGTAATCAGCAGACTGAAATCTATAAATATAACTGATAAGTTAAGTAAAATTCGAAAAAATTTAGGAAACAATATGAATTTTTGAAATTTTCTAAATTTCTGCATTTTTCAAAACGTTGTAGTTTGAAAAGTACGCGTCGGATCGCGTTAACAATGGTTGATTCGTTATCAGCGAGCCGAAATCTATCAGATAATGGCAAAAAATCGCGAAAAAAAATTTCAAAATTTTTCAGTTTTAAAGCAAAGGGGGGACCCTTCTCTATCATTTTTTGGTGGCCATAAAAACGGGTGTAGCTTCCAAACTAGTGGTCGTAGCTCAAAATTTTTTAGTTCTCCATAATCAGCAGACTGAAATCTATAAATATAACTGATAAGTTAAATAAAATTCGAAAAAATTTAGGAAAAAATATGAATTTTTGAAATTTTCTAAATTTCTGCATTTTTCAAAACGCTGTAGTTTGAAAAGTACGCGTCGGATCGCGTTAACAATGGTTGATTCGTTATCAGCGAACGGAAATCTATAAGATAAAGTCAAAAAATCGCGAAAAAAAAATTCAAAATTTTTCAGTTTTAAAGCAAAGGGGGGACCCTTCTCTATCATTTTTTGGTGGCCATAAAAATGGGTGTAGCTTCTAAACTAGTGGTCGTAGCTCAAAATTTTTTAGTTCACCGTAATCAGCAGTCTGATATCTATAAATATAACCTATCAGTTATATAAGATTCGAAAGAATTTAGAAAAAAATATGAATTTTTTAAATTTTCTAAATTTCTGCAATTTTCAAAACGCTGTAGTTTAAAAAGTACGCGTCGGATCGCGTTAACAATGGTTGATTCGTTATCAGCGAACCAAAATCTATAAGATATTGTCAAAAAATCGCGAAAAAAAATTTCAAAATTTTTCAGTTTTAAAGCAAAGGGGGGACCCTTCTCTATCATTTTTTGGTGGCCATAAAAACGGGTGTAGCTTCCAAACTAGTGGTCGTAGCTCAAAATTTTTTAGTTCTCCATAATCAGCAGACTGAAATCTATAAATATAACTTATCAGTTATATATAATTCGAAAAAAATTAGAAAATAATATGAATTTTTAAAATTTTCTAAATTTCTGCGTTTTTCAAAACGCTGCAGTTTAAAAAGTACGCGTCGGATCGCGTTAACAATGGTTGATTAAATAAAATTCGAAAAAATTTAGAAAAAAATATGAATTTTTGAAATTTTCTAAATTTCTGCATTTTTCAAAACGCTGTAGTTTGAAAAGTACGCGTCGGATCGCGTTAACAATGGTTGATTCGTTATCAGCGAACGGAAATCTATAAGAAAAAGTCAAAAAATCGCGAAAAAAAAATTCAAAATTTTTCAGTTTTAAAGCAAAGGGGGGACCCTTCTCTATCATTTTTTGGTGGCCATAAAAATGGGTGTAGCTTCTAAACTAGTGGTCGTAGCTCAAAATTTTTTAGTTCACCGTAATCAGCAGTCTGATATCTATAAATATAACCTATCAGTTATATAAGATTCGAAAGAATTTAGAAAAAAATATGAATTTTTAAAATTTTCTAAATTTCTGCATTTTTCAAAACGCTGTAGTTTAAAAAGTACGCGTCGGATCGCGTTAACAATGGTTGATTCGTTATCAGCGAACCCAAGTCTATAAGATAAGGTCAAAAAATCGCGAAAAAAAATTTCAAAATTTTTCAGTTTTAAAGCAAAGGGGGGACCCATCTCTATCATTTTTTGGTGGCCATAAAAACGGGTGTAGCTTCTAAACTAGTGGTCGTAGCTCAAAATTTTTTAGTTCTCCGTAATCAGCAGACTGAAATCTATAAATATAACTGATAAGTTAAGTAAAATTCGAAAAAATTTAGGAAAAAATATGAATTTTTGAAATTTTCTAAATTTCTGAATTTTTCAAAACGTTGTAGTTTGAAAAGTACGCGTCGGATCGCGTTAACAATGGTTGATTCGTTATCAGCGAGCCGAAATCTATCAGATAATGGCAAAAAATCGCGAAAAAAAATTTCAAAATTTTTCAGTTTTAAAGCAAAGGGGGGACCCTTCTCTATCATTTTTTGGTGCCCATAAAAACGGGTGTAGCTTCTAAACTGGTGGTCGTAGCTCAAAATTTTTTAGTTCACCGTAATCAGCAGTCTGATATCTATAAATATAACCTATCAGTTATATAAGATTCGAAAGTATTTAGAAAAAAATATGAATTTTTAAAATTTTCTAAATTTCTGCATTTTTCAAAACGCTGTAGTTTAAAAAGTACGCGTCGGATCGCGTTAACAATGGTTGATTCTTTATCAGCGATCCGAAATCTATAAGATAAAGTCAAAAAATCGCGAAAAAAAAATTCAAAATTTTTCAGTTTTAAAGCAAAGGGGGGACCCTTCTCTATCATTTTTTGGTGGCCATAAAAACGGGTGTAGCTTCCAAACTAGTGGTCGTAGCTCAAAATTTTTTAGTTCTCCATAATCAGCAGACTGAAATCTATGAATATAACTGATAAGTTAAATAAAATTCGAAAAAATTTAGAAAAAAATATGAATTTTTGAAATTTTCTAAATTTCTGCATTTTTCAAAACGCTGTAGTTTGAAAAGTACGCGTCGGATCGCGTTAACAATGGTTGATTCGTTATCAGCGAACGGAAATCTATAAGATAAAGTAAAAAAATCGCGAAAAAAAAATTCAAAATTTTTCAGTTTTAAAGCAAAGGGGGGACCCTTCTCTATCATTTTTTGGTGCCCATAAAAACGGATGTAGCTTCTAAACTATTGGTCGTAGCTCAAAATTTTTTAGTTCACCGTAATCAGCAGTCTGATATCTATAAATATAACCTATCAGTTATATAAGATTCGAAAGTATTTAGAAAAAAATATGAATTTTTAAAATTTTCTAAATTTCTGCATTTTTCAAAACGCTGTAGTTTAAAAAGTACGCGTCGGATCGCGTTAACAATGGTTGATTCGTTATCAGCGATCCGAAATCTATAAGATAAAGTCAAAAAATCGCGAAAAAAAAATTCAAAATTTTTCAGTTTTAAAGCAAAGGGGGGACCCTTCTCTATCATTTTTTGGTGGCCATAAAAACAGGTGTAGCTTCTAAACTAGTGGTCGTAGCTCAAAATTTTTTAGTTCTCCGTAATCAGCAGTCTGATATCTATAAATGTAACCTATCAGTTATATAAGATTCGAAAGAATTTAGAAAAAAATATGAATTTTTAAAATTTTCTAAATTTCTGCAATTTTCAAAACGCTGTAGTTTAAAAAGTACGCGTCGGATCGCGTTAACAATGGTTGATTCATTATCAGCGAACGGAAATCTATAAGATAAAGTCAAAAAATCGCGAAAAAAAAATTCAAAATTTTTCAGTTTTAAAGCAAAGGGGGGACCCTTCTCTATCATTTTTTGGTGCCCATAAAAACGGATGTAGCTTCTAAACTAGTGGTCGCAGCTCAAAATTTTTTAGTTCTCCGTAATCAGCAGACTAAAATCTATAAATATAACTAATCAGTTATATATAATACGAAAAAAATTAGAAAATAATATGAATTTTTAAAATTTTCTAAATTTCTGCGTTTTTCAAAACGCTGCAGTTTAAAAAGTACGCGTCGGATCGCGTTAAAAATGGTTGATTCGTAATCAGCGAACCCAAATCTGTAAGATAAGGTCAGAAAATCGCGAAAAAAAAATTCAAAATTTTTCAGTTTTAAAGCAAAGGGGGGACCCTTCTCTATCATTTTTTGGTGCCCATAAAAACGGATGTAGCTTCCAAACTAGTGGTCGTAGCTCAAAATTTTTTAGTTCTCCATAATCAGCAGACTGAAATCTATAAATATAACTTATCAGTTATATATATAATTCGAAAAAAATTAGAAAATAATATGAATTTTTGAAATTTTCTAAATTTCTGCATTTTTCAAAACGCTGTAGTTTCAAAAGTACGCGTCGGATCGCGTTAACAATGGTTGATTCGTTATCAGCGAACGGAAATCTATAAGATAAAGTCAAAAAATCGCGAAAAAAAAATTCAAAATTTTTCAGTTTTAAAGCAAAGGGGGGACCCTTCTCTATCATTTTTTGGTGGTCATAAAAACGGGTGTAGCTTCTAAACTAGTGGTCGTAGCTCAAAATTTTTTAGTTCTCCGTAATCAGCAGACTGAAATCTATAAATATAACTGATAAGTTAAATAAAATTCGAAAAAATTTAGAAAAAAATATGAATTTTTGAAATTTTCTAAATTTCTGCATTTTTCAAAACGCTGTAGTTTGAAAAGTACGCGTCGGATCGCGTTAACAATGGTTGATTCGTTATCAGCGAACGGAAATCTATAAGATAAAGTCAAAAAATCGCGAAAAAAAATTTCAAAATTTTTCAGTTTTAAAGCAAAGGGGGGACCCTTCTCTATCATTTTTTGGTGGCCATAAAAACGGGTGTAGCTTCCAAACTAGTGGTCGTAGCTCAAAATTTTTTAGTTCTCCATAATCAGCAGACTGAAATCTATAAATATAACTGATAAGTTAAATAAAATTCGAAAAAATTTAGAAAAAAATATGAATTTTTGAAATTTTCTAAATTTCTGCATTTTTCAAAACGCTGTAGTTTGACAAGTACGCGTCGGATCGCGTTAACAATGGTTGTTTCGTTATCAGCGAACCAAAATCTATAAGATAATGTCAAAAAATCGCGAAAAAAAAATTAAAAATTTTTCAGTTTTAAAGCAAAGGGGGGACCCTTCTCTATCATTTTTTGGTGGCCATAAAAACGGGTGTAGCTTCTAAACTAGTGGTCGTAGCTCAAAATTTTTTAGTTCTCCGTAATCAGCAGACTGAAATCTATAAATATAACTTACCAGTTATATATAATTCGAAAAACATTAGAAAATATGAATTTTTAAAATTTTCTAAATTTCTGCATTTTTCAAAACGCTGTAGTTTGAAAAGTACGCGTCGGATCGCGTTAACAATGGTTGATTCGTTATCAGAGAGCCGAAATCTATCAGATAATGTCAAAAAATCGCGAAAAAAAATTTCAAAATTTTTCAGTTTTAAAGCAAAGGGGGGACCCTTCTCTATCATTTTTTGGTGGCCATAAAAACGGGTGTAGCTTCCAAACTAGTGGTCGTAGCTCAAAATTTTTTAGTTCTCCATAATTAGCAGACTGAAATCTATAAATATAACTTACCAGTTATATATAATTCGAAAAACATTAGAAAATATGAATTTTTAAAATTTTCTAAATTTCTGCATTTTTCAAAACGCTGTAGTTTGAAAAGTACGCGTCGGATCGCGTTAACAATGGTTGATTCGTTATCAGAGAGCCGAAATCTATCAGATAATGTCAAAAAATCGCGAAAAAAAATTCAAAATTTTTCAGTTTTAAAGCAAAGGGGGGACCCTTCTCTATCATTTTTTGGTGCCCATAAAAACGGGTGTAGCTTCCAAACTAGTGGTCGTAGCTCAAAATTTTTTAGTTCTCCATAATCAGCAGACTAAAATCTATAAATATAACTGATAAGTTAAATAAAATTCGAAAAAATTTAGAAAAAAATATGAATTTTTGAAATTTTCTAAATTTCTGCATTTTTCAAAACGCTGTAGTTTCAAAAGTACGCCTCGGATCGCGTTAACAATGGTTGATTCGTTATCAGCGAACGGAAATCTATAAGATAAAGTCAAAAAATCGCGAAAAAAAAATTCAAAATTTTTCAGTTTTAAAGCAAAGGGGGGACCCTTCTCTATCATTTTTTGGTGGTCATAAAAACGGGTGTAGCTTCTAAACTAGTGGTCGTAGCTCAAAATTTTTTAGTTCTCCGTAATCAGCAGACTGAAATCTATAAATATAACTGATAAGTTAAATAAAATTCGAAAAAATTTAGAAAAAAATATGAATTTTTGAAATTTTCTAAATTTCTGCATTTTTCAAAACGCTGTAGTTTGAAAAGTACGCGTCGGATCGCGTTAACAATGGTTGATTCGTTATCAGAGAGCCGAAATCTATCAGATAACGTCAAAAAATCGCGAAAAAAAAATTCAAAATTTTTCAGTTTTAAAGCAAAGGGGGGACCCTTCTCTATCATTTTTTGGTGGCCATAAAAACGGGTGTAGCTTCCAAACTAGTGGTCGTAGCTCAAAATTTTTTAGTTCTCCATAATCAGCAGACTGAAATCTATAAATATAACTGATAAGTTAAATAAAATTCGAAAAAATTTAGAAAAAAATATGAATTTTTGAAATTTTCTAAATTTCTGCATTTTTCAAAACGCTGTAGTTTGAAAAGTACGCGTCGGATCGCGTTAACAATGGTTGATTCGTTATCAGCGAACGGAAATCTATAAGATAAAGTCAAAAAATCGCGAAAAAAAATTTCAAAATTTTTCAGTTTTAAAGCAAAGGGGGGACCCTTCTCTATCATTTTTTGGTGGCCATAAAAACGGGTGTAGCTTCCAAACTAGTGGTCGTAGCTCAAAATTTTTTAGTTCTCCATAATCAGCAGACTGAAATCTATAAATATAACTGATAAGTTAAATAAAATTCGAAAAAATTTAGAAAAAAATATGAATTTTTGAAATTTTCTAAATTTCTGCATTTTTCAAAACGCTGTAGTTTGAAAAGTACGCGTCGGATCGCGTTAACAATGGTTGTTTCGTTATCAGCGAACCAAAATCTATAAGATAATGTCAAAAAATCGCGAAAAAAAAATTAAAAATTTTTCAGTTTTAAAGCAAAGGGGGGACCCTTCTCTATCATTTTTTGGTGGCCATAAAAACGGGTGTAGCTTCTAAACTAGTGGTCGTAGCTCAAAATTTTTTAGTTCTCCGTAATCAGCAGACTGAAATCTATAAATATAACTTACCAGTTATATATAATTCGAAAAACATTAGAAAATATGAATTTTTAAAATTTTCTAAATTTCTGCATTTTTCAAAACGCTGTAGTTTGAAAAGTACGCGTCGGATCGCGTTAACAATGGTTGATTCGTTATCAGAGAGCCGAAATCTATCAGATAATGTCAAAAAATCGCGAAAAAAAATTTCAAAATTTTTCAGTTTTAAAGCAAAGGGGGGACCCTTCTCTATCATTTTTTGGTGGCCATAAAAACGGGTGTAGCTTCCAAACTAGTGGTCGTAGCTCAAAATTTTTTAGTTCTCCATAATTAGCAGACTGAAATCTATAAATATAACTTACCAGTTATATATAATTCGAAAAACATTAGAAAATATGAATTTTTAAAATTTTCTAAATTTCTGCATTTTTCAAAACGCTGTAGTTTGAAAAGTACGCGTCGGATCGCGTTAACAATGGTTGATTCGTTATCAGAGAGCCGAAATCTATCAGATAATGTCAAAAAATCGCGAAAAAAAAATTCAAAATTTTTCAGTTTTAAAGCAAAGGGGGGACCCTTCTCTATCATTTTTTGGTGGCCATAAAAACGGGTGTAGCTTCCAAACTAGTGGTCGTAGCTCAAAATTTTTTAGTTCTCCATAATCAGCAGACTAAAATCTATAAATATAACTGATAAGTTAAATAAAATTCGAAAAAATTTAGAAAAAAATATGAATTTTTGAAATTTTCTAAATTTCTGCATTTTTCAAAACGCTGTAGTTTCAAAAGTACGCGTCGGATCGCGTTAACAATGGTTGATTCGTTATCAGCGAACGGAAATCTATAAGATAAAGTCAAAAAATCGCGAAAAAAAAATTCAAAATTTTTCAGTTTTAAAGCAAAGGGGGGACCCTTCTCTATCATTTTTTGGTGGTCATAAAAACGGGTGTAGCTTCTAAACTAGTGGTCGTAGCTCAAAATTTTTTAGTTCTCCGTAATCAGCAGACTGAAATCTATAAATATAACTGATAAGTTAAATAAAATTCGAAAAAATTTAGAAAAAAATATGAATTTTTGAAATTTTCTAAATTTCTGCATTTTTCAAAACGCTGTAGTTTGAAAAGTACGCGTCGGATCGCGTTAACAATGGTTGATTCGTTATCAGCGAACCCAAATCTATAAGATAAGGTCAAAAAATCGCGAAAAAAAATTTCAAAATTTTTCAGTTTTAAGGCAAAGGGGGGGGCCCTTCTCTATCATTTTTTGGTGGCCATAAAAACGGGTGTAGCTTCCAAACTAGTGGTCGTAGCTCAAAATTTTTTAGTTCTCCATAATCAGCAGACTAAAATCTATAAATATAACTGATAAGTTAAATAAAATTCGAAAAAATTTAGAAAAAAATATGAATTTTTGAAATTTTCTAAATTTCTGCATTTTTCAAAACGCTGTAGTTTCAAAAGTACGCGTCGGATCGCGTTAACAATGGTTGATTCGTTATCAGCGAACGGAAATCTATAAGATAAAGTCAAAAAATCGCGAAAAAAAAATTCAAAATTTTTCAGTTTTAAAGCAAAGGGGGGACCCTTCTCTATCATTTTTTGGTGGTCATAAAAACGGGTGTAGCTTCTAAACTAGTGGTCGTAGCTCAAAATTTTTTAGTTCTCCGTAATCAGCAGACTGAAATCTATAAATATAACTGATAAGTTAAATAAAATTCGAAAAAATTTAGAAAAAAATATGAATTTTTGAAATTTTCTAAATTTCTGCATTTTTCAAAACGCTGTAGTTTGAAAAGTACGCGTCGGATCGCGTTAACAATGGTTGATTCGTTATCAGAGAGCCGAAATCTATCAGATAATGTCAAAAAATCGCGAAAAAAAAATTCAAAATTTTTCAGTTTTAAAGCAAAGGGGGGACCCTTCTCTATCATTTTTTGGTGGCCATAAAAACGGGTGTAGCTTCCAAACTAGTGGTCGTAGCTCAAAATTTTTTAGTTCTCCATAAATAATCAGCAGACTGAAATCTATAAATATAACTTACCAGTTATATATAATTCGAAAAAAATTAGAAAATAATATGAATTTTTCAAATTTTCTAAATTTCTGCAATTTTTAAAACGCTGTAGTTTAAAAAGTACGCGTCGGATCGCGTTAACAATGGTTGATTCGTTATCAGTGAACCAAAATCTATAAGATAATGTCAAAAAATCGCGAAAAAAAATTTCAAAATTTTTCAGTTTTAAAGCAAAGGGGGGACCCTTCTCTATCATTTTTTGGTGGCCATAAAAATGGGTGTAGCTTCTAAACTAGTGGTCGTAGCTCAAAAATTTTTAGTTCTCCGTAATCAGCAGACTGAAATCAATAAATATAACTTATCAGTTATATATAATTCGAAAAAAATTAGAAAATAATATGAATTTTTAAAATTTTCTAAATTTCTGCGTTTTTCAAAATGCTGTAGTTTAAAAAGTACGCGTCGGATCGCGTTAACAATGGTTGTTTCGTTATCAGCGAACCAAAATCTATAAGATAATGTCAAAAAATCGCGAAAAAAAAATTCAAAATTTTTCAGTTTTAAAGCAAAGGGGGGACCCTTCTCTATCATTTTTTGGTGGTCATAAAAACGGGTGTAGCTTCTAAACTAGTGGTCGTAGCTCAAAATTTTTTAGTTCTCCGTAATCAGCAGACTGAAATCTATAAATATAACTGATAAGTTAAATAAAATTCGAAAAAATTTAGAAAAAAATATGAATTTTTGAAATTTTCTAAATTTCTGCATTTTTCAAAACGCTGTAGTTTGAAAAGTACGCGTCGGTTCGCGTTAACAATGGTTGATTCGTTATCAGCGAACCCAAATCTATAAGATAAGGTCAAAAAATCGCGAAAAAAAATTTCAAAATTTTTCAGTTTTAAAGCAAAGGGGGGACCCTTCTCTATCATTTTTTGGTGGCCATAAAAATGGGTGTAGCTTCTAAACTAGTGGTCGTAGCTCAAAATTTTTTAGTTCACCGTAATCAGCAGTCTGGTATCTATAAATATAACCTATCAGTTATATAAGATTCGAAAGTATTTAGAAAAAAATATGAATTTTTAAAATTTTCTAAATTTCTGCATTTTTCAAAACGCTGTAGTTTCAAAAGTACGCGTCGGATCGCGTTAACAATGGTTGATTCGTTATCAGCGAACGGAAATCTATAAGATAAAGTCAAAAAATCGCGAAAAAAAATTCAAAATTTTTCAGTTTTAAAGCAAAGGGGGGACCCTTCTCTATCATTTTTTGGTGGCCATAAAAATGGGTGTAGCTTCTAAACTAGTGGTCGTAGCTCAAATTTTTTTAGTTCACCGTAATCAGCAGTCTGATATCTATAAATATAACCTATCAGTTATATAAGATTCGAAAGTATTTAGAAAAAAATATGAATTTTTAAAATTTTCTAAATTTCTGCATTTTTCAAAACGCTGTAGTTTAAAAAGTACGCGTCGGATCGCGTTAACAATGGTTGATTCGTTATCAGCGAACCGAAATCTATAAGATAATGTCAAAAAATCGCGAAAAAAAATTTCAAAATTTTTCAGTTTTAAAGCAAAGGGGGGACCCTTCTCTATCATTTTTTGGTGGCCATAAAAATGGGTGTAGCTTCTAAACTAGTGGTCGTAGCTCAAAAATTTTTAGTTCTCCGTAATCAGCAGACTGAAATCAATAAATATAACTTATCAGTTATATATAATTCGAAAAAAATTAGAAAATAATATGAATTTTTAAAATTTTCTAAATTTCTGCGTTTTTCAAAATGCTGTAGTTTAAAAAGTACGCGTCGGATCGCGTTAACAATGGTTGTTTCGTTATCAGCGAACCAAAATCTATAAGATAATGTCAAAAAATCGCGAAAAAAAAATTCAAAATTTTTCAGTTTTAAAGCAAAGGGGGGACCCTTCTCTATCATTTTTTGGTGCCCATAAAAACGGATGTAGCTTCCAAACTAGTGGTCGTAGCTCAAAATTTTTTAGTTCTCCGTAATCAGCAGACTGAAATCTATAAATATAACTTACCAGTTATATATAATTCGAAAAAAATTAGAAAATAATATGAATTTTTCAAATTTTCTAAATTTCTGCAATTTTTAAAACGCTGTAGTTTAAAAAGTACGCGTCGGATCGCGTTAACAATGGTTGATTCGTTATCAGTGAACCAAAATCTATAAGATAATGTCAAAAAATCGCGAAAAAAAATTTCAAAATTTTTCAGTTTTAAAGCAAAGGGGGGACCCTTCTCTATCATTTTTTGGTGGCCATAAAAATGGGTGTAGCTTCTAAACTAGTGGTCGTAGCTCAAAATTTTTTAGTTCACCGTAATCAGCAGTCTGGTATCTATAAATATAACCTATCAGTTATATAAGATTCGAAAGTATTTAGAAAAAAATATGAATTTTTAAAATTTTCTAAATTTCTGCATTTTTCAAAACGCTGTAGTTTCAAAAGTACGCGTCGGATCGCGTTAACAATGGTTGATTCGTTATCAGCGAACGGAAATCTATAAGATAAAGTCAAAAAATCGCGAAAAAAAATTCAAAATTTTTCAGTTTTAAAGCAAAGGGGGGACCCTTCTCTATCATTTTTTGGTGGCCATAAAAATGGGTGTAGCTTCTAAACTAGTGGTCGTAGCTCAAAAATTTTTAGTTCTCCGTAATCAGCAGACTGAAATCAATAAATATAACTTATCAGTTATATATAATTCGAAAAAAATTAGAAAATAATATGAATTTTTAAAATTTTCTAAATTTCTGCGTTTTTCAAAATGCTGTAGTTTAAAAAGTACGCGTCGGATCGCGTTAACAATGGTTGTTTCGTTATCAGCGAACCAAAATCTATAAGATAATGTCAAAAAATCGCGAAAAAAAAATTCAAAATTTTTCAGTTTTAAAGCAAAGGGGGGACCCTTCTCTATCATTTTTTGGTGCCCATAAAAACGGATGTAGCTTCCAAACTAGTGGTCGTAGCTCAAAATTTTTTAGTTCTCCATAATCAGCAGACTGAAATCTATAAATATAACTTATCAGTTATATATAATTCGAAAAAAATTAGAAAATAATATGAATTTTTCAAAGTTTCTAAATTTCTGCAATTTTCAAAACGCTGTAGTTTAAAAAGTACGCGTCGGATCGCGTTAACAATGGTTGATTCGTTATCAGCGAACGGAAATCTATAAGATAAAGTCAAAAAATCGCGAAAAAAAATTCAAAATTTTTCAGTTTTAAAGCAAAGGGGGGACCCTTCTCTATCATTTTTTGGTGGCCATAAAAACGGGTGTAGCTTCCAAACTAGTGGTCGTAGCTCAAAATTTTTTAGTTCTTCATAATCAGCAGACTGAAATCTATAAATATAACTGATTAGTTAAATAAAATTCGAAAAAATTTAGAAAAAAATATGAATTTTTGAAATTTTCTAAATTTCTGCATTTTTCAAAACGCTGTAGTTTGAAAAGTACGCGTCGGATCGCGTTAACAATGGTTGTTTCGTTATCAGCGAACCAAAATCTATAAGATAATGTCAAAAAATCGCGAAAAAAAAATTAAAAATTTTTCAGTTTTAAAGCAAAGGGGGGACCCTTCTCTATCATTTTTTGGTGGTCATAAAAACGGGTGTAGCTTCTAAACTAGTGGTCGTAGCTTAAAATTTTTTAGTTCTCCGTAATCAGCAGACTGAAATCTATAAATATAACTGATAAGTTAAGTAAAATTCGAAAAAATTTAGGAAAAAATATGAATTTTTGAAATTTTCTAAATTTCTGAATTTTTCAAAACGTTGTAGTTTGAAAAGTACGCGTCGGATCGCGTTAACAATGGTTGATTCGTTATCAGCGAGCCGAAATCTATCAGATAATGGCAAAAAATCGCGAAAAAAAATTTCAAAATTTTTCAGTTTTAAAGCAAAGGGGGGACCCTTCTCTATCATTTTTTGGTGCCCATAAAAACGGGTGTAGCTTCTAAACTGGTGGTCGTAGCTCAAAATTTTTTAGTTCTCCGTAATCAGCAGACCAAAATCTATAAATTCAACCTATCAGTTATATAAAATTCGAAAAAATTTAGAAAATAACATGAATTTTTCAAATTTTCTAAATTTCTGAAATTTTCAAAACGCTGTTGTTTAAAAAGTACGCGTCAGATCGCGTTAACAATGGTTGATTCTAAGTCATATTTGCGCGTATCGCGTCATTTCATGAATCAACAGGTGTCTTAAATAAATCCTTTGAATTTTGGTGCAAATTTATAAACTCATCAATAAAATTAAGTTAAATTAGTGCTCAATTGTGATATTAATAAATTTAAGTGGTTACTTTTGATGAAAACTGTTGGGAAAACCTCCTGGATAAGAGGAAAATTCTACCACACGCTACATTGAAATGCAAGGTAATTTTTAAGAAAATACGATATCACGTTACGCTGTGTATTTTCATTATTAATATTAAATTCAGCGTAAACACGCGTGGAAAACTTATTTTTGTAAGTCTAGGAATTCAAGAAAATTCACTAAACGCTTAGCTGCCTGCCATCTTAAAACAAATGCAAGCAGTGAATCAGACGATAAGCTAGCCAGCATTGTTATGCTAATATTTTTTATACAATTATTTTGTTTTCAAATATGTAAATTGGATGTAATTTAAAGAAAAGTTAAAATATGTCAGTGGCGTACCCAGAAATTTTTAAAGGGGGTGCACTTTTGACAAGTAAAAAACAAATGTATTTCTACTTCGATTTAAACAAAATCAACTTAAAAATTTCATTCATTTTATTTCTTTTAATTATTTGCCAGTGATGTGTGCACGTGTGTCCAACCCCCTCCTCTCCTCGAGTACGCCAGTGGTTTTCCACTTTCCATCGTAATTTAAAAAAAAATGTGATAAAGCGAGTGCAAGCTGTTTCCTGATTTCTTTTTTCGATTTTTGATGAAAATTAAAGAAGAGTGAGCATAAAAAATTATAATTTTGAAAATGTCGTTGAAAATATAAAAAAATATACGTTAAATTATAGGCGCCATTATAACGGTATAATTTTTTTAGGAACTTTTTGATTTAAAAAATATTATTTTAGTCGAATTTTGAGTCGAAAAAATATTGTTTTATTGTTATAAATATTTTTACAAAATTTTGTCTCTATATTTAATAGACCAGGGTAGAATTATGGAAAATTTTAAGGGAAACCTTGGAAATAATTTTTTTATTGTTTATGATATTTTTACAAAATTTTCCACATGAAACTTGAGAAAATTCATGTTTTTATAAGTAATTTCGTATTTTAGTCATTATTTTAGAAATTTGAGTTACAAAATTGATAATAACTTTTTTATTTTTACAAACTTTTGTATATTTGTTTATTATATTCCAATTTATCATTATTAAAATTTTCGTTAAAAAAATCCAACAGAAACCTGGAAAACTGTTGATTTTGTAAGTTATTTCTTGTTTTTTAACGACTCGAGTTATAAAATTGTGAATAACTGATTTATTCTTGTTAATGTTTATACCAAATTTTGCAAGCGTATTTATGATACTAGGTACTATTTAATAACGGTAAAATTCTTGTCGGAAAATTCCAATGGAAACGTGTGAAAATTCACGATTTTAATATTATTTTGATAATCGAGTTACAAAATTGTTAATAACTTTATTATTGTTATAAATATTTTCACAAAATTTTGTCCAATTAATTTAACATACTATAGTAAAATAATGAAATACGTTTAACTGGAAAATTTTAATGAAACCTTTGTACTTTGTGTTTTTTCTGAAGAAAATCAAAATTTTAGGTACTAGTTTCACAATTTGAGCTAGGAAATGATTAATAACTTTTTTATTAATTACGGTGGAAAGTGGAAAAACCACTGGCGTACCCAAAATCAGTAATTTTTTCATATTTTATTTTTTTAATCGAAAAGAAAAAAAAAAGTGTATGGGCTCATATTTTTTTATATTTTGTCACACATGATGCAGTCCTTAGTAAAACTGCATAATAAGTTTTTTCAAAATTAGACCAGAAGACAAGAAATCAGTTACATTTTCACATTTTATTTTTTTTAATCGAAAACAAAAAAAAATGTAAGGGCTCAATTTTTTTATATTTTGTTACACATAATTTTTTTTCGATTAAAAAAATAAAATGTTAAAATTGACTGATTTTTTAATTTAACAACTATGAATATTCTAATTTCATTTTTTTTTTTTTTATTTTCAGGTCGTGGGTAAAGTATTTCTCAAAGGCTTTTACACGTTTCAAAAGGTTAATGACATTTTTTGAAACTCTGGAATTAGTTAGAAAGTATATTTTCAATTTTCATATCGTTGTTTTGGTGGGATGAATCCAGAAAATATGATCACATCGAGTCACCACATATTCAGGAGGAAGTCACAAAATTGTCCACCCTATCCTTGGATTTATTTCAAAAGTATGATTAGAAGTAAAAAAGAATCAAAATGTTTTATTGATGTATAGTTTTAATTTTTTTTCAATTTATAGGTCGAAGGCTACACCATGAAAAAAGAGGCAATCAAAAAATGTGAGGAGTGCGCGTACGTGAGTGGTAATTCAAAATTCGGAGACTTTAAAAAAGTGCAGTCAAAACTTTTGAAAGAGCGGAGTATAATTAAAAATTCATTATTAAAGAACTAAGTTCCGCGAGTTAAGTGTTTAAAAAATGATTCGTTCCGTAATAAATTAAGTGGTGGACTAAAATCGTTATTTTTTGGATGTCATGAGCAGCTGAATGGAATAACGCAAGTTCCAAGACTTCTAAGGTTGGTATTTCAAATTTTTTTAATGTTTTACTTTAAATATAAAAAAAACCAAGTTTTCAAAATTTAGTAAAAATAGAACAAAATCTAATTATATTCTTTTTTAAATTTCAGATCGTGGGTAAAGCACTTTCTAAAGGCTTTTGCACGACTAAAAGGTTAGTGGTATTTTTTTAAAAAAACTCTGAAATTATTTCAATATTATTTATGAATTTTCTACCGAACGTCTGCAGAAACGTCAATTTTTCACCGGAAAATTGGGAAAATTCATATCTCGGTTAAATTACACCTGAAAAAAAATAAAATTTACCGTTTTATTAGATTTCAACAAAGAATCCAAATTTTCTTTTTTCAAAAAAACGAAATATTTTGAAAATCTAAAAAAAAAATCAGAAATTTTTTTTGATATTTTTTTAGATCTGATTCGGATGTCTTTTTTAAATCTTAAGTTAAAATGTTTTTGTATTTTTTCCTGCGACCGAAATTAGGCGAGATTTGATTATGAATTTTTCAAATTTTCAAAATTTCTGTAATTTTCAAAACGCTGTAGATTAAAAAGTTCACGTCGGATCGCGTTAACAATGGTTGATTCGTTATCAGCGAACCGAAATCTATAAGATAAAGTCAAAAAATCGCGAAAAAAAAATTCAAAATTTTTCAGTTTTAAAGCAAAGGGGGGACCCTTCTCTATCATTTTTTGGTGGCCATAAAAACGGGTGTAGCTTCTAAACTAGTGGTCGTAGCTCAAAATTTTTTAGTTCTCCCTAATCAGCAGACTGAAATCTATAAATATAACTTACCAGTTATATATAATTCGAAAAAAATTAGAAAATAATATGAATTTTTAAAATTTTCTAAATTTCTGCAATTTTCAAAACGCTGTAGTTTAAAAAGTACGCGTCGGATCGCGTTAACAATGGTTAATTCGTTATCAGCGAACCCAAATCTATAAGATAAGGTCAAAAAATCGCGAAAAAAAATTTCAAAATTTTTCAGTTTTAAAGCAAAGGGGGGACCCTTCTCTATCATTTTTTGGCGGCCATAAAAACGGGTGTAGCTTCTAAACTATTGGTCGTAGCTCAAAATTTTTTAGTTCTCCGTAATCAGCAGACTGAAATCTATAAATATAACTGATAAGTTAAGTAAAATTCGAAAAAATTTAGGAAAAAATATGAATTTTTGAAATTTTCTAAATTTCTGCATTTTTCAAAACGCTGTAGTTTGAAAAGTACGCGTCGGATCGCGTTAACAATGGTTGATTCGTTATCAGCGAACGGAAATCTATAAGATAAAGTCAAAAAATCGCGAAAAAAAAATTCAAAATTTTTTAGTTTTAAAGCAAAGGGGGGACCCTTCTCTATCATTTTTTGGTGGCCATAAAAACGGGTGTAGCTTTCAAACTAGTGGTCGTAGCTCAAAATTTTTTAGTTCTCCATAATCAGCAGACTGAAATCTATAAATATAACTGATAAGTTAAATAAAATTCGAAAAAATTTAGAAAAAAATATGAATTTTTGAAATTTTCTAAATTTCTGCATTTTTCAAAACGCTGTAGTTTGAAAAGTACGCGTCGGATCGCGTTAACAATGGTTGATTCGTTATCAGCGAACGGAAATCTATAAGATAAAGTCAAAAAATCGCGAAAAAAAAATTCAAAATTTTTCAGTTTTAAAGCAAAGGGGGGACCCTTCTCTATCATTTTTTGGTGGCCATAAAAATGGGTGTAGCTTCTAAACTAGTGGTCGTAGCTCAAAAATTTTTAGTTCTCCGTAATCAGCAGACTGAAATCAATAAATATAACTTATCAGTTATATATAATTCGAAAAAAATTAGAAAATAATATGAATTTTTAAAATTTTCTAAATTTCTGCGTTTTTCAAAATGCTGTAGTTTAAAAAGTACGCGTCGGATCGCGTTAACAATGGTTGTTTCGTTATCAGCGAACCAAAATCTATAAGATAATGTCAAAAAATCGCGAAAAAAAAATTCAAAATTTTTCAGTTTTAAAGCAAAGGGGGGACCCTTCTCTATCATTTTTTGGTGGCCATAAAAACGGGTGTAGCTTCCAAACTAGTGGTCGTAGCTCAAAATTTTTTAGTTCTCCATAATCAGCAGACTGAAATCTATAAATATAACTGATAAGTTAAATAAAATTCGAAAAAATTTAGAAAAAAATATGAATTTTTGAAATTTTCTAAATTTCTGCATTTTTCAAAACGCTGTAGTTTGAAAAGTACGCGTCGGATCGCGTTAACAATGGTTGATTCGTTATCAGCGAACGGAAATCTATAAGATAAAGTCAAAAAATCGCGAAAAAAAAATCAAAATTTTTCAGTTTTAAAGCAAAGGGGGGACCCTTCTCTATCATTTTTTGGTGCCCATAAAAACGGATGTAGCTTCCAAACTAGAGGTCGTAGCTCAAATTTTTTTAGTTCTCCGTAATCAGCAGACTGAAATCTATAAATATAATTGATAAGTTATATAAAATTCGAAAAAATTTAGAAAAAAATATGAATTTTTAAAATTTTCTAAATTTCTGCATTTTTCAAAACGCTGTAGTTTAAAAAGTACGCGTCGGATCGCGTTAGCAATGGTTGATTCGTTATCAGCGAACCCAAATCTATAAGATAATGTCAAAAAATCGCGAAAAAAAAATTAAAAATTTTTCAGTTTTAAAGCAAAGGGGGGACCCTTCTCTATCATTTTTTGGTGCCCATAAAAACGGATGTAGCTTCTAAACTAGTGGTCGTAGCTCAAAATTTTTTAGTTCACCGTAATCAGCAGTCTGATATCTATAAATATAACCTATCAGTTATATAAGATTCGAAAGAATTTAGACAAAAATATGAATTTTTCAAATTTTCTAAATTTCTGCAATTTTCAAAACGCTGTAGTTTGAAAAGTACGCGTCGGATCGCGTTAACAATGGTTGATTCGTTATCAGCGAGCCGAAATCTATCAGATAATGTCAAAAAATCGCGAAAAAAAAATTCAAAATTTTTCAGTTTTAAAGCAAAGGGGGGACCCTTCTCTATCATTTTTTGGTGGTCATAAAAACGGGTGTAGCTTCTAAACTAGTGGTCGTAGCTCAAAATTTTTTAGTTCTCCGTAATCAGCAGACTGAAATCTATAAAAATAACTGATAAGTTAAATAAAATTCGAAAAAATTTAGAAAAAAATATGAATTTTTGAAATTTTCTAACATTCTGCATTTTTCAAAACGCTGTAGTTTGAAAAGTACGCGTCGGATCGCGTTAACAATGGTTGATTCGTTATCAGAGAGCCGAAATCTATCAGATAATGTCAAAAAATCGCGAAAAAAAAATTCAAAATTTTTCAGTTTTAAAGCAAAGGGGGGACCCTTCTCTATCATTTTTTGGTGGCCATAAAAACGGGTGTAGCTTCCAAACTAGTGGTCGTAGCTCAAAATTTTTTAGTTCTCCATAATCAGCAGACTGAAATCTATAAATATAACTTACCAGTTATATATAATTCGAAAAAAATTAGAAAATAATATGAATTTTTCAAATTTTCTAAATTTCTGCAATTTTCAAAACGCTGTAGTTTAAAAAGTACGCGTCGGATCGCGTTAACAATGGTTGATTCGTTATCAGCGAACCAAAATCTATAAGATAATGTCAAAAAATCGCGAAAAAAAAATTCAAAATTTTTCAGTTTTAAAGCAAAGGGGGGACCCTTCTCTATCATTTTTTGGTGGCCATAAAAACGGGTGTAGCTTCTAAACTGGTGGTCGTAGCTCAAAATTTTTTAGTTCTCCGTAATCAGCAGACCAAAATCTATAAATTCAACCTATCAGTTATATAAAATTCGAAAAAATTTAGAAAATAACATGAATTTTTCAAATTTTCTAAATTTCTGCAATTTTCAAAACGGTGTAGTTTAAAAAGTATGCGTCGGATCGCGTTAACAATGGTTGTTTCGTTATCAGCGAACCAAAATCTATAAGATAATGTCAAAAAATCGCGAAAAAAAAATTTAAAATTTTTCAGTTTTAAAGCAAAGGGGGGGACCCTTCTCTATTATTTTTTGGTGGCCATAAAAATGGGTGTAGCTTCTAAACTAGTGGTCGTAGCTCAAATTTTTTTAGTTCTCCGTAATCAGCAGACTGAAATCTATAAATATAACTGATAAGTTAAATAAAATTCGAAAAAATTTAGAAAAAAATATGAATTTTTGAAATTTTCTAAATTTCTGCATTTTTCAAAACGTTGTAGTTTGAAAAGTACGCGTCGGATCGCGTTAACAATGGTTGATTCGTTATCAGCGAACCAAAATCTATAAGATAGTGTCAAAAAATCGCGAAAAAAAATTTCAAAATTTTTCAGTTTTAAAGCAAAGGGGGGACCCTTCTCTATCATTTTTTGGTGGCCATAAAAACGGGTGTAGCTTCCAAACTAGTGGTCGTAGCTCAAAATTTTTTAGTTCTCCATAATCAGCAGACTGAAATCTATAAATATAACTGATAAGTTAAATAAAATTCGAAAAAATTTAGAAAAAAATATGAATTTTTGAAATTTTCTAAATTTCTGCATTTTTCAAAACGCTGTAGTTTGAAAAGTACGCGTCGGATCGCGTTAACAATGGTTGATTCGTTATCAGCGAACGGAAATCTATAAGATAAAGTCAAAAAATCGCGAAAAAAAATTCAAAATTTTTCAGTTTTAAAGCAAAGGGGGACCCTTCTCTATCATTTTTTGGTGGCCATAAAAACGGGTGTAGCTTCTAAACTGGTGGTCGTAGCTCAAAATTTTTTAGTTCTCCGTAATCAGCAGACTGAAATCTATAAATATAACTTATCAGTTAAATAAAATTCGAAAAAATTTAGAAAAAAATATGAATTTTTGAAATTTTCTAAATTTCTGCATTTTTCAAAACGCTGTAGTTTGAAAAGTACGCGTCGGATCGCGTTAACAATGGTTGATTCGTTATCAGCGAACGGAAATCTATAAGATAAAGTCAAAAAATCGCGAAAAAAAAATTCAAAATTTTTCAGTTTTAAAGCAAAGGGGGGACCCTTCTCTATCATTTTTTGGTGCCCATAAAAATGGGTGTAGCTTCTAAACTAGTGGTCGTAGCTCAAAATTTTTTAGTTCTCTGTATTTAGCAGTCTGATATCTATAAATATAACCTATCAGTTATATATAATTCAAAAAAATTAGAAAATAATATGAATTTTTAAAATTTTCTAAATTTCTGCGTTTTTCAAAACGCTGTAGTTTAAAAAGTACGCGTCGGATCGCGTTAACAATGGTTGTTTCGTTATCAGCGAACCCAAATCTATAAGATAATGTCAAAAAATCGCGAAAAAAAAATTAAAAATTTTTCAGTTTTAAAGCAAAGGGGGGACCCTTCTCTATCATTTTTTGGTGCCCATAAAAACGGATGTAGCTTCTAAACTAGTGGTCGTAGCTCAAAATTTTTTAGTTCACCGTAATCAGCAGTCTGATATCTATAAATATAACCTATCAGTTATATAAGATTCGAAAGAATTTAGAAAAAAATATGAATTTTTAAAATTTTCTAAATTTCTGCATTTTTCAAAACGCTGTAGTTTGAAAAGTACGCGTCGGATCGCGTTAACAATGGTTGATTCGTTATCAGCGAACGGAAATCTATAAGATAAGGTCAGAAAATCGCGAAAAAAAAATTAAAAATTTTTCAGTTTTAAAGCAAAGGGGGGACCCTTCTCTATCATTTTTTGGTGCCCATAAAAACGGATGTAGCTTTTAAACTAGTGGTCGTAGCTCAAAATTTTTTAGTTCTCCGTAATCAGCAGACTGAAATCTATAAATATAACTTATCAGTTATATATAATACGAAAAAAATTAGAAAATAATATGAATTTTTAAAATTTTCTAAATTTCTGCAATTTTCAAAACGCTGTAGTTTAAAAAGTACGCGTCGGATCGCGTTAACAATGGTTGTTTCGTTATCAGCGAACCTAAATCTATAAGATAATGTCAAAAAATCGCGAAAAAAAATTAAAAATTTTTCAGTTTTAAAGCAAAGGGGGGACCCTTCTCTATCATTTTTTGGTGCCCATAAAAACGGATGTAGCTTCTAAACTAGTGGTCGTAGCTCAAAATTTTTTAGTTCACCGTAATCAGCAGTCTGATATCTATAAATATAACCTATCAGTTATATAAGATTCGAAAGAATTTAGAAAAAAATATGAATTTTTAAAATTTTCTAAATTTCTGCATTTTTCAAAACGCTGTAGTTTAAAAAGTACGCGTCGGATCGCGTTAACAATGGTTGTTTCGTTATCAGCGAACCAAAATCTATAAGATAATGTCAAAAAATCGCGAAAAAAAATTTCAAAATTTTTCAGTTTTAAAGCAAAGGGGGGACCCTTCTCTATCATTTTTTGGTGGCCATAAAAACGGGTGTAGCTTCTAAACTAGTGGTCGTAGCTCAAAATTTTTTAGTTCTCCGTAATCAGCAGTCTGATATCTATAAATATAACCTATCAGTTATATATAATTCAAAAAAATTAGAAAACAATATGAATTTTAAAATTTTCTAAATTTCTGCGTTTTTCAAAACGCTGTAGTTTAAAAAGTACGCGTCGTATCGCGTTAACAATGGTTGATTCGTTATCAGCGAACCGAAATCTATAAGATAAAGTCAAAAAATCGCGAAAAAAAAATTCAAAATTTTTCAGTTTTAAAGCAAAGGGGGGACCCTTCTCTATCATTTTTTGGTGGCCATAAAAACGGGTGTAGCTTCTAAACTAGTGGTCGTAGCTCAAAATTTTTTAGTTCTCCGTAATCAGCAGTCTGATATCTATAAATATAACCTATCAGTTATATATAATTCAAAAAAATTAGAAAATAATATGAATTTTTAAAATTTTCTAAATTTCTGCGTTTTTCAAAACGCTGTAGTTTAAAAAGTACGCGTCGGATCGCGTTAACAATGGTTGTTTCGTTATCAGCGAACCGAAATCTATAAGATAATGTCAAAAAATCGCGAAAAAAAAATTCAAAATTTTTCAGTTTTAAAGCAAAGGGGGGACCCTTCTCTATCATTTTTTGGTGGCCATAAAAACGGGTGTAGCTTCTAAACTAGTGGTCGTAGCTCAAAATTTTTTAGTTCTCCGTAATCAGCAGTCTGATATCTATAAATATAACCTATCAGTTATATATAATTCAAAAAAATTAGAAAATAATATGAATTTTTAAAATTTTCTAAATTTCTGCGTTTTTCAAAACGCTGTAGTTTAAAAAGTACGCGTCGGATCGCGTTAACAATGGTTGTTTCGTTATCAGCGAACCGAAATCTATAAGATAAAGTCAAAAAATCGCGAAAAAAAAATTCAAAATTTTTCAGTTTTAAAGCAAAGGGGGGACCCTTCTCTATCATTTTTTGGTGCCCATAAAAATGGGTGTAGCTTCTAAACTAGTGGTCGTAGCTCAAAATTTTTTAGTTCTCTGTAATCAGCAGTCTGATATCTATAAATATAACCTATCAGTTATATATAATTCAAAAAAATTAGAAAATAATATGAATTTTTAAAATTTTCTAAATTTCTGCGTTTTTCAAAACGCTGTAGTTTAAAAAGTACGCGTCGGATCGCGTTAACAATGGTTGTTTCGTTATCAGCGAACCCAAATCTATAAGATAATGTCAAAAAATCGCGAAAAAAAAATTAAAAATTTTTCAGTTTTAAAGCAAAGGGGGGACCCTTCTCTATCATTTTTTGGTGCCCATAAAAACGGATGTAGCTTCTAAACTAGTGGTCGTAGCTCAAAATTTTTTAGTTCACCGTAATCAGCAGTCTGATATCTATAAATATAACCTATCAGTTATATAAGATTCGAAAGAATTTAGAAAAAAATATGAATTTTTAAAATTTTCTAAATTTCTGCATTTTTCAAAACGCTGTAGTTTGAAAAGTACGCGTCGGATCGCGTTAACAATGGTTGATTCGTTATCAGCGAACGGAAATCTATAAGATAAGGTCAGAAAATCGCGAAAAAAAAATTAAAAATTTTTCAGTTTTAAAGCAAAGGGGGGACCCTTCTCTATCATTTTTTGGTGCCCATAAAAACGGATGTAGCTTTTAAACTAGTGGTCGTAGCTCAAAATTTTTTAGTTCTCCGTAATCAGCAGACTGAAATCTATAAATATAACTTATCAGTTATATATAATACGAAAAAAATTAGAAAATAATATGAATTTTTAAAATTTTCTAAATTTCTGCAATTTTCAAAACGCTGTAGTTTAAAAAGTACGCGTCGGATCGCGTTAACAATGGTTGTTTCGTTATCAGCGAACCTAAATCTATAAGATAATGTCAAAAAATCGCGAAAAAAAATTAAAAATTTTTCAGTTTTAAAGCAAAGGGGGGACCCTTCTCTATCATTTTTTGGTGCCCATAAAAACGGATGTAGCTTCTAAACTAGTGGTCGTAGCTCAAAATTTTTTAGTTCACCGTAATCAGCAGTCTGATATCTATAAATATAACCTATCAGTTATATAAGATTCGAAAGAATTTAGAAAAAAATATGAATTTTTAAAATTTTCTAAATTTCTGCATTTTTCAAAACGCTGTAGTTTAAAAAGTACGCGTCGGATCGCGTTAACAATGGTTGTTTCGTTATCAGCGAACCAAAATCTATAAGATAATGTCAAAAAATCGCGAAAAAAAATTTCAAAATTTTTCAGTTTTAAAGCAAAGGGGGGACCCTTCTCTATCATTTTTTGGTGGCCATAAAAACGGGTGTAGCTTCTAAACTAGTGGTCGTAGCTCAAAATTTTTTAGTTCTCCGTAATCAGCAGTCTGATATCTATAAATATAACCTATCAGTTATATATAATTCAAAAAAATTAGAAAACAATATGAATTTTAAAATTTTCTAAATTTCTGCGTTTTTCAAAACGCTGTAGTTTAAAAAGTACGCGTCGTATCGCGTTAACAATGGTTGATTCGTTATCAGCGAACCGAAATCTATAAGATAAAGTCAAAAAATCGCGAAAAAAAAATTCAAAATTTTTCAGTTTTAAAGCAAAGGGGGGACCCTTCTCTATCATTTTTTGGTGGCCATAAAAACGGGTGTAGCTTCTAAACTAGTGGTCGTAGCTCAAAATTTTTTAGTTCTCCGTAATCAGCAGTCTGATATCTATAAATATAACCTATCAGTTATATATAATTCAAAAAAATTAGAAAATAATATGAATTTTTAAAATTTTCTAAATTTCTGCGTTTTTCAAAACGCTGTAGTTTAAAAAGTACGCGTCGGATCGCGTTAACAATGGTTGTTTCGTTATCAGCGAACCGAAATCTATAAGATAATGTCAAAAAATCGCGAAAAAAAAATTCAAAATTTTTCAGTTTTAAAGCAAAGGGGGGACCCTTCTCTATCATTTTTTGGTGGCCATAAAAACGGGTGTAGCTTCTAAACTAGTGGTCGTAGCTCAAAATTTTTTAGTTCTCCGTAATCAGCAGTCTGATATCTATAAATATAACCTATCAGTTATATATAATTCAAAAAAATTAGAAAATAATATGAATTTTTAAAATTTTCTAAATTTCTGCGTTTTTCAAAACGCTGTAGTTTAAAAAGTACGCGTCGGATCGCGTTAACAATGGTTGTTTCGTTATCAGCGAACCGAAATCTATAAGATAATGTCAAAAAATCGCGAAAAAAAAATTCAAAATTTTTCAGTTTTAAAGCAAAGGGGGGACCCTTCTCTATCATTTTTTGGTGGCCATAAAAACGGGTGTAGCTTCTAAACTAGTGGTCGTAGCTCAAAATTTTTTAGTTCTCCATAATCAGCAGACTGAAATCTATAAATATAACTTACCAGTTATATATAATTCGAAAAAAATTAGAAAATAATATGAATTTTTCAAATTTTCTAAATTTCTGCAATTTTCAAAACGCTGTAGTTTAAAAAGTACGCGTCGGATCGCGTTAACAATGGTTGATTCGTTATCAGCGAACCAAAATCTATAAGATAATGTCAAAAAATCGCGAAAAAAAATTTCAAAATTTTTCAGTTTTAAAGCAAAGGGGGGACCCTTCTCTATCATTTTTTGGTGGCCATAAAAACGGGTGTAGCTTCCAAACTAGTGGTCGTAGCTCAAAATTTTTTAGTTCTCCATAATCAGCAGACTGAAATCTATAAATATAACTGATAAGTTAAATAAAATTCGAAAAAATTTAGAAAAAAATATGAATTTTTGAAATTTTCTAAATTTCTGCATTTTTCAAAACGCTGTAGTTTGAAAAGTACGCGTCGGATCGCGTTAACAATGGTTGATTCGTTATCAGCGAACGGAAATCTATAAGATAAAGTCAAAAAATCGCGAAAAAAAAATTCAAAATTTTTCAGTTTTAAAGCAAAGGGGGGACCCTTCTCTATCATTTTTTGGTGGCCATAAAAATGGGTGTAGCTTCTAAACTAGTGGTCGTAGCTCAAAATTTTTTAGTTCACCGTAAGCAGCAGTCTGATATCTATAAATATAACCTATCAGTTATATAAGATTCGAAAGAATTTAGAAAAAAATATGAATTTTTAAAATTTTCTAAATTTCTGCATTTTTCAAAACGCTGTAGTTTAAAAAGTACGCGTCGGATCGCGTTAACAATGGTTGATTCGTTATCAGCGAACCCAAATCTATAAGATAAGGTCAAAAAATCGCGAAAAAAAATTTCAAAATTTTTCAGTTTTAAAGCAAAGGGGGGACCCTTCTCTATCATTTTTTGGTGCCCATAAAAACGGGTGTAGCTTCTAAACTAGTGGTCGTAGCTCAAAATTTTTTAGTTCTCCGTAATCAGCAGTCTGATATCTATAAATATAACCTATCAGTTATATATAATTCAAAAAAATTAGAAAATAATATGAATTTTTAAAATTTTCTAAATTTCTGCGTTTTTCAAAACGCTGTAGTTTAAAAAGTACGCGTCGTATCGCGTTAACAATGGTTGATTCGTTATCAGCGAACCGAAATCTATAAGATAAAGACAAAAAATCGCGAAAAAAAAATTCAAAATTTTTCAGTTTTAAAGCAAAGGGGGGACCCTTCTCTATCATTTTTTGGTGGCCATAAAAACGGGTGTAGCTTCTAAACTAGTGGTCGTAGCTCAAAATTTTTTAGTTCTCCGTAATCAGCAGTCTGATATCTATAAATATAACCTATCAGTTATATATAATTCAAAAAAATTAGAAAATAATATGAATTTTTAAAATTTTCTAAATTTCTGCGTTTTTCAAAACGCTGTAGTTTAAAAAGTACGCGTCGGATCGCGTTAACAATGGTTGTTTCGTTATCAGCGAACCGAAATCTATAAGATAATGTCAAAAAATCGCGAAAAAAAAATTCAAAATTTTTCAGTTTTAAAGCAAAGGGGGGACCCTTCTCTATCATTTTTTGGTGGCCATAAAAACGGGTGTAGCTTCTAAACTAGTGGTCGTAGCTCAAAATTTTTTAGTTCTCCGTAATCAGCAGACTGAAATCTATAAATATAACTGATAAGTTAAATAAAATTCGAAAAAATTTAGGAAAAAATATGAATTTTTGAAATTTTCTAAATTTCTGCATTTTTCAAAACGCTGTAGTTTGAAAAGTACGCGTCGGATCGCGTTAACAATGGTTGATTCGTTATCAGCGAGCCGAAATCTATCAGATAATGGCAAAAAATCGCGAAAAAAAATTTCAAAATTTTTCAGTTTTAAAGCAAAGGGGGGACCCTTCTCTATCATTTTTTGGTGGCCATTAAAACGGGTGTAGCTTCCAAACTAGTGGTCGTAGCTCAAAATTTTTTAGTTCTCCATAATCAGCAGACTGAAATCTATAAATATAACTGATAAGTTAAATAAAATTCGAAAAAATTTAGGAAAAAATATGAATTTTTGAAATTTTCTAAATTTCTGCATTTTTCAAAACGCTGTAGTTTGAAAAGTACGCGTCGGATCGCGTTAACAATGGTTGATTCGTTATCAGCGAACGGAAATCTATAAGATAAAGTCAAAAAATCGCGAAAAAAAAATTCAAAATTTTTCAGTTTTAAAGCAAAGGGGGGACGCTTCTCTATCATTTTTTGGTGGTCATAAAAACGGGTGTAGCTTCTAAACTAGTGGTCGTAGCTCAAAATTTTTTAGTTCTCCGTAATCAGCAGACTGAAATCTATAAATATAACTGATAAGTTAAATAAAATTCGAAAAAATTTAGAAAAAAATATGAATTTTTGAAATTTTCTAAATTTCTGCATTTTTCAAAACGCTGTAGTTTGAAAAGTACGCGTCGGATCGCGTTAACAATGGTTGATTCGTTATCAGAGAGCCGAAATCTATCAGATAATGTCAAAAAATCGCGAAAAAAAAATTCAAAATTTTTCAGTTTTGAAGCAAAGGGGGGACCCTTCTCTATCATTTTTTGGTGGCCATAAAAACGGGTGTAGCTTCTAAACTAGTGGTCGTAGCTCAAAATTTTTTAGTTCTCCGTAATCAGCAGACTGAAATCTATAAATATAACTGATAAGTTAAATAAAATTCGAAAAAATTTAGAAAAAAATATGAATTTTTGAAATTTTCTAAATTTCTGCATTTTTCAAAACGCTGTAGTTTGAAAAGTACGCGTCGGATCGCGTTAACAATGGTTGATTCGTTATCAGCGAACGGAAATCTATAAGATAATGTCAAAAAATCGCGAAAAAAAAATTCAAAATTTTTCAGTTTTAAAGCAAAGGGGGGACCCTTCTCTATCATTTTTTGGTGGCCATAAAAATGGGTGTAGCTTCTAAACTAGTGGTCGTAGCTCAAAATTTTTTAGTTCACCGTAATCAGCAGTCTGATATCTATAAATATAACCTATCAGTTATATAAGATTCGAAAGAATTTAGAAAAAAATATGAATTTTTAAAATTTTCTAAATTTCTGCATTTTTCAAAACGCTGTAGTTTAAAAAGTACGCGTCGGATCGCGTTAACAATGGTTGATTCGTTATCAGCGAACCCAAATCTCTAAGATAAGGTCAAAAAATCGCGAAAAAAAATTTCAAAATTTTTCAGTTTTAAAGCAAAGGGGGGACCCTTCTCTATCATTTTTTGGTGGCCATAAAAACGGGTGTAGCTTCCAAACTAGTGGTCGTAGCTCAAAATTTTTTAGTTCTCCATAATCAGCAGACTGAAATCTATAAATATAACTGATAAGTTAAATAAAATTCGAAAAAATTTAGAAAAAAATATGAATTTTTGAAATTTTCTAAATTTCTGCATTTTTCAAAACGCTGTAGTTTGAAAAGTACGCGTCGGATCGCGTTAACAATGGTTGATTCGTTATCAGCGAACGGAAATCTATAAGATAAAGTCAAAAAATCGCGAAAAAAAAATTCAAAATTTTTCAGTTTTAAAGCAAAGGGGGGACCCTTCTCTATCATTTTTTGGTGGCCATAAAAACGGGTGTAGCTTCCAAACTAGTGGTCGTAGCTCAAAATTTTTTAGTTCTCCATAATCAGCAGACTGAAATCTATAAATATAACTGATAAGTTAAATAAAATTCGAAAAAATTTAGGAAAAAATATGAATTTTTGAAATTTTCTAAATTTCTGCATTTTTCAAAACGCTGTAGTTTGAAAAGTACGCGTCGGATCGCGTTAACAATGGTTGATTCGTTATCAGCGAGCCGAAATCTATCAGATAATGGCAAAAAATCGCGAAAAAAAATTTCAAAATTTTTCAGTTTTAAAGCAAAGGGGGGACCCTTCTCTATCATTTTTTGGTGGCCATAAAAACGGGTGTAGCTTCCAAACTAGTGGTCGTAGCTCAAAATTTTTTAGTTCTCCATAATCAGCAGACTGAAATCTATAAATATAACTTATCAGTTATATATAATTCGAAAAAAATTAGAAAATAATATGAATTTTTAAAATTTTCTAAATTTCTGCGTTTTTCAAAACGCTGCAGTTTAAAAAGTACGCGTCGGATCGCGTTAACAATGGTTGATTAAATAAAATTCGAAAAAATTTAGAAAAAAATATGAATTTTTGAAATTTTCTAAATTTCTGCATTTTTCAAAACGCTGTAGTTTGAAAAGTACGCGTCGGATCGCGTTAACAATGGTTGATTCGTTATCAGCGAACGGAAATCTATAAGAAAAAGTCAAAAAATCGCGAAAAAAAAATTCAAAATTTTTCAGTTTTAAAGCAAAGGGGGGACCCTTCTCTATCATTTTTTGGTGGCCATAAAAATGGGTGTAGCTTCTAAACTAGTGGTCGTAGCTCAAAATTTTTTAGTTCACCGTAATCAGCAGTCTGATATCTATAAATATAACCTATCAGTTATATAAGATTCGAAAGAATTTAGAAAAAAATATGAATTTTTAAAATTTTCTAAATTTCTGCATTTTTCAAAACGCTGTAGTTTAAAAAGTACGCGTCGGATCGCGTTAACAATGGTTGATTCGTTATCAGCGAACCCAAGTCTATAAGATAAGGTCAAAAAATCGCGAAAAAAAATTTCAAAATTTTTCAGTTTTAAAGCAAAGGGGGGACCCATCTCTATCATTTTTTGGTGGCCATAAAAACGGGTGTAGCTTCTAAACTAGTGGTCGTAGCTCAAAATTTTTTAGTTCTCCGTAATCAGCAGACTGAAATCTATAAATATAACTGATAAGTTAAGTAAAATTCGAAAAAATTTAGGAAAAAATATGAATTTTTGAAATTTTCTAAATTTCTGCATTTTTCAAAACGCTGTAGTTTGAAAAGTACGCGTCGGATCGCGTTAACAATGATTGATTCGTTATCAGCGAGCCGAAATCTATCAGATAATGGCAAAAAATCGCGAAAAAAAATTTCAAAATTTTTCAGTTTTAAAGCAAAGGGGGGACCCTTCTCTATCATTTTTTGGTGGCCATAAAAACGGGTGTAGCTTCCAAACTAGTGGTCGTAGCTCAAAATTTTTTAGTTCTCCATAATCAGCAGACTGAAATCTATAAATATAACTGATAAGTTAAATAAAATTCGAAAAAATTTAGAAAAAAATATGAATTTTTGAAATTTTCTAAATTTCTGCATTTTTCAAAACGCTGTAGTTTGAAAAGTACGCGTCGGATCGCGTTAACAATGGTTGATTCGTTATCAGCGAACGGAAATCTATAAGAAAAAGTCAAAAAATCGCGAAAAAAAAATTCAAAATTTTTCAGTTTTAAAGCAAAGGGGGGACCCTTCTCTATCATTTTTTGGTGGCCATAAAAATGGGTGTAGCTTCTAAACTAGTGGTCGTAGCTCAAAATTTTTTAGTTCACCGTAATCAGCAGTCTGATATCTATAAATATAACCTATCAGTTATATAAGATTCGAAAGAATTTAGAAAATAATATGAATTTTTCAAATTTTCTAAATTTCTGCAATTTTCAAAACGCTGTAGTTTAAAAAGTACGCGTCGGATCGCGTTAACAATGGTTGATTCGTTATCAGCGAAGCAAAATCTATAAGATAATGTCAAAAAATCGCGAAAAAAAATTTCAAAATTTTTCAGTTTTAAAGCAAAGGGGGGACCCTTCTCTATCATTTTTTGGTGGCCATAAAAACGGGTGTAGCTTTCAAACTAGTGGTCGTAGCTCAAAATTTTTTAGTTTTCCATAATCAGCAGACTGAAATCTATAAATATAACTGATAAGTTAAATAAAATTCGAAAAAATTTAGAAAAAAATATGAATTTTTGAAATTTTCTAAATTTCTGCATTTTTCAAAACGCTGTAGTTTCAAAAGTACGCGTCGGATCGCGTTAACAATGGTTGATTCGTTATCAGCGAACGGAAATCTATAAGATAAAGTCAAAAAATCGCGAAAAAAAAATTCAAAATTTTTCAGTTTTAAAGCAAAGGGGGGACCCTTCTCTATCATTTTTTGGTGGTCATAAAAACCGGTGTAGCTTCTAAACTAGTGGTCGTAGCTCAAAATTTTTTAGTTCTCCGTAATCAGCAGACTGAAATCTATAAATATAACTGATAAGTTAAATAAAATTCGAAAAAATTTAGAAAAAAATATGAATTTTTGAAATTTTCTAAATTTCTGCATTTTTCAAAACGCTGTAGTTTGAAAAGTACGCGTCGGATCGCGTTAACAATGGTTGATTCGTTATCAGAGAGCCGAAATCTATCAGATAACGTCAAAAAATCGCGAAAAAAAAATTCAAAATTTTTCAGTTTTAAAGCAAAGGGGGGACCCTTCTCTATCATTTTTTGGTGGCCATAAAAACGGGTGTAGCTTCCAAACTAGTGGTCGTAGCTCAAAATTTTTTAGTTCTCCATAATCAGCAGACTGAAATCTATAAATATAACTGATAAGTTAAATAAAATTCGAAAAAATTTAGAAAAAAATATGAATTTTTGAAATTTTCTAAATTTCTGCATTTTTCAAAACGCTGTAGTTTGAAAAGTACGCGTCGGATCGCGTTAACAATGGTTGATTCGTTATCAGCGAACGGAAATCTATAAGATAAAGTCAAAAAATCGCGAAAAAAAATTTCAAAATTTTTCAGTTTTAAAGCAAAGGGGGGACCCTTCTCTATCATTTTTTGGTGGCCATAAAAACGGGTGTAGCTTCCAAACTAGTGGTCGTAGCTCAAAATTTTTTAGTTCTCCATAATCAGCAGACTGAAATCTATAAATATAACTGATAAGTTAAATAAAATTCGAAAAAATTTAGAAAAAAATATGAATTTTTGAAATTTTCTAAATTTCTGCATTTTTCAAAACGCTGTAGTTTGAAAAGTACGCGTCGGATCGCGTTAACAATGGTTGTTTCGTTATCAGCGAACCAAAATCTATAAGATAATGTCAAAAAATCGCGAAAAAAAAATTAAAAATTTTTCAGTTTTAAAGCAAAGGGGGGACCCTTCTCTATCATTTTTTGGTGGCCATAAAAACGGGTGTAGCTTCTAAACTAGTAGTCGTAGCTCAAAATTTTTTAGTTCTCCGTAATCAGCAGACTGAAATCTATAAATATAACTTACCAGTTATATATAATTCGAAAAACATTAGAAAATATGAATTTTTAAAATTTTCTAAATTTCTGCATTTTTCAAAACGCTGTAGTTTGAAAAGTACGCGTCGGATCGCGTTAACAATGGTTGATTCGTTATCAGAGAGCCGAAATCTATCAGATAATGTTAAAAAATCGCGAAAAAAAATTTCAAAATTTTTCAGTTTTAAAGCAAAGGGGGGACCCTTCTCTATCATTTTTTGGTGGCCATAAAAACGGGTGTAGCTTCCAAACTAGTGGTCGTAGCTCAAAATTTTTTAGTTCTCCATAATTAGCAGACTGAAATCTATAAATATAACTTACCAGTTATATATAATTCGAAAAACATTAGAAAATATGAATTTTTAAAATTTTCTAAATTTCTGCATTTTTCAAAACGCTGTAGTTTGAAAAGTACGCGTCGGATCGCGTTAACAATGGTTGATTCGTTATCAGAGAGCCGAAATCTATCAGATAATGTCAAAAAATCGCGAAAAAAAAATTCAAAATTTTTCAGTTTTAAAGCAAAGGGGGGACCCTTCTCTATCATTTTTTGGTGGCCATAAAAACGGGTGTAGCTTCCAAACTAGTGGTCGTAGCTCAAAATTTTTTAGTTCTCCATAATCAGCAGACTAAAATCTATAAATATAACTGATAAGTTAAATAAAATTCGAAAAACATTAGAAAATATGAATTTTTAAAATTTTCTAAATTTCTGCATTTTTCAAAACGCTGTAGTTTCAAAAGTACGCGTCGGATCGCGTTAACAATGGTTGATTCGTTATCAGCGAACGGAAATCTATAAGATAAAGTCAAAAAATCGCGAAAAAAAATTTCAAAATTTTTCAGTTTTAAAGCAAAGGGGGGACCCTTCTCTATCATTTTTTGGTGGCCATAAAAACGGGTGTAGCTTCCAAACTAGTGGTCGTAGCTCAAAATTTTTTAGTTCTCCATAATCAGCAGACTGAAATCTATAAATATAACTGATAAGTTAAATAAAATTCGAAAAAATTTAGAAAAAAATATGAATTTTTGAAATTTTCTAAATTTCTGCATTTTTCAAAACGCTGTAGTTTGAAAAGTACGCGTCGGATCGCGTTAACAATGGTTGTTTCGTTATCAGCGAACCAAAATCTATAAGATAATGTCAAAAAATCGCGAAAAAAAAATTAAAAATTTTTCAGTTTTAAAGCAAAGGGGGGACCCTTCTCTATCATTTTTTGGTGGCCATAAAAACGGGTGTAGCTTCTAAACTAGTGGTCGTAGCTCAAAATTTTTTAGTTCTCCGTAATCAGCAGACTGAAATCTATAAATATAACTTACCAGTTATATATAATTCGAAAAACATTAGAAAATATGAATTTTTAAAATTTTCTAAATTTCTGCATTTTTCAAAACGCTGTAGTTTGAAAAGTACGCGTCGGATCGCGTTAACAATGGTTGATTCGTTATCAGAGAGCCGAAATCTATCAGATAATGTCAAAAAATCGCGAAAAAAAAATTCAAAATTTTTCAGTTTTAAAGCAAAGGGGGGACCCTTCTCTATCATTTTTTGGTGGCCATAAAAACGGGTGTAGCTTCCAAACTAGTGGTCGTAGCTCAAAATTTTTTAGTTCTCCATAATCAGCAGACTAAAATCTATAAATATAACTGATAAGTTAAATAAAATTCGAAAAAATTTAGAAAAAAATATGAATTTTTGAAATTTTCTAAATTTCTGCATTTTTCAAAACGCTGTAGTTTCAAAAGTACGCGTCGGATCGCGTTAACAATGGTTGATTCGTTATCAGCGAACGGAAATCTATAAGATAAAGTCAAAAAATCGCGAAAAAAAAATTCAAAATTTTTCAGTTTTAAAGCAAAGGGGGGACCCTTCTCTATCATTTTTTGGTGGTCATAAAAACGGGTGTAGCTTCTAAACTAGTGGTCGTAGCTCAAAATTTTTTAGTTCTCCGTAATCAGCAGACTGAAATCTATAAATATAACTGATAAGTTAAATAAAATTCGAAAAAATTTAGAAAAAAATATGAATTTTTGAAATTTTCTAAATTTCTGCATTTTTCAAAACGCTGTAGTTTGAAAAGTACGCGTCGGTTCGCGTTAACAATGGTTGATTCGTTATCAGCGAACCCAAATCTATAAGATAAGGTCAAAAAATCGCGAAAAAAAATTTCAAAATTTTTCAGTTTTAAAGCAAAGGGGGGACCCTTCTCTATCATTTTTTGGTGGCCATAAAAATGGGTGTAGCTTCTAAACTAGTGGTCGTAGCTCAAAATTTTTTAGTTCACCGTAATCAGCAGTCTGGTATCTATAAATATAACCTATCAGTTATATAAGATTCGAAAGTATTTAGAAAAAAATATGAATTTTTAAAATTTTCTAAATTTCTGCATTTTTCAAAACGCTGTAGTTTCAAAAGTACGCGTCGGATCGCGTTAACAATGGTTGATTCGTTATCAGCGAACGGAAATCTATAAGATAAAGTCAAAAAATCGCAAAAAAAATTCAAAATTTTTCAGTTTTAAAGCAAAGGGGGGACCCTTCTCTATCATTTTTTGGTGGCCATAAAAATGGGTGTAGCTTCTAAACTAGTGGTCGTAGCTCAAATTTTTTTAGTTCACCGTAATCAGCAGTCTGATATCTATAAATATAACCTATCAGTTATATAAGATTCGAAAGTATTTAGAAAAAAATATGAATTTTTAAAATTTTCTAAATTTCTGCATTTTTCAAAACGCTGTAGTTTAAAAAGTACGCGTCGGATCGCGTTAACAATGGTTGATTCGTTATCAGCGAACCGAAATCTATAAGATAATGTCAAAAAATCGCGAAAAAAAATTTCAAAATTTTTCAGTTTTAAAGCAAAGGGGGGACCCTTCTCTATCATTTTTTGGTGGCCATAAAAATGGGTGTAGCTTCTAAACTAGTGGTCGTAGCTCAAAAATTTTTAGTTCTCCGTAATCAGCAGACTGAAATCAATAAATATAACTTATCAGTTATATATAATTCGAAAAAAATTAGAAAATAATATGAATTTTTAAAATTTTCTAAATTTCTGCGTTTTTCAAAATGCTGTAGTTTAAAAAGTACGCGTCGGATCGCGTTAACAATGGTTGTTTCGTTATCAGCGAACCAAAATCTATAAGATAATGTCAAAAAATCGCGAAAAAAAAATTCAAAATTTTTCAGTTTTAAAGCAAAGGGGGGACCCTTCTCTATCATTTTTTGGTGCCCATAAAAACGGATGTAGCTTCCAAACTAGTGGTCGTAGCTCAAAATTTTTTAGTTCTCCATAATCAGCAGACTGAAATCTATAAATATAACTTATCAGTTATATATAATTCGAAAAAAATTAGAAAATAATATGAATTTTTAAAATTTTCTAAATTTCTGCGTTTTTCAAAACGCTGCAGTTTAAAAAGTACGCGTCGGATCGCGTTAACAATGGTTGATTCGTTATCAGCGAACCAAAATCTATAAGATAATGTCAAAAAATCGCGAAAAGAAAATTCAAAATTTTTCAGTTTTAAAGCAAAGGGGGGACCTCTCTCTATCATTTTTTGGTGGCCATAAAAACGGGTGTAGCTTCTAAACTAGTGGTCGTAGCTCAAAATTTTTTAGTTCTCCGTAATCAGCAGACTGAAATCTATAAATATAACTGATAAGTTAAATAAAATTCGAAAAAATTTAGAAAAAAATATGAATTTTTGAAATTTTCTAAATTTCTGCATTTTTCAAAACGCTGTAGTTTGAAAAGTACGCTTCGGATCGCGTTAACAATGGTTGCTTCGTTATCAGCGAACGGAAATCTATAAGATAAAGTCAAAAAATCGCGAAAAAAAAATTCAAAATTTTTCAGTTTTAAAGCAAAGGGGGGACCGTTCTCTATCATTTTTTGGTGGCCATAAAAACGGGTGTAGCTTTCAAACTAGTGGTCGTAGCTCAAAATTTTTTAGTTTTCCATAATCAGCAGACTGAAATCTATAAATGTAACTGATAAGTTAAATAAAATTCGAAAAAATTTAGAAAAAAATATGAATTTTTGAAATTTTCTAAATTTCTGCATTTTTCAAAACGCTGTAGTTTAAAAAGTACGCGTCGGATCGCGTTAACAATGGTTGTTTCGTTATCAGCGAACCAAAATCTATAAGATAATGTCAAAAAATCGCGAAAAAAAAAATTCAAAATTTTTCAGTTTTAAAGCAAAGGGGGGACCCTTCTCTATCATTTTTTGGTGGCCATAAAAATGGGTGTAGCTTCTAAACTAGTGGTCGTAGCTCAAAATTTTTTAGTTCACCGTAATCAGCAGTCTAATATCTATAAATATAACCTATCAGTTATATAAGATTCGAAAGAATTTAGAAAAAAATATGAATTTTTAAAATTTTCTAAATTTCTGCATTTTTCAAAACGCTGTAGTTTAAAAAGTACGCGTCGGATCGCGTTATCAATGGTTAATTCGTTATCAGCGAACCCAAATCTATAAGATAAGGTCAAAAAATCGCGAAAAAAAATTTCAAAATTTTTCAGTTTTAAAGCAAAGGGGGGACCCTTCTCTATCATTTTTTGGTGCCCATAAAAACGGGTGTAGCTTCCAAACTAGTGGTCGTAGCTCAAAATTTTTTAGTTCTCCGTAATCAGCAGACTGAAATCTATAAATATAACTGATAAGTTATATAAAATTCGAAAAAAATTAGAAAATAATATGAATTTTTCAAATTTTCTAAATTTCTGCGTTTTTCAAAACGCTGCCGTTTAAAAAGTACGCGTCGGATCGCGTTAACAATAGTTGATTCGTTATCAGCGAACCCAAATCTGTAAGATAAGGTCAAAAAATCGCGAAAAAAAAATTCAAAATTTTTCAGTTTTAAAGCAAAGGGGGGACCCTTCTCTATCATTTTTTGGTGGCCATAAAAACGGGTGTAGCTTCTAAACTAGTGGTCGTAGCTCAAAATTTTTTAGTTCTCCGTAATCAGCAGTCTGATATCTATAAATATAACCTATCAGTTATATATAATTCAAAAAAATTAGAAAATAATATGAATTTTTCAAATTTTCTAAATTTCTGCGTTTTTCAAAACGCTGTAGTTTAAAAAGTACGCGTCGGATCGCGTTAACAATGGTTGTTTCGTTATCAGCGAACCGAAATCTATAAGATAATGTCAAAAAATCGCGAAAAAAAAATTCAAAATTTTTCAGTTTTAAAGCAAAGGGGGGACCCTTCTCTATCATTTTTTGGTGGCCATAAAAACGGGTGTAGCTTCTAAACTAGTGCTCGTAGCTCAAATTTTTTTAGTTCTCCGTAATCAGCAGACTGAAATCTATAAATATAACTGATAAGTTAGGTAAAATTCGAAAAAATTTAGGAAAAAATATGAATTTTTGAAATTTTCTAAATTTCTGCATTTTTCAAAACGCTGTAGTTTGAAAAGTACGCGTCGGATCGCGTTAACAATGGTTGATTCGTTATCAGCGAGCCGAAATCTATCAGATAATGGCAAAAAATCGCGAAAAAAATTTCAAAATTTTTCAGTTTTAAAGCAATGGGGGGACCCTTCTCTATCATTTTTTGGTGGTCATAAAAACGGGTGTAGCTTCTAAACTAGTGGTCGTAGCTCAAAATTTTTTAGTTCTCCGTAATCAGCAGACTGAAATCTATAAATATAACTGATAAGTTAAATAAAATTCGAAAAAATTTAGAAAAAAATATGAATTTTTGAAATTTTCTAAATTTCTGCATTTTTCAAAACGCTGTAGTTTGAAAAGTACGCGTCGGATCGCGTTAACAATGGTTGATTCGTTATCAGAGAGCCGAAATCTATCAGATAATGTCAAAAAATCGCGAAAAAAAAATTCAAAATTTTTCAGTTTTAAAGCAAAGGGGGGACCCTTCTCTATCATTTTTTGGTGGCCATGAAAACGGGTGTAGCTTCCAAACTAGTGGTCGTAGCTCAAAATTTTTTAGTTCTCCATAATCAGCAGACTGAAATCTATAAATATAACTTACCAGTTATATATAATTCGAAAAAAATTAGAAAATAATATGAATTTTTCAAATTTTCTAAATTTCTGCAATTTTCAAAACGCTGTAGTTTGAAAAGTACGCGTCGGATCGCGTTAACAATGGTTGATTCGTTATCAGCGAACGGAAATCTATTAGATAAAGTCAAAAAATCGCGAAAAAAAATTTCAAAATTTTTCAGTTTTAAAGCAAAGGGGGGACCCTTCTCTATCATTTTTTGGTGGCCATAAAAACGGGTGTAGCTTCTAAACTAGTGGTCGTAGCTCAAAATTTTTTAGTTCTCCGTAATCAGCAGTCTGATATCTATAAATATAACCTATCAGTTATATATAATTCAAAAAAATTAGAAAATAATATGAATTTTTAAAATTTTCTAAATTTCTGCGTTTTTCAAAACGCTGTAGTTTAAAAAGTACGCGTCGTATCGCGTTAACAATGGTTGATTCGTTATCAGCGAACCGAAATCTATAAGATAAAGTCAAAAAATCGCGAAAAAAAAATTCAAAATTTTTCAGTTTTAAAGCAAAGGGGGGACCCTTCTCTATCATTTTTTGGTGGCCATAAAAACGGGTGTAGCTTTCAAACTAGTGGTCGTAGCTCAAAATTTTTTAGTTTTCCATAATCAGCAGACTGAAATCTATAAATATAACTGATAAGTTAAATAAAATTCGAAAAAATTTAGAAAAAAATATGAATTTTTGAAATTTTCTAAATTTCTGCATTTTTCAAAACGCTGTAGTTTGAAAAGTACGCGTCGGATCGCGTTAACAATGGTTGATTCGTTATCAGCGAACGGAAATCTATAAGATAAAGTCAAAAAATCGCGAAAAAAAAATTCAAAATTTTTCAGTTTTAAAGCAAAGGGGGGACCCTTCTCTATCATTTTTTGGTGGCCATAAAAATGGGTGTAGCTTCTAAACTAGTGGTCGTAGCTCAAAAATTTTTAGTTCTCCGTAATCAGCAGACTGAAATCAATAAATATAACTTATCAGTTATATATAATTCGAAAAAAATTAGAAAATAATATGAATTTTTCAAATTTTCTAAATTTCTGCAATTTTCAAAACGCTGTAGTTTAAAAAGCACGCGTCGGATCGCGTTAACAATGGTTGATTCGTTATCAGCGAGCCGAAATCTATCAGATAATGTCAAAAAATCGCGAAAAAAAAATTCAAAATTTTTCAGTTTTAAAGCAAAGGGGGGACCCTTCTCTATCATTTTTTGGTGCCCATAAAAACGGATGTAGCTTCTAAACTATTGGTCGTAGCTCAAAGTTTTTTAGTTCACCGTAATCAGCAGTCTGATATCTATAAATATAACCTATCAGTTATATAAGATTTAAAAGAATTTAGAAAAAAATATGAATTTTTCAAATTTTCTAAATTTCTGCAATTTTCAAAACGCTGTAGTTTGAAAAGTACGCTTCGGATCGCGTTAACAATGGTTGATTCGTTATCAGCGAGCCGAAATCTATCAGATAATGTCAAAAAATCGCGAAAAAAAAATTCAAAATTTTTCAGTTTTAAAGCAAAGGGGGGACCCTTCTCTATCATTTTTTGGTGGCTATAAAAACGAGTGTAGCTTCTAAACTAGTGGTCGTAGCTAGAAATATTTTAGTTCTCCGTAATCAGCAGACTGAAATCTATAAATATAACTTATCAGTTATATATAATTCGAAAAAAATTAGAAAATAATATGAATTTTTAAAATTTTCTAAATTTCTGCGTTTTTCAAAACGCTGCAGTTTAAAAAGTACGCGTCGGATCGCGTTAACAATGGTTGATTCGTTATCAGCGAACCCAAATCTGTAAGATAAGGTCAAAAAATCGCGAAAAAAAATTTCAAAATTTTTCAGTTTTAAAGCAAAGGGGGGACCCTTCTCTATCATTTTTTGGTGTCCATAAAAACGGGTGTAGCTTCCAAACTAGTGGGTGTAGCTCAAAATTTTTTAGTTCTCCGTAATCAGCAGTCTGATATCTATAAATATAACCTATCAGTTATATAAGATTCGAAAGAATTTAGAAAAAAATATGAATTTTTCAAATTTTCTAAATTTCTGCAATTTTCAAAACGCTGTAGTTTGAAAAGTACGCGTCGGATCGCGTTAACAATGGTTGATTCGTTATCAGCGAGCCGAAATCTATCAGATAATGGCAAAAAATCGCGAAAAAAATTTCAAAATTTTTCAGTTTTAAAGCAATGGGGGGACCCTTCTCTATCATTTTTTGGTGGCCATAAAAACGGGTGTAGCTTCCAAACTAGTGGTCGTAGCTCAAAATTTTTTAGTTCTCCATAATCAGCAGACTGAAATCTATAAATATAACTGATAAGTTAAATAAAATTCGAAAAAATTTAGGAAAAAATATGAATTTTTGAAATTTTCTAAATTTCTGCAATTTTCAAAACGCTGTAGTTTAAAAAGTACGCGTCGGATCGCGTTAACAATGGTTGATTCGTTATCAGCGAGCCGAAATCTATCAGATAATGGCAAAAAATCGCGAAAAAAAATTTCAAAATTTTTCAGTTTTAAAGCAAAGGGGGGACCCTTCTCTATCATTTTTTGGTGCCCATAAAAACGGATGTAGCTTCCAAACTAGTGGTCGTAGCTCAAAATTTTTTAGTTCTCCATAATCAGCAGACTGAAATCTATAAATATAACTTATCAGTTATATATAATTCGAAAAAAATTAGAAAATAATATGAATTTTTAAAATTTTCTAAATTTCTGCGTTTTTCAAAACGCTGCAGTTTAAAAAGTACGCGTCGGATCGCGTTAACAATGGTTGATTCGTTATCAGCGAACCAAAATCTATAAGATAATGTCAAAAAATCGCGAAAAGAAAATTCAAAATTTTTCAGTTTTAAAGCAAAGGGGGGACCCTTCTCTATCATTTTTTGGTGGCCATAAAAATGGGTGTAGCTTCTAAACTAGTGGTCGTAGCTCAAAATTTTTTAGTTCACCGTAATCAGCAGTCTGATATCTATAAATATAACCTATCAGTTATATAAGATTCGAAAGAATTTAGAAAAAAATATGAATTTTTAAAATTTTCTAAATTTCTGCATTTTTCAAAACGCTGTAGTTTAAAAAGTACGCGTCGGATCGCGTTAACAATGGTTGATTCGTTATCAGCAAACCCAAATCTCTAAGATAAGGTCAAAAAATCGCGAAAAAAAAATTCAAAATTTTTCAGTTTTAAAGCAAAGGGGGGACCCTTCTCTATCATTTTTTGGTGGCCATAAAAATGGGTGTAGCTTCTAAACTAGTGGTCGTAGCTCAAAATTTTTTAGTTCACCGTAATCAGCAGTCTGATATCTATAAATATAACCTATCAGTTATATAAGATTCGAAAGAATTTAGAAAAAAATATGAATTTTTAAAATTTTCTAAATTTCTGCATTTTTCAAAACGCTGTAGTTTAAAAAGTACGCGTCGGATCGCGTTAACAATGGTTGATTCGTTATCAGCAAACCCAAATCTCTAAGATAAGGTCAAAAAATCGCGAAAAAAAAATTCAAAATTTTTCAGTTTTAAAGCAAAGGGGGGACCCTTCTCTATCATTTTTTGGTGGTCATAAAAACGGGTGTAGCTTCTAAACTAGTGGTCGTAGCTCAAAATTTTTTAGTTCTCCATAATCAGCAGACTGAAATCTATAAATATAACTTACCAGTTATATATAATTCGAAAAAAATTAAAAAATAATATGAATTTTTCAAATTTTCTAAATTTCTGCAATTTTCAAAACGCTGTAGTTTAAAAAGTACGCGTCGGATCGCGTTAACAATGGTTGATTCGTTATCAGCGAACCAAAATCTATAAGATAATGTCAAAAAATCGCGAAAAAAAATTTCAAAATTTTTCAGTTTTAAAGCAAAGGGGGGACGCTTCTCTATCATTTTTTGGTGGTCATAAAAACGGGTGTAGCTTCTAAACTAGTGGTCGTAGCTCAAAATTTTTTAGTTCTCCATAATCAGCAGACTGAAATCTATAAATATAACTTACCAGTTATATATAATTCGAAAAAAATTAGAAAATAATATGAATTTTTCAAATTTTCTAAATTTCTGCAATTTTCAAAACGCTGTAGTTTAAAAAGTACGCGTCGGATCGCGTTAACAATGGTTGATTCGTTATCAGCGAACCAAAATCTATAAGATAATGTCAAAAAATCGCGAAAAAAAATTTCAAAATTTTTCAGTTTTAAAGCAAAGGGGGGACCCTTCTCTATCATTTTTTGGTGGCCATAAAAACGGGTGTAGCTTTCAAACTAGTGGTCGTAGCTCAAAATTTTTTAGTTTTCCATAATCAGCAGACTGAAATCTATAAATATAACTGATAAGTTAAATAAAATTCGAAAAAATTTAGAAAAAAATATGAATTTTTGAAATTTTCTAAATTTCTGCATTTTTCATAACGCTGTAGTTTGAAAAGTACGCGTCGGATCGCGTTAACAATGGTTGATTCGTTATCAGCGAACGGAAATCTATAAGATAAAGTCAAAAAATCGCGAAAAAAAAATTCAAAATTTTTCAGTTTTAAAGCAAAGGGGGGACGCTTCTCTATCATTTTTTGGTGGTCATAAAAACGGGTGTAGCTTCTAAACTAGTGGTCGTAGCTCAAAATTTTTTAGTTCTCCGTAATCAGCAGACTGAAATCTATAAATATAACTGATAAGTTAAATAAAATTCGAAAAAATTTAGGAAAAAATATGAATTTTTGAAATTTTCTAAATTTCTGCATTTTTCAAAACGCTGTAGTTTGAAAAGTACGCGTCGGATCGCGTTAACAATGGTTGTTTCGTTATCAGCGAACCAAAATCTATAAGATAATGTCAAAAAATCGCGAAAAAAAAATTAAAAATTTTTCAGTTTTAAAGCAAAGGGGGGACCCTTCTCTATCATTTTTTGGTGGCCATAAAAACGGGTGTAGCTTCCAAACTAGTGGTCGTAGCTCAAAATTTTTTAGTTCTCCATAATCAGCAGACTGAAATCTATAAACATAACTGATAAGTTAAATAAAATTCGAAAAAATTTAGGAAAAAATATGAATTTTTTAAATTTTCTAAATTTCTGCATTTTTCAAAACGCTGTAGTTTGAAAAGTACGCGTCGGATCGCGTTAACAATGGTTGATTCGTTATCAGCGAACGGAAATCTATAAGATAAAGTCAAAAAATCGCGAAAAAAAAATTCAAAATTTTTCAGTTTTAAAGCAAAGGGGGGACCCTTCTCTATCATTTTTTGCTGGTCATAAAAACGGGTGTAGCTTCCAAACTAGTGGTCGTAGCTCAAAATTTTTTAGTTCTCCATAATCAGCAGACTGAAATCTATAAATATAACTGATAAGTTAAATAAAATTCGAAAAAATTTAGAAAAAAATATGAATTTTTGAAATTTTCTAAATTTCTGCATTTTTCAAAACGCTGTAGTTTGAAAAGTACGCGTCGGATCGCGTTAACAATGGTTGTTTCGTTATCAGCGAACCAAAATCTATAAGATAATGTCAAAAAATCGCGAAAAAAAAATTAAAAATTTTTCAGTTTTAAAGCAAAGGGGGGACCCTTCTCTATCATTTTTTGGTGCCCATAAAAACGGATGTAGCTTCCAAACTAGTGGTCGTAGCTCAAAATTTTTTAGTTCTCCATAATCGGCAGACTGAAATCTATAAATATAACTGATAAGTTAAATAAAATTCGAAAAAATTTAGAAAAAAATATGAATTTTTGAAATTTTCTAAATTTCTGCATTTTTCAAAACGCTGTAGTTTGAAAAGTACGCGTCGGATCGCGTTAACAATGGTTGATTCGTTATCAGCGAACGGAAATCTATAAGATAAAGTAAAAAAATCGCGAAAAAAAATTTCAAAATTTTTCAGTTTTAAAGCAAAGGGGGGACCCTTCTCTATCATTTTTTGGTGGCCATAAAAACGGGTGTAGCTTCCAAACTAGTGGTCGTAGCTCAAAATTTTTTAGTTCTCCGTAATCAGCAGACTGAAATCTATAAATATAACTGATAAGTTAAGTAAAATTCGAAAAAATTTAGGAAAAAATATGAATTTTTGAAATTTTCTAAATTTCTGCATTTTTCAAAACGCTGTAGTTTGAAAAGTACGCGTCGGATCGCGAACAATGGTTGATTCGTTATCAGCGAACCAAAATTTATTGTCAAAAAATCGCGAAAAAAAATTTCAAAATTTTTCAGTTTTAAAGCAAAGGGGGGACCCTTCTCTATCATTTTTTATCGGCCATAAAAACGGGTGTAGCTTCCAAACTAGTGGTCGTAGCTCAAAATTTTTTAGTTCTCCATAATTAGCAGACTGAAATCTATAAATATAACTTACCAGTTATATATAATTCGAAAAACATTAGAAAATATGAATTTTTAAAATTTTCTAAATTTCTGCATTTTTCAAAACGCTGTAGTTTGAAAAGTACGCGTCGGATCGCGTTAACAATGGTTGATTCGTTATCAGAGAGCCGAAATCTATCAGATAATGTCAAAAAATCGCGAAAAAAAAATTCAAAATTTTTCAGTTTTAAAGCAAAGGGGGGACCCTTCTCTATCATTTTTTGGTGGTCATAAAAACGGGTGTAGCTTCTAAACTAGTGGCCGTAGCTCAAAATTTTTTAGTTCTCCGTAATCAGCAGACTGAAATCTATAAATATAACTGATAAGTTAAATAAAATTCGAAAAAATTTAGAAAAAAATATGAATTTTTGAAATTTTCTAAATTTCTGCATTTTTCAAAACGCTGTAGTTTGAAAAGTACGCGTCGGATCGCGTTAACAATGGTTGATTCGTTATCAGCGAACCCAAATCTATAAGATAAGGTCAAAAAATCGCGAAAAAAAATTTCAAAATTTTTCAGTTTTAAGGCAAAGGGGGGACCCTTCTCTATCATTTTTTGGTGGCCATAAAAACGGGTGTAGCTTCTAAACTAGTGGTCGTAGCTCAAATTTTTTTAGTTCTCCGTAATCAGCAGACTGAAATCTATAAATATAACTGATAAGTTAAATAAAATTCGAAAAAATTTAGAAAAAAATATGAATTTTTGAAATTTTCTAAATTTCTGCATTTTTCAAAACGCTGTAGTTTGAAAAGTACGCGTCGGATCGCGTTAACAATGGTTGATTCGTTATCAGAGAGCCGAAATCTATCAGGTAATGTCAAAAAATCGCGAAAAAAAAATTCAAAATTTTTCAGTTTTAAAGCAAAGGGGGGACCCTTCTCTATCATTTTTTGGTGGTCATAAAAACGGGTGTAGCTTCTAAACTAGTGGCCGTAGCTCAAAATTTTTTAGTTCTCCGTAATCAGCAGACTGAAATCTATAAATATAACTGATAAGTTAAATAAAATTCGAAAAAATTTAGAAAAAAATATGAATTTTTGAAATTTTCTAAATTTCTGCATTTTTCAAAACGCTGTAGTTTGAAAAGTACGCGTCGGATCGCGTTAACAATGGTTGATTCGTTATCAGCGAACCCAAATCTATAAGATAAGGTCAAAAAATCGCGAAAAAAAATTTCAAAATTTTTCAGTTTTAAGGCAAAGGGGGGACCCTTCTCTATCATTTTTTGGTGGCCATAAAAACGGGTGTAGCTTCCAAACTAGTGGTCGTAGCTCAAAATTTTTTAGTTCTCCATAATCAGCAGACTAAAATCTATAAATATAACTGATAAGTTAAATAAAATTCGAAAAAATTTAGAAAAAAATATGAATTTTTGAAATTTTCTAAATTTCTGCATTTTTCAAAACGCTGTAGTTTCAAAAGTACGCGTCGGATCGCGTTAACAATGGTTGATTCGTTATCAGCGAACGGAAATCTATAAGATAAAGTCAAAAAATCGCGAAAAAAAAATTCAAAATTTTTCAGTTTTAAAGCAAAGGGGGGACCCTTCTCTATCATTTTTTGGTGGTCATAAAAACGGGTGTAGCTTCTAAACTAGTGGTCGTAGCTCAAAATTTTTTAGTTCTCCGTAATCAGCAGACTGAAATCTATAAATATAACTGATAAGTTAAATAAAATTCGAAAAAATTTAGAAAAAAATATGAATTTTTGAAATTTTCTAAATTTCTGCATTTTTCAAAACGCTGTAGTTTGAAAAGTACGCGTCGGATCGCGTTAACAATGGTTGATTCGTTATCAGAGAGCCGAAATCTATCAGGTAATGTCAAAAAATCGCGAAAAAAAAATTCAAAATTTTTCAGTTTTAAAGCAAAGGGGGGACCCTTCTCTATCATTTTTTGGTGGTCATAAAAACGGGTGTAGCTTCTAAACTAGTGGTCGTAGCTCAAAATTTTTTAGTTCTCCATAATCAGCAGACTGAAATCTATAAATATAACTTACCAGTTATATATAATTCGAAAAAAATTAAAAAATAATATGAATTTTTCAAATTTTCTAAATTTCTGCAATTTTCAAAACGCTGTAGTTTAAAAAGTACGCGTCGGATCGCGTTAACAATGGTTGATTCGTTATCAGCGAACCCAAATCTATAAGATAAGGTCAAAAAATCGCGAAAAAAAATTTCAAAATTTTTCAGTTTTAAGGCAAAGGGGGGACCCTTCTCTATCATTTTTTGGTGGCCATAAAAACGGGTGTAGCTTCCAAACTAGTGGTCGTAGCTCAAAATTTTTTAGTTCTCCATAATCAGCAGACTAAAATCTATAAATATAACTGATAAGTTAAATAAAATTCGAAAAAATTTAGAAAAAAATATGAATTTTTGAAATTTTCTAAATTTCTGCATTTTTCAAAACGCTGTAGTTTCAAAAGTACGCGTCGGATCGCGTTAACAATGGTTGATTCGTTATCAGCGAACGGAAATCTATAAGATAAAGTCAAAAAATCGCGAAAAAAAAATTCAAAATTTTTCAGTTTTAAAGCAAAGGGGGGACCCTTCTCTATCATTTTTTGGTGGTCATAAAAACGGGTGTAGCTTCTAAACTAGTGGTCGTAGCTCAAAATTTTTTAGTTCTCCGTAATCAGCAGACTGAAATCTATAAATATAACTGATAAGTTAAATAAAATTCGAAAAAATTTAGAAAAAAATATGAATTTTTGAAATTTTCTAAATTTCTGCATTTTTCAAAACGCTGTAGTTTGAAAAGTACGCGTCGGATCGCGTTAACAATGGTTGATTCGTTATCAGAGAGCCGAAATCTATCAGGTAATGTCAAAAAATCGCGAAAAAAAAATTCAAAATTTTTCAGTTTTAAAGCAAAGGGGGGACCCTTCTCTATCATTTTTTGGTGGTCATAAAAACGGGTGTAGCTTCTAAACTAGTGGTCGTAGCTCAAAATTTTTTAGTTCTCCATAATCAGCAGACTGAAATCTATAAATATAACTTACCAGTTATATATAATTCGAAAAAAATTAAAAAATAATATGAATTTTTCAAATTTTCTAAATTTCTGCAATTTTCAAAACGCTGTAGTTTAAAAAGTACGCGTCGGATCGCGTTAACAATGGTTGATTCGTTATCAGCGAACCAAAATCTATAAGATAATGTCAAAAAATCGCGAAAAAAAATTTCAAAATTTTTCAGTTTTAAAGCAAAGGGGGGACGCTTCTCTATCATTTTTTGGTGGTCATAAAAACGGGTGTAGCTTCTAAACTAGTGGTCGTAGCTCAAAATTTTTTAGTTCTCCATAATCAGCAGACTGAAATCTATAAATATAACTTACCAGTTATATATAATTCGAAAAAAATTAGAAAATAATATGAATTTTTCAAATTTTCTAAATTTCTGCAATTTTCAAAACGCTGTAGTTTAAAAAGTACGCGTCGGATCGCGTTAACAATGGTTGATTCGTTATCAGCGAACCAAAATCTATAAGATAATGTCAAAAAATCGCGAAAAAAAATTTCAAAATTTTTCAGTTTTAAAGCAAAGGGGGGACCCTTCTCTATCATTTTTTGGTGGCCATAAAAACGGGTGTAGCTTTCAAACTAGTGGTCGTAGCTCAAAATTTTTTAGTTTTCCATAATCAGCAGACTGAAATCTATAAATATAACTGATAAGTTAAATAAAATTCGAAAAAATTTAGAAAAAAATATGAATTTTTGAAATTTTCTAAATTTCTGCATTTTTCATAACGCTGTAGTTTGAAAAGTACGCGTCGGATCGCGTTAACAATGGTTGATTCGTTATCAGCGAACGGAAATCTATAAGATAAAGTCAAAAAATCGCGAAAAAAAAATTCAAAATTTTTCAGTTTTAAAGCAAAGGGGGGACGCTTCTCTATCATTTTTTGGTGGTCATAAAAACGGGTGTAGCTTCTAAACTAGTGGTCGTAGCTCAAAATTTTTTAGTTCTCCGTAATCAGCAGACTGAAATCTATAAATATAACTGATAAGTTAAATAAAATTCGAAAAAATTTAGGAAAAAATATGAATTTTTGAAATTTTCTAAATTTCTGCATTTTTCAAAACGCTGTAGTTTGAAAAGTACGCGTCGGATCGCGTTAACAATGGTTGTTTCGTTATCAGCGAACCAAAATCTATAAGATAATGTCAAAAAATCGCGAAAAAAAAATTAAAAATTTTTCAGTTTTAAAGCAAAGGGGGGACCCTTCTCTATCATTTTTTGGTGGCCATAAAAACGGGTGTAGCTTCCAAACTAGTGGTCGTAGCTCAAAATTTTTTAGTTCTCCATAATCAGCAGACTGAAATCTATAAACATAACTGATAAGTTAAATAAAATTCGAAAAAATTTAGGAAAAAATATGAATTTTTTAAATTTTCTAAATTTCTGCATTTTTCAAAACGCTGTAGTTTGAAAAGTACGCGTCGGATCGCGTTAACAATGGTTGATTCGTTATCAGCGAACGGAAATCTATAAGATAAAGTCAAAAAATCGCGAAAAAAAAATTCAAAATTTTTCAGTTTTAAAGCAAAGGGGGGACCCTTCTCTATCATTTTTTGCTGGTCATAAAAACGGGTGTAGCTTCCAAACTAGTGGTCGTAGCTCAAAATTTTTTAGTTCTCCATAATCAGCAGACTGAAATCTATAAATATAACTGATAAGTTAAATAAAATTCGAAAAAATTTAGAAAAAAATATGAATTTTTGAAATTTTCTAAATTTCTGCATTTTTCAAAACGCTGTAGTTTGAAAAGTACGCGTCGGATCGCGTTAACAATGGTTGTTTCGTTATCAGCGAACCAAAATCTATAAGATAATGTCAAAAAATCGCGAAAAAAAAATTAAAAATTTTTCAGTTTTAAAGCAAAGGGGGGACCCTTCTCTATCATTTTTTGGTGCCCATAAAAACGGATGTAGCTTCCAAACTAGTGGTCGTAGCTCAAAATTTTTTAGTTCTCCATAATCGGCAGACTGAAATCTATAAATATAACTGATAAGTTAAATAAAATTCGAAAAAATTTAGAAAAAAATATGAATTTTTGAAATTTTCTAAATTTCTGCATTTTTCAAAACGCTGTAGTTTGAAAAGTACGCGTCGGATCGCGTTAACAATGGTTGATTCGTTATCAGCGAACGGAAATCTATAAGATAAAGTAAAAAAATCGCGAAAAAAAATTTCAAAATTTTTCAGTTTTAAAGCAAAGGGGGGACCCTTCTCTATCATTTTTTGGTGGCCATAAAAACGGGTGTAGCTTCCAAACTAGTGGTCGTAGCTCAAAATTTTTTAGTTCTCCGTAATCAGCAGACTGAAATCTATAAATATAACTGATAAGTTAAGTAAAATTCGAAAAAATTTAGGAAAAAATATGAATTTTTGAAATTTTCTAAATTTCTGCATTTTTCAAAACGCTGTAGTTTGAAAAGTACGCGTCGGATCGCGAACAATGGTTGATTCGTTATCAGCGAACCAAAATTTATTGTCAAAAAATCGCGAAAAAAAATTTCAAAATTTTTCAGTTTTAAAGCAAAGGGGGGACCCTTCTCTATCATTTTTTATCGGCCATAAAAACGGGTGTAGCTTCCAAACTAGTGGTCGTAGCTCAAAATTTTTTAGTTCTCCATAATTAGCAGACTGAAATCTATAAATATAACTTACCAGTTATATATAATTCGAAAAACATTAGAAAATATGAATTTTTAAAATTTTCTAAATTTCTGCATTTTTCAAAACGCTGTAGTTTGAAAAGTACGCGTCGGATCGCGTTAACAATGGTTGATTCGTTATCAGAGAGCCGAAATCTATCAGATAATGTCAAAAAATCGCGAAAAAAAAATTCAAAATTTTTCAGTTTTAAAGCAAAGGGGGGACCCTTCTCTATCATTTTTTGGTGGTCATAAAAACGGGTGTAGCTTCTAAACTAGTGGCCGTAGCTCAAAATTTTTTAGTTCTCCGTAATCAGCAGACTGAAATCTATAAATATAACTGATAAGTTAAATAAAATTCGAAAAAATTTAGAAAAAAATATGAATTTTTGAAATTTTCTAAATTTCTGCATTTTTCAAAACGCTGTAGTTTGAAAAGTACGCGTCGGATCGCGTTAACAATGGTTGATTCGTTATCAGCGAACCCAAATCTATAAGATAAGGTCAAAAAATCGCGAAAAAAAATTTCAAAATTTTTCAGTTTTAAGGCAAAGGGGGGACCCTTCTCTATCATTTTTTGGTGGCCATAAAAACGGGTGTAGCTTCTAAACTAGTGGTCGTAGCTCAAATTTTTTTAGTTCTCCGTAATCAGCAGACTGAAATCTATAAATATAACTGATAAGTTAAATAAAATTCGAAAAAATTTAGAAAAAAATATGAATTTTTGAAATTTTCTAAATTTCTGCATTTTTCAAAACGCTGTAGTTTGAAAAGTACGCGTCGGATCGCGTTAACAATGGTTGATTCGTTATCAGAGAGCCGAAATCTATCAGGTAATGTCAAAAAATCGCGAAAAAAAAATTCAAAATTTTTCAGTTTTAAAGCAAAGGGGGGACCCTTCTCTATCATTTTTTGGTGGTCATAAAAACGGGTGTAGCTTCTAAACTAGTGGCCGTAGCTCAAAATTTTTTAGTTCTCCGTAATCAGCAGACTGAAATCTATAAATATAACTGATAAGTTAAATAAAATTCGAAAAAATTTAGAAAAAAATATGAATTTTTGAAATTTTCTAAATTTCTGCATTTTTCAAAACGCTGTAGTTTGAAAAGTACGCGTCGGATCGCGTTAACAATGGTTGATTCGTTATCAGCGAACCCAAATCTATAAGATAAGGTCAAAAAATCGCGAAAAAAAATTTCAAAATTTTTCAGTTTTAAGGCAAAGGGGGGACCCTTCTCTATCATTTTTTGGTGGCCATAAAAACGGGTGTAGCTTCCAAACTAGTGGTCGTAGCTCAAAATTTTTTAGTTCTCCATAATCAGCAGACTAAAATCTATAAATATAACTGATAAGTTAAATAAAATTCGAAAAAATTTAGAAAAAAATATGAATTTTTGAAATTTTCTAAATTTCTGCATTTTTCAAAACGCTGTAGTTTCAAAAGTACGCGTCGGATCGCGTTAACAATGGTTGATTCGTTATCAGCGAACGGAAATCTATAAGATAAAGTCAAAAAATCGCGAAAAAAAAATTCAAAATTTTTCAGTTTTAAAGCAAAGGGGGGACCCTTCTCTATCATTTTTTGGTGGTCATAAAAACGGGTGTAGCTTCTAAACTAGTGGTCGTAGCTCAAAATTTTTTAGTTCTCCGTAATCAGCAGACTGAAATCTATAAATATAACTGATAAGTTAAATAAAATTCGAAAAAATTTAGAAAAAAATATGAATTTTTGAAATTTTCTAAATTTCTGCATTTTTCAAAACGCTGTAGTTTGAAAAGTACGCGTCGGATCGCGTTAACAATGGTTGATTCGTTATCAGCGAACCCAAATCTATAAGATAAGGTCAAAAAATCGCGAAAAAAAATTTCAAAATTTTTCAGTTTTAAGGCAAAGGGGGGACCCTTCTCTATCATTTTTTGGTGGCCATAAAAACGGGTGTAGCTTCCAAACTAGTGGTCGTAGCTCAAAATTTTTTAGTTCTCCATAATCAGCAGACTAAAATCTATAAATATAACTGATAAGTTAAATAAAATTCGAAAAAATTTAGAAAAAAATATGAATTTTTGAAATTTTCTAAATTTCTGCATTTTTCAAAACGCTGTAGTTTGAAAAGTACGCGTCGGATCGCGTTAACAATGGTTGATTCGTTATCAGCGAACGGAAATCTATAAGATAAAGTCAAAAAATCGCGAAAAAAAAATTCAAAATTTTTCAGTTTTAAAGCAAAGGGGGGACCCTTCTCTATCATTTTTTGGTGGTCATAAAAACGGGTGTAGCTTCTAAACTAGTGGTCGTAGCTCAAAATTTTTTAGTTCTCCGTAATCAGCAGACTGAAATCTATAAATATAACTGATAAGTTAAATAAAATTCGAAAAAATTTAGAAAAAAATATGAATTTTTGAAATTTTCTAAATTTCTGCATTTTTCAAAACGCTGTAGTTTGAAAAGTACGCGTCGGATCGCGTTAACAATGGTTGATTCGTTATCAGCGAACCCAAATCTATAAGATAAGGTCAAAAAATCGCGAAAAAAAATTTCAAAATTTTTCAGTTTTAAGGCAAAGGGGGGACCCTTCTCTATCATTTTTTGGTGGCCATAAAAACGGGTGTAGCTTCCAAACTAGTGGTCGTAGCTCAAAATTTTTTAGTTCTCCATAATCAGCAGACTAAAATCTATAAATATAACTGATAAGTTAAATAAAATTCGAAAAAATTTAGAAAAAAATATGAATTTTTGAAATTTTCTAAATTTCTGCATTTTTCAAAACGCTGTAGTTTCAAAAGTACGCGTCGGATCGCGTTAACAATGGTTGATTCGTTATCAGCGAACGGAAATCTATAAGATAAAGTCAAAAAATCGCGAAAAAAAAATTCAAAATTTTTCAGTTTTAAAGCAAAGGGGGGACCCTTCTCTATCATTTTTTGGTGGTCATAAAAACGGGTGTAGCTTCTAAACTAGTGGTCGTAGCTCAAAATTTTTTAGTTCTCCGTAATCAGCAGACTGAAATCTATAAATATAACTGATAAGTTAAATAAAATTCGAAAAAATTTAGAAAAAAATATGAATTTTTGAAATTTTCTAAATTTCTGCATTTTTCAAAACGCTGTAGTTTGAAAAGTACGCGTCGGATCGCGTTAACAATGGTTGATTCGTTATCAGAGAGCCGAAATCTATCAGGTAATGTCAAAAAATCGCGAAAAAAAAATTCAAAATTTTTCAGTTTTAAAGCAAAGGGGGGACCCTTCTCTATCATTTTTTGGTGGTCATAAAAACGGGTGTAGCTTCTAAACTAGTGGTCGTAGCTCAAAATTTTTTAGTTCTCCGTAATCAGCAGACTGAAATCTATAAATATAACTGATAAGTTAAATAAAATTCGAAAAAATTTAGAAAAAAATATGAATTTTTGAAATTTTCTAAATTTCTGCATTTTTCAAAACGCTGTAGTTTGAAAAGTACGCGTCGGATCGCGTTAACAATGGTTGATTCGTTATCAGAGAGCCGAAATCTATCAGGTAATGTCAAAAAATCGCGAAAAAAAAATTCAAAATTTTTCAGTTTTAAAGCAAAGGGGGGACCCTTCTCTATCATTTTTTGGTGGTCATAAAAACGGGTGTAGCTTCTAAACTAGTGGTCGTAGCTCAAAATTTTTTAGTTCTCCGTAATCAGCAGACTGAAATCTATAAATATAACTGATAAGTTAAATAAAATTCGAAAAAATTTAGAAAAAAATATGAATTTTTGAAATTTTCTAAATTTCTGCATTTTTCAAAACGCTGTAGTTTGAAAAGTACGCGTCGGATCGCGTTAACAATGGTTGATTCGTTATCAGCGAACCCAAATCTATAAGATAAGGTCAAAAAATCGCGAAAAAAAATTTCAAAATTTTTCAGTTTTAAGGCAAAGGGGGGACCCTTCTCTATCATTTTTTGGTGGCCATAAAAACGGGTGTAGCTTCCAAACTAGTGGTCGTAGCTCAAAATTTTTTAGTTCTCCATAAATAATCAGCAGACTGAAATCTATAAATATAACTTACCAGTTATATATAATTCGAAAAAAATTAGAAAATAATATGAATTTTTCAAATTTTCTAAATTTCTGCAATTTTTAAAACGCTGTAGTTTAAAAAGTACGCGTCGGATCGCGTTAACAATGGTTGATTCGTTATCAGTGAACCAAAATCTATAAGATAATGTCAAAAAATCGCGAAAAAAAATTTCAAAATTTTTCAGTTTTAAAGCAAAGGGGGGACCCTTCTCTATCATTTTTTGGTGGCCATAAAAATGGGTGTAGCTTCTAAACTAGTGGTCGTAGCTCAAAATTTTTTAGTTCACCGTAATCAGCAGTCTGGTATCTATAAATATAACCTATCAGTTATATAAGATTCGAAAGTATTTAGAAAAAAATATGAATTTTTAAAATTTTCTAAATTTCTGCATTTTTCAAAACGCTGTAGTTTCAAAAGTACGCGTCGGATCGCGTTAACAATGGTTGATTCGTTATCAGCGAACGGAAATCTATAAGATAAAGTCAAAAAATCGCGAAAAAAAATTCAAAATTTTTCAGTTTTAAAGCAAAGGGGGGACCCTTCTCTATCATTTTTTGGTGGCCATAAAAATGGGTGTAGCTTCTAAACTAGTGGTCGTAGCTCAAATTTTTTTAGTTCACCGTAATCAGCAGTCTGATATCTATAAATATAACCTATCAGTTATATAAGATTCGAAAGTATTTAGAAAAAAATATGAATTTTTAAAATTTTCTAAATTTCTGCATTTTTCAAAACGCTGTAGTTTAAAAAGTACGCGTCGGATCGCGTTAACAATGGTTGATTCGTTATCAGCGAACCGAAATCTATAAGATAATGTCAAAAAATCGCGAAAAAAAATTTCAAAATTTTTCAGTTTTAAAGCAAAGGGGGGACCCTTCTCTATCATTTTTTGGTGGCCATAAAAATGGGTGTAGCTTCTAAACTAGTGGTCGTAGCTCAAAAATTTTTAGTTCTCCGTAATCAGCAGACTGAAATCAATAAATATAACTTATCAGTTATATATAATTCGAAAAAAATTAGAAAATAATATGAATTTTTAAAATTTTCTAAATTTCTGCGTTTTTCAAAATGCTGTAGTTTAAAAAGTACGCGTCGGATCGCGTTAACAATGGTTGTTTCGTTATCAGCGAACCAAAATCTATAAGATAATGTCAAAAAATCGCGAAAAAAAAATTCAAAATTTTTCAGTTTTAAAGCAAAGGGGGGACCCTTCTCTATCATTTTTTGGTGCCCATAAAAACGGATGTAGCTTCCAAACTAGTGGTCGTAGCTCAAAATTTTTTAGTTCTCCATAATCAGCAGACTGAAATCTATAAATATAACTTATCAGTTATATATAATTCGAAAAAAATTAGAAAATAATATGAATTTTTCAAAGTTTCTAAATTTCTGCAATTTTCAAAACGCTGTAGTTTAAAAAGTACGCGTCGGATCGCGTTAACAATGGTTGATTCGTTATCAGCGAACGGAAATCTATAAGATAAAGTCAAAAAATCGCGAAAAAAAATTCAAAATTTTTCAGTTTTAAAGCAAAGGGGGGACCCTTCTCTATCATTTTTTGGTGGCCATAAAAACGGGTGTAGCTTCCAAACTAGTGGTCGTAGCTCAAAATTTTTTAGTTCTTCATAATCAGCAGACTGAAATCTATAAATATAACTGATTAGTTAAATAAAATTCGAAAAAATTTAGAAAAAAATATGAATTTTTGAAATTTTCTAAATTTCTGCATTTTTCAAAACGCTGTAGTTTGAAAAGTACGCGTCGGATCGCGTTAACAATGGTTGTTTCGTTATCAGCGAACCAAAATCTATAAGATAATGTCAAAAAATCGCGAAAAAAAAATTAAAAATTTTTCAGTTTTAAAGCAAAGGGGGGACCCTTCTCTATCATTTTTTGGTGGTCATAAAAACGGGTGTAGCTTCTAAACTAGTGGTCGTAGCTCAAAATTTTTTAGTTCTCCGTAATCAGCAGACTGAAATCTATAAATATAACTGATAAGTTAAGTAAAATTCGAAAAAATTTAGGAAAAAATATGAATTTTTGAAATTTTCTAAATTTCTGCATTTTTCAAAACGTTGTAGTTTGAAAAGTACGCGTCGGATCGCGTTAAAAATGGTTGATTCGTTATCAGCGAGCCGAAATCTATAAGATAATGTCAAAAAATCGCGAAAAAAAATTTCAAAATTTTTCAGTTTTAAAGCAAAGGGGGGACCCTTCTCTATCATTTTTTGGTGGCCATAAAAACGGGTGTAGCTTTCAAACTAGTGGTCGTAGCTCAAAATTTTTTAGTTTTCCATAATCAGCAGACTGAAATCTATAAATATAACTGATAAGTTAAATAAAATTCGAAAAAATTTAGAAAAAAATATGAATTTTTGAAATTTTCTAAATTTCTGCATTTTTCAAAACGCTGTAGTTTGAAAAGTACGCGTCGGATCGCGTTAACAATGGTTGATTCGTTATCAGCGAACGGAAATCTATAAGATAAAGTCAAAAAATCGCGAAAAAAAAATTCAAAATTTTTCAGTTTTAAAGCAAAGGGGGGACCCTTCTCTATCATTTTTTGGTGGCCATAAAAATGGGTGTAGCTTCTAAACTAGTGGTCGTAGCTCAAAATTTTTTAGTTCACCGTAATCAGCAGTCTGATATCTATAAATATAACCTATCAGTTATATAAGATTCGAAAGAATTTAGAAAAAAATATGAATTTTTGAAATTTTCTAAATTTCTGCATTTTTCAAAACGCTGTAGTTTGAAAAGTACGCGTCGGATCGCGTTAACAATGGTTGATTCGTTATCAGCGAACGGAAATCTATAAGATAATGTCAAAAAATCGCGAAAAAAAAATTCAAAATTTTTCAGTTTTAAAGCAAAGGGGGGACCCTTCTCTATCATTTTTTGGTGGCCATAAAAACGGGCGTAGCTTCTAAACTGGTGGTCGTAGCTCAAAATTTTTTAGTTCTCCGTAATCAGCAGACCAATATCTATAAATTCAACCTATCAGTTATATAAAATTCGAAAAAATTTAGAAAATAACATGAATTTTTCAAATTTCTGAAATTTTCAAAACGCTGTAGTTTAAAAAGTACGCGTCAGATCGCGTTAACAATGGTTGATTCGTAAGTCATATTTGCGCGTATCGCGTCATTTCATGAATCAACAGGTGTCTTAAATAAATCCTTTGAATTTTGGTGCAAATTTATAAACTCATCAATAAAATTAAGTTAAATTAGTGCTCAATTGTGATATTAATAAATTTAAGTGGTTACTTTTGATGAAAACTGTTGGGAAAACCTCCTGGATAAGAGGAAAATTCTACCACACGCTACATTGAAATGCAAGGTAATTTTTAAGAAAATACGATATCACGTTACGCTGTGTATTTTCATTATTAATATTAAATTCAGCGTAAACACGCGTGGAAAACTTATTTTTGTAAGTCTAGGAATTCAAGAAAATTCACTAAACGCTTAGCTGCCTGCCATCTTAAAACAAATGCAAGCAGTGAATCAGACGATAAGCTAGCCAGCATTGTTATGCTAATATTTTTTATACAATTATTTTGTTTTCAAATATGTAAATTGGATGTAATTTAAAGAAAAGTTAAAATATGTCAGTGGCGTACCCAGAAATTTTTAAAGGGGGTGCACTTTTGACAAGTAAAAAACAAATGTATTTCTACTTCGATTTAAACAAAATCAACTTAAAAATTTCATTCATTTTATTTCTTTTAATTATTTGCCAGTGATGTGTGCACGTGTGTCCAACCCCCTCCTCTCCTCGAGTACGCCAGTGGTTTTCCACTTTCCATCGTAATTTAAAAAAAAATGTGATAAAGCGAGTGCAAGCTGTTTCCTGATTTCTTTTTTCGATTTTTGATGAAAATTAAAGAAGAGTGAGCATAAAAAATTATAATTTTGAAAATGTCGTTGAAAATATAAATAAATATACGTTAAATTATAGGCGCCATTATAACGGTATAATTTTTTTAGGAACTTTTTGATTTAAAAAATATTATTTTAGTCGAATTTTGAGTCGAAAAAATATTGTTTTATTGTTATAAATATTTTTACAAAATTTTGTCTCTATATTTAATAGACCAGGGTAGAATTATGGAAAATTTTAAGGGAAACCTTGGAAATAATTTTTTTATTGTTTATGATATTTTTACAAAATTTTCCACATGAAACTTGAGAAAATTCATGTTTTTATAAGTAATTTCGTATTTTAGTCATTATTTTAGAAATTTGAGTTACAAAATTGATAATAACTTTTTTATTTTTACAAACTTTTGTATATTTGTTTATGATATTCCAATTTATCATTATTAAAATTTTCGTTAAAAAAATCCAACAGAAACCTGGAAAACTGTTGATTTTGTAAGTTATTTCTTGTTTTTTAACGACTCGAGTTATAAAATTGTGAATAACTGATTTATTCTTGTTAATGTTTATACCAAATTTTGCAAGCGTATTTATGATACTAAGTACTATTTAATAACGGTAAAATTCTTGTCGGAAAATTCCAATGGAAACGTGTGAAAATTCACGATTTTAATATTATTTTGATAATCGAGTTACAAAATTGTTAATAACTTTATTATTGTTATAAATATTTTCACAAAATTTTGTCCAATTAATTTAACATACTATAGTAAAATAATGAAATACGTTTAACTGGAAAATTTTAATGAAACCTTTGTACTTTGTGTTTTTTCTGAAGAAAATCAAAATTTTAGGTACTAGTTTCACAATTTGAGCTAGGAAATGATTAATAACTTTTTTATTAATTACGGTGGAAAGTGGAAAAACCACTGGCGTACCCAAAATCAGTAATTTTTTCAGATTTTATTTTTTTAATCGAAAAGAAAAAAAAAGTGTATGGGCTCATATTTTTTTATATTTTGTCACACATGATGCAGTCCTTAGTAAAACTGCATAATAAGTTTTTTCAAAATTAGACCAGAAGACAAGAAATCAGTTACATTTTCACATTTTATTTTTTTTAATCGAAAACAAAAAAAAATGTAAGGGCTCAATTTTTTTATATTTTGTTACACATAATTTTTTTTCGATTAAAAAAATAAAATGTTAAAATTGACTGATTTTTTAATTTAACAACTATGAATATTCTAATTTCATTTTTTTTTTTTATTTTCAGGTCGTGGGTAAAGTATTTCTCAAAGGCTTTTACACGTTTCAAAAGGTTAATGACATTTTTTGAAACTCTGGAATTAGTTAGAAAGTATATTTTCAATTTTCATATCGTTGTTTTGGTGGGATGAATCCAGAAAATATGATCACATCGAGTCACCACATATTCAGGAGGAAGTCACAAAATTGTCCACCCTATCCTTGGATTTATTTCAAAAGTATGATTAGAAGTAAAAAAGAATCAAAATGTTTTATTGATGTATAGTTTTAATTTTTTTTCAATTTATAGGTCGAAGGCTACACCATGAAAAAAGAGGCAATCAAAAAATGTGAGGAGTGCGCGTACGTGAGTGGTAATTCAAAATTCGGAGACTTTAAAAAAGTGCAGTCAAAACTTTTGAAAGAGCGGAGTATAATTAAAAATTCATTATTAAAGAACTAAGTTCCGCGAGTTAAGTGTTTAAAAAATGATTCGTTCCGTAATAAATTAAGTGGTGGACTAAAATCGTTATTTTTTGGATGTCATGAGCAGCTGAATGGAATAACGCAAGTTCCAAGACTTCTAAGGTTGGTATTTCAAATTTTTTTAATGTTTTACTTTAAAAATAAAAAAAACCAAGTTTTCAAAATTTAGTAAAAATAGAACAAAATCTAATTATATTCTTTTTTAAATTTCAGATCGTGGGTAAAGCACTTTCTAAAGGCTTTTGCACGACTAAAAGGTTAGTGGTATTTTTTTAAAAAAACTCTGAAATTATTTCAATATTATTTATGAATTTTCTACCGAACGTCTGCAGAAACGTCAATTTTTCACCGGAAAATTGGGAAAATTCATATCTCGGTTAAATTACACCTGAAAAAAAATAAAATTTACCGTTTTATTAGATTTCAACAAAGAATCCAAATTTTCTTTTTTCAAAAAAACGAAATATTTTGAAAATCTAAAAAAAAATCAGAAATTTTTTTTGATATTTTTTTAGATCTGATTCGGATGCCTTTTTTAAATCTTAAGTTAAAATGTTTTTGTATTTTTTCCTGCGACCGAAATTAGGCGAGATTTGATTATGAATTTTTCAAATTTTCAAAATTTCTGTAATTTTCAAAACGCTGTAGATTAAAAAGTTCGCGTCGGATCGCGTTAACAATGGTTGATTCGTTATCAGCGAACCGAAATCTATAAGATACAGTCAAAAAATCGCGAAAAAAAAATTCAAAATTTTTCAGTTTTAAAGCAAAGGGGGGACCCTTCTCTATCATTTTTTGGTGCCCATAAAAACGGGTGTAGCTTCTAAACTAGTGGTCGTAGCTCAAAATTTTTTAGTTCTCCGTAATCAGCAGTCTGATATCTATAAATATAACCTATCAGTTATATATAATTCAAAAAAATTAGAAAATAATATGAATTTTTAAAATTTTCTAAATTTCTGCGTTTTTCAAAACGCTGTAGTTTAAAAAGTACGCGTCGTATCGCGTTAACAATGGTTGATTCGTTATCAGCGAACCGAAATCTATAAGATAATGTCAAAAAATCGCGAAAAAAAAAATTCAAAATTTTTCAGTTTTAAAGCAAAGGGGGGACCCTTCTCTATCATTTTTTGGTGGCCATAAAAACGGGTGTAGCTTCCAAACTAGTGGTCGTAGCTCAAAATTTTTTAGTTCTCCATAATCAGCAGACTGAAATCTATGAATATAACTGATAAGTTAAATAAAATTCGAAAAAATTTAGAAAAAAATATGAATTTTTGAAATTTTCTAAATTTCTGCATTTTTCAAAACGCTGTAGTTTGAAAAGTACGCGTCGGATCGCGTTAACAATGGTTGATTCGTTATCAGCGAACGGAAATCTATAAGATAAAGTCAAAAAATCGCGAAAAAAAAATTCAAAATTTTTCAGTTTTAAAGCAAAGGGGGGACCCTTCTCTATCATTTTTTGGTGGCCATAAAAATGGGTGTAGCTTCTAAACTAGTGGTCGTAGCTCAAAATTTTTTAGTTCACCGTAATCAGCAGTCTGATATCTATAAATATAACCTATCAGTTATATAAGATTCGAAAGAATTTAGAAAAAAATATGAATTTTTAAAATTTTCTAAATTTCTGCAATTTTCAAAACGCTGTAGTTTAAAAAGTACGCTTCGGATCGCGTTAACAATGGTTGATTCGTTATCAGCGAACGGAAATCTATAAGCTAAAGTCAAAAAATCACGAAAAAAAAATTCAAAATTTTTCAGTTTTAAAGCAAAGGGGGGACCCTTCTCTATCATTTTTTGGTGCCCATAAAAACGGATGTAGCTTCCAAACTAGTGGTCGTAGCTCAAAATTTTTTAGTTCTCCATAATCAGCAGACTGAAATCTATAAATATAACTTATCAGTTATATATAATTCGAAAAAAATTAGAAAATAATATGAATTTTTAAAATTTTCTAAATTTCTGCGTTTTTCAAAACGCTGCAGTTTAAAAAGTACGCGTCGGATCGCGTTAACAATGGTTGATTCGTTATCAGCGAACCAAAATCTATAAGATAATGTCAAAAAATCGCGAAAAGAAAATTCAAAATTTTTCAGTTTTAAAGCAAAGGGGGGACCTCTCTCTATCATTTTTTGGTGGCCATAAAAACGGGTGTAGCTTCTAAACTAGTGGTCGTAGCTCAAAATTTTTTAGTTCTCCGTAATCAGCAGACTGAAATCTATAAATATAACTGATAAGTTAAATAAAATTCGAAAAAATTTAGAAAAAAATATGAATTTTTGAAATTTTCTAAATTTCTGCATTTTTCAAAACGCTGTAGTTTGAAAAGTACGCTTCGGATCGCGTTAACAATGGTTGCTTCGTTATCAGCGAACGGAAATCTATAAGATAAAGTCAAAAAATCGCGAAAAAAAAATTCAAAATTTTTCAGTTTTAAAGCAAAGGGGGGACCCTTCTCTATCATTTTTTGGTGGCCATAAAAACGGGTGTAGCTTTCAAACTAGTGGTCGTAGCTCAAAATTTTTTAGTTTTCCATAATCAGCAGACTGAAATCTATAAATGTAACTGATAAGTTAAATAAAATTCGAAAAAATTTAGAAAAAAATATGAATTTTTGAAATTTTCTAAATTTCTGCATTTTTCAAAACGCTGTAGTTTAAAAAGTACGCGTCGGATCGCGTTAACAATGGTTGTTTCGTTATCAGCGAACCAAAATCTATAAGATAATGTCAAAAAATCGCGAAAAAAAAAATTCAAAATTTTTCAGTTTTAAAGCAAAGGGGGGACCCTTCTCTATCATTTTTTGGTGGCCATAAAAATGGGTGTAGCTTCTAAACTAGTGGTCGTAGCTCAAAATTTTTTAGTTCACCGTAATCAGCAGTCTAATATCTATAAATATAACCTATCAGTTATATAAGATTCGAAAGAATTTAGAAAAAAATATGAATTTTTAAAATTTTCTAAATTTCTGCATTTTTCAAAACGCTGTAGTTTAAAAAGTACGCGTCGGATCGCGTTATCAATGGTTAATTCGTTATCAGCGAACCCAAATCTATAAGATAAGGTCAAAAAATCGCGAAAAAAAATTTCAAAATTTTTCAGTTTTAAAGCAAAGGGGGGACCCTTCTCTATCATTTTTTGGTGCCCATAAAAACGGGTGTAGCTTCCAAACTAGTGGTCGTAGCTCAAAATTTTTTAGTTCTCCGTAATCAGCAGACTGAAATCTATAAATATAACTGATAAGTTATATAAAATTCGAAAAAAATTAGAAAATAATATGAATTTTTCAAATTTTCTAAATTTCTGCGTTTTTCAAAACGCTGCCGTTTAAAAAGTACGCGTCGGATCGCGTTAACAATAGTTGATTCGTTATCAGCGAACCCAAATCTGTAAGATAAGGTCAAAAAATCGCGAAAAAAAAATTCAAAATTTTTCAGTTTTAAAGCAAAGGGGGGACCCTTCTCTATCATTTTTTGGTGGCCATAAAAACGGGTGTAGCTTCTAAACTAGTGGTCGTAGCTCAAAATTTTTTAGTTCTCCGTAATCAGCAGTCTGATATCTATAAATATAACCTATCAGTTATATATAATTCAAAAAAATTAGAAAATAATATGAATTTTTCAAATTTTCTAAATTTCTGCGTTTTTCAAAACGCTGTAGTTTAAAAAGTACGCGTCGGATCGCGTTAACAATGGTTGTTTCGTTATCAGCGAACCGAAATCTATAAGATAATGTCAAAAAATCGCGAAAAAAAAATTCAAAATTTTTCAGTTTTAAAGCAAAGGGGGGACCCTTCTCTATCATTTTTTGGTGGCCATAAAAACGGGTGTAGCTTCTAAACTAGTGGTCGTAGCTCAAATTTTTTTAGTTCTCCGTAATCAGCAGACTGAAATCTATAAATATAACTGATAAGTTAGGTAAAATTCGAAAAAATTTAGGAAAAAATATGAATTTTTGAAATTTTCTAAATTTCTGCATTTTTCAAAACGCTGTAGTTTGAAAAGTACGCGTCGGATCGCGTTAACAATGGTTGATTCGTTATCAGCGAGCCGAAATCTATCAGATAATGGCAAAAAATCGCGAAAAAAATTTCAAAATTTTTCAGTTTTAAAGCAATGGGGGGACCCTTCTCTATCATTTTTTGGTGGTCATAAAAACGGGTGTAGCTTCTAAACTAGTGGTCGTAGCTCAAAATTTTTTAGTTCTCCGTAATCAGCAGACTGAAATCTATAAATATAACTGATAAGTTAAATAAAATTCGAAAAAATTTAGAAAAAAATATGAATTTTTGAAATTTTCTAAATTTCTGCATTTTTCAAAACGCTGTAGTTTGAAAAGTACGCGTCGGATCGCGTTAACAATGGTTGATTCGTTATCAGAGAGCCGAAATCTATCAGATAATGTCAAAAAATCGCGAAAAAAAAATTCAAAATTTTTCAGTTTTAAAGCAAAGGGGGGACCCTTCTCTATCATTTTTTGGTGGCCATGAAAACGGGTGTAGCTTCCAAACTAGTGGTCGTAGCTCAAAATTTTTTAGTTCTCCATAATCAGCAGACTGAAATCTATAAATATAACTTACCAGTTATATATAATTCGAAAAAAATTAGAAAATAATATGAATTTTTCAAATTTTCTAAATTTCTGCAATTTTCAAAACGCTGTAGTTTAAAAAGTACGCGTCGGATCGCGTTAACAATGGTTGATTCGTTATCAGCGAACGGAAATCTATTAGATAAAGTCTAAAAATCGCGAAAAAAAATTTCAAAATTTTTCAGTTTTAAAGCAAAGGGGGGACCCTTCTCTATCATTTTTTGGTGGCCATAAAAACGGGTGTAGCTTCTAAACTAGTGGTCGTAGCTCAAAATTTTTTAGTTCTCCGTAATCAGCAGTCTGATATCTATAAATATAACCTATCAGTTATATATAATTCAAAAAAATTAGAAAATAATATGAATTTTTAAAATTTTCTAAATTTCTGCGTTTTTCAAAACGCTGTAGTTTAAAAAGTACGCGTCGTATCGCGTTAACAATGGTTGATTCGTTATCAGCGAACCGAAATCTATAAGATAAAGTCAAAAAATCGCGAAAAAAAAATTCAAAATTTTTCAGTTTTAAAGCAAAGGGGGGACCCTTCTCTATCATTTTTTGGTGGCCATAAAAACGGGTGTAGCTTCTAAACTAGTGGTCGTAGCTCAAAATTTTTTAGTTCTCCATAATCAGCAGACTGAAATCTATAAATATAACTTACCAGTTATATATAATTCGAAAAAAATTAGAAAATAATATGAATTTTTAAAATTTTCTAAATTTCTGCAATTTTCAAAACGCTGTAGTTTGAAAAGTACGCGTCGGATCGCGTTAACAATGGTTGATTCGTTATCAGCGAACGGAAATCTATAAGATAAAGTCAAAAAATCGCGAAAAAAAAATTCAAAATTTTTTAGTTTTAAAGCAAAGGGGGGACCCTTCTCTATCATTTTTTGGTGGCCATAAAAACGGGTGTAGCTTTCAAACTAGTGGTCGTAGCTCAAAATTTTTTAGTTTTCCATAATCAGCAGACTGAAATCTATAAATATAACTGATAAGTTAAATAAAATTCGAAAAAATTTAGAAAAAAATATGAATTTTTGAAATTTTCTAAATTTCTGCATTTTTCAAAACGCTGTAGTTTGAAAAGTACGCGTCGGATCGCGTTAACAATGGTTGATTCGTTATCAGCGAACGGAAATCTATAAGATAAAGTCAAAAAATCGCGAAAAAAAAATTCAAAATTTTTCAGTTTTAAAGCAAAGGGGGGACCCTTCTCTATCATTTTTTGGTGGCCATAAAAATGGGTGTAGCTTCTAAACTAGTGGTCGTAGCTCAAAAATTTTTAGTTCTCCGTAATCAGCAGACTGAAATCAATAAATATAACTTATCAGTTATATATAATTCGAAAAAAATTAGAAAATAATATGAATTTTTCAAATTTTCTAAATTTCTGCAATTTTCAAAACGCTGTAGTTTAAAAAGCACGCGTCGGATCGCGTTAACAATGGTTGATTCGTTATCAGCGAGCCGAAATCTATCAGATAATGTCAAAAAATCGCGAAAAAAAAATTCAAAATTTTTCAGTTTTAAAGCAAAGGGGGGACCCTTCTCTATCATTTTTTGGTGCCCATAAAAACGGATGTAGCTTCTAAACTATTGGTCGTAGCTCAAAGTTTTTTAGTTCACCGTAATCAGCAGTCTGATATCTATAAATATAACCTATCAGTTATATAAGATTTAAAAGAATTTAGAAAAAAATATGAATTTTTCAAATTTTCTAAATTTCTGCAATTTTCAAAACGCTGTAGTTTGAAAAGTACGCTTCGGATCGCGTTAACAATGGTTGATTCGTTATCAGCGAGCCGAAATCTATCAGATAATGTCAAAAAATCGCGAAAAAAAAATTCAAAATTTTTCAGTTTTAAAGCAAAGGGGGGACCCTTCTCTATCATTTTTTGGTGGCTATAAAAACGAGTGTAGCTTCTAAACTAGTGGTCGTAGCTAGAAATATTTTAGTTCTCCGTAATCAGCAGACTGAAATCTATAAATATAACTTATCAGTTATATATAATTCGAAAAAAATTAGAAAATAATATGAATTTTTAAAATTTTCTAAATTTCTGCGTTTTTCAAAACGCTGCAGTTTAAAAAGTACGCGTCGGATCGCGTTAACAATGGTTGATTCGTTATCAGCGAACCCAAATCTGTAAGATAAGGTCAAAAAATCGCGAAAAAAAATTTCAAAATTTTTCAGTTTTAAAGCAAAGGGGGGACCCTTCTCTATCATTTTTTGGTGTCCATAAAAACGGGTGTAGCTTCCAAACTAGTGGGTGTAGCTCAAAATTTTTTAGTTCTCCGTAATCAGCAGTCTGATATCTATAAATATAACCTATCAGTTATATAAGATTCGAAAGAATTTAGAAAAAAATATGAATTTTTCAAATTTTCTAAATTTCTGCAATTTTCAAAACGCTGTAGTTTGAAAAGTACGCGTCGGATCGCGTTAACAATGGTTGATTCGTTATCAGCGAGCCGAAATCTATCAGATAATGTCAAAAAATCGCGAAAAAAAAATTCAAAATTTTTCAGTTTTAAAGCAAAGGGGGGACCCTTCTCTATCATTTTTTGGTGGTCATAAAAACGGGTGTAGCTTCTAAACTAGTGGTCGTAGCTCAAAATTTTTTAGTTCTCCGTAATCAGCAGACTGAAATCTATAAAAATAACTGATAAGTTAAATAAAATTCGAAAAAATTTAGAAAAAAATATGAATTTTTGAAATTTTCTAAATTTCTGCATTTTTCAAAACGCTGTAGTTTGAAAAGTACGCGTCGGATCGCGTTAACAATGGTTGATTCGTTATCAGAGAGCCGAAATCTATCAGATAATGTCAAAAAATCGCGAAAAAAAAATTCAAAATTTTTCAGTTTTAAAGCAAAGGGGGGACCCTTCTCTATCATTTTTTGGTGGCCATAAAAACGGGTGTAGCTTCCAAACTAGTGGTCGTAGCTCAAAATTTTTTAGTTCTCCATAATCAGCAGACTGAAATCTATAAATATAACTTACCAGTTATATATAATTCGAAAAAAATTAGAAAATAATATGAATTTTTCAAATTTTCTAAATTTCTGCAATTTTCAAAACGCTGTAGTTTAAAAAGTACGCGTCGGATCGCGTTAACAATGGTTGATTCGTTATCAGCGAACCAAAATCTATAAGATAATGTCAAAAAATCGCGAAAAAAAATTCAAAATTTTTCAGTTTTAATGCAAAGGGGGGACCCTTCTCTATCATTTTTTGGTGGCCATAAAAACGGGTGTAGCTTCTAAACTGGTGGTCGTAGCTCAAAATTTTTTAGTTCTCCGTAATCAGCAGACCAAAATCTATAAATTCAACCTATCAGTTATATAAAATTCGAAAAAATTTAGAAAATAACATGAATTTTTCAAATTTTCTAAATTTCTGCAATTTTCAAAACGGTGTAGTTTAAAAAGTATGCGTCGGATCGCGTTAACAATGGTTGTTTCGTTATCAGCGAACCAAAATCTATAAGATAATGTCAAAAAATCGCGAAAAAATTTTTTTAAATTTTTTAGTTTTAAAGCAAAGGGGGGGACCCTTCTCTATTATTTTTTGGTGGCCATAAAAAAGGGTGTAGCTTCTAAACTAGTGGTCGTAGCTCAAATTTTTTTAGTTCTCCGTAATCAGCAGACTGAAATCTATAAATATAACTGATAAGTTAAATAAAATTCGAAAAAATTTAGAAAAAAATATGAATTTTTGAAATTTTCTAAATTTCTGAATTTTTCAAAACGCTGTAGTTTGAAAAGTACGCGTCGGATCGCGTTAACAATGGTTGATTCGTTATCAGCGAACCAAAATCTATAAGATAATGTCAAAAAATCGCGAAAAAAAATTTCAAAATTTTTCAGTTTTAAAGCAAAGGGGGGACCCTTCTCTATCATTTTTTGGTGGCCATAAAAACGGGTGTAGCTTCCAAACTAGTGGTCGTAGCTCAAAATTTTTTAGTTCTCCATAATCAGCAGACTGAAATCTATAAATATAACTGATAAGTTAAATAAAATTCGAAAAAATTTAGAAAAAAATATGAATTTTTGAAATTTTCTAAATTTCTGCATTTTTCAAAACGCTGTAGTTTGAAAAGTACGCGTCGGATCGCGTTAACAATGGTTGATTCGTTATCAGCGAACGGAAATCTATAAGATAAAGTCAAAAAATCGCGAAAAAAAAATTCAAAATTTTTCAGTTTTAAAGCAAAGGGGGACCCTTCTCTATCATTTTTTGGTGGCCATAAAAACGGGTGTAGCTTCTAAACTGGTGGTCGTAGCTCAAAATTTTTTAGTTCTCCGTAATCAGCAGACTGAAACCTATAAATATAACTTATCAGTTAAATAAAATTCGAAAAAATTTAGAAAAAAATATGAATTTTTGAAATTTTCTAAATTTCTGCATTTTTCAAAACGCTGTAGTTTGAAAAGTACGCGTCGGATCGCGTTAACAATGGTTGATTCGTTATCAGCGAACGGAAATCTATAAGATAAAGTCAAAAAATCGCGAAAAAAAAATTCAAAATTTTTCAGTTTTAAAGCAAAGGGGGGACCCTTCTCTATCATTTTTTGGTGCCCATAAAAATGGGTGTAGCTTCTAAACTAGTGATCGTAGCTCAAAATTTTTTAGTTCTCTGTAATCAGCAGTCTGATATCTATAAATATAACCTATCAGTTATATATAATTCAAAAAAATTAGAAAATAATATGAATTTTTAAAATTTTCTAAATTTCTGCGTTTTTCAAAACGCTGCAGTTTAAAAAGTACGCGTCGGATCGCGTTAAAAATGGTTGATTCGTAATCAGCGAACCCAAATCTGTAAGATAAGGTCAGAAAATCGCGAAAAAAAATTTCAAAATTTTTCAGTTTTAAAGCAAAGGGGGGACCCTTCTCTATCATTTTTTGGTGCCCATAAAAACGGATGTAGCTTTTAAACTAGTGGTCGTAGCTCAAAATTTTTTAGTTCACCGTAATCAGCAGTCTGATATCTATAAATATAACCTATCAGTTATATAAGATTCGAAAGAATTTAGAAAAAAATATGAATTTTTAAAATTTTCTAAATTTCTGCATTTTTCAAAACGCTGTAGTTTGAAAAGTACGCGTCGGATCGCGTTAACAATGGTTGATTCGTTATCAGCGAACGGAAATCTATAAGATAAGGTCAGAAAATCGCGAAAAAAAAATTAAAAATTTTTCAGTTTTAAAGCAAAGGGGGGACCCTTCTCTATCATTTTTTGGTGCCCATAAAAACGGATGTAGCTTCTAAACTAGTGGTCGTAGCTCAAAATTTTTTAGTTCACCGTAATCAGCAGTCTGATATCTATAAATATAACCTATCAGTTATATAAGATTCGAAAGAATTTAGAAAAAAATATGAATTTTTAAAATTTTCTAAATTTCTGCATTTTTCAAAACGCTGTAGTTTGAAAAGTACGCGTCGGATCGCGTTAACAATGGTTGATTCGTTATCAGCGAACGGAAATCTATAAGATAAGGTCAGAAAATCGCGAAAAAAAAATTAAAAATTTTTCAGTTTTAAAGCAAAGGGGGGACCCTTCTCTATCATTTTTTGGTGCCCATAAAAACGGATGTAGCTTCTAAACTAGTGGTCGTAGCTCAAAATTTTTTAGTTCACCGTAATCAGCAGTCTGATATCTATAAATATAAGTAATCAGTTATATATAATACGAAAAAAATTAGAAAATAATATGAATTTTTAAAATTTTCTAAATTTCTGCATTTTTCAAAACGCTGTAGTTTAAAAAGTACGCGTCGGATCGCGTTAACAATGGTTGTTTCGTTATCAGCGAACCAAAATCTATAAGATAATGTCAAAAAATCGCGAAAAAAAATTTCAAAATTTTTCAGTTTTAAAGCAAAGGGGGGACCCTTCTCTATCATTTTTTGGTGCCCATAAAAACGGATGTAGCTTTTAAACTAGTGGTCGTAGCTCAAAATTTTTTAGTTCTCCGTAATCAGCAGACTGAAATCTATAAATATAAGTAATCAGTTATATATAATACGAAAAAAATTAGAAAATAATATGAATTTTTAAAATTTTCTAAATTTCTGCGTTTTTCAAAACGCTGCAGTTTAAAAAGTACGCGTCGGATCGCGTTAACAATGGTTGTTTCGTTATCAGCGAACCCAAATCTGTAAGATTAGGTCAAAAAATCGCGAAAAAAAATTTCAAAATTTTTCAGTTTTAAAGCAAAGGGGGGACCCTTCTCTATCATTTTTTGGTGCCCATAAAAACGGATGTAGCTTTTAAACTAGTGGTCGTAGCTCAAAATTTTTTAGTTCTCCATAATCAGCAGACTGAAATCTATAAATATAACTTATCAGTTATATATATAATTCGAAAAAAATTAGAAAATCATATGAATTTTTAAAATTTTCTAAATTTCTGCGTTTTTCAAAACGCTGTAGTTTAAAAAGTACGCGTCGGATCGCGTTAACAATGGTTGTTTCGTTATCAGCGAACCTAAATCTATAAGATAATGTCAAAAAATCGCGAAAAAAAATTAAAAATTATTCAGTTTTAAAGCAAAGGGGGGACCCTTCTCTATCATTTTTTGGTGCCCATAAAAACGGATGTAGCTTCTAAACTAGTGGTCGTAGCTCAAATTTTTTTAGTTCACCGTAATCAGCAGTCTGATATCTATAAATATAACCTATCAGTTATATAAGATTCGAAAGAATTTAGAAAAAAATATGAATTTTTAAAATTTTCTAAATTTCTGCATTTTTCAAAACGCTGTAGTTTAAAAAGTACGCGTCGGATCGCGTTAACAATGGTTGTTTCGTTATCAGCGAACCAAAATCTATAAGATAATGTCAAAAAATCGCGAAAAAAAAATTTCAAAATTTTTCAGTTTTAAAGCAAAGGGGGGACCCTTCTCTATCATTTTTTGGTGGCCATAAAAACGGGTGTAGCTTCTAAACTAGTGGTCGTAGCTCAAAATTTTTTAGTTCTCCGTAATCAGCAGTCTGATATCTATAAATATAACCTATCAGTTATATATAATTCAAAAAAATTAGAAAATAATATGAATTTTTAAAATTTTCTAAATTTCTGCGTTTTTCAAAACGCTGTAGTTTAAAAAGTACGCGTCGTATCGCGTTAACAATGGTTGATTCGTTATCAGCGAACCGAAATCTATAAGATAAAGTCAAAAAATCGCGAAAAAAAAATTCAAAATTTTTCAGTTTTAAAGCAAAGGGGGGACCCTTCTCTATCATTTTTTGGTGGCCATAAAAACGGGTGTAGCTTCTAAACTAGTGGTCGTAGCTCAAAATTTTTTAGTTCTCCGTAATCAGCAGTCTGATATCTATAAATATAACCTATCAGTTATATATAATTCAAAAAAATTAGAAAATAATATGAATTTTTAAAATTTTCTAAATTTCTGCGTTTTTCAAAACGCTGTAGTTTAAAAAGTACGCGTCGGATCGCGTTAACAATGGTTGTTTCGTTATCAGCGAACCGAAATCTATAAGATAATGTCAAAAAATCGCGAAAAAAAAATTCAAAATTTTTCAGTTTTAAAGCAAAGGGGGGACCCTTCTCTATCATTTTTTGGTGGCCATAAAAACGGGTGTAGCTTCCAAACTAGTGGTCGTAGCTCAAAATTTTTTAGTTCTCCATAATCATCAGACTGAAATCTATAAATATAACTGATAAGTTAAATAAAATTCGAAAAAATTTAGAAAAAAATATGAATTTTTGAAATTTTCTAAATTTCTGCATTTTTCAAAACGCTGTAGTTTGAAAAGTACGCGTCGGATCGCGTTTATCAATGGTTGATTCGTTATCAGCGAACGGAAATCTATAAGATAAAGTCAAAAAATCGCGAAAAAAAAATTCAAAATTTTTCAGTTTTAAAGCAAAGGGGGGACCCTTCTCTATCATTTTTTGGTGGCCATAAAAATGGGTGTAGCTTCTAAACTAGTGGTCGTAGCTCAAAATTTTTTAGTTCACCGTAATCAGCAGTCTGATATCTATAAATATAACCTATCAGTTATATAAGATTCGAAAGAATTTAGAAAAAAATATGAATTTTTAAAATTTTCTAAATTTCTGCATTTTTCAAAACGCTGTAGTTTAAAAAGTACGCGTCGGATCGCGTTAACAATGGTTGATTCGTTATCAGCGAACCCAAATCTATAAGATAAGGTCAAAAAATCGCGAAAAAAAATTTCAAAATTTTTCAGTTTTAAAGCAAAGGGGGGACCCTTCTCTATCATTTTTTGGTGGCCATAAAAACGGGTGTAGCTTCTAAACTAGTGGTCGTAGCTCAAAATTTTTTAGTTCTCCATAATCATCAGACTGAAATCTATAAATATAACTGATAAGTTAAATAAAATTCGAAAAAATTTAGAAAAAAATATGAATTTTTGAAATTTTCTAAATTTCTGCGTTTTTCAAAACGCTGTAGTTTAAAAAGTACGCGTCGGATCGCGTTAACAATGGTTGTTTCGTTATCAGCGAACCCAAATCTATAAGATAATGTCAAAAAATCGCGAAAAAAAAATTAAAAATTTTTCAGTTTTAAAGCAAAGGGGGGACCCTTCTCTATCATTTTTTGGTGCCCATAAAAACGGATGTAGCTTCTAAACTAGTGGTCGTAGCTCAAAATTTTTTAGTTCACCGTAATCAGCAGTCTGATATCTATAAATATAACCTATCAGTTATATAAGATTCGAAAGAATTTAGAAAAAAATATGAATTTTTAAAATTTTCTAAATTTCTGCATTTTTCAAAACGCTGTAGTTTGAAAAGTACGCGTCGGATCGCGTTAACAATGGTTGATTCGTTATCAGCGAACGGAAATCTATAAGATAAGGTCAGAAAATCGCGAAAAAAAAATTAAAAATTTTTCAGTTTTAAAGCAAAGGGGGGACCCTTCTCTATCATTTTTTGGTGCCCATAAAAACGGATGTAGCTTCTAAACTAGTGGTCGTAGCTCAAAATTTTTTAGTTCACCGTAATCAGCAGTCTGATATCTATAAATATAACCTATCAGTTATATAAGATTCGAAAGAATTTAGAAAAAAATATGAATTTTTAAAATTTTCTAAATTTCTGCATTTTTCAAAACGCTGTAGTTTGAAAAGTACGCGTCGGATCGCGTTAACAATGGTTGATTCGTTATCAGCGAACGGAAATCTATAAGATAAGGTCAGAAAATCGCGAAAAAAAAATTAAAAATTTTTCAGTTTTAAAGCAAAGGGGGGACCCTTCTCTATCATTTTTTGGTGCCCATAAAAACGGATGTAGCTTCTAAACTAGTGGTCGTAGCTCAAAATTTTTTAGTTCACCGTAATCAGCAGTCTGATATCTATAAATATAAGTAATCAGTTATATATAATACGAAAAAAATTAGAAAATAATATGAATTTTTAAAATTTTCTAAATTTCTGCATTTTTCAAAACGCTGTAGTTTAAAAAGTACGCGTCGGATCGCGTTAACAATGGTTGTTTCGTTATCAGCGAACCAAAATCTATAAGATAATGTCAAAAAATCGCGAAAAAAAATTTCAAAATTTTTCAGTTTTAAAGCAAAGGGGGGACCCTTCTCTATCATTTTTTGGTGCCCATAAAAACGGATGTAGCTTTTAAACTAGTGGTCGTACCTCAAAATTTTTTAGTTCTCCGTAATCAGCAGACTGAAATCTATAAATATAAGTAATCAGTTATATATAATACGAAAAAAATTAGAAAATAATATGAATTTTTAAAATTTTCTAAATTTCTGCGTTTTTCAAAACGCTGCAGTTTAAAAAGTACGCGTCGGATCGCGTTAACAATGGTTGTTTCGTTATCAGCGAACCCAAATCTGTAAGATTAGGTCAAAAAATCGCGAAAAAAAATTTCAAAATTTTTCAGTTTTAAAGCAAAGGGGGGACCCTTCTCTATCATTTTTTGGTGGCCATAAAAACGGGTGTAGCTTCCAAACTAGTGGTCGTAGCTCAAAATTTTTTAGTTCTTCATAATCAGCAGACTGAAATCTATAAATATAACTGATTAGTTAAATAAAATTCGAAAAAATTTAGAAAAAAATATGAATTTTTGAAATTTTCTAAATTTCTGCATTTTTCAAAACGCTGTAGTTTGAAAAGTACGCGTCGGATCGCGTTAACAATGGTTGTTTCGTTATCAGCGAACCAAAATCTATAAGATAATGTCAAAAAATCGCGAAAAAAAAATTAAAAATTTTTCAGTTTTAAAGCAAAGGGGGGACCCTTCTCTATCATTTTTTGGTGGTCATAAAAACGGGTGTAGCTTCTAAACTAGTGGTCGTAGCTTAAAATTTTTTAGTTCTCCGTAATCAGCAGACTGAAATCTATAAATATAACTGATAAGTTAAGTAAAATTCGAAAAAATTTAGGAAAAAATATGAATTTTTGAAATTTTCTAAATTTCTGAATTTTTCAAAACGTTGTAGTTTGAAAAGTACGCGTCGGATCGCGTTAACAATGGTTGATTCGTTATCAGCGAGCCGAAATCTATCAGATAATGGCAAAAAATCGCGAAAAAAAATTTCAAAATTTTTCAGTTTTAAAGCAAAGGGGGGACCCTTCTCTATCATTTTTTGGTGCCCATAAAAACGGGTGTAGCTTCTAAACTGGTGGTCGTAGCTCAAAATTTTTTAGTTCTCCGTAATCAGCAGACCAAAATCTATAAATTCAACCTATCAGTTATATAAAATTCGAAAAAATTTAGAAAATAACATGAATTTTTCAAATTTTCTAAATTTCTGAAATTTTCAAAACGCTGTTGTTTAAATTCTTTCTAATCAGCAGTCTGATATCTATAAATATAACCTATCAGTTATATAAGATTCGAAAGAATTTAGAAAAAAATATGAATCATTCAAATTTTTTAAATTTCTGCAATTTTCAAAACGCTGTAGTTTAAAAAGTACGCGTCGGATCGCGTTAACAATGGTTGATTCGTTATTCGCGAACCCAAATCTATAAGATAAGGTCAAAAAATCGCGAAAAAAAATTTCAAAATTTTTCAGTTTTAAAGCAAAGGGGGGACCCTTCTCTATCATTTTTTGGTGGCCATAAAAGCGGGTGTAGCTTCTAAACTGGTGGTCGTAGCTCAAAATTTTTTAGTTCTCCGTAATTAGCAGACTAAAATCTATAAATTCAACCTATCAGTTATATAAAATTCGAAAAAATTTAGAAAATAACATGAATTTTTCAAATTTTCTAAATTTCTGCAATTTTTAAAACGCTGTAGTTTAAAAAGTACGCGTCGGATCGCGTTAACAATGGTTGATTCGTTATCAGCGAAGCCAAATCTGTAAGATAAGGTCAAAAAATCGCGAAAAAAAATTTCAAAATTTTTCAGTTTTAAAGCAAAGGGGGGACCCCTTCTCTATCATTTTTTGGTGCCCATAAAAACGGATGTAGCTTCTAAACTAGTGGTCGTAGCTCAAAATTTTTTAGTTCTCCATAATCAGCAGACTGAAATCTATAAATATAACTTATCAGCTATATAAAATTCGAAAAAAATTAGAAAATAATATGAATTTTTAAAATTTTCTAAATTTCTGCGTTTTTCAAAACGCTGCAGTTTAAAAAGTACGCGTCGGATCGCGTTAACAATGGTTGTTTCGTTATCAGCGAACCAAAATCTATAAGATAATGTCAAAAAATCGCGAAAAAAAAATTCAAAAATTTTCAGTTTTAAAGCAAAGGGGGGACCCTTCTCTATCATTTTTTGGTGGCCATAAAAGCGGGTGTAGCTTCTAAACTGGTGGTCGTAGCTCAAAATTTTTTAGTTCTCCGTAATCAGCAGACTGAAATCTATAAATATAATTGATAAGTTATATAAAATTCGAAAAAAATTAGAAAATAATATGAATTTTTCAAATTTTCTAAATTTCTGCAATTTTCAAATCGCTGTAGTTTAAAAAGTACGCGTCGGATCGCGTTAACAATGGTTGATTCGTTATCAGCGAACCCAAATCTGTAAGATAAGGTCAAAAAATTGCGAAAAAAAATTTCAAAATTTTTCAGTTTTAAAGCAAAGGGGGTCCCCTTCTCTATCATTTTTTGCTGGCCATAAAAACGGGTGTAGCTTCTAAACTAGTGGTCGTAGCTCAAAATTTTTTAATTCTCCGTAATCAGCAGTCTGATATCTATAAATATAACCTATCAGTTATATAAGATTCCATAGAATTTAGAAAAAAATATGAATTTTTAAAATTTTCTAAATTTCTGCGTTTTTCAAAACGCTGTAGTTTAAAAAGTACGCGTCTGATCGCGTTAACAATGGTTGTTTCGTTATCAGCGAACCAAAATCTATAAGATAATGTAAAAAAATCGCGAAAAAAAAATTCAAAATTTTTCAGTTTTAAAGCAAAGGGACCCTTCTCTATCATTTTTTGGTGCCCATAAAAACGGGTGTAGCTTCTAAACTAGTGGTCGTAGCTCAAAATTTTTTAGTTCTCCGTAATCAGCAGTCTGATATCTATAAATATAACCTATCAGTTATATAAGATTCGAAAGAATTTAGAAAAAAATATGAATTTTTCAAATTTTCTAAATTTCTGCAATTTTCAAAACGCTGTAGTTTAAAAAGTACGGATCGCGTTAACAATGGTTGATTCATTATCAGCGAACGGAAATCTATTAGATAGGGTCAAAAAATCTCAAAAAAATTTTTAAAATTTTTCAGTTTTATAGAGAAGGGGGGACCCTTCTCTATCGATTTTTCGTGGCCATAAAAACGGGTGTAGCTTCTAAACTAGTGGTCGTAGTTCAAAATTTTTTAGTTCTCCGTAATCAGCAGACCGAAATCTATAAATATAACTGATAAGCTATAAAAAAATTCGAAAAAATTTAGTAATAAATATGAATTTTTGAAATTTTGTAAATTTCTGCAATTTTCAAAACGCAGTAGTTTAAAAAGTACGCGTCGGATCGCGTTAACAATGGTTGATTCGTTATCAGCGAACCCAAATCTGTAAGATAAATAAGGTCAAAAAATCGCGAAAAAAAAATTCAAAATTTTTCAGTTTTAAAGCAAAGGGGGGACCCTTCTCTATCATTTTTTGGTGGCCATAAAAATGGGTGTAGCTTCTAAACTAGTGGTCGTATATCAAAATTTTTTAGTTCCCCGTCATTAGCAGACTGAAGTCTATAAATATAATTGATAAGTTATATAAAATTCGAAAAAATTTAGAAAAAAATATGAATTTTTAAAATTTTCTAAATTTCTGCATTTTTCAAAACGCTGTAGTTTAAAAAGTACGCGTCAGATCGCGTTAACAATGGTTGTTTCGTTATCAGCGAACCAAAATCTATAAAATAAGGTCAAAAAATCGCGAAAAAAAATATCAAAATTTTTCAGTTTTAAAGCAAAGGGGGGACCCTTCTCTATCATTTTTTGGTGGCCATAAAAACGGGTGTAGCTTCTAAACTAGTGGTCGTAGCTCAAAATTTTTTAGTTCTCCGTAATCAGCAGTCTGATATCTATAAATATAACCTATCAGTTATATAAGATTCGAAAGAATTTAGAAAAAAATATGAATTTTTCAAATTTTCTAAATTTCTGCAATTTTCAAAACGCTGTAGTTTGAAAAGTACGCGTCGGATCGCGTTAACAATGGTTGATTCATTATCAGCGAGCCGAAATCTATAAGATAATGTCAAAAAATAGCGAAAAAAATTTCAAAATTTTTCAGTTTTAAAGCAAAGGGGGGACCCTTCTCTATCATTTTTTGGTGGCCATAAAAACGGGTGTAGCTTTTAAACTAGTGGTCGTAGCTCAAAATTTTTTAATTCTCCGTAATCAGCAGTCTGATATCTATAAATATAATCTATCAGTTATATAAGATTCCAAAGAATTTAGAAAAAAATATGAATTTTTAAAATTTTCTAAATTTCTTCGTTTTTCAAAACGCTGTAGTTTAAAAAGTACGCGTCTGATCGCGTTAACAATGGTTGTTTCGTTATCAGCGAACCAAAATCTATAAGATAATGTAAAAAAATCGCGAAAAAAAAATTCAAAATTTTTCAGTTTTAAAGCAAAGGGGGGACCCTTCTCTATCATTTTTTGGTGCCCATAAAAACGGGTGTAGCTTCTAAACTAGTGGTCGTAGCTCAAAATTTTTTAGTTCTCCGTAATCAGCAGTCTGATATCTATAAATATAACCTATCAGTTATATATAATTCAAAAAAATTAGAAAATAATATGAATTTTTAAAATTTTCTAAATTTCTGCGTTTTTCAAAACGCTGTAGTTTAAAAAGTACGCGTCGTATCGCGTTAACAATGGTTGATTCGTTATCAGCGAACCGAAATCTATAAGATAAAGTCAAAAAATCGCGAAAAAAAAATTCAAAATTTTTCAGTTTTAAAGCAAAGGGGGGACCCTTCTCTATCATTTTTTGGTGCCCATAAAAACGGATGTAGCTTCTAAACTAGTGGTCGTAGCTCAAAATTTTTTAGTTCACCGTAATCAGCAGTCTGATATCTATAAATATAACCTATCAGTTATATAAGATTCGAAAGAATTTAGAAAAAAATATGAATTTTTAAAATTTTCTAAATTTCTGCATTTTTCAAAACGCTGTAGTTTGAAAAGTACGCGTCGGATCGCGTTAACAATGGTTGATTCGTTATCAGCGAACGGAAATCTATAAGATAAGGTCAGAAAATCGCGAAAAAAAAATTAAAAATTTTTCAGTTTTAAAGCAAAGGGGGGACCCTTCTCTATCATTTTTTGGTGCCCATAAAAACGGATGTAGCTTCTAAACTAGTGGTCGTAGCTCAAAATTTTTTAGTTCACCGTAATCAGCAGTCTGATATCTATAAATATAAGTAATCAGTTATATATAATACGAAAAAAATTAGAAAATAATATGAATTTTTAAAATTTTCTAAATTTCTGCATTTTTCAAAACGCTGTAGTTTAAAAAGTACGCGTCGGATCGCGTTAACAATGGTTGTTTCGTTATCAGCGAACCAAAATCTATAAGATAATGTCAAAAAATCGCGAAAAAAAATTTCAAAATTTTTCAGTTTTAAAGCAAAGGGGGGACCCTTCTCTATCATTTTTTGGTGCCCATAAAAACGGATGTAGCTTTTAAACTAGTGGTCGTAGCTCAAAATTTTTTAGTTCTCCGTAATCAGCAGACTGAAATCTATAAATATAAGTAATCAGTTATATATAATACGAAAAAAATTAGAAAATAATATGAATTTTTAAAATTTTCTAAATTTCTGCGTTTTTCAAAACGCTGCAGTTTAAAAAGTACGCGTCGGATCGCGTTAACAATGGTTGTTTCGTTATCAGCGAACCCAAATCTGTAAGATTAGGTCAAAAAATCGCGAAAAAAAATTTCAAAATTTTTCAGTTTTAAAGCAAAGGGGGGACCCTTCTCTATCATTTTTTGGTGCCCATAAAAACGGATGTAGCTTTTAAACTAGTGGTCGTAGCTCAAAATTTTTTAGTTCTCCATAATCAGCAGACTGAAATCTATAAATATAACTTATCAGTTATATATATAATTCGAAAAAAATTAGAAAATCATATGAATTTTTAAAATTTTCTAAATTTCTGCGTTTTTCAAAACGCTGTAGTTTAAAAAGTACGCGTCGGATCGCGTTAACAATGGTTGTTTCGTTATCAGCGAACCTAAATCTATAAGATAATGTCAAAAAATCGCGAAAAAAAATTAAAAATTATTCAGTTTTAAAGCAAAGGGGGGACCCTTCTCTATCATTTTTTGGTGCCCATAAAAACGGATGTAGCTTCTAAACTAGTGGTCGTAGCTCAAAATTTTTTAGTTCACCGTAATCAGCAGTCTGATATCTATAAATATAACCTATCAGTTATATAAGATTCGAAAGAATTTAGAAAAAAATATGAATTTTTAAAATTTTCTAAATTTCTGCATTTTTCAAAACGCTGTAGTTTAAAAAGTACGCGTCGGATCGCGTTAACAATGGTTGTTTCGTTATCAGCGAACCAAAATCTATAAGATAATGTCAAAAAATCGCGAAAAAAAAATTTCAAAATTTTTCAGTTTTAAAGCAAAGGGGGGACCCTTCTCTATCATTTTTTGGTGGCCATAAAAACGGGTGTAGCTTCTAAACTAGTGGTCGTAGCTCAAAATTTTTTAGTTCTCCGTAATCAGCAGTCTGATATCTATAAATATAACCTATCAGTTATATATAATTCAAAAAAATTAGAAAATAATATGAATTTTTAAAATTTTCTAAATTTCTGCGTTTTTCAAAACGCTGTAGTTTAAAAAGTACGCGTCGTATCGCGTTAACAATGGTTGATTCGTTATCAGCGAACCGAAATCTATAAGATAAAGTCAAAAAATCGCGAAAAAAAAATTCAAAATTTTTCAGTTTTAAAGCAAAGGGGGGACCCTTCTCTATCATTTTTTGGTGGCCATAAAAACGGGTGTAGCTTCTAAACTAGTGGTCGTAGCTCAAAATTTTTTAGTTCTCCGTAATCAGCAGTCTGATATCTATAAATATAACCTATCAGTTATATATAATTCAAAAAAATTAGAAAATAATATGAATTTTTAAAATTTTCTAAATTTCTGCGTTTTTCAAAACGCTGTAGTTTAAAAAGTACGCGTCGGATCGCGTTAACAATGGTTGTTTCGTTATCAGCGAACCGAAATCTATAAGATAATGTCAAAAAATCGCGAAAAAAAAATTCAAAATTTTTCAGTTTTAAAGCAAAGGGGGGACCCTTCTCTATCATTTTTTGGTGGCCATAAAAACGGGTGTAGCTTCCAAACTAGTGGTCGTAGCTCAAAATTTTTTAGTTCTCCATAATCATCAGACTGAAATCTATAAATATAACTGATAAGTTAAATAAAATTCGAAAAAATTTAGAAAAAAATATGAATTTTTGAAATTTTCTAAATTTCTGCATTTTTCAAAACGCTGTAGTTTGAAAAGTACGCGTCGGATCGCGTTTATCAATGGTTGATTCGTTATCAGCGAACGGAAATCTATAAGATAAAGTCAAAAAATCGCGAAAAAAAAATTCAAAATTTTTCAGTTTTAAAGCAAAGGGGGGACCCTTCTCTATCATTTTTTGGTGGCCATAAAAATGGGTGTAGCTTCTAAACTAGTGGTCGTAGCTCAAAATTTTTTAGTTCACCGTAATCAGCAGTCTGATATCTATAAATATAACCTATCAGTTATATAAGATTCGAAAGAATTTAGAAAAAAATATGAATTTTTAAAATTTTCTAAATTTCTGCATTTTTCAAAACGCTGTAGTTTAAAAAGTACGCGTCGGATCGCGTTAACAATGGTTGATTCGTTATCAGCGAACCCAAATCTATAAGATAAGGTCAAAAAATCGCGAAAAAAAATTTCAAAATTTTTCAGTTTTAAAGCAAAGGGGGGACCCTTCTCTATCATTTTTTGGTGGCCATAAAAACGGGTGTAGCTTCTAAACTAGTGGTCGTAGCTCAAAATTTTTTAGTTCTCCATAATCATCAGACTGAAATCTATAAATATAACTGATAAGTTAAATAAAATTCGAAAAAATTTAGAAAAAAATATGAATTTTTGAAATTTTCTAAATTTCTGCGTTTTTCAAAACGCTGTAGTTTAAAAAGTACGCGTCGGATCGCGTTAACAATGGTTGTTTCGTTATCAGCGAACCCAAATCTATAAGATAATGTCAAAAAATCGCGAAAAAAAAATTAAAAATTTTTCAGTTTTAAAGCAAAGGGGGGACCCTTCTCTATCATTTTTTGGTGCCCATAAAAACGGATGTAGCTTCTAAACTAGTGGTCGTAGCTCAAAATTTTTTAGTTCACCGTAATCAGCAGTCTGATATCTATAAATATAACCTATCAGTTATATAAGATTCGAAAGAATTTAGAAAAAAATATGAATTTTTAAAATTTTCTAAATTTCTGCATTTTTCAAAACGCTGTAGTTTGAAAAGTACGCGTCGGATCGCGTTAACAATGGTTGATTCGTTATCAGCGAACGGAAATCTATAAGATAAGGTCAGAAAATCGCGAAAAAAAAATTAAAAATTTTTCAGTTTTAAAGCAAAGGGGGGACCCTTCTCTATCATTTTTTGGTGCCCATAAAAACGGATGTAGCTTCTAAACTAGTGGTCGTAGCTCAAAATTTTTTAGTTCACCGTAATCAGCAGTCTGATATCTATAAATATAAGTAATCAGTTATATATAATACGAAAAAAATTAGAAAATAATATGAATTTTTAAAATTTTCTAAATTTCTGCATTTTTCAAAACGCTGTAGTTTAAAAAGTACGCGTCGGATCGCGTTAACAATGGTTGTTTCGTTATCAGCGAACCAAAATCTATAAGATAATGTCAAAAAATCGCGAAAAAAAATTTCAAAATTTTTCAGTTTTAAAGCAAAGGGGGGACCCTTCTCTATCATTTTTTGGTGCCCATAAAAACGGATGTAGCTTTTAAACTAGTGGTCGTACCTCAAAATTTTTTAGTTCTCCGTAATCAGCAGACTGAAATCTATAAATATAAGTAATCAGTTATATATAATACGAAAAAAATTAGAAAATAATATGAATTTTTAAAATTTTCTAAATTTCTGCGTTTTTCAAAACGCTGCAGTTTAAAAAGTACGCGTCGGATCGCGTTAACAATGGTTGTTTCGTTATCAGCGAACCCAAATCTGTAAGATTAGGTCAAAAAATCGCGAAAAAAAATTTCAAAATTTTTCAGTTTTAAAGCAAAGGGGGGACCCTTCTCTATCATTTTTTGGTGGCCATAAAAACGGGTGTAGCTTCCAAACTAGTGGTCGTAGCTCAAAATTTTTTAGTTCTTCATAATCAGCAGACTGAAATCTATAAATATAACTGATTAGTTAAATAAAATTCGAAAAAATTTAGAAAAAAATATGAATTTTTGAAATTTTCTAAATTTCTGCATTTTTCAAAACGCTGTAGTTTGAAAAGTACGCGTCGGATCGCGTTAACAATGGTTGTTTCGTTATCAGCGAACCAAAATCTATAAGATAATGTCAAAAAATCGCGAAAAAAAAATTAAAAATTTTTCAGTTTTAAAGCAAAGGGGGGACCCTTCTCTATCATTTTTTGGTGGTCATAAAAACGGGTGTAGCTTCTAAACTAGTGGTCGTAGCTTAAAATTTTTTAGTTCTCCGTAATCAGCAGACTGAAATCTATAAATATAACTGATAAGTTAAGTAAAATTCGAAAAAATTTAGGAAAAAATATGAATTTTTGAAATTTTCTAAATTTCTGAATTTTTCAAAACGTTGTAGTTTGAAAAGTACGCGTCGGATCGCGTTAACAATGGTTGATTCGTTATCAGCGAGCCGAAATCTATCAGATAATGGCAAAAAATCGCGAAAAAAAATTTCAAAATTTTTCAGTTTTAAAGCAAAGGGGGGACCCTTCTCTATCATTTTTTGGTGCCCATAAAAACGGGTGTAGCTTCTAAACTGGTGGTCGTAGCTCAAAATTTTTTAGTTCTCCGTAATCAGCAGACCAAAATCTATAAATTCAACCTATCAGTTATATAAAATTCGAAAAAATTTAGAAAATAACATGAATTTTTCAAATTTTCTAAATTTCTGAAATTTTCAAAACGCTGTTGTTTAAATTCTTTCTAATCAGCAGTCTGATATCTATAAATATAACCTATCAGTTATATAAGATTCGAAAGAATTTAGAAAAAAATATGAATCATTCAAATTTTTTAAATTTCTGCAATTTTCAAAACGCTGTAGTTTAAAAAGTACGCGTCGGATCGCGTTAACAATGGTTGATTCGTTATTCGCGAACCCAAATCTATAAGATAAGGTCAAAAAATCGCGAAAAAAAATTTCAAAATTTTTCAGTTTTAAAGCAAAGGGGGGACCCTTCTCTATCATTTTTTGGTGGCCATAAAAGCGGGTGTAGCTTCTAAACTGGTGGTCGTAGCTCAAAATTTTTTAGTTCTCCGTAATTAGCAGACTAAAATCTATAAATTCAACCTATCAGTTATATAAAATTCGAAAAAATTTAGAAAATAACATGAATTTTTCAAATTTTCTAAATTTCTGCAATTTTTAAAACGCTGTAGTTTAAAAAGTACGCGTCGGATCGCGTTAACAATGGTTGATTCGTTATCAGCGAAGCCAAATCTGTAAGATAAGGTCAAAAAATCGCGAAAAAAAATTTCAAAATTTTTCAGTTTTAAAGCAAAGGGGGGACCCCTTCTCTATCATTTTTTGGTGCCCATAAAAACGGATGTAGCTTCTAAACTAGTGGTCGTAGCTCAAAATTTTTTAGTTCTCCATAATCAGCAGACTGAAATCTATAAATATAACTTATCAGCTATATAAAATTCGAAAAAAATTAGAAAATAATATGAATTTTTAAAATTTTCTAAATTTCTGCGTTTTTCAAAACGCTGCAGTTTAAAAAGTACGCGTCGGATCGCGTTAACAATGGTTGTTTCGTTATCAGCGAACCAAAATCTATAAGATAATGTCAAAAAATCGCGAAAAAAAAATTCAAAAATTTTCAGTTTTAAAGCAAAGGGGGGACCCTTCTCTATCATTTTTTGGTGGCCATAAAAGCGGGTGTAGCTTCTAAACTGGTGGTCGTAGCTCAAAATTTTTTAGTTCTCCGTAATCAGCAGACTGAAATCTATAAATATAATTGATAAGTTATATAAAATTCGAAAAAAATTAGAAAATAATATGAATTTTTCAAATTTTCTAAATTTCTGCAATTTTCAAATCGCTGTAGTTTAAAAAGTACGCGTCGGATCGCGTTAACAATGGTTGATTCGTTATCAGCGAACCCAAATCTGTAAGATAAGGTCAAAAAATTGCGAAAAAAAATTTCAAAATTTTTCAGTTTTAAAGCAAAGGGGGTCCCCTTCTCTATCATTTTTTGCTGGCCATAAAAACGGGTGTAGCTTCTAAACTAGTGGTCGTAGCTCAAAATTTTTTAATTCTCCGTAATCAGCAGTCTGATATCTATAAATATAACCTATCAGTTATATAAGATTCCATAGAATTTAGAAAAAAATATGAATTTTTAAAATTTTCTAAATTTCTGCGTTTTTCAAAACGCTGTAGTTTAAAAAGTACGCGTCTGATCGCGTTAACAATGGTTGTTTCGTTATCAGCGAACCAAAATCTATAAGATAATGTAAAAAAATCGCGAAAAAAAAATTCAAAATTTTTCAGTTTTAAAGCAAAGGGACCCTTCTCTATCATTTTTTGGTGCCCATAAAAACGGGTGTAGCTTCTAAACTAGTGGTCGTAGCTCAAAATTTTTTAGTTCTCCGTAATCAGCAGTCTGATATCTATAAATATAACCTATCAGTTATATAAGATTCGAAAGAATTTAGAAAAAAATATGAATTTTTCAAATTTTCTAAATTTCTGCAATTTTCAAAACGCTGTAGTTTAAAAAGTACGGATCGCGTTAACAATGGTTGATTCATTATCAGCGAACGGAAATCTATTAGATAGGGTCAAAAAATCTCAAAAAAATTTTTAAAATTTTTCAGTTTTATAGAGAAGGGGGGACCCTTCTCTATCGATTTTTCGTGGCCATAAAAACGGGTGTAGCTTCTAAACTAGTGGTCGTAGTTCAAAATTTTTTAGTTCTCCGTAATCAGCAGACCGAAATCTATAAATATAACTGATAAGCTATAAAAAAATTCGAAAAAATTTAGTAATAAATATGAATTTTTGAAATTTTGTAAATTTCTGCAATTTTCAAAACGCAGTAGTTTAAAAAGTACGCGTCGGATCGCGTTAACAATGGTTGATTCGTTATCAGCGAACCCAAATCTGTAAGATAAATAAGGTCAAAAAATCGCGAAAAAAAAATTCAAAATTTTTCAGTTTTAAAGCAAAGGGGGGACCCTTCTCTATCATTTTTTGGTGGCCATAAAAATGGGTGTAGCTTCTAAACTAGTGGTCGTATATCAAAATTTTTTAGTTCCCCGTCATTAGCAGACTGAAGTCTATAAATATAATTGATAAGTTATATAAAATTCGAAAAAATTTAGAAAAAAATATGAATTTTTAAAATTTTCTAAATTTCTGCATTTTTCAAAACGCTGTAGTTTAAAAAGTACGCGTCAGATCGCGTTAACAATGGTTGTTTCGTTATCAGCGAACCAAAATCTATAAAATAAGGTCAAAAAATCGCGAAAAAAAATATCAAAATTTTTCAGTTTTAAAGCAAAGGGGGGACCCTTCTCTATCATTTTTTGGTGGCCATAAAAACGGGTGTAGCTTCTAAACTAGTGGTCGTAGCTCAAAATTTTTTAGTTCTCCGTAATCAGCAGTCTGATATCTATAAATATAACCTATCAGTTATATAAGATTCGAAAGAATTTAGAAAAAAATATGAATTTTTCAAATTTTCTAAATTTCTGCAATTTTCAAAACGCTGTAGTTTGAAAAGTACGCGTCGGATCGCGTTAACAATGGTTGATTCATTATCAGCGAGCCGAAATCTATAAGATAATGTCAAAAAATAGCGAAAAAAATTTCAAAATTTTTCAGTTTTAAAGCAAAGGGGGGACCCTTCTCTATCATTTTTTGGTGGCCATAAAAACGGGTGTAGCTTTTAAACTAGTGGTCGTAGCTCAAAATTTTTTAATTCTCCGTAATCAGCAGTCTGATATCTATAAATATAATCTATCAGTTATATAAGATTCCAAAGAATTTAGAAAAAAATATGAATTTTTAAAATTTTCTAAATTTCTTCGTTTTTCAAAACGCTGTAGTTTAAAAAGTACGCGTCTGATCGCGTTAACAATGGTTGTTTCGTTATCAGCGAACCAAAATCTATAAGATAATGTAAAAAAATCGCGAAAAAAAAATTCAAAATTTTTCAGTTTTAAAGCAAAGGGGGGACCCTTCTCTATCATTTTTTGGTGCCCATAAAAACGGGTGTAGCTTCTAAACTAGTGGTCGTAGCTCAAAATTTTTTAGTTCTCCGTAATCAGCAGTCTGATATCTATAAATATAACCTATCAGTTATATAAGATTCTTAAGAATTTAGAAAAAAATATGAATTTTTAAAATTTTCTGCATTTTTCAAAACGCTGTAGTTTGAAAAGTACGCGTCGGATCGCGTTAACAATGGTTGATTCGTTATCAGCGAACCGAAATCTATAAGATAATGTCAAAAAATCGCGAGAAAAAAATTCAAAATTTTTCAGTTTTAAAGCAAAGGGGGGACCTTTCTCTATCATTTTTGGTGGCCATAAAAACGGGTGTAGCTTTTAAACTAGTGGTTGTAGCTCAAATTTTTTTAATTCTCCGTAATCAGCAGTCTGATATCTATAAATATAATCTATCAGTTATATAAGATTCCAAAGAATTTAGAAAAAAATATGAATTTTTAAAATTTTCTAAATTTCTGCAATTTTCAAGACGGTGTAGTTTGAAAAGTACGCGTCGGATCGCGTTAACAATGGTTGATTCGTTATCAGCGAACCGAAATCTATAAGATGTAATTAAAAAATCGCGAAAGAAAATTTTAAAATTTTTCAGTTTTAAAGCAAAGGGGGGACCCTTCTCTTGTTAACTTTTATTAAAATAAGTGTTACTTGTTCGAATTCTGTATTTCAACTCATTCAAAAATATTATACATAACAACTACATCAACTACAATCAGCAAGTTGATTCTCTGAATCAATTCTTCTGATATCGATACTTCCACCTTGTACTGTTTCGTACGTTTGTGCCAAACTGGATTTTCAGCCAATTTTATAGCTGTATTATTATCTACATACAGACTTGGAGTATTTTCATAGTCATATATTTCTTGGAGTAATCTTTTTAGCCATACCATTTCACATGCTGCTTCACTTGAGGCAACAATTTCTGCTTCAGTGGTTGAAATAGAAACTGACGTTTGTCTTTGACTTATCCAAGATACTGCTCCACCTGCGATAAGACAAACAACACCAGTTGTTGACCTTCCTGTAACATGACAGCCTCCCAAATCAGCATCACTGTAAGCTTCAAATTGAAAATTCTTAACATTTCTTAAATAAAATAAACAATAATTTATTGTTCCTTGTAAATAGTGAAAATCCGTTTTACTTTAACAACATCTTCCTCAGTGGGATTTTCCAAAGTTCTTGATACTACACCTACAGCATAGGCAATGTCAGGTCTCGTTCCTGTCATTAAATACATAAGAGAGCCTACTGCTTCACGATATGGAAATTTGATTTTATTGTCATTTTTGTCAGTAGCCTTCCTTGATTCATTACTATTATCCTTTAATATTGGTGAACTAACTGCCTTACATTTTCCCATATTAAATTTCTCTAAAATTCTTCTTATGTACGCCTTTTGATTTACTTCAATGCCTTCCTTGCTCTGAGTTATTTCAAAACCTAGGAAGTAATCAGCTGTTTTAGATTTAATTTTAAACTCACGTTTCAATTCTTTTAGAAATAGTTCTATTTCTTGATTACTAGTAGCAGCAATTAATCCATCATCCACATAAAGTGCCAACATAATCTTATTTCGCCCCCTTTTTCTAATAAATAGACAATTATCAGCTGCACTAACTTCAAATCCTTTATCCCTAAGAAATTTATTAATTCTTTCATTCCAACATCTAGGAGCTTGTTTCAAACCATATAAACTTTAAGCATTAAATTTTTTAGTATATACCCACTTGGAAGGTATAGCCTTTCTATTTTTGGGCAATTCACATAAATACCATGTATTGTTTTCCATAAGAGACTTAACTTCCGAATCCATTGCTTTTTGCCATTCTTCAGCTTCAACACTATTAATTGCTTCCTGATATGTTTGTGGAATTTTTTCATTATGCTCGGAAATAAAAACATAATCTTCAAAATATTTTGGTTTACAAAGAGAACTTCTATCACGTAAACATATATTTTCTTCAACTTTTTGTACATTTTCTTTCTCTAAATTAATATTTTCTAAAACTTCTTGTTCTTTTTGGTTTTCTTTTTCTTCTACATTAATATTCTCTTCAATTTCTTGCAAATTATTTTCTTGAATTTCTTCTTCATTTTGTTGATCTATCCTAACTTCAAATTCACTTAAGGTATTTTCATATGGATTGATGATATCTTCAATTGGTTTTAGAGTTAATTCCTGAAAAATTACATCTCTGGAACGTATCAATTTCTGATTACACAATATTCTATAACCCTCATCACCATCATATCCAACTAAAATTCCTTCTTGTGTTTTTATATCAAACTTCTTTCGTTTAATTTTTGGTACATGAACCCAACATTTTGAACCAATAATTCTCAAATGTTTAATACTTGGTTTTTGACCTTTCCATAATTCATAAGGAGATTTATCACTTATTGAAGAAACTCCAGTTCTATTTAAAATGTATGCCGCTGAATTACTCATTTCTTCCCAGAGTTCTTTTGAAAATTTCACATTTTTATTTGAATCCATCATTGCTCTAACTGCTTCAACAATTGTACGATTATCTCGTTCTGAACAACCATTTTGTTGAGGTGTATATGGCATTGTATAGCGACATTCAATGCCATGTTGTTTTAAAATTTTTCGAACATTATCATTATCAAACTCACCTTCATTATCACTCAATAAGGTCTTTATTGTATGTCCAGTAACTTTAGTTTTAATTAAAAACTCTTTTAATTTATCTGCAACTTCAGATTTGTACTTCATAAAATAGATTTCACGGAATCGAGAATAGTCATCTTTAAATAACACAAAATATCGAAGTCCACTATTTGACAATACAAATGGACCACAAACATCTGAATGAATCAATTCACCACACTTATTTGCTCTTGAACGTTTGCCAAATTTTCTTCTATGAATTTTTCCATGTATACAACCTTCACATAGTTCACTGTCTAATGGTACATCAATATTCAAATCTCTTTTCAAAACTTCTCTAACATGACGTTTATTCTGATGTCCCATGCGTTCATGATAAATTTGAAGTAATTTATTATCTTGTTTAATTACTAAATTAACATCTTTCACTGATTTTATTGGTTTTATTTTCAATTTGTATAGTCCACCACTTTGCTGACGAACACCTTGAATAAGTACCTCTTCATTATCTGTTAATATACAACTAGTAGCATATGATTCAAACTTAGAAGAAGGTCTTTTATCTTGAGTAGCTAAGAAAGAAAATAAATTTTTAGATATTTCTGGAACAAGCCAGACATCTGTCAAAGTATGATTTTTCCATTTTCCATCAACTAAGGACTGTATATCAATTGAACCACAACCAATAGCTTTTATCATATTTCCATCAGCTGTAATAATTCCACGACTATTTTCAAAATATTGAAATGATTTAAACCAGTCAGGTACATTTGTAATATGATTTGTAGCACCATTGTCTACATACCAGTTATCATCAATATTTTCCGAATCTCCATTAATTGCTACTGCGCTAACAGCTACAAGAGAAGATCCAAATTCTTTTCTTTCATTGGTTGTTTTATTTACAAATTTCGCCTTAGCTGGTTTTTGTGGAAGACCATCTGCAATGCAAAACCGACACTCACTAATTACATGTCCATTCTTTTCACAATAAAAACATTTAACTTGTTTTTTCTTAATAAATTTTCTTGTATTTGACTTAAAGTCACTTGTTTTTTAATATAAAACTTCAACAGTATCTTCAGCTATGTTACTCTCAAATGTACATAACTGTTGAGTTAAATTCTCAATATTTCTATACTCTTCTTTAATTAATCTCCAACTAGCTGCAAATGGTTGATATTTCTCTGGCAATGACTTGAGAATTTTGCATATTAAAAGCAAATTCTCACTTTTATTTTTAGGATGTCTCATTACTTCCTGTTGTAACTGATCCCATCTATCTGTTAATTTGGCAATAAAATTTACTGCATTATCTTCAGGTAGCCATTTAGCTTCAAAAAATTTACTATACAAGTCAAAAATAATATCTTCAGAAAACGTATCAAACAATTGACATAATCCCAGCCACATACTTCGAGCTGTATCAAATCCTCGCACTTTTTGAAACATTTCATCTTTCATGTTATTTGACATGACAAGCAGAGCATTATTGTCAATCGAATTAAATAATGCCAATTTATTTAGATAAGTAGTTTTTGCTGCTTCATCTGCTTTTTCACCAGGTTCACTTGGGGCAATTAAATTTCCATCAACAATTGCATTTGGTTTAATTTTTAAGGCCATTCTAATTTTTGCTTTCCAGTTCTCCCAATTTGCTTTACCTTCAAGCAATATTATTTGAGGAATGTTCTGAAATTAAAAACCTTCTGCCATGTTTTCTATTGAAACTCAGCACTCAATTAAAATTATATATATATATTTTATTATTTATATATATTCAAAAATTATTAAATCCTTTCAACTTATTTGGACTCTGGACCCATAACCTGTTAACTTTTATTAAAATAAGTGTTACTTGTTGGAATTCTGTATTTCAACTCATTCAAAAATATTATAAATAACAACTACATCATTCATTTTTTTATTAACAAAAAACCACTTGATTATTAAATATCAAATCCAAAAATTAAAGTAATGCTTTAACTTCAACATCTCTATCATTTTTTGGTGGCCATAAAAACGGGTGTAGCTTCTAAACTAGTGGTCGTAGCTCAAATTTTTTTAGTTCTCCGTAATCAGCAGACCGAAATCTATAAATATAACCTATCAGTTATATCAAATTCGAAAAAATTTGGAAAATAACATGAATTTTTCAAATTTTCTAAATTTTTGCAATTTTCAAAAAGCTGTAGTTTAAAAAGTACGCGTCGGATCGCGTTAACAATGATTGTTTCGTTATCAGCGAACCCAAATCTATAAGATATAATCAAAAAATCGCGAAAAAAAATTTCAAAATTTTTCAGTTTTAAAGCAAAGGGGGGACCCTTCTCTATCATTTTTTGGTGGCCATAAAAACGGGTGTAGCTTCTAAACTGGTGGTCGTCGGCTCAAAATTTTTTAGTTCTCCGTAATCAGCAGACCAAAATCTATAAATATAACCTATCAGTTATATAAAATTCGAAAAAATTTGGAAAATAACATGAATTTTTCAAATTTTCTAAATTTCTGCAATTTTCAAAACGCAGTAATTTAAAAAGTACGCGTCGGATCGCGTTAACAGTGGTTGATTCGTTATCAGCGAACCGAAATCTGCAAGATAAAGTCAAAAACCCGCGAAAAAAAAATTCAAAATTTTTCAGTTTTAAAGCAATGGGGGGACCTTTCTCTATCATTTTTTGGTGGCCATAAAAACGGGTGTAGCTTCTAAACTAGTGGTCGTAGCTGAAAACTTTTTAGTTCTCCGTAATCAGCAGACCGAAATCTATAAATATAACCTATCAGTTATAGTTCGGTATATCAAATTCGAAAAAAATTTAGAAAAAATATGAATTTATCAAATTTTCTAAATTTCTGCAATTTTCAAAACGCTGTAGTTTAAAAAGTACGCGTCGGATCGCGTTAACAATGGTTGAATCGTCATCAGCGAACCCAAATCTATCGGAAAACGCTAAAAAAGGGCGAAAAAATTCGAATATTTTTGAAAAAATACCATGTCATAGAACTATTTAAGTTTTTAGACCCCACTGTATAACACCAAAGTTTTTTAATGTCTTGTTTTACAGGTACAGAAAAAAATATTTTGTTAGGTGTATTAACACTTGTATTTTGGCACAACGGGACAAAACACTTTTTCATTTTTTATTCGGTACTTAAACTCTCTTTTCAAGTGCACTTGTAGACGTTGTAGACAAATGATTCGTAAATAGAGTGAATAGAGCCAACCTTTAAACTTTAAACCCAACTGCAGCCGACTGTCAAACGCAGTTTCCGACATTTGCGGCGGTTGAGATGACGGGGGATTACCGCAGCGTTGCCAAAATAGGGATGTGACGTCACAAAAGCGTACTTTTCGCTAGTAAAAATTGATTTTTGGGCATTTGTAATCAAAAATTTAACAAAAACGATGCCTAATTCCAATCAAATTGAATTTAGTTTTCATAGAGAATTTTTGTTTTTCATGTAGAGCGTATAATAGGGACGTACTTTTTGAACAATGATAAAAAAATGCGTTTTTATAATTGTTCAAAAAGTACGCCCCTATCATAGACTCTACGTGAAAAACAAAAATTCTATATGAAATCTAAATTCAATTTGATTGGAACTAAGCATCGTTTTTGTTAAATTTTTGATTACAAATGCCCAAAATACAATGTTTACTAACGAAAAGTACGCTTTTCAAACATTTCGCCGAGTATCTTCTTAATAAAAAAGATATCAAAAAAGTGATTGACTAGAAATGTTCAGTTGGGTTTGATCTTTATAATAAAATAAAAATGAAAAAATGTGGGAAAGGCCCATTATTGTACTTATAAAAAATCATGAAAATTCTTTAATTTAAAACTATTTATTTGATCCCAAAACATCTTCTAACATATTTTTAGGTTTATCTTTTGTGTTCTTGATGAATTCTTTCCACTCTTCCTTCTTGCGTTTGTACATGGGAAGATTGATTTTTGAAGCAATTATTTTTCCAAACATAGTGTTACACCATGCCCCTTCCTTATGAGCCAACTCCTCCATGATTTTTTCCTTGAACTTATCATTACACACCTTCCAAATGGCCTCAAAACTTCTTGACCCAAATTTGGATGCTGCCAATTCCTGATAGTTACCCTTCAAATAAAAAAAAATAAATAAAATATAGTTTTTTGTGAGATTAAAATTTTACTAGCCCTTTGGTGGCGAAAATCGCAAAACGTGGTAGGTCTTACCTGCATCCTTCGAATTAATTTTTCCTTGCTTTTTTCCCCAACAAATTGCCCATCAACGAATGAATTAGCAATATGGCTGCCCATAGTATTTGAAAATAATCCTTTAAGCTCATTTTTTTCTAAACTCAATATACTGTTAATAACTTTAATAGGCTTATTAAATTCCAAAATATTCTGTAGAATTAAAGTTCCATGCAAATTTAATTTCTCACTCTCCAAATTCCCTAAATCTTTAGGTAGTTCATCAAAAGGTGTCATTTTTGATAAACAAATTGCTATTTTATCTTGCCGTTCTGTTGGTTCCAAGCAGTGGAAAGCTTTTAAGATATTCTAAAATTAAACTAATTGATTATAAAGTTAGGATTTTTAAAAATTATATTACTTGAATAAAACTTCCTTGCTTTGCAGTTAACCTTTTACAAGTTTGTGCTGCAGCTAAAATAACTCCAGAGTGTCCGGCTTCAAAAATTTCCCAAAAATGGTCCTCAATTTCAGAAAACATTGTTTCATACTAAAAAAAAAGGTTTTACTTACGACTGCATGTGTACCCAAATATACAGGGTGATGATTAAGTTTGGAACCTTATTCATAACTGCCGTATATAATTGTTTTGGTAAAATTGCTCGGACAGGTCAATTTTAGTTTTTAGAATGCCATCTCTTGATATAAAAAAAATATTAATGACGTCACTGGTGCTTTAACAATGACGTCATCAGCGATTTTTTTAAATGGAAGTCCCCACTTTTTGTACTCACTATTGATAGAAATTCATGTCACTTAAACAATAATATAAAAAACAATTAAATTAAAATGAATTTGAAGTTACCAATAATAACAAAAGAAAGTAAATGTTTAAATAAAATGTTAAATGTATTTAACAAAATTTAATAAATAGTCTTGAAAAACTAATTTCTTGATTCCATTTAAATGTAAGGAAATTTACAAAAAATAAAATTTTAAATTTACCATTTATTGAAATCGGCCAAAATAAATCTTATACAACATTCAAATATTTCAAATTTAATAGTAGAAATTAATTTTAAGCATATATTAAAAAAAATTTTAAACGAAAATTTATTTACAAAGGCAACAATTTTTTTATATCATCGTTTATGAGACATAAATGTCTATCAAAAACCAGTGAAAAAAGTGGGGGTTTCCATTTAAAAAAATCGAGGATGACGTCATTGCTAAATCACCAGTGACGTCATTAATATTTTTATTATACCAAGAGATGGGATTTTAAAAACTAAAATTGACCTGTACGATCGATTTTCTCAAAAAAATTAAATACGGCAGTTATGAATTAGTTTCCAAACTTTATCATCACCCTGCATAAAAAAATTTAAATCAAAAATCAAATGTTTTAAAGTTTTTACAAGGTCATTTCAAGGTTAATAGCAAAAAATTAATACAATTCATTTACCTGAGTTTTTTCTGGACAATGTAAAAATAGCTTCTGTACAGCAAAATTGGTATTCCTCATTGCAGCCAATTTCAAAACATTATTTTGAAAACAACCTTCATAAATTTCATTATAAATATCTTGAGGAGCAATTTGTAAAACAATTTCCAAAACCATCATCTGAGGCTTGGAGAAAAAAACTTGAGGAAGCTTATTTCCTTCGCTATCTTTTTCAATAAATGCTTCTTTTAATTTCTTAAGGTATTGCCGGCACATGGGTTCATTAACTTTTTTTAAAGCTCGTAATAAAACTTGACAGAAACCTGATGATAGCTCTGTTGAGGGTAGTTCTTTAAATTGGGGCCAATTTATTAAACGCTCGCCAAAATCATTAATAATTTCCATAAAATCAGCAGGAATGTTTTTACACTCATCTTCGTGATTTAAGTTTTCCTTCTTCTTGTTTTCAGGTTTAGCTTTGCCGTCAATACTTTTACTATCATCTTTAGTAATTTGAGCTAAATTACATAAAACAGATCGAAGAATATGGTTGGCGTAGGTATCCCACATGTAGTCTTCAATATTATTCAATAAAAATCGGCTGATTTTAATTGTAAAGGTTTTACATTCCTCGTTTTTTGTTAGGATATATCTTTTTGTTGTTTCTGTTAGTAATGCTTCAATAACATGGCTAACAAAACGATCTGCACATATTGGACGTAAATCAGTACCTAATACTTGCGCATACTGTTGGATTATTTCATCAGACGCATACGGAAATAAAGTTTCAATTACTCTACATCCTACTTGATTTGAAGCACAATTCAGTTCCTCATTTTCTAGTTGTTTAAACACATTTTCAACAAATATTTCTAAAGAAAAAAAATATACACATTAAATTAAATGCAAAACATTATTAAAAATTTTAAACTAACGTTTCTCTTCCTCCGATGGGAAATCTTCCCTAAAAATTTCCATGCTTCTAACTAAATAGTTGTAGGTATCTTCTTCAAGACGCTTCCCTCTTCCATAATGCCCCAACTTGGCATACTTCCGAGCATTTTTAAGAAATGATTTCTTTCGTTTGTTGCGATTATATTTGGGTTGTGCAGATGCTTCTCCTTGTGACATTGTTCTTTTAATTAATTTTATAAATCTGAAACAGTAGGTAAATAAATAAATAAAATAATAAAACACACGGAAGCTGTTTTTACTTATATAAACAATAAACACAAATTTATAAATAAATTTTATAGGTTATGTTTTACACGTGTGTTTGACTTTGACTGATCACAGAATTAAATTTATCATGAGTGATGGGTGCTTTCATTTTCCTTTTTATGTTCTACTGGGTGCAGCTCGAAACTAGCAGTATACAGGATGACCAAGCATCATCAGGGTGACCCAGTCTTGCCCACTGTCTATAGCTTCTTTACTATAAAACATATCGACTTGCGGTTTTCACCAACATATAGATACATGCATTCCCCACAATCTAAAAATATTTTCGATATATACAGGGTGTCCCATCATGGCCTACTGAACCAAAGTTATATTTTTTTAAATGGAACACCCTGTATATTATGGCATTTTGGATTCCTTATCAAAAAATAATTATACTTTGTATAAACTTTTATGGGTCTATCATCACTCGTTTTGCTGATTTTTGCCATTTAAGCCAAAAAAAGATCAATTTTTGAAAAATCACTACTCTAAAACAGAAGAACGTGTTGGCTTGAAATTTTGTAAAAAAATTTTCAACATCTCTAGTCTACAACTGTCATGTCAAATTTAAGTTTGTGATATTTTTTTATCAGGGTGCCTTATGAAACGCAAATTGAACAATTAAACGAAATTTTCAAATGGAACACCCTGTTTATTTTAACATCAATCGATGGCATTTTTTACAAGCTTTCTATTGATATAATATTTGTGTGGTCGCTTATCAAAGGTTTAGGAGATATTAATATCCAAACAGTGAAAATAGACAAAATAGCACTCTTGGTGAATTTTTTTCAGGATTTTTTTTTAATTTGCCTTTCTCTGTTTTGCTTTTTTAATAATGTTGTTATACTACAAAACAGTTTTTGTTGCTTTACAACACAAATAAAATCGAAACTTGCAATTATCAATTTTGGTTTTCTAAATTTCAGTATGTTTTGAAAATTTAACAACTGATGTTACCAAGGAAACCCTTATTTTGTTGAATTTCGTTTTTGCGCTCTCTTCTGATAGCTACAAGCGGATTTCTTTCAGCTTCACCAAGCGCTTACAGCATATTTGCCATTTATTCTATAGAAGAGTTCAATATCGGTTTACTTATTGCCAAAAGTACAGAAAAAGGCGTTAAAACAAAACTCAACAAAATAAGGGTTTCCTTGGTAACATCAGTTGCTAAATTTTCAAAGCATACTGAGACTTAGAAAACCAAAATTGATAATTGCAAATTTCGATTTTATTTTTGTTATAAAACAACAAAAACTACTATTGAAATAAAACAACATTATAAAAAAAGCAAAATAGAGAAAGACAGAAATAAATAATAGACAAATATAAAAAAATCCTCAACAAAATTCATCAAGAGCACTATTTTGTCTATTTTTCACTGTATCTCAGTTTGGATATTAATATCTCCTAAACCTTTGATAAGCGACCACACAAATATTATATCAATAGAAAGCTTGTAAAAAATGCCATCGATTGATGTTAAAATAAACAGGGTGTTCCATTTGAAAATTTCGTTTAATTGTTCAATTTGCGTTTCATAAGGCACCCTGATAAAAAAATATCACAAACTTAAATTTGACATGACAGTTGTAGACTAGACGATGTTGAAAAATTTTTGACAAAATTTCAAGCCAACACGTTCTTCTGTTTTAGAGTAGTGATTTTTCAAAAATTGATCTTTTTTGGCTTAAATGGCAAAAATCAGCAAAACGAGTGATGATAGAAACATAAAAGTTCATACAAAGCATAATTATTTTTTGATAAGGAATCCAAAAATGTCATAATATACTGGGTGTTCCGTTTAAAAAAATATAACTTTGGTTCAGTAGGCCATGATGGGACACCCTGTATATATCGAAAATATTTTAAAATTGTGGGGCATGCATGTATCTATATGTTGGTGAAAACCGCAAGTCATGTTTTATAGCAAAGAAGCTATAGACCGTGGGCAGATGACTGGGTCACCCTGTATAACTAACCCATTGTTATTTTTATTTTCGGAAAAACTAGAAAAGGCTAATTTTGCTAGAAGAAATAAAAATGATAATCAAAGAAACGATTCGACATAAACAAAAATTTTCTTTGTAATAATTATTAACGTTGTGCCAAATGTTTTATTACATTATATCATCATATTCACTCTAAGCTAGAGCCAGTTGGCACTCCTCTTATTCCTTTATTGATGAACATGAGCTATAAAAACTACTTACGTAAAATAAATTGTAATTTATGAAATTCATTCGGTTCTTTTCGAGTAAATAATTGTTTCAAATAAAGAAAATTCATTAAGTTCATTTCACCTGTATTCAACTATCGTCTCTTTATTATGGATTTTGGATCACTCAAACTGAAAGCAACTTAATTTAAGATGTAAAGAAAGTAAGGCAGAAATTAAAGATAAATGCAATTCTTCCAATTTATTGGAAATTGATTAACATATAAAGGGTTGGATTAGATTTGCACGCCAAATAAAATAAATCTTTTATGATTATAGACGCTGATCATTTTCACCATAAAAATGGGTAGGCATATTTGAACGCTAACAAAATACAGGGTGTCCCATAATATGTGGGACCCACTTCTAGGGTGGGTAGTAGATGTCAATAGAATAAGAAAAGTTCATATAAACTTATGTCCAATTTCACCTCATAAGGGAGCTACAGCTCTTTAAAAGTGTTGTTAAAAAGTAGGTTTTTCTTTTGTTTATTTCTATAAGTACAAATTAACAGATTTGATATTTGGTATGAATCATAATACAGTTAGGATACGTTTTCGTGAATTTTTTCAATTTCTGAAACAGTTTTGGGTACAATAAAATAAAATAATCCATGCCTAACATGATTTTTTAAAATATAAATTGTGTTGACCATCAATAAAATAATAAAATGCATTTTCTTCGAAAACGGCGCATTCTACCAACTTTAAATAAAAGTACCTTTTTTGTTAATAATTAAATGGGGAACATTAATTTGAAAAAAAATATTGTAAAAGTTAACTACAAAAAAGTCAGGACAATTTTTAACCTCAACTCTCCCCGAATCTACCCTTTCAAAGCAAGCAAAAAATTTGAAAAAATTCACAAAAATGTATCCTAGGTGTGTTATGATTCACACCAAATTTCAAATCTCCAATTTGTTTTTAAATAAACGAGCAAAATATCAGGCGAAATTGGACAAAAGTTTACATGAACTTTTCTTATTCTCTTGACATCTACTACCCACCCTAGAAGTGGGTCTCACACGAGGTCCCACATATTATGGGACACCCTGTTTAATGATAGATAGGTTAGGTTTTCTACCTGCCACCTACCCTTAACAAGCATCCATTCCTACCTTCAAGTTAAGATAATGATGGAATGATTTTTCAGAAATGCATAAATTAGCGTCCAAATCTACTACAACCACTCATAGGTTGGAGTAGATAGTGCTGCCACCGAGTAGATTTAAGGATTCTACTAAATCCAAATAACATGGTACGGATTAGTTAACTTAAGATGGGGGAATTTTGATCTGGAAAATTGATTTAAGTGCATTTTATTAATTTGAAACAACGGAATTTTTTTTTGCTATATTAGTAATTAAAAATGCGTGTTTTTTAAAATGAGTATATTCAATTTTTTTTACTTTCTTTTAAGTTTTTTTGATAAATTTAACAATATAAAGAGCAATTAATTAAAAAAAAAGATTATCATTTTGTAGGGAAATAAATACCAAGCTATACCCTGTCAGGTACCGTGATCAATTTTGGGTCCCCATAAACTTAATGTTAGGAAAGTCCAGAAATTGGGAATGAACAATTTAAAACTAATAGTACTAAGAAATACTAATAATAATGTATACAATTATTCCTAATGAGGGTCGTTGTGCCGATGGTTGCGTTTATAACAAAATAAATACACAATACACAATAATTTAAAGGGCAGCTGGAAGCTATTTTCAATAGGACTTTCAACGAAACTAATACAAATTGATTTTAGGATTAAGATGATTATAAAAATGTACAGGGTGAGTTTATAACATGAAATAAATTCAAAAATTTATCAGAAACGGTTCGACTTTTAGAAAAACGGTTTGACACATCAAATTATGTGTGCAATTGTGGATATTTTGTGTCATTTAACATTTATGTGGCGTCATCATACAATGTCCGCATCAAATCATCACAATTTTTTTAAAGGAAACGTAGAATTTTAAGAGGATAGTAGATAAATTTGAGCACTTGATATTTGTGGTTTTGGTCATAATTTTTTTTTCCAGTGGTGCTTTTTAAAATTTCTTTTTTTGAACACAGAAAGTCTTGTGGCTACCAATTTATTTTTTTCTTATTTTATGGTGCAATTCTGAGCAAATCTGTAAGCCCTTACAGGAAATATCTGTAAAGTAACCAAGGAAACCGTCCAATACAACCCATATAACAAACCTTACAGATTCTTCCTGTAAGGACTTACAGATTTACCTAGAATTGCATAATTAGTAAATCAAATCAAATCAAATCAAATCAAATCAAATCAAATACTCATACTGCTGTAAATCCGTTTAAGAAAAAACGTTTACTTAACGGCTATAACTTAATCAAATTATCATTTAAGTTTCCTATGGGGTAGTTCCTACGCACAAAGGAGTGAGGGGTGCGTTGCCATAAAAAACCCCCACCAAATAAAAATTAACCAGTTTTAAGTTTTTTTTTCAAAAATTACTTGTTTTCAAAATAACCGGGGTTGAAACTACGGCAATGTACCTAAAACATTGCTCTAAATTTCAGAAAAATTTAAGCAACATACAAATATATGTTTTCCATATCGTATTTATAAGCAGCTAATGAAACATGAAACCGTTCAGTCTAAAATTTATACAGAAATTTGTTTTAAGTATATTTTGAACTTTTTACAGCGCTCCAAAAATTAAGTAAAATTTTAAGAAATTTTTGGAGCGCTATAAAAAGTTAAAAAATATTCTTTAAACAAAAAACGAATTATTGAACTCTACGTTTATACTTTGCCATATGACTATTTGGTTTGACTTACAAACACAAAAATTGAAGATATTGGTAGCTACAAGACTCTTCTGCGTATCAAAAAAAAGAAATTATAAAAAAGCTTCACTGAAAAAAAAATTATGACCAAAACCGCTAATATAAAGCGCTCAAATTTACAGACTTTCCAAAAAAATACTGAAATTTTTATGTGTAGCATAAAAATTTCTTAAATTAATGTAAAAAAAATCATTCCTGGCATTTGGTAAAATCAGGCACGATCAACTATGCAACCAAACATACCCTGTAGTGATTTTAGATTTGCTAAGTTGGTGTACCTGTTAATTTTCATTCAAATTTAAATCTAATATGTCACTTTAACGTCTTAACGCGTCTCTCAACATTTTTCTTCGGGTATTTTTCAAGATATTTCCCAGTGTGTTGCAAATTTTATAAAAATAGTGTATTGTGTTAGGAGTAAAAGGAGTACTTTTTGTGGCAAGCATCTAGGTTTACGGGATACGTCACGGGTACATGCGAGCCACAAAAAGTTCTTTTACTCCGAATAAAACATGATATTTATTCTTCAAACGTCAAAATTTTTAAAATAGTCACATAATAAAATTTAAAATTTAATAATTTGACGTTTAATTTACATACAACACACAATACAATGTTAATGTATATTGGGTTGCCTAAAATTCATTTCTATTCCGCCCTTTTATTTCTTTTCAGTACAAAGTGGTAATTTCTACTCCTAGGCAGTACAAAGTCACCATAGAATCAACGAACATAAAAAGTGAAATTTTAAAGCCTTTTAAACCTCACAGAAGGCTGTACTTTAATGACGTTTGAAGAAAAACTGTTTTTATTTTCAAAACTTACTACACAGTTAAAATATTCGCAATGTTTTTTCACCGGACAACAAGGCATATTAATTTCAGTGTAGAGTGTAGCCAACTGTGAGAAACTTAGGTTTCCTACCAGTATCAATCATTTTTGAAGACCGTGTACCAACGAATCAACATAAATGTAAATCACCTTGAATACAGTGTATACAAAAAGTTCGGCATCGCCCATTTATTTTTGTAGTAAGCGTTTTTGAAAAAAATGTTTCAATTAAAAGCTTTACGATTCATATGCCCGTTTTCACAAACGATTCTTAAGACTTAGGCCCACCATGCATCAAAATATTTTTTGAGCAATTTATTGCACATTTTCAACTGAGTAGGAACTGCACAGTGCGTAGTTGCGTTCTGAGTTTAAAATGCGCAATAAATTGCACAATAAATATCTAGGTGTATGGTGGGCCTTAGGCTGAAAATGGGTATTAGTGATACATTATTTAGGAACATTACCATGACCTTGACTGGATAATCACTAAACTTTTTTTAAGTAGCAACCACCCAGTTTTATTGCATATTATTAAAGCTCATTTTCACAGTTTGTAAACCATATTTTTTTTTATTTTTTTTAAATGAATTGTATGTAAGTTACCGAACTTTTTGTACACCCTGTATATTATTAAAGATACAGGAATTTATTGTTGATTATAGTCATAGTGACTTCAGAAACTAGCTTAAAAAAATAAAAGTTGGTAACGCATAGCTGCATCAGGACTTATAATAAGTAGTCTTAATTTCTAATGTACATAAATGGTTTATTAAAAAAATAAAAATATTTACATTGGAATACTTAAACGTACGCAACCTTTACATTGTATTTCAATAATACATACTATTTTACAATAAAGATTAACTAAGGGCCGTTAAAACCACCAGTGCTTAAACCTTAAGGAACAAAATTTTAAGTGCAGATTTTCCATTGTGTTTCTGTCAAATTTTGAATTTAAGTGTTCCTTAAATTTTAAGTGGCAATGGTGAAATCGGCCCTAATAGAGATATGTTTTTATTTTATTTACAAGTATATTCCTCAGTTCGCTCACTACAAGTATCACATTCGACAAAACAACACCAATGGAATTTACATCTGCACTGCCACTGTCTTGTGTATTGATGTGTGTTATAGCCTCTTCCACAACACATTAGGTCACATCCATCTGTACCTAAAAAGTTGAAGTAAATAATTACAAAATTAAAATATAACGCGTGTACCTTCCTTAAAATTACAATGGTTATTATTTACAGGATTATGACTAAATTAAAAATGAAAATCCTTAATCTATTGTTTTTCTACGATCGTTCAAAATGTAGGCCAGATATGTTCAGTTGTCTGTGCACAAAGTCATGATTTTTGCACTAGTGCACAAAAGCTTAACGTGGACAAGCAAAACTTTATGCACTGAAATTTATCATAAATGGCAGAAATGTCATTATTTTAAGTTTTTATGGAATTCCCGATACTTCAGAGGTTTATTACAAATCGTGGGTGAACAAGGAAAACCCACTAAGTCCAGTTTTTGAAAGAATTGGGTTCTATCGTGTATAAGTCCATATTAGTGTGATACAACTTACAAGAAAACCTTAAGTTCACCGGGCGCTTATTAAGGAAAATTATTTGGACTATTAAATATTAAAACTGGATTTTACACAGGCCTTATAATATTAAAATGCGTTTTTCTCGGAAGTTGCATTTTGTGACTTAGTGGGTTTTCCTTGTACGCCCACGAAATGTATAATTATACTCATAGTTTACCCTCCTATTTGGAAGTAACTTTAATAAAACTGTTTTTACGATTAAAGGGTTTGGTCCAGAAAATGTAAAACTTTCCTAAGGAAATAACACTACACAAATGAAAAAAGGGAATATTATGTTCAATTTTTTTTTTCTTATTCGGGGTATCCCCTGTTACCGTATATTTAAACTTTTACCTCTGGATGTTCTGTTGCATAATCTTCCAACAGTTCCCAAAGAACCAATTGATAAATCTCGCTCGCAATAATTGGGTGACATTTGAAGAAAAACCAGTTCCGTTTTCTTTGGTAGTTTTTTCGTTGGTTGTTTTCCTTTTTTAAGAACTAAATGAATTTTCTTTGGTTTGCGCTCGTACGGTCTCATTTGCATGAAGACAGCGTTAGATGTAACCGGTCTCGCTCTATTGTACTTTTTCATCAGATTATCTCCAATTTGTCGAAACGGAGGCAATGTTTTCCAACAAGTCTTCATTGTACAACTTCCTGACACCCCATGACACTTGCATTCCGTAATTAAACTGAATTTGACCACCTGTGACAATATTCTATCATAAGTAAATGGTTATTTATGAAACTAAACCTTTTACAATTGTATTTCAGATAAGATAAATTTCAGAAATCATCAATTGTAATTCAGAATAGTCAATTGTATTTCAGAAATTATCAATTGTATTTCAGAATAGTCAATTGTATTTCAGAATAGTCAATTGTATTTCAGAATAGTCAATTATATTTCAGAAAAAATCAATTGTATTTCAGAAAGCATCAATTGTATTTCAGAAAAATTTTGGCGGTGATTGTGCACGTCAACCACAATAGGATATACAGTTCATCAAAAGTGTAAAAGACAACATCGGAATTTTCCTGGTGTGTCTCCTGGTATTTTGAAACAAATGTTGGTTCACAATAATTATTGATGAAGCCAACAGTACATTTTTTTAAATAAAGGTTTATTGCAAAATTAAAACTTACTGACCTTCCTTCCCGCTTTATTATTGTGTAAGTTCATAAAACTTCGTTCGTCCCCTTCAAGTTCCCGCGCGTCGAGAAATTTTCGGGCAAATCTCATGCCGAATCCAATATCGACACTACATCCGGCCCATTTCCAGCCACTAGGTCCTGGTTCCTTTGGATTTAACCCCAAGGCGCAACCACAAGATGATATGTTTCCACGTGCACATGCAGCTGTAACAGCATAGGCGACACCAGCGCTTGAAATTGCGTAGGTAAAAGCAGCTTCTCTTGAACCTGTAAAAAGGATACCAATATAAACCAATGTGCAGAATATAATTTTGAGAAATTAATGACGGTCTCTATCTCAGCTTGATATTCCATAGTTTTCTAAAAGTTCTGTGCAGTGAATCCGGAAATTAAAGCCCTGCCCTTAAGAGGATGGGAATCGTTTCGAATCACCCTGTATGTCGCGTTTCTTTCTATTGGTATATAAAATCCGATTAATGTATATTTAAATTTTTTCCTTTTAATTGGTCATAAAATCCGGTCAGATATTTAGTCTTTTAAAATGAGGTGCACCCTGTATAATTTTTTTTTTTGGTGAAATTTTAGATTTGGCCTCTAAACTCTAAATTTTGTTAAAAATCACCCTGTATATGAATACGTGCGGAAAAATGTATTCAAGTTGCGAAATTTATGCAAAGGAAATTTTTGCCTAAGATAAAATTAATAGAAAACACAAATATCATATAATTAGTTAATTAATATTTAAAAAATGCGGAATTATTTCGCACATTTTTTCATAAACGTAAGCTTTTTATTTTAAATTAATTTATTTTATGTATGAAGCAGCTGTGATTTGCATACCACATCAATTAGGGTATCTTTTATCTTTTACTTTGCCGTCGCTTTTCAAGTTTTTAAGATAAGTTTTGTAAGAGTCACATTCCTTTTAATTGCCGGCATTTACCACTTCATTATATTAACGTCTCTGATGGAATTATTTAGAATTCTTTCCAAGTCTATAAATGCTTAATGCTTGTCCACTTTTTAATTTTTAAACCGTTTTATTAAAGAAGGCGGATATGCTTATTAATATTTACTGATTATCTGTCTCTGTAAGAATGATTTTTACCTTTTTTAAACCACTTTATATAAAAGTTCAAAAAATTATCTTTGTATACGGTCATTTGGAATTAGATGCAAAAAACATGCATTAATAGAGCAATAAACATTATAATATTTCTTAATCTACTTGTACAAACAAACATTTTGAATATTCTAATTCGACAAATTATGAATCACTCTGTATACAAAGTACTACATCTTCTCCAATTGTATTTCGAAAATCATCAATTGTATTTCAGATAAGATCAATTTAATTTCAGAAAGTATCAATTGTATTTATGACAAGTCATTTGTATTTCAAAAAGCATCAATTGAATTTCAGATCAATTGTATTTCAAAAAAGATAAATATTTCAGAGAATCCCTGAACCTTTCCTTGTCTGGTTGTGAGTTTTCCCGACAAACATCCGACTCCGAAATTTCCCTATCTGGCTGTGAGTTTGAAAATTTGACATTTAATTTACATGCAATACACAATACAATGTCGGTGTATATTGGGTTGCCCAAAATGCATTTTTACTCCACCTTTCTAATCCTTGTCAATGCAAATACCTGATTGTAACCAATTTACTTCGGAAATGCACAAATATGACCATATAGTCAAGGAACATAAAAATAACTTGTTAAAGCCTGTCAAGCGTCACATCAGGATGTACTTTAATGACGTTTGAAGAAAAAAAATATTTATTTGTACGTATTTGTACAAAGTGCGTGCCTTGAATTAAATAATAGAATCGATTATTTCGAAACGTTACTGGTAATGTAATAATTTTATAAACGTGCCAGAGTTGTGTCTTATCATGTTATCCGCACTAATCCCGAAAAAGCCATTAATTATAGAATAACAGAGAACTTTCCACTTGTCTTTAATTTTTAAATACCTTTTAATACGTTCAAAAATACTAATAAAAATTATTATGTTTCAAATAAATTATAATTTGAAACCTAAAAAAAATAATTTTAAATTAATGTATTTTCAGATTAAATACCGTCAGACATCAACCTTTGTAAGATGTATTGGCAGTTTCATGAAATTTATCTTGTTACATAGTTCAAATTAATCGCTAGTAAATCACCCACAATATTCAAGAAGCTAAAATATATTGCAATTAATAAAATAAAATATAAATAATCGTGAAGCTTAAGATTAGGTAGCAATAAATTACTTTACAGAAATTTAATAAATAAAATGTTGTAATAAATTATAGACAATCGTAAGGAGCGAATGAAGAATGCAAGAGATTTAAATGAAAGTTTATAACAAGCGTTTGTTAGAAACTTCTGGTAATTTATTTTCTATCTAGAAAACTACTTAATTAAAAAACATGTCACCTGTAATAAACACATTACGCAGAAATGTATTAAGTTCTATATTATTACTTTAAATTGTAGTTAATAAAAACATATTGGTGACTTTTTACTGATAACATAATGTCATCCGCACATAGGTGAATATTACAATTTTTTATGCATTTAATTATATCGTACAATATGAATAGGATAGGTCCTAGTACTATTCCTTGTGGTACCTATTAATGTGCAACTCCTGACTGGTTACTTTTTATTTACAATTTTTTAAATATGATTTAAACCACTCTAACACTGAATTATTTAATCTCATTTTAGCTTATTTTATACTAATAGGTTTCTAATTATTGTTTCAAATCATGTTTAAAGTCCAGGAATACTGTTATAACGTACTCTCCCCCATATCCACAATTTTACAAAATACAGGGTGTTTGGTAGCTCGATGCGTTAATTTAAGGAGGTGATTGGGGATCTTTAGGAATCATTTTTAACTACATTTATTGTTATACAATGTGTCACGGTTTTTGAGTTATGGTTTAAATCAATTTTATTGGAAACGCCTTTGAAATGTACAATGTTAATATTTTTTATACAGGTAGAGTTTTTAAAGGTGTATAACGTCGGCCTTTATTATAAATAAAGTACACATAAAAAGGAGTTCGTTTAGTCGTTTTTTATTTTTGATACACCTATTTATCATCCACGAACGATAACCAAATTATCATTGACTTTTGACAAATATGGGTTATTACGAGGAAACCAAGGAATTATATGGGGAAACAACAGTGAAACATCTAAAAAAATGGCAGAAACATACCACCAAACTTGCAAGGTAGAGTTTTTAGTGGGGCAATGAAAGATATGTCTTACGTTTGAAGAGATGGAAAAAAGTAATTTATACAGGGTGTAGGCAAATGTATGCAAAAAATCATGAGGCGATTCCTTGGCCAAATCTAGTAAAAAAGTAATGAATAAATTTTTACTTTCTTTATATTTTTTATTATTTTTTTGAATTTTTTAAACTGGATACTAATTTTATCTCATAATTTTAAAAACTAGGGTTTCCTCCAAATTTCAAAAAAAATTCATGAAAGGTTTAGAAACTTTACAAAAAAACAGGAAAAAAAGAAACTTTGAGATCTTCTGCTTCAAATATGGAACATGCTAGACAAAAAAAATATTTTTTACTTTTATTTTAGATTTATGCAAAGAATCGACTTCTCAGTTTTTTTTTATACATTTTCTTACACCCTGTATAAATTGTAAGGTTTAAGGCGATAGTCGGCAAATTTGAGCGCTTGTGTTTGAAATTCTCTTGATATTTGCGATTTTGGTGATAACATTTTTTCCAGTGGAGCTTTTTTAAAATTTCTTTTTTTGGTATAAAGAAGAGTCTTCTGGCTACCAATTTCTTCTTTTTTTCTTTTAGTACGTGAAACCAAATAAACATACGGCAGCAGTAAAACGGGCTCTTTACAAAAAATGTTGTTTTAGCGGCTCCTTGAAACATTCTAAAAAACTCATTGAAATAATATTTTTTTCCAACGCTAGAAATAAGATAAGATATAAAAGAAAACTTTGATGTTGCGTTTTTTGTTTTAAATATATTTTTAAATTTTTTACAGCATCCCAAAAATTTCTTTAAATTTTACTTAATATTTGGGATGCTGTAAATAGTTTAAAAATATATTTAAAACAAAAAACGCAACATCAAAGTCTTCGTTTATATCTTAACTAATTTCTAGCGTTGGAAAAAAAATATTATTTCAATTAGTTTTTTAGAATGATTCAAGGGGCCGTTAAGCGATAATTTTTTGTAAAGAGTCCATTTTACTGCTGCCGTATGATTATTTGGTTTGACTTACCAAAACAAAAAAAAAAGAAATTGGTAGCCACAAGACTCTTCTGTGTACCAAAAAAAATTAATTTTAAAAAAGCTACAATGGAAAAAAAAATATGACCAAAACCACAAATATCAAGCGAATTTCAAAATCAAGCGCTCAAATTTGCCGACTATCCATCCTCTTAAAGAAAAACATTGAACTATTAAATGGAACAACCTACATCGTATATGATTTTTTGAAATTCTGTTCAGTAGTCCTTTATAATACTAATACTCCAACAGCCTTCCTCCAAGTCATAAAAAAGGACATAAGCCTCATTACTTATAATGCTTTTTGACGAAATTTTTGCGACTTTATACAGGGTATTCCGTTCGTGGTTTACCAAACCTCGGGGTTATAAACTCTGGTTTTTGTCAAAAATCACCAAAACGCTAACATTTTAAGCAAAGTGCGTAGGAATTTTAAAACAGAACCATTAGTAAGCTAAAACCATCCTCTTTTAATTGAAACACAACAGTAATACAAAATTAATTGTTAAAATGTTGAAAAAAAATCGCATAGAAAAAAATGTTTTTGAATTTTTTTTTTCAAAATAAGGTTGTATTTTTTTAAGTTTTCTCAAAGTTCTTTATATTCCTAACAAATCAAGAAAAAAATTGAACTCGTAGTTCTTTTCCTTTACTTACTGTATAGCCTTCTGAAATTACTCCTACAAAAGTATTCTGAGGTTAGTCTGATTACATCGGAGGGTGGATAGATGTGAAATTATTATAAAACACTTGAAATTCCATCAGATGTCACTTATAGCTTAATTAACAAACTATCCACCCTTTTTGACAAACCGTATTTGTTAAGAAGAACTTTCAGAAAACGTACAAAAATACTACCTTAATGGGTCTTATTTTGGAAAAAAAAATTCAAAAAGTGCAAGATAGTATATTGTTTTATTAGGAGTAAAAGAAGTACAAAAAGTTCTTTTACTCCGAATAAAACATGTTATTTTTTCTTCAAACGTCGAAATTTTTAAAATACAGGGTGAGCTAAAATGATTGAGGTCAATTTAAATTTCCCGCCTAAAAATCTGGGGAATTTGTTTGCTTCAAGTTCATAGTAACACAAAATCATGTCAAAATAATAACAAAGTAACTAGACTACACAAAAGCAGAGGTGTAGGTCGAATTTTTGCCGATGTGTTACAACTTTGGATTTTTGTATTTAGTTATTCTGTTTCATAAATAACAGTTTTTATCAATACTAATTTGCGCAAATCTTTGTTTTGTGTTAGCATCTGCATCGAAAATGAACATTTGACATTTGTTGTAAAATTCGAGAGCAAATTTTACGTTTTTTATTTTCGAATACACAAAACCTTTATAAATAACTTATATTTGTATATTTGTTTAGAATTCTTGATTTGATATGATTATTATATTCATTTTGAAAAAAATATTTGCTACGCCATTTGTTTACTAGGGGGTTTTCTTTTTAAATTTGTAGTTGTACCAACCTGCATATTTGGTTGCCTACATATCAAACCACAATCATTTTAGCTCACCCTGTAGTAATATAATAAATAATTTTAAAATTTGACATTTAATTTACATACAACAGTGCAAAGCAGTAATTTCTACTCCTAGGCAGTACAAAGTGACCATAGAATCAACGAACGTAATAAGTGACATTTTATGGTCAGTCAAACGTCATTAATGACGTTTGAAGAAAAAAAATATTTTTTACTTTGCGACTTTTTTTTCAACATTTTAACAACTACATACATATTAGTGTTGTTACCAATTGAAAAAGGATAGTTTTAGCTTGCTATTGATAATTTTTTTAAATCCCAACACCCTGTAGTTGCAATGTAATAAGCAATTTTGTGATTTTTGACGAAAATCGGTGAACTAAAATTCAAAACGCTACATCTCCTAAACTAAAAAAGATAATCCTGCACTTTTTTGCTTTTTCTCGATTAAATTTACTCTAGTTTGATGAACCACGAATGGAACATCCTGTATTCATGTGAAACTTCTGAGTAAAGGTGTATATTCCTTATTTATTAAAATTATAAAAAATATTTTACATGTAAGAAACTCTGCCTGAATGGTATTTATTTAATTAAGCTTAAATTTATTATTTAAAAAAATCAAAATATCTTTACGAAGGCGTTTAAATGAATAGTATTGGGTGCAGGCGGGTGTTGCACTTCTTAGATCGATGGTGTGTAAATTTAATTTTTAAATAAGTGCTCTATTGTTTCACTGCGTACTTATTTGCATTATATTATTACTATTATAATTTTTCTACAATTTGTTAATCGGGCATGTTGGCTTTAATCTTTCTGAATAAAGCGAAACAGCAGGTTATATAAATGCGGCCCTAGAACTGATATATCTTCAACTTTCTAAATATATCTATTGAAAACACTATGGAATTTTAGTAATACAGGGTGTTCGAAAATTCGACCGACAACGAATAACTACTGGGTGAGTAAAAATGATTGTGGTTTGATATGTAGGCAACCAAATACACAGGTTGGTACAATTGAAATCTTAAAAACAAAATCTCCTAGTAATCCAATGGCGTAGCAAAATTTTTTTCCAAAATCTCTAATTTCACAGCAAGTGTCAAATATTGAAAATGTTTTTCTTCATTTTCGAGGCAGATGTTAACACAAAACAAAGATTTACGCAAATTAATTTTGATAAAAACTGACGTTTATGAAATAGAAGGCACAATAACGAAAATCTAAAATTTGAAGTTTTGACACAACGGTAAAAACTACACCCACGCCTCTGCATTTGTGAAGTCTAGTTACTTTGCTTTTGATTTTGACATGATTTTGTGTTACTATGAACATGAAGCAAACAAATTCCCCAGATTTTTTGCCGGGAAATTTGAATTGACCACAATCATTTTAGTTCACCCTTTAGGTAGTAGAGCTAAATATAAGTTGATAGCGCTGTGATTGGTTACTTCAAGATCGCTCTCACTCTCTGTATTATATATTGTACTGTAGGTACTGTTTCATTCGAGAAGCCAACGTCTTAGTGTACAAACACAAACAAAGCAGGTTACTCGCTTTTGCTCGCTTTCAGATTACTGGCGCCGATTAAACGCGCATGCCTGAGTCAGTCCACGCCATGCTATGGCTAAATGCGGTCTTATGGATATCGCAGTTGCAGGATAAAATGTACATGGCGAGTAACCTACCGAGTAGCGAGCGTAGCATCTTTGGCGATGTGTAAGCAGCGAGATGCGTGGCTGCAGGCTAAATGTACCCTTAAGCGAATCATTTTAGATGCTTTACTTCTAGGAGGCAGCAATAGTTTACAACTACAACTAACCAATTTATCTAAAAATACATTAATGCTCTTTAAACCCACGTAACACGCTTAAAACTTTTAATGAAACTTATTTTTATTAGCGTTTCATGAGAAATAAAAAAAGTTATCTATGAAGTCCGACAATTATTTCCAATTAAAAATACTATTTTTCGGAACGTCATCGGGGTCATTGCGTAGGAGGCTTTACTTCGTCTTCGCCAGTAACACACGCACCCTTTCAATGTAACAAGAGGCAAATATAAATCATTATTAAATGTGTACGTTAAAGATATTAAATATATATACTATAATTGAATGTAAAAAATTATAAAGCAGATAAGATATGTGATTCGTTGATTTATATGAGATGATTATATTAACTTTTTTATTGTGATCCCACAGATTTACAAAACTGAGCTCGTTAGTAAGGTATAAAGGTAGAAATGCTGCTACCAAAAAAGAGCAGACGAACGCGTTTGGAATTTTAAGTCATTTAAGCGCTTCTTTTTGTACTAAATTTGCTTACGTTTTTTTTTTAAACCGATTTTACTACATAGATAAGAATGAATAACTAGATAATTTTAAATGATGTAAAATATTTTATAATAAATATAATTTATTGTTGCCAACGAAATATATGTGAACTTTTAATTTAAAACAAAAGGCAAGAGGTATTTTTAAAATGCTTGAAAAGGCAACACTTTTTTTGGCCATTTTCCCACAAATTTACCAATAACCGAATCTGTGCAAGAATATGTACTTTTCAAATAAATATTATAATATAATATTTCCACGACTATTGAACAAATGATTCATTACGTTTGAAAAGCTGCAATGGCCAACCTATTGGGTAATGCCATTACACACTCGTGAATAATGGGTGTTATTACTCGCTTGTTGAATAATAACTATTTTTAATTTCAATTTTCAATATGTGAAACTTCATTTTACGAACTGAAAAATACTTGCCATTTTTTACATTTGTTATTATTAATAAAAAATATTGAATAAATATATTCTTAGTTTATTTTGATATAATAAATAAATTTTATAATGAAAGCCTATAATTTATGAAATGAAGATGTAATATACCCATTAATCATTGCGATTAACGATTAAGAGCTTCCCCTGGCAATTTGATCCAACACCAAAAGCAATCTCCTAATAAAAGGCTCATTATTCTAATCCATAAATCGGCCATAAAATCTCTTATTTACAACGATATATGCCGAGGCTAAGCCATAAATGCGCTGCCACGGGAGAAATTTAAATTTTCTCCCGCATGCAATTCAATGGTTCAAATTTACACTACTTACATCATCAGCAACAAACGCTTTTATGTTTTATTTGTTTATTCTAATATTTTCGAATCAATTTATTAACATATATTTTTATTTTTTACGACCAGAGACGATGACTAGTATCGCTTAATGTCAGTATGATTAAAATTTACTCCAACTTAAATTATTTTTATTAGACCTTAAGTGACGCAAATTTATATTAAATGAAACGTAAAAGCTCGTAAATGTTGAATAGCTGAATATAAAAATATTTTTATATAAAAAGCGGACCCAGTCTAAAAAGAGTACATGTTAGAAATGAATAAAAGAAATAAAGTCCGACCCCTATTATAAGTTATATCATTTAAAATTATAATATTATTTTTAAATATAAGACGAAATTTTAAATTAAATCAAATTTTTTGAAATCCCATTTGATTTGATTGATTTCAGTTATATGCTTTCAATTCGAAACATTCATTTCATTTTTAATAAAATACAGGTAAACGTCGTTTTACGCCGGGTTTCGTTCCGAGAAACATCGGCGTAAAATGAACACACATTTTTTTTGCACAATGTAATCATCTTTTTATTTTTCTTAAAAACAAAACGAAAACTAACTCGGAAACTCGGAAAATCCCACGCCGGCACCAATCGGCGTAATTGTGAATCGGCAGAAATCGGATCGGTGCAAAACGACGTTTACCTTTATATTTAAAATAGTAAAAAATCCTGACCTGGCTCAAAAATGTATACTCAATATAAAATGTTAATAAAAACTTTTTTAAATCGGTACTTAATTCGAGTGCTGTAGAAATTTGAATAATTTGTAAGTTCGAACTTTACATTTAAATTTTCGAACTTCAAAATAGTTCGACCGTTGGAAAATTAACCGAAAGTTCGACTCCGCAAAAAAATCGGGTTTGGAAAAGATTCGAGTACGGATAAGTTCGATTTCGGGTTTGAGAAAAGATGAAGTGCTCAATACGCAAACTAAAATTTATGTGACATCTTCTTATAATGCTCTTATGATGTTATTGAAAAGAGTTAGGGTTCATAAAAAATTCGGATTCGAAAAAAGTTCGAGTTCATAGAAAGTTCGAGTTTGGAAAAAGATCGGGTACAGAAAAGTTCGATTTTGAAAAGAGTTTGGGTTTGAAAAAAAGATGAATCTAAAATTAATTTAACATCATCGTATAACGATCCTATGATGTTATCATACTTTATTTAAACGAAAAACCGTAACTTTCATAGGTTTGATCTACCTCACGTTATAATTTCAATGACTACGTTTATCTCGTGTAACTCGATCCGGATTGGATTGGATTGGATTGGATTGGATTGGATTGGATTGGATTGGATTGGATTGGATTGGATTGGATTGGATTGGATTGGATTGGATTGGATTGGATTGGATTGGATTGGATTGGATTGGATTGGATTGGATTGGATTGGATTGGATTGGATTGGATTGGATTGGATTGGATTGGATTGGATTGGATTGGATTGGATTGGATTGGATTGGATTGGATTGGATTGGATTGGATTGGATTGGATTGGATTGGATTGGATTGGATTGGATTGGATTGGATTGGATTGGATTGGATTGGATTGGATTGGATTGGATTGGATTGGATTGGATTGGATTGGATTGGATTGGATTGGATTGGATTGGATTGGATTGGATTGGATTGGATTGGATTGGATTGGATTGGATTGGATTGGATTGGATTGGATTGGATTGGATTGGATTGGATTGGATTGGATTGGATTGGATTGGATTGGATTGGATTGGATTGGATTGGATTGGATTGGATTGGATTGGATTGGATTGGATTGGATTGGATTGGATTGGATTGGATTGGATTGGATTGGATTGGATTGGATTGGATTGGATTGGATTGGATTGGATTGGATTGGATTGGATTGGATTGGATTGGATTGGATTGGATTGGATTGGATTGGATTGGATTGGATTGGATTGGATTGGATTGGATTGGATTGGATTGGATTGGATTGGATTGGATTGGATTGGATTGGATTGGATTGGATTGGATTGGATTGGATTGGATTGGATTGGATTGGATTGGATTGGATTGGATTGAAAATAGGATTATGATTACCAACTAAAGAGAAAGGAAATTCCTAAAATAATTTTTGCGTCGACTTTCAGTGGTCAGTTCACTTTGATTTTATTTCTGTTATTTCGAATTTTATTGAAGAGGTCATGTTAATTAAAAACGTCTAAAACAAGAAAAATGGATATCTCCTTATAATGGATCACACCAATCTTTTTCAAAAGAAAAATGGAAGTAAATTACGTGTATATTTCAATTTCCTAGTCAGCAGTCAGATGTGGCAACTTCGATAACATAATTTACTAATAACTTTTGTAAAGTCAATCGCGTTTACAAAATCCAATCCCATGATTTTGTAGGATTGGATTATTAAACTTCATCCTGAAAGTGAATCCAATCCTAGGTGTTTATATCGCAAAAAATGCGGACTGAGTCATCGCCTTTGAATTCAATCCGGATCGAGTTACACGAGATAAACGTAGTCATTGAGCTCGAACTTTATTGGTTTGTATGTAATCATTACGAAATTTATTAGGTTCGAACTTCATCATCGAGTTCGAACTTTATCAGGTTTTATATCGCTTAGAACTTTATCAAGTTCGAACTTTACCGAGTTTGAACTTTATCGAGTTCGGACTTCATCGAGTTCCAACTTTTATTATTAGGTCCAACGTCCAACGTCGAACTATAAAGAATAGCTTCGAACAGTTCAAACAGTTCAAACTTTTTAAGTTTTAAAATTCGAACCTCAAAAAGGTCGGTACTTGATTTTAGTTTATGAGCCTTTGCTCTTTGGTATACTAATTTTTAGATGTTATGATAGTCATAGTTTATACAGGGTGTCCCATTTGACATTGAACTGTATGGGTATCTTTGTTATTATTAGAGATAGAAAGTTGGTTAAAGGGACAAAGTAGTAGAGATTGTTTCAAATATTAATAATTCATTAACAAAAAATTTGAATATCGCATTGTTCCAACGCTACCTTGAAAAAACAAGAAAATGCGATTTTTAAAATATGGCTATAACTTCTTTATTTTCTGTGGTACCAAAAAAGCTTTTGACATAATACAATTTTTTGTGTACAACAAATGAATATTTTTTTTTCGCTAACGGATTGACCGGAAATGAACCAAACTTATTTTTTTCTTATGGCAGCCGTATTGGATTTACACATATTCGGAATCAGTATTTTTTCTGAGTAATTTGGTATACCATGTCATAATTAAAAAAAAAATAAAATTATTTGATTTTACAAACTAACATTGGACTTTAAGAGATGTTGTATTGTCAATAACATAAATGTAACTATTTAAAATATTAAATGTAAAATAAATATTAACACATATGTATTGACAGTTTACATCTATTCAAGGCCATTTTTGATTAGTAAAATAAAATTATTTCTATTTTTCTTAAAATATTAAATATGATATATCAAATTACTCAGAAAAATGCACTAATTCGGAATATGTGTAAATTCAATATGGCTGCCATAAGGAAAAAATAAGTTTGGTTCATTTCCGGTCAACCCGTTGGCGAAAAAAAATATTCATTTGTTTTACTGCATTGTACACAAAAAATTGTTTGTATTAAGTCAAAAAAATTTTTTGGTACCACCGAAAATAACGAAGTTTGAAAATCGCATTTTCTTGTTTTTTTCAAGATAGCGTTGGAACAATGCGATATTCAAATTTTTTGTAAATGAATAATTAATATTCGAAAAAACCTCTACTATTTTGTCCATTTAACCAACCTTCTATCTCCAATAATAACAAAGATACCCATAGAGTTCAACGTCAAATGGGACACCCTGTAAATTATCTTTTTATAAATTATAGAATCTAGAAATAAATATTTTGACCAGTCTAGGAAAAATAGAGCAACGAGACTAAGATCTGTTATTTTAACATTTTTACAGTAGTAATCATAAAAAAATTATTTTTTAAATTAAGTATTTTTGAAAAAAAAAAGTTATTCAAATGAAAGGTTTACGATTCTTATTGATGTATTATTTAAGAACATTACCATGACCTTGACTAGCATCTGGAAGGTCACGCATTTTTATTGCATATTATTATAGCTTGCTGCTATCTGAATTTTATGGACCATATTTTTTACTTTTTTAAAGTAATTAGCTTGCAACCCTAGTAACAGGGCATGGAAAGTGGTCTCTGTTTAAGTAAATTTTACCTAATTTAGGATAATTGATGCTATATTGCCTCAAATACCGACTTTAAAAGCTTTTAATTGTGCATGAATTAAGGCATTTTTACCGTGTGGATATTTTTACTAATACAGCCAATAATAGGTAAAATTGACCATTATTTGACCTAATTTATTACAAACTGGTCACAATTCTTCAAAGTTGAAAATAGGGAAATTGTAAAGTAAAATTTACCTAATTATTTTACCTAACGTCACTTTTAAAATAAAAATGTGCTCTAAGTCAAATTTATAGTAAAATTTGACTTTTTAATAACTATTTGGAAAAAAATACTTCATAGTAAACTTGTAGCCAATGGGCCTAAAAACAGTGTAGAACTCTAGAATTTACACTGTAGATTGTTTCAGAAATAGTTTTCTAAAAAGGTTTAGAATAAAATTACACTATACCATTTGTTGCTTACTAAACTTGAATCGGTTGACGCTCAACGGAATTTGTAATGTAATTTAAGCTTTACAGTTCATAAGATATCAATTTGATTTCTAAAATTTTACAAACTTACCAACAACTACAACGTGCCCAAATGAATTTGGATTAGTGATTGCAGTGCAGTTCCACCTGCGATTTCTAAATTGGTGACGGCATTCTGAGGTTGCCAACCGTATACCATCTCCAACAGCTACCATGGCGTCGGGAGAGCTACGACACATTTCTCTTTGTTTTGTGGTTAGTCCTGGAACACGAGCACATATGACCTCAGCTCCCAAGCTAAGAATCCCACATACAAATCTAAAAAAAAAATAAAAAGTCAAAGACTTATCGTTCACCAAGTTGTTTTTTGGATATTTTATCAATGAGTTGCAACATAAAAATCAAAAAATGTACACTTTGGAAGTTTGATTTTATAGTCGGTTACTTCAAATATAGATTGTAATACATCGTTGAAACCAGAAAAAAAAATTCAATTTATTTGTTGAAAAAGTTGCAATTTATATCTTAAAAATTTGATTTTACTAGACAATGTTCTTATCACTTTTCTAGTTAATGAAATAATCGAAATTTTCAAAAAATGTACATTTCGTTTTTTTCGTTTATTTTCGAAATGGCTCGAAATTTTTTATTATTTCAGATGACATCTAAATGAGTATAAAAAAACTGCAAAATATTTAATTGAATCTGTAATTTAATTAATAACAAAGATACCCTTGCAACTCAAATTGGGGCACCCTGTATAAGAATAAAGTTTATAAATCTCTCTTTTTCTGCTTGAGATCACGTATTTCCAAGAGACGTGGGAGTCAAGAAAACGTCAAACATAAACAAGTGAAGGAGAACAATCGAGCTAAGCCATTCCATAAAGAGCGCACCTGATTGTTTTATTATTGGAGTAGATCTCATGTCAATTAATGCATACCGAGTGGTGCGTTTCTTTGCTGAATAAAACCGTAAATCTTCTTCTGCCAGGATACCGTCATTCAGACGACAAACACTCAAACTGATTGATATTTAATGTTACCTTGGTACCAATTTAAATGATTATATTTTCTTATTTAAATAAAAACATTTTTAATAGTATTTTCGGTAATTAACTATTTATCAATGTTTTTTTCGTATTTACATAGAAAAGGATGTGGATGAATTCAATAAAATATTCAAATTTCTCAAGAAATGGGGATAATTATACCGGGTCTTCAATAAAGAATGATACTGGTGATTTGCATGGTAGGAAACCTAAATTTGTCACGGTTGGCCCGAGTGAAATAAAAAATACTTCAGTGATGTTTAAAAAAAAACAAAATGAGATGAATTTTAATATCAGTTTTTCATTTTTATTAGTCAAGTAATACCCAAAAATATAGATCAAAGTTTAGTTGGATTTCAACATATATACAAACCTAGTAACATTAAAATCCCCAACAATTACTACAAAGTATACCTAGTGGCCTTATTTTGGCATCATTCCTAATTGAGTTCTCTGTATTTTGATGGAAACAACCGATGTTAAGAAAAAAAATACAATTTCATTTACAACTTGTACAAAAGTCAATTATCTAATCGTATTAATTCGCTTTTTATAAGCACAAGTTTATTGCGAGTTCTAGCCTTTTGCTCGCCCTCTGGCGGCAAACAAATGAACGTATCAGTGAGGTAATCGACACCATTATTCCACTTGTTTACATATGAGCCAAGTGCATTTTCTGTGTTTTAATCTGAATTAATTTAATATTAGACTATGAGGTGATTATAATGGGCAAGATTTGAAACATAAACCGTAATGTTTTTGGCTGAATTCCGCCATGTTTTTTTATGTTTCAATTCCCAATAATGTAACCGTAACCTTTTGTTGACTTTTCCTCATTCGCCTAGTTCATAAAACTTCATCAAAAATAGCGTGTAGAATGTAAAAATTCCCAACTGCAAAAAATGAAAACATATTTGATTAAAACTGCCGTGTTTTGGAAACTATCTTTGTCAATTTTCCAAACAAAAAGTAGTGCGCTAATTAAAAGAATGAAGTTTAGAATCCAGAAGCTAAGTCACCAAACATTTTGGAGAAAAAACTACGATTTGATCAGTTACCCAAATCAGTTAATCAACAGAACGGACTGTAACAATTTCGGAAAACCACAAATATTCAAATTCGAAGAAGATAAAATACTAGAAAACGAAAGAAAATTGGAAAAAACAGATTTATAGAAATAGAACATATTACAAAGAAAGAGGGAGCGATTAATTTTAGATCATATACAATATACATTCAATCTAAGTAAAATTTATTACTATACAGGGTGTCCCAAAACGTAGCGAAAATATTTCACTTGTGAATTGAATAGTCAACAAAAAATATAAAGTACCAGTTTTATTTTAAGTGTTCTCTGTTAAGCTATGATCTCTTCTGAATCATTTGAACAGTAAAAAACCATAATTTTTTCCGAAAAATTATTTTGTTAATTCCGGTCACAGATTATTTTTCGTTAGCATGGATATACAAGTATGAGAACAATTTACTGCTGTCAACATTTTTTTGATATGCTTTACGTTTTTTTTTATTTTAGTGGTACGCTTTGGTGTAGTTTAGAGTTTTGACTATAATTTATCCAAGACTGCAATATGAGTTTCCAAATTTTTAGTAATCTTTTACATTTGCATATATTAAGAAAGGCATTTGAAAATTGGTGCATGATGTGTAAAAGGTATGTGTTGAGACAAACTGCATAATTACGGCTTATTTAGTTATTTTCTTGAAGCTATGCACTTTCAGTTTATACCTGACCAATGCTGACAGCTCAATTACCTTGTCTACCGTTGATTTATTCACTCGCTAATAATTACACGCTACTCGAGGTTTACCTGATCCCAGGAGGGCAAAAGGGGCGACCAATTTGTGCGATCAAGAGACATAGACCACCCACCATATAGTTGTCAAAACGACAGTTTTATGAACATCCTACCTTATCATTTATGCCCTGTTTTAACACTTATTACTTTAGATAATTTCTTTGCCTATTATACGTTCCTCGGAATTTCCAAGATTTTATTCAGACTCATGGAATACAGGGTGATTTATAATAGAGTGTAAAAAAATCTTACACATATTCTACATAATATAAATAAATCGAACTTTTTTGATACTGCTTTAATATTTATTAATTCCAAATCATCAAGTGTTTTCTGCAACTTTTAGAAGACTGAGAAAGATTGAGATACCTCGGCATAAAGGACCTGGTGCTAAATTAGTACAATCGAAAGAAGCTGTAGTAGTTATTGTGATGAAGATCATTTTAAGAATTTGATTTAAAGTATTGTTTTCAATTTTTAAAATGATTAATTATTTATCAATAATTAAAACCTTCTTTAAAAATGTTCGTCAGATTTTTATTTCTGTTTGGTTATGGTTATAAATTTTGTGATGATATTTTTTGTTATTTTTTAGATGTTTTTACAGTTGACGGTTACTATTTAAATAAGTTTTCCTTTAAACATTAAAGCAGTACCCAAACAGTTTATTATTTTTGAATTTAAATAACTTTCGTTAGGAAGATACAAGGAGGATCCTTTAACCTGAAAGAAAAATATCTCAAAAAGTAAAAATGTTAGAAAAAAAACATGTTCTCAGTATAAGTGAAAGAGACACAGACAGCTGAAAGTTATTCACCACTTGGGCCACTTATTCATGGTTATTGTAACCCTAACTCAGTTTTTTTTAATGGACACTGTTATTTTTTAAGGAATCTGAATCTAATAAAAAAATTAAATATTGAACCGTATGACTAAAATTAAGTATATGCTATTACTTAAATTATTGATGAAAACTAGGAATTTGGCGATATTTTCGAGATTTTTGAAAAAAAAACAGGTAAAGTTAACCTAACCTTAAAAATTGATAATTGAAAATAATACAGTGTGTCCCAAAAAGTAGTGATCCGAAGAAAATCGTAGATGACATTTCATTGACAAAAAATTCAATAGTAAAAAAATTTATAATAAGATATTCTTGATATTTTCACTCATATCTTGGAAATAATCCTCATAAAAGTACCACTTTTTAGGTTCGTAAAACTTTACAGTAAACTCTATCCATGGCCACAGGCCACAGGCAATGATTTTAAACGGCCTTTTAAAAATGAGCAATTTTCTATTACATATTTCTCTTTTGTTGTCTACTATTTTCCACAAACCTTTAAATTTAAATAAATACGTATTTTCACTGTCATAAGACATTTTTTTTAAATATTCTTGGTCACCCTTAATAAATATTTTACTTAAAGAATATTTTTTACTCAAATTTCAAATTTTATTACAATTTTCCTTTACAGATTATACAAAATTCTGTAAATTCAATGTTTACTCAAAATTTTAGAAGGAAAAGATTTTCTAGATTCTAAAAGGTACTAAAAAGACCACAAAGTTGGGCATGAGAATAATTTAGTGCAGAATGCTAAATATAAATACAGTAATTTCTCAAACTAAGCAACCCTGAAATAACCAACAAAAAAATGACAATATTACACCTATTCTGTAACCACATGAATCGTAATTCGGATACGGAAAAAAGATTGGAAGAATGTCAACACTAAAGTATAAGATAAAGACAGAACACAATTCTCTCGGTCGAAAAATTTAGAAAACTACCCCTATTTGTGAAGAACATTGTGTGCATAAGAGTGTCATTACTAAGATAATTCAAAACAAATTAAACCTGGAAAGGCTTACATTGCAATCCTCCATAGACTTCCTCCTTTGAGGATGCAAACTGCAACCCATCAACGAAAATATGAAAACCTTGAAAAAATTTTGTACGGTTGGTTTTTGAGAGAAAGATTGAAGAATAATATTGTTTTAAACAGTATTTTGTATTAAACATTTAAAAGCGAGAGCAAGAAAAAACTCATGCCACACATCAGCCTTTTGAAAAAAATGTGTTTTTTGAAGAATTTTTGACAAAGGTAAAAAAGGATTTAAAGAAAAAGAATTTTCCTCTGAAAGAGGAATTGAAAAAATAAATTTATGATCTCTAATGTTTATGATTTCCAAGGTTTTCGAATCAAGTTATTCAAAATGGTTTCGAGCATTTAACACAATTTTGGATCATATTGATACGGATGAGAATGATATTCCGTTAGCGAATCTGGATAATAGACAAGTAATTTCATCAAAATTAACGAATATCTAAATAAAAGAGTGGAGTGAAGGAGCTAATAAGGAAAATGAAAATACATACAGGTAATGATATTCCAATGATCATTGATGATGAGATAAACAATTAAAAATTAATTATCTGCTGCAATGTTTTAGTGCAATTATTGAACATCCCGAGGATACGTCATATCCACTAAATGAAATAATTATCTTAAGAAGATACTCGGCGAAAGGTTTGAAAAGCGTACTTTTCGCTAGTAAACATTGTTTTTGGGCATTTGTAATAAAAAATTTAACAAAAACGATGCCTAGTGCCAATCAAATTGAATTTAGTTTTCATATAGAATTTTTGTTTTTCATGTAGAGTGTATGATATGGGCGTACTTTTTGAACAATGATAAAATAATGCGTTTTTATAATTGTTTTTGTTAAATTTTTGATTACAAATGCCCAAAAATCAATTTTTACTAGCTAAAAGTACGCTTTTCAAACATTTCACCGACTATCTTCTTAAGAAAAATAAGTGAAAAAAAATTAAAAGAAATTATGTAAATTGTTTGATAACAATTGTTTGATAAAAATTCTTCTACGTATTTAGTTATCGATTTATTTATGTTCTATCCTCTATTAATAATAGATCTTATTTGATTGAAGTATTTAAATTATTTTTTTTTGTTTCTATCTTCACTAAATAAGCAACTTTTTCAAAGTAAGATTTAAAAAAAAATTCAGGTTAGTTGCTTTAAGATATTACTGTGCCTACCTATAATGTTTTATTTTTATTTTATTTTGTCGAAAATTTTAAAAAAGAAAAAAAAAACTTATATTTAAAATTTAAGCCAAAAACTAAACTTGTTGGGAGCAGAGACGGATTAGACATATGGCAACATAGGCTAGTGCCTAGGACGCCATTTAACTTTTTGAAGCAAATTTTTTAAAAATATTATGCGTCAAACAAATTATTGAAATCTATTAACCAAATAGGAACAGTTGCTCCCAGCTGGAAGTAGGACAAAAGTAATCACGACTTGAATAAGGAAATATTACAGTCGTACTTGGTTATAACGAGCACGGATATAAAGAGCAAAATATGTAACCGTATTTTGGTTCCTATGTATTTCAATTAAAAATTTCAAGGTTGTTGCGAGCGATTTCACGGATATGTTACCGTTAAAACCCGAAATTACAAAAAAAACTAGTTTTAACTTGTCAAAACTTGAAATAACTAAAGATGTTTGTTGAAACTAGTTTTAACTAGTTTTAACTAGTTCAAACGCGATCTAACAAACTACATTTGTAAAAACCCGAATAAATTGAATCTTCAATATTATTTCGGGTTTTAACTGAGAGTATCAGCCAAAACTAGTTTTACCTGATCGTTCATTTGTTAAAACTAGTTTTGACGTAAGAAACCAATAAATATCCGATCTGAATTATACATTATGTAAGTATCTATATTAAAGACAGCAAGAAAAGATAATAACTTTCAAAAAGGAGATTTATTCATAAAAAATTAACTATAAAGAGTATTCTAAATAAAAATAAAATAATTTGTTTAACAGAAAGAAAAACCTTTCAAAAAGGTCACTTTTACCTCTTTTAGTAGATTATCATAATCTTCTCGACTCATTACTGAAAGATGATTTTCCTTATTTTATCTTAAAACTGCTATCAAGAGAAAGCATGGGTCAAAATTTGAGCAAATTATCAATGAAATGTAGATATAATGTTAAAAACTTTATCATCGTGTACTTTAAGAATACATAGTTTTTTTAGCAAATGTATTCTAATTTTCTGTTTTGAAATTGCTCATAAAATCAATACCCAAAGTTACCTATACTTGTTAAGAAACGTCCGGTATATTTCGAATTAGAATAATAGGAGGTAAATACTTTTTCACGGTTATACCAAGCAAAACTCGTCGTTCCTTTTGATGCTCGTTATAACCGAGTTCAACTGAATCTGCTTTGATCAAGGCCGTATCTAGGATTTCGTCTTGGGGAGGGCAAAATTATTGATGAAAACTCGGAATATTTTTCGAGGTACCAAAATTTTTTTAAAACCCCACGTTACCTTAACCTAACTTTAAATTTTTTCTAACTCAATGTGTCCCCAAAAGGAAGATATTAAAATAATAATAATATATTAAAGAGTAGACGTGATTTCATCGCCAAAAAACCAAATTGCCAAGGTCGCAATAACCCTATTGTAGGTAATCCTTTGATTTTTTTCCACGGAAAATGTCCGTAATTCAAAATTGTTCAAGATCATCATTAAATAATTATTTTATTTTAACAAAATATTTTTTCAAAAAATAAATAAGAATCCACATTTTTTCTTGATATTTTCGCTCATGTCTTTTAAATAAGAATCATGGAGGTATTACTTTTTTAAACCAGTAAAACTTCACGAAAATTAATAAAATCTCAATTTTTATTAATTTTTTTGTTAGAGGTATACCAAATTACTCAGAAAAAAATACTGATTCCGAATATGTGTAAATCCAATATGGGTGCCATAAGAAAAAAATAAGTTTGGTTCATTTCCGGTCAATCCGTTAGCGAAAAAAAAATATTCATTTGTTTTACTGCATTGTACACAAGAAATTGTCTGTATTATGTCAAAAAACTTTTTTGGTACCACAGAAAATAAAGAAATTACAGCCATATTTTAAAAATCGCAATTTTTTTGTTTTTTCAAGATAGCGTTCGAACGATGCGATATTCAATTTTTTTGTAAATGAATTATTAATATTGGAAACAATCTCTACTACTTTGTCCATTTAACCGACCTTCTATCTACAATAATAACAAATATACCCACCCATGCAGTCCCACGTCAAATAGGACACCCTGTATTTACGTTTTTTTTTTATTTTTTATTTGAAGTATTATTATTTTTTTTAAAAAATTAAAATTAATTTTTTTTATTTTAAAAGTATTCAGGAAAAATATGCTTACAAAATAGGAGGGGCCACAAAATTTTATTATTGTCTAAGACCCCAAAATGCCACTGGTTAAGAGCCCAAATTTGGTACAGTTTTGGTAACTCATTCGCCATTTATTTGAAGTACTGTTATATTAATATTTGATAGCACCAAATTTCAAAAAAATTTATCCAGCGATTTGGGCATGACCACTTTAGTTCCATACATAAAAATCACCCTTTATATTTAATTTTATATAATAATGTATTAGGTAATAATGGTCTGATTATAAATTTATTTATTTTTTTATCAAATAAAAAAATCCAGTGGTATGTATAAATTTCGTATGGTAATTCGGTACCATACTAAGGTTTCAAAGATTTATTATTTATTTTAAGCTGCTATTATTTATTGACAGTGAGATTAATCTAATTTGTTGTTTATATTATTATACAGGGTGTCTCTAAAATCTAAAGGGTCTGTACAAAATCATACCACATACTTATTTTGGTCTCTTAGGATCCTGAGAGACCAAAATAAGATGATTTAACCAAACTTATCTCCATCCAAAATTGTGTAAAGCCTTGTAAGATTGTATCTGTCTACAGCACTCCCAAATGTGTAATTAAAATAAATTAAAAAAATATGTACACGTACAAAAACAGTGTATATTAAATTACTTTAACAAATTAATAATTATAATAAATTTATGAATATTTATCAGTTTAATACCTAAAATTAATTAAAACTGTTATAAACGATAGGTATTATTAATTTTAAATGAATTTATTAAATTTTATCATTAAAATCCACTCCTGAATTGATTTAATGTAGATAGAGTTGGCTAAATCGAGTTCTTAAAAGGCGATTCATGTAACTGTTATATTTAATTAATTTATGAAAATGAAAAACAATTTGCGACTATTAATTCAGTTTTAAGAATTGGTCGGTGTTAATTAATACTGCGACCGCCTTGTAAACAAGATAAATTAGCGCTAAACGAAAACGAATTCATAAATTTTACTGCCAGTGGCATCCATTCATTAAGAAAACATCAAACCAATTTTAAATGCTTTCTTTTTTGCCGTTATTTATTCAATTATATTAAAAAAGCCGAAAACTTTTATCTTTGTATATCTAAGGATGTACAATAATTGGTATTAATTTAATAGTTTCTAATTATACTCACTTGTTTAAAAAGAATGTAAATTAAATAAATAAACATTTAATTAAAGCAGTAAGTTTGAGGATTTTATGAGTAACCTTTTGTTTATCATTCCCTCTGATAAGGTAAAGTGCATAATGTGGTTTACGCCCTAAAATGTAGTTTCTCCGGAAGGATTAAAAGATAAAAAGGGAGGGTTGTTATATCTCTTATATAAATTGAGAAGTGGAAAATTGTTTTATTTATTCAACAGTATCTTTTGAAATAGATTTGTTCGATTGTTTTATTTTCCATTAAGTTTAAAACAGCGGGGGATTCTATAGTTGTGAATTTATAATTATAATAAATTTTGCTTTTTAATTAAGTCGTTTGTCTTACAACTTTTATAGAAAATCAAGGATAAAGTGCCATTTGCAAAATACGTGTTTTATTAAAATTGTTTTCTATACAAATAACATTTAAATTATAAAAATGCAAGAATTTATTGGTTTTCAATGAAAACATTGATATAAACATAAATCTTGTTAATTAATTAATTCGTATGTAACTTATACCACAAATAAACAATTCTTATAAACTTTCATTTAAAAATAGCATACAATTAAAAAAATACAAATAAAACTAAATACTCATCTATTTTACGACTTAAAGAATTTTCAAATAATCTTTATATGGCATTTCAGCAGAATTACCCACACAAGTTGCATTAAGAAATTAATTGACTTTTAATAGAAAAAGAAATAAAACGCCTTCTGATTAGTTTAACTATTTAATGGTATTTTTTAATTTATTCCTGATTGAATTAAGTATATGTTATCTATAAAAATAAAAAAGAAATGACCTATTCCTTTATTTTTATTTAATTAAAAGGTCTTAAATGTAGGTTCGTCAGAAATTAGCCGAGTATCTTTAATATGGGTTATTTTACTAATGGAAAAAAATTATGCCGAAACTTTTGATTTGGTTAAAAAAAATTTTTAAATTGTTATGCCTAAAGGTTTAAATTAATACTTTTTCTACAGTGAGGAAAACTTAATAAAACAAGTCGGTGGCAAAAAATACCACAAGAATGAAATAAGAAGAAACTAACAAAAAAAATGGAAAAAACAACTTAAAAAGACCACCCTGTATAATATCTACATATAAATTGGGTTAGTTATTTGTAATGACACAATGTTTGAAAACCGGCGAGAAGTTAGCCAAAAAATTTCCAGCCACAATTTTTTACATGTATTTCTCCATAAGAAGAAAAATCATTATAACTTCTTTATTTTACATTTTATAACAAAACTAATTATACCACTAGAAAGCTCAAAGAAATATCTATATAACAGTACTACTGTCAATGCTTACCTCATAATAATAAATCCGCAATTTGCATTTAATCCGATGACTTCCTTAAAGTATCAAAATGGGTGTAACTTCTATTATAATAAACTGACAACTAAAATAAAATAATCAGTAGAATCTGCATTAAATTCCCTACATTCTCATGTATAAAACAATGTCAGTGTTCTGAGTATTTTTTTATTCATTAATAACTAAAATGAAAAATAAGACTAGCTCTGGACCAGATGGAATACCATGTAACTTAATTAGAGAGTTTAGAGAAATACTATCTTTTCCATTATCACATTTAGTAAATTATTCTTTTGAAAGCGGAAGTTTTCCAAATGGTTTAAAATTAACTAAAGTTAAACCTGTATTTAAAAAAGGAAATACAACTGACATGGCAAATTATAGACCAATCTCTTTATCGTGCTCCTTATCAAAAGTTCTCGAATATGCAATGTTGGACCGTTTGGAGAATTTTCTTCAAAAGTTTAAAATTTTATCAGAGTATCAACATGGGTTTCGCCATGAAAAATCGACACAGACAGCGTAATTAGCATTCTATGAGCAAATTTTAAATGGACTTGATTCCAAACAGTTTCCCATGGGAATTTTCTGTGACTTGAGTCGGGCTTTCGATTGCGTACCTCATGCTCAATTAATAGAAAAACTGCATCGCCTAGGAATTCGGGGTAAAGTGGGAGAATGGTTGGTATCGTATTTATCTCAAAGGTTCCAATTTGTTGAAATTAAATACAGCGCACACGGTAATTTATTTACAAAAGAGTCGAATGTGCTTCCTGTCACAATGGGTGTTCCACAAGGGTCAATCCTAGGCCCAGTTTTATTCACGTTATACATTGACGATATTACAGAATTTTTATCCAATGTATTTGTTTTAATGTATGCGGATGATACATCTGTTGTGACTTCAGGAAGTACAATTAAAGAAGTTGAACGATCATGCAATAATTATTTCAACAAATTGGAAGAATGGTTTTCTGCAAACAAGTTATTCTTAAACACTGAAAAAACGCATGTAATGTTATTTCATACCAAGCAAAGGATTTTAATAAGAAATCCTACAATTATGTTCAAATCAATGCAGGTAAACATTTGCAATAAAGTGACTTTCTTAGGTGTTGTAATTGAAGATACACTTGATTGGTCTGGACATTGTACCAATTTAATTTCAAAAATGAATAAATCCTGCTATAAGTTAAGAGCGCTAAAACATTGTTTAGATATACAATCTCTGAAGAAAATATATTTCTCTGAAGTACAAGCCAGATTAATGTATGCTATACTATTATGGGGATGCTCTCCCTGGCTTATGAAGGTCTTTGTTGTTCAAAAACGAACTGTTAGAAGTATACTGGGAATTAGGAAATTTGAATCTTGTAGAAATCACTTCCAACAACTACAAATTTTAACACACAGGATGTATTAAATTCGAGAACTTCGCATGGTTACCCAACAAGACATTTTAACTTATTACTTCCAGATAATGTAAACTTGTCAGCTACTCAGAAATCTTTTAAGGTACTGAGTATTAAAATTTTTAATGCACTACCCCTGTCGTTAACTCGTTTAAATTTTAAGCAGTTCAAGATTAATTTGAAAAGATTACTTCTCAAAAATCCATTCTATACACTAAATGAATTTTTAGAGTCTGTTTGAAATTGAATGTATGAACAGTTATATATTATGCCTAATTTATTTTTTTTCTTATTGCTTCTATGTTTTTTTGACATATCTTATACTTATAGTTTCTTGTAAGTCTTTAAAGATGAATAAATATATTATTATTATTATTATTCTAATGGCTACCAAAAACCGGCCATAAAAAAGTTATTGATTCCATTTGATGGAAAATTTAATAAGCTTTCCAACAGTATATCACACAATGCTAGCCTTATCAAGATAATTGTTTATTTGTACTTTTAATTAAATTCGCGGCAAATATTAAATAATGCATTATGCGCTCTAATTTTTGAGAAAATGATGGCAGAAAAAAATTAAAACCACTTTTAGAATCTATATTAGAAAATGAAAACAATAATGTGTAACACAATTCTAGCCAGTAATTACTGACTTTTTAATTAACCAAAAACACTAATTTTTGAGTAATTTTTGGCTACCAAAAAAACGGCCATAAAAAAGTTATTGGTTCCATTTGATAGCAAATTTAATAAGCTTTCCAACGATATATCACACAATTCATCATGATAATTAAAAATTTAACTTTTTGCTTTTTGGTAGCCATTAGAACCAAAAATTAATCAAAAATTAGTGTTTTTGTTAATTAAAAAGTCAATAATTAATAATGTTGAAAGTATTAACAATATTATTTGGACTATTACCAATTATAGTAAAAAAATAAACTTTTATTCTTGTTTCCAAATTTATTAAAAGAATCACTTAATAAAGTTGGAATAAAAGTTTATTTTTTTTTACTATAATTAATAATTAATGGCTAGCATTGTGTTACACATCATTATTTTCATTTTCTAATATAGATTCCAAAAGTGGTCTTAGTATTTTCTGCTATCATTCTCTCAAAAGGTAGAGCACATAATGCATTATTTAGATTTCGCGGCGAATTTATATAAAAGTTTAAATTTTTAATTATCTTGATGAGGCTAGCATTGTGCGATATATCGTTGGAAAGCTTACTAAATTTTCTATCAAATGGAACCAATAACTTTTTTATGGCCAGTTTTTGGTAGCCATTAGAATAAAAAATTACTCAGAAATTACTGTTTTTGGTTAATTAATAAGTTAATAATTAGTAGCTGACATTATTTTATACATGAGAATGTGGGAAAGTTAATGCAGATTCTACTGATTGTTTTATTTTAGTTGTCAGTTTATTTTACTAGAAGTTACACCCATTTAAGTGTTTTTGATATTTTAAGAAAGTCATCTGATTAAATGCAAATTGCGGATTTATTATTATGAGGCAAGCATTGACAGTAGTACTGTTATATAGATATTTCTTGGAGCTTTCCAGAGGTATAATTAGTTTAGTTATAAAATGTAAAATAAAAAAGTTATAATGCTTTTTCTTCTTATGGAGAAATACATGTAAAGAACTGTGGCTGGAAATTTTATGACTAACTTCTCGCCGGTATTTTTCGTGCTTTTTTCGTACTGAATCACTTTTCGTTCTGAATCACTATTGTCGCCCATAATAAAACTACAAATTGAATATTCTTCTAATTTTATAATAAAATAAAAAATTTTATTACATCTTTTTATTTTTCTTAAAAACAAAACGAAAACTAACTCGGAAACTCGGAAAATCCCACGCGGGCACCAACCGGCGTAATTGTGAATCGGCGCAAATCAAACCAGCGCAAAACGACGTTTACCTGTATATGCTTTTAATAAAAATTACTGATGAAAATTGAATTTGGCGATTTTTTCGAGATTTTTGAAAAAAAAAACAGGTTAAGTTAACCTAAGCTTACATTTTTTCTAATCTTTGCAAATGTATAAAAAATTGGTAATTGAAAATAATACTGTGTCCCAAAAAGTAGTGATCGGAACAAAATCTTAGAAAGTAGACGAAAGACGTTCACCTGTATTTTTAATATGGGTTATTTTACCAGTGGAAAAAAACTTATGCCGAAACTCTGTAAAGATTACAATTTTTGATTTGGTTAAAAAAATTTTTTAAATTGTTATGCCTAAAGGTTTAAGATAATACTTTTTTTACAGTGAGTAAAATAAGTCGGTGGCAAAAAATACACAAGAATGAAATAAGAAGAAACTAACAAAAAAATATAAAAAAAAACAACTTAAATTGACCACCCTGTATAATATCTACATATAAATTGTGTTAGTTATTTGTAATGACACAATGTTTGAACTGGTGTTACAATAGGATATTAAATTGTTTATTAGCTATTTTGAAAATTATATTAAAATAAATTGAAATCAGTTATAATAAACATAAGACTATAAATCACTTATTACGAATGCGTAATATTTAGGTTTAAAAGTTCAAAGCAAACGGAAGGGAAATGTGTTCTTCAGATCATTGGTGCCAACATAAATAAATGAGGATTGTCATGTATTTTAAATAAACATCTTAAGTAAATTTACAAATATAGAAAACATTTTTAAAAACCATGTAGGAGTGCTAAAGTCAAATCAGTCTTATTAATAACCAACAATCATTTACAAAATAATAGTCAACAATTTTCCCAAAAAATAAATCAACATAATTTTTTTTAAATATCGAACTATTTATATATACATATGTGTTTTGTAAACGAGTGAACTTCCAATACATTAATAAATCAAAATAATCAGATACATTTGTAATCAAAATTTAGTCTAAATTTGTGATAAAAGGAAAAGTATGTATACTGTTATTTGATAAAATTACGCCCTCGTCCTTTTTTCGTTAGCGGAAGAGAGATGTAGAACAAATAATTAGTTAGGTATTTTAATGAACATTTCAGGTAAGCTTTTAGAAATGAATAAAAAAACAAGAAGACGTTTAATAATTGAATGCGCCTTGGGTAGACTCATAAATCATAAGCCAATATTCGAAAATGCATCCCGAAACAAAAGAATTGAAGAGTATAAAATATACAAAATTAAATAATTGGCAAAAATTTTATTTATTAATTTTAATCGATAACGGTTTACTAAAGTACCAAAAATTACCATCTATTATTTTTTTTTTCATTTTACAATAATTGAAAAAAATCATCGATAATTCAACAGATAAAAGCAAATAAACATTTTACAGACTATTCTGAATTTAAATCGAAAAAAATCATTTATGACAAGGCGCGGTAATAAATTATTGACTTTATGTTTTACGAAAGATAAACCATTAAATTAGCTCATGGAATGCCTAATTACTTCATGCTTTTATTTACACAGTAATGTTAATATTGAGTATAGGTACCGGAAACATGATAAAATAGAGATATTAACCTTTCAAAATTTGTTTAAAGGTTCTTTAAAATTCATTTGATTATTTATTTTGATTTTGTAATACAGGTAAATGTCGTTTTACGCCGGAGTTCCGTTCCGAGAGACTCCAGCGTAAAATATATCGGCGTAAAATGAACACACATTTTTCGTGATTTTTTTGCACAAAGTTTGGTTTCTGAATCACTATTGTCGCCCATAATACCATAATACCATAATGAAACTACAAATTGAATATTCTTTTAATTTTATAATAAAATATAATCATATATTTTTATTTTTCTTAAAAACAAAACGAAAACTCGGAAACTTGGAAAATCCCACGCCGGCACCAATCGACGTAATTGTGAATATACATGGTGTTTCTGAACAAGTGCCGAATAATCTAGGAATGGGTTTTTGGACCAATTTTAAGACAAAAAGTAAGAATAATTTTTTGCGCTAAAATGCTCCATTTCGGAAATGCACAACATTGAAGTTTTCCTAATTTTTTTTCAATTTTTTAACACCCGGTATTTCTAGACTCTTAATTAAACTTTGTATTCTTCCAAACATTCCTAATTTTATCTTATTTTGCACAGAAAATAATTTTATTTAATTTTGTAGACATTTGGAAATTTGAAGTGGTTTATTTTATCCCATAACTTCTAAACGCAACAAGTTATCAAAAAGGTTAAAGAGAGAGAAAAGTTAAAAAAACGTGTAAAAAAGTGAATACCTAATTTTTTTCATTACTATGATGTTTTACAAAAATTCACCCGAAAAACTTCACCCTAACTTTTTTTTTGAAAATTTGCTAATTCATCTCAAGGCGGCTGCCAATTGTAAGATATGTGCAAAATTTGAGCCAATTATTATTAAAAATGTAGATTTTATGTTAAAAAATTGAAAAAAATGAGTAAACTTCAATTCCCTGCATTTCCGAAATGGGGCATTTTAGCGAAAAAAATTATTCTTACTTTTTGTTTTAAAATTGGTCCAAAAACCCATTCATAGATTATTCGGCAATTGTTCAGAAACACCCTGTATACAGGGCAATTCAGAATAAGGACGGCGCATAGATAGATAATAAATTGATTACCAATGTGAATCCAAAGAATCCATCGATGTACTTTTTAATTTCCGAAGCACAGAGAAACTAACCGAAATCCGAACAAAATTTGGAATTACCCATGACAATATAAGTCGGGATAAGTACTTACTTAAAACCTTGAAATATTCTCTTTCAGAAGATATGAAAAACATTTATTTGATCCTTGCAATTTTTTTTACAAAATAACAGTTAATCTAAAAATTCAAAATGATAAAATATTAGGTTTTATTGAAATTTTTGATTTTTGACAACAATCAGAAAATGGCTATTAATAAAATAATTTAACCAATGGGTTTATAGATAAATAAAGAATATCACTAGAAAGCTAAAACCATTCTCTTTCCGTTCGTAGCAACAATAATACAGAAACAGCAGTTGTTAAAATTCAAAATTCAAAACGCTGTACTTCCAAAACAAAATAAGACAGAGCCCCACACTTTTGGTTTTTTGTTGAATAAATTTCAACACGATGTGTCCGACCACTTTTATCATTCTGTCCTTTTCATTTACATGAAAAAAAATAAGAGGACAGAATGATAAAAGTTGTCGGCCACATCGTATCGATGGTTCAAGAATAAGGCTGGTGGTTTCTAACACACACTTGTGATGAACCACGAACGGAACACCCTGTATATTAGATATAGAATTTTCTCCACATTTTATTCGCGATTTTAGGAAAGAGCCCTTCCCCTGTCGGCGAATTTGCGAAACTGTATAAAGTAGTATAAAACGTCAGCAGTAACTTTGCCCATTTTAAATAAATATTGATTTTAAATAAAAATTAGAAAAATATTTATTAAAAACTTGGCAAAAAACCACTTAGGAGGATCTTAATTTATATTCAAACATAGAAACATGTAGCTTTAATACTGGCTTCGATAGTTCATTAAAATTCCCAATAGATTGCAGTAGTCAGTAGTTGTACTTTTTTAGTTGCAAAAAAACTTTGTAAGTACACAGTTACCCCAAATATACACTTTCCCCACCTTACATTATTGTACAATAAAATAATTTCAAATATTTTAAAAAAATACGCCCCTCTTCAATGAAACCCTTGATATGATTTTAGTTTTAATATGAGCAATAGAAGTAGCTACTTTCCAAATATAAATATTTCAGTAGTTTTACAACAAAGTCTGCTAATTAATATAAAAAATCCTAAAGATTATTTAGTCATCACCTCAAGGAATCCTTGATTCAAAAATAACTATGACTATTCAACTCATAAGTAATTATTTTTTGTGAGTAAGTAAGTAAGTAAAACGTCAAAAATATCAGCGATTATTTCATGACGTTTATGTCAAACTTCAATAAGTTTGAAGTTGGCTGTCAAATTTTGCATAAGAAAGTGAAAAATGTTCGTTAAATAGCCCCTTAAATATGCACTCTTGTTCAAATTATAAGTCGAATATTTTTCATACATTACCATTCATATCATTTGGGGTTAAAAATTATAACTTAACCCCAAATGACATGAGTAGTAATGTATGAAAAATATTCGACTTAAATTTGACCACTCGTAATATTACATATGATTCACGACTTTTGAAAGTCTAGAAAAATGAAGAACCTATTTAAAATATGCTACTGTACTTTAGACTTTAGAGAATAAAGAGTCAAATGGTTAAAAAGCAAAATTTATTGGAACCAGTTGCACAGGACCCACTAAAGGTTCACTTAAACTAAAAAATTGACAGAAATACAAGGGAAAATGTTTCTAGTGTCATTTGAAACTTAAAAGGGCCCACACACTATCAAACAGTTTGCTCAAACATTTTTGCGCAATATCTTGTTGTACAAAAAAAAATTGACCCCCATCATACACTAATGTTGCGTAAACATCGATGAAGTAGACTGTTGCGCAAACTTCATTTAAATTCGAAAATTAGTTATTTTTGGTAGAGAGTAGTGGCCCATTTAATCAATCAAGCAGATGTTGTTAAACTCCACTTTTTATTTGCAATTGAAAAATGGTCCCTTAAGGCATCACTTTTCATTATCCACTTTTTATGTTGAGATTTGTGATTCACGTAACATATAACTGTGCGAAAGAGATGCCAATAATTGATCCTCCTGTTTATATTGACATTTTATTTCCAAACGAATTGATAAAATTATTTTTTTTTAGATTATCTTAAAATTACATGAAACAAACTATCTTTTTTGTATTATAATTTTAAAAAATACTCTTTTTATAAGGCTGTAATTTAAACCTAAAAGTTGCCTATTTTTGGAAATTTTCAACAAGTATTAAGTATAACAAAAAATCAAAATTACATAAAAAACAATATACAAAAGATGCAATCTGGAATTCTTAAACACCACAAAAAAGAATTATTCGATTTCAATTAACCGTTTGTCTTTTATTTGGGAAATACGAAATTTACATTGGAAAGTCCTATACCTAATTTTACCGACTATCTTCTTAAATAAAAAAATTTTCATGTACAATTTTTGTTTTTTTTTTATGAATCAACACTTATAATTGTGTAAAATGAGAATTTAAGTGTTGTAGTGTTATTACACATGAGTGTTTATACATAAAAACGAAAAATGTATATGAAAGTATTCCAAACAACGCAAAATTTAAACATCTGTAACACCTTATTGAATGAAATCAAATTGTAAAAATGTGCTTTCAAGAACGATGTCATTGCTTCGAGTTCAATCTACTTTCAATATTTTAAGTGTTAATTTTAAGTTTATTATATGGTAGTTTTTATTTTAGTTTACGCTTGAAAACGTACCAAACTTTGATTTAAATTAGAAGAAATAAAAATAATCTACTTTTTACAAGTTTTATTCCATCATCATATCACGATATTTTTGTCATGCGAGCCTGAAGCATGATTTTTTGAAGCTTCAGAAAAAAACGATAATTTATTAAAAACAAGAAAATAACATAAACCTACTAATTTGCATTTTTCCACAGAAACGGTTTCTCATAAACATGTATACACAACGTATACATGGAGGTTTGATTAAAGTTTGAATACTTTCGATGCTGATGAGTTTACATGATAAGGGTTTATATAGTTCTGAAATTAATTTCAATGCCACTGCTAGGTGCCGCATTTGATAAATGTAATGACTTGATTGCTCAATCATGTGTTCCTAGCCATTGTGTTTTTTAAATTACAGAGATATACAAATAATTATAAGCCACCTATGTAAATTGTTACTCTGCTTGATAATTTCAGGTTGGGTTTACAGTACTTACAGCACGGCGATAATAATTTTTGCGCGTGTTCCAGTTAATTTTCGTTGCTCAAGGCGTTTACATGGAATATTTTCAAATACACAACTAGAGTCGATCCGAAACAATTTCAAACCGATAAAATTGAGTGTTTACATCGAGTATTTAAACCCGATTCAAACCTCCATGTATACGTTGTTATTGAAAACAAGGCAACAATGGTCTTTATAGATGATAAAAACTAAAAAACACATAAGCCTGGATTCAGCGACCGTGATGAAAAATTTAGAGACGTCATTAACGTTAAAAACGTGATTAAAAAATATTGGCTTAAATCTCTAGTTTGAAAATAGCACGATTTAATGGACTTCGAATTAAAAACATTTTCTGTGGTACCAAAATTCAAGGACCCGTCAAAAAAACTGGGCTCTTCCGACATTTCGTCTACTTTCTAGGATTTTCTTCTGATCACTTCTTTTTGGGACACCCTGTAAACTTGAATAGATTTTTCCATAGGTTCTTGCATAGATTTACAAGAATTACCTATATCAAATTTTGAATAAAATTGAATAAAGACATAGGTACTATAGTCTTACTATTCCTTTATCTTCTTATATTTTGCAAATATAAACGACGCTTCTTTAGAAGTTTTGGCATTTTTGTTTCTACTGCTATCTTCAGATTAGTAATGTGTATGAATCTTTGCCAAAGCACGTAAATCTAGTTCTGGATCAGTATCTAATTTCGGATAAATTCACTTCCAGTTCAGTACAACAAGAAAATCTTTAAGATTTAGTGGACACCGAGTAATAATTTGTACTAAATCGGTTATTTTACTTGTAAATCACATCAATATGGCACATATAAATATTTTACGGTGTTAAGAAATGTCCTTTAGCTATGTTATCAATTTCAACCTGCGGATCAATCTCACTATATAAAATAAATTTTGGAACACAAGCTATTATCATTATTATTAAATAATAACAAGTAAAGAAATTCTAATTGGGTAACTAAGCTTTGATAGCAATTTGAGAGAGTTTGAAAGAAATAATACCATTATTTGTCAATGTATACGTTTATTTATTTATTTATCTACAAAGAAACTTATCGAAATTAATATAAAAAATAAGTGTCTGGAAAAAATCTGCCCCATCTCCGGGGTACAATGGAAAATGAACCCAGGGCACAATGGAGGTACTAAATATTGGCACAGGGCACAGTACACCAATGAAAATACTGTCAAGGTCATCACTATCTACACTTGCATACGCCATGTGTGCCCATTTTTTACAAATGCCACGTACCCCATTTCTCCAATGACGACCGCATCAACAAGTATTGCCGGCTAGTTTTTCTGATATACATATGTACGGACCATCTGCAGATGAAATAAGAAGTGTCTATTAATATGAGAGTATTGTGACCGTTATGTTTGTTGGTTTTGAGTTAAGGTCGTTTTAGACGGGCACAATTTGTTACCAAAATTTTGTTCCCAAACCGACTCGGATGCAACTGCGCAATGTGCAGTTCCATCTGAGTCGATTTGGGAACCAATATTTGTTCCCAAATCGACTCATTTTCGCCCGTCTAAAAAGGCCTTTATAAGTAGAAAGAAGTAATGTAACTTTCCGAAGAAATAATAGTGTTTAGAGTAACTACCTTGCTGTCGTAGAGCAAAAATTAAAATTTGCAAGCTTCAGTAAAATCCAAACTAAGGGCACTCTGGCACTTAGAGCGGCTACTTCATATTGCGTAGCACGGCGAACCGAACGTTGTGCACGAAGCTCGCGTATTTCCGTCGCTCGTAGCGAGCACCCCACCACGTTCCCCTTCTACCTCAGTACCTTGTTCCGGTCCGGGTACCCCTGCAATTAGACACTATTTCAAGAGCAGTAAGGAACCGAAATAAATATCTGCTTAACCAATTTGCAATTCCATCAAATATAAGAATAGAATATTTTGAGAAATATAAGATTTTTTTTATTTGTTGAATACTTAATAAAATACTCAGTATATAACTTTCCTGAAGGAGTTTTGTCAATAAGCAATAGATATCTTATTCAGAATAAATAAACATAAACTAGTTTAAATTGGTATTAATTTAAAATATCTTGGAGATATAGTTTACGCAAATAAGTAGTAATAAAGTAAATTATGCAACTACATTTGCGTGTGTGCTAAATATAAATCGGGCGCCTCTAGCGAACATTTTACGAATGGAAAGCTGAGAAATTAAAGCGCAGAGTTTACTCATATAACGCCACAAATCATAAAATCATCAATTTCACGCCTCATTATGTGCCTTGTTTATTGCGGGCTATAAATTAACAACCCACCATTTTAAAGTATTAAAATGTTATATTAATTTATTGTAAAATAAAAGCCAAGAAAAGAGAAGAAGATTATACAAATTTTAGATAAACTATAAAAAAATAGTTAAAAGACTAAATAACGAAGGGAAACATTACCTAACCTAACCTGCTGTTTACGTTAGGTTAGGTTCATTTCTTTTATTACCCCTACTCTGTAACCACACGAATTTTTCTTATTTATTTTGAGTATACTTTAAAATTTAATAAAAATTTTGAGCGTTGTAATAAATTCTTTAATGTAATAACAGTACAAGTTAAAAACTGTCTTTATGAAAAAAAAACCAGGAAACCGTAAAAAATCAAAATTCAATTTAAGATTTCAGCAAAAAAAAGTTTATATATTTTTTGGTCCAATTTTCTAAAAAGCCAGATTTCTTGAAAACTTTAAATAAAAAAATAAGTTAAAGTAATTAAAATTCAATACGTATACTAATTTAGCCAAAAAATGACTTGTAGTCAAAGAATTTAAAAATATAAATAAACCAAATTAATTATAATAGTAGTATTAAAATCCCCAAATTGACATCATGAAGAGTTAGATGGAAATAGTCTTCATACGCTGCCAAAACAAATTTTGAAAAAATTTTCGTTGGAGATAATAACAAGGAATAGAAAATCCATCCCACTTTTCTGGAGCTTCTTTGCAAATTATGATCAAATAACTCATAATTAATGCGAATCCCAAGAGGGCGCGCGAGTTTGGGAGGAAGAATTGTGAAAAATTATGAAATCGAGCATTAGTTCTGCAGTCATAACTTAAGTTTTCCTCGTTAGATTTTTAATTTTTTTAAGATTTATAATCTAAATTGATTAGGCTACATCCTGCCAAAGAGTTACCTTCTGTAACCTAGCACGAAATTAATTAGACGGGTCCAAATTTAATGTACTTTTAGATCATTATATTTTAAATCATTATGAATTAAAGAAATGACTTCTAAATCATCTACATAAAAAATTATACAAAAATGTTGTTCGTACTAGCTTTTATGACTGCAGAACTAAACCACTATATTTTCAATTTAGGAAGTTGCTCTCAAGTTGACTTTTAAACAGATAAAGTTTTACTCGAGCATCAAGCCAGCTTGAATTCAGGCTTGATTTGACCTTTTACATGTACTTCAAATGGTAGAGGTCAAGCCAACCGAATTCAAACTGGGTTAAGTTGCTCCAGATAAACGTAGTCATAGTCTCCAAAAAAACTACGAATTAAAAATTTATCTTGTATGTATATTTTTATATAAACCACCAAGGTACAAAATGTTAACCATTTTCGCACTTTGCAATTAAATTAAAATAGTTCTTCAAGATATTGCGTAATAGTAAAACTTAGTAAAAGCAGTGGTAAAAGCACGAAATTAATACTATTCTTTTACTGGTAAAAGTCTAAAGTTTGCAGACCATTCAGAAAAAATACTTTTGTGAGAATAAAAAGGAAATTGAAACATGCAAGTGTGAATAATTATAATTAAATAAACAAATCAAATTATTAATTTTAAAAACACTTTCTTGTGGCATTCTAATATTCAAATATGATTTTAATTAATCTTAATGGAATTTTAAACTATAAAGTTAGCAACATTAAAAAAAGAAACAAAACAACAAAAAACAAAATATATTTTTATTTTATTTAGAGGATGATTTCGTTGAAAATGCTTGTAACTTCCATACTATCTCACCTCCTAATTTTTTTCGATTCCTTCTGGGATACCCCGTATATCTCCAAAACTAAGAGTTTTAGAAAAAAATATTTCCAGTAAAAATTGTTTGGTTCGAAAGAAGCCACAAAATAAATATTGTTATTTTTCCACCAGGAGGACTTCTTCATGGTTATTCTAACCCCAACTTAATTAAAAAGAAAACCTTATAGTTTCGGAATCCACCAAAAAAAAATATTGCTTGAAGCATTTTTCTTTGTAACTTTAAAATGTAACATTTTTTTATTAAATTTAGTTTGTCATATTTATTTTCATAATTTATTAGGTTTCTTATTTTGTTTATCATGTAAAATAAATAAAAATATTCATATACAGGGTGGCCCAGATTTTACTTCCCAGGAAATATCTCAGTTATTTGAAAAGATAAAATATAAATCAAAAAGTGCTTTGAATGGCAGCACTCATACTTCATAATTTCATTCTAAAAAAATTATTGGTATTTACCACTCTTAAGATGCCATCATCATTTTTTTTCTTTAATGGGACACCCTATTTTTTATAATTGATATTGTATCTACAATTTATTCTAGCAACAGTGATATGCTACACTTAGTATTTTAAGTACATTTTGTGAATAAAAAAATTAAAATATTGATCGAAGTATGTATTATGGAAAAATATTTATTTAGTTATTTTTAACAAAATTTGTAATTTACAGTTATTTTCAGTTAGATTAGGTTAAGTTAAATTAGTTTAGATTTAAAAAATTTTCTTAAAAAAACTAAATAAAGAATTTTGCATACTACTTCGATCAATATTTTAATTTTTTTATTTACAAAATGTACTTAAAATACTAAGTGTAGCATATCACTGTTTCTAGAATAAATTGTAGATGCAATATCAATTATAAAAAATAGGGTGTCCCATTAAAGAAAAAAAGATGATGATGGCGTCTTAAGAGTGCTAAATAAAAATAATTTTTTTAGAATGAAATTATGAGGTATAAGTGCTGCCATTCAAAGCACTTTTTGATTTATATTTCTATCTCTTCAAATAACCGAGATATTTCCTGGGAAGTAAAATCTGGGCCACCCTGTATATGAGTTTGTCATTTTCAAATGAAAATAAAAATCTTAAAAAAAAATTACCAAAAGTAAACTCTAAAAAAAACATTTTTTGGGCAATATTTTATTGTTTTTTATTAGATTCAGATTCAATTAAAAAATATAGGTTTGCATTTGAAAAAATAAAAAATAAGTTGGGGTTTGAATAACCATCAAGAAGTACGGCAGATGAAAAATAACTATTTCCAGTCCCTTTCAAACTAAAATAATCTTACTTGAATTTTTTCAAAAACTCTTACTTTTGGAGATATTTCTTCTCTTCAGCCCCAAAAATATTCACATAACTTAAAATAAACATAAGGGACTAATTTAATAATAAATTATTTTTTTCAAGAATAATTTGGAGCGGTTTCTTTTAAATGGATTACTTTAAATATAAATAAACGGCAAACTTTTTCAAATTAGTTCAAAAGTAAATACAGTCGAACTTCCATAACTCGAACTTCTATAAGTCGAATTTTTCCATTACTCGAATTTTGTTTGTAATGTGTTTGTAAAAATATTCGTTTTTAACTTTGCGAAATCATTTCTATATCTTGAATTTTTTTAAAGTCCCTTGAAGATTTGAGTTAGGGAAGTTTGACTGTAACTTAGTTCTCAGTTAATTAAGTAAGTTCAGTAGGAATATAATAAACATTTGCTTTAGAATACTTTTAATTTATTAGAAAAATGTATCATGTTTCATCATTATTGTTCCTTAATGTAAACATATTTGAGGCAAGTTTATGGTATGTAAACCGCTGCAGCAAAATATTTTCTAAAGAAGGTATTTTTACCTCTTATCTTTAAAAAAAGAACTCTATTATGTTCTTTATTATAGTAAACTTCAATTACAATGTAAACAATTAATCAAAATTCTTTTTAACACTAAGCATAAATAGTTGCATAATATATTATCCGGTGCTTTGCCACGTCAGTGCATTTTTTATCGTTTTTTTAATTAAAATTAGTTATCAGAATGATGTAAAATTTCAAAAAAAAACGTAGATCTTGACCCTAGTACACAGATTTTTTTTTCCTTTGAAACTTCATTTTGGTTCTGGAATTTGGTTCCTATTTCTAAAACTATAAATTTAAATCTTAGTTATCTAGGTTTTACAGCTGTTTTTTTTTTAATTATTAAAGTAAAACTTTACAATTTTTTTATATAAATCATTTTTGTGGCAACTTACTTACTAAGAAATAAAAATAAAAAAAAAACATGTGTAAATTCATTAAGAACAAGGTTCACCTTTGCAAATAAACGCAAACATGAAATTAAGGTAATTAAAAATTACCATTAACCTTTCTGAAAAATTTAGATTTTATTTCTGGATTTGTTTTCTAAACCTTACACAAAAATGTACTTGAGCGCAAAAAATGTGGAATTTAAAATTAAATAAAATAAATAGGTATCAACAAGCAATTACATTAATTGACTCGTCCTAAGGACGACTCGTCATAATATGTATAATTATACAATTTTTTATAAATACCTCAGCGAACAAGCTTTTATTCAGGGCCGGATTTATGCATGAGCAACATGGGCCCCCGGCCGAGGGGCCCCAGTTGGACAATGTAAGCCCGCACCCAGAGGGGTCACAATCGCAAATTATCCAATGAGAAAAACAACATTACTGATACAATCTGGGAAGCTGAAAGAGCTTTTTCTAGATTTAGGGTTAAAACATGGTGCAGCACCGAATGAAGCAGCGATCCGAGCATAGGATGTTATTTGCACGCAAAAGTGACTATTCAATATACTCAACTTACTGAAAGGTCTTAGCTACTGGGAGGTGAATAAATAGTTATTAATATGTATAAATATATTATAAATTGACCTCTCACTAGCAAAAATCTTTCAGTCAATTCAGATTACCGAATTTTTTAATTTACATACCAATTTTACATGTAATTAACTCCCGCTTAAATACTAAAGATTTTCTACTAAAATTTTGTTCGTATGCGTTTTTATTTAGAAAAAATTTTACTGATCCTCGAATTATTTTACATTAACCATAAAAAAGTTTAAGCTGTCGTTTTTGTTAAATTTTTTATTACAAATGCCCAAAAAACAATGTTTACTACCGAAAAGTACGCTTTTCAAACATTTCGAGTATCTTCTTAAATTCATTTTCTACATTCTTTCTCGAAAATTCCCGGGAATGCAATAAACAGTTATCTCGAGTCCCAGGAATCAAAAAAAACGTCGAGCCTGAGCAACTCTAATCAGAATAGGATTTAATCGAGGATTTAATGTAGTTTTAATGGTGAATAAAAGTGCTTATGCAAAACATGCTCTTTATGTATTTGTAGTGCAATTGTAAAAATGGCACAATTTTATCACGATTCTTCAACAAAATTTTTTACCTATTGAGGCTGTTTTTGAGCTAATTTTACTATACTTCACATATAAATAGGACCATAGACCGATAGTAAAAATGTGTTCAGTAAATTGGTGGTTTTTGTATCTAGCTACACTTTATATTCTTGATATGGTTATTTTGAATACAATTTATTTAATACCTGATAATTATCATCTAAATTTGTGTCAAAGGGAGACCTAATTTCAGGCATCAATGTTGCCAAATGTACCTTTTACTTTTTTATTAATATCATCAAAAAGGGAGGTCGATAGAATTTTTTTTACAATTTTTCCAAGGTTCTCTGGAGGGTATCCAATATCGTACTGGAGCTTATCCGCCATTTTACGGACACCCTGTACAGTAAAAGTTTGTTGAACGATCTGAAAATTTTGAGAAAAAAATATTTATTCTTAAATCGCCCGACAAAATTTCGTGTGACACTCTTATTTTTTAATTTGAATGACAAAGATGGAATGATAAAATTCGTATACGACATCGTGTCGTGTGATTCGAGAATATTCACCCAGAACCGCGTCAAAACCTTTTTGGGCTCTATTAGGGAATTATGATTTCAAGGGACCTTTAAAAAATGATTTATCATATTTCTTTTTGATGTACATTCTTCCACAATTGAAAAAAATTCTTTAGAGATTAAACAAAATTCTAAAAAAACTAGAAGATTCCTATATTGGGCTATGGAAATAATTCAGTGCTGAATGCCGAATATTAATTAATCTCGAAAAGGGATCCGTAAATTTTCTGATCGGCAGACAATTTACCAAAGTTGAAAGAAATTACAAACAGTTGACAATTTTTATCTTTTTAATTTATTTCATGTACAAACTTTTATACGAAAAACAATTACTTAAATGCGTTGTAAAATATATAATTTATCGAAAAAATACTCTCGAATTTAATTAGGCCCTAGGTTAGTGGGTAACGCGTCCCTTGATGTTATTGTAAATATATTCTAATTTTTATAACCTATGATATAGGGGTCCAAACAAAATTTCGAGGGGGTGCCGAAATTTGACGCTACGCCACTATAATTAAGGCCCTACAGTTTCTCCTGTGGATATTATGGTTCACAAAACTACCGGAATATTCAACTTACATTGGCAAAAATTCTTAGGACATTCGAAAAGTTCACAAGGAAGAGGAATTTGGCAAAATCACAAATTTTTCAACACTCAATGTTTACATAGGAATTTGGTTGAAGGAGACAAGGTATTAGCAAGTACAACGAATTTATTCTTTTTACTTTCCTAATTTTAAAATAGTAGAATGAAGTTAAAAAAATGGGCCTTTTTCAAAAGTATACAGGGTGTCCCGGAATAACTGTGACAAATGTTTTGTAATGATGGAGGAAGTGAAACTAAGCATTTTTGACTTATAAAGAATTGTTCGAAAATGCTTCCTTAAGTTATACCACTTCAAAAATTATCAAAAAAAAATATTTTTTTGTAAATAAAAAAAAAATTGTAAGAGATATCTATTTGAAATTTTGGCCACAGTTTTTTACATAAGGATACACTTTTTTGGCCAATAAAAATTTAAAAAATATTTTCAGGGGCGTTACATGTGGGGGGTCATCAACTTTTTTTGATCATAACTTTTGTTTATTTACGTTTTTGATAATTTTAAAAGTACTAAAATAATCCTTGATCAATGTTCTACAGAAAAGGTACTCTTATTGTATGTCGCTTCGGAGTAAAAGTAGCAATATAATTTTTAGCTAAAAATATGAATTTAAAAAACATCATCAAATTAGGCTTTTTAATGAAAATTTCGTGATTTATCTGAAAACATACAAATATCAAATATCAAAGTTGGCGAATTACCACAATATTTTGTTAATTTTAAGTTCTAACCAGCCTTTAATATTTTTTAATTAGTGTATGATAGATAGTCGTATTATTGCAATATTAAAAAGGCATAGATTTTCAAATGGGGAATTACCCAACATGCATCTTACATATGGAGCTGCCCACATATTTAGTACATGATATTTTAGGTAAACTAGCCTACTTTGAAGTTGTTTTTTGAATTCATATTTTTAGCTGAAAATTATAAAATCTACTTTTACTCCGAAATGAAGCACCGGAGCGACATGCAATAAAGTTTTTTTTCTGTAGAACATTGATCAAGGATTATTTCAGTACTTTTAAAACTATCAAAAACGCGTAAAGAAACAAAAGATATGATCAAAAAAAGTTGATGACCCCCCACATGTAACGCCCCTGAATATATTTTTTAAACTCTTATTGGCCGAAAATGTGTATACTTATGTGAAAAAACTGTGGCCAAAATTTCAAATTGATATCTCTTATAATATTTATTTTATTTACAAAAAAATATTTTTTTTGAAAATTTTTGAAGTGGTATACCTTTTTAAGGAAGCATTTCCGAACAATACTTTATAAGTCAAAAATGCTTAGTTTCACTTCCTCTATCACCATAAAAAATTTGGCACAGTTATTCCGGGACACCCTGTATACAGGGTGGTGATAAAGTTTGGAACCAAGGTCATAACATCCGTAAAAAAGTTTTTTGTAAAAATCGCTCGGACAGGTCAATTTTTGTTTTAAAAATGCCATCTTTTGGAATGAAAAAAATATTCATGACGTCAATGATAACTTCACTATGACGTCATCGTCAATTTTTTTAAATGGAAACCCCTACTTTTTTTACACATTTTTCATAGACCTTTTTATCATATTAATGATCACATAAAAATATCTAAAAAAATTTCAACCATTTTTGAAAAAAAAAATAAATTTACTCAAAAAAAAAATTATTAATTCTCAATGAAAATATTACAAAAAAAGTAAATTTTTAATTTACATGTAACAAATTTGTTGCAATTCCGTCCTAATTCTAAGCTCCAATTCTTGTAAATTATTAGGTCTATTGAAATCAACTTTTGATTTTAAATGTCCCCACAAAAAAAAATCTAAGGGCGTTAGGTCGGGAGATCGCGGAGGCCACTCAATTGGTCCCCTCCGACCTAACCATTTGTTGGGAAACGTGGTGTTAAGGAATTCTCGCACCGCCCTGCCAAAGTGTGGAGGAGCCCCATCTTGTTGAAACCAAATGTTTTGGTTAGGAATGTTGCGATTTTCATAATTGGGGAAAATACGAAGTAAACCTGGTAGCAAATCAGTCCGCAAAAAATTCAAGTATCTTTCGGCAGTAAGGTTTTCATTAAAAAAGTAAGGTCCTATAAAATGTCTGCCAATCATTCCCACCCATACATTTAACTTTCCCTGTCTTTGACTATGGGATTCTACGGCCCAATGAGGATTTTCCTGTGACCAATACCTACAATTATGTCGATTCACTGATCCATTCAATTGAAAGGTAGCTTCATCGGAGAAAATTATACTACTTAAAAAATTTGGATTTTGATCACATCGCGCCATCATATCTTCACAAAATTGCAGTCGGCGATCGGGATCATCTTCATTTAACTCTTGTATGAGTTTTATTTTGTATGGGTGATACTTTTCCTTTTTTAATAATTTTGCGACATAGGAATGATCCACATTATTATTTCTTGAAATATCTCTTGTTGAAATATTGGGATTTTCTTCAATCGCAAGTAATAAATTTAATTTGGTATCTTCATTCACTTGAGGCCGTCCTTGTCGAGGCAAATCTCCTACAGATCCTGTTTCTGCAAATTTGGTAACTAACTTACTTACTGTAGATCTTGAGATTTGCGATCTATTTGGATATTGCTCATTAAACAAAGCACAAGCTTCCCCATGGGTTCTTTTTCTATCGCCGTATCCTACCATAATTAAAATTTCGATTCTTTCGCGTTCGCTTAAACGAGGCATTTTTAATTTCGCAAAACTTAATAATTGTTGATTATTATTAAACAAATGAAGTAAGCTATTCAAGCATTGGTAAATGGATTTAAAATTTTATTTGCCATACAAAATAACGTCAACTAAAGCACTTTTATAAAGGCAATTTTTATTTCAATAAATTTTGAATATCAAAAGCTTTTTCAAATTTATAATAAATTACAATTTTATTTAAAGTTTATTATTACACAAACATTTTATTTTAATTACCTTTTTCATTAAAAGTTATTTAAAATTAGTTATGAGAAAATTCCAATTTTGTAAAGAAGAACAATTCGAATATTTTCAATAATAATTTGTTATTTTTAAACTAAAAATTAGTTTAATTTATTTTTCTTGCCATATTTTCATTGAGAATTAATAATTTTTTTTTTTGAGTAAATTTATTTTTTTTTCAAAAATGGTTGAAATATTAATATGATAAAAAGGTCTATGAAAAATGTGTAAAAAAGGTAGGGGTTTCCATTTAAAAAAATTGATGATAGTGAAGTTATCAGTGACGTCATGAACATTTTTTTCATTCCAAAAGATGGCATTTTTAAAACAAAAATTGACCTGTCCGAGCGATTTTTACAAAAAAAAATTTTACGGAAGTTATGACCTTGGTTCCAAACTTTATCACCACCCTGTATAAATAATCGCACTTAAACTATCTCATGAAAAATCAAATTAAAAATTATTAATTGATAATAACTATCCAAAAAAATTAGTTGATAAAATTTTTGGGGTGTTTACGAAACTAGGGCCACCCCTGTAATTTCTTTATTTATGAAAATAATATTTGAAATTTTACTTTGTTATATGGCATATGAAAATGTATTTATTGAACTCAAAAAATTTTCAATTTCACTTCCCGTTTCACCAGAAACGACATCAATTTTCTTTTTTTCTAATTTTTTCTATTTTTTTATACTTATTATTAAACATTGGTAAGTTCCAAGTATGTTTGTGACAAGAAAACTTTTTTTGTGAACTTTGGAAAAAAAATTTGGATTTTTTTTATTGTTAGTACAATCTATTAAAACTACTCTTAAATAATTTAAAATTCATATGGCCGTTTTTGAGAAATTAATTTTTATAATTTTTAAAATTCGTTTATTGCAAATATCTATATTTTTTCAAATGGCATGATAGTGGAGGATTTTTTTCCGTTTACAGTGATACCCAAGATGTAGAATCTAAGTTGTGACAACATGACGTACAAAATTTTCAAATTGTTGTAACTTTTTAAGGAATCAAATATATAATGGTCCATAGGAACCGTTTTTTAGAATAATATAAAGTTTCCAAAATTTTGTATGGGTTAATAAAAAGAACCAAGGGCGTATCTATGATTTCGTCTTGGGGATGACAAAATTATTGATAAAAACTCAGAATTAGGCATTAGTCCCAAAATTTTTTGATAAAACTCAAGGTTAAGTTAACCTAACCGTACGTATTTTTTCTAATACAGTGTGTTCCAAAAAGAAGTTATTATTATATCGGAGATAATAGACGTGATTGCATCACCAAAAAAAAAACATCAATCTTGACTATTGCAATAACCCAGTTTTTGGTAGGTCTTTGATTTTTTTTAAAGATAATGTGCTTAATTCAAGAAGAACAATTCGAATATTTTCAATAATAATTTGTTATTTTTAAACTAAAAATTAGTTTAATTTATTTTTCTTGCCATATTTTCATTGAGAATTAATAATTTTTTTTTTGAGTAAATTTATTTTTTTTTTCAAAAATCGTTGAAATTTTTTTAAATATTTTTATGTGATCATTAATATGATAAAAAGGTCTATGAAAAATGTGTAAAAAAAGTAGGGGTTTCCATTTAAAAAAATTGATGATGACGTCATAGTGAAGTTATCAGTGACGTCATGAATATTTTTTTCATTCCAAAAGATGGCATTTTTAAAACAAAAATTGACCTGTCCGAGCGATTTTTACAAAAAAGAATTTTACGGAAGTTATGACCTTGGTTCCAAACTTTATCACCACCCTGTATGTACATACAGGGTAATACATATGTAATGAAGGTAACAAAAGTAAGTTATACATGGTGTTTTTAAACAAGTCCTGGATAATCTAGGAAAATGGATTTTTGGAGCAATTTTAAGACAAAAAGTAAGAATATTTTTTTCGCTTCATTTCGGAAATGCAAGGCATTGAAGTTTACTGATTTTTTCAATTTTTTAACATAAAATCTACATTTTTAATGATAAATGGCTCAAATTTTGCACAAACCTTACTTTTGGCAGTTACCTTGAGATGAATACGCAAATTTTCAAAACAAATTAGGGTGAAGTTTTTCGAGTTTTTTTTGAAGTTTTTTTGGCGGAAAAAATTATTCTTACTTTTTGTGTTAAAATTGGTTCAAAAATCTATTCCTAGATTATCCGACACTTGTTCAGAAACACCCTGTATAAGTAAAGAATTTTTGTGATTAACTTTTCTTTGTCTTAACAGTTAATGCAAGTATTAATTTTATTGCACCCAGTACACGGTGTAACTTAAAGGATAATATTCTACTAAGAACAATAATATGAGTTTACGACTTAATTCCAATTAATAGTAAGAGAATTTTGAGAAATACGTTTATTATTTATACACTAATTAACCTAAATACAAATAAAGCTGACTTAAGTCGCTTACGCATTTGGTTTTTATTTGCAATTTGCAGGAATAAACGAGCGCGCGCACCATAAAACAATAAAACTTTAGCGTAAACTTTATTATCATCAACCTTTCCTATCCAGTAAATTGTTAAACATTGCCGTTAAGCATTTACCTATAGACATACTCATAAAACCATAAATTTAATCTAATTTTTTTTGATTTTTTTAATTAAAATTTTTAATCACCTGTGTGAATTTATAGCCAAGAAAAAAAAGATGCATAGAACCAAACGGACACCCTTGTTCTCACAGCGCAGGCCAGGAAAACGCATAGTGAAAATGGAACTCGCTGCGCAAACATTTCTAAATTAAACACGCTAACTGATTACATCGCACGGTTTAAGTTTCCGATTAATTTCGCGCGAAGGTGGTTGAGGATTCTTTGAGTCGGGACTGAACTCAATTGAGGTGCTGATCTCACCTTGCCCGCCTTGTACCTGGGTACAATAACGGCCAATGGGACCCCACTGGTGGGTCCCCACCAACCCAACCAAGAGCGCGCCTCTTTTTAATTATCAGAATGATTACATATTACGTTAATTATTGGTTTTTAAAGAACGTAAATAATCAACTTTATTTCATTGGGGGAATATCAATTATATTTGTAATTGTACAAACAATTGCAAGTCGTGCGGACGCGCCCTTTACTTCTTAAACCAATCGAATTAGTTGTTTTGTGGTTATTTATTTACCCATGCACCTTTACTAACAGAAAAGCATAACATTTCTAAATGTTGTTATAACATTTCTTTATGCACTCATTTAGAAACACCTAATTAATAAGCAAATGGCGTCTCTTATTGCAACTCATTATTTATATTATGGTTATAAATTAAATTTAATTATTATCTTTAAGTTCTGTAATATGATAATTAACAAATATTAGTTAAACAGGTAAAGTAAATAAATAACTATAAAACTAATTTACATAACGTAATAATTATTAAACTAATCAAATCAAATGCGTAATGACTCGGAATCTTCTAGAGATATTAATTAAAAAGTATTTTAAAGCAATAATTAGCAAAGTTATGTAGGTGTGATTGTTGTTAACATTTTTTTGCTATTTCATCTTTTTTATTCAATTTTATACATATAAGAAATACTTGGTCTCTCAAAGAACAGACGAAATCCTGGTACTCATGAAAAATAGAAGACAATTGGTAAAGGATAGAGGTAAATACAAAGAAATGCAACGACAGATCTGACAAAAAAGCAGAAATGCCAAAGAAGCATACATCAGACAAAACTGCGAAGAGATGAAGCTTTAGAAAAGAGATGTTTTTCATTTAATCTACATAAAAAGGTACAAAAGCTTACTGGCATGGGAAGGAAAAAGGATAAGGACGGAAAGATTATACTGGACATAAAGAAAAAATCAGGAGGAAGGAATATATACAACAACTATTTGATGACTCTAGGAATGATATAGATATAGAAGAAACTACGGAAGACCCCCTAATAACGACCCAAGAGGTAGTAAGCCATGCATTTAAAAACTCAAAAGATAGAAAAGCGGTGGCCCAGATGAGATTCCAGTAGATCTCCTCATCCTAGTAAACCTATACACCTATACCTACACCACCTATAAGACTGGAATCATACCTGAAGAATGGGTAACATCAACCTTCATTCTGATACCGAAAAGCAGAACGCAAAGGAGTGTTCCAATTACAGGACTATTAGTCTGATAAGCCACATATTGAAAGTATTCCTAAAAGTTGTTCAGAACCGCATATACAAGGTGTTAAAGGCGGATATCGCAGTTTGGATTTGGGTCTTGATATGAACGTTGAGCTATACATCGGATTATCGACTACGGAAAAGCTTTCGATAAACACGAAAAGGCAATGGAAATAGCACAATAAAAAGTCGTTACTATAATGAATCAGAAAATCCAGATAAACGAGAAAGGGCATGAATCGGAGGAATTAGATATCCGTCGAGGATTGCGACAAGACCCCGATTATATTTAATATGTATTCAGAGTGCATACCGTCAACTGGGGTAACTTTAATCCTTAAGAGTAACTTTGGCCCAAATTTTGGAAAAATACAGTTTGATCTTGGTACTAATCGACTTCAGCAAGGCCTTTGACATTCTGGATCATAATCTACTTTCAGGTATATTAAACGCTAATGGTGTTGGTCCCAAAGGTCTTGACTTTTTCCTCTCCTATCTCACAAATAGGTGCCAAAGAATAAAGATAGGTGACTCTGTTTCTGGCATATCGTGTCTAAAAATCGGTGTCTCTCAAGGGTCAATCATCACTCACTCACTCATATGCTAGTGATACACAGATTTATCTAGGATTCAAGGAATCTCACTCAGGGCCGCCGCTAGACTTTTTGCCGCCACAGGCAAAATATTTTATGCCGCCCCTCAAAAATAAAATAAATAAAAATACCGTGATTTTTATGATATATTGTCAAAATTTAAATAGAGTCAAAATGAAACCAGGAAAGGAGCCTTATATACCAAACACCATCAATTGATGATTCATGAAACTACTGGAGATTTTCGTTTCGAGATTAAATAGAGTCGTTGGCACTGATTGTGCAACTTTTATTATTAAATTTACAGATAATACATTTTAAAATGTTGTACCGGGTGGAAATGAAAACCGGGCCACCTCTATAACTTTTTTATTTATGAATAAAAAAATTTGAAATTTGGCTATGTTCTATGGTTCAAAAAAACAAATTTTATGTGCATTTTTTATTTTCGAAATCACTTCCGGTTTCACCGGAAACACCATGAACTTTGTTTTTTTAAATGTAACATCCCATATTTTTATTCATGGCTTAAAATACTTTTAAAAAAGAAGTATTTTTGAGATATTAGTAGTTACTTTTTTGTAAAAAAAATTTTTTTCAAAAAAAAAAAGGTTTTCGAAGTCGGTGAAAAGTACCAAAACTAATTCTAAATAATTCAAATACCTAAATAAAATTGTAATTTGAAAAAAAATTTAAGTGGTTTTTGAACTATTAATTTTTAAACTTAGTTAATGAAGATTTTATCAAATATCTCACTTTTTTTAAATGCAATGATGCCGGGTCATTCGACTTTTTAAAAAGAGGATTTTATAACGATTATTTTGGTATCCCATATGTAGGGTGCAATCAATTTACTTGTCCCAGTTTATCATATTTTTTGTACTCGGGATTTTTCAAAATTAAAAAAAAATTAAAAATTATCACAAACACATACCCCTACATATGGGGTACCAAAATAATCGTTATAAAATCCTCTTTTTAAAAAGTCGAATGACCCGGCATCATTGCATTTAAAAAAAGTGAGATATTTGATAAAATCTTCATTAACTAAGTTTAAAAATTAATAGTTCAAAAACCACTTAATTTTTTTTTCAAATTACAATTTTATTTAGGTATTTGAATTATTTAGAATTAGTTTTGGTACTTTTCACCGACTTCGAAAACCTTTTTTTTTTGAAAAAAATTTTTTTTACAAAAAAAATAACTATTAATATCTCAAAAATACTTCTTTTTTAAAAGTATTTTAAGCCATGAATAAAAATATGGGATGTTACATTTAAAAAAACAAAGTTCATGGTGTTTCCAGTGAAACCGGAAGTGATTTCGAAAATAAAACATGCACATAAAATTTGTTTTTTTGAACCATAGAACATAGCCAAATTTCAAATTTTTTTATTCATAAATAAAAAAGTTATAGAGATGACCCGGTTTTCATTTCCACCCGGTATACAGGGTGCTGATAAAGTTTGGAACAAAATTCGTAGCTGCCTTATTTAATTTTTATGAGAAAATCGCTCGGACAGATCAATTTTAGTTTTTAAAATTCCATCTTTCGGTATAAAAAATATTAATGATGTCACTGGTGATTTAGCAATAACGTCATCAGAGATTTTTTTCAATGAAAACCCCTACTTTTTCTACTCATTTTTGATAGACATTTATGTCACTTACGTTAAGCGATGAAATAAAAAAAATATTACATTTTAAAAACTAAAATCTGTCCGGGCGATTCCCTCAAAAAATTAAATACGGCAGTTACGAATTTTGTTCCAAACTTTATCATCACATAATGGCCATAACTTTTTTAATATTGGTTTGATGTTTGATCAATAAATGTTTCATATAAATGTTGTAAGGTATAAAAATCGACATTTATCTGTAACTTTGCTTTTGTTTTTCTACATCACGTGACTGAGATAAAACAGCATGTTTAAAATCTTAAATGAAATTTTTTAATAATTTGAGGATTTGTTTGTGAATTATTTGTTTCCAATCAATCATAAATGTGATAAAAATTTTTGAAAAAATGAAAAAAAAAAAATAAAAAATAAAGAAAAATGCACTTGCCGTTGGATTCATGAAATTAGGTAGATTTAAATTATTAAAAAAAGTCTGACTATTCCTTTTGTGATTTCAAATTTGATCTCAGGCACGTGATGAAGAAAAACAAAAGCAAGGTCCCAGATATGTATATGTCAATTTTTGAATTTTACAACATTTATATAAAACATTTTTTGATCAAACCAATATTAAAAAAGTAATGCAATAATAAAAAAATGTATTCAAATTTTTTCTAGCTTTGGTATTTGCAAAATCAGCTATTATGTAACTTTTGTCCAAATTTTTGGAAATGTCATTTTCAATAGACAATATTGCCAAGGCAGATAAACGATCTTGACTCATTGTGACTCAATTCATTCTACAGTCTGGCCGGTCAGCAAACAGGCATGATGCGGTCAGTGCTCTTTGGAGAGAGTAGTGGGGATTCTACTACAAATCTCCAGCAGCCTTTACACTTGAGTCATTTTCAAGCTGTTTCAAGCATAGATAAATTACTCGCTACGTGTTACTCTTTATTTTCCATGAATTGTCTTTTTAAGTGTATTTGCCTTTTATCTATGCTCTTGCCGCTTCTCGTATTTATTAAATCCGTAACCGTTTAATAATTGAAGTATAAACAAATTTTTAGTATAAAAATACATATTTTGCCACCCCTTTTAAAATGATTATTAATCCACTTATACTTTTTGGGCCCAAAAAACAAAGTTGCACGGGCTACTAATTCTGGTTATTTTAATATTATTCAAGATAGCATAAGGTTGATATTTGGTTTTAAACCATTTGATCACATTTCTCATAAACTTGTAGAGATGTGTTGGTTAAATATCAAGAATAGACGAATCCTACACTCCGTTTCTCTCTATCATAAAGTAATAAACTCTGAGAAACCACCATATCTATTTCAAAAAATTACATTTCGGACAGATGTCCACAATTTGAATATAAGGTTTAAGGGACTATTAACAGCACCAATCATAAATCTAGTCTATATCAAAAATACTTCTCCTACAGTATAACAAATTTGTATAACTCGATATCCCATAATATCAAAACCTATCCTTTAAATCCTTCAATAAATAAGTTAAAAATTAGTTATTGCAAAAATGAAACTTAATAAAATATTAATAACTGCAACAATAGATTTTGTCATTCACATCTATATGGCTCTCTTGTTACTTGTGTTTCTGTGTCCCATGCTTGGTACTAGTGCTGTTCACCGAACCCAAACTTTTTGAGATTCGAACTTAAAGTTCGAACTTTAAAAAATAACAAATTCGAACTGTTCCAAACCGTTCGATATAATAATAATAAGTTCGAACTTGATGAAGTTTGAACTGGATAAGGTTCAAACTCGTTAAAGTTAAAAAAATCCAAAATATTTTTAGAAAGTTTAAAAAAAAAATTTTGTCACAATCATACTTACAACATACCAATGTTTAATAATTACTAAAAAAATAGAGCATTTTCTTATGCCATATAACATGGTAAAATTTCAGACTTTTATTTACATAAATAAAGAAATTACAGGGGTGGCCCTAGTTTCGTGGACACCCGGTATATGTTGTACTCAATTGCCGAATTCGGCCAGTGGCCGAAATTTAATATTATCGAACATTTTTCGAACTTTTGCATAATGTTCGAACGGTTCGAACTATTTCAAAGTTCGAACTTTTGAATGAAAAGTTCGTACAGCACTACTTGGTACTTCCTGCTATACTTAAAGGATATCGCCTTTGGTTAAGTGGTAGAACAGATTTTCATCTGAAGTTCGCCTAGTGATTTCATTGTAAATTTATACCTTCTAATTAGCATAATTTTACTATGTACTGTTTCAAAATTTCTAATTGAATGAATAAGGACGTTTTATTATTATTATTATTATTATTATCTACTGTTAGTTACCAAATAGAGCAATCGACTTGGATCTTGTGATAAACGACAGATAACAGCACAGCCTAGACTCCAATGCCAAGAGGGTTGTAGTTCCATCTTATTCCACCACTACAGAGCTGCTTCATCTTCACCATTACCTACTTGTTGCGAATGTTTTGCTACAAACCAACTTTTTTGGCTTATGGTTTTTGTATGATAAGTACAAGACAACTTTCATTTAACACGTATGTAAAGTTGCTCCCAGCTGGAAGTAGGACAGAGAATACACGATCGTGGTTACTTTTGTCCTACTTCCAGCTGGGACCAACTGTACCTATTCAAAGTATTTTAAGTGTGTCTTTTCTGATATTTTTCTTGTTTATTTGTAAAATTCTATTTTCTAAGTTAGGCTAAGTACCGGGGCAAGATTGGCACTTAGATGGAGGTTGGCCCAAAGGCCCAAAAATGTAGAAGTTGTATTAGAGTCTATTGAACTTGGTGAATCCTTATCAGACCTTGAAGATAGAAATCAAGATCATGAGGTCCCCCTCTCAATTGAAAATTCTTCAGTCTCTTGTCGACCCGTCAGAGTTTGCCGTTGACAATTTTGTTGTTGTGAATTATAATGGACAAAAGTACCATGGAAAGATTATAAGTATTTATCGAAGTGGTCCTATAGTTTAGTTTTAGTGCATGAAAAAGAGGTTCTGGCACTGGTCCGAAAAGAGCGATACTTTTTCTTATAACTGGGAAGATGTGTATGTCTGAAAATAAAACCACCAAAAATAGCTTCAAAACGATACCAGTTTATTGTACCGGAACTGGATGTGTTTTTTACTTAGTATTTTTGTTCAATTTTCGACCATTTCTATGAAGACTACCATATGTAACTTTTAGATTAACATCAAGAGTAAATTTTTCGAAATACATTATATTACTTTTGTAAAATTTTTAGTTTCATTTTATTTTATCCCCAACTCATTGTACAGTGCCTACCTACCTAGTAGTGCTGTTCACCGAACAGGAACTTTAGGAGGTTCGAACTTAAATTTCGAACTTAATTCGAATTTTAAAAAATAAAAAGTTCTAACTGTACGAACCCGTTCGACATAATAATAAAAGTTCGATAAAGTTCGAACATTCATAAGTTCGAACTGGATAAAGTTCAAACTCTATAAAGTTCGAACTCGATAATGTCTGAACCTAATAATAATTTAATTTAAAAAATAACCAAAAAATATTCAATTTTTTTTAGAAGGTTCAGAAAAAAAAATGTTTGTCTCAATCATACTTAGAACTTACCAATGTTTAATAATAACTAAAAAATAGGGCATTTTCTAATGCCATATAACATGGTTAAATTTCAAATTTTTATTTTCATAAATAAAGATATTACAGAGGTGGCCCTAGTTTCGTGGATACCCAGTATATGTTATACTCAATTGCCTAAAGTGACCGAAATTTAATATTATCGAACTTTTTGAACACGAACTTTTTGGAAACTCGAACTTTTTCCGAACCCGAACTTTTTCCCAACTCGAACTATTTTCGAACTCGAACTTTCTCCGAACCCAAACTTTTTCCGAACCCGAACATTTTTCGAACTTATGCATAATGTTCGAACGGTTCAAACTATTTCAAAGTTCGTACTTTTGAATGAAAAGTTCGAACTTTAAACAATATGAAGTTCGTACAGCACTACTACCTAGAAGCTTACTTATATTTACGGTAACAATGTTTGAAATCATACTAGACCTTAGCTATGATAATATTTTATATTTGGTACAATGTTACTCTAATCAAAGGCATGATTGGCCTATATTTTCAAAAAATCTAGCATCCAAGAGCTCCAGAAAATGATGGTAGACATAAATACTGTTAGCCAATCCTATGGGTTAAGAATGAATCTAAAGAAGACAAAAATTATGGTATTTACAAAGAACAATGACAGTAATAATATCCCACCTATGTCAATAGAGAATACTATAATCAAAAGAGTGAGAAGCTACCAATACTTGGGAACACGAATAGATGACAATCACGATCAGACCACGGTAATTAATAAACGAATACAGATAGCAAGAGCAACCTTCGTCAAAATATCCTGGACTGACCTTGTAACTAATGAAGAAGCCTTAAGAAGAATTCCTAAAGAAAAGGAACTGTTACTTACCTTCAAAAAAAGTAAACTCTCCAACTTATAATGCAGGAAAAGAGAAAAACATCAACAGGACTCTTTCGAGCTGCAGCTTCGAAAATTACAATAGCCGTGATGATTGCTAACCTCCGATAGGAGACGACACCAGAAGAAGAAATGCTATGGCCAGTTATGTTTTTTGGTGTTACAAAAATAGCGATAACTTCTAAACTACTTCTCACAGACCAAATCTTTTCATTTCACCGTAATAAACTAAAATGTTCAGATTGTAGGTAAAAAATCAAAACAGTAATGAAAGTAAAGAATAAATTTATTTCTGCAATTTTTGAAAAAAGACAATTTGGTGAAAATTAATGTAAGAAAATAAAAATTTTAATAATAGTTTATTCTAAATGATAAATAAATTTCTGGAAATTAAAAAATATCAGAGATAAGCAATGTGTCAAAGTATCACTAAACGAATTTTCCAACCCATTTATCATCATATCTTTCAACTGTGGCACTTGATCCAAATACATTTGCAGCATGAGGTACAGGTTTTGAAGGGCTTCTAATATAAAGTCAACAAATTTGTGATAATTGTCTACTCCTTTTTCGACTTCGGGTTCCAAAAATGTATCCACCAAATTAAGTATTTTATTGACGATTTTACCAATTACACATTTGTAATTTTTGATAAGGTCATTACAATCTGTTGTAACTTCCGTCACGAAATTTATAATATTTTGTAAATTATTATTATCATTGGGAACACCCTAAAATTTATTCTAATTTAGCTATTAATATATTTAAATAGTTTTTATAAATATTTTAAATTTATCATTAACCTGTTTTTAGTACTTCAGTTAAGTTTTGTTTTAAGTTTAAAAAAGACAAAAATTACGTACTTCTATGTTCATAAAATAAAGAATTATAAAATATTTTTGTTATTCTATTCTTACCTGGCTATGAACAAATGAAAAAATAATGAACAAAATTATAATCTCCATTCTTCAAAAATATCCTAATTACTCTTACTTTTAATTTATTCACAATTCCGAAACAATAGACGCGCATTAAAAATAACAATTTTAAATCGACACTTTGCGCGTAAATTGCGCTATCGTTTGTTAAAAGTATAAATTAAGATAAAAATATGTTCATTATTTAAGTAGACTTTTCCTAAACGAAATTAATTAGTACTAACGAAAAAAGCGTAGATAATGATCGCACCTTTTTTAACATTATTGTTATTATCACAGGTAATTACGATGAAACTCGTCAAATAAATAATTAAATCTTAATTTTTCAGACAGTAAATGCGAAAGTTTTATGCAAGGCGGATGAACTTATCACAAATTATGAGTTTGTGTTGGAGCAGGCTGAAAAGGCCCCTCAAATTTCAAGAGAACAGACTTATGAGAGCTTGTTTAAACAATTGAAGAAAGATGCTGAAGTTTGTGATTCTTTTGGATATTTTGTTAGTGATGAGAATATGCGAAAACTCTCAAATATTTTTGCCAGGTTTTTGAATATTAAGTTTTCAACATCTTCAACATGTGTTCAAAGTTTAACCAGCTTTGTTACTAATTTCTTCGGGAAATTATCAAAACAAGGTCCTTCTTCTTTTGTAGAAATGCTACTGAATAATAAGTTTACCTTACCAAATTTGCTAACATCTGTTTCCGCAGATGATTTATTTAAAATTATTAAAGAATGCAACTCTGATTTGAATAATATTGAAGTTGTAGCTGAAGATAAACCACAAGTTCAACCCTGGAGTGGTTTTGACATAGCAAAAACTTTGACTGGGATACATACAGCTTCTCTTCTATTTAATCAGTTGAATAGTTTCTTCCACAAAACGCCAGAAATTAATAAGGCTATTTCAATCAATAATGAAACTCAAACTAAAAATTCAAACTTACAGATTGCTGATTCAATACAACCGATACTTGAAAAACGAAACTTATTTAAGAAGCCAACAGACTTAAATGAATCAGTAATTACAAATTCTGGTTCTACAATAAATAGTTCCGATGACCAAAATTCATCACTACTTCCAGGTGTAGCTGTAAGTAATCAACCTAACACCTTTGTAGAACAGTCAATAAAAAAGATAGAAGTGAATGAATCATATATTTCTTCAAACGACTCAGCTAATAATGAAACAAAAGAAAATAAAACCAAACCACCAAAACCTGATTTACCAAAAACATCTGTTCGAACGGTTACTAATACTCCAGAAGAAAGAAAACCTTCTGATTTAGAACATTTAATTTCGAATATTATAGATTCTACTATAACAGTAAATTCGACTAGTCAAACCACAAATAATACAATTGAATTAACCATAGATAATTTTTCACCAAATGTTTCAGTTACTGACTTTTTCCCTACAAAAGAATCAATTACGACAATATCAAACGATAACGTGTTTAAAGATATTACTACAGTTGCTTACAATGAAGAAATTATACCACCTGTAACCGGACCATCAAATGTGGAGAAATCTGCAGATTTACCTATAAACGAGGCAACAATTTCTAAAAATATCGAAACTGTTTTAGATCAGAAATCAGTTGACTTAGCCGTTACTAGTTCAACAACATCAGTTATCGAGCAAGTAATATCTGATAAAGATAATACTGAAATAACCCAAACACCGAAAGAATTTAGGGATGAAAGCATTTCTTCAACAACACCTGGAAATATTGATTCAAAATTAAATAATTTATTAGAACCAGAAATTCCAAATGCAAGTAATACCAGTAAAACGGATGCAGAGTCAATCAACTCAACAGAATCAGAAGTCCAGGCATCAAATGATCCAATAAAATTAAATGAAACTACTGCTACACTAAATAATTTGACGAAACCTGAAGAAACTACACCAGTCTTAAATGCATCAACCTCCAAAATTACGACTGATTCTTTAAATAATCAAACGATCCAAGAACAGAATAGTACGCCTTTAATAAAAGAAGGTAATGCTTTAAATATTCTAAAAGAGCAAAATCAAAATTTTAATAAACTTGAATTTTCAGATAAGGAAATTGTAGATGTAGTTACTCCGACGTTAAATGATTCAATTGTGAGACCAACCAGACCACCTCCAGAAATATTACCAAATCCAGCTGTTTCTGAGCTACCAAATAATTTAAAGAAACCGGAAGAAGCTGCATCAGTCTTAAATGCATCAATCTCAGAAATTACGACTGATTCTTTAAACAATCAAACGATCCAAGAACAGAATAGTGCGCCTTTAAAAAAAGAAGGTAATGCTTTAAATATTCTAAAAGAGCAAAATCAAAATTTTAATAAACTTGAATTTTCAGATAAGGAAATTGTAGATGTAGTTACTCCGACGTTAAATGATTCAATTGTAAGACCAACCAGACCACCTCCAGAAATATTACCAAATCCAGCTGTTTCTGAGCTACCAAATAATTTAACGAAACCGGAAGAAGCTGCATCAGTCTTTAATGCATCAATCTCAGAAATTACGACTGATTCTTTAAATAATCAAACGATCCAAGAACAGAATACTGCGCCTTTAATAAAAGAAGGTAATGCTTTAAATAATCTAAAAGAGCAAAATCAAAATGTAAATAAACTCGATTTTTCAGATAAGGAAATTGAGGATGTAGTAACTCCGACGCCAAATGATTCAATTTTGAGACCAACCAGACCACCTCCAGAAATATTATCAAACCCAGCTGTTTCTGAGCTACCAAATAAACCAGTAGTAGTTCCAACATCAAAAGATCAAGCGCCTGACGAACCCATTACGACAGTAACTTCTTCACCTTTAACACAAGCTAATCTGCCTTTAGGTAATGAATTTAGTACAACAGAATCTTCACAAAAATCTGGACCTCAAGCTGAAGAGTCAAAAGCTCCAGAGGAGCAAAATTCATCAGTAAGTGAAAAGGTTCCACTGGTAGATAATCTGGCCACCCCGTCATATAATTTGGAAGGACTTACGTTAGCAACAGGTCCCCCAGAAATAAAAGAAGAAAATAATTCGACAACAGAAACTCCAGGAGTTTCAATTAAACCAACATTGACAAATGAAGATATTGTTTTAACAAATAACGCTCTCAAACCAGACGAAATTATAGCAGCAGATACCCCAGTATCAGAAGTTACATCTTCAAAGAACCAATCATCTGAAGAATCTACACAGAATCATGTGTTACCTACCGAATCAAAAGAGCAAGTGGTTACAGAAGCAATTGTCCCGACAAAGAGCAATACTTTATTTTCAGAGCAATCCATCACAGCAAATCCGTCAGAAAATAAAGAAGACACCAATTCAATTCCGACAGGATCTTCTGCAAACTTACTAGAAACATATGTAACGTCTAAAGTAGATACTAGTTCCGAGAAAGAAGAAACTTTAAATGCAAATACCCCAAAATACGAAAATGCATCAATATTGGAACCTACTTCAACACCTCCCACCAATAACCAAATATCAGGAACGCCTATTACCCCAATAACTTATTTAGTTTTGCCGGAAATCTCTAATTTGACGGAAGCTAATATACCTTCAAAGGAAAGTACAACTGAATCACCAGAAGACTTCAAATCGATGACAAATGATTTCGAAAGTAAAGATAAACAAAACGCATCAATAAATGATTCCCAAATTATAGTAGTTACTCCAACTTCAAGCAATATTCCAATTGCAGAAATAGTTACGATAACACCTTCTTTAGCAAGTACAGAAAACCAGACTTCGTTACCAAATGAAGCAGAGACAAATGCTCCTTCAAAAGATGGTGGTTTAGAAAATGGAGACAATCAAAATACTACATTAAAAGAATCATTAACTACAAATGTTGTTAGCCCGACATCTGAAAATCCGGTCATGATATCAACAGAAGCACCAATGGAAAAAGAAAATATAAATATCACAACAAATAATTCTACAAAATCTGAAGAAGTTGTACCCACAGCTAATGTTCAAATACCAGAGGAATCAATGCCTTCATCCAAAAGCCCAACATCAGAAGCACCAAATACTGCAATAACTTCTTCAGCTTCACAGGAAATACCAAAAGTGACAGAGACAAATACACCTTCAAAAAATGGTGATTTGGGAAACGAAGAAAATCAAAATACTACATCAAATGAATCATTAGTTACAACTGTTGTTATCCCGACATCTGAAAAACCTGCCATGACATCAACGGAAGCTCCAATGGAAAAAGAAGATAATATCCCAACAAATAATTCTACAAAATCTGAAGAAGTTGTAATCACAGCTAATGTTCAAATACCAGAGGAATCAATGACTTCATCCAAGAACCCAACATCAGAATCACCAAATACTGCAACAACTTCTTCAGCTCCACAGGAAATACCAAAAGTTACATCTTCGAAAAATGGTGATTTAGGAAACGAATACAATCAAAATACTACATCAAATGAATTAGTTACAACTGTTGTGACCCCGACATCCGAAAAACCTGCCATGACATCAGTCGAAGCACCAATGGAAAAAGAAGATAATAACCCAACAAATAGTTCTACAAAATCTGAAGAAGTTGTACCAACAGCTAATATTCAGTTACCAGAGGAGTCAATGCCTCCATCCAAAAACCCAACATCAGAAGAACCAAATACTGCAATAACTTCTACAGCTTCACAGGAAATACCAAAAGTCACAGACACAAATGGTGATTTAGGAAAAAAAGAAAATCAAAATACTACATCAAATGAATCATTAGATACAACTGTTGTTACCCCGACATCTGAAAAACCTGCCATGACATCAGTCGAAGTACAAATGGAAAAAGAAGATAATATCCCAACAAATAATTCTATAAAATCTGAAGAAGTTGTACCAACAGCTAATGTTCAAATACCAGAGGAATCAATGCCTCCATCCAAGAACCCAACATCAGAAGCACCAAATACTGCAACAACCTCTTCTGCTTCTCAGGAAATACCAAAAGTTACAGAAACAAATACACCTTCGAAAGATGATGGTTTAGGAAATGCAGACAATCAAAACACTACATTAAATGAATCATTAGTTACAAATGTTAGCTCGACATCTGAAAAACCGACTATGATATCAACTGAAGAACCAATGGAAAAAGAAAATATAAATATCCCAACAAATAATTCTACAAAATCTGAAGAACTTGTACCCACAGCTAATGTTCAAATACCAGAGGAATCAATGCCTCCATCCAAGAACCCAACATCAGAAGCACCAAATACTGCGACAACCTCTTCAGCTTCACAGGAATTACCAAAAGTCACAGAAACAAATACATCTTCGAAAAATGGTGATTTAGAAAACGAAGACAATCAAAATACTACATCAAATGAATCATTAGTTACAACTGTTGTTACCCCGACATCTGAAACACCGGCCGTGATACCAACTGAAGCACCAATGGAAATAGAAAATATAAATATCCCAACAAATAATTCTACAAAATCTGAAGAAGTTGTACCCACAGCTAATGTTCAAATACCAGAGGAATCAATGCCTTCATCCAAAAACCCAACATCAGAAGCACCAAATACGGCAATAACTTCTGCAGCTTCACAGGAAAAACCAAAAGTCACAGAGACAAATACACCTTCGAAAAATGGTGATTTAGGAAACGAAGACAATCAAAATACTACATCAAATGAATCATTAGTTACAACTGTTGTTATCCCGACATCTGAAAAACCTGCCATGACATCAACTGAAGCTCCAATGGAAAAAGAAGATAATATCCCAACAAATAATTCTACAAAATCTGAAGAAGTTGTAATCACAGCTAATGTTCAAATACCAGAGGAATCAATGACTTCATCCAAGAACCCAACATCAGAATCACCAAATACTGCAACAACTTCTGCAGCTTCACAGGAAATACCAAAAGTCACAGAGACAAATACACCTTCGAAAAATGGTGTTTTAGGAAACGAAGAAAATCAAAATACTACATCAAATGAATCGTTAGTTACAACTGTTGTTATCCCGACATCTGCAAAACCTGCCATGACATCAACTGAAGCTTCAATGGAAAAAGAAGATAATATCCCAACAAATAATTCTACAAAATCTGAAGAAGTTGTACCCACAGCTAATGTCCAATTACCAGAGGAATCAATGCCTCCATCCAAAAACCCAACATCAGAAGCACAAAATACTGCAACAACCTCTTCTGCTTCTCAGGAAATACCAAAAGTTACAGAAACAAATACACCTTCGAAAGAAGGTGGTTTAGGAAATGGAGACAATCAAAATACTACATCAAATGAATCATTAGTTACAACTGATGTTACCCCGACATCTGAAAAACCGGTCATGACATCATTCGAAGCACCAATGGAAACAAAGGATAATATCCCAACAAATAATTCTACAAAATCTGAAGAAATTGTAACCACAGCTAATGTTCAAATACCAGAGGAAATAATGACTCCATCCAAAAACCCAACATCAGAAGCACCAAATACTGCAACAACCTCTCCTGCTTCTCAGGAAATACCAAAAGTTACAGAAACAAATACACCTTTGAAAGATGGTGGTTTAGGAAATGGAGACAATGAAAATACTATATTAAATGAATCATTAGTTACAAATGTTGTTAGCCCGACATCTGAAAAACCGGCCATGATACCAACTGAAGCACCAATGGAAAAAGAAAATATAAATATCCCAACAGATAAATCTACAAAATCTGAAGAAGTTATACCCATAGCTAATGTTCAAATACCAGAGGAATCGATGCCTTTATCCAATAACCAAACATCAGAAGCACCAAATACTGCAATAACTTCTTCAGCTTCACAGGAAATACCAAAAGTCACAGAGACAAATGGTGATTTAGGAAACGAAGAAAATCAAAATACTACATCAAGTGAATCATTAGTTACAACTGTTGTTACCCCTACATCTGAAAAACCGGCCATGACATCAGTCGAAGTACAAATGGAAAAAGAAGATAATATTCCAACAAATAATTCTACAAAATCTGAAGAAGTTGTACCCAAAGCTAATGTTCAAATACCAGAGGAATCAATGCCTCTATCCAAGAACCCAACATCAGAAGCACCAAATACTGCAACAACCTCTTCTGCTTCTCAGGAAATACCAAAAGTTACAGAAACAAATACACCTTTGAAAGATGGTGGTTTAGGAAATGGTGACAATGAAAATACTACATTAAATGAATCATTAGTTACAAATGTTGTTAGCCCGTTATCCGAAAAACCGGCCATGACATCAACTGAAGCTCCAATGGAAACAGAAAATATAAATATCCCAACAAATAATTCTACAAAATCTGAAGAAGTTGTACCCACAGCTAATGTTCAAATACCAGAGGAATCAATTCCTTCATCCAAAAACCCAACATCTGAAGCACCAAATACTGCAATAACTTCTGCAGCTTCACAGGAAATACCAAAAGTCACAGAGACAAATACACCTTCGAAAAATGGTGTTTTAGGATACGAAGACAATCAAAATACTACATCAAATGAATCGTTAGTTACAACTGTTGTTATCTCGACATCTGAAAAACCTGCCATGACATCAGTCGAAGTACCAATGGAAAAAGAAGATAATATCCCAACATCTCAAGAAGTTGTACCCACAGCTAATGTTCAAATACCAGAGGAATCAATGCCTCCATCCAAGAACCCTACATCAGAAGCACCAAATACTGCAACGACCTCTTCAGCTTCACAGGAAATACCAAAAGTCACAGAAACAAATGCACCTTTGAAAGATGGTGGTTTAGGAAATGGAGACAATGAAAATACTACATTAAATGAATCATTTGTTACAAATGTTGTTAGCCCGTTATCCGAAAAACCGGCCATGACATCAACTGAAGCTCCAATGGAAACAGAAAATATAAATATCCCAACAAATAATTCTACAAAATCTGAAGAAGTTGTACCCATAGCTTATGTTCAAATACCAGAGGAATCAATGCCTTCATCCAAGAACCCAACATCAGAAGCACCAAATACTGCAACAACTTCTGCAGCTTCACAGGAAATACCAAAAGTCACAGAGACAAATACATCTTCGATAAATGGTGATTTAGGAAACGAAGACAATCAAAATACTACATCAAATGAATCAATAGTTACAACTGTTGTGACCCCGATATCTGAAAAACCTGCCATGGCATCAGTCGAGGCACCAATGGAAAAAGAAGATAATATCCCAACAAATAATTCTACAAAATCTGAAGAAGTTGTACCAACAGCTAATGTTCAAATACCAGAGGAATCAATGCCTCCATCCAAGAACCCAACATCAGAAGCACCAAATACTGCAACAACCTCTTCTGCTTCTCAGGAAATACCAAAAGTTACAGAAACAAATACACCATCGAAAGATGGTGGTTTAGAAAATGGAGACAATGAAAATACTACATTAAATGAATCATTAGTTACAAATGTTGTTAGCCCGACATCTGAAAAACCGGCCATGATACCAACTGAAGCACCAATGGAAAAAGAAAATATAAATATCCCAATAGATAAATCTACAAAATCTGAAGAAGTTATACCCATAGCTACTGTTCAAATACCAGAGGAATCAATGCCTTCATCCAATAACCCAACATCAGAACCACCAAATACTGCAATAACTTCTTCAGCTTCACAGGAAATACCAAAAGTCACAGAGACAAACACATCTTTGACAAATGGTGATTTAGGAAACGAAGAAAATCAAAATACTACATCAAATGAATCATTAGTTACAACTGTTGTTACCCCGACATCTGAAAAACCGGCCATGACATCAGTAGAAGCAACAATGGAAAAGGAAGATAATATCCCATTAAATAATTCTACAAAATCTGAAGAAGTTGTACCCACAGCTAATGTCCAATTACCAGAGGAATCAATGCCACCATCCAAAAACTCAACATCAGAAGCACCAAATACTGCAACAACCTCTTCTGCTTCTCAGGAAATACCAAAAGTTACAGAAACAAATACACCTTTAAAAGATGGTGGTTTAGGAAATGGTGACAATGAAAATACTACATTAAATGAATCATTAGTTACAAATGATGTTAGCCCGACATCTGAAAAACCGGCCATGACATCAACGGAAGCTCCAATGGAAACAGAAAATATAAATATCCAAACAAATAATTCTACAAAATCTGAAGAAGTTGTACCCACAGCTAATGTTCAAATACCAGAGAAATCATTGCCTTCATTCAAAAACCCAACATCAGAATCACCAAATACTGCAATAACTTCTGCAGCTTCACAGGAAATACCAAAAGTCACAGAGACAAATACATCTTCGAAAAATGGTGATTTAGGAAACGAAGACAATCAAAATACTACATCAAATGAATCATTAGTTACAACTTTTGTGACCCCGATATCTGAAAAACCTGCCATGGCATCAGTCGAAGCACCAATGGAAAAAGAAGGTAATATCCCAACAAATAATTCTACAAAATCTGAAGAAGTTGTACCAACAGCTAATGTTCAGTTACCGGAGGAATCAATGCATCCATCCAAAAACCCAACATCAGAAGCACCAAATACTGAAACAACCTCTTCTGCTTCTCAGGAAATACCAAAAGTTACAGAAACAAATACACCTTCGAAAGATGGTGGTTTAGAAAATGGAGACAATGAAAATACTACATTAAATGAATCATTAGTTACAAATGATGTTAGCCCGACATCTGAAAAACCGGCCATGATACCAACTGAAGCACCAATGGAAAAAGAAAATATAAATATCCCAATAGATAAATCTACAAAATCTGAAGAAGTTATACCCATAGCTACTGTTCAAATACCAGAGGAATCAATGCCTTCATCCAATAACCCAACATCAGAAGCACCAAATACTGCAATAACTTCTTCAGCTTCACAGGAAATACCAAAAGTCACAGAGACAAACACATCTTCGACAAATGGTGATTTAGGAAACGAAGAAAATCAAAATACTACATCAAATGAATCATTAGTTACAACTGTTGTTACCCCGACATCTGAAAAACCGGCCATGACATCAGTAGAAGCAACAATGGAAAAGGAAGATAATATCCCATTAAATAATTCTACAGAATCTGAAGAAGTTGTACCCACAGCTAATGTCCAATTACCAGAGGAATCAATGCCTCCATCCAAAAACTCAACATCAGAAGCACCAAATACTGCAACAACCTCTTCTGCTTCTCAGGAAATACCAAAAGTTACAGAAACAAATACACCTTTAAAAGATGGTGGTATAGGAAATGGTGACAATGAAAATACTACATTAAATGAATCATTAGTTACAAATGATGTTAACCCGACATCTGAAAAACCGGCCATGACATCAACGGAAGCTCCAATGGAAACAGAAAATATAAATATCCAAACAAATAATTCTACAAAATCTGAAGAAGTTGTACCCACAGCTAATGTTCAAATACCAGAGGAATCAATGCCTTCATTCAAAAACCCAACATCAGAATCACCAAATACTGCAAGAACTTCTGCAGCTTCACAGGAAATACCAAAAGTCACAGAGACAAATACATCTTCGAAAAATGGTGATTTAGGAAACGAAGACAATCAAAATACTACATCAAATGAATCATTAGTTACAACTGTTGTGACCCCGATATCTGAAAAACCTGCCATGGCATCAGTCGAAGCACCAATGGAAAAAGAAGATAATATCCCAACAAATAATTCTACAAAATCTGAAGAAGTTGTACCAACAGCTAATGTTCAGTTACCGGAGGAATCAATGCATCCATCCAAAAACCCAACATCAGAAGCACCAAATACTGAAACAACCTCTTCTGCTTCTCAGGAACTACCAAAAGTTACAGAAACAAATACACCTTTGAAAGATGGTGGTTTAGGAAATGGTGACAATGAAAATACTACATTAAATAAATCATTAGTTACAAATGATGTTAGCCCGACATCTGAAAAACCGGCCATGACATCAACTGAAGCTCCAATGGAAACAGAAAATATAAATATCCAAACAAATAATTCTACAAAATCTGAAGAAGTTGTACCCCCAGCTAATGTTCAAATACCAGAGGAATCAATGCCTCCATCCAAGAACCCAACATCAGAAGCACCAACTACTGCAACAACCTCTTCTGCTTCTCAGGAAATACCAAAAGTTACAGAAACAAATACACCTTCGAAAGATGGTGGTTTAGGAAATGGAGACAATCAAAATACTACATTAAATGAGTCATTAGTTACAAATGTTAGCCCGACATCTGAAAAACCGGCTATGATATCAACTGAAGAACCAATGGAAAAAGAAAATATAAATATCCCAACAAATAATTCTACAAAATCTGAAGAAGTTGTACCCACAGCTAATGTTCAAATACCAGAGGAATCAATGCCTTCATTCAAAAACCCAACATCAGAATCACCAAATACTGCAAGAACTTCTGCAGCTTCACAGGAAATACCAAAAGTCACAGAGACAAATACATCTTCGAAAAATGGTGATTTAGGAAACGAAGACAATCAAAATACTACATCAAATGAATCATTAGTTACAACTGTTGTGACCCCGATATCTGAAAAACCTGCCATGGCATCAGTCGAAGCACCAATGGAAAAAGAAGATAATATCCCAACAAATAATTCTACAAAATCTGAAGAAGTTGTACCAACAGCTAATGTTCAGTTACCGGAGGAATCAATGCATCCATCCAAAAACCCAACATCAGAAGCACCAAATACTGAAACAACCTCTCCTGCTTCTCAGGAAATACCTAAAGTTACAGAAACAAATACACCTTTGAAAGATGGTGGTTTAGAAAATGGAGACAATGAAAATACTACATTAAAAGAATCATTAGTTACAAATGTTGTTAGCCCGACATCTGAAAAACCGGCCATGATACCAACTGAAGCACCAATGGAAAAAGAAAATATAAATATCCCAATAGATAAATCTACAAAATCTGAAGAAGTTATACCCATAGCTAATGTTCAAATACCAGAGGAATCAATGCCTCCATCCAAAAACTCAACATCAGAAGCACCAAATACTGCAACAACCTCTTCTGCTTCTCAGGAACTACCAAAAGTTACAGAAACAAATACACCTTTGAAAGATGGTGGTTTAGGAAATGGTGACAATGAAAATACTACATTAAATAAATCATTAGTTACAAATGATGTTAGCCCGACATCTGAAAAACCGGCCATGACATCAACTGAAGCTCCAATGGAAACAGAAAATATAAATATCCAAACAAATAATTCTACAAAATCTGAAGAAGTTGTACCCCCAGCTAATGTTCAAATACCAGAGGAATCAATGCCTCCATCCAAGAACCCAACATCAGAAGCACCAACTACTGCAACAACCTCTTCTGCTTCTCAGGAAATACCAAAAGTTACAGAAACAAATACACCTTCGAAAGATGGTGGTTTAGGAAATGGAGACAATCAAAATACTACATTAAATGAGTCATTAGTTACAAATGTTAGCCCGACATCTGAAAAACCGGCTATGATATCAACTGAAGAACCAATGGAAAAAGAAAATATAAATATCCCAACAAATAATTCTACAAAATCTGAAGAAGTTGTACCCACAGCTAATGTTCAAATACCAGAGGAATCAATGCCTCCATCCAAGAACCCAACATCAGAAGCACCAAATACTGCAACAACCTCTTCAGCTTCACAGGAAATACCAAAAGTCACAGAAACAAATACATCTTCGAAAAATGGTGATTTAGGAAACGAAGACAATCAAAATACTACATCAAATGAATCATTAGTTACAACTGTTGTTACCCGGACTTCTGAAACACCGGCCGTGATACCAACTGAAGTACCGGCCGTGATACCAACTGAAGCACCAATGGAAAAAGAAAATATAAATATCCCAACAAATAATTCTACAAAATCTGAAGAAGTTGTACCCACAGCTAATGTTCAAATACCAGAGGAATCAATGCCTCCATCCAAGAACCCAACATCAGAAGCACCAAATACTGCAACAACCTCTTCTGCTTCTCAGGAAATACCAAAAGTTACAGAAACAAATACACCTTGGAAAGAAGGTGGTCTAGGAAATGGAGACAATGAAAATACTACATTAAATGAATCATTAGTTACAAATGTTACCTCGACATCTGAAAAACCGGCCATGACACCAGTCGAAGCACCAATGGAAAAAGAATATAATATCCCAACAAATAATTCTACAAAATCTGAAGAAGTTGTACCCATAGCTAATGTTCAAATACTAGAGGAATCAATGCCTCCATCGAAGAACCCAACATCAGAAGCACCAAATACTGCAATATCTTCTTCAGCTTCACAGGAAATACCAAAAGTTACTGAAACAAATACACCTTCGAAAGATGGTGGATTAGGAAATGGAGACAATCAAAATACTACATCAAATGAATCATTAGTTACAGAGGTAGTTAACCCGAGACCTAAAGAAACTGAGAAACCGACAATTATATCAGAAGAACCACAAATAGAAAAACAAAAAATTAAATTGGAAGAAGTTGTACCAACAACAAATAGTACTTCATCAGTTACTTCTTCAAATTTCCTGGAAATTGCTAACGTTACAGAAGCTTATATACCTTTATCAGCAGGTACCACTTCTAGTACAACTGAATCTACCGAAAAATCCAAATTGACTACAAGTGGTGTTGGAAATGAAAATATTAAACATGCCGAGCTGATTACCCCAGCAACAGGAAATGTTTCAACCATGGAACAATCCACAGCAACATTTGCTCCAATAGAAACAAACTTATTGGTAACTCAACAACCAACTATTTTGCCCAAAGAAGTTAATACTTCATTAAATACTGCAGCTAAATTAGAAGACGTTGTTCTAAAAGAATCGACATTGGAAGGATCAATTTCTCTTCCAAATACTCAAATGACAGAACCACCCTTGCCAACAGCCACTATTTCAGTATTAACAGAAATAATAACGGGTAGGGTTAGTAATAATAAAGAAAATGGTTCATCGCCTCCTCAATCTATTATAGAACAATCCACTCTAACGCCAGAAATTATTTTACGACCAGTTTCTGAAGGTTCCACTTTAAAATCTAATGAAACAAAACCAACGAATAAAACGACTAATTTAGAAAAATCGGTCTTGTCTCAAATGAGTGTGCCTCCAATAGAAATTGTTAATTCTAACATTACTGGTAATCCAAAAGTAATAAATTCACTCGTAAACAGTACAATTGTTCAAAAAACAAATGGCCATGGTGAGTTATCGGAAAGTACAATTGATTTAGTAAACCAAAGTCCTGGTGAAAAAATAAATAGCTCTGAATCAGGATCGAATATTTTGAAAGATTCGACAACACCTAAAGAACTTGATAGACCTGTTATTCCAAACGTAGTATTAAATAACTCAGTTGTACAAAATGAAATTAAACCTAATAAAACTTTAGACCAAACACAAATTGTTGTACCAACCAATTCCACTAAATTAGAAAATTCATCAAAAAATAATACTGGAATAATTTTGACCACTCCTGAGGTATTAACCAATCCTTCAATGAATTCAACTATCACATCAAGAAATTCAACTACTCTTTCAAGTACATCAAGTGCAAATACTACTAATGCCACTTCAGGAAAGTCACTAAAACCAACAACCACCACCAAGAAGCCTAAACCGACAACTAAAAAAGAGAAAAAGAAAACTACACTAAAAACCACGACTACATCCAAACCAACACCTCCGAAGAAGTATGAGAAGGGTGTGGTGGAGTTACCACTATGGATGAAGCAAAAGAAGGAATATTCATTAGAAGATGACGAATTGGATGACTATTTTGATAAAATTTAAGAAAATTTATTTTTGAAGATTTTTAAAAGAGGCTTTAATAAATTATTCCTTAATAAAATATTTTATGATGTAAATATTTTTTTTTATTTTTACATAATTAAAATTGAGTTATTTAATTGTGATAATATTTTATTTAAAAACCTTTTGCTACCTTAAAATAAAAACAAACAAAATTCAATTCACGTTTCTTTAATAATTTATATTTACATGGTTCTAATTCAATTGGGGATTCAAATAATTTTTCCCGCCATCAATGACGTCAGAAGTAGGATAGTGCAAAGCTGCCGTCATCATATTAGTTCTTCATTCGACCGTTAGAGGGAGATAACTTAGCTTAGATTGAACAGCCAATACTAGAATATTTAACAATTTATTTAAAAATTATTATCAGTTTACAATTTTTAGCAAAAATTTGACAAAAACGTTTTGATTTTCCTGATACCAAGTTATACGTGTACAAAATTTAAAAGGGGTTTCTGGAAAAAAGTCCCAACTTGCGATTTTAATTTTCAAAAATGTTAACTAAAGATCACATTCGTACTTCGTACTAGGATTTAAAAGCAGGAAGAAATAGTAACTAGAAAGAAGCTACTGGAAAGTAAAACATAATACCAAAACTACAGACAAAGAAGTTGGATTAGATTAGTTCATTTAAATTTCTAATAACTCATCATACGTACAAGGAATCTTTTTATTTTTAATATTATCCGAGCTTTTACTAAAAACTTGAAAAGTATGTTTTATTTTCTAAAATTTAGAATAAAGGGCCCATTTTGATAGAGGCAATTTCTACACCAATGAAATATTGTCTATTTGAAAATTCCTAAACAGGTCCATCGAGGAATATTTTTTTTATTTCTAATAATCTTCTAATCGTTTTTGCATGATTAAATTATTATTACAAGAAGTTGGGTGTACCTAAGTAATCAAATATGATCTGCACCAAGAAGCAAATTTGTATTAAAATAAGTACTGGTTTTTTAAGGTAAGCGATATCCCTCCTGCAAACGAACGAGGAACTAATGGGATGACGTCAAAAGTAGGTTCGCCGCTTTGCACTTACCTACTTCTGACATCATTTTTGGTGGGAAAAACTAATTTTGATAGCCAATTAAATGTTAATTTTTGCAAACTTTATTTTACAATTAAATTAAAATAAAATATCTGAAAACCTTCAAGTAACCCCATTATTGTTATCATTATTTTTCAATTTTAATAATACAATAAATATTTATTAACAGTGTTTTTAAGTGCTATTTTTATTATCATAAATTTTCATTTTTTTAATCATGACATATTAGAAAAGCGTTACAAATATTTAAATAAGTAATTATTGACCTAAACAATTGTTATAACAACTTCTTATTAATATTTATTTTTGCAATTAGCAAAACGTTTATGTTAATCGCGATATTTTTTATATAAAAGAATCGCCGAATATCGAAGAAGGATTAATCAAGATGAATTCGTTAATAGTTTTTGGTTTTCTTGCAATTGCCACACAGGTAACTATTTTTTTACCATTTTTTATGTATTTTTAATTATTATAATAAATTTTTAGTCTCTGGCAACCGATGAGGTTGTTCCAGTAACACCACAAGAAACAAAATCCATTATAGGTGAAGCTATAGTTGATACAATCTTCGCCATAAGAGATGATTTAATTGACTGCAAAATTGATGATAGCCTTCCCGACTGCATGACTAAAGTTTTGATAAAAGATGGTACAAAGTTGTTCCATGTGCTGTATGATGAACGCATTCAAGAAATTTTAGACTACATTCGTGAACATCAAGATCGTCTTGAATCATTCATCGAAAAAGCTCGCAAGAAGGTTATCGAAGAAAAAATCACATCAGTTGAGCTAATCGATTATGTCTCAGAAAATTTCGTTACAAAGGTTTTGAAAAAATTATTAACAAGAATTTACGATAGTATTAGGTTCTCTAAATTTGGACAAACCATTTATACTATGTGGCTTTTCCTTAAGAGCTTCCAACCTCAACAAGTGATGTATTAAAAGTTTTATTTATGATAAATTTCAATCCAAGTAATTTTTAAAAATTGCTGGAGAATATATTGTATTTTGGAAATATTTCCAATTAAGGTGAAATAAATAATTAAATATAAATATTTTTTTCTGTTTCTGTAGCCATTAATTTAAATAACTTAACGTCTGTATGAACTGGTTTCTGAAAATTTGATAGAGTAATAAATTTCGAATTGAAGATTAAAAATTTAATAATCGAATTAGCGACTCCAAAAACCAGAACTAACAGAAATGAACTCTATTTTTTCAGAGCGAAAAGGAAAATGCTCTAACAGTTACTGGGGATCATCTTTGATCCACAGGCATGATCAATCATAACTCGTTTTGATAGATTTTAGTGAAAATGTATTATTTTGTAATACAAATTATACCTACTACCTACTATAGAAAAATCGCGTTCAATTTCTTTTTGTTGTTCATAAGAAGCCATGTGGTTCGTTTTTGGAAGACGCATTTTTTACCTTTATAAGATTATCCATAAACAATTTCTTAAAATATTTCAAAAATTTACTGAGGAAAATTCACTTTCAAAAGATGACGATAAAGAAAATGGAGAAAAACAAAGTACTATTTCAAATAAATTCTTAGTAACAGAGCTGGTTATTCCGAGATCTAAAAAAAACTGAGAAGAATAGAAAAAGGAAAAATAAATCAGAAGAAGTTGTACCAACAACCTAAGATGTAAATTCATCATTAAATAACCAAATAGCACAAGCTGCTAATAATACTTAATCAGTATTTTTTTTAAATTTGCTGGAATTTATTTTAGTTTCTAAAGGTTCCACTTTAAAATCTAATCATGCCAACAAAAGAAACGAATAATTTAGAAAAACCAGAACCTGTCAAATTCCCAGAAGGAATTTTCTGCGGAAGCTTCTTCAGTGTTTTCTCAAATGAGTGTACCTCCAATAGAAATGGTTGATTCTAACATCACTGGTAATCCAAAAGTAATAAATTCACTTAAAAACAGTACTATTGGTCAAAAAACAAATGGAGTTATCAGAATTGATTTAGTAATAATTCATCAAAAAATAATACCGGTATAATTTTGGTGTATCTACACAATACCGGAACCTTAAGCGAAAAGGGACAAAAGGCTGGACTGGACAAAAGGTCTAGTTCGGCACAGGAGCGAAAGGCGAAAATACCGAACGTGAAGAGGTCGACATGGAAAAAAGGCAGGTGCAAGAAAGAAGATAAAAGCCGAAGAAACCTAACCCTACGTGTAAGATGAAAAGATGACCAAAACTAGGCATTGCATGAAAAAAAATTCAAATAAAAAGTGTTCGGCTTCAAAGGGTGAACTGAATGGACATAATTTTTTAGAAATAAATTTTGTCCATTTAGTCCACCATATTTCATCGTTCGGCCTTTAGTCCTATTGGACTATTTTTCTTTCGACCAATTGTCTGCATCGGACTTTTATACAAGTCGGGCTTTTATCGTTCGGTTTTTTTTTATTTCGGCCATTGGTCCACGTCAACCTTTTGACCATGTCTGTCTTTTGTCGTTCAGGTTTTTCCTTTCGGTCATTTTTCCATTTATCTTTCCACCAATTCTCTCTGTTGGACATTTATCCAAGCCGGCCTTTTATCGTTCGATTTTTTTCTAAGAGACCGAATTGGATTAAACGCAAAAAGACCGAACGTGAAGAGGTCGACATGGAAAAACCCGAACTAACCTAAACCTGAAAATATATCCAAAACTAGGCATTGAATGAAAAGAAATTTCAAAAAAAAGTGTTCGGCTTCATAGGATGAACTGAATGTACATAATTTTATTTAACTTAACCAATTTTTTAGAAATAGATTTTGTCCATTTCGTCCACCATATTGCCAAATCGGCATTTCATTGTTCGGTCTTTAGTCCTATTGGACCATTTTATTTTCGACCAATTGTCTGTATAGGACTTTTATACAAGTCGGGCTTTTATCATTTCGGTTTTTTTTAATTCGGCCATTTGTCCACGTCAACTTTTGACTATGTCGATCTTTTGTCGTTCAGGTTTTTCCTTTCGGTCATTTTTCCATTTATCTTTCAGCCAATTGTCTCTGTTGGAGTTTTATCCAAACCTTTTATCGATCGCTTTTTTTCTTTCAACCATTTATCCACGTTTGCCTTTTGTCCATGTCGGTATTTTGCCGTTCGGCCTTTTTTTTTCTTTCACCCATTTGTCCGTTTTTCTTTCGGTCAATGTTTTGTCAGACTTTTATCAAAGTCGGTTTTTTTTTCTTTCGGGCATTTGTCTACGTCAACTTTTTGTCCGTGTAGGTCTTTTGTCGTTCACCATTTTTTCTTTCGGTCATTTGTTCATTTTTCCTACGGCCAATTGTCTCTGCCCGACAATTATGGAAACTGGCCTTTCATCGTTGGGCTTTTTTCTTTCGGCCATTTGCCCACATACCTTTTATCCATGTCGGTATTTTGCCGGTCCGCCTTTTATCGTTCGACTTTTTTTTCTTTCGGCCATTTGTCCATTTTACTTTCGGCCAATTGTCTTATCAGACTTTTATCAAAGTCTGCGATTTATCATTAGGTTTTTTTTCTTTCGGCCATTTGTCCACGCCGATCTATTGTCCATGTCGGTCTTCTGCCGCTCGGCTTTTATTGTTCGGCTTTTTTTATTTCGTCCATATTTCCACGTCGATTTTTGTCCATTATTCCTTTTGTCGTTCGGCCTATTTTCTTTCAGCCTTTGTTATTTATTCCCGTCAGCCGAATTTGTTTATTAAAATGGTTGTCTTCAATTTGGAATTTAGTATCTTTATAAGTCGTTCAGAAATTAGACTTAGCTTTATACCCAGATTCTGGTCAAATCATGTAAGTTTAAAGGCCTTTAAATTTAAATTTGTTATATGGGTTGTAATGGAAAATTTCCCTGGTTACATTATTTGCTTCTAATTAAAGGCCTTTAATTTTGACCACAATCTGGGGATTAATTTTTTTTTTAGTTTGAAGTCATCAGCATTTTGCCATTTTATTACTGATTTTTTCTTCTTGTTTTTGAAGGTTATGGGATGAAAAAATTATAAAATTCTGAATTATAAAATAGTATATTAAAAAACGTGTTTCATAAGTCGCATATTGTAGCACGCGTTCAATTTTAAAAATACAACCCGCGTAGCGACGAGTTTTTTTATACTATTTTTCTATTTTGCGCCTTCTTATCTATTTAAAATAAAATATAGTTTTCAATTTTAGTAAATTTTCTGGTAGTTGGCAACTCTAATGTCAGGTTTGTGAAATCATCAAATAACGCTTGGCCACTTTAAAATCAACAAGCTTCAGTGCTACCAACTTTAAAAAATAAATTTTACTACTCAGCCACAGTAACGAACCAAAGAAAAATATAAATGTCAAAACTCTATTCTAAACTTTGTAGCTAAAGTATAAATGAATTTTTGAAAAATGTAATAATTATCCTAAAATACTTTGGGAGTATACAGAGTATTTCTTGATATTTTTGCAAGAATTTTTAATTTTGACCAGTCAATAAATATTACTTCTATTCCAATTCTTTTATTTTATATTTGTGAGTTGGTTTTGAGAAAAAAATGCCTTCTCTGCAAATATTCAAAATTTAAATTTTTTTAAATACGGATATTAAAAAAAATACTTACATATTTTTCTGGGATTTTTTTCGAAAATATTATGTACATACTTCTAATGAAAACAATAAAAAAAAATTCGAATTTCCAATTTTTTTGAATTTAAAATTATATAAGAATTTTCTTGAGACATTTGTATTTTAAGTAAATGTTGAAATTTATAAAAACAATAAAAAATAATTTTAATATTATTTTAATTATAAATCGATTATTCTTATCCATTGCAGACAGAATTTAAGTTATTACCATAATTTAATTATTATTTTAACAAATCTGAATACCCCTACGTAAAACGAGCATTAATTATTTATCATAAATAAATTAAATTTTAATTTTTATTGGTTTTAATAAGAAATATTTAAAATTTAAAATAATTTAAACGAGTCGCAAAGAGTGCATAGATAAGGCTAGCTTAATGTTAAAAGACCATGATAAAAGGCCAATTAGGAAGCAATTGAAAATAGTTGACTAACTCAAGATGTCTAAAAAGATTCTGATTTTAATTTGCACCATTTTAGCTGAGGTAAAACTAATTTTTTTTTAATTTAAATGAAAACATTATTTTTCCTAAATTTTAAGATTTGTAATTAATATATGTAACGATTTTACTTCCCTTTTTAGATAAATGGGCAACTCTCTGGAATGCCCCAGGTAATTTAATTTTCTTTCAATACAAAAAATATTTAAACCTACATTAAATGTTTACTAAAAAATTCTAAAATTTTAATGTAGGCATTTAAAATATTTTTCTAATTTTGGATTAGATACAAAACTAAAAATGTAATTATTTATGGTTTTAGCTTCCGTTAACTACTCCTTCACCTTTGAAACTACTTCTTCCTCAATCCGATCCCGTCGCAGCAGCTTCAGGTTTGGACAAGCTTCTTTCATATGACCCATCTACCGTTCAAACTATTGATACCAAGCAATTGGCCACCACCTTAGTAAGTCCTATTGAAATGATCATGAATGATTTGAATAAAACCGTTGACATCTTCACCGTGGCCAAACTAAAGGATTTAAACAAATTTGTAAATACCACAATGGTTGGTTTTAAAGATGCAGGTGAAAAATTATCGAGTTGGTTGAAGCAGCAACAAGAATTGTATATTGGGGGAGGATTGAAGGTGGGTTTGGAATATTTAAAGAATGGGCTTAATTGGTTTGCCGATTGTAAAGTGCAGCACTCGCATGATAGTTTTGATATTATTTGGCAATTGTTTGCTGGAAATACCAAGAATTTGGGTTGTTTTGCTGCAAATGTCGGCACTAAAGCTGTTGGAACCGGTAATGTTCTTACAACCATTACAGATAATTTAAATAAATTGCTTGATAATATCAAAAAATTATTGGCATCACTGTAAATAATTTGTTATTATGTGTAGGTAAATAAAATATTTTTAGTTGAAAATATGATTTTAATTTTTCATCATTATTCATTTTGTATAAGCACGCCCATTTTTATAACCAAAATTGTAGCAAAACTACAAAAACGACGGTTATCGATTTAAATAAAATTTGTTAGAAAAATGTTCTTGAATAAACTATTATAACACTCGAATGTAGAGGAGAAGTCTGATATCCGTAAGTTTGAGTATTACATTCAAAAATTTGGTCTATTATAATTTCAAAAGATATTTGAAAATAGTAGAGGATTTTAGTTAAATGCGAGGAAAACAAAAAGTAAGAAATGGACGTTCATTCTCATGTAAAAATGTTGAACTTAAAAAAAGTTAAATCTGGATCCTGGGATCTAACTAACAATTTGACTACATTTTATTCACAATTTACATATTTTCAAATACAAAAAAATGTGAATATCTAAAATTAAATACATGATACTTGATTGATATTGATATTGATAATGGATTTTCCTAAAAAATTTGGAATCAGTTATTTGTTTACCAATATCATCATTTTTCTAAAATTTATTGAAGGGTCCCAAATTTTTAAATTTTAATAAATAGATCTGAAACACAATATAATTTGAAAACACATGAAGCAGCAGCAGCCTCCACCCAGGAGATCACATCCCTAAGGATCACATCTCAAGGAGGACTCTTCATGCTAGAGGCTCTGATGTGTTGGCCACATCTTAAGCGGTAATGAGCACCTTTCTTGTTCTCCTCATGGAAGAGAACTGAGTAATTTTTTTTTTATAAATAGGGAATGAATTTACGCACGAAGTGTGGGACTCAGGTCCTAATATTCAAATTAGCCAATACCCACTAAACCACTATCTTTGCTTATTATTAAAAGGTTTGACAAGTTCTTCTTGACCTTGCAGTACGAGTTGAGTTACTAGAATAAAAATTTAGAAAGATAGTTTATATTTGATAAGAATTACCAGAATAAAAATTTTGAAAGAGAGTTTATATTTTATCAGAATTGAAACAGAACTGAGTAACTGATAACATCTACCTTATAAAGTAAACCCAACACCACTTCAATGAGTAGAACAATTAGTCCGCCATCTATTAATAATTTGTTAACAACAAAATGCATTGATAGAGATTGTTTCCTTCAATTACATTCAACTGATTGCGTGGTTACTAAAAAAGGAAATTTTCATCGTAGAGTGTTGAAATTTGGACGGGAAAAGAATCTGAAATAAAAGCCCTTAAAACGGTTTCTCCACCTTCCCCCTAAAAAAAGTTATTTGACATCAAGGGAAAATAACTAAAGTTTCACCCCTGAAACTGCTGTAAATTATAAATTTACCCTGATTCCGATCAAATTTTATAATTTCATAGGGGACCACATTTAAAAAAAACAATGTATGGACATATTTCTTATAGGGGTAAAGTTTCACCGCTTTTTCTTAATATTATCCAAAAAGTGATGAACTTGCGCGGAGTCTCGAAAAAAGTAGTTTTTTTCATCCGATTTAAATAAATCAAAATGCACTATAAAGAGGGATCTTCATTCTAACACCTGTACGAATTTTATGTTATTTCGAAAGCGGGAAATTTTTGAAAATAAATCACGAAAATCATTTTTTCCGGTACGGCGACAAAATTATAAAATTGCAACGCCGTTGGATTACAAAAGGAAGCAATTAAATTAGCACGTTTTATTCTTACATCCTGAAGAATGATAATAAAATAAGATATTAGATTAATTTAATTAAAAGTAGCAAAAACTTTAATTTCTTATTTGCAGTCTACTTATACCTTATACTTATACTGGGTGGTGATTATTTTGATCCTCACCATTGGTATCTTTTAAAGTAGAAGATGTATCTTAAAAAAATGGTCACATGTGAGCGGAGATAACTTCAAATTATGTTTGAAATAAAACTCTTCTACTTTATTCTATTATAACATATTTTTTTATAATCACGACTAAAATTTATCTAAAATGCACTAAAATAAATAAATTCATCTAATTAAAATTACCTAATTTGATAAGTATAAAGATTTGAAATATAAGGTAAACTGTATATTATGTATAAGCAGAATATAATAATTAGAGATAAAAAATTTAAAATTAAAAAAAAAATCAAATTCATAAATCGAATAGATAAACCTTCTTTAAGAGCAATTTCCTAAACACTAAATATAGTGGTTTAGTTCTGCAGTTATAAAAGCTAGTACGAACAACATTTTTGTATAATTTTTTTGGTAGCTGATTAGAAGTCATTTCTTTAATTTTTGCCAGAAGGAATAAAAATTGGAAAATGTACAAAAAAAAATGTAATGATCTAAAAGTACCTTAACTTTGGACCCCTCTAATTAATATTGTGCTAAGTTGCGGAAGGTAACTTTCTGGCAGGATGTAGCCTAATCAATTTAGATTATAAATCTGAAAAAAAATTTAAAATCCAACGAGGGAAACTTGAGTTATGACTGCAGAACTAATGCTCGATTTCATGATTTTTCAAAATTTTTCCTCTTAAACTCGCGCGCCCTCTAGGGATTCGCATTAATTATCAGTTATTTGGTAATAATTTCCAAAGAAGCTCCAGAAAAGTTGGATGGATTTTCTATAGCTTGTTATTATCTCCAACGGAAAATTTATCGCGGGTGTTTAGGAAGATGCTCTTAATATTAATTTTATGATATTATTAAAAGTCTGATCGCTTATCCCTGTTCTTGTTTCTTGAAAAAGTTCTCGCTTTACATGTAGCTGCTTTCACCAGGTCCTAAAAAACATATATCAAAAAATGGTACATATGATGAATCTTGTAACAACTTTAGAATTTAAAAATTAAAATTCTTATTCGTTCCAATTTTAATGGTACCACTTTATTGCTTCCTCCTAGTCCAACTATCCAAAATTAGTATTTCATCTCCAAACTTAATACGAACTTCAGCTAATTGATCATTCTGTAAAAAAACATAGGTTATAATTTCAAAAAAAAATGAATTATCTCTCTTGTTTTCTAACCTTCTTAGCTCGATATTTGTGGGAGTCTGTTGCCAATTGTCGAAGATCATCTACTAAATCATCAGCATCATCTTCTCCAAAATCATCAAGATGTTCTCGCCGTACCTCATAAATTAGTGCCAAAGCTTCACCAGCTGCTAAACGTACTTCCAAATGTAGATGAGATTGTAATAAATTTGTAAGATGTTTAATTGAAAACGAAATATTCACCATAAACCATTTTCCAATGATTAACCTCACTTTTTACATACTACAGTCTCCAACCACCTCCCAACGTGCTTCCGACCATGGTTAGAGGTTTGACATACCACTCTCTCATACTATTTCGTTTATGACGTTATAAAAAAAGGTATCGAACCTGGGACCTCCAAATCTCTTGTTTGGTGTGATAACCACTACACTACCTAGGACCCAATTTCGAATTAGTAGGTAGTGTAGTGGTTATCACACCAAACATGAGATTTGGAGGTCCCAGGTTCGAATCCTGGCCAAGGACATTTTTCAATTTATATTAAAAAAAGGTATGTCAAATCATCATACTACTCCTCATACCACAGCCACGCGAAATTCCTTCATGACTTATATTAATACTCAAAATTTGGTTGTTTTGATCAGTGGTTTTATTTATTATAAACATAAGATAAAAGGTTACAACAAAAGTTTGATTAATATATTATATTTATTTAACTACTAAAATTTTCTAAATTACAACCGTATTTTTTTACAAATTTATACTATATTAGCGACCTAACCAACCGAAAGGATTGAAGGGACCTTGAGGTTTTGCAGTAGTAGTAGTTGTTGTTGTTGGTGGTGGTGTAACAGGAGGAGCTGGTGGTGGGATAGGTGCGGTACCAGATTTAAGATCAGGGGTAGGTGCAGCTGGGGTTGGCATTGCCGGCATATTTGGTGAATATTTAACATTTGGAGCATCAGGTGGTGGTGCGTTGAAGAATGACAATATTCCCTTGATGTTTGGTAGAGCGCCTTTAACACCATTTAAAATACCAGCCAGGCCAGATTTGATGTTGTTAATTAAAGTAGCTGCATTCTGATCAATGAAAGTTCCGACATATTTGCATAAAACTGTCTTCAAAATCTTATTAATTTCATCAGTACTGATGCAAGACATATTTTGTAGGTTTATCTTCGAAATAAATTCCATTAGTTTGAACATTATTGCAGGTGTAACTTGAACAGAGCAGCTCGCCAATTTATCTGCCGTTGCTTGAAGATATTCCAGATCAGTACCGTTATCACAGAACGATATAATTTGAATCATGATATTCATATTACTGATCGTATCAGCTTCCTTGCATGGCGGCAGAGGCTGCTGCGCCTTCACCTAATTTAAAATTAAAGATTTTAAAAATTACTCATTAAAATATTTATTATCACCTGTGAAGCAGCAAGCACCAGTGTTATCGCTATCAACTTGGACCACATGTTGATTTAGGTGACAAAAGTTTTGTTTTGTCATATTTATATCGCCTTGATAATTCGGCTCTAGTTATTTATTCCTTTACGTCGTTTATTTTGAATTTTTAAAGTAATTAACCGACAATAATTACCTAATTAAGCACCAAATTAAACGAATTTGCAAACTGCGCATGATTTACATATTGTTTAGCTCAATAGCTCTGATAACTACAATCGCATAATAATTAATTTCCACTAGAATAAATTTTTCGTACGTAGCTTAAAATTTTTAACTTTAAATTATTTATTTATTGCACTAGGCATTATCATACAATTTAATATAAGCATAAAGCTTTCATTATTAGTAAATATTTCAATATTTGAATTAAAATTAATTAAAATTTTACGTCTTGAATACAAAAAAAAGTAGAAAAATTCAAATATATTTATTTTTTATAGCGCGCAGATTTAAAAAAAAAAATAACATTTATTGTACTACGGTTTTTGTAAATCTTTGAAATCTGAAGTGTGAAAACTTTATTAGAATTAAATTTCATATACAGGGTGAGCTAAAATGATTGTAGGCAACCAAATACGCAGGTTGGTACAACTGAAATCTTAAAAAGAGAATCTCCTAGTAATCCAATGGCGTAGCAAAATTTTTTTCCAAAGTCTCTAATTTCACAGCAAATGTCAAAGATTGAAAATGTTTTTCTTCATTTTCGTGCAGATGCTAACACAAAACAAAGATTTACCCAAATTAATTTTGATAAAAATTGATGTTTATGAATAAAAGGCACAATAATGAAATTCAAAAATTTGAAGTTTTGACACAACTGTAAAAATTATACCTACGCCTCTCTGCTTTTGTCAAGTCTATATATACTTCATTTTTTAACCAGGAGGAGTGACAGAGAAGGACAACTTACACTATAAAAGTTACTAGAAAAATAACCAAATAGGTTTTGACAGGAACCTTAGCTTATTTTGGCTTTTAATGATAAAATATGTACAGAAACATAATTAAATTCCCCATTTCTTTGTACTGAATACTAATTTATACATATAAATACATTAGTAATTCAAATATGAATAATATTTTGAGGTTATATGTCAAAAATCATCCAAAATAATTTTCCGGTGTAAATCTTGCTGACTTTTAACCAATCAGGGACGTTGATTTTTGGCATTTTAGCACGGGAAATTTAAATCACTCCTCCTAGTTAAAAAATGAAGTATAGTTACTTTATTTTGATTATGACATGATTTTGTGTTACTATGAACTTGAAGCAAACAAATTCCCCAGATTTTTAGGCGGGAAATTTGAATTGACCACAATCATTTTAGCTCACCCTGTAGTAAAGGTGAATTTATGCTCAACTAACCACTAACAATTAGCCACCAACAACTAACAGTCAACCACTAGTGTAAAATGTAAGCGATTATACTCCACTAAGGATTAAGAAATTTGACATATTCGACGCGATATTTCAAATTGTCGATTTAATTATCAAAGGGTTGAAAAAGTTTCACCAACTCCTCAGCACTTCCAAATCACTTCCGTTAAAGGTTTCACTATCCATTGTATGATATAATATTCGCCAGAGGCAAAAATTTAAATAGACACTGTCAACTTTAAAGATCAAGCATGCGTATTTCTAGATTCACTAACCACTGGCAGCTACTTATTGTAGTTTCGAAATTTGGCCCATTAGTGGCTAATTGTTAATGCTTAATGGTTAGTTGTTAGTGGCAGTATAAACAGTCAAATGCAATTGAATGCATTTATCTTTTTAATTGTTAGTGTCTAATTATTAGTGGTTAGTTGTTAGTTGAGCATAAACTCACCTTAAGTAATATTGTATGAGTATTTAATAATTGGGAATTTTTAGATTCCGCTCGCCCTCTGGTGGCAAAAATATGAAATTCTATATTCGATACTTACTTTTTGATTTAACGCATTGGTACATGTTTTTTGAGGTTTACTGAAGCTTAAAATAATAGATCTATTTGTGTTTTGTTGAATATGTAGTTATAAGGTAAAAAAATGCATTTTAAACACAATTTTTCACACTGACAAGTACCGAATACTCTCCATTTATAGCGCCATGTATTCGTAGTTAAAATTCCGAATATTTTATCAATTTTATTATTTCGAATGAAAACATACGTAGTTTTTCCTCGAATAAACGTAAAATATATTCAATTTATGTAATTTACTGAAATCGCTTATATTTTAAAATTAGAAAACTAAAGAATAACGAAAACTAAACTAGAAAAGCTAAAGATTTTTTAATTTTCTTGAAAAATATCGTTTTTTTCATTGAGATTTTATTAATTGCTTTATAAAACTTTTTAGTTACATTAGTAAACATCTTTAGTTACATTAGTAAGTATCTTTATGTTCATTTATTTTCTATTTGAAGGAAAATCCTGAAAGAATAGGTAAATAGAATTGGGTCGTTACATTTCGGATCACTCTGTATTAACAATTGGATGTAGTTTGCCGCTCTATGACACTCTGTGGTTTTAATCTGTCAAAAAAAATTCGATTTGACATTTGACATTTGTTTAAGATTTTTGTAATTAGTATTTTTCGGATTGAAAAATTCAAGTTATTTTTACATTTTATGTGTAAATATTATGGCTAATCATTATGAAGTGCCTAGTTGGTAAGTAGAAAGTAATAAATTGTAACCAACAAAAACGTACTTGAATTTTTAAAGGGCTGGGAAACCCCCTGTTGGGTTACATTTGGATGTACTAAAAGGAGAAAAACTCATCCAAAAATTAATGATTGATGAGAAAAAGTGCTATTTATTTGGACGCAATAATCAGATGAATGATTTTTGTATAGACCACGCATCGTGCTCCCGGGTACACTCAGCTCTTGTTTATCATAAACATTTGGAAAGGGCATTTTTAGTCGATCTTGGTAGCAGTAAGTAAGAAACATGCTTTCTAAAACATTCAATCTAAATTAGTACCTTTACACCATGATAGTATGTGTTTTATAATCAAAACTGTCATGAATTTTAACTTTATAAAATTTTAAACGGCACATAACAACACACATTGACGTTCCTGTGCAAAAAATCAAAACTAGTCGATTCTTGTTTTATTTTAAATTCTCATTATTAAGGTGATAGTCAGCAAATTTGAGCGCTTGATTTTGAAATTCTCTTGATATTTGCGATTTTGGTCATAACTTTTTTTCCCCTGGAGCTTTTTTAAAATTTCTTTTTTTGGTATAAAGAAGAGTCTTCTGGCTACCAATTTTTTTTGTTGTTTTAGTAAGTCAAACCAAATAATCATATGGCAACAGTAAAACGGGCTCTTTACAAAAAATGTTCGCTTAGCCGCGTTTTGAAACATTCTAAAAAACTAATTGAAATTATATTTTTTTTTCCAACGCTAGAAATAAGTTAAGATATAAACGAAGAGTTTGATGTTGCTTTTTTTGTTTTAAATATATTTTTAAATTTTTTACAGCATCCCAAAAATTTCTTAAAATTTTACTTAAATTTTGGGATGCTGTAAATAGTTTAAAAATATATTTAAATTAAAAAAACGCAACATCAAAGTCTTAGTTTATATCTTAACTTATTTCTAGCGTTGGAGAAAAAATATTATTTCAATTTGCTTTTTAGAATGTTTCAAAACGCCGCTAAGCGAACATTTTTTGTAAAGAGCCCGTTTTACTGCTGCCGTATGATTATTTGGTTTGACTTAGCAAAATAAAAAAAAAGAAATTGGTAGCCACCAGACTCTTCCGTGTACCAAAAAAAGAAATTTAAAAAAAGCTTCAATGGAAAAAAAAATATGACCAAAACCACAAATATCAAGCGAATTTCAAAATCAAGTGCTCAAATTTGCCGACTATCCTCTTAATCAGAACTATAGCTTTAAAAATGAAAAAACAATATTTAAAAATTATTTCAATTCCCAGCTCATGGAACGTATATAGGGTCTTTACGATTAGAAGCTTACAAACCAACACAACTACCGATTGATTCTGGTTTTCATTTTGGAGCATCAACTCGCAATTACATTATTAGAGAACGTCCACAAGCAGGAATTCGACCAATTATTGACGAGATTGAAAAGGCTGGTGAAGAAGCTGAAGGAGGTTTGCTAGGATTACCCGAAACTGAAATGGAATTGGATGTAATTATTTTACGAGTGTTTTTAAAATTAATTTAATATTTAATGAATTTTAGAACTTGACTGAATTTAATACAGCTCATAATCGACGGATTTCGATGCTTGGTATTAGTGATGACAGTGAAAAGCGGAATAATAATCGAAAACGGAAAAAACGAGGAGTTTCCTTTAATGAAGATGAAGAAATTATAAATCCTGAAGATATTGATCCATCAATTGGACGGTTTAGAAATTTGGTACAAACGACTGTACTACCGACTACGAATAAAAGACAACGGTTATCCGAAGCAATAGGAATCACAACAAATGATTTTAAAATGCCTAAACCTATACATACAACAATACCACAATTGTATCAGGATTTACCGCCTGAAACGAATACAAACTCTAATATTTATAGTTCTTTAAGTTCACGATTAGGAATGGTCCTACCTAATCCCGCACCGGATGTAGATATGGAAGAGCCACCTAGTTTCACTCCTGCAGTCCAATTTGTTCCACCACAACCTACATCAAATGATAGTTTAGAACCCAAGAAGAAAAAATATGCCAAAGAGGCTTGGCCAGGAAAAAAACCAGTACCAACACTGTTGGTATAAAAACTAAATTAGATTAAAATTTGTTTCGTTTGTAAATTAAGTTTTGTAATGTAAGTGTTGTTTTCTACCAATTTTTTGATAGTTTCTCAAAATTGTATCAATTTTGAAATAATTGAATTTATTATTTATAGGGTGCCTTTATAAATTTATTTTTAAAATCCCAAACTTCTGTAATAAATTAATTTTCTGGTAATCATTTTTTATTTTAATAATCATACATTTAACAATTTAACTAATCCGATGGTGTTTGAATTACCATTAAAATATACTCTTTATCAGGAGCCACCATGATTTCATGTTTATGTGATCGTAAACGTATGAAGACTAGCTCGTTTGAAGGATCTAAATCCTTGATAACAGTTCTGCTTCTTTCAGATAAAGAGCTTATAAGTCCTGCATATTGAACTGTAGTGGTGTTATCTAAAGTTGATTTGATTGCTATACCTAAAAAATATCTAATTTATAAAAAATAGTAATTTTTCTTCATTGAAGTACAGTCTTCTGTGACGTTTCAAAGGCTTTAAATTGTCACTTTTTATGTTCCTTGATTCTATGGTCACTTTGTACTGCCTAGGAGTAGAAATTACTACTTTCGACTAACAAGAAATAAAAGGGCGGAGTAGAAATGAATTTTAGGCAACCCAATATACACTAACATTGTATTGTGTGTTGTTTGTAAATTAAATGTCAAATTTTAAAATTATTTATTATATTACTATTTTATAAATTGCATTTCTACTCCTTGGAAGTACAAAGTAAACTCAATTTACGTTGGAAATGTATGAATATGACTCTGGACTCAACGAACAGAAAAATTAGTTTCACAGAGTGACGTTTGAAAAACAACTAAATACCTTCAGAATTGACGACAATTAATCCAACAATTCCTTGGTGGTTTTGAAGTCTTTTTAGAGTGTCATCTATTTCATTAGCCTGTAATATAATATAAATTTTAAATATTTATATAAAATTTTATATTTGTTTACCATTTTTTTTGAAGTTTTTTGACTTGATGAAAACAATTGAAAAAAAATCACTGTCACTATAATTTTGACTCAAAAACGCACCCTGTTGAGCTACCGGGGCGCTATCCACATGAAAACGTGCCAAAAGAATTCATTGGCTGTTTTTAGTTCGTCATCCGTTTTTTATTGAGTTTCATTTGATGGGATCTTGAAAAATAAATTAAAAATCTGACTTTTGACAATTTTCGTTGAAAACACTAATCGGAAAAAATTCTCTATTGAAATAGGAGGTGACCCCACTATCATGCTATTTGAAACTAGAAGATATATATTTGCAAAAAATGCAAAATTATAAATATTAATTTTTTAAAAACGACCGAGTGAATTTCATAATTTACAATTTATTTTACGTATTTAAATTATTTAAGAGTGGTTTTAATAGATTTTATTGAAAAAGTTACCAAAAAAGTACAATTTTTTTTTTTGGAAAATTCAGAAAAAAAAAAATTTTGTCACAAACATACTTAGAACTTACCAATATTTAATAATAAGTACAAAAAATAGGGTGTTACATTTAAAATAAGAAACTTGATGCCATTTCCGGTGAAACCGGAAGTCAAATTGAAATTCTTTTTAGTTCAATAAATGATTTTTCTTATGCCATATAAGATAGTAAAATTTCAAATTCTTGTTTTCATAAATAAAAAAAATACAGTTTTGGCCCTAGTTTCGTGGACACCCGGTATAACATTACCACATCATTTCACTTATTTTTTGTAATCAAGTAGAAGCACTTTAATTTTAATATAATCAAGTTTCATTTCCGATTTTAGGAGTAAATAAACTCGAAAAAGTTTAAGTATTGACCAATATTAAATAAAAAGCACTTGATTTTTATAATTACCAATGTATTATTGATTGCAAATTGCAACACCCACTTTTGAAAATGTAACAAACATCCGGTAATTAATTAAATTAATTTTAAAATTCAGATAATGGAATTTAAATGTGTGCAATATTGGTCTCATGTGATTAATTTAAAAAGTAGCTTTTAATATTACATTTTACTCTTTTTCAAAAAAAAATCCTTTAGAATATTATTATACTATGCAAGAGATTTTTTAGTATTCAAGAATATGCCATTTTCATTTGATGAAACTTGACCGATGCGTTATAAAATGGCTACTTCCGGCATCGCTCTTTTTAAACTCCAAATTCATTATAGAACCTATAGTCGAAAAGTGTCAAGCAAATTCATAAAAAATATGTGCTGCCACCCCCCTCTCCCACTGGAACCGAGGCAGTACCCAGAAAGTGGAAAGCTTTTTCAGACCTAATAGGATCCGTCATACAACATAAAGTTACTTTTTTTTTATTAAATGTAGCTTGAATTTTTGTGGTCTTACAAAAAACAATGAAGCTGATGAACATTTACAAAAAAATACCACGTGTTGTTTTGTGAGGTAAGTGTGTGTTTCATAAAAAAATGGCACTCAGAATTCGCGTGACTTGCCAATAGCACAAAAACTTATTGTCAACCCTAGCAATGGTGTAGCATGTTTTTTGAAGTCCCTGAATGTTTGATCCACACTTAACAAAAAAAGTACTTTTATGTTTTATAACGGATGTTAGGTTCGAAAATGGTTCTCACTTCCGGTTTGCTGCCACGGTTCCTGTCAGAGGAGGGGGTGGCAGCAATTTTTTTTAATCAATTTGCTTAAAACACTTCACCGAATGGCACAAGTTTCAACTTTATATTTTGTATGGTTTGAGGTTGCAGAAGACATACCGGAAGTAGCCATTTTTTAATACTAAGTCAAGTTACGAATATAAAAATGACATATACCAGGTGATTTTTTCAAAATGGCGCCGAAACGATGAAAAATTCAATTGTTTTGTCAAAGAATTATAATTGAGCCTACAAATATACACTACACTTTGTCCATTTAAACGTGTTTCTAAATCCAATAATAACAAAGATACCCATAGAGTCCAACTTCAAATGGGACACCCTGTATAGTGAGTATACCAACTCCAACTTTTATGTAAAATTTACGTGGCATATAGAGGGGTCATGTCAGCTAACTCTATAATTTAGAAATGATGTAAAATGTATATTACTTTTTAATGTGAAAACTATGTAACATTACTATGGACTTATTACATAAACATATTATGTACTTGTTACATAAACGTATTATATACTTATTATATACACATATTTATATAAACAATACCTAATTGTATGGCAGCCATATTGGATTTACACATATTCGGAATTAGTGTATTTTTATGAGTAATTTGATATATCATATATAATATTTTAAGAAAAATAGAAATAATTTTATTTTCCTAACCAAAAATGGCCTTGGATAGATGTAAACTGTAAATACATATATGTTAAGATTTATTTTACATTTAATATTTTAAATAGTTACATTTATGTTGTTGACAATTTACATCTCTTAAAGTCCAATGTTAGTTTCTAAAATCAAATAATTTTATTTTTTTTTAAATATGACATATGATATACCAAATTACTCAGAAAAAAATACTGATTACGAATATGTGTAAATCCAATATGGCTGCCATAAGAAAAAAATAAGTTTGGTTCATTTCCGGTGAATCCGTTGGCGAAAAAAAATATTCATTTGTTTTACTGCATTGTACAGAAAAAATTGTCTGTATTATGTCAAAAGAAATTTTTGATACCACCGAAAATAACGAAATTATAGTCATATTTTGAAAATCGCATTTTCTTGTTTTTTCAAGATAGCGTTGGAAAGATGCGTTATTCAAATTTTTTGTAAATGAATTATTAATATTCGAAAAAATTTCTACTACTTTGTCCATTTAAGCGACTTTCTATCTCAAATAATAACAAAGGTACCCATACAGTCCATCGTCAAATGGGACACCCTGTACATAATATAAAAATTGGGTGACTTGGGGATTGATCTGGATTGATGGGGATTGATGTTAAAATAAAAGGAACTTAGTATATTCGTCGATAGTATCAAACGGGTTAACACTTGACAGATTCCTCAATATTTATGTAACATTTATATAACACTGATTATATAAAAGATGCATCATAACCGTTTGTAATTGTAACAGTTACAAAACTTTTGTTATTTAACAAAGTTTTTTAGTTGTAATAAAACTGTTACGTAACTCATCATTTTGTGTTTACTCGTTTACTGGGTAGATCTGCAAAAACCACAAAGCACATTTGGCATTCGTCTACAACCGTCCACAAATGGCGGTTCTTATTCAAGAATCTCATACAATATTACCTAAATAGTACGATATATTCTCTATGTACAAAAATATATAAGAAAAGTACCTCCATTTTATATAAATTGTATATTAATAAGAAACATACATATTAGCTACGTATGTTTTAAAGTAATATTTATATAGTGTATACATATTTTTGTAATGTAAACATATTATTTAAATATAATGTATACGGTATATAATTGTTACATCTGTGTTTACTGGGATTGACTTATACAGTGCCTAATTGTTCCCGTGAAGAAATCTCTGGTGCCGAATTATCATGTGCCAAATGGTCCATATCAGAAGTGTTGTTCTACTTATTAGATTACCTAATATCCTCTTAAATATAAATTATTTCATTGCATATGCTTATTATATTTACTTAATTTTTTTAAGATGAAAAACAAAATACAAAAATAATATTATATTTTAACTAAAAATATTTTAAAATTATATAAAATATTGCATATTCCTGTATTAGAAAATAGAATCAATAAACAGACAAAAAATAATTTTTAATAATAATACTATATTTTCCTGAAGGGTTAACTCGTATATTTCCACCCACACCTGTAACGCAATTATCAATAAATTTGTAACCCAAAATCGAGATGTCTTTATAATTACAAATTGTGTCACGCTTTACGAGAAGAGTTGCGCAGACTCCCATCGGGGAGTTTTCTCACAGTACTGATTTTCCGCGAGCATCACGCCGACATGCAATCCATAACATCGTCAGCCCTTAAATCCATTTAATCACTTAAAATGTTAATAATAACTCACAGTTAACATCAAAATTCAACCACATCACCAACAATTAGAAATCTGCATGAGATCCTCGTGGTAAGTACGAAAAATTGAAAATTTCACTTTATCGATTTTCTTCCATTTCTTCAAGAACACACCAGCATGTCGAAATTCGGAAGGATCAATTTGCCCCAATTGGGAAGTGCGATGAAAGGAGCGTGGGATAATATAAAACAGCAAATTCCTGAAGGAAAATCCAGTGGAAATTACGTGCAACCAGGGGAAAGCGTTCCCTTCGGACAATTGAACAACGATGTCCGTAACCAAGGCTCAATGGCCGAAGAACATCACGAGTTGAGTAATATCAGCGAAACCAACCCTTTTCGACAGTCATTATCACTTGAAAAAGTACAAGCCGAGGATTCTTTCAATCAAGGATATCAAAGCGGATTTCCTCGACAGCCATCACATTTATCATCCATTTCCGACGATGACTTTGTTGAAGGGAAAAGTGATACCAAGATTAATGAGTATCAAGCAGCATGGAATGTTACCAACGCCATTCAGGTATAAAATTATCATCATTACTCTAACAAAATTACCATCATTGCAAAATGAGTTTTTCAAGATTAAAACTTGAATTACTTTGCCCTAGTTTCATAAAACTTTAAAAGACTCAATTTAAGAAATACTAAATATAAATATTGGTATTAAAATTTCTTTAGTGTTGTTTCTTATGTATCCAATTTAAAATTTTCAGGGTATGTTTATTGTTTCGCTCCCCTTTGCTGTTTTGAGAGGTGGTTATTGGGCTGTGGCTGCGATGGTAGGGATTGCATACATCTGTTGCTACACCGGAAAAATACTTGTTGAATGTTTGTATGAGTTTGATGAACGTACAGGACAAATGGTTAGAGTACGCGATTCATATGTTTCTATTGCCAAGGTATGCTTCGGGAAAGAAAATGGAGGAAAAATCGTTAATATTGCTCAAATTATCGAGTTATTAATGACATGTATTTTATATGTCGTGGTTTGTGGGGATTTGATGTTTGGAACTTTTCCTGATGGAGCGGTTGGAGGGACTAGATCTTGGATGATGTTGATTGGGATTCTTCTTATTCCACTTGGTAAGATATTATTTATATTATTTGCATCGTAGTAAACATCGTTTTCTTGTTCTAGGGTTTTTAAGATCTTTAAAAGTAGTAAGCTTGTTATCATTCTGGTGCACCATGTCTCACATCTTAATCAACGCTGTAATCCTAGGCTACTGTCTTCTATGTATCGGTGATTGGGGTTGGAGTAAAGTTAGATGGGGGATTGATTTTGAAAACTTCCCCATAAGTCTCGGGGTGATCGTCTTCTCGTATACATCACAAATCTTCTTGCCGACACTTGAAGGGAACATGGAGGATCCTTCAAAATTCCAGTGGATGTTGGATTGGTCCCACGTCTGGGCTGCTATTTTTAAGGCTTTATTCGGCTACGTTTGCTTCCTAACTTTCCAAAACGATACTCAACAGGTGATTACAAATAACCTGCCTTCGGCAGGATTTAAAGGTTTGGTCAACATTTGTTTGGTTGTGAAAGCTTTATTAAGCTACCCATTACCATATTATGCGGCATGTGAACTACTCGAAAAGGCCTTATTTAGAGGCAAGCCTAAAACGGTGTTCCCATCAATTTGGGCTGTGGATGGAGAGTTGAAGGTTTGGGGTTTGGCGTTTAGAATCGGAATTGTTGTTTTCACGATACTCCTAGCTTGTTTCATTCCTCACTTTTCGTTACTCATGGGATTTATTGGGAGTTTTACGGGTACCATGTTAAGTTTTATTTGGCCTTGTTATTTTCATTTGAAATTAAAAGGGGCCACCATGGATGCTAAAGCGGTCGCATTTGATAAGTTTATTATTGGACTTGGGATTTTCTTTGGTATTATAGGAATGTACGATTCCGGAAGCGCTTTAATTAAAGTGTTTTCAATTGGTTTACCTTTTTAAAAATTTGAAGACATTTCAAATAATAGTACACAAATGGTATGTCAATTTTTATGGAAAATTTCTGAAGTAGATTTTATTTATACATAAATTTAATGTAATAGTTATTGGGTTGCCTAAGGACAAAATAGTTTTGGATGTGAACCAGTTTTTAGTAAAATTTTTGTTGGTTTGTTTTAACCAAATAGTTAATCCTAGTGAAAACAATTTTTAGTAGCGAGTAGTTTTTAAGTCAACGAAGTCTTCCATTACAAAATATGCCTTTTCAAACATAAGCATCATGTACATACTAAGTCGAAAAAAACTTGAAAGAATCGCATAATTCATCGCGAAATGTTATAATTATATACATATATTATATAAAGTTTTAGCAACTTTTTGGCTGTTGTTAACGTTCTTCCTGATGTGAGTTTTAACGTTGTTTTAAGTAAACTGTAAGAAAATATTAGTCTTCCAGAAAAATTTTGCAACAAAAGTTGCTTAATTAAAGATATTTTTACAAAAAAACTTTTTTTATTATGGCGCGTCCACATCTGAGGGCAAGCCGAGGCACTACTTCTTCTCCTGTCTGTTTGGTGCGACGCAGAAATATATATGAGAAAAAGCATTGCCTCGCCTTGCCTCGTACGCGTGCGTGCTCTGATGTGGATGCGGCTTTATACACAAGCCATAAAGTAACAAAAATACAAAGTTTAGTCTAGATAAGTATGAAAACACGCCACACTTTTAAATGTTATGTATCAATAGGAATCTTTTTATAGCAGGTTTTGACTATAGCTAAATTTTGACCATTTACAAAAGGTATATTAAAAATAAGCAACTTTTGTTGCTATTCCAAGCAATTATGTAAAAATAAATTAATGTGACAATAAAATAAAATATTTAGAAAATATGTACAATATATACCTAAATAATGTATAGGAATTTAAAACCTAGTTTTAAGACAAAAATCTGTATGTATATCAAAAAATTAATATTAGTGATTAGCAAGTCTTCCAAAAGTAATAAAGCTGTTTTTTACAAGCAGTTTGATTGCAAGAAAATGTATGTCTTCCACAATAAAATGTTCTTGTATTATTGCTGATGAATTTATATATAAATGTGCGTAAGGGTGTTTTTAATTTATAATTTAATCCTTGTAATAAAAAGAGGCTTAAATTTTAAGTTGTTATTATAAAGTCTGAGTATGGATTAAAGTATTAAAAAAACTTTATTGTTTTATTGCCTATGATACATCAAAAAAGAGAGCCTATTTAGATTAATATAATATAAAAGATTATAAAATTTCTACTGGGTGATTCAAAATTATACCATTTAAATTGGCATTTTACTCAATACTCAAGAAAATAAGCAATGTCTATATCTGAGGAATCTAAACTAAAGTAGGCATCGCATGGGAGTTGTACTTGGTTGTATGGTACGTGGCATTTTTGAAACGATTTATAATGCGTACTGTCGTACTGTGGCACACCTTGGCGTGGTGTGGCAGTGGGGTGACATTTTTCTAGTAGAATCTCATTGCATCTCGTTACTCGCACATTATTACCATTTTGGTGCGCGCTCGGGATGATACTTGGAAAGTGTGGTGCGTGGCCTTTTTGGAATACTTTAAAACCGGTACCGTGGCACGCGTTGGGGTGGTGAGGCAGTGGGGGACATTTTTCTAAAAGAATCCGTCTGTTTCTTTACTTCAGTGCGAGCTGTTGTATTTATAATAGTGTTTTGGAGTTTCCTACGTGTGATCCTTGGTGTGGTGAGTTGCAATTTTGAAATTCCTTATAATAGGTACTGGGTACTGTGGCACGCGTTAGGGTGCTGCCTCAGTGGATTCACATTTTTCTGGAAGAATTCAATTGCCTTGCAACTGCAGTGCGAGCAATTGAATTTGTTATAAAATAAAGTGTTTTGGAGTTACCACTTTGCTGCAATGTTACCTACGTGCCACTTTGGTGCGCGCCGTGAGTGGAACTTGGGTGGAGTGGTGAGTTGCAGTTTTTGAATTCCTTATAACAGGTACTGTTGCAGTAGTGAGGCAATGGATTGACATTTTTCTGGAAGAATTCAATTGCCTCGCAAGTTCAGTGCGATCTATTGTATTTCTGTATTTGTTATAAGGTGTTTTGGAGTTGTGTCACTTGCCACTTTACTGCCATATCACCTATGTGCCGGGGTGGTACTTGAGTGATGTGGTGTGTGGCTTTTTTGGCATGCTTTATAACAGGTTACTGTGGCACGGTTGGGGTGGAGAGGAAATGGGGTGATATTTTTTCTAGTAGCATCCCACTGCCTCGCTACTTCAGTGTATTGCATTTGTTAAGGGTTTTGAAGTTGTCACTTCTCACTTTGCTGCCGTGTCCCGTGTCATTTGGGTTCTGTGGTGCGTAGCATTTTTGAAATGCTTTATAAGTGTTCTGTGGCACGCGTTGGGATGTTGATGAGGCAGTGGAGTAACATTTTTCTAGTAGCACCCCACTGTCTCGGTACTTCAATGCGAGCTACCACATTTGTTATAAAGTGTTTTGGCGTTGTTAATTTGTAGTCTCCACGTGTCGCATTGCTGCGCGCTCGGAGTGATACTTAGGTGGTGTGGTGCGTTGAATTTTTGGAATACTTACTGTGGCACGTGTTAGAGTGGTGAGGCAGTGGGGTGATATTTTTCTAGTAGCATCCCAATGCCTCGCTACTTCAGTGCGAGCTATTGTATTTGTTATAAAATAAAGTATTTTGGAGTTGGCACTTTCCAGTTTGCTGCTATGTCACCTACGTGGCATTTTGGTGCGCACCCGTAGTACTGTGGTACGTGGCATTTTTGGAATGTTATATAACGGGTACTGTGGCACGCGTTGGGATGTTGAGGTAGTGGAGTGCTATGTTTCTAGGAGCTATTTATGCCATGCATCCCACTGCCTCGCTACTTCATTAGTGCCAGCTTTTGTATTTGTTCTAAAGTCTTTTGGAGTTGGCACTTTCCAGTTTGCTGCCGTGTCACCTACGTGACATTCTGGTGCGCGCCTGGAGAGGTACTTGGGTGCTATGGTAAGTGGTATTTTTGAAATGTTTTATAACGGGTACTGTAGCACGCGCTGGGGCATTGAGGCACAGTGGAGTGACATTTTTCTAGGGGCATCCCACTGCTTCGCAACTTATTTTGGAGTTGTGTCACTTGCCACTTTGCCATGTCACCTGCGTGCCACTTTGGTCGCAGCATAATTTTAAATCATCGTGTATATTTACAATCATAATAATAGAACCATTTTATTTTTTTCTTATTAAAAATATACATAAAATTATAAAAAAATATACTTCTATTTAATTGTAAATATCCGACACAAACAACGTACGTTTTGATTTTGGGAAAACAAAAATCCAACGTGTTTTTTACGTTCTAATCATCCATTTTTAGGTCCATCTTTCGCGCAGCTTCCTTGATTTCTGATACACCATTCAGGTACCACTGAATCTGCCCGTATTTTCAATTCAATCAAGCGATTTCGGTGGATTACAAAACGATCCTCGGCAACTCTATAGGACGATTTTGGATCTGACCATAAACGTTCTGCCAGAGCTGCAGCTCTTGGCCACAATCTCGTATCAATGGAAGACTCATCTGCCTGTTCCGTCCATAACGTAACTTCCGAACCAAGAATTAAATGTTTAAATTTACCTTAAAAACGAAATTTAATTCGGATCTAATTTTAATACTTAAAACTTACATGATATATCGCTAGGTTTATTTTCATAAATTTTCTGCCACGCATTATAAGGCAAACTCCGATTATTATTACATCCTTTAACCCAATTCTCAAAACCACAATCTAAATACAATGAATCATAATTACTTAAAATTATCCTAAAACCATTTTCGAGTAATCTTTGATTAGTCGCATCATTTTTACTAGTCAAAACTTGTATTATGTAAGTATCATTTTTTAAACATTTCAAATTCATTTCATCAGTAAGCGTACTCGTCCATAAAATAATAGGAATGGTCCTATTACACTGTTTATTAAATCTTTTTAAAGCTTCCTTTCGGAATTTGCGCCACAACTTCATGAATCCTACTTCGTCTACTGGAAGTTTATGTTCCTCCATCCAATCAATGAGCTTGGGTTCTGATTTCCAACATTCTATACTTACGTCGCTACCACCCATGTGAAAAATGTCTAGATCAAAATTCTGGACGATGTCTTCATAAATTTTTTCTAGTACATCGTATACTCCTTTGTCGATAGGATTTAGTTGACCACAAGGTGGTTCATCGCAGTAGAAATTCCATGGTTTTTTATTAAAACACGTCAAGAAGCCTGTGTTTTGCCAACCTTCACCAACATGAGCAGGAGCATCAAATTCGGGTAAAACATAAACACCTCTAACTCTTGCGTATTCAACTATTTCGTTAATATCTTTTTTGGTGTACACTTTTTTGCAAGAATAAGCCCCTAATATTGATAATTCCGGTAATGATTCTATAACATAAGGAAAACTTTGAGTATCAGTGATATGCCAATGAAATACATTAAGTTTTGATGCAGCCATTCCATCAATAGTTCTTTTAATTGCATTAACGCTGATGTAATTCCTGGCGGTATCCAAAAGTATACCTCGATGGGAATATGCTGGTGCGTCTTCAATATTTACAGTATCAGCTATTTGAAATTCATTTCTAATATCATCAAAATAAACCAACTGACTTAAAGTTTCTAAACCATTTCGTGCACCAAAATAGTTTTCCGCTGAAATTTCTACCAACACGAAATCATCATTATCAGAGCACACCTTAAGGTTGTAATCTTCCTTTTGATTATAGCCACTCATTGTTGTCGGGTTTCCAATTTTTAAGTTTATATTCAAGTCTTTACCTCCGCAATCTGGATCTTCTTCTGGACCTTTCAATTTCAAGACTTTTCTTAATCTCTTTTGTGCTTCATTTACTAAAGGCATTATTGTAGCTTCCATATTAACACACAATAGTGTAATTTTAGTGCTATTGACATTTATTTTAGAGGCTGAATAGTTAAAAATCATTCTACCGCGTGGTTTAGGCCACAAACCCAAGTATTTCGAGCAGAATATTTGGCAAGAACTTAAGCTGGTTGCTTCTGTTTCATTGGAGAAGCGCTTCTTTTGGCAGTAACCATCATTACATAAGTAAGTCCATATAATTTGATAACTGCAAAATATTGGTTTTGTAATCAAGTATCCATTTATAAAAAGTAACTATGGGTCGATTCTGAAATAATAAATCTGTAACATCATTATCTTTTGGAATTTTTAATCTAATTTTTTTCGAAATTTTATTGTGCGTAAGAATGTTTACCAGGAATGATTAGTCTTATTTATTTTTTCAGAATCGTTTTATTAATAGCTTAATGTGTTTGGTATCTGAAAATTTTGTTTTGGAGGATAATTATTGGAAATTTAATTAAATATATGTATAATTATGTACCTTGCAATTTCCGAAAATATTCCAACAATGCAAACTAAAGTCTTGAAATTCATTATGTGGTATATGAAAATATATATTAAAATAGCTTTTTTAATTTTGACAGTTTTTGTGTGTTTCAAAATATTGTAATTAGGTTGCAAAAATTTAAACACATTTCTACTGTCAGTAAAAAATGTTGACATTTAATGGTTAACAATGAAAATGTTCGAATATAAGAAGGTTCTAAAGGCATGGTAGAAGAGAAACGTAGGTCCTAGGTAATAAAAATTAAGTTCGGTTTTGTAGAAATACAGTAGTGTATTTTTTATAGGGTGTTCCTAAAATACTGTGTTGGCAGAAGAGATGATTCCCATGTTGCCAAGTTGCCAAGTTTAGCTTTAAGATTATTGATAAGAAATAAGGGCGATAGACATTTACACTACTTTTATAAGGACTTTTGAAGTCCTGAAGTGTCCCCATTACATTCTGGATTCACTCCATTTTCGGGACACCTTGTATACATATATAAAATATGTTTTTAGTTTTTGTGTAAGCCCCAAAGTTTCTAGGGTAGGAATGGTCACAGGACCTTGTAAATAGTCACGTTATATGCTAAAAATATCTGACCAAGTGCCTAGGACAAAAAAGCCCCAAAATCGAAACTTAATTTTTGGGGTTTTCCCACTGTGCGTCTGTTATCGATTCTTTATTATTATCCTAAAACTGTTATCTTTCTGTATTTACTTAATGATAAATGGGTATTTACAAAATAAATGTTATTACAGATACACGATACCACATAATGTTTTTAAATAAAATGGATAAATTATATTTTTCATATAATAAAGTATAAAGTTATTTATAAATCCGAAATAAATATTTATTTTAAAATATTTTATACAATAACAAAGTGGTGGTAGTAAAACATTTTAAATAATCATGATTTGTTTTTTTTTTGTCTCAGTTAGTGTATACAACAAATGGTTTATATTAGCCTACTGGCTTTTACATTTACAATTCCAGAACTTTATAAACAGAGAATTTTTTTAATAAAAACCGAATTTTTAATTTGGAGAATTATATTCTGCCCTACTATGCGTATATCGGATACGAATTTTGCTTGTGTGATTGTAAAATTGTGCAATTAGAAACTTGATTCGGTCAGTCTGAAAGTACTAATAATAAATAAGTACTATTGTACCTATTTAGGGATATTACATGGTAAGTAAATTACGGCTCCATTCGAAAGATTTTAACATAAATTTGAATCACCCTGTATAATATTTTTTTAAATATATACAGGGTGACCCAGTCATCTGCCCACGGTCTATAGCTTCTTTGCTATAAAACATATCGACTTGCGGTTTTCACCAACATGTAGATACATGCATGCCCCACAATTTAAAAATATTTTCGATATATACAGGGTGTCCCATCATGGCCTATTGAACCAAAGTTATATTTTTTTAAAGGAACACCCAGTATATTATGACATTTTTGGATTCCTTATAAAAAAATAATTATACTTTGTAAAAACTTTTATGGGTCTATCATCACTCGTTTTGCTGATATTTGCCATTTAAGCCAAAAAAAGATCAATTTTTGAAAAATCACTACTCTAAAACAGAAGAATATTTTGGCTTGAAATTTTGTCAAAATTTTTTCAACATCGTCTAGTCTACAACTATCATGTCAAATTTAAGTTTGTGATATTTTTTTATCAGGGTGCCTTATAAAACGCAAATTGAACAGTTACACGAAATTTTCAAATGGAACACCCTGTATATTTTAACGTCAGTCGATGGCATTTTTTACAAACTTTCTATTGATATAATGTTTGTATGGTCACTTATCAACGGTTTGGGAGATATTAATATCCAAACTGAGAAACAGCGAAAATAGACAAAATATCACTCTTGGTGAATTTTTTTCAGGATTTTTTTTTTAATTTGCCTAAAACTTATTTGTGTCTTTCTCTATTTTGCTTTTTTAATAATGTTGTTATACTACAAAGCAGTTTTTGTTGCTTTACAATACAAATAAAATCGAAACTTGCAATTATCAATTTTGGTTTTCTAAATTTCAATATGTTTTGAAAATTTAACAACTGATGTCACCAAGGAAACCCCTATTTTGTTGAATTTGGTTTTTACGCTCTCTTCTGATAGCTAGAAGCGGATTTCTTTCAGCTTCACCAAGCGTTTATAGCATATTTGCCATTTCTTCTTTAGAAGAGTTCACTATATCGGTTTAGTTATTGCCAAAAGTACAGAAAAAGGCGTTAAAACAAAACTCAACAAAATAAGGGTATCCTTGGTAACATCAGTTGCTAAATTTTCAAAGCATAGACTTAGAAAACCAAAATTGATAATTGCAAATTTCGATTTTATTTATGTTATAAAACAACAAAAACTACTATTGAAATAAAACAACATTATAAAAAAAAGCAAAATAGATTAAGACAGAAACAAATAATAGGCAAATATAAAAAAAATCCTCTACAAAATTCATCAAGACTATTTTGTCTATTTTTCACTGTTTCTCAGTTTGGATATTAATATCTCCTAAACCTTTGATAAGCGACCATACAAACACTATATCAATAGAAAGCTTGTAAAAAATGCCATCGATTGATGTTAAAATATACAGGGTGTTCCATTTGAAAATTTCGTTTAATTGTTCAATTTGCGTTTCATAAGGCACCCTGATAAAAAATATCACAAACTTAAATTTGACATGGTAGTTGTAGACTAGACCATGTTGACAAATTTTTGACAAAATTTCAAGCCAAAATGTTCATCTGTTTTATGTTTTAGAGCAGTGATTTTTCAAAAATTGATCTTTCTTTGGTTTAAATGGCAAATATCAGCAAAACGAGTGATGATAGACCCATAAAAGTTTATACAAAGTATAATTATTTTTTGATAAGGAATCCAAAAATGTCATAATATACTGGGTGTTCATTTAAAAAAATATAACTTTGGTTCAGTAGGCCATTTTTAGAGTTTTCGGTATATGGATTTAAGCCCAAATCAGTTACGAGTGTGGAGATGTGTCATATGACCTATATACCATATTTTTTAAAGCTCAGTATTTTTAATAAATATTGGGAATTTTTAAATTCCGCTCGCCCTCTGGTGGCAAAATATGAACTTCGATATTCGGTACTTATCTTTTTGTGTTTTGTTGAATACGTAGTTATAAGGTACAATAGTAGATTTTAAACACAATTTTTGACACTGACAAGTACCGAATATCCTCCATTTATAGCGCCCTCTATACGTAGTTAAAATTACCAATAGTAACATTTACCTTTTTTTGATTTAATTTAAACCCAATAGTTTCATAATTTATGAAAAAATATGTTTTTTCTTAATTATTTAAATTTAATTAAAATTAAAATTTATGTAACAGTCGCTTCCATCTCACGTCCTTTTTAGTATTTAGTATACATTTGGATTCCGTACGTGTAACAGCGGTGATACGCGCCGTACCTTTAATATGGAGAGTCCGTAATATATAAAAACGTAAGTGAATTTTTACAATTTTTTTTTTTAATCTACGTTTTTAACACCCCCCACTTTTTCCTGCATTATTTGATTGTAGATGTCATGTGAATAAGTTTTTAATGTTGCCAAATTTACTTACCTTTTTTTGTTAAATCTCAAAAATTTTAGTCATTAAATTTTTGTTACACTTTTTAAGGATCCCTAGAGGGTCTCCAATAACGTACTCATCGGTAGGTACATTTTTGGGATACCATGTATTTTTTATTTTTCATTGATTAGTAACACAGAACTACAAAAAAAAATACTTTGCGAACTTTGAAAATTCGTAACTTTTGATAGGGATTGGCTACTACAGTGCGTTATTTTTTACTTTGCTTATTTCATTAATATTTATGAGCAAAAAAATCAACACTTCAAAATTTTCACCCATTGCTTCAGAAAAAAATCGAACGTAAAATATTAAAAAAACGCAAAAACGCAAAAACGCGCGCTACGGTTTGTACCACTTGCGCCACAATTTTTAAAAAATTTTAAATTTCGCTTCATTTCCCTTAAAAAGTAATTTCTACAGAGCATAGGCTATTTTTTGTTTTTATACTCGAAGGGGTTGTGAAAATAAAGCAGAATTTTTGAAATTAGGGGTGGGCGGGTCCCGGCCATTTCGGTCTGATTTACAAAATTATTAATATTTTCGAAACTATTAGCACCATCGGGACATTTTATAGCTTAAAATTCGCACCGTCACCTTCCCCACCAAATTCCGTCAAAATTATAATTTTCGGTTAAAAATAGTGCTCCCCAGGGCCGCATTTGTACCAAAATTTTGCGTTTTTTTTTCCAAAAAAACTCTTTAACCGATTTTAACCAAATATTTTTTTAAAATATGTCTATTCATGGTGTTTACCTTTGGTAAAAATTTAAAACCGGTAACTTTTATAGTTTTTGAGAAAAAAAAATAGAAACCGATTCCCATGAAAAATTTCAAATATCTAACAAAATTTTTTTTCGATTTTTTTTTAATTCGACCCCTCAGATGAAAGATATAGGGAGTGACTTGCCCTCTACACCCCCACAATAAATTTTTATACCCTAAAAACTCAAAAAAAAATCAAAATTTTTTTAAGTAATGTGATTTTTTCAAAATACACCTTTACTCATTTACCAGCCATATTTTATATAAAAATTCATAACCTCTGTAATTTTTTTTAACTTCTATTTTTCAGATCATCAATGAATGATGAACTTTTACATACTTATGCACTTTTGCCTCCTTAAGGTAAAGTTAAAATATGAAAACAAATATTGTATTTAATTTTTATTTTGTAGATAGCTGTAGTATTCTGTTTCCAAATAGGTGTTGTAGAGTATGAGGAGCCATACCACGATATCAATATTCCAAGTACAATAATCAGGGATAACTTCCAGCATATGAGTGTGTTAATAAAATTAGCTGCTTATAATGTAAGACATTTCAATTGGAAGTAATCAATTTTCAAAAATAGATTTTTCTAAACTACTTCTATTTATAACATCAGTGGCGAAGAGTCAGATGTTTGAAATTTGGTATGTGCAATGTGAAAGCGCAAGGACTGTATTAAATTATACTGGGTGCAAACCATGCTCTAAAATAAATTTAAAATAGAGTTCAAATTTCAGCAGTTTTGTGAGTAAACAAACATTTGCATTTTCACATTTGAAAATCCATATTTTAGTTTTTAGAAATTAAAAATAACAAAAATAAGGTAGATATTAAGCAATTTGTGATACAAATTGTAAAATTTCCAAACATTTTGTTTTCATCATTAACTTCTTACAAAAAATTTGTTTATTTTTTAATACGACCGCCCCTCAATTTAGTGTGATTGTGCTTAGCACACCCTAATACACACTTGGTATTACGCGCGCCCCTGGTATAAAAAAATTATGTCAATTTTACGAACAAGGCCCGTTCCATAAATTTTGGCGGTTATTTCCTTTCCAAACAATAATAGTATATTATTCAACGAGCGAGTAATGATAGCGATTACTCACGAGCCGGTAGGCGAATGTCGTAACAGGCCAGAGCATTTAATTAATATGAAATTTATTAATTTTAACTAATAAATATTACTTCAAATTTATAACATGGGCTAATTTCGAAGTTATCTTATATCAAAGGGTTTATCGTAGTAAATACATATTTACCTAAACGATAATAGTTTTGTTCAAACAAGGGATTGAACTTAACGGCCATTTAATTTAAAAATTAGATTTAATTTGACATAATATCCAATATTATCACTTTTAACGGCTAAACTGCCGTTAAATTTAAATTCACGAAATTTTTGCTGATAATTTTAATGACTATTTAGTAGCTAAAAGTCGTTGATAAAATTTTAGTATACTTATTGTATGAGCTAATAAAACAATCTAAAATTTGTTTTCAAAACGTTTAAAAAAATTGTATTTTTTCGGTAAAATAAAAATAAATTAAAAATACGGAAAATAAATTGAACTTTGATCGGCGTTTTTGAGATATTAATTTTTAAAAACATCATCGATTTTCGGAATATCTATATTTAGATAGTGGATTTTTTTCTTAAGTTTAGTTTATTTTATCAATAGCAGCTATTTAATTAAGTAAATAACTTTAAGGTTTATTCCAATATTTGTTGGGCATCACTTAAAAAAACCGAATACATTTTATTTTTTTCACTTCTGTTGAGTAATGGCCTCATTACTCAATGTGTTTTAGTATTATTGATGTTGATGTGTAATATGTATTACTTTTTTAGAAGACCAATGTCATCATTTTTCCCGAATGTTCATTAGGAGGTTATAAAACATATGGATTATCTAAAGACCAACTAAGACAATATGCTTATAAACTGCCAAATCAAGAAACCAGCGGTACTAGTTTAAGTACGAGTGATTACAAAAGGGTAAATTAATTTATTAATACATGCAATACGTTTCAAACGTTTTCCGTTTTTATGATTTACAATTTTTAAAAATCAAAAATTTACTCATATAGGGTTAGTGTACAAACACAAACAAAGCAGGTTGCCCGCTTTCAGAGTACCGGCGCCGATTACACGCACATGCCTGAGTCAGTCCGCAATGGACATACCTGCTTTGCTTGGCTTTTTACCCTTACTGACTCAGGCATGCGCGCGTTATCGGCGCGGTAATCTGAAAGCGGACAAAAGCGAGTAACCTACTTTGTTTGTATTTGTACACTTATACAATATTACCCGAACACCTCAACATTTTATAAACAGTACAAAAATTAAAAAAAATGTTTCAAAGTTTCTTAAAATTAAGTAAACTATAACATTTGTACATATTATCTTAATTATATAGGGTGTTCAATAAATTGTGCAAACTACACCAAACTATGTTATTTCAAATAGGACACCCTGTATATATTTTTTATACAGGGTGACCCAGTCATATGCCCACGGTCTATAGCTTCTATAAATCATATCGACTTGCGGTTTTCACCAACATATAGATACATGCATGCCCCACAATTTAAAAATATTTTCGATATATACAGGGTGTCCCATCATGGCCTACTGAACCAAAGTTATATTTTTTTAAAGGAACACCCAGTATATTATGACATTTTTGGATTCCTTATCAAAAAATAATTATACTTTGTATAAACTTTTATGGGTCTATCATCACTCGTTTTGCTGATATTTGCCGTTTAAGCCAAAAAAAGATCAATTTTTGAAAAATCACTACTCTAAAAAAGAAGAACATGTTGGCTTGAAATTTTGTCAAAAATTTTTTAACATCGTCTAGTCTACAACTATCATGTCAAATTTAAGTTTGTGATATTTTTTTATCAGGGTGCCTTATAAAACGCAAATTGAACAGTTACACGAAATTTTCAAATGGAACACCCTGTATATTTTATCGTCAGTCGATGGCATTTTTTACAAGCTTTCTATTGATATAATGTTTGTAAGGTCGCTTATCAATGGTTTGGGAGATATTAATATCCAAACTGAGAAACAGTGAAAATGGACAAAATAGCACTCTTGGTGAATATATTTCAGGATTTTTTTAATTTGCCTAAAACTTATTTGTGTCTTTCACTATTTTGCTTTTTTATTAATGTTGTTATACTACAAAGCAATTTTTGTTGCTTTACAACACAAATAAAATCGAAACTTGCAATTATCAATTTTGGTTTTCTAAATTTCAGTATGTTTTGAAAATTTAACAACTGATGTTACCAAGGAAACCCTTATTTTGTTGAATTTCGTTTTTAAGCTTTCTTCTGATAGCCAGAAGCGGATTTCTTTCAGCTTCACCAAGCGCTTGCAGCATATTTGTCATTTCTTCTTTAGAAGAGTTCACTATATCGGTTTTGTTATTGCCAAAAGTACAGAAAAAGGCGTTAAAACAAAACTCAACAAAATAAGGGTTTCCTTGGTAACATCAGTTGCTAAATTTTCAAAGCATACTGAGACTTAGAAAACCAAAATTGATAATTGCAAATTTCGATTTTATTTTTGTTATAAAACAACAAAAACTACTATTGAAATAAAACAACATTATAAAAAAAGCAAAATAGAGAAAGACAGAAATAAATAATAGGCAAATATAAAAAAAAATTCTCAACAAAATTCATCAAGAGCAATATTTTGTCTATTTTTCACTGTTTCTCAGTTTGGATATTAATATCTCCTAAACCTTTGATAAGCGACCATACAAACATTATATCAATAGAAAGCTTGTAAAAAATGCCATCGATTGACGTTAAAATATACAGGGTGTTCCTTTTGAAAATTTCGTTTAATTGTTCAATTTGCGTTTCATAAGGCACCCTGATAAAAAATATCACAAACTTAAATTTGACATAATAGTTGTAGACTAGACGATGTTAAAAAATTTTTGACAAAATTTCAAGCCAAAATGTTCATCTGTTTTAGAGCAGTGATTTTTCAAAAAATGATCTTTTTTTGGCTTAAATGGCAAATATCAGCAAAACGAGTGATGATAGACCCATAAAAGTTTATACAAAGTATAATTATTTTTTGATAAGGAATCCAAAAATGTCATAATATACTGGGTGTTCCATTTAAAAAAATATAACTTTGGTTCAGTAGGCCATGATGGGACACCCTGTATATATCGAAAATATTTTTAAATTGTGGGGCATGCATGTATCTATGTTGATGAAAACCGCAAGTCGATATGTTTTATAGCAAAGAAGCTATAGACCGTGGGCATATAACTGGGTCACCCTGTATTTCGAAAGGAGTTATCTCTTTCTTTCTTATTCTTTAAAAAATATTCAGGTATTCCGGAAATATTAAAATTTATAATTTCAGGAAATTAAACAAATGTCAATAAAGGCTAGCGATAATGGGGTGTACATTATTAGTAACGTAATAGAAAGAACTGAAATGGATGACTTTTACAACACAAATATTGTGTTTGATGACAAAGGAACTTTTTTAAGTAATTAAGTTCAAGGTTTATTTGAAATTACACATATGTAATTACATAACATTTTTAGAGAGTATTCGCAATGATCAATTAATTTCCGAAGAAAATCATTCGGACGTCACCCTTGAAAAATGTAATATTACATTAGGTCAGATAGATTTTTGTATAATATCAAGCACAGTATTGTTCGATGAAGATCTTATGAAGAAAATAAACCACCCTAATAATACTAAAATTATTATAACCAACGCTAATTATAGAGAAGAAGACATACCTGAATTTCTTAACAGTAAGTATTATTATCTATAATAAAGGTGTTTCGTAACGTTATGCACAAATAATTTTAGTAGTGTAAACTAAGTTCAATTCTAAGATTAAAAAATACAAAAGTTTTATTTTATTTTAGTTACAGGACTATGAAAACTCTAAAACAGTAAATAAAATTGGCAAAATAAAAAATACCCCAGGGGGAATATTCTTGTAAACTCTTCTATCACTCGTAAACATGTCGTATATTCCATGCGCCCTCTGCATTTAGCGTTTTGAACTAAATCGGTGAGTGTTTGTTAGTAATATTACATTAAAGTTGTATGCCGATCGTACGTATTTTCGCAGTTTTCGTTTGAAATAAAGGAATTTATAATGTTTTGTGACTTTAACTAGTCAAATTTTCAATTTTATTAAAATAATAACAAAGACAAGTACTAACCAATAATCAGCTGATTCCGTATACGACATCGTGTCGAGTGATTCAGGAATAAGTCCCCTGGCTAACATAATATATTCAACAAATAATATTTTCGAAACGTCCGTTTCTGTATACAGTAAGTGTACAAACACAAACAAAGCAGGTTGCCCACTTTCAGATTACCGGCGCCGATTACACGCGCATGCCTGAGTCAGTCCGCTCTAGACATGCCAGCTTTTTTTGTGTTTTTACCCTTACACGCTTTTTGTATGTCCATAGCATGGCGCGGAATGACTCAGGCATGCGCGACTAATCGACGCCGGTAATCTGAAAGCGGGTAACCGGCTTTGTTTGTGTTTGTACACTAAACAAGTACTCTTTTGTGTCCTAGTTCCGATTGGTGGAAACTGTATATGGTGGTAAATTCACTCCTGGAACCTAGAATATGTTTTAAGAAATTCTAAGAATTTTATTTTCTGTATTAGAGTTTGAAAATTCTTTTATTTCAAATTATAAATCTGAAATAAAAGAATACACCTACAACTTTTATCTTTTTTAGTCTTAAAATTAGTTATTTTACACTCAAAAAATATATGACTAAGGATAAGAAACACATTGGATATCAAGTAGGTTACTTTTTAGTGTAAATTTCTTTGTAACAAATTAGTAATAAAATAATATAAAACATATTTGAATTTCTTGTAGAGTTTGTTGTTTTTAAGCATTTTGCTTTAAAATATGATAAAGATGTAATTTATGCTGGGTTGAAAGGAGAAAATGCTACTGAAAGTGAAATAAAAAATTCTGGAATATTTTCAAAAAATGTGAATAATTTTAATTGTCCGCAATATGGAAATCAATTATTATATGGAGGTTTCGATAATAGAGGCGTGCTCGGTTGTTCTTTTGAAACGGATATGTAGGTTTACATAATAAACTTAAGAAATGTTTTTAATTTTTAATTTCAGTTTTAATGATTATACTTTAGATGATTGGAATAAACATATTCTACCTTGTGAACAAAAAAGCTTAAAGTTAATAGATGTCAAGGGAAATGAAAGGTACAATTGTTTAATTACGTAAATACAGGGTGTCCAGTATTTAATGCAGTTTTAGGTAGTTGCCAAAAAATCTGGATAAAAAAATGGACACCCTGTATGTTGATGTTGGGGATTCCATTTAATTTTACCTCCAAAAATGACGTCACAAGTAGGTTACGTGCTTTGCGGTGACAACTGAAAGTTAAGTGGCATCCATGGCAAATGTGATGGCAACTAACCGGCTTGAATTAACCTACTTCTGACGTCATCCCATTAGTTCCGGCTACAGAACTTAACTAAAATATTTTTTTAGTGTATTTGTATGTTACGAAAAAAACATCACCATTTCAAATCCAGATGTTAATAAAAAAACTGAAATACAAATAAGCCTAATTGGAATTGTTTTTACTGGAAGTGAAGAGATTAACGGAACAGTTATTACATGTCGCGATAATAAATATACAGCACTTTTAATTGATAGAAAACTACAATACTACACTGGAAAACATGTTTTGGTTAACGAAAAACGAAATGAAATTGATTATCAGGTGGAAGATCCAAACGTATATTTTTTAGGGTGTCTTTTGTGGAATATTAAAAAAGATAACGATAACAGAACTAAAAATGGGGCAGGAAAAGATGATAATAACAACAACCCTAATTCAGCCAATCCTGAGAAGGATAACGATGAATCTTCTTTAGGAACAGTTATTATTATCATCGTAGTTTTATTGATAGTTAGTTTAATTATTGTAATTTTTTATTGCTACATAATTAGGAGGAAGCCAAGGGCTCCACCTTACGAGCCTGAAACGCTGCCCTTGGATTATCATGATTTCCGAAAAAACTTAGATTAATGGGTACCTTCCGAATGGAACATATTCTGCATATTTTGCGTTTCGAGTGAAATGCGCGAATATGCAGCAAATAACCTCGGAACGCTTTTTTTAATTTTGAACTGTAAATCGTCAGCTGTTTATTGCTTGTAGTTGATTTTAGTACCACTTAAGAAAAAAAAACAATTCTAAATTCGAGAACACTTTAAAATTATTAAAATGGAACGTAAAAATTCAACTAACAACCACCTAGAACCCACAACTAAATGCAACAGGTGAAAAAATAGAATGAAGAAATAGTATGCTTGAATATGGACCTTGAAACCCATCGTATACTACAAATGCTCTACATGGAACGCATAGCAGGCTACATATGCAGCATATGCTCCACTCGGAAGGCACCCAGAATCTCCGGCTTTGGACTGGTGCGTTTATTTAGGGCTAATGGACCTGGTCCAAATATGTGGGCTGCTGAGTAGCGGCCCAATAATGGTGCTGGCCCTCCGGTGATTGCACCAAACCGTCTTTTGGCCTCAGAAGACTACTATCAATTCAGAGGTCAAAGTTTGTAACTACCGAGTTGAAGTCGGTTTAGAGTATTAGATATTTTCTATCTCACTCTTACTTACAAAACAGTTCATATAAATAGAAGCTAGACGAAAATCGTTACCATGGAAATGTAGTCAACAATCCACCGTTCTCGGTAGTCAATACGTTAGATGTTAGACGTTACAGAGAATTCCACCTCAGATGAGTAAGTCTGTAAGATAGATGGTTGTTCTCATATACGAAAAACTTTTTTGTTATCCAAAAGTTAAAAAAATATTTTTATTTTATTTATATGTTAATACAGTCAAACTTCCCTAACTCAAATCTTCAAGGGACTTTAAAAAAAATTCGAGATATAGAAATTATTTCGCAAAGTTAAAAACGAATATTTTTTTAAACACATTACAAATAAAATTCGAGTTATGGAAAAATTCGACTTATAGAAGTTCGAGTTATGGAAGTTCGACTATATTTAGTGATATGTTAAATTTAGGCTTTCTAAAGACATCACTCGCATTAGTTTATTTTTTATTTCCCATTCTTTGTAAAATTTGACTTAGAGAAGAGTTCTGCATTAGACCGACGAATTATTTACACATTGAATCAATGCATCTCGTTTTTCTTCACCATTTAAAATTTTCATTCACCTTTTCTATTAATAATTTAAACTTTAAAATAGAAAAGGTTTTTGTGATCAAAGCTAAAATTTTAGTGCCCGCTTGACCAGTTTATGCTTAAGCTTTAATGCCCGTTTTCACCTAAAATTAGAGATTCTTAGGCATTAGAGACACTTATGGGGTAATTTTAAACAAAAAGATGTTAGGCGTACAGGGGGGTTATTCTCGAATTACACACGCCATGGTGTCGTATACGACTTTTATCACTCTATCCTTTTTATTAAAATAAAAAATTAGAAGCTGTCCTTGTCATGTCGTATTCGATATTGTGTCGTGTGATTCGAGGATAAACCCCCAGCGATGTTAAATTTGACAGTCACGACTATGTAAAATAACATTTTCGGTGTTAAAATACATTAATATAATGCGTTATTTTGATCGGTGTTATTTTAACACTGAAAGTGTTATTTTCAAAACTGTTAAATTATAGTAAAGTTTACAGAATAATGTTTTTTTTTGACATCAATTTTAACAGCGCTGTTACGGCTAACATTTTTATTCAGAATTACCGCATTAATCTAAAAGAATTACAGATTTCCTGTATTTCTGTCATTATTTGAGTTTAAGCAGTATTAAGTGTCAACTTTTAGACAGAAATGCAGAAAAATAGTTTTATTTTAGTCATCACTTCTAGTGTAGTGTAAATGGTATATAGCCCAGTCAATTAGGAAAAAAATGGGGTCAACCTCGGAATAAGAGATAATAAGCTGAAAACTTGTATACACCCTCATTTTGGCGTTTTACAAGTTGTCTCAAAAGTCTCATAAAATCTCGTGTCTCCGTCGTCAGTTATTCAAGGTCAAAGGTCACAAAAATCGTGATTATCTAGGTTTCTAGAGCTCCAACGATGTTGACATCTATTATAAAAATTGTAGAGCATAAAATTTGTCATAAATTTTGTTGCAAACATTTTTTCATGCGATCGACCGTTTTTGAGATAGAGGGGGGAGAGCGCACAGCACAGCCACTATGCTGTATAGGGTTTGGGACACGCTAGAGTTTTTTTGCCAGAGCTGCCAGAGATTGTCAGAGGCGTGTAAACTGTAAACCCATAACAAAGTGACTGCCAGAGTGAGAAAAAGCACTATGCCAGATGGGTTTACAAGACTCTGACAATCTGGCAGCACCAGAGTTCTGGCAAAAAATCCCTAGCATCTCCCATGCCCTTAATGCAAGGTAAACTGTAAAGGCGGCTGCACAATTGATGGAACGTTAACGTTACTGTTATGAAAAAGAGAGATAAAACATCCGAGTTCCTTGTGAGTGAGAGAGTGAGCATGCACAATTTGCTCTCTATTGCTCTCCGACCTTTATCTCAAAAAGGGTTGAGCGCATGAAAAAATGTTTCAAACAAAATTTGTCACAAATTTAATTCTCTACAATTTTTATAATAGATGTTAACATCATTTGAGCTATAGAAACCTAGATAATCGCGAAAAACCGATTTTTGTGACCTCTGGCCTTCAATAACTGACGACGCAGACACGAGATTTTATGAGACTTTTGACACAGCTTTTAGAACACCAAAATGAAGGTGTATACGAGTTTCCAGCTTATTATTTCTCATTCCGAGGTAAAACGCTAATTTGACTGGGCTAATACTCCAGTTGAATAAATGTTTGAATATACCAAGTGTAAATGTGTTTATACAGGGTGTCGAAAAATTCGACGGACAACGAGATTAACAGTAGATAGTAGACCTAAAAACAAGTTGATATTTACGTACATTAAAAAATGCATCTCTGAGCAGTTATAAGCCTCTAAAGTTGATTTTTTTAAATTGTTTTTTTTTATTGCAGCAGTAAAGATTTTTTAATAAAATTTTGTATACGCACATAATATTTGTAAAAATTTGGTTAATCGCCGATTTTTCTAAATGGTGTTGGGTGGAAGAAGAAAGACATAAAACAGTCAAAAAATTGTTGGGTATTTAAAAATTTTATTTAAACATTATTTGTTTTTGTAGAGAAATTCAAATGAAATACATTTTGCGAACGTTGTGCCGCTCTTGAATTTTCGGACACTCTGTATTTTTAATAAGCTCTTTTCCAATTTTAAGTTAAGTTCATTTTAATTTTTGTAAAATAAAATATACAGGGTGTCCCATTTGACGTTGGACTGCATGGGTATCTTTGTTATTATTGGAAATAGAAAGTCGGTTAAATGGACAAAGTAGTAGACATTTTCTCGAAAATTAATAATTCATTTACAAATAATTTGAATATCGCAAGAAAATGCGATTTTTTAAATATGGCTATAACTTTCTTTATTTTTTGTGGTACCAAAAAAGTTTTTTTGACATAATACAGACAATTTTTTGTGTACAATGCAGTAAAATAATTGAATATTTTATTTGACCGGAAATGAACCAAACTTATTTTTTTCTTATGGCATCCATATTGGATTTACATATATTCGGAATCGGTATTTTTTTCTGAGTAATTTGGTATACTATATGTCATATTTAAAAAAAATAAAATTATTTGATTTTACAAACTAACATTGGACTTTAAGAGATGTAAATTGTCAATAACATAAATGTAACTATTTAAAATATTAAATGTAAAATAAATCTTAACACATATGTATTGACAGTTTACATCTATTTAAGGCCAGTTTTGGTTAGTAAAATAAAATTATTTCTATTTTTCTTAAAATATTACATATGATATACCAAATTACTCAGAAAAATACACTAATTCCGAATATGTGTAAATCCAATATGGCTGCCATAAGAAAAAAATAAGTTTGGTTCATTTCCGGTCAATCCGTTGGCGAAAAAAAATATTCATTTGTTTTACTGCATTGTACACAAAAAATTGTCTGTACTAAGAGCAATTTCCTGAACGGTAAATATAGTGGTTTAGTTCTGCAGTCATAAAAGCTAGTACGAACAACATTTTTGTATAATTTTTTTTGTAGTTGATTTAGAAGTAATTTCTTTAATTTTTGCCAGAAGGAAAAAAAATTGGAAAATGTACAAAAAAAATTATAATGATCTAAAAGTGCCTTAACTTTGGACCCCTCTAACTAATTTTGTGCTAGGTTGCGGAAGGTAATTCACTGGCAAGATTTAGCCTAATCAATTTAGATTATAAATCTGAAAAAAAATTGAAAATTTAACGAGGGAAACTTGAGTTATGACTGCAGAACTAATGCACGATTTCATGATTTTTCACAATTTTTGCTCCCAAACTCGCGCGCCCTCTAGGGATTCGCATTAATTATCAGTTATTTGGTAATAATTTGCATAGAAGCTCCAGAAAAGTGGGATGGATACCTTGTTATTATCTCCAACGGAAAATTTATTGCGGGTGTCTAGGAAGATGCTCTTAAGTCAAAGAAAATTTTTGATACCACCGAAAATAACGAAGTTATAGTCATATTTTGAAAATCGCATTTTCTTGTTTTTTCAATATAGCGTTGGAAAGATGCGTTATTCAAATTTTTTGTAAATGAATTATTAATATTCGAAAAAATCTCTACTACTTTGTCCATTTAACCGACTTTCTATCTCCAATAATAACAAAGATACCCATGAAGTCCAACGTCAAATGGGACACCCTGTAGAAATAGTAATGCACGATTTGGGGGTTTATCAGAAAACACAAAAATCGAATTTGCACACATTTATAAAAATGTTAAGGATAACCCTGATTTGTAATATTTGAAAAATATCCTTGGAAGGATTCGTAAGCTATTAGTCTTTATATATTTGTAATATTGTAATATTGTAATATATTTATATAAATTTTTTACTTAATAAATTTAGTTCTTTCTACAACTTCTAAAATATTTAGTATTCCTCCTCGGACACCCTGTATTACCCCTTCTTTATGATAATAATTTCTTGTACTTTTACTTTTACCTTCAATGTCTCATAAAAACCAAGCGCCATCTATTATCCCACAAGTATTGATTACAACTTTGTTTGTATCGTATGACATCGCGCACTTTAATCAGGATAAAATTCGCCTTTTAAACGAATTAAACATTTCCTTAAGATTTCAATAAATAACGTGTGACGGTTTTAATTAAATTAGTGTTTGCGTGTGGTATATTTGCGCTTTCAAGGACTAGTACTAATATGTGAATCATTATTATAAACGTTTTTTGCTCAATTAATTAATCTATTTGCTTTACTTACGTGTTTTAAACCTTATATCAACAGTTCTTTACGTTTAAACAATCATGTTTATTGTATTACCAATATTATTCTTTTTCCCCTTTCATGTTGAAACTTCGCAATCAATTTTTGAACATGTAAGTATAATATTTATGGCTTGCTAATTCTCATTTAAAATATGACTAGTTTTGGGATTTTAAAAAAATTTTATTGAAATTAAACTTTTTTAACTCAAAGAAAATATTCTATACTTAGTAGATTTTTTTAATGCACTTTTTTTATGAAAAGAAATGCGCAATATAAAATTGTAAATATTAAAAATTTACTTCCGTAAACTGGGATAACTTTGACCCTCAAAGGTAACGTTGACCCAAATTTTGGTGCACCAAAGTTACCTTTATGGGCCAAAAAGTTAACTCAGTTAACTCAGTTTACGGTAGTTATTTTTTCTTCCATTTTAAATTTTAAGAATTCTACATTTTCCTTTTGCTTTTCTTAAATCTAATGAATAACCACTTAGCTTGATACCTACTTCAAAGTAAAGCATTTTCCTTTTACTCCCGTTTATTTTTATTTTTTCTTTTACTATAAATATACCTCTGGAAACTTTTATTTTTTTTACTGGAGCAATAGTTTCACACCTATACCCGAAGTTTCTTTTAAATTCCAAAGTTTTTTTGTTCTTTTTATTTAATAATTTGCATTTGTGTACTTTAATAATGGAAAAATTTTCACGAATTTACTAATAATTTTATTGTAGATTACCACATAATCAATAATTTAGCCTCCATTTGTTATATTAATCCAACTTAAAGAGTTTGTAATATACAGGGTGGTGATTATTTCGATGCTCACCATTGGTATCTTTTAAAGTGGAAGAGATACGAGGTCGGTTAAATTACAGAAAAGTTGCGCATTTTTGTGGCCATTAAAAATCTGAAAGAAAATTTAAGATATTTAAACTCATTACAAAATTATGGCTAAAAATCTAAAAAATGTGATTTTAGAAAATAATTTATATTTTCCAAACCATTACTGCTACATCAATGAAATTTGGTACCTTTAAATTGTTGACTATTTTGAGTTAAATGACGTCAAAAAATATTTTTTTGGCCTCCTAGATTCGAAGCAGCGATATTCAACTTTTTATTTCTTATGACCTCCATATTGGATTTTTGCCTCATCAAATAATAAATAATAATATATTTCCAGATTGCTAAATAACATTAATGTGTTCCCTTTGAAAATGAATTAAATTTGAAAATTTGTATAAAAAACAAATGAAATCAATATAGACAGTTTCCATGGTTGCCATAAAAATATCGTCTCAAATGAAACTTTAAATTTGATCAAAATTCTAATAATAAAAAAGCAAATACTTTAATCATTTTATTTGTTGAATATTATAAAGACACCTGATATTTACATAAAATGCTCTTATTGCAGGTCATTTGTTTATTATTATTATTTTCTTTATCATTATACATCAATTTTGAGGAGATATTTTTATGGTAACCATGGAAACTGTCCATAAAGTATTGCTTTCATTTGTTTTTTTATACAAATTCTTAAGTTTAACACATTTTCTAAAGGAATATATTAAAGTTAATTAGCAATCTGAAAATGTATTATTATTTACTATCTTATGATGTAAAAATCCAACATGGCGGCCCGGCCATAAGAAATAAAAAAGTTGAATATCGTGGCTTCGAATCTAGGAGGCCAAAAATAATTTTTTTTACGTCATTTAACTTAGAATAGTCAACAATTTAAAGGTACCAAATTTCATTGGTAATATAAATTATTTTCCAAAATCCCTTTTTTTGTTTTTTTGGCCATAATTGTACAGCGAGCTTAAATATCCTAAATTTTCTTTCAGATTTTTAATGGCCATAAAAATGAGCAACTTTTCTCCAATTTAACCGACCTTGTATCTCCTCCACTTTAAAAGATACCAATGGTGAGCATCGAAATAATCACCACCCTGTATAACAGACATTAAAAATTATTTTCGTTTGTAATAATTTCATTCATAAATCCAAAGGTTTTACTACTATTATCCAATTTTTATCCGATTTTTTTAAAGTCGATTTTCCTAGTAAATGTATAAAAATACAAACTAATCAATGCTTGATTATACGTTACGTTATTTAAGCATGTTCATGAAACTTTGACCCCTTAAACATGAAAAATTAATTTTTTTAGTATTTCTAGTATTGATCATTTTCTTTGTCTACATTTTTATACCGCTTTTAATTACACTTTTTTACAGTACATACAGGGTGTCCCAAAAAATTGAAAAAATACGATTTAAAAGCATGACAAGAGTAATCTTCACTATGTTTTTTAGTGTTACAAAAATGGCTATAACCTTTAAATCCAAATCTATCAGATAAAGATAAAAATGGCGAAAAAAAATTTAATTTTTTTCGATTTTTAACCCCACTAAAATGCCTGTAACTTCCAAACAACTAGTCGTAGCCCAAAAAAATATTTTTCTACAGGGTGTACAAAAAGTTCGGCAACCTATTAAAACTTGTAACTTCTAAAATATTTACTTTAGTAAAATAAAAAATATGCTCCATAAACCTCTGAAAGCAAGCTTTATAGTACAGTAAAATTAGCACAAAAACAGCCTGAATAAGGAAAAAATTAATGAAACTCGGCTTATTTATAGCTTATATCATGTACATTTAGGATCTAAAGAGTCCCGAGTTGTGAGGTACCTGCCTTTGGAGTTATAGGGGTGGAAAATTGTTTTTTCCAAATATCTCGGTTTCTATCAATCCTACGATAAAATTATTTATTATCAATCTTATAGAGCATAAAATTTCCTACAACCTTTGTTCGAAACTTTTTTTTGTAGAGTAAACTTATTTTTAGTTAAAGTAGCACGAATGTCTTATACATAGAGATTTTGCTTAATTTTGCTACATTTTCAGTCATAACTCGATAACGAAAAGAGATAGCGAAGTAATTCTTTTTTTGTCGTAAAGCGGACCTTAAAAGCTTTTAGAGAAGGTATTACATGACGGTGAAATAGAATTTGAGGGGTTGATTAGACTGAAAAGCTTCAAAAATTGCGACTTTTTTAAATGGGACATTAAAAAAATATTTTTGCGTTATTTTTTCGAAATTAAAAAAATCCTATGTGGTTGGTTTTGGTTCAAAGAGTAGATAAAAGCAGAGTTTTTAAAAATGAAAATCCGTTAAAAAATGGCCGGACGGGAGCCATCCACCCTTAAATTCCAAAAATTCTGCTTTATTTTCCCAACCCCTTCGAGTATAAAAACAAAAAATAGCCTATTAGCTGTAAAATTTATTCTTTTTAAGGGAAATGAAGTAAAATTTGAAATTTTTTTAAAAATTGTGGGCGCCAGTTGTACAACTGTCCGATCGCGTTTGTGCGATTTTTTTAACATTTTACGTTCGATTTTTTTCTGAAGCAAAGGGAGAACATTTAGAGGTGTCGATTTTTTGATTATAAATATTAATGTAATAAGCAAAATAAAAAATATCGCTCCATAATATCCAACCCCTATCAAAAGTTACATACAAATTTTTCAAGGCAAAAAAACGATATGCAAATTTAAAGGCCTCAATTCAATATAAAAAATGAAGATATCAGAAAAGGGGGTCAGACGGCCATAATAACCGATATCTACTTTTTAAATAAAAAACCCGCTATTTTTTTGCACCTGCCGATTCTCAAATATAAAGGGTACAGTTTGAGCACTTTTACCGCACGAAAAAACGCTAAATTTGTACACATCGCGTCTCGGCGCCGGGGCGCCACACGGTTGCGCCTGGAGACTTAAAAATGACCACGGTCTATCCCCAGGATGTGAGAATAAAAGTAGCCAAATTTCGTCGCTTCCCTTTAAGACCGGACGGGGCTGCGATTTTTTAAAGTTGACACCGGCGAAAACCGGAAAAAAAGTAAGAAAAATCGGACTTTAGGAATTTTTTTCAGAGTGTTAGAGTGCTTTGAAAATTTTTAAATTAGAACCTCGCTTAGAATCCTCATCCCTCTTCATGATGTAACTGGAATTTTTAAAATCTGAGGAAAAAAGCTACCCTTTTCGTAGCTCCGCGCAGAAAACGTCCGTATTCGGGGTAAAAATACAAAAGGGATCGTATCTCCGCCCCCTTAATAGATAGGTCCGGGTGGGTCAAAACCACCATCTTCAGAATCGGGTCCTCCATAATATACTAAAATTTGATGCGATTCGGGGTGAATTTCGGACACTGAGGGGTAGAATTCGATTTTTCGTTCGGGGCTGGATAACTTTTTTCGGGGTGGTCCGATCGCAAAGCGACATTTAAACTTTTTTCTTAAAATTTTCTCCTCCGTACACATACAAAATTTCAACTCTCTACGAAAAAAATTACCTTCTCCGTTTCGAAACACTATTTTCTTTCATCTGATGTATGTATAGGACATTCGTACTACTTTAACTAAAAATAAGTTCACCCTACAAAAAAGTTACGAATAAAAGTTGTAGGAAATTTTATGCTGTATAAGATTGATAATAAATAACTTTATCGTAGGATTGATGGAAACCGAGATATTTGGAAAAAACCATTTTCCACCCCCATAACTCCAGAAGCAGATACCACACAACTCGGGACTCTTTGGATCCTAAATGTACATGATTTAAGCTACAAATAAGTCGAGTTTCATTAATTATTTGAAACATTTTTCTGTAAAATACTTAATTTCCAAAATAAAGCAGCATTGCCGAACTTTATGTATTGAAAATTTAAACCCTTGTAACTTTCAAACTATGTTTTTTAAAAAAATAAAAAAATATGTTCCGTAAATCTCTGAAAGCAAGTTATAATAATATGTAATAAAAATGGGTTCATCTTGCTGTTCAAGGTCATGGGTAATATTTCCAGATAGTACGTCACTAAGAATCGTATAACTTTTATTTGAAATTTTTTTTAAATGCCTCATTTCATAAACAGGGGTTATGGAACTTTTTATACACCCTGTATAAACGTAGCACTATGAAATTAGAAAGTTTAAAAAAAAAATAAATTCTTTTATCCGGTGTATGTATTTACATATTTTTTTAGGGTTCTTATAACGCAGCAGTGGTGGAGTACTCTCCGACTCGTGAGCCATTTCATACCCCCGACGATGTCCTCAAGCATAACTCTGAAGAGTACGTTAAATTCATACAAAACGCTGCGGCGAAGGTAAAACGAATACACGCCCATAATTATCACCCGCACCGCATCTCTTCTCTTCATACCTTCATCATCAGCACTTAAACCACCCCATCGACACTTTTTTAAATTTTCTTTTAAAATCAGGGTGCTGAGATAATAACTTTTCCGGAATATGGTCTCACTAGTTCAGCGATAGTCTACGAACACCGGGATATTTTCGGAGAGTACAGCATTGAAGTTCCAGATCCTGTTTTCAACCCTAATCCTTGCATCAACGAATCGTTACATAAGGTAAAATATACCAAGTATAGGATAATTTTATTAATTTCTATTATTTTTAGGTTCTACGATTGATATCATGTGCAGCAAGAGATGCAAAAGTTTATGTGGTTATTAATATTGTTGAAAAACACCGAGAAAATGATGGATGGGATTTTTATAACACCAATTTAGTATTCGACAGAAATGGAACCATCATCAAAAGGTAGGTTTTTTTAATTATATTGTTATAAAATAAAACCTTCAAGGTGATTTTTATTAAACGGATATTTTTACACTTGTTACAGAATACGTAAAATAAATACTTACATGGAACCACACGTGAAGGAAGGTAATGAGCTGGAAACGTTTACCACTGACTTTGGTGTCACATTCGGTACTTTAATCTGCTTTGATCTGCTTTATAAAAGACCAGCCATTGAAATTCTGAAAGAAAAGAACGTTTCAGATATAATATTTACATCAGCATGGATATCAGAAATGCCTTACTTACATTGTAAGTACAATCACTCGCAAAGATATCGAGGACACAAAAGAAATATGACCCATGTCTTGAATCTCTTCCTATTGGATCAGAATATTTTTTGTGTCCTCGATATCTTTACGCGTGGTTGTACAGCAATTATTACAATATTTTTTTAATTTTTTTTATAAGCTTTGAGCATTCAAGCAGGATATGCGCGCGCAACTGGAGTCAATTTATTGGCCGCTGGCTTAAACAACCCTGCAAGTAAAGAAGGGGGAAGTGGAATTTATTTATTTGATGGAAGAATTGCGGAAATCTTTATTTCACCTGCAAGATCAAGCAAACTCCTAGTGCAACCAGTGCCAAAAATACGACTTAAATTATCCGCCATTAAGTGCAACAATAATTCACATGTAATTCATTAAAAATGAATACAGGGTGTCCTATTTGACTCTATGAGTATCTTTATTATTATTGGAAATAGAAAGTCCGTTAAATGGACAAAGTAATGCATATTTGTATGTCCAATAATAATTCGTTGGCAAAACAGTTGAATTTTGCATCGTTTTGGTGCCATTTTGGAAAAAACGAAAAGTACCATTTTCAAAATATGAGTATAACTTCTTTATTGTAGCCCATACCAAAAAACTTTGTTAAGAACATAGGGACACAGTTTTTTATCTAAAATTCAATAAGCCAATCAGATTTCTCTTTAAGTCACTGGATTGCCAGCAAATAATCCAAACTTTATTTTTTCTTATGGCAGCCATATTTGGAATCAGTGTGATATCCATAGAGTCCAACTTTAAATGGGACACCCTTTATAATAAAGTAGTATAATTTATTTTTTCTAGGTAATGCCCCGTTTTAGAGTAGGAGGTAACTTGAACGTCGGTTCACTATCAGCATTAACAGAAAATATGACAGAACATACAATGCTCGCCTTGAGTTCAAACCAATTAGAAACAAGAGCCACTTTATGTAATTTCAACGGAAAATATTGCTGCAAATTTAACGTGGTTTTAGACGAGTTATTAACATCATCAGATCCTAAATACAAGTAAGTATATTGGCCATTCAAATTAATTTATCCCGCCGAAAATGACGCCAGAAGTAGGTGACGACTGAAAGTTATGTGGCAACCATGACAATGTGATATGAACTAACCTAATTCTGACGTCATCCCATTAGTTCCGCATTCGGCAGCAAGATGGAGATCGCTTAATGATATTTTTTTAGATTGGCGTTATTTTATGGAGTTCGGGAAGTTGGTGGTGCTACCATAGGAATCCGCTCCTGCAGTTTAGTGGCTTGTCTAAACAAAAATCGTAATTCCTGCGGTAAACGCTCCAATAATCCCAATGGTTTTCCAAAATTTAGAAAAATATCGATCAAAGGAATTTTTGAAAAAACTGAAGAAACTTTTGATCAACCTGTGACCCTCACGCATGATCTCATACCGATGACGGAATACACCTATTGCGAAACTTTAAGCGATGATAAGAAAAATGTGCAAGTTGATATGGTTGCAACTCAACAACTATCGAATATTTTAAGTTTTGGAATATTCGGGAGGATGTACGAGTATGATGGTGCACGTGTTGGGTTGCTAACAGATTCAGCTTCGATTTATGGAGTTAGTGTTAAGCTGATGTTAATACTAATGTTGGTATTGTTGTTTTAAAAGCACTGCATTGGTAATTAACATCACAAAGCTACAGACTGATTAAAATATATTATTTATATCGCTTATTATATTTACAAGATATTTTATTGGAAAATTTTATTGAGGTGTTTGTCACTAGCAAATCACAGCTCGGATTGCATTAGCTTGATGCTTAATGGAAGTAGTTATTGGAAGTTTGTATGTACACCGAACACTGGTAATAAATTTTGCTAGTCAACACGCACCTTTATGGTAAATTTTCAGCAAATTTTATTAAGTTCCTAACTAAAAATACTCAGCCAAGCTAATACTTAAAAGTTCCGATTATTAAATCAAAAGTCTAGGGATAAGTAATAGAGCCATTTATTATTTAGCGACTGCATTAAACGCCAACTATCTTTCATAAGTGCCATATTTTAGTACTTACCCAAAGTATTATTGTTATTACATGTGAACTTTAGGGTTATTTTTACTTTCTTTCATTTTTCCTTCAAAGAACAATGTACCAGAGATTTTTTTGTAATAACCATTATCACAATTATTCGGAGTATACAGGTCCTCATCTCAATATAATAGGAATAATTTTGGTCAAAAGTTGACTGAAGGTATCTCCGAAATTGGTGATAAAAAAGCAAAAGCAGCCTTAACTAGTTCACACTTTGACTAAGTATACCGAGCGTATTTAAGTAGCCATTGTATTCTTCTATAAATATGTTTATCAAATTTAAATACTTATCATCTGCCTATCATTAAACTTAAATTATATTTCACTAACGTTAAGTTCGAACTGAAGTATCGTGCGTCCACGCTATAAACGGCCTATGAAGCCTCCAAGCAAGAAAAGGATATATTGTATTTTTGTACACATTTGTCTCGTACCTGTCAAAATGACCAAAATCTATAAAAATATTTGCAAGAGTACCCTTTCGTCCTTATAAACGAATATGTTTATTAATGTCTATGGGGTACTTTATAATTGAAGTAATAAAGTAGCGTTATACTTTTAAATGTTTATAAAAAAATCTTTAAAATACTACTTAAGTAGATAATAGAGATTGGTATTTTTATCCAAATCCTGAAAAAATGAATCGTTAAATGTATCAACTTATACACGAATTGTGTACCATTGCATGGATAAAAAATGTAAAAGATTAGTTTAGTGGATTAAATTATTTTAGTCCCAAAATGTAAGCACAAACAACACGGAACACCTAGCCATTCATGTACGATAACTTGCAAAATATTTTTTTATATGTGTTTATTGAATTAAAATGTGCCTTTTCGCTGTTATTAAATTGTTATTTAATTTTCGACCCTTACTCACATTTTCAGAGATTTCAGTTAAGTCCTTAGAATTGGAAACTTGTCACTTATGGAAAAGTAATAACCATTACTACTTTCCAGGAAGTAGCAAGTGAAGTTAAGGACAGTAAAATGTTGGAAAACATCCAGGGATACTTTTTTCCACCATACTGACAACAATATTGTATTTCAAAAAGCATCAATTGGAATGTACTTCATCGAAGACCTCCAAAGTTTCATATCGAAAAATTATTTGGTACTTCGGTGAAGTTAATGTTTGTTCAGACTAAAACTCCAGTGTCCAGTTATTAGTTAATCCTGTAAGTTCGATTTATACATGCAACCATATAGTATTAGGTTTTCGTCGAGATTTTCGATGAAGTCCTTGCGTTTAGTGGCTTCATAGCTCCATATCGAACAATTTCGAAAAATTATGGTTTTTCTACCCAAGTATTGTTTTCAGCTCTTTTTCTCTTAGCTTTTGCTTCCCAAGAATGACGAAATTTGTACGATGCCTTCACTCAGTGGATTCTGTGGAGTCTCATATCTCTTATTCTCCTCTAGGCATCCATACCATTTATAGTTCTACTGTTAAATCCAAATGAAATAAAATTTTCTAAGATTAAACCACTATATTTGTTAAAAAATAATTTCGGATTTCTCTTGTTATGGATCCGGGTATCACGGAGCAAATGTTGGTTTACTTAGAAACGATTATTGATGAAGCCAAAAATATAATTTTTGTTGGTGATTGTGCTTGTACAGCACAACACACTACATTCGAGCTTCAGCAATGATAAACATATGGATGGCTAGAATATTATATTTAGGTAATCCAAAATTTCTGGGGTATAATTTACTTTGAATGAAACACAATGTGCATGTTCAGCAGGTTTCCGGTAGGTGATCTACCGCAACCGCTGCGGATGTCTGATGAACAAAACCAAATAAGACCAAAACTTTTCACTGACGGGTCCAAAAAAGAAGGTAGATCTGGGATAGGAGTCTTCTAACCTGAACTAGATCTACAAGATATAGTATGCCCCTCGGTGACCATATCATAGTTCTTCAAACAGAATTGGCAGGTCTACTTCAAGGCGCCAACAGAAAAAGAACAACACAATAAAGTGATTCACTTGTGGACAGTCAGCAGGGCGGCAATGCTAACCTTAGGGAAACAACAAGTCACCTCCTGGCTAATTGTTATTCTGTTGAATGCCACCAAATGCTGATGGAGACCCAAGCGATAAACAATACGGTATAAATAATCTGGATTAAAGTACATTCAAGAAACCAAGTCAATGACAAGGCGGACGAGCTAGCTCCAAGAAGTCCACTATCAATGCCTTGATAAAAGAGCACTCGCTGCGACCACATGCCAACAGATGGCTAAAAACAGAAGGCTGCAGACAGAGTAAGATGCTCATACGAGCACCTAACGTGAATACAGTGAACTACTGAATACAGCTAATGAGGGATAAACTCAGAAAGCTTATAGGAATATGGACCGGTCACTGTCATGTGAACAAACACCTACATCAGCTGGGAATAACCAAAGGTCCCAGCTGTCGCAGATGTGAAAGAGAAGATGAGACAGTAGAGCACTTTGTCTGCTACTGCCCCGAGCTATCATCAATCAGAGTATCCATGATTGGGGACTGCTGGCCAAGTATGGCCGACATCAGTGAGATTCCACTTGGAGATCTGCTCGGGCTAACAGAAACAATCGGATCGGATGGATGGATGGGAATTAAGCTCACTGAACGGAAGGGAATTGGTAAAATTGGCCCAATTATGGCGGTCTAATTGCTCGTGGAACTCATAACCACACCCTCGACCTAAATCCAGATCCAGAAGGTGTAGTCGAGTTTTTTTTTTATAATTTTAATGCCGGTTTTCCAGTCAAGAAACTACAATCATGTTTCAGGAAGAATATTTCGCATTTTTTATTTTTGGTTGGCTTGTACTGTGATCTGGGGTGTAAAGAAAGAAACTTCAAAATTGAAGATTCCAGTTGTTTGGTGGTCCATATTATCCAAAAGGAATAATGTAGGGCCAAAATATAGTGGGTTTTCGTTTGGTATTTAAGGCCCTATATTACACCTTTTGGATAATATGTAAAGAAAGGTTTCTGTGATTATTTTTATCGTATATAAAAGGACTTCTTCATATCCTTGAAGTTTCTTCTTTCTCGTTGGAACTAAGAAATTCTTCTTTGATTTTCTTCCAATTCTGATGAACTTATGCAAAAATGGATAGTTATAAAGACACAGCGTTACTAAAACCATTGTATATAAACGTTATATATACAATGCTAAAACGTAAACTGGCTATTTTCACAAAGCAGACTAATGGTGTAATTCTTTGCAAATCTATGAGTCCTTACAGGAAAGATCTGTAAAGTTTGTTATTGGACGGTTTCCATGGATACCTTACAGATATTTCCTATAAGAGCTTACAGATTTACACAGAATTGCACCATAAATCTTAGAAACATGTTGAAAAATGGTAAGTTGGTAAGTCAACAAAAATACAAGTTTTCAAATAGTTTGTAAAATGTTGCAGTTTTAATTTTCGGTGGGAGTTTCAGTTTAGTTTGCATTTTATACGTTTAGTGGAAACCGGCATTTGAAAACTTTTTAAAAAAGTCTGTCGATTGTTTTTGCAGATTTAGAAATTACAGAATGTCTCCGCCATTTATAATTATGTATGGTTAAAATTAATTATGTAAACAAATAGGTGATAACGTGGTGAATAAATATTTGCTTGCTAACAAGCAAATCGTAACTTTTGACTGAAACATAACAAAAATTTATTATTTTAAAGCTACGGCACATTCCTGTAGTTCTCAAGTTTTGACAAAAACCAAATAAGTAAGTAGAATCAGAAATAGTATATAGTATAGTTTAGTTTTAGGAAAAGTTGTTTTTTAGAAACCACTACAGCCACATCAACTCTTTTTTTATTAATAATAATTCTAGGGTGGGCGTGGTTATTAGATTTTTAGATAATTTAAAAATGTTAAGAGTCATTTTCAAATAAGCAAAAATAGCAGTTTACGGGCAACACTAGATATGCTAGTGCAAACAATATTTTTGTATACTTTTTATTATTTTAGATTCTAGAGTCATTCAACTAAATATGGACAGAAGGAAAAAAATTGGAGAATCTATAAAAAAAAATATAATTACCCAAAAGTACCTTAACTTTGCTCGCGTATAATTAATTTTGGATAAAATTGCAACACAAAAGCAGTTGTCCAGTTTTAGTTTAATGAATCTAGTTTACAAATCAGAAAAAAATTTGAAAATCTGTCAAAAGAACCTAGAGATATGCTGTTGCCAGTTATGTTCGATTTCATGATTTTTCACAATTTTTTAAACGCAGCATCAAAAAAAACTCATAAACATAAATAATATGTACAATAGTTTTCAATTATCATACAAACTGTGTATATTGTTGCTAGTATTTATTTAAACTGGGTATTTAATGTTTATATCGGTGCGCGGCGCGAGTAACATAAATGACCCTTAATGTAATATGGGGTTTTGAGCGATATTTTTGACTACATATTTTAAATCATAAACGCAATCCCCAGCAATCTTTATTCTGCCATGTGTATTTCCAATTTGTAATATACAGAGGGGTGAGGGGTGCACAAAAAACGGCAAACGATGTAGCTTCTTTATTTCTTATCCGATTTTAATAAGTGATATGTTAAATTAAATGGTTTGAAGAATACTTCTATCAGATAATAGAAGATTAATTTCAATTTTGAAAACATCAGAGGAGGAGGAGGCAACTTTTCTTTTTCAAATGGCAACATTTTTTTTCGATTGAAAAAAATCATTAACAAAAATAATCTAAACTAATTATACAAATAATTTTTTTTTTAATTAATTTTTCTAAATTTTTTTTTTTTATTTTTTTAAATATTTTTATTATTATTAATTTTTTTTAAATTTAATTCACTTGTTTTTTGTTTTTGTTTTTTTTTGTTTTGAGTTTTCAGTAATAAATTAGAAACAAAACTTAAAAAAAAATAAAAAACTCAAAACTCAAAAACAAAAAAAAACAATTGAAATAAATAAAAAAAAAATAATAATAGAAAAAATAAAAAAATTAATTTAAAAAAAATTTATTGGTATAATTGGTTTAGATTATTTTTGTTAATGGTTTTTTTCAATCGAAAAAAATATGTTGCCATTTGAAAAAGAAAAGTTGCCTCCTCCTCCTCTGATGTTTTCAAAAATAAAATTAATCTTTTATTATCTGATAGTAGTATTCTTCAAACCATTTAAATTGACATAAATAACGAAGCTACATCGTTGGCCGTTTTTTGTGCACTCCTCTGTATAATTTTCGTTGGTATTCCGCTAAAAATACTTCTTAAAAAAAGTTTATTAAACAAAATAAAATTTCTACTTTCTGACGTTATTAAAAGTCCAGACATTTATACAGGGTGTCCCGTATTTACTTGAACATAAAAAGGTTTGGCCCAGTTAAAGTTTAAATAAATAAAAATGTATGCTATTGTTAATTTGTCATTTTTAATTCTTTTACTACCAGTTTACCTAAACTAAAATTACAACTTTTTTCTGTCACGTTTTTGCAATTACCTCGAACTGATTTTCTTACACAACAAAAGTAATTTTTAATCTTATTAATTACGCAACAATCTGTCCTCAAAACAAAAAGAAGGAAAATATTTTTTCTATTACTTATTGGTTTTTCAAACTAAGCGATCCTCCTCTTGCGTTCGAATGCGGATATAATGGGATGACGTCAGAAGTAGGTTAGTAGCCATTACATTATGACTGACACATAACTTTTTGTTAGCACCGAAGTTATATAGTTTTGCTCGCTTTCTTTTACATTTAAAAATCCGTAAACATAGCAACTTTTTTTGTACTAATGTTGAGTTAACAAAAACAATACGTGTTAGGTTGAGGTGGCAAAAATTAACAATGCAGAGAGACAACTGCTATTACGTGTCAGGCTAGGTTGGAAAATGAATTTATTCGGCTTTGCACTGACCTACTTGTGACGTCATTTTTGGCTAAAATAATAATTTGAATCGTCAATAATTTTTTCATCTTAAAAAATATAAGTGAAATTATTTTTGAAATATCCTGCCAAAACGGCATCGCCTTATAATTAAAATGATAATTTTGATGACTTGAATGTTTTTCTTTCATATTTCATATCTCTTCCATTATTTTATCATTAAAACTATCTTATATACATATGAGACTAATTTAAATTTGATAAAATATTAAATTACAAACTCAAAAACACCGACTCCTGACTCATCATGTATAAAATTATGTGTTGCAAATTAAATGACTGTTAGTTTATAGTATCGACTATTTGCTAAAAAGATAACTAAAGTTTACATTCAATATTCGCCTATCTCCATTATATTATCTAATACTTATATTTAATTTGTAAATGGGGACTTTTATATCTGAATCACTGTGAAATTGTACATTTTCGTAATTGTAGATACCTATAAAGGTTGAACATATACTTATCGTGGTGTCAGTTAGTTCATCACCACAAATCACAATGGAAGTACTTAACGTATTGTTTTTCATTTGCGGATGCCTATTTCTAGTACAAGCTCAGGTATGTTTAATTAACATTAATTAATAGCTATAATTAAATCACTAATTTATAATGAATACTAAAAAAGTAGGTATATAAAATATAAACATTAGCCTATCCGATAGGAATTTTTATTTAAATTATAAGTGAATCATGTTACTTTATTTAAATAAACTTATTACATAAGTGTTAAAGTCGCCTTTATTTATTTAAGTAAAAGTGTAGCGCGCTTAAATAAATCTAAATTTTTAGGTACTCCATCATTTTTATATTGATTTTATTATCTTATCATTAAGCAAACATTAACTCCTGCTATGTAAATTAACACACCGGTATGAAAGGTTTATTTTTAATAAGCTTTAATTCGTCATTTTTTTTATTAAAAAATCAGTTGGTATTTTACGTACAGTATTTATACAGGGTGGTGATAAAGTTTGGAACCAAGGTCATAACTTCCGTAAAAAATTTTTTTGTAAAAATCTCTCGGACAGGTCAATTTTTGTTTTAAAAATGCCATCTTTTGGAATGAGAAAAATATTCATGACGTCACTGATAACTTCACTATGTTGTCATCATCAATTTTTTTAAATGGAAACCCCTACTTTTTTTACACATTTTTCATAGACCTTTTTATCATATTAATGATCACATAAAAATATTTAAAAAAATTTCAACCATTTTTGAAAAAAAAAATAAATTTACTCAAAAAAAAAATATTAATTCTCAATGAAAATATTACAAAAAAAAGTAAATTTTTAATTTACAAGTAACAAATTTTAACGAAAATGTTCAAATTGTTCCCCATTGACCATTTGGCATTGTCCCATTCGAGTGTAGACACTCTGAATACTATTGTTAATAGCTTCTTCGTCAATTTGTTGCAATTCCGTCCTAATTCTAAGCTCCAATTCTTGTAAATTATTAGGTCTATTGAAATAAACTTTTGGTTTTAAATGTCCCCACAAAAGAAAATCTAAGGGCGTTAGGTCGGGAGATCGCGGAGGCCACTCAATTGGTCCCCTCCGACCTATCCATTTGTTGGGAAACGTGGTGTTAAGGAATTCTCGCACCGCCCTGCCAAAGTGTGGAGGAGCCCCATCTTGTTGAAACCAAATGTTTTGGTTAGGAATGTTGCGATTTTCATAATTGGGGAAAATACGAAGTAAAACTGGTAGCAAATCAGTCCGCAAAAAATTCAAGTATCTTTCGGCAGTAAGGTTTTCATTAAAAAAGTAAGGTCCTATAAAACGTCTGCCAATCATTCCCACCCATACATTTAACTTTCCTTGTCTTTGACTATGGGATTCTACGGCCCAATGAGGATTTTCCTGTGACCAATACCTACAATTATGTCGATTCACTGATCCATTCAATTGAAAGATAGCTTCATCGGAGAAAATTATACTACTTAAAAAATTTGGATTTTGATCACATCGCGCCATCATTTCTTCACAAAATTGCAGTCGGCGATCGGGATCATCTTCATTTAACTCTTGTATGAGTTTTATTTTGTATGGGTGATACTTTTCCTTTTTTAATAATTTTGCGACATAGGAATGATCCACATTATTATTTCTTGAAATATCTCTTGTTGAAATATTGGGATTTTCTTCAATCGCAAGTAATAAATTTAATTTGGTTTCTTCATTCACTTGAGGCCGTCCTTGTCGAGGCAAATCTCCTACAGATCCTGTTTCTGCAAATTTGGTAACTAACTTACTTACTGTAGATCTTGAGATTTGCGGTCTATTTGGATATTGCTATTAAAAAAAGCACAAGCTTCCCCATGGGTTCTTTTTCTATCGCCGTATCCTACCATAATTAAAATTTCGATTCTTTCGCGTTCGCTTAAACGAGGCATTTTTAATTTCGCAAAACTTAATAATTGTTGATTATTATTAAACAAACGAAGTAAGCTATTCAAGCATTGGTAAATGGATTTAAAATTTTATTTGCCATACAAAATAACGTCAACTAAAGAACTTTTATAAAGGCAATTTTTATTTCAATAAATTTTGAATATCAAAAGCTTTTTCAAATTTATAATAAATTACAATTTTATTTAAAGTTTATTATTACTCAAACATTTTATTTTAATTACCTTTTTCATTAAAAGTTATTTAAAATTAGTTTTAAGAAAATTCCAATTGTGTAAAGAAGAACAATTCAAATATTTTCAATAATAATTTGTTATTTTTAAACTAAAAATTAGTTTAATTTATTTTTCTTGCCATATTTTCATTGAGAATTAATAATTTTTTTCTTGAGTAAATTTATTTTTTTTTTCAAAAATGGTTGAAATTTTTTTAAATATTTTTATGTGATCATTAATATGATAAAAAGGTCTATCAAAAATGTGTAAAAAACGTAGGGATTTCCATTTAAAAAAATTGATGATGACGTCATAGTAAAGTTATCAGTGACGTCATGAATATTTTTTTCATTCCAAAAGATGGCATTTTTAAAACAAAAATTGACCTGTCCGAACGATTTTTACAAAAAAATTTTTTACGGAAGTTATGACCTTGGTTTCAAACTTTATCACCACCCTGTATACAGGGTGGTCTAACGAAAATTCACAAGCCCGTTTTTCGGTATTTAACCTGAATTTTTGAAAAAAACGCTCGGAGGGGTATACAGGGTGTCCCATTTGACGTTGGACTGTATGGGTATCTTTGTTATTATTGGAGATAGAAAGTCGGTTAAATGGACAAAGTAATGCATATTGTAGCCCATACCAAAAAACTTTGTTAACAACATAGGGACACAGTTTTTTATCTAAAATTCAATAAGCCAATGAGATTTCTCCTTAAGTCACTGGATTGCCAGCAAATAATCCAAACAGTAGTAGACATTTTTTCGAATATTAATAATTGATTTATAAAAAATTTGAATATCGCATCGTTCCAACGCTATCTTGAAAAAACAAAAAAATGCAATTTTTAAAATATGGCTATAACTTCTTTATTTTCCGTGCTACCAAAAAAGTTTTTTGACATAATACAGACAATTTTTTGTGTACAATGCACTAAACCAAGTGAATATTTTTTTTCGCTAACGGATTGACCGGAAATGAACCAAACTTATTTTTTTCTTATGGCAGCCATATTGGAATTACACATATTCGGAATCAGTATTTTTTTCTGAGTAATTTGGTATACCATATGTCATATTTAAAAAAAATTAAATTATTTGATTTTACAAACTAACATTGGACTTTAAGAGATGTAAATTGTCAATAACATAAATGTAACTATTTAAAATATTAAATGTAAAATACTGGCCTTAAAATATTTAAGGCCAGTTTTAGTTAGTAAAATAAAATAATTTCTATTTTTCTCAAAATATTACATATGATATATCAAATTACTCAGAAAAATACGCTAATTCCGAATATGTGTAAATCCAATATGGTTACCATAAGAAAAAAATAAGTTTGGTTCATTTCCGGTGAATCCGTTGGCGAAAGAAAATATTCATTTGTTTTACTGCATTGTACACAAAAAATTGTCTGTATAAAGTCAAAAAAAATTTTTGGTACCACCGAAAATAACGAAGTTATAGCCATATTTTGAAAATCGCATTTTCTTATTTTTTCAAGATAGCGTTGGAACGATGCGATATTCAAATTTTTTGTAAATGAATTATTAATATACGAAAAAATCTCTACTACTTTGTCCATTTAACCGACTTTCTATCTCCAATAATAACAAAGATACCCATACAGTCCAACGTCAAATGGGACACCCTGTATATTAGAAAATCTGTCCCCCTAAAAACAAAAATCGACCTGTTTAACAGTTTTTCCAAAAACTGAACAGAAATACTGAAAAACAGACTTGATCAGTTTATTTACATTAATTAACTAATACAAATTTGAATGTAATTTTCTCAGCGAGTTAGGCACCAATTTTAAAAATAACGGCACTGTTGTAAAGCTGGTTCCTTGTACTTTTTATTTTTATGCATGTTGACCCCTATTGCTGTTTGAAATTATTAAGTTGATATCAACCCCCAGTTAGGGGTTGAAAGTGGGTAATGGATAAATAGGTAAAAATCGTTCCCCGTTGAAACAAAAATCGACTTGTCCGAGCGTTTTTCCAAAAACTCAGGTTAAATACCGAAAACCGGGCTTGTGAAGTTTTCGTTAGACCACCCTGTATATGTATAGGATTTTTATTATACAGAATTTTCGTTTTAAGTACCTCTAAAATATGAAAAATGTCGCTTTTAGTACTTTTACAGTATTCACACATTTTTTCAATGAAATACAAAAAAATAACAATTCTTTCTTGTTTTTGGAAATTTCCTTAATAAAATAACTTCGTGTTTTTATGAAAATAATTTTGCGATGATTGATTTCTTTTTTCTTAAGACCACGTACAAAGCAAGGGTTCTGGATTATACCCCAAAAGATGAAGGAGATGCGAAACTCACTCCCGATTACAATTTGGCGCGAATTGAAGAAAATGCAGTAGGTTCCGCTGATATTGTTGTATTCCCAGAATATGGTTTAACTACCATAGGAGTTTTAGACAAACCCAACTTTAAAGAATATGCCATTGTAGTACCTGAAGCTGGAGAAACCGATTTTTGCGAGGAAAGTAAAGACGCATATAAAGTAACTATGTTGTAAATTTTAATTATTGCTTGAGTATAATTTGATTGTTTTAGATTCTTAATAAATTATCTTGCATTGCAAAAGAAAAAAATAAATATATTGTGGTAAATTTATTGGAAAAGGATAGTAAAAAAAGTGATGTCATTTATAACACCAACGTTGTGTTTGATAGAAAGGGACTTTTACTTGCCAAGTAAATCACTCAAATAATTAAATCAATTTTCAAATAATTTCAATTTTTAGATATCGAAAAATCAATCTATTTGGTGATGAAATAAATAAATTAACCGCAGGAACAGACTTAGTTACATTTAAAACCGATTTTGGTGTCCATTTTGGTTTATTCACTTGCTTCGATATACTTTTTAGAAAACCAGCCATTGAAATTTTAAATAAAGGTGTAACTGACATCATTTTCCCAACTGCTTGGTTTTCAGAAATTCCACATTTAACAGGTAAATATACTTAAGTAATATTAGATATTTGTTTAAACTTTTACAAATTTCAGCTCTTCAAGTTCAAGATGGATATGTTCAGAAAACAGGAGTAAATTTATTAGCATCAGGATATAATTTTCCCAAAAAAGGTTCCAGTGGAAGTGGCATTTACTTGGCTAACGGGCACAAAAATAATGTTATCAATACTTTGGAAGGTACTTATCCAGTAGAACTCGAAGTTCCCATTATTTCTAAACGAGAGGACACTCTAGCTTGCAGCGAGGTAATAATTCTAATAAATCATGCACTATAGCTACTCTTGTTTATACACATTTTTTAGACTAGACTAGACTCCCCTGGACAACGAGGTATTGGAACCCCAGCACTTATTGCAAACTTTTATACCGTCAATGATATTCATAATAATTACGACTCTTACGCTTTTGAAAAATTGAACCCTTCAGAAACCACACACACTTCGGAATTGTGTTCACCAGATAAAAAAATGTGTTGCAACTTTTATGCAAAACATCCAAATACATGGGAAGGGAAAAACATCACTTACGTGTAAGTTCAATACCAATAAACAAAAACTAAAAAAAAATAAATAAAAAAATCATTTAGGTTCGCAGCATACTCAAAAGTTGATAGAGGATGTTCTTTATTGTCTTGCAACACCACAGATACAAAATCTTGCGGAATCAGAGTTGAGAAAACAGATTCGATTGTTTTTGATGAGATTATTATTAAATCAACGCTTCCAGAGACCTATGTTATTCCCTCAACGCTTACTTATAAAATGTACCCACTTAACTACTACAAATATTGCTCTTCATCTTCAAACCATGAAATCAAGGGAAGAAGTTTGAGCGGATTGACTACTTTTGGAATTTACTCCATAAATAGTGCCACTACAATTACAAATACTGTAGCTATTTTAGTATTTTCTTGTATTGTGTCATTACACATTTTTAAGTGAAAATGTTTTGAATGACCATTTTTTAAAAATATACTCTTTCGTGAGTTTTATTTTTCATGATTTTTATAGAAAAAAAATAGAACAGGTGTTTTTATTAAAGTCCTTTATTTTTAAGTTACAGGGCATTAATTACTTTTTTCAGTTTGAAAATGATGTATTTTAAGAGAAATGTAAATATACCTACCTAACTTTTTGGTCTGTACACACCTTCCGATCTGACCAAATTACATCCGATCAGACCGGATCGTGTGGAGGGCCTATAATGTAAACATTAGTGCCTTTCCGTTACTGTACCTGAATTGTTCCTGGTGCCCTGGAGTGTTTCGTTTGGGCACCTCATTGGTTATTAATAACTGTTCACGCACCTCATTGGTTATAGGAGCACTCCAGGAGCTCCAGGAACAGTGCAGGCACAGTAATGGAAAGACACTTATGTTTACATTATAGGGCCTCCACACGATCCGGTTTAATCGGATGTAATTTGGTCAGATCGGAAGATGTGTGGAGACCAAATTATCAGGTCGTATGGTCGACATCTCCTTCCGAACAATTGAAATGCTTTATCCAATGGCCTCAATATTTTTGCAAATTTTGATGATTCAAGCCATGTGCAAGTACACTGCTCATTGCTCTGAAAATGGATGCCTTCCAGGTAATCGCCCTGAGTAGTCCAAAGGGTCCAGAGTAGCTCCTGACTACTCGAGTGTGTTCCAGGCGGATCGGAGTGAACTACTCTGAAGCTCTATATTTTACCTCGTCCCCGTCTTCTCGAGTACCTAACTAATTTTTAGCGTGAACAACTCCAGTAGAGTGGAGATTCTGATTCGCGCTCTTCATTGGTTATAGTTCAGATTTTGTGGTTATGTGAACAGAGCAGAGTCCTTATGTGTTCCAACTCCGAAATGTCGGTACCGAACACACATACATTTTGATCGTATTCGCGATTTTAGGAAAGAGCTCTCTCTCTGTCGGCTAATTTTTGAAACTGTGACGCTAGTATAAAACGTCAGTAGTAACTTTGCCTATTTTGAATAAATAATGATTTTAAGTAAAAATTAGAAGAATATTTATTAAAAACTTTGTAAAGAAACACTTAGGATGATTTTATTCCGTATTCGTACATAGAAACATGTAGGTTCGATACTGGCTTCGATAGTTCATTAATTTGCTACAGAGGACCAACAGCGCCATCTATTGGTAGTTAAAATTGGCAATAACGTACGGTCACGTTCCCGATGGAACGCATGTACGGTATTTTAGCCCTTTTCATTAGTAATAAACTGATTTATATAACAAGTTAAATTTTTATTAAACAAACAATTAAAACTCTTCACCAACGATCAGCTGATTCCCCGATTGTGGCGCCGCTTAAAGGTGGTTAAAATCGCGAATAGATACAGACATCTCAATTTCAATATTTGAACATCCTGTATAATGCAGTTATATAGGCAACCAAATACTCTTCAAAAAAACATTTATTTTCTAATTTTCAGAAATTAAAAAAAATAATTTCCTTGAAATTTTACTGGTGTGAGTCAATTACAAATTTATTTAAATGGAATTATAAATTTTTAGACTTTTTGTTGTACTTCACCTAAATCATCAAACTTCAACCTCAAAAATTCCCAAGAAATGTTGCAAACTCAACAAAATTAATCAATTTCCATCAGAAACAAAAATTCGGACCTCTTTGGGTTAAAAATACACAAAATCATCAAGTTATATCTCAATCATGTCTTGCAATCATTGTACAACAAAATTTAATTTCTTTCACAAAGAGGTGAACGATACAAACATCAAATCGAGTTTGTATTAATGTTTATATTATTTATAGCTTGGTTGTTCAAATTGTGGATTGTCTTTCTGCAACAAATGCTTGAAACAAAAGTCCAAAATACCTAATAAAGGTGGCAGCGAGCATAATGTATGTCGTGCATGCTTTTTAAAACTATCCGCTGGATCGAGCACTAGTAATGATAATATTATTTATCCCCCAGAAGCCTATCTAAAGTAAATAATAGCTTGTACTTTAATTTTTTTATCTTCTTCGATATGACAGCAATTAAAAATTATATTTTACTTACCTAAAAAATTTTTTAGGAGATTGGAAGCCTTGGAGAATCCAGTGGCACCACCAATTACAATTTATAAAAGCGATCCAAAATTAGTTAATTTACGAGCAGGTTTATCACAAGCTGACCTAAAATTATTAGAACGCTTGGAAAGATTAAAAAATGAAGGAAAACCTCCCACACCTTCTGAAAGTGAAATTCGGAGACGATTAGCCAATTTAAAGGGCGAAAATAATTACGTTGAACAACCTACAAAGATGGTAAATATTATATCAATTGCTTTAAACTATTAAACTTCCAAAAGTATTATTTGCCTGAAATGAGTGATTTATTAATTCATTGGTTATTATTTAGGTAACGAAAGATCTACGAACTGATCAAGAAAAAGCAGATTCATTACTCGATCAATTTATGACAGAACGTGATATTGAATTGGCACACAATCCTCAAGAGGAAATTGAAGTTCGTTTAGCAACATTACGTGAAAAAGGAGTGCGACCAAATGAAGGGCCTTTTATCAAAAATTTACATGATTCTTCATCGAACTCTGAGGAGGAAATTGATAAAATTACAAGAAAGGTAAAAGAATTTCTTGCTAAAAAATTGGAGTCTGCAAAAGTAAAATATCCCAGTTCTGCTCTGGTTTGATGATAATTTATACCCATAATGAATAAATGTAGCATAATTATTCGTTTTAGATCATGGATGAAGTGGCATTGGATGAAACTTGTCCCATACAAGTAAGCGGTGCAGAGGCTATGGAAGAAAGCACTGAAGACGAATTACCCTGGTGTGTTTTATGCAACAACGATGCAGTGTACCGCTGCCTGGACTGCAGCAATGATTTATATTGTGGTGAATGCAATATAGAAGTGCATAGAAACTGGGGTGAAAACGATCACAAAATAATTCCTTTCAAACGAAAACTATAAAACAATAAATGAGAAATTTACATAATTGTATAAAAAATAAAAAGTACAAAAAAATATTTAGAGTTAAAATATAAATGTTTAATAGAATACTTTTTAAAAAAATATAAAACTTCTAATACCTAATTGCGCTTTTTAATTATTCATCACACATAAATAGATTTTCTTATAAACTAACATTTCTTGTTTAATAAACAAACTGTACACTTTTAAAAAATAATCACAGATTAATAAGTCTTAAATTTACTTCTAAAATATTGATCTACTTTTTTTGGTAAATCAATTATAAATTGAAAACCTGTTCCACATTGTTTAGCTATCTTCATTATTTCAAAATCACTGAAGTTGCCTATTTTATTATCAGCAATAGTTAATTTTTCATGCGATATTTTATGAATATCTGTACAGTCTATTATTAAATAGCATGAAATTAACAATTCACGGTAATTAAAAGTGCATATAGCCCTACAAAAAAGATTATTTATTATTGCCATATTCATAAAATGTATTATTTACCTTAAATCCTTATCCATGCTTACTCCATAAGGCTCTTCAAGGCTCAGGAATTTTATGGCCAACGAATTAAGGTTTTTGCATTGCAAACTTATGTAATCAAGCAGTGTAAAAATTGAAAAATTTTCACCCACGGATGAAGTTAATACCTTCTTTTCAAGTTTTTCCAAAAATATTTTTATGAGGAATATAAAAAGACCCTCCGTTTCTTCTAAAAATTTAAAAAAAATTAGTAATTAATTAAATTGGGTTCTTTAAACTCACCATTCGTAAAAGATACCACAAAAATATTACCGATTACTTCAGCCTCGCAATCAACATCAGCTGTAACTTGAAGCATATTACAGAAAGTTTTTATTTGAAATCGATTTTCCACGCAAGTAATTTCATTAAATGATTTTTTATTTCTAAAACATAAATTAGAATTTGGTAAAACCTTAAATAAACAGAACCATTAATAATCATTACATTCAGTGTCGGACTTAATAATAATTTAATAACTTTAGAACGATGCAAGATTTTTCAAAAATTCTTTATGAATCATGAACAGCAATTCAATAGGTATTTAAAATCAAATTTTTCAATATTTTGTAATTACTCAGTGGCGTACTATTCGTTTTTTTGCACCGTAACTCATAAAAAATCAATTTTAATCTTAAATTATTTTGGAAAAACTTTAATAACTTTAGAACGGTGCAAGATTTTTCAAAAATTCTTTATGCACCATGAACTGCAATTCAATAGGTAATTAAAATCACATTTTTCAAAATTTTGTAATTACTCAGTGGCGTACTATGTCGTTTTTTTTGCACCGTAACTCAAAAAAAATCAATTTTAATCTTAAATTATTTTGGAAAATCTTTAATAACTTTAGAACGGTGCAAGATTTTTCAAAAAAATTTTAGGCATCATGAACTGCAATTCAATAGGTAATTAAAATCACATTTTTCATAATTTTGTAATTACTCAGTGGCGTACTATGTCGTTTTTTTGCACCGAAACTCATAAAAAATCAATTTTAATCTTAAATTATTTTGGACACTGATTATATTGCTTTTCCCAGTTGATTAATTTGTGTAAAATTTTATATTATTTTTACGCAGAAAAGCAACTTTTAAAATTAAAAGATCTACTTACAACTTAACATGTTCCAGTACCCGCTCATAAATACTAGCTTCTTCCAAATTAAAACTACACTTTGGATTCTCCTTTTCATCAATAGCATTCCTTATTTCTTTCTTCATACGTGAAATAAAATCTGTTGTTGCTGATAGAAAATCTATGCTTGGTATTTCAATGTCTATTTCATTATCTAATTCTTTAGCAAAATCGCTATTTAAAAATTCTTTAGCATAACTCATCTGGTCCTCTACACTTAACGCATCATACATAGGAAAGAAGGAATCAGAATGAACATCCAAATTAAATAGATTTTTTTGACCTACTGAGTTATTGCTTGCTACTGCTCGTTCCAATTGGTTTTGTTCTAAAGCGTGATCTTCAATAATTTCCTGAGTATCAGAAATACACTCATCAACATTACTTTTAACAATTTTATCAGAAACAAATGATTTTTTGAAATGGCTCGTTATCGTTTCAGATTCCTCTTTTTGGCAATTTTCAATATGTAAAGGTTTGGATTTATTAATTTTTGGTGGTCTTCTTAAAATTTTATCCTTCTGTTTTATCTCAATAGAAGATTCTTGATCAATTGCTGCCTTTTCGACAACTTGGTTTTGTAAACTTTTGGATTTAACTATTTTTGGTGGAGATTCTTGATTTGCTTGATCATCAATAATTTCCTGAGTATCAAAAATACACTCATCAGGATTACTTTTAGTCATTTTATCTGAAATAAATGATTTTTTGAAATGGCTAGTATCAGATTCCTCTTTTTGGCAATTTTCAATATGTAAAGATTGGGATTTATTAATTTTTGGTGGTGTCCTAAAAATTTTGTCAACCCGTTTTATCTCAATAGAAGATTCTTGATTAATTGCTTCTTTGGATTTAACAATTTTTAGTGGAGATTCTTGATTTGCTTCTAATATCTCTTTATTTTGATCATTTTCAATGAGTAATATAGATTTACGAATATTTCGTGGATCTCTTGCTTGAATTGATACTAAATCTTCATGAATTATGTTATCATCATTAATTTTTTTCTCGCAAGTATAATTTTTTAATGACGTTGTATTCTTACATTTCATTTCGCTTGCACTAATATAATTAGTACCCACTGAATTATTTAAAATATTTAACCCAGAACTATCGATATCAAAAGAGTTTCCACTGCTTGAAAGTACCAATAAATTAGGATCAATTAAAGCGCTTTCGACACATTCACCGTACAAAATTTTAGAAAAGTCTGATTTTGGTGTATTTTTTTTATTACTGTTTTGCAAATCCATGGAAAAGTGTGAGTTTTCTTGAAAATCATTTAACTTCATGCTAATATCACCTTCAGACATTTCACAATTCGATAAATTTATTAAACCCAATGAATCATCTTGACGGTTATTTCTTTCCACAAAGTTGTTTTTAAAATCCAACATTTTTTTCGTTGGAGATTTCAGAGCTTTTAAATTCTGCAAAAATGAAGTTGATGATTTTTCAGGTGATTTAACTAAAATCATTGGAGCTATTTCCGTGTTACATGTTTTAGTGTCATTTAAATGAATAGGTGTTTCGGGTACAAAGGAACAATCTTCATCATATTCATCGGTTTTATAAGTAGCTTCATCGCCCTTTTTCTTGATAAATGGTGATTTTTGATGGATTACGCAGCCTTCCTCACATCTTTTTGAATGTGAATTCATATGTTTACAAGTTTGTGACGGAATAGATTCGGGTTTGGTACAAATTATTTTCATTCCTGGAAGACTTGTTCTTGTAAAATCTAGATTTACATAACTTCGGTCCGTAGTATCATCTACATCTTCGAGATTTTTTACATCTTGAACACCATTATCTACTTCTAATTTCTTTTTACATAAGTTTACGGATGAAGTTTTTGGTAGTGTGGAAGTAAAGTCCATATTTTGAGTTTCGTCATCATCATTGATATTCAGAGGTTGTTGGCAAGTAATATCCAAACTCATATCACATGTATAAGATGATTTATTTATTTGGTTTTTATTTGATAGAGGTTCCATATTTTGCACTATTATTTTGGAAGGTACTGCACAAGTCATTTCCATATTTTTGGTTCCGTCATCATCATAGATGTTCAGAGGTGATTTATTAGTCCGAACTTTATTTCTTAGTAAATCTGTATTTGGTGCTTGACAAGTAAATTCCATATTTTGAGTTTTGTCATCATCATAGATATTCAGAGGTGGTTGGCAAGTAATATCCAAACTCATATCACCTGTATAAAGTGATTTATTTGTTTGGTCTTTATTTGATAGTGGTTCCATATTTTGCAGTATTATTTTGGAAGGAACTGCACAAGTAAATTCCATTTTTTGGGTTCCATCATCATCATAGATGTTAAAAGGTGATTTGTTAGTTCTAACTTTATTTGATAGTGAATCTATATTTGGTGCTTGACAAGTAAACTCCATATTTTGAGTTTTATCATCATTGATATTCAGATGTGATTGGCAAGTAATATCCAAACTCATATCACCTGTATAAAGTGATTTATTTGTTTGGTCTTTATTTGATAGTGGTTCCATATTTTGCAGTATTATTTTGGAAGGAACTGCACAAGTAAATTCCATTTTTTGGGTTCCATCATCATCATAGATGTTAAAAGGTGATTTGTTAGTTCTAACTTTATTTGATAGTGAATCTATATTTGGTGCTTGACAAGTAAACTCCATATTTTGAGTTTTATCATCATTGATATTCAGATGTGATTGGCAAGTAATATCCAAACTCATATCACCTGTATAAAGTGATTTATTTGTTTGGTCTTTAGTTGATAGTAGTTCCATATTTTGCAATATTATTTTGGAAGGTACTGCACGAGTAAATTCCATATTTTTGGTTCCATCATCATCATAGATGTTCAGAGGCGATTTATTAGTTCGAACTTTATTTTTAAGTAAATCTGTATTAGGTGCTTGACAAGTAAATTCCATATTTTGAGTTTCCTCATCATCATTGATATTTAGAGGTGGTTGACAAGTAATATTCAAACCTGTATAAGCTGATTTATTTGTTTGGTCTTTATTTGACAGTGGTTCCATATTTTGCAGTATTATTTTGGAAGGAACTGCACAAGTAAATTCCATTTTTTGGGTTCCATCATCATCATAGATGTTAAAAGGTGATTTGTTAGTTCTAACTTTATTTGATAGTGAATCTATATTTGGTGCTTGACAAGTAAACTCCATATTTTGAGTTTTATCATCATTGATATTCAGATGTGATTGGCAAGTAATATCCAAACTCATATCACATGTATATGGTGATTTACTTTTTTGGTTTTTATTTGATAGTGATGCCATATTTTGCATTTTTAAAGTATTATCTTGCGCTATTATTTTGGAAGGTACTGCACAAGTAAATTCCATATTTTGGGTTCCGTCATCATCATCATAGATGTTCAGAGGTGATTTGTTAGTTCGAACATTATTTGATAGTGAATCTATATTTTGTGCCAGACAAGTAATATCCATATTAGATTCACCATAATCTTGATTAAAAATTATTGTTCGTCTCTTTTTGTTACCAGGAAATAAATTTTCTTCTTCCAATTCACAAATATTGGAAAGTGCAAAATTTGGGTTATTTTCTTTAAATTCTGAATTATTTACTCCAAAATTGTTTGTTTTTGTTTGAATTTTTTCAATTTCACTAAAAATTCCTTTAAGTTGAGATTTCTCCCCAACATCTTTTGGCATAAATGATTGTTGATTGTTTTCTTTATCCCTTCCTACACCTTGAAACAAAACCGATTTTTTTGTAATATTAAATAAATTGGTTTGAGCTAGTAGAAGCTTTTTACTCGTTTCATTGCCAGTAGCAAGTAATTTCGTATTATCTAAATTATTTTTATTGGTTTTCTCAAAATGATCTGTAATAGTCGTATGCTTAGTTTCAACTTGTGATGGATTTAAATTCATCGCTCCTGATTTGTTAAAACATGGTTCTTCTATTTTATCCTTTTCTAGAATTAAATTAAAAAACAAAAATTTATTTTACGGTTCTTTCCCAGTTAACATGTAATGTTTCGTTACGTATTTTAAACGTTTCATTGCAACATTAATGCAACGTTGCATTGAAACATTGAAAAAATGTTATTCAGTAAACATGTAATGTTAAGTTACATATTTGAAACGTTTCATTGCAACATTAATGCAACGTTGCAATGAAACATTGAAAAAATGTTATTCAGTAAACATGTAATGTTACGTTACATATTCGAAACGTTTCATTGCAACATTAATGCAACGTTGCAATGAAACACTCTAAAAAACATACAGGGTGTCTCACTTTTTTTCCAGCAAAAATTTTTTTTAGATAGTAAATGTCATTCTGAACAAAATTTTTCCTGTGAACTATTATGTTTTTTCGACTCCTTAAAAAGTTACAGCAATTTTAAAATTTCATAAATACACAGTGCGGACATAAAGTAAATCCGGTATAACCGGAAGTTCGACAAAATCAAAAATACCTTTATTAGAAAGTTCGCAATTAAATTCCTAGGTAGAAAAATTTTCAGAATCAAAAACATAACCGTTCAAAAGTTAGCAGGGAGGGGGATTTACTTTATGTCCGCACGGTATAATGATTTTTGTGGGACACCCTGTATACATTTTATTTAATTTTAATTTTTTTTATTTAAATCAAGTATGCTTTGGATTTTGTATATCTTTAAGCCAATAAGACTTATTTTAAAAACAGCCAATAATGTTCAAAAATTTCAATATGGCAAAGAAAAAATCTAAATAATAATTGATTTAAAAAAAAATATAACAAGAAAAAAATTTGTACAGGGTGTCCACAAAAATCATGAAAATTTATCAATTTTAAAATTACTCTAACTTTTTAAGGAGTCGAAAAAACATAATAGTTCATAGGAAATTTTTTGTTCAGAATGACATTTACTATCTAAAAAAAAGTGAGACACCCTGTAGAATGGAGAAAATCAAAGCTACCCCACAATTTTCCCGCTAGAGGCACTTTTGAGCACAATTTGACTGGACTATAATTAGTTTTTATCAAAAACTTACCATCTAAGTAAACCTTAAGACTTCCCTCACATACTTCAGTTTCGGAATCATCATCAGGTTCAATTTCACCAATTGTAGTATCGTTTAGATCAGATAACCGAATCACCTTTCCAACTTTCGAAGTAAAAATTGAACGAATCTCGTTTTTACAATAACTATTCTCCAATACAACTTTCTTGGGAGCTATTTCAAATAAATCATTAGTATCATTACCATAATTATTTTGATAAGATTTAGATAATTCCACTTGTTTTGTATAGTTAAAAGTACTACAATTATCAGTAATAACACCAGACTCTTCTGATTTTTCAATTGCTTCTTCGTAAGTGTTATCCCAGATTGTGTTATTATCTTCGGTGGTGAACGGCCTTAAAATTGAAGTATTAGGAAAATATTTGCACGCAAGGTTATGGACTTACTTTACGAAGTTACTACTGAAGCGTACACGACGAGTAGCCGGTTCAGTTTCTTCTACTTTCTCAGAATCCAAAAGTAGATCACCCAAAGTAGTTCGAGGCTTCTCGGGTTTCAATATCTATTAATACAAAACAGTGCATATAATTATTTATTACAAAATATAAATTTTTAGCTTAAAATTATTTTAAAATTAATGTCAACTCTGTAAGGTATATTAAAACTAGTTTATTTACCGAGTTTCGCTTTTTCGCTCTTTTATCCATTTTAGGTACCTACTAATGCACATTCGATTAAAACTTAATACTCTACTAATCAAAAAATAAAAAATTTTCTGCAAAAACTCCAAAATGCTTCAGTTATTTTTTGTAACCGTCGCCGAGAACAAAAGTAGACCACAGAAGCACAGAATAATAAACCAAACAAACGACAATAGCTGCTTTCGTTTTAAATACATAAAAAATCTAAAAAAATAAAATATTTGTAAAATCGTTGGGTTTAGTACCTCTTATATCAAATAATTAAAAAATAAACTTACAAAATTGTAAGATAGCTAAAAAGTGTTGAAAACGATGTGGTTGGTTGCCTATAAAAAAGTTCTGTGGTCATTGCCCTTTTATTTGTTGTTTGTGCGCATGCGCATAAACAGAAATCGGCATCTCACGAATCTACACAAGAATCGAGTTAAAAAGCGATCATTTGCCGTTTCCATTTTTCTACGACCGGTTTCTTTATCAACCACTGCCATTATAAAATCACTACACATCTAGTCAAAGTAATTTATAAGAACAAGCCAGTGAGTTAACTATAATTAACAAATACAAGATGAGTTTTGATAAATGTAGCGTTATTATTTTGGACGTCGCCGGCACAACTTGCCCAATCTCATTCATAACGGTAAGACCTTTAATAATGATTTATGACCTTCTCTTGCCGAAAATATGAATGGTTATTACTAGGATTACTTAGGATTAACTTATTTAACGTGTTATGGATTAAGTTACTATTCTTTGTTGAATAATAAAAGCGTTGCTAAAATTTGCAAATGGCGTGCGCCGTTGCAGAAATTCGTCCATTTTACCGGTGTTTATACTTCGCGTTTGTAACAAATTGCTTTACTCTTAAGACCTATTACAACGCATTTTTTTATCGATTTTATGTTCTAAAAGGATGTTCTTTAAATTAAAAAACGTTTAATTCAACCAGTGGTCGACCTTGGTAAGTACAGTTGCGCAAAATTTACCGGATTTATTCAAATTTTTTTATATTTATGTACGTCAGTTTATTATTATTATAAAAACTACCCGATTTATTTTTTAATCCAATCATACTAATTTACAAATAATTTGTAGTTATAATTACAGTTATGTTTTAAATTCTCATAACAAGATTTTTTAAAGTTCCATTGTAAAATGTAAATACTAGGTGATATTAATAATCAGACAATTACGGAACTCTATAAACTACTATAAACCCATTACATCAAAAATTCAATAATAAAATACACTTCTTTGGGGGGATCTAGGCCCCCTTACACTCCCCCCCACCCCTGGATGCTCCCCTGTTTCTATTCACATTAAAATTTATGGGGTGTTTGGTTTATGCAAAAAGTACCTTAGAAAAGCACTATTAATTAGTGACTAAGGGTTGCCAACATGGTCATTTTGGGTTCAATCTTCCAGCTACAAATTACTACGTTTATCTCGAGCAACCAGGTTAAATTCGGCTTGGTTTGACATCTACCGTTTAAAATACATGTAAAAGGTCACCCGAATTCAAGCTGGCTTGACCTGCTCGAGCTAAACGTAGTTATGTATCACACTTACAGTAATATTCTGGACAAATAGAGTAAAATTGGTTTTGTTCTTTATTTTCTCCTATAGAACTAAAAAGAGAAGAAAGTGAATTGATCGAGCAAATTAGTCAAATCTTGATAAAAAGAGCATAACTACTTGTTATGTTCCTTTTACCAAAAGGACGTTATCAGGTTTTGGGAGCATCGATGAAACTTATACCACATATAAATAAGAAATAAATATATAATAGTGTAAAAAAATTTCGCTCGTTAGGAGACCGCCTTCTCCAAAAAACCCAATTGAAATTAATTAATTTTTGCACAATTAGACAACGATGCTAGTGTTTTCCTCGGTGTTTCTAACAAAGTAGTTTGGTTGCCTATGCCATTTATTTACTATGATTTATTGACTTTAATGGGGTAATTCTGAACAAAAAATGTTAGCCGTAACAGCGATGTTAAATTTGACAGTCACCCCGATGTCAAAAAAACGCTATTCTGGAAACTTTAGTGTAACTTAACGACAATATAAAATAACATTTTCGGTATTAAAATGCATTGTACATTTATATAATGTATAATTTTGATCAATTATACATTAATGTATTATTATTACTTTGCTGTATGTTATTTTAACATCGAAAATTTTATTTTAAATAACCGTTAAGTTTCAGTAAAGTTTACAAAATTGCGTTTTTTTTTGACATCAGGGTGACTGTCAAATTTAACATCGCTGTTACGGCTAACATTTTTGTTCAGAATCACCCCATTATAGTATAAAAATTATACAATTCATAATTCATTTATTATTCATAGTTAGCACAAATATCTATCTTATAATACAAACTTTAAATTTACAATTGTAAGCTTATTACAAAATATTATAGGCATTTTTTTAAGAATAATAAATTGTTTAAAGACACCTAAGTGATTAACACTTGTATGTGTCTATGAGATTGCAGTAGGATATTATTTTTATTAAATACATATTTGTTATGACTTGATTAGAAATTAATTTTTAAGTATTTATTTTATTCAAATAAACCTATAATTTAAGAATATACAGGGTGATTCACATTTATGTTAAAATCTCTCGGGTGGTGATTCCTTAGATAAAAATAAGAAAAAAAGTTTATATAAACATACGTCCGATTCCGCTTCCTAAGAGAGTTACAGGTCTTTAATGGTGCTGACAGAGAACAGGTTTTTGGCCATTTATTTCAGAATGGATACTAGTAAAGCATTCAACTATTAATACGCATTGGACTCACATCCATGATTTTTTTGAATTTTTTTTATTGATTCTAAGTGGTATTTTAAGAGATCGTTGGTGGTAAAAACAATGGTAACTTTTTTAGTACTGCATTTTTATGAGATTTTTTTTCAGAATATCATTCTGTAATCAAATTTACACAAAAATGGTGCTCTTATACAAATTCGATAGAATGAGCCATTTAAGAGAAAAGCGTGTCTAAAGATGTGCTTGCCAGGATTGTTGTCATGGTTACCATACTAAATTTTTTTGTAGACCTATTGTTTTACCAAAATTATTCCAAACGTTACATACAAACCTTTTTTCATAAATTATGGAATAATTTTGGTAAAATAATAGGCCTACAAAAATGTTAAGTATGGTAACCATGACAACTGTCTTGGAAAGCACATCTTTAGATGCACTTTTCTTTTAAACGGCTCATTCTATCGAATTTGTATAAGAGCACCATTTTTGTGTAAATTTGATTACAGAATGATATTCTGAAAAAATCTCATAAAAATGCAGTACTAAAAAAGTTACCATTGTTTTTACCACCAACGATCTCTTAAAATACCACTTAGAACCAATAAAAAAATTTCAAAAAAATCATGGACGTGAGTCCAATGCATATTAAGAGTTATGCCAAATTTGAATACTTTACTAGTATCCATTCTGAAATAAATGGCCAAAAACCTGTTCTCTGTCAGCACCTTTGAAGAGCTGTAACTCTCTTAGGAAGCGGAATCGGACATATGTTTATATGAACTTTTTTTTTCTTATTTTTATCTAAGGAATCATCACCCGAGAGATTTTAACATAAATGTGAATCACCCTGTATTTTTTACAATTAAACAATTTTTACACAGTTGTCGTTTTTTTGCAATTTTTAAAATATTTGATAAAAAATGACTTCCAGTTCCCTGGATCTCTGAAACTTTTACTGTAAATTCAATGGTTACAGTTTTAATAGTTGTAATAAGATTCGTAATATTACGGGGTTAATTAAAAATAAAATATCTTTTACAGGTTATCGTAAGACTTTATTGCACAATCAGGCAACATTGAAATTTTTACCTCTCAAACGAAACGTCCAAATTAAATGCACAATTATTAGTAAAAAGTAGAACTGATAAGGGACTTCGATGGTGGGAATGGGCTTGTAAATTCTTTCTATTTTTGTAGGACACACCTTCTGGCACTTCTAAGCACCTCCTATCAATTAGGCAAGATACTATTTACGACATTCAGCAAGTTATTTCTCCTTTGCTAGAATATTTCATTCCAGTATGTTACAGTTTTAGATGTTTTTATAAATAAACTTATGAACGCAAGCAATGTGTGCGCATGACAATAACACCCAATGTGGGAAACATTTCAAACCTTCGTAAAGCGCGTACATATTTGTTAACCCAGGCATTACTTCTTGTTTGTAACAGTAACCATTGTCCTAAAGTGCCTTATAATAAAGGTAATTTATATCTACAATCAAGTTAATCCTTTTGGCAATTGCATTCAATTATTAACATAGGTTCCACAAGGAAAACACCTTATTAGTTTTAACTTTCATTTGCTTTCAATTTAAACGTAACTGAAAGTACTTGTCAAAATTTGAATTTTAAAATCCGCTGTTGTCGTGTTAATAAATATTTTTTTAAATAATGTAAAATCTCATAAATGTATTTATAATTCATATTTATTGAAGAAATTGGAAATATAATTAATATTGGGGGTATTTTAGTTAATTTTTGTAGGTTTAACTTATTTTTGATGTTTGCCCAAAAACACCCAGGAAAACGATAAGGTCCTTTCAGTCATTTGCTCGAGCAAATTATTTTCTTCTCTTTTTAGATCCATTGTCCATTGTGGGAAATATGACTTGATCGAGCAAAGTCGATAAATAGAACAGAACCAGCAATCGAGTCTTTTGTCTTACTTCTCTCTCAACAAAGTGTACACTGAACTAGGGTGACCAGGTCTCTAGTTTTCATCTACAGCCTTCGGGTTTTGTACTCCAATTTTTGGGCTCCGGTTTTTGAAGCAATTTCTCTAGTTTTAGGGTTTTTTTGGGTTTTGAGATTCAGAACATGCATAACAAGTATCACATTAGTGACTAACTTTTTTTATAATTTGATAGGAGGAATCTGTGATTTTTTTGTAATAGAATGTTATTTATTTTTATCTATTGACATTGTTATTTGTTTGCTTGTTTTGCAAGAATTCTTTATACCGAAAATTAAATTGTATTTCCCCCTTTTTTTGTTTTTTTTTTTTGTCATTTGGGTGCCACATAACATTGAAATGTTAAGAGGAGGTTTCAACCAGGGATTCTAACCGAACTGTTTTATTACCTGAAATTCGGTTAAAACCGTTTTATTTTAACTAACCGTAACAGAAACCGTTTTTAGAAATTTTTAAAAACATATACCAGTTCTTAACTGATTTTTAACTGTTTTTTTCAGTTAACCGAAACAGTTCTTGGAAATTTTTAAAAACCGAAACCATTTTTTGAAATTTTTAAAAAGCATAAACAAAACTGTTTTTAGTAAAAATTATTAACCGAAACCGTTTCGAAATTTTAAACGGTTAGAATCCCTGAACCTTTCTAACCTAACTGTCAAAATTTTTAAAAAGTCACTCATATAGCCTGATTAAAAAATTCATGAAGCTTTCATTAAAATTTCCAAAAACCCAAAGATTTATTGGATCAGCGGGTAATTTCAAGGTTTTTTAAAATTATGAAAATTACAGGAAGTTTAATGATAAACTTTTTAATTTGATTATGAGGACGTTTTTTTTAAATAAACCACACATACTAGGAATTTTTAGATTCCGCTCGCCCTCTGGTGGCAAAAATATGAACTTCCATATTGGGTACTTCCTCTTTTGATTTAACGCATTGGTACATGTTTTTTGAGCTTTACTGAAACTGATAATAAATCTATTTGAGTTTTGTTGAATATGTAGTTGTAAGGTACAAGAATGCATTTTTGACAATGACAAGTACTGAACATCCTCCATTTATAGCGCCATCTATATTTAGTTAAAATTCCAAAAACTTAAAAATATTGACAGAGGGAAAGGTTGAAGCCTCATTAATAATTTCCTACAGCTGAGTGCCTTAAGGGGGATACTAAATTACTGGTGTCATTCTGAAACACTAGATGGCGCTAAGATAAAATATTTAAAAAAGTGGTATTTTTTTTAATTTTCATCATCTTGGCATTGTCTCCAAATAAATGGGAGTAAACGAAGGCGTAGGTGGATGTTCTGACTTATTGTTATAGTTAATTGGTACAGTGGATTAACAAAGATTCGTATCAATAAGCTTTTATTTTATTCAATACAAACACGCACGATGATTATTGTTACAATTATTAATAATGACATCAGTCTATTTATTTATTATTTTATCTCGTTGCCTAGCTTACGGTTGCTGTCAATCCTCAACACTCCCCCTGAACGCAAGTCCACTCGAAGTTCTAAATGCGACTTGCTTCTCTTTATTGACGGCCTTGGTGAGGTAGTCAGCCACCATTTTATTGGTTTCTAAATGGTTTATTTGGACATCATTGGTGGCAACCTTTTCCTTTACGAAATGAAATTTGATGTCTATGTGTTTTGTTCTTTGCTTGATAGCCTCTGATTCAGATAAGCAAATTGCTGATTTGTTGTCACAGAAAACTGGTGTTGGCTTTATTTTTTCTGGTAATACCTCCCTCAGTAGGTTTTTAACCCACGTTAATTCTTGCACGGCCTCGGCGAGCGCCATGTACTCTGCTTCTGCCGTAGAAAGCGCGACAGTCTTCTGGAGTCGACTTTTCCAACAGATGGCTCCATTTTGGAGCGTTAATATGTAGCCTGTCACTGAGTGACGAGTAGACGGGTCATTACCCCAGTCGGCATCAGAGTAGACATTCAAATCAAGGTCTTGATTTATTTTGTACGTTAAATTGATTTGTGTAGTTCCTTTAAGATATCTGTAAATTCTTTTTACTGCATTTAGATGTGTTGCCAGTGGTTTCTTGGCAAATCTGCTCATGTACGTGGTTGCGTACGTGATGTCTGGTCTGGTTACACAGGAGACGTACATTAGACATCCTACCATTTCTTGGTACAATCTTGTGTCTACTTCTTCTTCGTTTTCTTCTTCGAATTTGGTTCCAATTGACATTGGTGTCTTTACTGGATTACATTCTGATAGTCCAAATCGTTCTAATATCGCATTTATATACTCAGTTTGGTCTAAACTGATTGTTCCTCTTTTTGGATTCTGTTTGATTCTTATTCCAAGGAATTTATCAGCAGTTCCTAGATCTTTGATTTTGAATGATTTTATTAGTGTTAACTTACAGTTTTGAATGTAGTCTTCATTCTTGCAGAAAATGAGAATATCGTCTACGTAGATCACAATGATGATTATCTCGTCTTTGATGGTTTGATGATACAAACATGGGTCGGATTTGCTTCGATTGTAGCCCATTTTGATCAATTCATCGTTCAATTTCCGGTTCCATTCTCTCCCCCCTTGCTTCAGACCATAGATGGGTTTCAGGAGTTTGCATACTTTTTGTGGTTCATCTTGGTTCACAAACCCTTCGGGCTGATGCATGTATATTTCATCGTGCAAATTCCCTTGCAAATATGCGGTCTCAACATCCATTTGGTGTATTTTCATTCCTAGTTTTGCCGAGAGAGCGAATAGTACTCTTATTGTTTCATGTCTTATGACTGGAGAGTATGTTTCTGTATAATTTATCCCTTTGATTTGTGAATATCCTTTAGCAACTAGTCTTGCCTTAAATTTGTCTGTCTTTCGTTTGTAGACCCATTTGCAGTTTAATATTTTAATATCTTTAGGCTTGTCTACCAATATCCAAGTTTGATTATTATATAGGGCTTTGATTTCGTTTTTCATTGCTTCTTGCCATTCGTTCTTTTCCTCTCCTTTTGATGCTTCTTGAAACGTATGTGGTTCTTCCATTACGGCATTACAATAGTAATCATTCCATTGCTTTGGGCATGGTTTTCTTTCTGATTTTCTTGATGCTGCTTCTGGTGTTTGCGTTTCATCTTGGTCATCACTCGGGTTGTACTCCGAATCGTTGCTTTCGCCTTGTTGATTTTCTTCTTCTTCAAGAAATTTGCTGAATGATGTTTCCGGTTGGGATTCATTTTTATCCTGTTCAATTTCTTCCTGAACGGATTCTTTTTTATCTTGAGGTGTTTCAACTTTAGGCGGCAATAAATTAAATTCAATGATGTTATATGGTTCGTTGTTTGTCATTTTATCCTCATGAAATTCTCCTTCTATGAATTTAACATCTCGGCTAATGACGATACGTTTTTCTTTCTCCATCCAGATCCGGTACGCTTTATTTTCGTCGCTATACCCAACAAATTTACCAAGTTCGGACTTTGCTTCCATTTTAGTTCTATTTGGTCGTTTGTTTAATACGTACGCCTTTGATCCAAACGTTTTCAAGTGAGTAACGACTGGTTTCCTCCCTAGCCATATTTCGTACGGTGTTTTCGGACAAGTGCTTCTCGAGACGCATCTGTTTCGGATATAATTTGCTGTTGATGCAGCTTCAGCCCAGAAACTGGCTTGGCATTTTGATTTGATCAACATGCATCTGGCCATTTCCATTAGTGTACGATTTTTACGCTCAGCTATACCATTTTGCTGTGGCGTATAGGTAGCTGTTAGTCTTCTTTGTATGCCATGTTTTGTCAAATAGTCATTCATTTTCGTATTGACGAATTCTAGACCATTATCAGACTGTAAGTACATTAATTTCTTGCCTGTTACTACTTCAGCCATTTTGTGGTACGCTACGAAGGCGTCATACACATCTGATTTTTGTTTCAGCATTTTTACAACTGTGTACCTCGAGTATTCATCGGTGAATGTTGCCATGTAACGAGCTCCTCCGTTTGACATTACGGGAATTGGTCCACATAAATCAGTGTGAACGATCTCTAGAAGTTCGTTTGCTTTATTCAATGATGACTTAGGAAATTCTTTTCGTGTCATTTTTCCTTGAATGCATATTTCACAGTCTTTGTCAGTTTTCATGTACCTTGGCAATGGTTTAATCCCAAGTACAGATTCTTTTAATATCATTTCGCTTAACGTCTTTTTATTCACATGACCGAAACGATTGTGCCAAAGATCGAAGTCTTTATCTTGCTTCATACTGCATAAATTTATTTGCTCGTTGCTTTGGCTTTGTTTGATGACGTACAAATCATCTTGTTTGATTGCTACTGTAGTGGGAATTCCTTTCAAGTTGCGAATGATCGCTTTATCATGATAGAATGTAACGTTGTAACCTTTTTCAGTTAACTTGGATACAGACATTAAGTTTAGATTCAAGTTAGGAATGTATAATGTATTGGATAAATCACATGTTTTTAATGTGTTTCCAACTAGTACATTCAATTTTACAGATCCAATTCCGATAGTTTGTGAATTTGTTTCATTTGCCATATTCACTTTCTTAATGGATGGTTTTAAGTCTATAAAATTATCTTTTTCATTGCACATGTGTGAAGTGCATCCACTATCTAGTATCCAATTATTCTTTTTAACATATTCATGCACTGATGTGCATTGTTCAACTGCAACGTAGGATTCCGCATTCTTCTTATTGAACCAGCAGTCAGCTGTTAGATGTCCCTTCTTTTTGCATTTCTGACATTTCATGAATTTCTTGTTACCTTTGTTCCCTATTTGTTGTTGATAACTTTGTTGCTTTGATCCTTTTTGTTTCCATGCTGCCAATGCACTGTTAGATGGTTGTTTTTCTTGTCTGTCATGTCTTGATTCACTTTCTTCAAGAATCTTTATTCGAAGGCTTTCCATCGTTGGTAGTACATCTCTGCTTTCAATTGCTACACGGAAGTTATCGTAGGACTCTGGTAAGCTGTATAGGAGAATTATTGAGAGTAACTCCTCATTGATTTCAAGCTCCATGTCACGGAGTTTATCGACAGTTGTCTCCAGCTTGGATAGATGAGCATGAGTGTCTTCCCCCTCAGTCATCTTCGTGAACAGTAGTTGCTTCAGAAGGTTTGCCTTTTTGGCGGGACCTTTTGATTCATGGATCGTGGAAAGCTTGGTCCAAACCTCTCTTGAAGTTTTGCAATATTTTATGTCTCGCAATTCTGATACTTCAATAGATAATATAAGGTCTGACTTAGCTTTTTGGTCATTGTTGTCCCAAGACGTGACTTCTGCGACTTCGGCTTGGTTTGATGAGTTTGCTGTTGGTCTTGTTTTCGAGCCATTTACATACTCCCATCCTCCGGTCTTTATGAGCAGCGCCTCTGCCTGGATTTTCCAGGTGTCATAGTTGGACTTGTTCAATGGCTGGATCCTTGTCATCGCGTTCATGGTGATTCGTAAAAAAAATTTATACTTATGATTTATATTTGTTATTAGCTCCTGGGCCCATAACCTATTGTTATAGTTAATTGGTACAGTGGATTAACAAAGATTCGTATCAATAAGCTTTTATTTTATTCAATACAAACACGCACGATGATTATTGTTACAATTATTAATAATGACATCAGTCTATTTATTTATTATTTTATCTCGTTGCCTAGCTTACGGTTGCTGTCAATCCTCAACATGACTTAACCTTAAATTGTATTTTTTTAACTATAGGCAACCAAATCAACTGTCCATAAGAATAACATGTAGTTACTTTTTGAAACAAACCTCTGAAACGACACAACATTTTTCCAAACTTATAATAACTTATGAAATACTTTGAAGTTTCCTTTATTTAATAAGACACACTTGATTTTACCAAATTGTCTGAATCATGAAACTTGTTCAATTAAAGTAAATGAAAATCTAGGTATCGCTCCCTCTTAACCAAACTACTAAACAAACAAGATATAAGACTAATAATGGGGTGATTCTGAACAAAAATGTTAACTGTAACAGCGCTGTTAAATTTGACAGTCACCCTAATGTCAAAAAAAACGCTATTTTGTAAACTTTGTTGTAACTTAAAGGCGATATAAAATAACATTATCGGTGTTAAAATGCACTGTACATCATTGTAATGTTATTATTTTGATCGATTATACATTAATATAATATTATTATTTTGATTGATGTTATTTTAACACCGAAAATGTTATTTTACGTAGCCGCTAAGTTACAGTAAAAAATATAGAATAGTGATTTTTTGACATCAGGGTGACTGTCAAATTTAACATCGCTGTTACGGCTAACATTTTTTGTTCAGAATTACCCCATAAGCTGGTTTGTTGTTTTGGCAAATGACATTTTAAGGGAGTCGGTTCACTAATGACTGTTCCTGGGGGATTATTCTCAAATGCAAAAACAAGAGTCTGTCCTTGTCATGTCGTATACAATGTTTTGTCGTGTGATTCGAGAATAACCCCTGCTTAATTATATATACCCTATTCGGAATGCACCCTAAGACAACTTAAGCTACTTTAGTATATAAAAGATACAGTAATCATAACCTGATAAAATTTGACAGTTACTGTATCTTTTAGTTCAAAAACTGTCATAGAGGGCCAAACAAAGCCATCTCTTGGTAATCGAAATTCCGAATTGTTCTACTAAACAATACAACAATGACAGATAATTAAATCCAATCATTTCAAGGTGTTCTTTTTGTTTGGTCTGCTCGAATTGAAAATTATCTACACCGATCAAACTATGGCTTGTCCTTTATATCATGTATTTTGTAGAAAAATAAATATACTTTTATTAATACTAACTATAAATTTTTTTTATAGGAAAAATTGTTTAAGTATGCGGAAGAACATGCTGAAGAAAACTTGACAAAAGAGAATGTCGAGTTGTTGTTAAAAGAAAATGGGAAAGAAACTAAAGAAGATGAAAAAGAAAATGTGAAAAGTGCTCTGGAGCTATTTAAGGAGCTGACAAAAGAAAATTCCAAGAATGAAGCCTTTAAAACTCTACAAGGAGCGATTTACAAAAAGGGTTATGAAGATGGAACCCTTAAAGTTGAGTAAGTACCATTTAATTTATTCATTTTAATAAGTTTGAGCTTAAAATTGGGTAAATACGAATACAAACTTGAAAATTTATATTAAATAAAATGAAATTTGTTCCAGGCTTTATTCTGATGTTAAAGAAAGCTTTGAAAATTGGAGTAAATCTTATAAATTAGGAATATACAGCACTGGTTCAATTGAATCTCAAAAATTGCTCTTCCAGTACACTTCTGAAGGCGATTTAACCCCTTTGATTGTTAAATTTTTTGACCAAACTCACGGAAGTAAGACTGATAAGCAAAGCTATGAAAAAATTGCTACAGAATTTGAAAAAAAAACCGAAGAAATGATTTTCATAACTGATGACTTGAAAGGTATTGTTTATTTTGATCGATCAAAATTGAATATTAAATCTACTGTTATTGTATTGTGTTATATTTTATTTATTTATTTTTTAATTGCAGAGGCTGCAAGTGCTAAAGAAGCTGGATATGCAGTTGTTGTAGTTAACCGTGAATCTTCAACAACCTTGACTGATGATGATAAAGCAGCTTTTACAGTTGTTACTAACTTTACAGAATTACAGTTTTCTGCCAAGCGCAAAATAACCGAAGATGAAGCTTCAGAGGTACATAAAATTTATATTGAAATTTATAATACTAAAATTCTGATAAATAATGAAATTTCCAGGAAAGACCCAGCAAATGTGCTAAGACTGAAGAAAAAGAGTCTGATAAACCAAGTGACAAAGCAACAACGACTGCTGAAGAAAAACCAGAAGAAGAAAAAGTTGAATCAGACAAGCCTAAACCTGATGAGGCGATGGAAGTTGATGCAGCAGTAACTAAACCTGAAGAAGCGATGGAAACTGATGCTAAAGTTGAAGAAAAAACTGAAGTACAAGAAAATAAGATTGAAGAGGTCGCTAAAGTTGAAGAAGTTTCAAAGACTGAAGAAGTTAAGGCTGATGTTGAAATGGCCGAACCCAACAAAACAGAAGATAACCCCAAAGAAGAGAATGTAAAGACTACTGAGCCCAAAGAAGATACTGAAAATAAAACTGCTGAAGTATTAAAAACTGAGACTGAAACGGAAACTAAAATTGAAAAAACTGATATTAAAGAAACTGAAACGGAACCTAAAACAGCAGAAACTGAAACGGAACCTAAAATTACAGAAACTAAAATTACAGAATCTGAAACGGAAACCAAAATTACAGAAACTGTAACGGAAACTAAAATTACAGAAACTGCACCTAAAATTAAAGAAACTGAAACAGAATCTAAAATTAAAGAGACTGAAACAAATAAAGATGTAGAGAAAAACGAAACTGATTCCCCTGTGGAGAAGGTAACAATTGAAGAAGAAGAAAAACCTGAAAAAACCACAGCAGATAAAAAAGTTGAAGTCAACTTGGAAGAACCAGAAGTCAAAACTGAGACTGACTCAAAACCTGCAGAGACCAAAGTAGATGAAACTAAAAAACCTGAAACTACTGATGAAGTACCAACAGAATCTGTAAAAGCAGTAGAAGAACAAAAAGATGTTGAGGAAAAGGTAAATGGAAAGGCAGAAGAAGAGACGTCAAATGGAAAGGAAGAAAAAGAAGAGACGACAAATGGAACGGCAGAAACTGAAGAAAAAACAAATGGAACTACAAAGAAACCTGAAATTGTAGTGAAAGCTAATGGTGATGTCCCAGCCCCCGTTAGTGAAGAGGAAAAAGAAAATAAAAGTGATAAGGCAAATGGTGCTGAAGTACCTGTAAATGGTAAGACCGAAACTGTTGAAGATAAAGAAGACAGTGTTAAAAAAGTTGAAAGTGATGCAGCACCAGTGACCGTTGAAGCGTAGACACTTCCTAAATTTCAGGCCTAAATACTTATCTATTCTACACATAAAATGTTCATACTCATTTTCAAATTGAAAAGAAGAGGCTGCTCAATAATCTTGACTGCCAAAACTAAAAGACTGTTTTTTGATAGATCAGTATTACAGATATTTTAAAAATGTAATTTTTGGAATTTCTAATTTGTATTGTTTTCTTTTTGTAGTTGTAAGTATTTAGTTTTAGATTTTCTGTAACATTCCTTTTAACGATAGATCCTAGGCTTAATGCCTTATTTTAATTATTAACATTTAATACTCCTAATTAATTTGTTTTTTTAATTTATTTGTTCATATGTGATAACAGCGCTTTTCTTGTCACTGCTTCTCATAATTAATATTTAGTGATTTCTTAATTATTGGTGCTGTTGTATACGGTATACAGTAATAAACTATTTGTAATTTTAGTTATGATAATAAATTTTTATAGTTCATTGTGCTTTTTATTTGATTTAACATTTGGCAAAATAGGCTTAAAAAATTTTAGTAAATGGTTACCAAGAAGTAAACAAAAGAGTGTATTAATTAAAAACTTTATTTTTACAATATTCAACAGTTGAATAAACTATTAATAATCTATGTCCAATTGAATTTATATGTTCTTTTGTAACATGTTCATTAATTTCTGGAAATAGTTTAAGAGTTTCTTCTAGAATTCCTCCAGATAATTGCATCAAACGATTTAAAGTTGAATTTCTTATCCTAAAAAATAGGAATTTGATTAAGATTGTTTTTTAGACATAGTAATATTTAATTACCTGCAACATTGATATAAAGGTGCTAAAATATCAAAATGGTGTACAAAAGGATTACCTAAACCTTTTCCATTATCAATCCAAACAACTTTATTTTTAAATACTTCATAATGATGCCTATCACCATTCTGTATCAAAAAATCGAAAATAGCTGTATCAACCAAGTCATACAAACGAGATGTCGACAATTTATTCCTTAAAAACCTAAAATCATAAATTATTAAAAAGAAATTACAAAAATAACTACTGAGTACCTACAATAGTTTTCATTCGTTTCCCATTGTGCTTTTTTATTTCGTTTATAAGTTCTCTGCCATGGTGATCTATGATTTTCAAAACTAACAGGTATGTTAAAAATAACAACACCTCTTAAAATAGTTTCACAAATCGGATCATGCTTTTTACAATAAAAACATTTACCATAAATACAAGTAGTATTCCCATGTTTAAAAGTAGTCGATAATAAGTTTCGAGTCGAAACTAATAACAAGTCACTAACATTAAAACTTCTAAATGTTGAAATTGGCACTAATGACTTATTTAAAATTCCTGATAAATAAAACGCTAAAATTTCAGATGAGTACCGGTCTTTACCCGCATAAACAGGTCCTTCGATGACTTTACTTTTATTATACCACTGAGGTTTTAAGATAACCGTTTGATTACCCTAAAATGAATAAATTGAAATTTTTTTTATGTTTCTAACATGTAACATACCTCTAAGGTAAGAAGAAATTTTAGTTGTGTTCCTCGGGAATCTAAATCAGCCTTAATGACCTTATTATACTTCATTAAATTAATAACACAGCCTAATATTTTATTATCAGGATGAAAATTACCCGTCGAAATTATTTCTTCATTTATTGCAGTCCAAACATTAATTTTCTCACAATTTATTCTGTTATTTATATTATTAATAAAATTATTGATTATGGTGTCTTCTTTGTGTTCTAAATGTATGTGCTTTTTATAATAAACTTCTGGTAATCTATCTAAATATTGTAATATGTTAGTTTCGAAAATATTTAGACTAGTTTCGGCTTTATTTTCAATTTTTGTTAAATTTGTCATTAAGTTGTAAACTATTATTAGAAATATTGTAAAAAATATCAGTAAGGTAATTAGAACTTTGTTTCTACTTAACATTTTTAGTATTCTAATACAAAAAATTCATTAAAAAATTTAGATTTGTCGATATGTTTTCATCATTTCTATGAATTATCTTTTTAAAAAATTATTTCTAAGACTGCATTATGTGTAAATACTCTAGAAGGATGTTAGAAGCTAAGCCTAAAATCTAGAAAGACTAACCATACGATATCGTAAAATCAAAATTTATTTTTACATTTTTGGTTTTTATTTAAAAAGTGAGGTTAAGTAAAACCACAAAACAATAGAATGGACACAGAAAAGTCACATGAATGTTAAAATTTTTCTGAGATATAAGTTCTATGGTAAATTATAATATACAGGGTGTCCTTAAAAGTAGGTTTGTTTTCAGAATTTTCAAGTATGCAACCAAACATACTCTGTAGTGATTTTAGACTTGCTACGGTGGTGTACCTGTTAATCTTCATTCAAATTTAAATCTGATCTATCACTTTAACCAAAGCGCCTCTCAGCAGTTTTTCTTCGGGTATTTTTTCAAGTAATTTCTCAGTGAGTTGCAAATTTTATAAAAAAGTTCTTTTCAAAATTGAAATTAGTGCAGTTAAAACATTCGCGATGGTTTTTTCACAGGAGCACAACGCATTCATTTCAGTGTAGCCAACTGTGGGAAATTTAGGTTTCCTACCTTGCAATGTCAATGGTTTCAATCTTATTTGAATTCACTGTACTTAAAAATATTAAAGTTAAGCGTATGTATTAGATGAATCATTTTAGAATAAATAATATACGTACAAGTTGGGATAAATGAATAGTTAGTTTAAAAAATTAATATTTATTCATAATTAAAAGTATTCAAAAACGTGAATTAAAAACAGAATATATACGAAATTTAAAAAATAAAAAAATACTTTACATAAATTAAACATATATCGTTATAATAAAAAAGATGAAAACTAAATCTCTTTATAATACAACTTCAACATCATATATGTTATCTTTTACAACTAAATTAACCTTAATAGTGATTGCCTCTGATGGAATCAAAGCTGCGGTAACTGCAGGATTATCATTATCTAAAATTAAAAGGCAGGTATTAGCAGTTTGTAAACTATTTTCAAATTTATTTACCTTTAACTCTACATTTAACTGAAAGGACTGGGTATTCCAAAAATTCCCGAGGAATAACTCTAATATCACTTAAAGAAAGTGTAAAAAAGTTTCCATAATCAAAGAAATATATCAGATACCTATCATCATCTAATATTTCAATAACTTCAGCTCTATACCAGTCATCTAAAAAAATAATTTCAATAAATTTTCAACACCTGTTTTAAATTCCCAAAAATACCTTCAAATAAACCTATACAGATTTCACCTACGTGTAAATTTAAAGGTTTTTCAAGATTATCGCTAGACTTTAGCTTCTCAGTTAGCTCCAAACTCGCTTGAATTACTCTTTCATCTGTTTGAGTGAATACGGTATATTCAATGTCCACTTCTGACAAAAGTAATACATAAGTTTCTCCTGCAATTAATTCATGTTTTTTAACATCTTTAAACGTTTTAAAAGCTGGACGGTCCAACTCTTCAATAACTTCAGATAAGTTTTTGCCATCCCAAGTAATATCTACACTATTTACCAGCATATTTTTGGATACAAATGACTAAAACATAAATAGTTAAATTTATATTATAAGAGTTAATTCAAACTTACAATATTAAATTTCTTCTTTAATAGAGTTTCGATAAATTTCTGAACTTTTTTAGAAAGAGGTTTATTCTCATACCCCTTCAGCTTTACTAATTTAAGCATAGCTGGAACTTCAGAAAATTCTGATAAATAAAATATGTCGTCCATTGATGCGGATCCTAGAGTATTATAATCGACATATTTAACTTCAATATTATTTGAAGTTTTGGACAAAATAAGACACCTACGATATTCACTTTCCGTTTTGTGTATGACATATTCATCCACTTGAGCTTCATGATCTAATTTTACATCTGGAATATATTTATTAATTAATCAGCGACCCCAGATTGTGGTATAATTAATTATACTTACAATTATAGTTATTAAGGCGACCTAATAATTTATTCATTTCACCGTACAAATCTTTAGTGCGAAAACCAAACGTTCCTTGATTTTCACTAATAAGCATAACCATATCACCAATCTTCAAATTTTCCTGAGCTTCTAACATGTTTTTAATCACTTTTTGTGATTGTGTTTTTACCTCATTTTTAGTTGGTTCATTGTTTGTTTCACAGAAATCCCAAAGTTGACATTTTATCATTTTATTAGACAAAGAAAATTCAAAATTTTCGGTAGATGAGTATTTATATTCTTTATCGGTTTCTAAACCAGATGGAATGTCTTCGATTTTAGAGCTCACAATAAATTCAGGCATGAGTTTATATTCATTGGGTAATTCAAAAATCTCACTTGTGGTTTTAATTACACCATAATCTATAAGTGCAACTTTATACTCGTTATTAGAGTTTACTTTTGTTACAATACATCTAACCATTTCATCGTCATGAATTATAGCACAATAGTCTCCAATGGTAATTCTATAAAAAAAGGTAAAATTTCATCTTAGTCTACTCATAAACGAGTAAATTGGGAGTAGGATTATATTATTTTCTTACCTAGTTTTAGCTGGTAAATCAGAAGGAATCGTGGTAATTTGAGTGTACGTCTCCATTTCAGAATGTGGTATTACAAAGAAAATGGCTTTTTGTGGAGTAAGTTCAACGCAAGTCACTATTCCTTCAGTTCCTTTCAACAATTCTCCTATGCACCTTTAATAAAAAAAAAGCAATTTTAAAAATGGACATTATATGTATAATTAAAAATCTAAACTTCACTTAATAATTGGGAGTTTATTTTACATTTAAAAATTTTAAAAAAGCCCTACTTACTTTCTTCCAGCATTTAAATCTTTGCCGAGTTTAGAAGCAGCAACTTCTTTTATTTTTTCCTTAATAAAAGATGGTTTTCGCATATGTTTTAAAAATGGTTTATCTTCAACGTTTTCACTAGTAGACTTCACCAGATTTTCATTTTTAATATCTTTTCCTTCCTTTTCTGAAGAATTCAACCTTTCTTTTGGCAAGTCCAAATTTTCTCTTGAATAACCATTCTGGTTGTTTGATTTTGAGTAAGATCTACTATTTGTATTGTCAGAATTTGAATTGAATCGAGAATGAGTTGGTCGTTGATTATCTTTAGCATAATTTTTATTATCTTTATCATAATTTTTATTGGGTACAAATGATGGACTTGGGGCACTTGTAACCGACTTTGTGTTATTTCCTGGAGTGTTATTAATTTTAACCACTATATTTGGTGGGACATTGGTGTCTTTTACCAACAAAGTTTCATCATGATACTGAAATTATAATATAATGATAATTTTATTACTGCTAAAATATTGAAGTGAGCAAGTCAAACGACTTTCTACAAAAATATTTAAAATCTACTCTAATTTTCAAATATTACAGCATTACAGTTACAAAAGATTTAAAAGTGTAACTAGGGATAACTCCATGATTTAAGATCTTGCTCATTAATTCTAGAGATACAGTAGATTCCTCTTAATTGAGTCACTGGACAATCCGACCAGCAGGCTGTTTCGTTCAAAATATAGTCCTGATCCCAATCAATGAATTTAACATAACTTCGGTTATTTGGACAAGAATCCCAATTAAGAAGAATCCACTATATTAAATTCAGTGTAAAAACATGATCACACTTAATATCAAAGAAAAGATTAAAAAAAAAGGAAAATTAAAAGAAGATTAATAACATACTCAAAAGTACACAAACAATATTATAAAATTGGCTAAAGCGGTAAGCAGTGTTGTAAGAGTTTGATTGAGTGTGCTATCAGTTCCGTAATGTATAATTAAAAGTAGTAGCAACATGGAAGTAACCTAAAATTCAAAATATGTACCAGATGATTTAAAATAAGACACCTAAAATAAGTCTCGATAAATTGTATAATTAATAATAAATGACTCATTTAGAACCTTTTGATGCATTACAACTTTTAGATATTGTAAAAAGGTCTAAACAAAAATCGAGTGTTTTTATTAAAATATTTTTGCAAGACTTATTAAAAGCAAATCTTTTTAAATAAAACACCCTGTATATTACTGTAAAATCCTGAAAACATTACATAATATTTACCATGATAAGGTATGGGGTGTACAAAAAGTTCGGAAACTCCCGTTTATTTTTGAAATGAAGCATTTTTAAGCAAAATGTCCATAACCTTGAACAGCAAGATGAAGGTCAGGCGATAATAACTTTTTTAAATAGCAACCACCCATTTTTATTGCGTATTATTGAAGCGTGCTTTCAGAGGTTAATGGAGCATATTTTTTTATTTAACTAAAGTCAATAGTTAGTTACAAGAGTTTAAAGTTTTAATAGGCAAGTCCGGCAACGCCGCGCCGATTTCTTTTTTAATAACCACAAACTACAACTTTTGTTTGAAACATTTTTCTCAAAAATGCTTCATTTCAAAAATAAACGGGCGTTGCCGAACTTTTTGTACACCCTGTATACCATTACTGTATTAAATGCCAATATTTAATTTACCTGTTTTTTTAATGTGAAAATAGATATTATTTATCTAACAGAATTCTACAATTATACATAAAGGATGTCCCACAATTTAGGGAAAAACCGACATTAGTATTTCCTAGCTTTCAACGCAGCATCAGTAAACACTAAACACAAATCAAGTTAATTAAAAAGGTTGTAAATTCACCTAAGCCATGCGAAATTTTAGGGACACCATATAATTTAAAGGTTTACACATCTTTCGTAATTTCTACCTAAATAATTTATGTTATTGGGCAAGTGATTCATCCAGGCAGTATTCATAATGCCCAGGCATTTTGATAATGTTTGATAAACTAACCTTTATTAAGTTAGGTTAGGTCCTTGTAAATCGTTAGAACTGGAGAATATACGAATCGAAAAGTTTTAGAACTAAAATGTGTTGGAATCTGTAAACGAAATTTACAGTACATTATAAAATTTATTATCTTGCCCGATATCACTTATCACTTGGTCTATAACATATACACTACAAGTACCAAATTTTAACCCCTGTGGATAGCACAAATTTTATCAGGAAATAATAAAGTATTCCAAACCAAAACTTTAACCTCTTAAGCAATAAAACATAAAAAAATTGTTCTTATCTAAAATTTTTAATACAAATAATAATTCCTATGTGCAGGCAAAAAACTAAATCAATAGACTATTTCCACATCTATTTTTTGGACCACAAAATGCGCATTTTTTTATAAAATTTCTAATACATATTAATTGTGTTATTCTGAATAAACGCTGTAAAATTAAAAACAACGCTGTTACTGTTATTAACATTTCACTGTTATGTGACATAATTTATGTGAAAACTGAGACTGTGAGTAAAAAATCGTATTCCGAACAACTCAGTTTAGTGTTCAGAACAGTTTTTTTGACAACAAGGTGAGATTCAAATGTAACAGTGATGTTACTGCTAACATTTTTGTACAGAATATCATAATTTGTCCAAAATAGGATTTTTGATATACATAAGTTATAAGTTATGTTACATAAGTGAAATGTTAATAATAACAATGTTAGTTTTACAGTGTTTGTTCAGAATACAACATCTCCGTTTATAGAACAGCTATAACCTTTTTGCGTTACTCCTGATCCTTTAAACAAAAACTAGCTTTGTTCCGACAACAAATTGTCTTTCTTCAACTGCTTGGATTGAGTTTATGCACTTGTGCCAAGTTTTTACTATCCATTTTTCAAGACAGTATTGTTGGAATGGTTTTATGCTCATGCGGCTATCATTCACGAGTTGCGATTGTTAAGAATGGAAGGTTAGCATTCAGTTAGAGTGTGAGACGTCCACAACTGAAGTGTGCATGTAAGTCAGTCCAACCAGTAACTGCTTCTTGGCATGTACTGAAATGACATTAGAAAACAAAATCTCATGAACTGCCTAAGTTTGCTTGGAGCACAAATTTGGTTCATCCATGTTCAGTTTTCAAGCTGTCGGAACAAACCTATTATTATAAGCTTTACAGGGAGAACAAATCTATCTACAAATTAAGATTTTGGGGATTTCTAATGGTTCTATTTAATACATTTTTTTCAATTACTTGCTCCTAGACTATAAATTAAATTTTTTATTCACCAGTGATTGTAAAAATGCAACAGTTAACGTAAAGTGTATTAAAGCTGTACACAAGCAAACCAAACACCAATAAATTTTAATTTACAGAGGCATGTCAAGATGCATTTCAAACTTAAAAAAAAACGAATCACGTTACCTTCCTTGTTGGGCAAATATTGAGAACAGCATCAATTTCAATTTTCTCGCGGTTATTACATGAGTCATCAATTTTAATTCGAATCGCTTGTCCAGGGACATCACAAAGAGTTGTAGGTAGTGGATATAAGTTGTCTATTGTAATATTGCGTTGCGTGTACCCTGAATCTATACAGAAACACTCTAATGGATCCAAGTTTGTAACACAAACTCGCATCCTTAAAACTTGTTTAACTTTCAATTCGTAGTTATTTTTGTACTCATAGACTTACCATTTGTCGGAAATTAAACAGCCGCATAGTAAATTAACATACAACGAAGTAATGGGGTTTGCTTCTGAGCATAATTGTAATTTTTTTTCAATATCTTTTAATAGTTCTAAGTTTGAGACCAAATTTACCCAATAAACTCTCTTTTTTCCAGATTTTGTAAGTACTTTAACCTATAAGTATTTTTAATTTAAATTAATCCTAACGTTTAAAATGTTTATTAGTTTGAATATTTAAAGATAAAATAAAATTTGACTGAAATTTCAGATACCTATTTTTACAAAATATATTTTCCTTTAAAACAATAAAAATGAGAAAAGTGCTTTTATGGATTTGCCAATCACACACTAGACGGACTACAGGTTAAGCCCTTCATTTCATTAACCAGCTTTAGAAAAATCAAATTAAAGATGAGTTAAAAACACCTATTTTTAATCAACAATTTAGGATCACTCAAAATTTATAAAAACCAGCTGGAGCGGAATAAGAAAGTAAAAAAATCGGAGGCTAGTGAGTTAAAATAATGTCAAAGCATTTGCATGCCAAATAAATGTAAAACTATGGAATTTTTTAAAGTCTCCGAAATACTTATTGTTAGAAATAAGTAAAAATTTTACTTCTGTATAAAAACAAAACGTAAATGTACAATTTTACGTTTTCCAATTTTGCATGGTTTAAAAAAAATTTGTAATACCTGTTGATTGAACTGAAATTGTTTAAGTCAAGGCAAATATAAAAAAATAATTAGTTTAATAAAGAAAAATGATAACACTTACAGAATGCATTTGATTAAGTTCCAAATCCTGACGAGCAATAGAGTTACTTTTGGAATGAGAACTTGAGTTACTTTCTTTGGAATGAGGAGAACTTGATACATCATTAGCCCCAACTGCCACATTGATAACTCTGAAAAATATTTTCAATTAATTATTTTGTCTATTCTAGCTACAATCATGTTGTTGAGGTTATAATTATTATTTTTGTAACTAAATAGCACTTATAGATTCCACAGTATTAACATAAAAATATGTGTTTTCTTGACTGCTTGTGTGATCTATTCTTTTATTCGTTATTGCAACTGTTGGCGTTTTTTTAAGTGATACAACACAGTCGAGTAGCCTAAATTATACAGGCTACACGCAAGTATTCCGGACTGCAATCTGTTAAAAAGATATTATGAAAAGTAAAATAACTTACTCTGTTACTTTTTGATCAACCGTTTTCTTGCTTGGTAATGTTTTAGTCATGTGAATAAAAACCAAACTTTGTTGATGTAAAAAGTGGTGGAATTGCTCAAGCCAAAGTCTGGAAAATTTTGTTATTAATAGGAAACCTCGATAATAAAAGGAAACGCTTACTCATCAGCCTTGTCAAAATAATCAGAAATTGGTTCTTTATAGAACTTAAAACCGGCTACCTCAAGGTTCTTGAGGGGAAAAAAAACTTCCCCTTCGGGTGATAAGGCAACTGGAAACTTTTCGCCGAAACAGTTATACATATTTTCAAATTCAAATTCGATAACTTCAGATTTTCTTGAATCACTCCTAAAATACAGGAATATGTACAACATACTATATTTACACTAAGGTGAAACATAAAAAAATATTCTAAGTAAATTTATTTATTACAAAAAAAATTAAAAAGTATTTACCTGTAAAGTACATATGTAGGCTCCTTCAAATACATATTAAATGGATTTTCCTGTTTTAAGGTTTTGTAAGCATTTTGAGCGTCTCTAAAAGAAAAGTATAATTTTTAAAAAAATTTCTTTAAGTGTAATTGGGTAAACAAAATAAATTAAGAGTAAACATATATAAACAAAATTACTTACTCATTAGACACAAAAAATGCATTGCCACACTTAAATGTATAATTGAGATATACCTTCAAGACTTTTCCAAAACTTGCAAACAGAACAAAAAATTTATGCTAAAAGATAAGAAGTGTAATTATTGGTTACATCTTCATTTTATATTACTTACATAATCGTTTGGGGATTTTATTTCCTCGCTAGAAAATTTTATTATATACGAACTGTAAAAAATAATTTAATTAATAACAATTTATTTAAAATACATTAATAATTTAAATCTTGTCAGGGGAATTTCTCGAAACGAGTACATCAGACAAAAAAAGTTTCTGAATAAAAGTTTGATGGTTTGGAGGGGGACGTTTGATGTTGTAACAAATTTCACCCCCAAACCCCCCAGGGGGTGGATAAGGGGGGTGACTTTAAAATCTTAAATGGAACCCCCTATTTTTTATTACAGATTCGAAAAGAGCATCAAAAACTATGTAGGTTTTATCCAGGAACTTTTTTTTTTCGCAACAGGTGGCGCTGTAATTGCAAAAACTTGTTTTTTTTCGTGAAACGTAAGATTAAGGTTTTGATGGCAATTTACAATTTAAAAAATGTCATAATCGCTTCAAATTAACTCTTTTATAACCCTTTGGAGGAGGGGTATCAAACAAAGTTTGATTACTACACAAAAAATTCAAAATTCTTAAAATGAATAGTCACAAATAACTCTAGACTAAGAAGATTTGATTGAATAATACTTGACTGAAGTAAATTAAATTATTTTATTAATTAATTAAATTAACTAATTAAATAAATAATTAATAAAATTAATAAAATAATTTAAGATTTGTTTGAATAATTCTTAACTGAAGTAAATTAAATTATTTTATTAATTAATTAAATTAACTAATTAAATAAATAATTAATTAAATTAATAAAATAATTTAATATATTACTCAGGAAAAGGGTAGTTTTTTTCGTCCGATTTTAAAAATTTGGGTTGAATCGTTAAGATGAATGTTTATTCTAAGCGGGGAAGGAATTTTAAATTTTTTGGATTGATAGAACACTTTGAAAACAATTCCCGAAAATGGTCGATTTTTCTCGCTTTTTTCCTCATCGTCGACGGCGGCAACTTTGAAAAATCGTAGCTACGTCGAGTTTTAAAAGGAAGCAACGAAATTTAGCCCCTTTTATTCTCACATCCTTAGATTAATCAGTACAATTTTTAAGTGACCAGGCGCAACGGTGTGGCGTCAGGACGCCCGGACGCGAAGTGTACAGTTTTAACGTTTTCTCGTCCGACAAAAGTGCCAACGAAAAAAAATCACGTTTTCTTGATTCCCAATCTGCATACCCGTAATTCCCTTGAAACGAGCGCTTTTTTTTATATCTCAATTTTTTCTGTAGTTTTGGCGCCCTCAAAATTACGGTTCGATTTACGTGCTTTTTCGACGCCGACTTTGAAAATTTGTAACTTATGATCCCGACCCTGTATTATCATCCAATATTTTTTATTTGCCTTCTTACCTTATTATTTATGCAAGAAAAAATCAGCATGATTAAATTTTACCCCTAGACTTGAAAAAAAAATCCTCAGTGAAATTAAAAAAAAAAATAGAACAAACGCGCGCTGTGTTATACCTCTGTGGCTTCCAAATTTTTAAATTTTCTCAATTTTACATCAGATTATCAAATAAGGATAATTTCTTTAGTGCGTAGCGCATAGGGAATTTTTAAATTTTGCAGGGTTAAAAAGTTATCGCGTAGCAAAGTCGAAATTTTGAATTTAGGGGTGAACGGCTCCCGTCGGCGTATTTTTTAACGGATTTTCATTTTTAAAAACTCTGCTGAATCTACTCTTGGAACCAAAACCTCCCACGCATAGGGTTTTTTGAATTTTGAAAAAACAATGAAATCTTAAATTTTTCAAGATCGCATTTAAAAAAGTCGTATTTTTATTCGAGTTTCGCTCTAATCAACCCCTGAAATTTTATTTTGCCCCCATGTAATATATATTTCCTGAAAGCTTACTATGTGCACTTTACGACAAAAAAAGAATCACTTCGCTATCTCTTTTTGTTATCGAGTAATGACTGAAAATGTAGCAAAAATAAGCAAAATTTCCGTTTGGAGCCAAAATTGTGGTCAGAAAATTTTCACTTTTCACAAAATAATTAATATCTTCGAAACTGTTAGCACCACCGGTACGATTAATAGCTTAAAATTTGCACCTTCACGTCCCCCAGCAAATTCTGTGCAAATTTTAATTTTAAAATTGCGCCATCCAGGGCCGTATTTGTACCAAAATTTTGCCACAACTTTGCGAATTTTTTCCAAAAAAACTATTTAACGGATTTTAACCAAATATTTTTTAAAACGTGTCTATCCATGATGTTTATCTTTGGTAAAAATTTGAAACCGGTAACTTTTATAGTTTTTGAGAAAAACAATAAAAACCGATTTTCATGAAAAATTTCAAGCCCGTAAACCATAAAAATATCTCAAAAATTTTTTTTTCGAATTTTTTCAAAGTCGAATGTAGGGAGTCACTTGCCCTCTACACCCCCCAAAAAAATTTTACACCCCAAAAACTCAAAAAAATTTTAGGTGAAGTACCTTAAAAAATAATTAAATTTTAAAAAATTTAATAAGATAATATCGATAATTTTTCATATAATATTTCAAAATTTGCTGACACCTACGAATTTCTTTCACCAACTTTGCATTTTATTAAAGCACATGAAATAAATATGTTTTGTTTGTCAGCATTTTAGGTACTCATGAGATAAAACACTGAATTTTTTTATAATTGATAGTTTACTATGAAAAAATACCAAGAACAAAAGTGAATTATCATTTATTTTTTGAACGAATATTTTTCTTCCATCAAAATAATTTTTTGATGATGATTTTATAACTTTAAGCCTAAGTGGCATTAATTAGCTTCGCTTTACAATTTCTTTCATTTAAATTGAACGAATAGTTTATGAGTTAAACCAAAATTTTTAATTAAGTGGGAAGTTAAGTTTAATTTAATCGGTTGAATGCAGCAACCAAGAGAACACTTTGTAGAAGTTGTACGCTTTTGACTTTTTTTAAAAATAGGAAAAAACAAAAAGTGATATACATATTATTTTCTGTGCCACTTTAAAGAAAATGCTTAAAATGAAAACTTGTGCTTTCCTGATTTTTTTTTTATTTTTATTAAACAAAACAGGATAGCACAAGTTTTCATTGAAAGTATTTTCTTCAAAGTGGCATAAAAATATGTTATCACTTTTTGTTGCATCATATTTTCAAAAACAGTCAAAAGCACGAAACTTTTATGAAGTACTCTCTTTGTTGCTCTCAGAAAATTGTTTGGTTTACCCAATAAAGACAAAATTTACAACAAATGGTAGCTGCAAGACTTTTTCATGCAAAAAAAAAAATTAAAAAAAAACTCCGATGGATAAATTGTTATGACAAATATGTATGTATCAACTGGATTTCAAAATGAACTCATTAAATTTGCCGATTATCCTCTTAACCACATTTTCTGTGGGAACCAATTTCAAATACGCAGCAAAAAAACTGGGTTGTTACAACTATTCAGTTTTTTATCAATTAAATTAATGTTCCTTAAATGACAACGTATGCAAAATTCAATACTGGAACAGCTGAATATTCTATTCATTTTGTGTCAAATCATTAATACTATTCCGCTAGTATTTTTTAAGGAAGCCATTTGCAAGACCTGCTACGGTTAATGGTCTATGAAAATGAAAAAACTTTTCAAAAACTGCGCAAAAGGCGTATTCAATCTTAGTATAGAAAATTTTATATTGTTCATATTTATACATGAATACTCTTTTTAGTACAATGCATTCACAATACAATAGATGTGAACAAATTAACCTAAAATTTCCAATACCCCGCGTTTTCTTGATAAATGTGTTTAAAACAAACACAAACGTAAATTAATAAAACAATTACTTACTCGGTCATTTTGAAGATATCTTAAGCTAATTAGACCAAAAAAATCGCGAATTATGACAAAATCTACAAAAATTCGTTAATGCATTGCATGAGCGTTTTAGTCATAGAACAAAACAGGAAAAGAATGGTAGATGGTAGAATGGGTAGAAAGACGTGAGCACGTGGAATTTCCATAAACTTGTTTTTAAGGGAGGGAAAATTTAAATTCAAAATTAATTTTAAGAATAATCACACTTTAAATGAGTTTCCAGGGATAAATGTAGAGATTTATTAAGAAATCGCTACAATAAAAAAAATGCAAACTTACCTCGTTTCCTCCGAACGATGCTAACAATTACTTAACAATAAACAATCCATCCACAAAAACAGCCTTGAATATCAAAATATTCGTTTTCGTTCGGTCCATCTCGGAGCTATTAAGACCGTTCTTTTTTAAATGCACCTACCTTATTCCCTACGTTCCACTAAAGACTCACAACGCCACCAACGACCGTCAAGTCGTTCCACTTAAGGCCGATTTATAACGTTACCACGTGGTTACCACTAACCCATGACACAGAACCTAAAATTCGAATGATTTTTTCTAATTTATAACGTTATTACCTAAAACCCAGTGTCAACCTAGTGTCAACAGTTATTTTCTCAATAATAAAATTGACTATTCAACTCACAAGTGATTATTTTTTGTAACAAGTAAAACGTCAAAAATATCAGCGATTATTTTATGACGTTTATGTCAAATTTCAAAAAGTTTGAAGTTGGCTGTCAAATTTTGCACATAAAAGTGGAAAATATTATTATATTATATAAAAATTCAAATTTTAACTGTCAAATTTTTTACGTTGTAGCTAATATTTCTAGTTTTAATGGTTTATTTAAAAATACGCTTCCATAGCCTGATTAAAAAAGTTCAGGGTTTTTTTAAATAAGCCTTAAAAACTAGAAATATTAGCAAAAACGTAAAAATTTTGACAGTTAAATACTTTGAAGATTGATACACGTGACACCCCCATAAAATTCCCAGAAATTGCATACTTTTCGGTCTCTGGCTAATGGACTACTAGACACTTGAAATTTTTTATGGGGGTTTCCTCGGGAGTTTCAAAGTTTTTAACTGTCAAAATTTTTACGTTTTTGCTAATATTTCTAGTTTTTAGAATTTATTAAAAAACCCTAATCTTTTTAATCAGGCTATGGAAGCGTATTTTTAAATAAACCATGAAAACTAGAAATATCAGCAAAAGCGTAAAAATTTTGACAGTTAATAACTTTGAAGTTTGATATCCCCATTTTTAGCATACTGCCGCAGCCAAATCCTCCCATTTGCGCGCCAGCTGAAGGTCATTTTGCTTAAAATGCATTGTACATCTATATAATGTATTATTTTGATAAATTATACATTAATGTATTATTATTATTTTGATCGATCTTATTATAACACCGAAAATGTTATTTTACAGTAACGTTTACAGAATAGGCATAATAGCGCTTTTTTGACATCAGGGTTCATTTTTGTTCAGAATTTCCTCATAATTTGTGATAATTATTAAAACGTTTTCAACCATTAATTTCTTTAATTTATCCCGAATTTTATTGGGAATTTCGACTTGGGGTACGCCCTCTGGGAGTTATTTGCTGAAGCTAGAAAGGTCTACCTTAACATAACCTGTTTTTGTAAAATTTACTTCCGTGCAGTTATAAATCAGTTTCCTTGGGTTTATTATTACTATATTAAAATAATAATATTTTTTACAGGCTGTAATTTATTACTTACCCCAAAAAATGAATTTATGCAATTATGCAAGTAAGAAATAACACACACTGGTCAATAAAAGATAAACACAATTTTTAAACACAAAAAACTTGATCTAAACACAGGCGCAGTTACTAAAACCCAGTGATGCATAAATAGCGGCTATTTATTTTTTTTGATAAATAGCATGATATATATTGTTTTAATATTAATTTGACACCGTAAAGCCAAAAACCAAAAAAGATTACAATAATTTTCAAAAATATAGAAGTTATTAACCAAAACGTAAATAATATTTCGAACTTAACCTCAAATTCTTTAAAGAAAACAGGGAAAATGATATATATAAGCTATAAACGAAAATATCATAGCGGATATTGATCAAATTTTGATATATATCATTTTGATATTTATCACGACTCACAACACTACTAAAACCAATAAAAATTAAATCGGCGTAAAAAATCTTTTATTTCTTTTTCCTCCATGTTTTTTTCAAATTTACGTCAAAATAGCGCCATCTATCCGTAGTCGAAATTGCCAATTGAGAACTATTTTCCCAGCACCCTGTATACTAAACTTTTGTTTTGTTATTCTGTGGTTTAAATACACTGTTACCGTTACAAACTTCACGCTATTCATATCTCTGTTCATACCGTTGACCGTTTATATAACCTTAAAATGATGTGCCAAATACAAAAGTTTAATTTCAAAGTTTTTGATTAAATATATTCAATAAGAGTTAATGATTTGTGGTAAATTATTATAAATACATCAGTTTATAAATTATTTAATAAAATTACTTAATTTTAGTGTTTAAAAATCTTTTGATAAATAAAGGCGGGAAAATTATTTTCGTATTTTGATTTTGGTAATCTTTTAATTTTTTTTAAAATAATTTTCACGGGATTGTTTTGAGATATACAACTTTTTTATCTTTTTGATTGGGGATCTCTAAGGATTATGATATTTATTTACTGTTTTCAATTACTACGAAATTTGGAAAAAAATAATTTTATAAAATTCTTGTAGTTGTATTTATTTAAATGATACTAGATACTAATTAAATTATATTTTGTTAGTAATAAAAGTAGGTTAGTTATTGGGAGAGTTTATTTATTATTGACTGTATATTTTATGTTTTTTAATAAAATATGGTTTTTATTTTAGTTCATCTTAATAGTAATCATGGCAAATGCAATAAATCTTCAATGTGCAAACTTGTCTAATTCGAAAGTGATGGTACGAACTCAAGCGTGCGAAATACTTCTAGATTTATTAAAGAATAAAGAAGTGAGGGTGGCTTTAGATTCTTCTGCAAATGGGGACGATTGGGAAAGCGTTTATAAATTTGTTAGGCAAGCAATAAGCAAGGTTTGAATTATATTTTCTAGCTTAAAAATGAATATAAAATACTAATATTTGTGCCTTCATTTTTTATAAATTAGCTAGTGGAAAAGCTGCAAGAAGAAAATAGGAAAACTGGAAAGTTCAATCGTACAACTGAACAACAATTGAGAAAATTTAATGACTTGCTCGTTGCTGTAGTTAAAGAAGCTAATCGTAACGGTAAGTTAACTTATTATTTTCTAGTTTTTCTCTTTAACAGTCATTCCTACGCCGATGTAGGCAATTTTAAATATATGATTTAAATAAAAAATAGCTCTGATCGACAAATTTTTGCACATTCATTGAAACCTATTGCGAGTATTATTTTTGTTTTTCAGTTTTCCTTGGTCGTTGTTTTTGAATCGGCGCCATTTTATGGGTAATTTTTTTAAACCCCCCTGCCATGATATCTTCTTTATTTCTTAATATTTTTAAATGCAATAAAATGGAATGTAATCTAAAAAATATCTAAATAATAGCTGGAACAAATATTTAATTTTAATTGTATTTTGTTACTTTTTAGCCAAATATTTCCTTAATAATATATTAAAAAATAAAATAAATCAGCTATGTTTTAGACAATAATTTTCAGATTTCATTTCATTTTATTGCAGTTAAAAATATTAAAAAATAATGAAGATATTTTGGCAGAACGATTCAACTGTATATTACGGAAATTAAGCAGTGAAGACCAATAAAAACACAAAAATATAAATAATATGTGCAATAGTTTTCAATTGGTATGCAAAAATTTACCATCATTCCCATATTTTATTTAAATTTAGTGTTTAAACGTTAAAATCAGTGTGCGGTGTAAGAAATGACTCTTAATGTATTATTTTTGATTTTGATGTTTTCTTATTGCAGATTTAAAATTGGAGTTTCGTTACATATTTAATTACTTAAAAACATCCATCGACAATGAAATATTAAGGAAATATTGCCTTGACTCATGGTTGATCCTGCTTGAAGAAACCGTTTTATCAAAGAAATATTTTTGGGGCCACTTAAGTTCTGATGAATGGAAAGGTAAAGCTTATACTTTTTTAAATACCCTTAATTGAAATTATTGCATTTTTAGAATTATACTGTATTTTAAAATTTTTGCATCATAATGAATTTCATTCAAATACTCTTCGGTGTATTAAATTGGTTTATCGACATGGATCTAAGCATAAATTGCCTTTAAAAATTTTGAAAGCTGATTCAGTTTTTATAACAGACTTATGTAATAGCGCCTCGTATGTTTCATCTTCATTAAGAGTTAATGTTGAAGACATTTTGGAATTGCTCATTGAATATTTTAAACAGGTAACTGCTTTCTTTAACTTAAATAAATACCAAAGTTTTAATTACTAAAAAAGTTGATAATTTGAGTTTGTATATTGTAGAAAGTATACTTTTGAAAGAGATTTTTTTTCACTTTTCTTATGGAATAACGTAAACTTAATTAAATTTCGAATCTTAATATGAAACGCACTACACTTATCATTCTTTTTACCATATTTTAAAAATCATTGCAGATTATGTATGATTATCGAGCACAATGCTGTAAATTGGGTGAAAATTTATTAATAATATTTCTAGATGCCTTCCCACAAATGATAAACAAATTTACGTTTAAAGTAAGTAATTAAACAACTTTCTTCAGATTAAAATCTCATTAATCTATTACAGATTTTAGTTTTGGAAGCAGCGATTCAACAGATGGAATTGCATCACCCTGATGGTGTTACTGCGTTGAACGAATTGGCTTACGCTAACTCTTGGTTAAAATGGAAAGATCTTTTAAGATACCTATTTAGTATAATTGAGAGTATATTGCTCCAAAAAGATCGTATGTTCTTAAAAGGAACGGGAAATGAGTTTAAATTACATCCAACTTTTTGTCACTTAGCTGTTGAAGTTTATAATCAAGTAAGAAATTTATTATTGATTTTCGTACCTAATAATTTCTTTTAGATGTGCTATTTACGAGAAAATGACGCTTCAGAAAGTGAGCATCAGGCTAAAAAAAAGTGCTACGAAGGTGTAATTGATTCATTAATAAACTACATAGAGAATAAAAAGGATTGGCATTGGTAAATTTAATTACATTTAATTAATATAAAATTATATTTAATATTTTAAGGATTGAATTAGCTACGGAGTTATTTAAAAAGTATCCCGAGGTACTTTCAGCAAAAAATTTCGAGCGTTTAATAATATTTTTAATAAAATACCATTCCGATTGCCGCACTCATGAAATTCGAGGCCACATTTTTAGTTGCTTTAAAATATTAGTACAATACCAAAGTAAATATGATATTAAAGTAAATTGGAACCACATTTTTGATTCGGCACACCGGTCTATTGGATTAAATCAAAATTTAAGAGAAGCACATGAATTAATTCAGGAGTTAATAAAATCACGCTTGATTCTACAACCTTCGCAAATTTTACGAACATATTTATCATCCGTAATAACGATTAATGAAGATAGTTTTATGACTATAAACTTCTTCGGTCAATTCTATAGAATTCCTGATATGAAGAGTGATTCCAGTGATATACAACCAAAAGAAAAATTATTAAACTGGATTTTATTACCTGAAAGGAATGATCATTTTCTTTATAACACAACTCCGTCTTTAATAATTAATTTACTACTCAAATCATGGGGATGTGATACTGTAAATTATGAAGAAGAAAAATTGGTAGAAAGAAACTTAAAGGAAGATTATAAAGTGATAATTTTAGTCGAGGATTTATTTACTTTAAAGAAAAGTAATGATGAAGTTGATAACCAATGCACAGTAGATGTAGGTGCTTTAAGCAAATTTTTAGAAATTACCGAACAAATTATGAATAAAATTTTAAATTCTAAAGAAACTATAGTAGTTTATATTTTGAACACAGTTTATTTATACACTAAAATCTTGCATTTAATTAAATTGCATAATTTAGATAATTGTTACGAGGAAATTAAAGATTTAGTACGAAAAATTCTGCCTTATATGTGGGAAATATTAATATTAGTTTTCTCTAGTGGAATCTATACAAATATGATTTCAACTGCAAATATTTTTTTGAAAACTCTTGAGGTTGATAGACATATCGATCACTTTATTAAAGCTTCTGTCGATGTTGAGTTTATTAAAACTTTATTTCCGATTTTAACTACAGAAAAAAAAGACGATGATAAACAAGGTGAGTTTTTTTCTAATAATATTTCTGTAATAATTGTACATTTTTAGTATTTGAAGATGTGAAAACTATAATTTTAAAAACACTATGTGATTATGCAGTTAATACTGCTGATTATACACAAGAAAGGGCTTTGGATAGTCTTTTGAGTTTGAGTGGCTCAATTGATCCTTCCGATCCAGTTGAATATAACCAGGTAAAATATATAATTTTTTACAACTGTAAATTTTGTACTACGTTCATTATTTTAGGCTGTGATTATTTTGAAATCTCTTAAAAAATCGAAGAAAGATTTATCCGAAGGAGTGCTACAAAACGCGTTTTTAATGATGCGCGAAATTTGTTCGTTGCGTTATCAGGAGCATGATGTAGTATTTGATATGTTAAATATATTAAAATGTAAGTTAGAACCATTTTACTAATTTTAACTGTTTAAATTACATTATTTCAGCACTATGGGCACATATCGGTGCTTGTACAAATAATAAAATTCAAGAAAACTATGTTACACTTTTGGAGCCGTTATTTAAATTTAGAGAAAATTATGGTCCCGACGTATCCGTTGCTTTAATTCATTGCTTTGGAGAAATCGCAAAGGTATTAATGAACACCAATAAATTCTACAAAAATTATTTTATTTTTTTAGATCGACTCCAATTATGTTTGGTCAAAATGGCCTAATGGTGATTGCATAATTCTAAATATAACAGATTTTCTATGCAGTGATTTTATTGATGTGCGAATTGAAGCTATTAAAACCGTTTTAATACCATTTTTGAAAAATGAGAATGATTTGGTTTTATTTAACATGCAAAAAAAGATTTTTGATAAAATTAAATCAGCAGTAAGTTTATTATTTTCGTTTATAAATTGAAATATTAATTTTATCACTTTTAGTCTTACTCTGCTTTAAGAGGTGAAGAAATTGATGATGATGCTGATGATATAAATAATAAAACAATCACAGTTTTATACACATTCGGGTCGATAATTGTCACGAATTCGACTTTCAGGCAAAATGCTTTATATGAAATTTTTAATATCTCTCATGCAAAAAAAATTAATACAGGTATGTGCAAAAAGTAAAATAGTGCAATTTTTACAAAATCTCATTTTTTTTAATGTTCTTGGAATTTTTCAATAAACCCGGGTTTATTTTTTGCAGAATTCTCTAATTTATTCAAATCGACCGCAAAATTAATTCTAGCTCATTTGGTTATTTTTTTATAAATTTTTAAAAATCACTTTACAACTTCAAAAAGTAAAATAGTGCAATTTTTACAAAATCTCATTTTTTTTAATGTTCTTCTTGGAATTTTTCAACAAACCCGGGTTTATTTTTTTCAGAATTCTGTAATTTATTGAAATCGACCGCAAAATTAATTCTAGCTCACTTGGTTATTTTTTTATAAATCTTTAAAAATCATGTTACTGTTTCAACAAGTAAAATAGTGCAATTTTTACGAAATCTCAATTTTTTTAATGGTTCCCTTCGGAATTTTTCAACAAAGCCAGGTTTATTTTTTTGCAGAATTCTCTAATTTATTCAAATCGACCGCAAAATTAATTCTAGCTCATTTGGTTATTTTTTTACAAATTTTTAAAAATCACTTTACAACTTCAAAAAGTAAAAAAGTGCAATTTTTACAAAATCTCATTTTTTTTAATGTTCTTCTTGGAATTTTTCAACAAATTAAAATTTCACCATATTTTAGTTAAAATTCGAGTGATTTTAAATAAAGCAGCAGATTTACTTGGGTTGCCGTTAATAAAATTTTTGGAAAATTTTCTTACGTACCTCTTAACTCAATGGAGCAGAGACAAACACTCATTAAAAGATTTTCCATTTAATCTCTTCGATGAAAATCTAAACACCAATTTTTATAAAAAGTATATTTCGCATATTATTCCTATAATTATTCAAGAAGACGATTCTACAATATTTGAAAATGTTTGCGCTGTTATTAGGAAAACACCAGAACAAGTCATTGAGGTAAGAGTTGAATTAATAATAATAAAAATTGATAGTTTGAATTAAAAAATATTGTTTGGTTTTACAGTTAGCCTACCCTAATATAGCAGCTAATGAATTAATTTCTAAAACAATAAGTAATGATTCTTTAGAATTTAAGGAAAACATTGGTATAAATAATAAAGTCAAAGAAAGGTTAACTACTTATTTGCCAGAAGAAAAACGAATGAAAATAAAAGTAGATAATTTTGTGCAGATCATCGTTAATTTAGTGCAATATATTTTCGATTTAAAGCACTTAAAGGAATCATTTGAAATTGATTACTCTATTCTTAAACCTGAAGGATTCTACATTTCCGTTAATAAATTTAATTCCATCGTCGATATTTTTATGGTAAGAAATAAATTCAGTATAAAATGTTTTTCTAATTTCCACATTTTTTTGGCAGAAAGATATTCAAGAGTTAAATACCAATTTGATGACACACCTATTAAAAAAAGAGCCAAAAAAACTGCAAGGGGTTTTATTAAATTTGTTATCAAAAATAGGGCAGACAAAAAATTCAGATGATAAAATTATCAAATTTCACCATTACACTATTTTCATTGAATTAACATTCCCGCACTTTAAAGCTACTCACCCCCTATTATCATATTTAATTCGTGACATCACATGTAGTTTAATCAACATTATGCAAAACAACTTGGAAAATATGTTCCTTAATTTATTGGTGATAAAATTTATTCAACGTTTCATCACAGCGATTCTTCCTGATCATTCGGAGATTTTTACGAAATTTGTGATTCTTGTGATAACAACTTTAGTGCCATTGGCTTGTAAAGAACAGGAAATAGCAGACGAAAGTATTAAAACAATCGCATTAATTTTCAACCACAAAAAATATTTACATAAGGCTTTAAAAGTCTTGGATCCTTTTCCTAATATTGATAAATTTTCCGAGCTACGAACAGTGCATACACATATTAAATATGGAAAACAAAGTTGCAATTTGAAGATGCAAATCGAGCTATTTTTAAATGCCAAGGATTATATGAGCGAGCAACATTGTAGAACTGAAGGTTTGCTACAATTACGTGATCATTTGAGATGTAAAAAGGAAGAATTAAAAGGTCTTTACGCTGAATTATATAAAATGCGCGGAAGTTTAAAGGAGAGTTGTTTACATGAACTTGTTTGCACTCTCGTGACTCTCAGTAGATCAAAATTTCCTGAGGTAAATAGGTTCTTTATACACCGAATTTTTTTTAATACAGATAATTTAAGGAAAGCTTAGAAGCAACTAAGTGCTTGGGTGAATTAGGAATTTCCGACCTAACGACAATGGTTCTTAAAACTGAAGAAAAAGTGGAGAATTTCCAAAAAACCCCAATGATAAGTTTGTGCGCAGAAATAATAAAATTACTACTTAAATACACCGTTGATCAGCACATTGATGTCGCTATTAAATCCAGCAATGCTCTTTATAAAATATTAAATTCTTACGAAGGAAAACAAGCTTGTAAGTAAATCACAAATCACTGTAATGAGTCACATTTATTATCTTTTGTATTATAGTAACAAATGGGGATTTTGATGAAGATGATGAAGCTTACCTAAAACCTTTTTTGAGCTACGAAAAATTTAAACAAGGTGATCAAATTAAAACTCGGGACGAAGTATTTAATTTAGTTATAAATAATCTTATACTTTGGTGCCCGGAATCAAAAATCCAACACTCAAATTGGATCAAAAATTTAGTGACACGAATTTTGGATGGTTTTGATAAAAACAGTTTTTACAGTGAATTAATGCCAGTGGTTCAATTAAGGGTATTAATTAATTTATTTAAAAACTTTCAATAATAATACGCTCTTTTTAGGTTGAATTTGCCGAGAAAATATTTCCTTACCTCGTGAATTTAATTTTGGACATGAAACCGAAAACTTTTGAAATTATATCAAAATCAATTTCAGTATTTTTCAAAACATTTTGGGATTTGTATTGGCAGGATAAGAAGGAGATGGATTTAATTTTTATGCAAAAACCTGCTGTGCAATGCATGCTCAATGCAGTGCATTTTATAAGGATTAATCGACATCAAAATAAAAAAATGTAAAATATTTTTATGGAATTACAAAAATCTAATTTTTGTACTTTTTTAGAAAAGGAACCACCCGACTTGATCTTAACATAAATTATCTCCATGTGGCATTAGCATCTCACTTTTGTTCAGCCCACTTTTCGGCCATTATGTATGCTGAAATTTGGAGTGAAAGCTCTGTGGAAAAATTGATTGAATTAAAACACCAAAAACCTATCAATGCTTCCAAATTTGCTTTCGTTTGCTCCTTTTCTAAAGATGCCAGTAAATTACACAAAATTCTTCGACAGGTATGTATTTTACGTCTCATTAAATTAATCTTCTATAATACTACAACCGTAAAGAATGGTGAAGGTGTTTTTTTTCGGAGAGAGTTGAAATTTTGCAGGTGTATGGAGTAGAAAATCTTAAGAAAATTCGACCGCACCAGAAAAAGCTATTCGACCCCGAACGAAAATTCGAATTCATCCCCCAAGTGTCCGAAATTCACCCCGAATCGTATCAAATTTTAATATTAAGGGGGCGGAGATACTGCCCTTTTTGTATTTTTACACCGAAATCGGACGTTTTTTGCGCTGAGCCGTGAAAGGGGTAGATTTTTTCTTCAAATTTTAAAAATTCCGGTTGCGTCGTAAAGAGGGATGGCGATTCTAAGCGGGGTTCGAATTTCAAATTTTTCCAAGCGCCCTGACACTCTGAAAAAAATTCTCGAAAATGGTCGATTTTTCTTGCTTTTTTTCCGGTTTTCGTCGGTATCAACTTTAAAAAATCGCACCCCCGTCCGGTTTTAAAGGGAAGCGACGAAATTTGGCCACCAATGTGAAAAAATCGCGGTTTTTTGATTCTTGATCCGCATTCCATTTATTGTTGCATAGACGAGCGCCTTTTTTGATATCTCATTTTTTTTATGTACTTTTGGCGCTTTCCAAATCGCGCATTGTTTTTCATGCTTTCTCAACGCAAACTTTGAAAATTCATAACTTTTGATAGGGGTCGGCTATTAAGGTCGAATATTTTTTATTTTGCTTATTACATTAATATTTATGAGCAAAAAAATCGTCACTTCTAAATTTTCGTCCTTTCAAAAAAAAAATCGAACGTAAAATGTTCAAAAAATTGCGGCAAACGCGGTCGGATGGTTCTATCACTGGCGTACACAGTTTCCAAAAATGATTAAATTTTTCTACATTATCTTATAAAAGAATTCGGTTTAAAATTGCGCCGTCCAGGGCCGTATTTGTACCAAAATTTTGACAAAGCTTTCCGAATTTTTTCCAAAAAAACTATTCAACCGATTTTAACCAAATATTTTTTAAAATGCGTCTATTCAGAGTGTTTACCATTGGTAAAAATTTGAAATCGCTAACTTTTATAGTTTTCGAGAAAAACAGTAAAAACCGATTCCTAAGAAAAATTTTTTCGAATTTTTTCAAAATCGACCCCTCGAATGAAAGATAATAGAAAATGGATGAAATGCCCTCTACAACCCCCAAAAAAAATTTTAAACCCTGAAAACTCAAGAAAATCAAAATTTTTTTAGGTAATGTACCTTAAAAAATAATTAAATTTTAAAAAATTTAATAAGATAATATCGATAATTTTTAGAAACTTATCTGTACCAATTTTTGTTTCTTAGTTTTTGTTATTAAGCGAAATATGAATTTTTCAAAATTCACCTTTAGTCATTTACCAAAATGATATGATATATTTTATATAAAAATTCATAGCTTTTGAACAAAAAGTCGTAGAGATTTGAATTTTTTTTTATTTTTTTTTATTTCTTTATACTAACCAAAATTATTAACTTTCAAATTTTTTATTTCAGGCACACTCAAACATCGGGGATATAAATTCATTACAAGCATTCCAAGCATTAGACCCATTAAACCCAAAATCTCAGGTCGAAGAATTGAAGGACCTCAATCGTTGGGACTTAGCAGTTCTTTACTATGACGTCCAATCAACTCTAGGAAATGCTCAAACCTCCGAACAATTGGAAGCTTTTAAAAACTTTTCTATGCTCGATGTTTTAAATAATTATAAAAACTTTAAAGAACAATCGTATGAAGCTCTATGGCGACTTGGGAAATGGGATGTAGATCAAGAAACAGAAAATGTAAAGAGTTTTGAGTATCAACAATATTTTAGCTTGAAAGGTTTTAAAGAAGAGGATAGGTTTAATTTGAATTCGTCGCTGAATAAAGGCAGGAATTTTGTGGTTGACTCATTGAGACATGCAAGCCTGGAAAGTTGCCGGGAAATTTACGAACCGCTTCAACAATTACAATGCTTGCAAGAATTAGAAGATGCCCAAAATTATTTTGTCGAGGATAATTTGGAGGATATGATCAAAAGTTGGGATTTAAAGAATTTTATTAACCCCGCTGAGTTTAAGTATCAAGAGCAAATTTTGTCTTCAAGAATTGCAATTTTAAATATTCTTGCGGAGAAAGGAAAAGAAGTAGCGAAGAAAGCTTTAGTTAATTTACAATTAAATTTAGCAGGTAATTATTTTTAAAATCTCCCATTGTAATTATTATGATTGTTTTTTTTAAGAACTTGCTCGATTAGATGGTAATCTCAATAAAGCAAATCGAGCGATTTATAATCTTTTCGAATTGAAAAACCTGGATGAAACAACTAAAGCCAAAATTATGATTGAAAACGTTCAAATTTTATGGAAAATTGATAAAAATACCGGAGCTAGATCTTTAAAGAAACTATTAGAAACTTATAATAACAAAAATTGGTAAGTATAAAACTATTTTCTTAAAATAAAATTTCTGTATGTTAATAATTTAAGGGTGCGTTCACATGCGCTGAAATTATACGGAACATGGATGACTGAAATGAAATCAGAATCATCAAAAACGATAATCTCAGATTATTTCCTTCAATCAAGTAACATCTTGAAAAAACTTGTCGAAGAAGGTTCAATTGAAAATGTTAACAACTTTTACGAAGCTTATGAAGCACTTGCAAGGTTTGCAGATCAAGAATATCAAGAGGTAAAGCTTACAGCACAGTTGCATTAAATTAAAATATTAATTTATTTAATTTTTAGCTATTTCAGTACACAAAATCCTCAGTTTTTCAAGGTAAAATTAAAAACATGGAAAAGATTAAGATGAATGCAGCAAAATTAAATGAAGCACCGAATGCTAAAACATGTCCTGATATCGCAAGAGCTATAGTAATTTGTGAAAGACAAAGTTTATTAGATAAACGAGAAATTGAAAATACACTCCAGGAAATGGATCTCTACTTAAAACTTGCGTTAAAGTTAGTAATAATTATATAAGATAATCATAAATTAAAAAAACGTTTTATTTTAGGTATTATTTATTTCATTTGATTAAAACTAATCAAAATAATACCAACATGTTTAAAATCTTCTCACTTTGCTTACAAAACAGGAGTAACTCAGAAGTTACTGATAAAATGAAGGAATATTTTTTGGACATCCACACTTATAAATTGATTGATATTATTCCTCAACTAGTTCCACACATTACTAATGAAAAAGGGGATGAATTTACCAAACAGATTAACCTCCTCATTGGTAATAAACTTACACAGTGTGTCCTTATATTAATGCAACGTTATAATGTACCAAATTTTCAGAGAGATGTGCGAAAGATCATCCCCACCACGTGTTGCAAACAATTCTATCAGTAGCAAATGCTAATAAAGATCATGAGTACTCCGATACATCTGCTTCCACAGATTTGAATGAGCCAAGAATATTAGGAGCTCAAAAATTGATTAAAAACTTGAAGAAGAGTCCGATGTTCAAAAATATGATATCACAGATGGAACAAGTAGCTGACGCATTGATACAACTTGCTTATTATGTTGCTCCTCAAAGAACACGCTCAGATGACAAATTGCCGTACAACATACCAGGAAAATATAAAATTAAAACAATTTCTAATTTCACAGAAATTCTTGTTCCTACTTTAAAATTAGCAGTTAATAAAAGTGGAAATTATGAAAATATTACCGGTATTTATAAGTACAGCTCTGAGTTTTCATTGGTTGGTGGTATAAATGCACCAAAACTCGTTAAGTGTATTGGCACTGATGGAGTCATTCGAAATCAATTAGTTAAAGGAAAAGACGATATTCGACAAGATGCTGTAATGCAGCAAGTCTTTAATATTATGAATGAATTACTTAGTTCTAATAAAAATACTTTTGAATTACTCATCAGAACTTATAAAGTAAGTTTTTAGATATTCTCAATTTTAGTGGTTTGTAACAAAATTTATGATTGTAGGTTATTCCACTATCGAAGCGAAGTGGTGTACTTGAGTGGGTTAATAATACAGAACCCTTAGGTTACTACTTAACAGGAAAAACTGAAGGAGTTCATTACCATTATTATAAAAATGATTGGTCATCTGATAAGTGCCGAGGAATATTTAGGGTAAAACAAGATGATTTAAAAAATTAATCGTAAGTTTTTATATTGCTTTTACAGGAAGCAGCAAAAGATACTTATGAAAATAAAAATAAGAAGTATTTAGAAATTTGCAAACACTTTCGTCCAGCTTTTCATAAATTTTTCCAAACAACATTCTTACAACCAACCGTTTGGTATGAACGAAGACGTGCTTTTACTCAGAGTGTAGCCACTACTAGTATGTGTGGCTACATTTTAGGAATCGGTGATAGACATGTTCATAATATTTTAATTGATAAGAACACCGCTGAAGTTATACATATTGATTTTGGTAATTTTTAACTTTATTTTTTATCAAGACCTTTATTTTGATTTTTTTAGGTATTGCATTTGAGCAAGGGAAAGTTTTGCCTACTCCTGAAACTGTGCCGTTTAGATTGACTAGAGATATAGAGGATGGGATGGGGGTTGTTGGTACTGAAGGGACTTTTAGAAGGTTTTTACATTTATTTAATAATTACTCCTGATTTAAGTTCAAAATTTTACTCTAAAGTTCTATTTATTTTTGCTTAATTTAGATCTTGTGAAAAAACCATGGAAGTTCTTCGTAATAATGCCTCAACAATTATTACTATTCTCGAAGTATTGCTGTATGATCCTCTCTATGCTTGGACTGTAACACCAACTGAAGCTTACAGCCGACAGATGGACGAAGATGAAAGTAGAAATTCTAGTGCACCATTGCAATTTAGCAGCAGTGAAGGTAAATTTTTATGAAAAGTTACAACAAAAATTAAATTTATTTCAATTTTAACAGATACGTCTCAAGTAAATGTTACTGCTGATCGTGCATTAAACAGGCTTCGCCAGAAGCTTCAAGGCACAGAAGACGGTGGTTTTACCAGTGTGGAAGGGCAAGTAGCTCGATTAATTCAACAAGCTCGTGATCCCGCAAATCTTTCAAAAATGTTTTATGGTTGGCAGCCATATTTGTAATTGTAAACTGCGATTCGTAATTTTTTAAGCTATATATTTTTATTTTTATACGACTCAAATAAGTATTTTAAAAGTCATTAACTGTGATTTATTACAAATAAATATTAATTATATTGATACATTTTTAAAAATATTTTATTTTGTACATGTTTAAGAAAATAATTTTTTTGGAAATATTCTGCTTTATCTGTTAAACAATTTTTTAAATTTAAAATTTATATGAGTGTGGGAAGAAGCACCCGAATAATCGTACAGAAGCTAGGAGCTACTTAAACCAACAAACGAAAGCTCCTATTTTTATTTATTGTCTTGTCATTTTGCATTCTGTGATTTAACATAACCTCAAACCGTCGGCTTCTCAAAATGTTTACTAACGTTTTGTGCATTTTATAAGTGTAATATTTTAAAAGTTCGAATTAAGTTCTGTGCGTTTATTTAGAAAAATCTAAAATTTCATCAAGATGGAAGGTGTTGAAGTTCCTATAAAAATAGTAGCTCCGACAATCGAGCAAATTAATGCTGATCATATCACGCAACTTGCTGAAACTTACTGGGCTCCTCACACGAAAGATAAACATCAACTGTTTAACCCAAATGTAATCGAAGACATTTACCTGGAAGAAATCCGAGGAAACAATTTTGCCGTAAGAAGAATTATGGTACTTGAATTCAGTCAATACTTAGAAAATTACTTGTGGCCAAATTTTCATGAAAATGCCTCGCATTCTCACGTTCTTTCAATTGTAATCATGCTTAATGAAAAGTTTAGAGAAAGAGTTCAAATATGGCAAGTTTTTAAAGATAATACCAAATTATTTCCAACATTTTTTCGTCAAGTATTAAACATGTGTTTGGAGGACGATCCTTTATTAATAACGATTAAAGAACAAACCGCCTTGCTGATATTTATAAATAGGTGTTTTAATAGTATGGAAGAGGAGTTGTGCCGAGATCAAGTGAAACGTTTGGTTTCTCTCTCAATGTGGATGTCTTTACAACCAGCGCGAAGAGAGTATGAATTTAAGAAAAATCCTCGCTGGAAAAAATATTGGCGGGCAATACAAAAGAAAGATAAACCTGAAGAGAAAGAAAATCTCATGTGGGAAAGAACGTTTCTTCATAAATTAATGTTGAAGTTTATGAAGATTTTAGACACGATACCGTTGGAAGGAATGGTTTTAAAAGATAATGTACAATACTGTGAACGGTTTCTAGAATTCGTGACTGATTTAGAAGCATTATTACCAACCAGGCGATTCTTTAACACCGTTCTAGATGATTGCCATTTAGTTGTACGATGTCAATTATCAAATTTGTGTAAAAGACCAGAAGGACATCTTTTTAGACAGTTATTGGATATGTTAAAGTTTTATGCTCGATTTGAAATTAGCGATGATACAGGTGATAGCCTTACAGATCATGATATGATGCAAATTCATTATTCCAAAATTACTTCATTGCAAAAGGGTGCGTTTTCTAAATTTCCTGAGCTACGAAACTTTTCAATTTCAGATGTAGCGAGTGTTGATTCACGTAATGCTTTACTAAAACATTTTGAGCCATTAAATAATAAAAAGTTGCTAGAAATTGCTGCTTATTTACATTTGGTGCCATCTGAGGTTTCTGATGAGGATAAAAGTTGGTGTAGATTTGATGAAGAATTTTTGCTTGAATTACTTATATCAAGACACGAAAAACGAATTTCACAATTAGAATCCTTGAACGAAATGCCACTTTATCCTACAGAAAAAATAATTTGGGATGAAAATATTGTTCCAACAGCTTATTTTTCTGGAGAAGGCTGCTTGGCATTGCCTAAACTTAATTTGCAGTTCTTGACGCTTCATGATTATTTATTGAGGAATTTTAATTTGTTTCGACTTGAATCCACGTATGAAATTCGGCAGGATATTGAAGATGCAGTTAGTAGATTATGCCCATGGAAATCTGAAGATGGAAGCGTTTATTGGGGAGGCTGGGCACGTATGGCGCAACCAATTTTAAACTTTGCTGTTGTTGAAGTTGCTAAACCGAATATTGGAGAGAAACAACCAAGTAGAGTTCGAGCTGATGTTTCAGTTAATTTATCAGTAAGATCTGAAATTAAAGCCGAATGGGAAAATTTAAGAAAACATGACGTTTGTTTTTTAATAACTGTAAAACCCACAAAACAAATTGGTACAAAGTATGACTATAAGCAGCCGTTTATACCTCAGGTTGGATTAAAATGTGTGCGTGGTTGTGAAGTTGAAGGTAATTTCTATCTACAGAAATAATCGTTTGAAATTTCTAATATTTTTATGTTTTAGGAATGTTGGATAGTAATGGAAGGGTAATAGAAGATGGTCCTGAACCAAAACCTGTAATTCTTGGCGATAAAAGGACTTATCGCGTGTGGTTGGACTGCAATCAATATTCTGAGGATATGAATCAAGCTAACGAAGGTGGAGAAGATGTTTATGAAGGTTTTAATATTCTCATGCGTCGTAAACCTAAAGAAAATAATTTCAAAGCAGTACTTGAAACCATTAGAGAATTAATGAACACAGAATGTGTCGTACCTGATTGGTTACATGATATCATTTTAGGATATGGTGACCCAAGTGCCGCACATTATTCAAAAATGCCAAATAAAATCCCTTGCATGGATTTCAACGACACTTTCATTGATGTAGATCATTTAAAATCGTGTTTTCAAGATAATTATAAAATCGCTATCGAAACTCCAAAAAATGATATGAAATTAGTAAGACCATTTAAACTAACATTTAAAGATTTTGAGGAAGACGGTGGGGAAAATCATTTAATTGTCGAGCCACACATCATCCCAAAAAGAGGCCCATATATCTTTAATGAACCTAAAAAAAATAATATACCGTTTACACCTACACAAATTGAAGCCATTCGCTCAGGAATGCAACCTGGGCTAACCCTTGTAGTTGGTCCTCCAGGAACAGGAAAAACCGACGTTGCAGTACAAATAATTTCCAACCTTTATCACAATTTTCCCAACCAAAGAACATTAATAGTAACACACTCAAATCAAGCTTTAAATCAGCTTTTTGAAAAAATCGTTTCATTAGACATCGATGAAAGGCATTTATTACGTCTTGGTCATGGCGAAGAATCTTTGGAAACTGAAAAAGATTTCAGTAGATATGGTAGAGTTAATTATGTCCTCGCAAAACGTTTAGATTTACTAATGGAAGTTCAAAAACTTCAAGAATCATTAGATGTAAAAGGTGATGTAGCTTATACATGTGAAACTGCAGGGCATTTTTACCTCTACCAAATTTTATCAAGATGGGAAAAATACCTTGCAATTATACGACCGAAAACTGGTGAGCAGCCTTCTTTGGAAACAGTAACAAAACAATTTCCATTCACCAAATATTTCGAGAGCACCTCTGAACCGCTTTTTAAAGAACAATCGATTGAGGAAGATATTGAAACTGCAGAAAGTTGTTTCAGATACATCGATCATATATTTAAAGAGCTCGAGGAGTTTAGAGCTTTTGAATTACTTCGCTCTGGTTTAGATAGATCGAAGTATTTGTTAATGAAGGAGGCTAAAATTATTGCAATGACTTGCACACATGCAGCTTTAAAACGAAAAGAATTAGTTGATATGGGTTTTAAATATGATAATATTTTAATGGAAGAGGCAGCTCAAATTCTGGAGATAGAAACTTTTATTCCTTTATTGCTTCAAAATCCACAGGATGGGTATAATAGGTTAAAACGTTGGATTATGATAGGTGATCATCATCAATTACCACCGGTAATTAAAAATATGGCCTTCCAAAAGTATTCAAATATGGAACAAAGTTTGTTTACTCGTTTGGTACGATTAGGGGTACCAACTGTTGATCTTGATGGACAAGGTCGTTCAAGACCAAGCATTTGCAAGTTGTACAAGTGGAGGTATAATAATTTAGGTAATTTATCTCATGTTTTTAATTGGGATGAATACAAAACGGCTAATGCGGGTTTGCAGTACGATTTCCAATTAATTAATGTTGGTGATTTTAATGGCGTTGGTGAATCTGAGCCTAGTCCGTATTTCTACCAGAATTTGGGAGAGGCAGAGTATTGCGTTGCGTTATTTATGTTTATGCGATTGATTGGTTACCCAGCTAGTAAAATATCGATATTAACGACTTATAATGGGCAGAAGCATTTGCTTCGCGACGTTATTAATACTAGATGTGCTGATAATCCTTTGATTGGAAGACCACATAAAGTTACAACCGTTGATAAATACCAGGGGCAGCAAAATGATTATATTATCCTTTCACTCGTTAGGACGAAAGCGGTGGGGCATTTAAGAGATGTTAGGCGTTTGGTTGTAGCTATGTCTCGTGCAAGATTGGGGTTGTACGTTTTCGCCCGAGCTTCCTTATTTGAAAATTGTTTTGAACTTACACCAGCATTCCAGCAATTAACTAAACGTCCCACGAAATTACATTTAGTGTTAAACGAAGTCTATCCAACCTCACGGCTACCGGATGAAAATTTAAACGCAAACCCGGTGATTATTGAAGAAATGACGCAAATGGCTAATTTCGTGTACTCTTATTATATGGAAAGAGTTAAAGTTATGAAGGATTATTATTCTCAACAGAATAATTGGAAGAAACCTGGCGAAGTTGATGTTAAAGACCATCAACACTTTCCATCCTCGCATCCGGGAGAAGATAGGGATACTGATAGTGAAGATGAGAAGGAAGAAGCAGTTCAAGCTCCCGTTCCCATTCAAGATGAACTAATGGAGGAAGAAAATAATGCTCCAGTAGAAGCTATCCAGCCAGTTGATAGTCCAGATAATAATGAAAATGGGGAAGCCGTGGATACTGAAAATGGAGAAGCCGTGGATACTGAAAATGGAGAAGCCGTGGATAGTGACAATGGAGAAGCCGTGGATACTGAAAATGGAGAAGCCGTGGATACTGAAAACGTGTCGGCGGAGGTTGATTGGGGTGAAGGAGAAAATGAGTCGTAAAATTAATGTAAATAGATTGTAAGAAAAAATTACGATTAAATGATTATTTTTAACTTTGGGTATCTGTTATTTATACAACCATTACTACATTGCAAGTCAATTGCGTTTATGCCGTTAATACGCTTTTATATTTTCATTGGAGCGCGCTCAGGGAGGCCAAGCCTGCAATTTATTACGCTTGGACTATTGAATTGAAGCCGCTCGACGCGGCCGAACTTTCACGTTTATTCCGCAAATTTCGCAGCTTGGGCAAGTCAATCCAGCTTGAGTTAAGCGAGATAAACGTAGTCCTAGACTGATAGTCAAATATGCAGGTGTTTTCTAGAGTCTGATTGGGTCAAATCATAGATGTAATTTATAGTATAAGTATATATTTTATTAAGCAATAATTAAAATATAAAAAATTTGACAAATAAATAAAACATTAAATTAGTTTAATGAGGTGGATGTAAGAAGAGCCACACCTCGTTCATAAAAGCTATGCGGATCTTGTCCTGAAGCAATATTAAGATCCACAGTAAACAACAATTCTGTTCTTGTCGAGTTAAGATAAACAGGTAAAGCGAGTCGTCCATTAAGCAACTTGTCTTCACCAATAACTCTCACCCAACGCAATAATGTAATGGGAAGTTCCAACATTATGCTTGAAGTCAATAATAACTGATTATTCTTACATTGGGCGCCTTGAAGTTTAATACCTAAAATTTAATTTAATTAATAAACTGGTCGAATCTAAAAATTAAATAAACTTACCAACAACTGCAAAGCAATCATGAGGGATTGTATTTTTATCAGAGGAGTCTGTTATTGTAACATCCAGCTGTAATTCTTCTAAAGGCCAACTGTTAGCTTGAGCAACACACTGACGCGTTGCAGTTATGTAAGCTTCAGGATTCAAAAGACCTCCCAACCACACAGGATAACTCTAGAATATTATGTCATTTAATAATTTAAATTATATTAAAATAAAATTTACCCTAAGTTCTTTAGCCCCCGCAGTTGAAACCGACTGTGACACCTGTTGCAACTGCTTAACTCGCTGACTAAAATCTGTAATCCATTGTATAACAGTGCAACCTCTTGGAACCGTATAGCGTCTCCAATTTGCAGGAAGAATACCCCTCACCAATTCTCCTAACATAGTTCTGTGATAATTCGTCTGCTTTTTCTCGCCTTGACAAATCAAGACAACATCATTTAAATCATGAATAACATCAATTAAAAGTTTTGAACCACAATTAACCTCTCTTTCGAAATACCTGTACAGTGGATCTTTTATATTCTCAACAGTACGTTTTAGCGTCTGTAAAGATTTTGGTAATAATTTTAACCATGTTAAAGCAGAATTATGGAGAGTCTTCATCCAAGATGGACGCCCATCAATCTACACAAAAAGAAACATTTAAAAAAATTAATTTTCCCGCGTAATCTCGGTTACAACCGAAAAATATTTGGCAACCATAACAACTTAATTTCAACTAGTCTACTTTTGACGTCAGCCCATTAGTTCCGCATTCGGCCGTAAGAGATCGCGTAGCTTTTGAATCACCAATATTTTAAATAATATCTTTAATCATACCTGTGCTGGATCTGCTTGTGAAATTTCATCAACAGAGTACGCTAATTCATCATCATCTTCCAACTGTTGCATTTTCAAAAGTTTGCTGACCAAATCCGTGCCTCTAGTTGTTAATAATACTTTTTCAGCATTGTTAGGTAGTCCTAACCAAGAAGGAGTTTGTCTATCAGTTAAAGACTCAATCCATTTAAGGAAATGATCTCTTCGAGTACCATCAGGCATGGTTATATGTCTATTTCCATTCGATCCACCATCAATATTAGCAACTAAAGCAAAATCTGCTTCAAAACTGCGTGGTGTAAACAGTTTTGTAAGGAAGGAATGTAATAGTCTTTGATCAAAAACGTTATCAATTTTACCACCATAAATTGATTGTGACATAAGTGTTACTAAAGCATCCCATGGTACTTTCTCAGGTGGTAAATTGGTACGACCCTAAAAATGACATAAAACTGTAAACACTATTATTTCCTTAAATAATATTACCATTGCCGTTGTTTCTATCCATGTATCTAAAGTATCACAAGCGACTCTCAAATCAGACTCGTTAAATTCATAATATTTCGCCCAACCTAACGGCGCGTATCTAAGCCTTTCTTGTACAATAGCGTGGAACCAAGCCAAGAGGAAGTACAGACGTGCCCTTTCACTTGGAACTTTCATCATTCTACTTGCAGGAACCTTAAAATCAACAATAAAATTTCTGTAGTTAAACATAAATTATATCTTACCGTGCTAAATGTTCGCAACAAGTTCGCCCTAATACCTGGTGGTGGTTCAAAAACAAATATTCGTCCTGCTCTCAACAAATTCACTGGTAATTTAGGATTAATTTCCATGGTTAAGAATAATCTGAAGTTAGCATGGGGTTGTAAGGAATGTAATTTCTTCTCCAATTGTACAAGCCATTGAGGCGCAAGGTGTACATTTTTCAACATAACCCATCTTCCGGTCTTGCAAGCCATATTAATAGCCCTTTCAGCTTGATTGAAACCTTCGGCTGAACCAATTGCAATACTGGAAATTTGTTTATTCAATTCAGTTGATAAATCATCGACACGACCTGAGGCATCAAATCCGGGTACAGAACATAACAAAGCTGGTACATTAGCTCGTAACTCATTTTCTACCACACCACCAAAATCAAGCTCTTTCTCGGCACAAGGCATGAATTCAACCCCCAAAACTGCATCAACAAAAACATGTCCAGCTGCAATTACACGATCTGGTCTAAATGCCTGTATTAACAATAATTGGTACATCGCAGATCCTACTGGGCTTAAAGGTTTTTCTTCCAACCACAATCGCGGCACGTTTTGTTCAGGTGTACCTTGTTGTAACCAAGCACCAAACTCAGGCATTTCCCTTATCTTTTCAGGCAATTTTTTAAAAGCAGGTATACGTGACGCTAAACGAGTTAATGCTTCTTGTTGTTCACCAGAAAGACCATCAATTTCTGTACCTGTTTGATTACTGAAAACTCCTTCTTTACCTCTAAGGAAGAAATTGAATTCTGCATCTAAATTAGGTTCAGTTAAAATTCCTTTTAGATGAATTCTACATAGGAGTAGAGCAAATGTTAATCTATCAGTATGTAACATGCCTCGTGCTACTCTTTCATAACAATGTGTGAATAAATCGGTGGTAATAACTTTTAATCGTGCTTGATGATCGGTTAGACCATTTAAGTTGGGATTACTTAATAAGACACTACTAAACATATCCAAAAACATTTTTAACGAATATTGATACAAGAAATGTACTTGGTTAAGGCTGTCCATTGTAAAGTAGGTGTTACTACAGGCTTGTGAGAGTGGTAAGTATTGTTGTGATACAGTTTCAATTTCTGATATAACTTTATCAGTTTCTTCGACCTTTTGTCCAATTTCTGCAGCTTCTTGTTTAAGAGTTTCCAAGGTGGTTATAACACTATCATCATCAAGAATCTTGCCTTTCGCATCATTTAATGCTTGAAGTAACGATTTTTCCAGTTGTCTTAAACGTAAGTGGAATTCTCCTTGTAGTTTTAGTAAGTCTGATCGCTTCTCATCGATATCAGGTCTTTCAGCCTTAAGTACTTTATTCAAACATTGGCTTTGAAGTGAGCTTCTGGTAACAGTGAAGTTAACAAATGTAACTCGAGAGCATATATCTGGAGGGAATTCGACAGTTGGATCTCTTGTTGATAAAAATATAACGAATGATGGTGATAAATCGATATCTTGATCACCTAAAGTGATCAAAACACGACCACCTGTACGCCTCAATTCTCTATTGAGCACAGGATTTAAAATAGGATCATAATTTTCAACGTCTTGTACAAGTAAGGGATTACCAAACCGTAGAGCTGATTCAAGATTTTTCCTAAAGGAATCATCCAGGAAGCTGGTTTTGGTTATTTTTCTTTCTTTAAATTCATTCATGATGAATTCAGTAGCTTGTCCAGATGGATCAATTATTAAGGGGTACCTATTGAATCTCTGAAATATTCCGAGTTATTTTAAGAAATTATTATTTTGTTTATGAATGTTACCTTTAGCATAATTGCATTTTCTGTACAGAGATCATCGGTTGGTAAAGCATTGGCTTGCCAACGGAGTCGTTCATCTGGATTTGAAAGGTATTCATTTCTAGCAATGTCTGGTCGATATTGTATTCCTGCTAGTGTTAAGTGTTGACTCCAAGTTGTAAATAGATTTTGGCGGTACTAAAATTATAATTTGTAATTTTAATATACTACTCGCCCTCTGGTGGGAAAAATTTATACCTATACAAGCATTATGGTTATTTAGTACTTACATGTTGATCAAAGTAACCACCATAAGCAATGAAGGCAGAAGTTAATAAAACATCTCCAATAATTGTTGACATTTGTGATCTAAAGGTTTCACTGGTAGCTTCCCATCTTTCCCTTTCAATAACCAGGGATTTAATTAAAGCAATGGACCGATCTACTTTGGATTGTACATTTTCCAAATCGCTCTTAATAGCTTGGGCTTGTGCAATTAATTGTGCATATTCCTCTTTATAAGCAGCAATACTTTGTTCTAATTGACTGATAAGATTCTTAACTTCATCTCCTCTCTTCTTATTAGTTTCTGCTTGATTTTCGAGTGAGTTTAATTCATCTCTTAAAGGTTCAACTTTTTTCAACATATCGGCATATTGAATCTATTTAAAATTACAAATTAACAAAAATAATAATTATTTTTCCTTTATTAAATTTACCTGAGCCATTGCCCATTTAACAAGTGGACCACATGCGTTACTAGCATGATTAACCTTTTCAAAATTGTAATCTGGGTTACTTAGATACCTATTCTTCATTTTCTCACGCACATCATCACTAAAATTTCACACATGGAAAATGATTAAACATTTACATCAATACAAATTTAATTAAACTCGAGTTAAAAATTCAAACTAACTTTTTTTTATTATTAGAACTTATAAAATTTTTAACTTAAGTTTATATAAAAGCATTCAAAGCTTAAGCAAAAGAGTAGTTGAAGGTGGAGGATTCGAGTAACAAAGTATGAGCTACAAAATCATTACCAGCTTATAATTAATTGTCTACTTATAAAGCTAGTATCATGCATACCTAATATCCTCAGTGTTGAAATTGGAGACTATAGAATTGATGAAGTTCTCACGCATGACTACTGCACGTATAGACTTCCAGTCGCTTGCATTTTCCCCAAGGAGCAAGCAAATGGATTCTAACGCTAATTTTACCACTGCCGGGGGGTTTGCCATTGACCGAATTTCAACCAATTGTTGTTTTTTAATGGACATTACAGCTGTGCAGACACAAATAAAAATAAAATAAATCATAACAGAAATATTCAATATGCATAAATAAAAAAAATTATTAAAAATACATTGATAAGCAGGATTAAATTGTTTACAAGGCTTACAAAAAGCCTTACGTTAAATAATCTTTGTTGAAGTTCACAATTGTTGCAATGAAATTTTCCCTCATTATCACTGAGCGTATAGTACGCCATTCGCTTGCATTTTCATGAAGTAATAAACAAACTGATTCTAAAGCCATTTTTACACTGTTTGGAGGGTTTGCCATCGACCTTACTTCCACAAGATGCTGTTTTTTAATTGATTTCACAGCTTCATAGAAATTTAGATCATTAATTCAAAAAAAAAATTATATTTGATCAAAAATTATTTAAAAATATTAATCCTAAATCAATTGGGAAGAATACAATTGCAATTAATTTCATTAAAAACTTACCGCTTTGGGCATCAATAACAGCTGGTTCTACTTGCGCTAAATCAGCCATAACCTCAGTTCGTTTCTGTTCAATATGAACCGTTTGTTCCGCTAGTTGTTGTTGAATCTCTTGACTTTGAACCTTCTTTTTCTCAGCTTCTTGTTGATCTTTTACCATTTGTTTTAATTTGGTGTTTGCAGCTTCATTTTTAGCTTGAAGTTCTTGCGATTTCACAGCTAAACTCTTCTGCATTTCTTCAACTTGCTCAACCGTTTCAGCAATTTTACTTAAACCAACATTCAAATGCAACTGCTGTTCCTCCAAATCAGAACGCTTTTCGTTATGAAGTTTTACAAAGTGATGAATGAAGTCGAGATAATGTCGTGGAGTAATTGCCATCGTTCTACCACCCCTTTTTGCTAATCTAGCATTTGCTTTATGGAGAGTTTGATGGACGTATACACAAGCATTAATTACAGCTTCTCTATGTGAAGGAGTTGCAGGAATTCTACTACAAGCTGCAGGGAAATAATCTGGTACTTTCCAAAGAGGTTTATCCAAATCAACACGATTAGTAAATTCTTTTCCAACCTAAAATCAACATCATGAAAACTTTAAATAATTTAATTAATATTATATTATATACCTGGAAAAGTGCACCATCACTCCAATCACCAAACCAATTTAGCACGCATCTATTAAACAACGCCGGTGAAGTAGCAGCTCTATCCTTTAATCCATCCGTTGATGGATTCATAGTGAAAACAACATGTAAATTCCGCATCACTTGCCCAGTAAACCATTTGTACAACTCATCGTTTGAATCTAACATAAGCCCTTCTCTCTGAGCCCCTTCTTTACATTGAGTCATAAGTGTAGTGTATTCATCTCCTTCAAATAATCCGGGAACTTCACCATTGGCCAATAAAGTATTCATTCGTTCCAGGAAACTCGAATCAAGCATATTAGATTCATCCAAAATAAATGAAATCTTTTCGTCTTTACAACCGCTTCTTCTTAAAACTTGTCGCAAATCTTCATCGAAGTCTTCAGCCGTGTATTTGTTATGAACTTTAATTTGGAAAATGGATAATCCATTCATCCATGCCACGAATCGTGAAAGAGTTGTTTTACCCGCACCACTAACTCCAATTAGTAATAAATGACCTTGCGGTTGTCTAAAGATTCGATCAATTCTTAAAACATGATCCAAAACTTCATCAAAAAGCACCAATGGTACATCAAGTTCTTCTTCATAAAATACCCTAAGTCTAGCTTTAACATAATCCCTTAAGTGTTCCCTTTCAACCGGTACATAATATTTCGATAACCAATTACTGTATAAAATAGGTCGAGATAGTGCATTATCACAATTGGCTGATGGGAAGTGCTTTTGTGCTACAGCATCAATATTGTCATTTGTCCAACGTCTTTCAGAATCCTCAACCAAACGATCCTGGAATAATCTTAAAGCTTCATGAGCCCACAACCTCACTAACCCTTCAACATTTAGGTTATCTAAAGGCCTTATAGCTTCACAAATTCCTCTAACCCATCTTGTCATTTCACGAGGGGAATAAACATAGTGCGGTTGCATATCTTGAGTGAATTTATCTTGTGAAGCCAAGTAAAATTCTACCATAGCATTAGTTAATGGCTCAGCGTATCCTCTTAAACCAGGTGTTAATCGTAACATGGCTCGAGTGAAGGTTCCATAAATTTGTTTCAAAGAGGTTTCACCAGGATAATCTACATAGATTACAGGAACATGACGTAAGAATCTGTGAGATAACGGTTTTCTTCCTGGATCAGTAGGTGGATTACAAGCACCAACAAATTGAATTCGTTCTAGTGACACCCACGTTTGGTCTGAGGCACGGTAAAAACCTTTTTGTTCAACCAATTGTCTTAAGAACATAATAACTCTTTGAGTACCATAGTTATCCATATCAGGTAAATTAATTTCATCACAAAATAGTACCAACCACTTTCCAAGCTGAAAATATTGTTTATAAATAAAATTGTTTATTAATAAAATTTGTACAATACCTGTATAGGAGCTAATACGACACCGTTTGATGTTTTCCTATATTCACAGTAGTGATCAAATGTTTTTAGTAATAATTCTGGAGTTGTTGCTGATGAGAAATTAAGACCTACAACTTCCATATCTGGTAAAGCTCGTAAAGCTGAAAATAGTGTCATGGTTTTTCCTGAACCAGGTGGACCACACAACACTAAAAAAAAACATGATTACACCATTTAAATTATTTATCCCAAAAATTATACCTAAAGGTTTATGTTCAGCAAGCCATGTATATAATAGTGATTCATGTCGAACTGTATCCAAGGTTGGGACAACAATATCAGGTGAAGCAACTTTATGGGTTTCGACTTCAATTTGTGGAACTTTATTAGACCAAGGTGACCATTCACCGTGAATGTTTACTTCATAATCAATTATTGGAATATTTGAAGAGGGTGGTAAATTTACTGTAGTGACGCTTCGTATGAAATCTCCAAGATCAGAACGAACTTTTAATTTGGCATCACCAGAGAAACTCCACAATAAAGCGTAAATTAAACATTTTGAAATGTACTGTTCTACTTCTTCAGGTGGCAACGGGAAATCTGAATGGGAGTGATTGTATTGCAAAACATTTCTTACACTTTGATTCATCATCGAGAAAAGAGAACTCAATGCCCTTAATCTTGTAAAGTCCATGATGTGTTCTTGGTCCATGGCATATTCTAAACATTTTATTACTAAACCATCAGGTGTAAAATGTGCTTGTAAAATACTGGCCACTTCAATTTGTAATTGAAGGGTGGGAGATAAAGTATCATCTTTATTTTCTTTGTTTTTAATGTTGAAGGTATCATCATCAGCGTCTTCAAGTGGAATGTTTTTAAGTGACATAATATAATTTTCAAATATCATTTCAGTAGATAAAACATCTTCAGAGAACCACACCATACCACAACGTGAAACAGTAGCAAGTGTAGCATATTTAAGATCTTGCACCTCGAACATAATTCTAACATTTGGAGGAAGAGACAAACGTTCACCATTCGGTAATGTAAGCAATTTATTATCATCAAGTACGGAATTAAGATTTTCAACCCACTCAGGATCAACATCACCATCAAATATAATCCACTGCCTTTTATTAATTTCTCCTCTTACATTATCAATAATTTTCCTAAGTACGTGTGTAAATAAACCATCAGTCCATTCTCTAGTGTTTGGATCTAAAACACCATACAAAGCTTCTTTGCTAATAGCCTTTGGATCAATAACATGAGCTACTCCTTCGATCCCTTCGAATCTTTCCAAAGCCTTCAACAGCACTCTCCACGCTGAACTTTTACCTGACCCACTTGGACCAACCATCATCAAACCATGATTTAAATTGGAAATTTGATAAAGTTGAAGTACCTAAGATAAAAATAAATAATAATCTAAACAATCCTATTATAGCATAGCCGACACAAATAATTTTGGTGCAATTTAATAAGTTACCTTTTCAATCCAAGTATCCCCAGTTAAAGTTTTCTAAATGCAGCATTAAAAAAACATTGTGCGATAAGCGGTTAATTTATAATCAAAAATATTTACCTTTTCCATCCAAGCACATCCTTGTTCATCGCCTTCACCACAAACCAAATATTCTTCTTGACAAACTTTACGAATTTCATCTTTAAGACCTTTCATTTCAGCCCTTGTGTATTGCACATTCGGGAATACATCACTCAAAAGACTGAATAATAAAGGAATGTCTTCAGCCACTAATTTTGGTACCATAGTTTCACAAACTGATTGAATTAGAATTTCTTGTTCTGGTAAATTTTCGGCAATACTAGCTTCATCAATATTAGTTTCACCTCTTTGTCTCATATTTTCTTTAATACGCATAATCCTATCTCTTTTTACATTTCCAGCTGATACTAACACAGATTTTAATGCTCTTAACCCGAAATCGTAATGTGATTGATTGGATAATTGTTCATCGCATAATTTGAAGAATGGTACAATTTTGCTGGCGAGTTTTTCAGCAGTTCTGAAGCCTTGAGAAAACAACATAACTTCAGCAATTAACTGCCTATCTGGAGTAGTCATGGCAAGTGATCTGAATAGTTTTTTCAAGTTATCAGGGAGATTAGAGCGGCCTGCATAACCTGGATTCATCGTTATGAATATTGCCATATCGGAAGAAACCTTAACTTGTTTTCCAACAAGTTCAACTATAATACCTTAAAATTTATTTTAATTAAATTTAATTGTTAATAAATTATTTATAATTACTTTTATTTGGTGCGATATCAGATGTTTCACTGTGCGTTTTAAGAGCTTCCTGAATGGTTTGTACTTGTTGTGAAACAGCTGATAACATACGTTCTTCCAAACGATTAAATTCATCAAAACATCCCCAAGCACCAACTTGACAAAGACCGACGAAAATTCTTCCCATAGCTTGGAAATCAAAGGTTTCATCACAATTAAAAACTAATACAAATCGACCCAATTGATTTCCTAAAGCTTTTACGGATTCGGTTTTACCAGTACCAGCAGGGCCTATAAAACAAAATGTAATACACCAGTTTTGAAGTTAATTAAAAGGATTTTACCGAAAGGTGAGCCTCCAAGTCGAGCTTCCAAAGCTTGAGTCATGGTAAGATAACACCTATCTGTAAGTGGTGTTTGTACAAGTCTATCTTGCACACCAAGATATTCAAAACCATAATGGAATCTTGCGTTAGCCATGTGTATTGTAAGTTGTTTTAGTACTTCATTTTGTCTTGGGTCAAAATAAAATCGCATTTCACATAACCACTCGAATGCTTTATTACTGCAAACTCCATTAGCTACAAGTCTCCTAGTTACAGTTCTCTTGTGCACAAACTCGTTGATCTACAAATTTTTTATTATAAATTCTTAAAATATAATAAAATATAAACCTACCAAATGTTCTAATTTTTTTCGTCTTAATTGTGGTTGCTCTTGAAGTACCGAATCAGCAAGGACATTTAAAGTATTTTCAACATGTTGTAAAACATTTTCTAGTACCCCTTTTTGTGGTTCACTATTCATTTTAGCAAGTGCAGCTTCAACATCTTCGCTCCATAAAATTTGAGCAGCTAATACGACAATTTGTGCCTGATATTTATCTACCCACTCCATAAATAATTTTGGGTCAATATTATCTTTAAACTGTTTAATATCTTGTACTGCTTGAGCTAAACTGGATGCAAGAGTTACACGCATCTCTTTTTCCACAAGAGTTAACCACTCATTAATCTTGGGATACTCAATTGTAGAAATAGTGTTTCCAAATTTAACTTCTTCACCTAATTCAAATTTATTACTACTTGAACATGATTAATTTATGTGTTACAAACCTTCACGTGAAGCAATTCCAGTAATAACAGTGTTATCGTCATTAAGAAGTATGGAAGCAACACCCGCAAACATTTTTTTGAAATGTTTTTGCAATCTAGCAACATTTTTGCTATTACCAATAATCTCCAACAAGTCTTCATCACCAACAAAATAAAATCTTGGGAAAGATGTTCGTTCCCTTTCCAAATATTCACCCAAAGCTTTCTGTATTTTACCCAATAAATCAGCTAGACGTTCCAGAGCTCTTTGAACACCTTGGATATTAAGTACATCCATGACCATAGGTGATTTAGTTACCTTCTTCATTAATCCCAAAAATTCGGAACTAAAAATTTAAAATTAATTTATTAGCAAAATTTTGGTAAATAAATAATACCTAATACTTTGGAATCGGGAAGTTTCAACAGGTAGAAGTACTTTAATATCTGCACTTCCAGAAAATATTCCTTCTAAATAAACCCATCTTCTTTGCACATCAATCCAAACATCGAATAAGGCATTAATTCGATTCAATTTTTCTTCCCAGGTAAGTGCTTCTTCTTCAAAAACTTTGTAATAAGGTGATAACTTCATGGCGGCTACTGAATTAATATGTTCCTTAACTTTATTGAACAAATCATCCCAACCTCTTATCAATTTGCATTTATTTTGATAATTGATTAAATCTAATTCGTATGTTTGCCAGCTTTCACGGACTTGTTTCAAGAATTCTTCAAGAGCCATTTCACCCTGCGCGACTTGAATGACTTCTTTGACAACGGTTTCATTCTTTTGGAGATTAACATCCCAGACTTGCCCCAATGTGAGGTCTGAAAGAATCCAATTAACTCTCAACTGGCGCATTAATTGTTTCCAGTGACGTTCTTTGAGGGCATCAGATTTTAATTCAATTATCATCATGTTGACTTTAGTGTAGGTTTGCAACATTTTCTTAACGTATTCATAAGAAGCGTATTGGCGTAATCTTGCTGGTAATTCTTTGAGTTGGGCTGACATTGCATCTAATTGTTGTCTTAATTTTCTAGGTTGCACTGATAACCATGGTTTTTCCCTAGTTTCATCAATTTGTGACCATATTTTTGATAATTCCGACCAAACTCCTCGTAGATCTTGTAATTCTTCAAACACAACTTGCATTTTATCTTCACTGGTGCTGATTCCTCCTGATTCTTGTAATTCAAGAGCTTCCTTAGCTTTAGCTACATTATCACGCTCTTCTTTTAACCTGGCATATTTCTGTTCAAATAATTGTAATTGAGAGAGTGCTTCATCTGGACGTAAGTGCCCTTCCACTGGTTTATTTCTTTCCCATTCGCCGAGGAAATCGTTAGTTCTACTCTCAACTGCTTTGTCTTCAGTTATAATCTTCTGCTGCAAGCTAGCCACTTGCGTTTGTATTGATGAATCTTTACGTTTTATGATTTCATTAAAAGCACCCCATTCTCCTTCCAAATTTTCGACATGAAGCCAACTGCTTGGGAATTGGAATCGTTGTCTTTCCAAAATGCGTTGACCTTCTCGATAAATTTCCACTTGTTTTTCCCAAGATTTCATGTTACGTTTAAGACTTTGTACATAAGTGATGAAACTAACCGCATCTGAGGTGCTGGCAGCTTCAATGCTTTGCATTTCCAGATCTGATCTCGATTTTGATACTTGCGCGTGGAATGAATTCATGTCGTTACTAAGGAGAGTGCCGAATTTACTTAAAGTTTCTTTATGCCATGAATCGTATTTTAATGAAACTTTACTTTGGACTTTAGCAAAGTCAATTACAATTGGTCCAAATTCTCTTCTTGTATCAGATGTATCGAATGTGGTTCTCGTTTGCCTAAAAAATGAAAATTAGTAATTATAGTTATTTTAATGTTTACAGTACAGTACTTTATGTCGTTGAGACATTGCATCCATGTAGCAATATCGTCACCTAGTCGCCCATAAAGATTATCCGCCTGTAGATCCCATAGTGATTGATAAGTAAGCCATTCGTTGACGTAATTTTGGACTTCTTTCATTTTTTGTATTATTGCACTGTAAGCATTTTCTAGTGGGCTTGAACCACCTGGTAATTTTGTCAAAATATTTCTGTATGTTTCTGTCGCTGGTTTTTCAACACCAACTTGGTATCTTGTGCTTTGTAGCCTTTGTTGCGAAGTTACAATTGCTTGCCAAGCAAACATTTGTTGCATTATTTGAAATTGGGCTTCCTCGATACTTGGATGCAAATACATAGTCTGGTTTGTAATTCTTAATTCATGAATGACTACTTGTATTTGCGGATCACCACCTGGTTTATGCGTTGGTTGACTAGGGGCGTCAGTATCCATAGTAAGATCAACCTCTTTTTTAAGTCCATTTAGAGAATCAGTCCATGCTTGAATTCCTGCTTGAAGTCGCGCGGCCAAATTTTTTTCAACCTCTTCATCCAATCTACTGACCCAAATATGAAGATTTGAATATTGCTTAAGCGATAGATCATCAACTGCATGTTGAATTTTCGCTAAAATATCACTAAAGGTGTTTGCTGAGTAGGGGCACGTTTCTAATGATCGCACATCAACTTCTAATTGTTCTCCAATTATTGCAAGCTCTTCAACTCGTTCTTGGAAGCTTACAATTGTATCAGATAATCGTTGAGAGTATGAATCAAGTTTATAACTTTCCCATACAAGTTGTATACCTTCAGCAATTAATTGTTGTACTTCCTTTCTCATACCAGCCACCAAGGGGATTATGCTTGCTTTATCTTCGATCTAAATATTATTATATTAAATTAAAAATTTGAAAGGTAATAATTTTGGGTTGTAGTATAAAGAAATAAGAAAAAAATAAAAAAAAATTCGAGTCTCTACAACTTTTTGTTCAAAAGTTATGAATTTTTATATAAAATATGGCATTCTGATAAATAAGTATATTTCGCTTAACCCCTTGACATACAATGACGAGTTAGACTCGTCATTTATTTCCTGTGCCACTGCATATTTTGACGAGTCTAACTCTAAGTTGCTTCACTTTTGCAACGATTCTCATTTGATTATAATATTCTAGATGCCCCACCCTCCCATTTTCTCAACAATAACAGCAAGCGAATTGAAAGTAGTAAATAAGGACTTTGCACGCTTATATTACTATTTTTCGGTCGTATCAAGTTTCATTTAATTTGTATGTCAAGGGGTTAATAACTAAAATTAAGAAACAAAAATTGGTACAGATAAGTTTCTAAAAATTATCGATATTATCTTATTAATATTTTTAAAATTTTAAGGTACATTTTTGAAAACTGTGGGCGCCAGTGGTAGAACCACCCGGCCACGTTTGGCGCAATTTTTTGAACATTTTGCGTTCGATTTTTTTTTAAGCAAAGGGCGAAAATTTAGAAGTGTCAATTTTTTTGCTCATAAATATTAATGCAATCAATAAGCAAAATAAAAAATATTTGACCTTAATAGCCGACTCCTATAAAAAGTTACGAATTTTCAAAGTCCGCGTCGAAAAAGTACGAAAAACAATGCGCGATTTGGAGAGCGCCAAAAGTACATAAAAAAATGGGATATCATAAAAGGCCCTCGTTTATGCAACAATAAATGGAATGCGGATCATGAATCAAAAAACCGCGATTTTTCCCATTGGTCGATCTTGAGATGAGACTCGTATAGATTTGGTACTTTTACCGCCCGAAAAAACGCTAAATTTGTACACTTTGCGCCTCGGCGCCGTGGCGCCACAGGGTTGCGCCTGGAGACTTAAAAATTGCCACGGTCTGTCCTAAGGATGTGAGAATAAAAGCCAACTTTAGTCGCTTCCTTTTAAAACCGGACGGGGGTGGGATTTTTTAAAGTTGACGCCGACAAAAACCGGAAAAAAAGCAAAAAAAATCGACCGAATTTGGAATTTTTTTTCAGAGTGTTAGGGCGCTTGGAAAAATTTGAAATTTGAACCTCGCTTAGAATCGACATCCCTCTTCACGATGCAACCCGAATTTTTAATATCTGACAAAAAAACTGCCCCTTTACCGACTCCGCGCAAAAAAACGTCCGATGAATTCGATTTTTCGTTCGGGGCGGAATAACTTGTCCAATCGAAAAGCGACATTTACACTTTTTTCTTAAAATTTTCTCCTCCGTACGCCTGCAAAATTTCAACTCTCCACAAAAAAAAAACGCCTTCCCCTTTCCTTATGGTTTTAGTATTATAAGAAGGATTTATTTATAATTAAAATCAAAATATTAAATAATTTTCTCAAACAATTAAAATTTTGGAAACTAAAACTTGTCGAGAATTAATTTAACAACCATGCTAATATTGCAAGACAGCCATGCTAACATTAAAGCTACCTTGACAGAGCCCTGTGTACTATTCCTAGACGATAGCTAATCAATTATTAATATTATTAAGTGATTAAACTAAAAAATGTATCTTACCTTCTCCAAAGTCATTTCATAAGTTCGTACACTTTCAATAAGAGAAATTGCATACGGATAAAGTTGATTAGCTAAATGCGCCTTGTTCACAATAGGAAGTGGTACTCTAAATCCAAGACATTTTAAGTTCCGTACTTCTTTAGCCAAAGTAATAATTTCAGGTAGGAAATTGACGCGAAGTTTTAAAATATTTCCTCTTCCTGTTCTTGACCTCACAGCTTCTATGGTAAAAATACGCCCACTCACTCCCAAATTCCTTTGTTGAACAGTTTTGGCCCAATCATCAAATATTTCTTGGGTGTTTAATTTTAGGCGAAAACTATCACCTTCGGCTTTCAACTTTTGCCCTTCAATATGATTCTCCCAACCTTTCCCTAACACATCTTCAACCCGTCTTAAGTAGGTTGTTAATTGATGATCAATCTGTCGGGCCCATATTATCGATCCAGCAACAGGTGGTAAATCTCTAACTTTACTAATTCTAGAGCTATTACTTTGTGGATATTGCACTTTGAATTTTTCGTGCAAAGCTTCGATATCATCTTTTACTCGTTGTATAAGGTGGGTTTGATATTCTCTTATTGCACCACGGATGTGTGGTCTTACAAAAAGTGCATTGAAACGGGAAAATATTCTAAACATTTCATTAGCATTTTTTGCGGTCCCTAATTGATCTCTTAAATGAGCTGTAATTCGAGTTTCCACTCTATCAATACGCTCTTCATAACGTTGCACAGCTGCATCCCAAGCGTCTTGTCCTTCTTTGGATATATCAAGACAATCGACTTCTTTTACATTTTCATAAGCCAAATTCACTTCCTAAAAATTTATAAATTAATAAACGAAAAACGTTTGGTTATTGAAAAAATTACCCCAATTGCATTAGCATCAGCGGCATCAATTGAGAAGGAATCATTTTTATTACTTTCAATTTCAGCAACTTCAGTATCACCAGCTCCAGCGTTGACTTCACGAATCGTTGGTCTTAAAACTCGTACAATAACAGTACGTAATTGTTCATGTTGTTTTCTAAACTTTCTAATCTGCTCCATTCTTGATTGCAACTTTTTATGTTGTGCTGAAATTCTCCACACCATTTTAATATGCTCATTACGTTTTTTCTTAACGATATCTCTATAAATGGAAATAAATAAAATAAACGAGATTTATTAATTGATTTATTTTTACCTAAGTAATCCTTGTAATTTTTCATATTCATCCTCCCATGAAGTAAAAACTTCAAAACATTGAGTCATAACTTTTTCGAATTCTTCGAAAGGAATATGCACCAAACGCCTGGTACCCAAAACTTTTAATAATTGTCCTCCTAAATCTCTAGAAACCGCTTCGACTAATCTAAGACAACGTTGAATAGGGTATTTTGTTGTTTTAATTTTACGTAAGTGACAAAATATGAATTGAACTGCAGCACGGATACGTTCTAGCTCAGTTGCAGCTAATAAATCGTTAATCGGGAAATCTTTCATCAAAGGATTGTAATCGTTTACAGTGGCCAAGGCTTGCTTCAACCCAGTATCCGTATCAAATGATACTGTCGCATGAAATCTCTTCCCATGTTTTAAAATCTCAAGAGTTAACGCGACCTCCATGCTTTCTCTTTTTTCTTGAATTCGATGAAGCGACCTTTCTAAATTTAACCAAAAGCTAATTTCTTGTAAAGCCGTGCCCGATGAAGGATCTCTGTCTAATTTTGTAACTTTTTGAATTTCTTTTATCCAACGATTAACACCATTTTGTAAAGCATTAAGGAAAGATGAATCTTCCAATTTATCACCAAAATCACCTATTTTTGGTTTTCTTCCTTCATCCGCGCACTGTTTAATCACATTAGCCACAGTCGGGTGAATTGTAAGCGTTATTTCCGGAATGTCAATATTTTGTTGCAAATGCAATAAACCCATTTCTAGTTCAGCGAATGTTTTTTCAACTGATGGAGCCATTTTATCACCGTCTCTATCAGCTCGACCAGATTCTTTAACATACGATTTAAAGTACGGTGCAACCGTTTGGCTGATTATCGAGTGAAGGGTTTCATAAGGGGAACCTTCACTGAAGTTTAAAACACGTACTTGGGATCTGATGCTTTTGTCTGCTTCAATTACAGTTCCTCGTTTTGTAATTACTATGCTAGACATTTTCGAGCTGGTGTAATGAACTTCATTACTAATGTAGTACGTTATCGGTTCTTTCTCTTCTTCACCTTCGGTTGGTTGATCATCGTCATCTAAATTAGAAATTATAATGTATACATGTAAATACATTAAGAGTCATTTTTTGAGTATGCTAAATAGGGTACCACGTCCTCAAAAATAACTCATAAACTACTTAATATTTTTGTACCAAATTTTGGTAGCATTAAAAAATATTTATAATGACCAATGTATCACAAAAGAAATTAAAAATATTAACAGTAAGTGTATTTTTTTAGACACTTAAAGTGCTCCTACTTTGCAGTTAATTTACTCAAAAACCAATCAAAGTATCAAGTTAAGCTCGTGATACATAGGTAAGGCATAAAATATGAATCGATTGGTACCATAAACATGCCAAAAAAAATTTCTTTAATTAATTATTCATGAGGTATGAAACATTGTTTTTGAACAAAAGTTCCCCAATTTAAACGCAGCAACTAAAAAAAAACTCATAAACATAAATAATATGTACAATAGTATTCAATTATTATGTAAAACTGTGTATATTGTTGTTATTATTTATTAAAATTGAGTATTTAGTTTTTAAATCGGTGCGCGGCGCGAGTAACATAAATAACCCTTAACCTACTCGTATGCTAATTGTATAAAGTAAAATTAATTTGAAACAACTTATTTATCTCAATAAATAATACCTTTTGATGAGCTTCTTTGGACATATAAGGTGTTAACTTGCGATTCGGTAATGAATTTCCTTATGGATTCTTGATTTGTTTTGTCTTCGAGTGCAGCTGTAAGAGCTGGCGACTCGAGGTGACCTTCATCTTCAGGCAACAACACTTGAGCCGCAACTCTAATATAATTGGCAAACTCTTTAACTTCGATAATTGAGACATTGTGCGTCTCCGATGATGAGCCTGAGGTGTTGGCCTCTGTCGACTCCAATGAGTCACCCATTTTATTTTTATCGAAAATCGATAACACCTACATCTAATTATTTTAGACTTACAAATTAATAATACTAACGATGCAACACTTAAAATTACAGCACTGTTTATTAAGATTGATTAAATTTAAATTTTATTCAACTTGATTCACCGGTGTCCATTAATATGACATTTGACGTCAAACGTCACGTCGCCTCACTTCAATCATAGAAGTTGTTTTTAATAGAAGTGCATGCGCAACTTTAAAAATAAAAACTTAAATACAGCGTGTTAAAAAAACCGGTTTATAATAAATTATTATTTACAAGCCTATTTTACGTTAGTGATAAACACTAATAGTACTTCTGAGTACTTTAAGTAAAGTAAAAACTCAAAAACTGTATAGTAAAAGATTAAAAAGCAATATAAATTTCTATAATTTTATTAAATTTATTTATATTCAAAACTTATTACAAAATTAATTTATTCGATTACTAACACTAAAATTATTTACACTTAAATGTAGAAAATTATGTTTTAATCAGTCTTATGAAGAAACAATAAATAAAAGCGATTTTTGTACAAATTTAAATAAATCTTAAAAATAAAGATTTATGTAAAAATCCTTGGTTTAACATAACGTTCTGAAGAAACACTTGTAGTCCTGGCTTTAATTCTTATTTCGTCAATCTCATTTATTCCTGTCACTGCAGCCAAATTCATATAATCTGATGAATTTTCCAGTAAAATTCCTAAAACTTTTGCAATGGCATTAAATGTTGGACGTTGTTTTGGATTTGATTTCCAGCAGCACCTCATTAGGCTATACCTATTAAAATAAAAATAAAAAATTAGATAAAATAGAGTCTTGTATTTCTAAAAACTTACACTTCGTTACTGCAATTAGTAGGGGATTCCATGCGATAACCATTTTTTAATTTAAAAAGAAAATCGCACATGTCTTCAATATTGGGATAAGGTGATCCACCTAGAGTAAATATTTCCCACAAGAGTATTCCATAGGACCAAACGTCACTTTCACTAGTGTATCTTTGATGAGTTAATGATTCAATCGCCATCCATTTTATCGGTAATTTACCACCAGTAGTTTTATAGTAAACATCGTATTTATAAATATCCCTACTCAAACCAAAATCAGAAACTTTTACAGTGTTATTTTCACACACCAAAACATTTCTTGCAGCCAAATCCCTATGAATTACTTTTTTACTAGAGAGATATTCCTGAAATTAAAATAATATTATAAATGTTTTTTGTGTAATAAAAAATAATTTACCATTCCTAATGCTACTTGTCTAGAAATTGATAACAAATCTTTGATTTGAATTTTTTCACTATTCGGATCTGCTTGAATTAAATAGGCTTGATTCGTAAAGTTAATTCCGTCATTAAGCTCATCAATTTCTTGATTATCCAAATCTCCGGAGGAACTAAAAATATCGATTGTTAAATTTGGTTTTTGCGAAATTTAAGGTAACTTACCCATTTCTTATTTTATCCGCAATATTTCGTAGGTACGTTTGAAGATCTCCTTTCGCGCAATATTCCACTACTAATCGAAGATCTTTTGAAAATCTTACGCGTGTGCAGCATCCAATTAAAGATACAACATGAGGATGATTTCCCACTGATTTTAAGATATCCATTTCTTGTTTAAACTGCTGCACTTCTTCACTAGTTACATCATCTTGAAAAAAAAATTGATGAAGTTATTGGCTAATAGTTAATTTGGAACTAATGGCTTTACAGTGGTAATTTTTGGCGGGAATATTAATTTGTATAGCCAATTTTACATACCTTTAAGCATTTTAATAGCAACTTCAATTTCATCGAAATTTTTAGAAAGCCATCCTTTACGTACTACACCAAAAGCGCCTTTTCCTAAGAAACTATCTATTTTTAAAGCTTTTGGTTCAATTTCCCATTCATCAGCTGTTTCCTTTATATTAATTTCTTTTTCTAAAGGATAGAAGTTGGTTTTAATTTCAGCATCCTGCAATTACGTTTGTTTCAATTAGAAAAACTCTTTTGTCAAAAATTTGAAGACTTACCAAGAAATAATTTCGTTCCACCTTCATTTCTCGTTTCTTTTTGTAAAAGAATAGAAGTAAAATGATGAAAATGCTTATTATAACTGAAACTGTAATAGCTATTATGATATTTAGATTAAATAAATTTTCTGAATAATTTAGTCTTGATAGGAAATTTTGGTGAAAGTATAAAGGGATGCTTCTGCCTCCTTGAGAAACTGCTACTAGGTACACCTCAAATTCAATATCGAAATCAAGATCTTCAAAAATTGTAGTATTGGCGTCCTAAAAATCAAAATAAAAAATTAGGTATTTTTTTGGTATTTACCTAATGATAACTTACCCCAGTTACATTTTTGAGTAAGCTAGATTCTACAGGTGAAAAAATTAATAATGATGCTTCATAGAAGTTAGGTAGAATCAGTGGTGTATCCCATGTTAAAATCACATCACATCGACTATCATTATTTCGGTTTATGTAAACTTCTACTTGTAATCCAGTTGGTTCAGGAGGGGCTGGAAAAACAAAATAATTAATCAGCTTGATTATTTTTTGAAACCGTATTTGTATCCAGTGAATTGTGAAAAATTATACATACCACAAATAGTGATGTTGTTATCAAAAAACTCCAAGCATGAAGGTGTAGTGAAATTTAACCACACCTTTTGGCTCTCCCAAAACCATTTACTATCCTTACTCACCACTGATACTGAGTATTCTGCGTTAAATTTAAGATTATCAATTTTGGTGGTGTTCAAAATTTTTGGCTAAAAATTACGAAATCAAAACAAAACCTTGTGGATGTAAAAAATACTTACAAATTGCAATTCTATATTCGAATATGAATCAGGTCCAAACCAAGTCACCTCATAATTACAGGGTAAATCTAAAATAAAACAGTAATTAAATAATCAAAATAATTTTAAGAAAAGTAGTACCTTTTGATAGTTGCCAGGATAAAATTGCGTCAAAATTATTTTCATCACTATAATATCCAGCGAGTTTTAGATTTGATATTGGGGTTGGGATGAATTCTTTTGGAAAAGTTTGTAGCCAATCAGTTTCTTGATGTAGGTAAATTTTTCCTGTATTTGTTATACTCCATACTCGAAATTTATTCGACGAATTTTGATTTAAATTGTTAATTTGAATTATCGTTGAGTTAATCTAAAAATAAGTGATGGTTAAATGAATTAATTCGTTTTACATTTACGTCAAACGAAGTAATTAATTTTGTGATTAAGTTGTCTCATTTATTTGCATTTATGTTAAAAATATAAACAAATGCGAGTATAAAAGTTTGGTGAGAAAATTGGTTGATTTTTTTACCTTTTTGATGAGTGTCCAATTTCCAGGAGTTGAAGCTGTTTCTATGAAATAATCAGAATGATTGTTTCCGATATCTTCATCGATCTTTATTACTAAACTATCATCTAGTATGCATACTAATTCTGGGGTTTCTTTGAGGATTAAAGACCAGGCTGCAATAAACGAGAAATTTCTTGAAAATTTGTATGAATGGTTTTTGAATAAAATTCATTTTTTTTAATTAAACTGTGGTAAAAATATCGAATTGATAATATGAATTAAAATTGTTACCTTCTTTTTCACATTTGCAGTGATCTTCTATAAAAATTGATACCTGAAAATTAAAAAAAATTATAAAAAATACGAAAAAAAAAAATCATAAAAAATTAAAGAAAAATATAAACTCCACTTTATTTGTGGGAAAACCTTACGATTATAATTAATAAACAAAATGAGCAAAGAATTATATTTTTGGAATTTTTGTTTCCAGCATAATTAAAGTTTTGAAGGTTTCGGTCAAAAAAATTAGTATATTTTTCCTATTATGTGTTTATCAGGCAAATTTTGAATGAGTTCTTTTACCTATTACACGTATTTTTAAATAAAAGTTATTAAATTTGATTAAACATGTTTGTTTTCCTTGAAAAATATCTTTAGACATGCTCGGGTTATACATTTTTTTGTGTAAACAGTTTTTTATTTTGGCTATTTTAAAGTTAATTGTTATTAAAACAAGTAGCCACTTAATTAGTAGCATTTTTTATTGAAATGAACAACATAGGTATATGTACATACATTAAATTTTAATTATGTAAATTGTTTATTGGAAGATAAGACGTTTTCTAATTTGCAAAACTTTGCTTAACGATTTTAGTATTTTATTTGAAAACTTCCACTTTAAAAAATAGATTTTACTGGTTCAAAATTAAAAAAAAAATCATTACCAAATATTTTTTTATATTCAAATTTAAAAATTTTATGGTGTATAAATTTTGGTATTACGACTATTATTTTTTTATGTCTTCCTGTAATTTTACATATTTTTCCTATTAACATATAATAATATTACGGAATTTTTTTATAAATATAGGAGTAGGTATATTTTTGGTTTATTTTATAAAAAAAATCGGTTCGGTAAAATGTTATTTAATCAACACGTTTTTTGTTAATTTGTTTTTAAGTAAAGAATATGTCCAGTAATTATTTTAGGACCTCTCCATAATTTAATGTATTAAAATAATAACCAAGGTTAACATTTTAATTAGTTTTTAATTTACTCATAACTCATGTATATCAAAAGCTTATTTTTTTAAATAAATTTACTAAAAATATTTGAATAAATTTATTTAAATAAATTCCCACTAATTTAAAATTCACATTTTGGTTTATTTTCAACTTACATTATTTTGGCATAAAATTTTGCAAGATTCCTCCAATTCGCGTTGAATATTCCAAGGTATTTCCACACTCAAAACAGTTTTTGAAATTAAAACAACACAGATAACACGTAAAATCAACCACACCATTTTAATTTGTACACTTTTAAACATACAAACTCAAGGGATGAAGGTGTATTAATGAATACCTAAGAGACCACAAGTAAATTAAGATTAAGAAATTTTGGTAGAGGGGCGCAGGTGATAATTACTACTTAAGTAGGGGATGCGCAACACTAGCCAAGTTTAGCATAGCTGCTTTGCATTGTTAATTAAATGTTGATAACCAAATTTTCAAGTTAACCAACTTTTTACAAATTTATCACAATTGTTTTTCAGAGTTCTGATACTATACAAATTAAACAGAATATAACAATTCGAGTTGAAATTATATTAATTACTTTAACTGTAAATAAAAAATATTACTTTAATAATCACTAATTACAAATTATAACCTTTAGTTGGTTAATTATAAAACTTGTCAGCTATCTAATATAAGTAATTACAATTATTATAAAAAATATTCATCAATAATATTGATGCGCACCAAATTGTTAACTAAAGAAGAAAATTATATTGTTTAAAAATTATTTAAAATTGTATTGTCATATTATTTATATATGGCGACTTTTAACCTTATTGGATTAATTAATTAGTTTCGCTCAAAACAATTCAAAAATAAATTAAAAAATAAACGTACTTATTATTTATTATCAATAACCTTGAGTTTGCTCTGGGAGTTTCCTGTAAATCTACCTTTGGGTAATTATTTTATGAAGGGTAGGTAAAGAAAAAAAAGGTCGAAAATTTATATTGTGTATTTAATACTCATTAGGTATTTCCAGGAATTTGGCAATAATAATCCTCCTAACGACAGGTTCTTTTATTCTAATGAGAGATCCATTTCTTGTAAATTTTACTACAAGCAATTGATGAATTTTATTATTACCCACACATTTTTCGGTTAATTTGTAATAAAAATTAATATTTTGAAGAATTTTAGAGAAATGGGAATTTCTTGTTTTAAATCGTTGTTTTACATTAAAAACTTTCGAGCAATAATTTTAAAGTTCTGTATTATTTTCTAACAATTACTTCTTAGAATGCCAAAATCTTATCGTCACTGTTATCTGTAGACTATTAACAATAATATATGTTACGCTCTTATCATCCTTTTCTTGTTTATTTATTTTTTTTAACTTTTGAAGCGTCGTACATTATTTTTATGTTTTTTATTTTGTAATAAAACTATTAAAGTAAAAGTAATACATACTTTTAATTATACTCTTCGAACCAATATTTTTGTAAGAATACCTACTATTATAAAGATTTTTGTTGCCACACCTCTGAGCCCCCCCCCCACATATGGACGCCAATGAGTATAGCAAAAAATTAATAAGTTTTGAGAAAAAAATTTTAGTAAAAAACTTGATAAACAAAAATTTTATATGATTTTAAAGATATATCGGATTTTTTTTATTTTTAAAATCAATATTTTTTGAATTTAAAAAAAATATTCATTTCATTAATTTGATTATTTAAAAACAACCCCTGCCATCTATTTTCGTCCTTGTAAACTTATGTTTACTTTTACTTCATAAAACGACAAATACAGGTTTCTGCTTTTAATTTTAAAAAGCTTCTATTAAAACTTTATTAAGTTGTTAACAGATGCCGACAGCGTATTAATATTTATAATATCAAGCGCCATCTATGATGAAATAGATTAGCTAGTAATAAAGTAAACCCTCGCGTCATTACAGGTTCCTGCTTTTAATTTTAAAAACTTCCGGTAAAACTTCATTATATTCTTAGCAGATGGCGGTAGATGTACTAAAAATTATAATTTACCTGTTGTATATCTACAGGGTGATATCCAAGTTGAATAATATGGACATTTCAACCGAATTATTCATAAACACGGAGGAGTGTGTATATTTGTTAGGAATGATGTTAAAAGTAGCACCATACCAGAAATTAACAGCCTATCCGTTGAATTTGTTTCTGAATTAGCAGCTATTAACTTATATAGTATAAACACCATTGTAATTACCATATACAGAACAGGAACAGAGATGGATGAATTTATAAACATTATGGAAGTAAACTTAGTAGTCGCTGGAGACTTTAATGTCGACTTCAACGAACATTCTGAAGAAAATAACAAAATACAACAACTCCTTTTATCATACGGGCTATTCAGAACCATCTCAGATCCAACTAGATTCTCCTCTAAAAATTCATTCATTGATAATATCTTCACCAATGTTCCAAATTATATAGCCTATAACTATCCATCAGCTATCTCAGATCATGAATCCCAAATTATAAAAATATACAACCAGAACAGTACAATTGAACCAGAAAGGAAATCCAGATCGTACGCCAAGAATAATATCAAACGCTTTATAGAATCAATTGAGAAAGAGAAATGGGAAGAGGTTTACTATAATATCGATAACCTAGATGCATCCTTTAAAAAATTCCTCTCAACATTTCTTCATCACTTTGAGGAAGCTTTCCCAGAAAAGAATACAAAATTTAATACCAAATGTATATCAATTATTGAAACTTCAGAGCTTCGAGATATGAGGGAAACATGAATTTCATGTACGATTGTTATAAGCAGTCTATAGACCCCGAGTACAAGAGCATCTACCTAAACTATAAGAAGTCATATAATGAATATATGAACCAACAGCGGAAATTACAAAACACCAATGCTATCATGGAAGCAACAAACACTCCAAAAATAGTATGGCAAATAATAAATAGAGAGACCGGTAGAAGGAAAATCAGAATGAGTGAGGCAAAAACCCCAACAGCAGAAGAATTTGGGATATTTCTAAGAAACATTATAAATATTACTCTAGGCACAATTCCAAGCACCAACGTTAATCCCATGGATTACCTAAAAGACCGAGCAGATAACTCAATTATCCTCTTCCCTTGCACTGAAAATGAAATAGAAAAGCAGATTGGAAATATTAAAAGAAAATTTTCCAAGGATATCAATGGCTTAGATACTTTCATTTTAAAATTAGCTAGCAAATATATTTCACAACTTCTTTCCTGTGTTATTAATGCATAGAAAAAGGAGTTTTTCCAAATAATATGAAAGTCCAATACACAAAATGGGTCCAAAAATAAACCCAGGAAACTTTAGACCCATCTCCATACTTCCAGTATTCTCAAAAGTATTTAATAGACTAGTCGGTTTCTTTGGTGATAGAAATATTCTAAGTCCAAACCAATTTGGGTTTAGTAAAGGTCTGGGAACTATTGATGCCATGAAATCTTTTGCACGCTATATTAGCGAAGCACTCGAAGATAACGAACATGTCAGCACTGTTTTCTGCGATTTATCGCGAGCTTTTGACTTGATGCAACATGACATACTCCTGGAAAAATTGGAATTCTATGGTATAAGAGGCAATTTTTTAAACTTATTTAAATCTTACCTATCAAATAGAGTACAGATTGTAGACCACAATGGGTTAAAAAGTACTCCGCAATGTATTGAGCATGGTTATCGCTCAAGGTTGTTTGTGTGGGCCGTTTTTATTCCTATTATATATAAATGATCTGCCATTAAACTTAGACTCATTCTCAGTGTTATATGCGGATGATACGACACTGGCAGTGAAAAACAAAGACCTGGAGGAACTACGATCAAACACTGAAGATATCATCAAAACAACTTCTGAATGGTTCATTGCTAATAGGCTAGCCCTCAACGAAAGTAAGACACAACAACAATTCTTCACTTCCAGCAGAAGAAACAGAGAATTTCATGGTGGCATCACGAAATTCCTAGGGGTGTACTTCGATTCACTTCTAGCTTGGCAACCTCATATAAGCGAACTATGACTCTTCCAACAGCAATTTATGAAATCAGACGAGCCAGAGACATTGCAGGTCTAGATGCAACCAAAACGTCTTATTTTGCACAATTCTAATCCAGGATTAAATACGGCATTAGATTGTGGGGTCTCAGCAGTCACGCCTTCAAAGTCCTGATATTGCAAAAGAAAGCCATTCGAGCTTTGGATAAGGTGGATCAACGAACCTCATGCCTTTTTAAAAAATTCGGCCTGCTAACTCTTCCGTCAATTTTCCTGTTAGAAGTACTATGTGAAGTAAAAACAACTCGTTCCTGAAAAAATCAGATGTCCACACCCACAACATAAGAAACAGAGAACAAATCTACATTCCTCATCATAGATTGAAAACAAACGAGATTTGGGACATTGGACTGAAGGCATTCAATAAGCTGCCAAACAAGTGGAGAGATCTACCTCTACCTCTACCTCTTCAAAACAACATTAAAGACGCATTTCCAGGCAAATGTATTTTATTCCATCCAAGAGTTCTTTGACAGCAATCTGTGATATATATTTTAGTCTACCTTCTTATATGTATATTTCAAATTTTCTTCTGCTTTATCATTTTATACTGTAAATAACCTCATCAATTTGTTTTATTAAGCTTATTGACAAGTGCTTATAATTACATTATCATTTTTTTGTATTATGATGTATGTTGCACAAATAAATTGATACTTGATACTTGATAAATTAATACAATCATATTGCAATTTACATTTAAAACATTTCTTTTAATTATTTTATGAACCACTCAAAAAGAATTTTTAAAAGTTTATTATTTATTTTCTAGTTCCCTCGATTATATAAGTAATTAAATCTTAGTTTATAGTTCCGTTGCATAAATGATCCAATAAAATCCACATATTTTAGATTTTAAAATTTTGATAGAGAGATTTAGATAGAATTGTGGGCAAAAGTAATAGGTTGATTTTGAAAACCAATTGATTCTTGCAATTTTGGTTATAATAATCTTTTGTTGTAAATTTTGTCCACATGGGGTAAACTAAACAATTTTAAGGGAGCCACAAAAAAATATTTCGTAAAAACTGTGCGTTTTTGTCTGTTTTAGAAAATTTGAAAAAAAAAACAGAAAGTGATAAAATACATCAAAAAAACTTATAACAAAAAAGGCCCTGTAACGTTGTTATTTAAAACATATTCTACAAAGTAGCTCAAAAAATATGTTTTTTCTTCATTTCTAAAGTCTGCAGAAAAAGGGCCGTGTTACCCACTAAGCAAAGTAGGCACTTGCCCAGGGCCCAAAATATTTGGGACCCAAATCGAACCGTATTTTTTTTTTCAATAAATATTATAATATAAAACCAAAACTAAACAAAACTTGGGTAAATTTTGGGTACTTGCCTGGGGACTAAGGTGACCAGATTTTCGTGGGACAGTCCCGATTTCTTAACATTTGTCCCGGGTCCCGCGGAATTTTAAAAAAGTCCCGCTTTTTGACTTGAACATTTATTTGTCAAATTTTGTGTTATTTCTTAACGTTTCTTGATGATAATGTTGTTTTTAATAACTGTTTTTTTGGTTTAAATTAAATTTTAGGAAAATGAAGCATTTTTTTTTTGATTTTTTGAATAACACAACCTCTCCCCTGTCAGGGTTTTTTATCTTGTCCCGCCAAAATAAAAATCTGGTCACCTTGCTGGGGACCCAAAAATTTAGGGACCTCTTTTCCTGACTGATTTTTAGAAAACATTTAATTTGTAATTTTCAATTGCAATAGCTTTTTTTTTAATAAAATTTGTATTATTTTATTTGATATTAATGTAAGTTGGAAGTTGGAATACCAAAAAGTTCGTGACGCGGTCCTGGCTTTATCCCAATTGAAATATACAGGGTGGATATTATGTATGGAACCAAAACCGCCATGCCGAAATAGGTAGACAAAAAAAATGAAAATTTGTGAGATCAAATGGGAACTTGGTACAAATATTTTATTTATTTTTTTTATGATTTAAATAATAATTTTATGAACTGTCCTAAAGTACTAAAAATTAGCTTTCCAATGATGTATTGCTTGACAATGTTGCCATTTAAAAAAATTCAAGATGGCTGCAGTGTCAAAAATCGGAGCGATAAATAGTATATTTTTTTATTAGGAGCATAAGTTCTTTTACTCCGAATAAAACATGCTATTTTTGTCTTCAAACGTCGAAATTTTTAAAATAGAATATAATAAACAATTTTAAAATTTGACATTTAATTTACATACAACACACAATACAATAATGTTAGTGTATATTGGGTTGCCTAAAATTCATTTCTACTCCGCCCTTTTATTCCTTGTCAGTGCAATGTAGTAGTTTCTACTCCTAGGCAGTACAAAGTGACCATAGAATCAACGAACATAAAACGTGACATTTTAAAGCCTGTCAAACGTCACAAAAGACGTTTGAAGAAAAAAAAATTTTTCATCTTAAATTATTTGTTCGAAGGCCCCATTTAATCCCACAAACTTTCAAATTTCTTTATCCAGACATTTGGGCATGGCGGCATTGGTTCCATACATAAAATCCACCTTGTAGAATTAGTTTATAAAAAAATCAAATAAAAAATATAAGGATATAAGCATGAAATCATGAACAACCATTGTTGATTGTTGTGGTAAATAAAAATCATAATTTGATGACCGATAAAGTAATCTGTGAATTGGAAATTTACATAGTAACAATTGAAATGGTAATTGATTTATGACAAATTTTCATCAATCCTTGAGAATTGAAAATTGTTTGAAATTACTGCATAATTTGATACACCAAGGATATCTAAATGTTTACATGAAAAAATAAAAAATGGAAATTTTCCATCCTAAATTTGATATTTTAACTTTTTTTAGCATATATTAACCGGCCACAGGAAAAGTCACAATTTAAAATCTTAAACTAACCTGACCTAACCTAGCCTTTATTATAGTATTCGTCTTTCTCCCAGAATCTGTAATTTTGATTCTAACAGCGCTTTTACTACAAAAATAGGATTTTTTTCTAGTTTTTCTTTTGGATATTTACTCAAAAAATTTTTTCTATCAAAATACTCATCATGAAAGCAGCAAAATTTTTGCTCATTTAAAAATGTGCTTTTTTATTGGTTTCTACTAAATAAATTCTAGAAAATTTATGTTTTTGATTTGTAATGTACACTGGTGTTACTATCGTGATATGTGGTATATTATTTGTTTCGTGGTGAAAACTAATTAATGATATCATCTTAGTAATCATTTAATTATCCACTTAGAGAAGAGAAATATTAATCGAAAACAATCGTGTTAGTCATCAAGTAGTAATCAGTGTTGTATTTGGTGCACAACGCACAACATTTATGAATCTTCCACGCTGATACATAAAGAACCAAACATGTAATTATCCACGTGTGGTTGAGTCATATTAAGTACAACGCATTGCATTTCTTCATAATAGCCCATGTCAACCGAGGATACATCAGAAGTGTCCTAAGAGCACCATAAAAAAATATTCAAAATTAAGAAGATTGCGGGAGTCAAAACTTAGGCTATTCCAAGAACTATTTTTATATAATTCTTTTTGGAGGAGTTTTAAAATACAAAAAAACTCAATTCTTACATAAGGAAAAAATTGTATGTCGAATAATTTTAGCAGTGCTGTTGGATTAGATGGTACACCAAACAGTAGCCGAATATTCATGCCGAATTTTCAGCAAAAAATAAAAATATATTAAGTTATCAATTTCAAAGCAGTTGCATAGTTTACTAAGCTTGGTGTGTCAATTAATTTAAGTCAAAAATTGTAGCCTTTAAACTTGAAATGGGAAAAAATGGGCTATTCTCATTCATAAAATATGTGGGACTGAGCTCAAACAATGAAGTGGCACGTTGGAGGAAAAGCCGAATATTCGGAAAAGCTACATCCACATACAGGGTGATCATTTCAAAACGATCCACCCTTAATAACTCTAGTATGACGAGATATATAAAACCAAAAAAGCCAAAAAAGTCTCTGAAATGACAAAATCTAATTTTTGAATATTTGATTGTAGTAGTGGTGTACAGTTGGTTCCAGTCGAAAGTAGGAAACAGTAGAAGTAACCTGAGCTCAGCCAGCGATCGAGTCTTTTGTGTCCTACTTCCGACTGGGACCAATTGTACATAAACATACTATGTTCATCAAATCGCTATTACGACATTTGGTATTGGTACACTGTTAAAGATGTGATGAATACCGATGTACTAAGATGGGTTTACAAAGGCTGAAACGTTAAATGCTTTATCAGTGTTATCAACCATCACAGCATCAATTATACAGGGTGATCATTTGAAAACGATCCACCCTTAATAACTCTAGTATGACGAGATATATAAAAATTCGACGAAACACGTCAATTTTGATTTCGAGGGGTAAACTTAATTACGTATAAAAGTAACCGCTAGACTTCTCTAGTTTTGCCATAGCCACCTTGACTTCAAAATTTTAAATGGCAACCCCTAACACGCAATACCTCATTTTAAAGGAAATTAAAAGGACTTTAAATTGGTATGAAAAATTTTGGAATCGGATCACCTCATCAAAAGTTATAACAAAAAATGTCAGACCAGGACTACAATTTTTGGGTAAAATTTGTCCCCTATAAGTCTGTAAATATTGATATAACATATTCCTCAAACGAAAATGTGATGATTTAATCAAACTTATCTTTATCCTAAAATGATTCGTTGAAGCACAATCGAATGATAAAAATCTGCAAATTTTGTAATCTTTGAGTTTCAATAGCGCCTTAGCAAACTGTTTTTGAATAGAGATAATATGGGCTAAAAAATTCGATTTTGGTCTTAGGAATATGTTATACTAATTTATACCGATTTCTAGGGGGCCAATTTTACCCCAAAATTGTAGTTCAGGCCTGACATTTTTAGTTATAACTTGTGATGTGGTGATCCGATTTCAAAATTTTGCACACCAATTTAAAGTCCTTTTAATTTCCTTTAAAATGAGCTATTGCGTGTTAGGGGTTGCCGTTTAAAATTTTGAAGACGAGGTGGCTATGACAAAACTAGAGACATCTAGCGGTTACTTTTATACGTAATTAAGTTTCCCCCTCGAAATCAAAATTGACGTGATTCGTCGAATTTTTATACAGGGCTTTCATTAATGACTGTTCGCTGTTCGTCAGGCTAGCAAACCTAAAGGTACTACAGTTGGCCTTTTAACAGTGACGTCCTTAGAAAAATAACTTTTTCAATAATAATTTATTTTTAATAATAGTAGGTAAAGAATTATTTATTCAGTTTATTATTTTTTAATAAATATTTTATTTGCAATAAACAATAGTTATTTGTAAAATTTAATTACATAATTAAATTATAACCTAAAACTACTTTGAAGGTGAGAAATTACAAAATAAAAAATGGAATACTTTCAGATCATCATTTGCCAAGTTCTTATTGAAGAAAACATCTTTATTTATTACAACAAATGTTGAAAATGATTTCCTTCATTTTCTATACAAATAGCATCTCTTCGTTTCGTATTTTCAAAAACGGATTACAGTACTTCTGGTGATATTAGATTTATTTCTTCTATATTGCATATGTCCACTTTGTAATTCGTCATCATGAAGGTTGTAAAATAAAATTTTGGTACCTCTCAGTATTTATCGTTTCATGAAAAAAAATTGGCCCAATTATTCTTCTCCGTGAAATAGCTACCCAAACACCAATTTTCTGTGGATGCAAGCTACTTTCCATGTAGGTATGAGGATTTTCGACCGACCAAGTTCGATAGTTTTGGCTATTTACATAACCATACAAGTGAAACCATGCTTCGTCCGAAACGAAAGTCAAGTCTTAGCATATCGTTGTTATTTATGTGATTATTAAACCAATTACAATATTGTAAACTTCGCTGATAATCCGTTGGAAGTAATTCTTGCACTACGCTTATTTTAAACGCATGCATATGCAGTTTTTTTGTTAAGGCTTTGTGGCAAGTCCCAACAGATAACCCTAAAAATCATAAAAATTAACAAATTGTTTTGCAAAACTTAATTGCTCCAACTAACCTGTTTCTGCAGAAAGTTTTGGCACTGATTTGTTTGGACTTTGTGCCATGCGAACACGTACGTCCTCTAAAACTTCATCGGTTAGTTTTGTAGGAGTTCCGGTACTTTTACCTTTGCAGATGCAATGACGTGTTTCAAATCGTTGAATGATTCTTGACTTATGAATTCTAAAATTATCATAAGCAAAGGGAAATTCAGGAAATGCTTCCCTAAATTGGTTAATACACGATTACAAATTGTAAGACCAGCAATCTGCTCTCCACTTCAGAAGTGAGCCATCAAAATGAAGGCATCGTGCTGCGCCGAAATTTCAGTACTGCGAAAATGAGTTTAAAAAACTGTTGTTACTTTAAGTTTCAAGAAAATGAGAAATAATTTTAATTTAACACAAAACCCGGAGGAAACTTGCAAGGGACTAAAAATGACAGTTCAAAACCACATAATAACTAAAATTGGTGGCATCGTATACTTGGTTGCCTAGATTCGTGACCTTGACCGAACAGTAATTAATGAAAGCCTTGTATATCTCGTCATATTAGAGTTATTAAGGGTGGATCGTTTTCAAATGATCACCCTGTATAATTAATGCTGTGATGGTTGATAACATTGATAAAGCTTTTAAAGTTTCAGCCTTTGTAAACCCATCTTAGTACCTCAGTATTCATCACATCTCTAACAGTGTACTAATATCAACTGTCGTAATAGCGATTTGATGAACATAGTATGTTTATGTACAGTTGGTCCAAGTCGGAAGTAGGACACAAAAGACTCGATTGCTGCCTGAGCTCAGGCCACTCCCACTGTTTCCTACTTCCGACTGGAACCAACTGTACACCACTACTACAATTTGTCATTTCAGAGACTTTTTGGATCTGGGTTCTTGGTTCCGGTGTGGGATGTGAATGATTTGAGTCCCTTAATGAGTCATTACAGCGTGTGATTCACCTGCAGAGGTATGCTTCCGGTAGGTTTTGGGTCGGCGCTCTTGTAGCTTCAGCGACTTATCTCACGTCTGCGGTTACTGAAAATTATAAAACGAGAGAGAATTTAATGAAGGGTCATCACAGCCCACAACGGTGTGTCTGCACGGTGCTCAATCGCCCGACCGCAACATAAATCTTATTTTTTCGTACCGCGGACGTTCCATCCGAAATTTATGATCGACTGCCTTTTTTTCAGGTTGAAACGATCGTTGCACATGCAGGGCACTGTTATTTCGTCACAATTGCGGGCGGAGATTTAATTTAATTATCCTGTACGTATAAATTACTCGCTTTATGGACCTTTTAATATATTTCATTTTAATTATACATACAATAAAAATGCCTTTGCTGCTCTCTCTTTTACTACAATAAGGATACCGTTTTGTTGTTAAATTTTAGATTTATGGATGACTGTTCCCTTTTGTTTGCCTTCATAAAATATATATTTAAAATATATTGGAATTACAACACGAAAAATACAACTCCTTCAAAAATATTATAACTAGCACCTCCAAACATTAATAGGTTTTCCTTGAGTCTACTATTTATAAATGTAGCTTCCATCTTCCATGTGACATCAAGGAAACTAAAATTAATACTGAACTACTGAAATGTTTCCAATAATTCTTTTCTACATGCTACAAACCCCGAGAGTAAAGACGCTGCGACCCTTACATAAAATATTTGCCTTCTCAGATGCGGTCGTAAAACGAGAGAAAATACGTCTGATTTAAAGTATTTCTCGTATTTCTTTTTTATGGAATAAAGTTAATAAGTTTCAATTTATGCAAGAGCATGCCGTTATCTTTGAAATGAATGCAACTCCATAAAGTTTGTTTAATAGAATATTCTTGGGTTATCTATCACATGCTCATAAGAGCGTAGGACATAATTAGATTATTGTTAAAATATCCGAGCCAACGGTGTAAAATAAATCATCTTTAATGATATTCAAATTTTATAAGCTGGTGCGTTAAAAAAATTATCCTCCGGAGGAGCAGATTACATTAAGATAAATCCCCTGTTGAGTGCAGGATTTCATTATGTGTTACGCAAATGCGTCTCTCGCTGTCTTTCAATGTCACCGGAATTATTGTTGTTATTATTTTTTATTGCGCTTTCTATATTCAGGATGACTAACGGTACGATAAGAGCTATCTAATGGCAGGTATCTCTCGGAATAATAAATTATCCTTGATTTGCATAATGTCTAAGGACGCAAATGCACCAAACAATGCCTGATAGTTCGGTGACTAATTTCAATACTCATGAACTTAATCATTGCCATGGAATTCGCAATTCGCGTCTTTGTGCATTTATGCAAAATGCAAACCTTATCACAACATAACATTTTTATGTGTGCTTTTACGTCCTGCTAGGAATGAATTTGTTCACCTATTTCAAATACCTCACCTGAAATGCCTCGCAAGAATTTTTAAATTACTTTGATACACTGAGCTGCTTCTATTTAAATAACTAAATATTCAACTCTCTGCTTTTGCTTTATCTAAACGTATTATCACTTAAAACATTTTTTTGAAGACGAGCTTCCTGAATAGTCACTCCAAACAAATTAACATTTATTTAAGCTATAAAATTATTTATTTACATATATCTGTAATAACCTACAATTCTCATTATCAACATCAACTAGAAATGAACAAAAATATAAACTACTCCTATAACTTTTAATAATATACCGGGTTACCGGGTGTCCATTTCGAGATGGAGGACCAAGTTTACGCTTTTTAAATGGAGCACCCAGTATATTTTTGGATTCTTCATAAAAAAATAATCATATTTTCCATAACCTTTTATGGGCCTATGTTCACTCGTATTTGAAAAAATCACTGCTCTAAAATAAATGACAATTTTGGGTTGAAATAATGACAAAAAAATTTCAATAATTAACAATCAGCTGTATGTTAACATTAAATGTGTAATTGACCAATTAAACTAAAATTTCAAAAAGAACTATAGGTATATTTTAACAAACAAACATTTTTTCTATTGATTAGGTTTAGGAGGTAATATCCAAACAAAGGAAAAGTGAAAAATAGTCAAAATAGCGCTTTTGATGACTTGTTGAGGATTTTTTTTCAAATTTGTCTAAAATTTGTAGGTATGTGTCTTTCTCTATTTTGCTTTTTTATCACAAATGTTTCAAAAAGATTTGATACAACTCGAAGTATGTGGCTGGGTTTATGTCAATTGTTTGATACCTTCTCAGAGGATATTATTTTTGACTTGTATAGTAAATTTTTTGAAGCTGAATGGCTACCTGCAGATAATAATGCACTAAATTTTATTACCAAATTAATAGATAGGTAGATGGGATCAGTTACAACAGGAAGTAATGAAACATCCTAAAAATAAAAGTGACAATTGCCAGAAAAATTTCAACTATTTGCAGCTAGTTGGAGATTAATTAAAGAAGAAAATAGAAATATGAAATATTGATAATTTAACTCAACAGTTATGTCAAATAAAAGAAAATTTAATAAGAAAAAACAATTATTGTGGATAGAATGGGCATTTAATTACTAAGTGTCGGTTTTGGATTGCAGATGGTCATCCACAAAAATCAGTTAAAGCGAAATTTGTAAAAAAACAACTAATGAAAAAAAAGAATTTGAATCTGCTCTTCTAGCTGTTAGTGCAGTAGCAATTAATGAAGATTCGGAAAATATTGATGATAACTGGTATGTACACAATAGTGCTACAAATCATATTACAAATACCTGACTGGTTTAAATTATTTCAATATTTTGAAAGTAGTCATGGAATTGTTTCAGCTGATGGAAACATGATAAAATCTACGGGTTGTGGTTCAATTGATATATTTGATGGAAAGTGGAAAAATCATACTTTGACAGATGTTTGGCTTGTTTTCTGGAGCTTCTTTGCAAATTATCAGCAAATAACTGATAATCAATGCGAATCCCTAGAGAGCGCGTGAGTTTGGGAGGAAAAATTGTGAAAAATCATGAAATCGAGCATTAGTTCTACAGTAAAACTCAAGTTTCCTTCGTTAGAATTTCAATTTTTGTTTCAGATTTATAATCTAAATTGATTAGGCTACATCCTAGCGGATAGTTACCTTCTGTAACATAGCACACAATTAATTAGAGGGGTCCAAAGTTAAGTCATTATATTTTTTTGTACATTCTCCAATTATTTTTCCTTCCGCTAGGAATTATAGAAATGACTTTTAAATCATCTAGAAAAAAAATTATTCAAAAATGTTGTTCGTACTAGCGTTTTTGACAGCAGAACTAAACCACTATATTTTCCGTTTAGGAAATTGGTCTTAACAGATAATGAAGAGGTACTTATTCAAGGTGTTTATGATAATGTTTATCACCAAAGTGGTGGACTATACAAATTGAAAATAAAACCAATAAAATCGATGCAAGTAATTAAACAAGATAATGAACTACTTCAAATTTATCATGAACGCATGGGACATCAGAATAAACGTCATGTTAGAGAAGTTTTGAAAAGGAGATTTAAATATTGATGTACCATTAGAGAGTGAACTATGTGAAGGTTGTATAAATGAAAAAAATCATAAAAGAAAAATTTCTCGATTCCGTGAAGTCTATTTTATGAAGTACAAATTTGAAGTTGCAGATAAATTAAAAGGTTTTTTAATTAAGACTAAAGTTACTGGACATACGATAAAGGGATTATTGAGTGATAATGGAGGTGAGTTTGATGATGATAATGTTCGGAAAATTTTAAAACAACATGGTATCAAATATCGATAGGTATACAATCCCATATACTCAACAAAATGGTTGTTCTGAACGAGATAATCGTACAATTTATGAAGCAGCTAGAACAATGATGTATGTAAATAAAAATGTGACATTTTCAAAAGAACTCTGGCAGAAATGATTAATTCTGGAGTTTCTTCAATAAGTGATAAACCTCCTTATGAATTATGGAAATGTCAAACACCAGATATAAACATTTGAGAATTATTGGTTCAAAATGTTGGGTTCATGTACCAAAATTACCAAATTACCAAAATTACCAAAAATTAAACCGAAAAACTTTGAAGGAATTTTAGTTGGATATGATGGTGATGATGTTTATGTTCATGTTTTATGTTACCATAGACACACTTTTTTTATAAAAGGTCCTAACATCAACCACCCACAAAGAGGGGATGCTTTTTCTATTCATCAAAAACACTTAACGTCATTCTTATCTACTTTCTTATCACCAATACCTTCTGGTCATTGTTGATTCGATCTTAACCGTTTTTTATTAAAAAATAAAGTAAAATTCAAATTTAACCAATCAAACCCTCTGGTTATTGTCGATCCTATCCTCAAGAATTGTAAAGTGACAATCAACATCTGAAGAATGGTAAAGTGACAATCAACATCTGAAGAATGGTAAAGTGGCCATCGAAGTGTCACAGGAAGCCGCTACCTATACTACTAATATTGCATAATCAGGTCCACGTGATAGAAGTTCTCTTTGTAAACCAAAATATTTTGTAGATTATGTTTTTATTTCTGAGCATAATGAAGAGATTCCACAAACATATCAGGAAGCAATTAATAGTGTTGAAGATGAAGAATTGCAAAAATTGATGCTGATTTGGGAGGTTGTCATGTTAAAGGAAGATCAACAACTGGTGTTTTTTGTCTTATTGCAGGTGGAGCTGTTTCTTGGATAAGTCAAAGACAAACATCAGTTTCTATTTCAACCACTGAAGCAGAAATTCTTGCTTCAAGTGAAGCAACACGGGAAATGGTATAGTTTAAAAGATTACTCCAAAAAATATTTGACTCTGAAAATACTCAGTCTTTATACAGCAAAAAAAAATTTCAGGTAGTAAATGTCATTCTGAACAAAAATTTTCCTATGAACTATTTTATTTTTTCGACTCCTTAAAAAGTTACAGCTACTTTAATTAACTAATTAAAATTGATAAATTTTTATGATTTTTGTGGAACACCCTGTATATTATTCATTCTTATTATATTTTTTTATATAAATCAATTATTACTTGGATGTTTTTTTTGCCAAATTGTTTTTTATACAAAATCTAAAGCGTACTTGATTTAAATAAAAAAATATTAAAATAAAAATTTATACAGGGTGCCCCACAAAAATCATTAAATTTTTGAAATTTTAAAATTGCTGTAACTTTTTAAGGAGTTGAAAAAACATAGGATTTTTTTTCAGAATGACAATTACTATCTAAAAAAAAATTTGCTGGAAAAAAAGTGGGTCACCCTGTATAGGTAATAATGCAGCTATAATGGGCTTTTCCACAGTAAAATATTTTTCAATGAATTATGCATAGGTCTTAAAAAACCTAATCTAATGGGCTGGTTTGTTTTTTAATTAGGGCACCAAAAAAATTTAAATTATTTTATTTAGAAATTGTGTTCAAAAAAGCGGCAACGTTGCTAGTGTTCCCGTAGTGTGTCCTCGGGTGCAGTCGTCTCTATCAACTCTACCAGCTCTAGAGTCTGTGATCGAAGATGACAGATTGCAAATGTCAAATGATTAGCTTCTGTAACCGTCATATGTCAAAAGAGAGTTTATAGAGCTTTGCGGTGGACGAGACGATAGGGGATACCAACAACGTTGCCGGACTAGAACTTTTGAACATTATGACATCACGGATTCATAAATTCAAATTTTTAGCTCTTACACAAAAGATATCAAAAAATTGATTGGATATTATTTTTTATTTTAACTTTATCTTTAAGACTAAATAAAAATCATGGAAAGGCCCATTATGGAAATGTCAAAAACCAGATATAAACATTTGAGAATTATTGGTTCAAAATGCAGAGGTGGGTAGTATTTGAAATAGTATTTGAAATACTTTTAGTATTTTGTATTTTGTATTTGAACAAATTTCCTAAAAAGTATTTTGTATTTTATATTTTCAAGTACCAAATTGTATTTCAATTACTTTTTAGGTTTTTAAAATCAATCTATTCTATTACACATTTTGATCCAACATTTTATAGATATTGAATCTTTAGTATATTCATATTATGACAAATTTTTAGAATTTTCTTCCTTATTGCATTTTAAATTTATTAATTATTGTCAACTATTTATTGTTTTGATCGACGTTATTTTAACACCGAAAATTTTACTTTACATCGGTGTTAACTTACAGTAAATGAGTAAATAAGTGTTCAAAATAGCATTTTTTATATACAATGACGACATTCGAAATTAACAGCTCTGTTACCAACATTTTTGTTCAGAATGGCACCAATTAAATGTTATTTTACATTAAATTTAACCTTAATATTTATTTCAAATAAAAAAGTATTTCAAATAAAGTATTTCAATTACAAAGTATTTGAAATACTTTATAACTAAGTATTTTGGTCAAAGTATTTCAAATAAATCCAAAAATTAAAGTATTTTGTATTTCAAATACTTAAAAAAAAGTATTTTGCCCACCTCTGTCAAAATGTTGGGTTCTTGTACCAAAATTACCAAATTAACAAAATTACCAAAAATTAAACGGAAGAACTTTGATATAAAAACACAAGAAGGAATTTTTTGTTGAATATGATAGTGATAATGGTTCTAGAATATTGTGTAATCAGAAATTGATACGTTCTAGAGATGTAATTTTTCAGAAATTAACTCTAAAACCTAAAACCAACTGAAGATACTTTAAGTAAATTTGAAGTTAAGATAGATGATCAACCAAATGAAGAAGAAATTCAAGAAAATAATTTACAAAAAATTGAAGAGAATATTAATTTAGATGAAGTGGAAAAACAAAAAGAACAAGAAGTTATAGAAAATATATGTCTACGTGATATAAGTTCTCTTTGTAAACCAAAATATTTTGAAGATTATGTTTTTATTTCTGAGCATAATGAAAAGATTTCACAAACATATCAGGAAGCAATTAATAGTGTTGAAGCTGAAGAATGACAAAAAGTGATGCTGATTTGAAAGGCTGTCAAGGTCAACAACTGGTGTTGATTGTCTTATTGCAGGTGGAGCTGTTTCTTGGATATGTCAAAGACAAACATCAATTTCCATTTCAACTACTGAAGCAGAAATTGTTGCTTCAAGTGAAGCAACACGTGAAATGGTATAGTTTAAAATATTGCTCCAAGAAATATTTGACTCGGAAAATACTCTATACAGGGTGTCCCACTTTTTTTCCAGTAAAATTTTTTTCAGGTAGTAAATGTCATTCTGAACAAAAATTTTCCTATGAACTATTTTATTTTTTCGACTCCTTAAAAAGTTACAGCAATTTTAAAATTGATAAATTTTTATGATTTTTGTGGAACATCCAGTATAATATTCTTTCTTATTATATTTTTTTATTTAAATCAATTATTACTTGAATTTTTTCTTTGCCAAATTGTTTTTTATACAAAATCCAAAGCATATACTTATTTTAAATAAAAAAAATGAAATTTATACAGGGTGTCCCACAAATATCATTAAATTTTAGAAATTTTAAAATTGCTATAATTTTTTAAGGAGTCGAAAAAACATAATAGTTCATAGGATTTTTTTATCAAAATGACATTCTATCTAAAAAAAATTTTGCTGGAAAAAAGTGGGACAACATGTATAGGTAATAATGCAGCTTATGGCAGAAATGTTTTTTCTTTGGGGTTATGAAAAATGTTTAGTGTATCAGACTTAACCCACAACATTTGATGACATGGAAGACCAACTAAGACGAGAATTCCTATCCATCCCATTGGATATTCTCAATAATATCAGAAGTTCATTTGAAGAGACTTAAGAGCAATTTCCTAAACGGTAAATATAGTGGTTTAGTCCTGCAGTTATCATAAAAGCTAGTACGAGAAACATTTTTGTATAATTTTTTTTGTAAATGGCTTTTAAGTCATTTCTTTAATTTCTGCCAGAAGGAAAAAAATTGGTAAATGTACAAAAAAATGTAATGATCTAAAACTACCTTAACTTTGGACTCTAATTAATTTTGTGCTAGGTTGCAGAAGGTAACTCTCTGGCAGGATGTAGCCTAATCAACTTAGATTATGAATCTAAAAAAAATGGAAATCTAACGAGGGAAACTTGAGTTATGACTGCAGAACTAATGCTCGATTTTATGATTTTTCACAATTTTTCCTCCCAAATTCACGCGACCTCTGGGGATTCGCATTAATTGTCAGTTATTTAGTCATAATTTGCAAAGAAGCTTCAGAAAAGTGGGATGGATTTTCTATACCTTGTTATTATCTCCAACGAAAAATTTATCGCGGGTGTTTAGGAAGATGATTATAACTTGTATGTAAAGTAAATCCAATATTTTTGATCATCTAACTTCAGTTTAGCAACTTATCTTTCGTATTGTTTTGCTATTTTCAAGACTATAGCTTGTAAAAAATGGCATCGATTGATGTTAAAATATACAGGGTGTTCCATTTGAAAATTTCTTTTTCTGATAAAAGCTTATCACAAATTTGAATTTGACATGATAGCAGTAAACTAGATGATATTGAAATTTCTTTGACAAATGAAATTATTAATATTTTGATTGGGAGAAAGAAGAACTGGTGTAATGGGAAAACGGTGGTTTTAAAGTCTCAGGAGTATTTTCGTTTTAAATTGACCAAAAAGGAAATTGTAGTAAAAAAAGATGGTTAAAAATTTCAATTAAGAGAGCAAATAGAATGATGTTTCTTAGTGGTTTCCAAACTGTCTTAAGTAAATTTAGAAGCGAGTCGTCGAAGCTATAATTATAATTTTACAACTTACTACTGCTATTACGTAAAGTAAATTTTGCCTGAGTCATCATTGACAAAGCAAGAATAAAGCACTGACGAGTCTAATTATTACGAAGCAGGAATACAAATATATATAATAAGCACACGCATAAACGTACATAGCCATAAATCAATAGTTTACTCAGCTTTCAGTTAAATATGCAAGGCGTTTTAAATCTCATGGGAAATTTAGGCTTGCAGTGCATAATAATTCAGAAGATTTAAGCATTAATCAAATAAAGCGCTCAAAAATAATTTAATATAATATTTTTACGAAATTTACGCCCTTAATTATAAATACCGTAGTCTTATAATCGATTGACGACGTGAGTAATAATTTTAATTAATGCTTGCACATTTTCTGCAGTTATCCTTGAAGATGTAATTAACTAGGGCAAATTTTAATATGGGTACCAGCTGTCTCTTCCGGAAATGCGACGACGAAGGGCAACCCAAACTGTAAAGTTATTTTACACCGCCAAGAAATTCGCATGTGGGTACCTTCATGGCAAAAACGTAATCAACACTTCATTTTATAAATCAAGGTTTCATATTTGTAATACGATCAAGACGAGTTTATTAAAGTAGTGGGATGCCACGCAATTTAGTAACAAGCCTGATGACCAGCTGACACTTAAGTGCATTCCCTTTCCTATTGTCTGCGCTAAAAAGAAAAGTGCCTGATGATTATCTCGAAAAATTGCCAAACGAAACACAATGCTCAAAATTTATATTATTAATCATTATTAACATATCAACTTCAAACTAGAATATTATATCCACATCTGCTTCAACCACGATCAATTATCATATCATAATCAACCTTTTTTTATATTTAATTCTACTAGAAACGCACACCAGTTTACCGAAATTTTCAAATTGAACACCCTGTATATTGTAACATCAATCGATGGCATTTTTACTAGCTTTTTATTGGAACAATTTTTGTATGGTCATTAATGGTTTAGGTGATATTAGTATCCAGTGGCGGATTATCGCACAGGCGCATGAGGCGCGCGCCTGTGTCCTCCTAATTGAACCGGCCTCAAAAAAAATTGAAAAAAATTATGCAGTCACATTTTTTTACCAGTCATGGTCGTTTTTGAAAACTTCTATTCAAATAAACCATAAACCTAACAAACTAATTATACAAAGGAGTTTTTCTTTCCAGTTCCAGACAAGTTGACTTTAAAAAAGACCCTCTTTCTGAAATTTCTGAGACCCACCTTCTAAAATTTTGTCGGTTCGAACGAACCATTTATACATATAGAGGGTGTCTCAAAAAGAAGTGCTCAGAAGAAAATCCTAGACAATAGACGGGGTTTCATTAACAAGAAAACTAATACGCAGGACAAGCTTTTTTGATGGGTCATTGAATTTTGTTCCTACAATAAATGTTGTTAATTCGAAATTTTGTTGTAGTTCATAAACTATTTGATCATTTTAAAAGAAATAAGTTGAAAAGTCAAGCTAATTAATGCCACTTTGGCTTGAAGATAAAAAATATCACCAGAAGAATGTTTTGATCGAAAAAAAATTCTTCTTTCAAAAAATTAACGAGATTTCACCTTTTTCTTGATATTTTCACTATCTTTGAAACAAGCCCCATAAAGGTACCATTTTTTATATCCGTAAAACTTCACATTAAACTCTGTCAATTAAGATTTTCTTCTGAACACTTCTTTTTGGAACACCCTGTATAATTTAGTTTCGTCTTTAATTTTAACTTTTGGTTATATTTTACAGTTCATCTAATTCCATGAAATTTTTTGAAAAAGAGAAAAACGAGATGTTTTTCCAAAGTATCTGGAAATGCTTGACCTGCCATTTTTTTTAAAATTTCACCTATGGCGCAATATTCAAATTTTGCACTTCTAATGGGGTGATTCTGAACAAAAATGTTAGCCGTAACAGCGCTGTTAAATTTGACAGTCACCCTTATGTCAAAAAAAAACGCTATTCTGTAAACGTTACTGTAACTTAACGGTTATTTAAAATAACATTTTCAGTGTTAAAATAACATCAACAATAATAATAATAATACATTAATGTATAATTGATCAAAATAATACATTATATAGATGTACAATGCATTTTAACACAGAATTTGTTATTTTACATTGCCATTAAAGTTTACAGAATAGCGTTTTTTTGACATCAGGGTGACTGTCAAACTTAACATCGCTGTTACGGCTAACATCTTTTGTTCAGAATTACCCCATAAGTTTTCCTTAAACTAACCCCTGAAACGTCTGAAACCGATGTCAACTAAAAAGGTCATCTTATTTTATTTCTAAAAAATAGCGGCCTCAAAATCAGGTTGCGCCTCAGGCCACCAAATGGGTTAATCCGCCACTGTTAGTATCCAAACATAAAAAAAGTGAAAAATCTATACAGGGTGATTCAGACCACGCGTGCCACCCATTTATCTCGAGAACGCGTTACCGCACATCACTAAAATAAAAAACTTAATTACCAAAGTGAACCTAAAGAATCCATTGGTGAACTTATTTTTTTCCGGAACAGAAGGTAACTTTGATTTTTTAAATGGCAACATAGGTCGAGTTTAGTATGGTTTGATAGGTCTTTCAAAAACAAATAACTTTTATTAAAATATTTTTTTAATATTTTCCATAGTTTAGAATTTATTCGAAAAACAAAAAAAATTGCTAAAAAAAGTAAATAAAAATTATTGCATATTTTGACAAATTTTATAAATTTATAAACTCTTTCTACAAATTCTAATGTTTTACCAACTTTAAATATCATACTTGTCCATATTTCAACAAAATATGCAATAATTATTATTTACTTTTTTTTAACATTTTTTTTTGTTTTTCTAATAAATTCTAAAGTATGGAAAATATTAAAAAAATATTTTAATAAAAGTTGTTTATTTTGAAAAGACCTATCAAACCACATCAAAGTCGACCTATGTTGCAATTTAAAAAATCAAAGTGATATCCGGTTCCGGATAGTTCCGTGTTGTTCCGAAAAAATATAAGTATGGTTTGATAGGTCTTTTAAGAACAAACAACTTTTATAAAAATATTTTTTTAATATTTTCCATAGTTTAGAATTTATTCGAAAAACAAAAAAAAAATATTAATAAAGGTAAATAAAAATTATTGCATATTTTGAAGAATTTTATTATAAATTCTTTCTACAAATTCTAATATTTTACCAACTTTAAATATCATACTTGTCCATATTTAAACAAAATTCTTCAAAATATGCAATAATTTTTATTTACTTTTTTTAACAATTTTTTTTTGTTTATCGAATAATTTGTAAACTATGGAAAATATTAAAAAAATATTTTTATAAAAGTTATTTGTTTTTGAAAGACCTATCAAACCATAGCAAACTCGACCTATGTTGCCATTTAAAAAATCAAAGTTGCCTCTGGTTCCGGATAGTTCCGGGATGTTCCGGAAAAAATAAGTTCACCAATGGATTCTTTAGGTTCACTTTGGTAATAAAATTTTTTATTCGGCCATGTACGATAACGCGTTCTCGAGATAAATGGGTGGCACAGGTGGTATGAATCACTCTGTGTATTTCTGGCCAGTCTTTTGTTTGTTACCATAAAGAATGAGAATCAATCGAAAAATTAGCGTCTATTAACCGTATGCTTGAAAAGGATTCAATGATCATAAATATTGGATGTTGCTCACGACGAACATTAAGTCAATGTGCAAATGAATTATTGGGTGTGATGGATTGAAATGTTCGTCTTATTCGTTCTTCCATGTCATCAGATGTTGTGGGTTGAAATACTCTAAAAATTTTACAAGGCCCCAAAGAAAAAAATCTATCAGGGTTAAGCCGGGAGATCTGGCCGGCCAATTTATAGGCCCATTATTGCTAATTAAATATTTAATTGCATTACCCCCAGGATAATCAACAGACATTTAATTTTAAATGAGGTTTAATTTGACATATAGTATTTTTATGAAGTTTAAATATAGTTTAGCTGCAAAATAGACTATATATGTCAAATTAAACCCAAATTAAAATTAAATATCTGTTGATAATACTGGGGGTTAGATTTATAATAAAATTTTATACTTAAATAAATCTTACAGGTATTATTTTTTTATTGGTAGATTATTTAAATTTGTTTATAAAATATTAATGTAAGAAGTTTGGTGTAACAAGGAAAGTAGTTACGATACGTATCTAATAATTCACTCAAGGGTTTTGTAAAAAATGTGGGTAAGTATAAGGTTTATGACATAATATGGTTTTACAAGGTAATTTAAATAAATTGAAGGTAATAATTTGAAATTTTACATTTTAAGTAGAATTTTCTGAGTAGTTTTCTACATAAATTGGTTTATATATTGAAATTATGCATGGCTTATGTTTTATATCGCAAATAAAAGAAAAAAGTGTAATGAATGCCTTAACATGAAGTACGTTATTTCATGAAATTAAATGTTTTTCATGTATGTAAAATAACTATGATTATGCAGCGCATGCAATTTGTTTAAATTTCAACAGTGAAACGTAGGTTGTTTTGGGACAGTGATAAAATCTAGGAAAAGAAGGAATTGTGTGATTTGGGTGTAATTATTATTAGATTATGAAAGGCATAATGCACACTGTTCATGTCAGGAAATATTTTATGACTTGCTGGAATAAACCGCCCACAGCAACGCAAAGCGAAAAGCCATTTGGGACGGCGGTCATTGCGTGAAAAAATGCGGTTACAATTCCAACGGTTGACCCTTTCGTCGCGATCAATTCACGCCTTAAACAGTCAGAAGGGCATAAAAAATAAATCCGATATTAAAAGCGCACAAAACCGAAACTTATTGTTGAGATTGACGGCGATTTCATTTTATTTTCGCATGATAAATGCGACGTAAAGTTCGCTTCGGTGCAATGATGCAATTTAAGGCATCAATCAAAACTGTATCACTGTTTTTTGCTTCTCGATTTTATGAATAATGCATCGAAAATGTGACGAAACTCCAAGAATGCAACGAAATTTTTCACAGCATCAATCAGACCCATGTCGCTTCTTTTCCCAAACGTATTATGTTATGGATTCGGACTCACGAAATTGTTACAATAAATTTATTGCTCACAAACTATATAATACATCAATTCCATTTCACTTCTCAATATATAAAACACACATAACCCAATCATATCCCAAAAAAATCTATATCCACGTTTTTTAAACAACATTTTTCATTTCCATGCAAATCTTAGCTCTCGATTTCAAAATTTGAACTACTATACACATTTCTGATTTAATTAATATTCTTAGAAGGTGGTGTTTATTTTTCTACACTCTTTCGTATGCTCCTAACTAGTATAAGGTTTCAACTGGGGTACCCCAGGGTTCTGCTTTGGATCTTCAGCTATCCTCTATACATCAGTTCAGCAACATTTTAGGCCAGTCCTAACATATAACAGTCTTATTTGGATTATAGGTCACCGGGGATATATTAATTCTCTCCAAATTGAGATACGGATGCGGTTAATTTCTGAGTTCATCACAAGACTAAATTCAAAATTCGCTCAAAGAGCAAACTATTAGGCTGTTCAGAAAGTCATTTCGTTTTTTCCAATGAAGATGTATTAACAGAACCCTAGAGCCAAAACAGGTTTGCAAAATTTCGTTCCGGTAACTTTGAAGACGGTACCACGTTCTGGAAGATCTGTTGAAGGCGATGAAAATAAAATAAAGGCATTGATTGATGCAAACTGCCCAATAACAACTCATGATATCCCTGGGGGGAAAGACAGAAAGAAATTTGTTCCTCATATAAGTTTGGTAACTCGCCAAAAGTTTTTACAGCTTGGATGGGATGTACTATCACACCTACTATATTCTCCAGATCTGGCACCTTCGGATTATTACTTGTTCCGGTCTCTACAAAATTTTTTAGAAGGCCAAAGCTTTACTTCAAACGAGGACGTGAAAAATCACTTGGATCAATTTTTTTTCAGTAAAGATCAGAAGTTTTATGAGCGGAAAATCATGCTACTGCTAAAAAGATGGCATTAGGTATTGGACCAAAATATAATTGTATGAAATATTTATACAGGGTGATTCAGACCACCCGTGCCACCCATTTATCTCGAGAACGCGTTATCGTACATGGCCAAAATAAAAAATTTTATTACCAAAGTGAACCTAAAGAATCCATTGGTGAACTTATTTTTTTTCGGAACAACCCGGAACTATCCAGAACAAGAGGTAACTTTGATTTTTTAAATGGCAACATACGTCGAGTTTGGTATGGTTTGATAGGTCTTTCAAAAACAAATAACTTTTATTAAAATATTTTTTTTAATATTTTCCATAGTATAAAATTTATTCGGTAAACAAAAAAATTGTAAAAAAAATAAATAAAAATTATTGCATATTTTGAAGAAATTTGTTTAAATATGGACAAGTATGATATTTAAAGTTGGTAAAATATTAGAATTTGTAGAAAGAGTTTATAAATTTATAAAATTCTTCAAAATATGCAATAAGTATTATTTACCTTTATTAACAATTTTTTTTTGTTTTTCGAATAAATTCTAAACTATGGAAAATATTAAAAAAATATTTTTATAAAAGTTATTTGTTCTTAAAAGACCTATCAAACCATACTTATATTTTTCCGGAATTACCCGGAACTATCCGGAACCGGATATCACTTTAATTTTTTTGAATTGCAACATGGGTCGAGTTTGATGTGGTTTGATAGCTTATTTCAAAATAAACAACTTTTATTAAAATATTTTTTTAATATTTTCCATACTTTAGAATTTATTAGAAAATCAAAAAAAAATGTAAAAAAAAAGTAAATAATATTTATTGCAAATTTTGAAGAATTTTGTTGAAATATGGACAAGTATGATATTTAAAGTTGGAAAAACATTAGAATTTGTAGAAAGAGTTTATAAATTAATAAAATTCTTCAAAATATGCAATAACTTTTATTTACTTTTTTTAACAATTTTTTTTTGAATAAATTCTAAACTATGGAAAATATTAAAAAAATGTTTTAATAAAAGTTATTTGTTTTTGAAAGACCTATCCAACCATACCAAACTCGACCTATGTTGCCATTTAAAAAATCAAAGTTACCTCCGGTTCCGGATAGTTCCGGGTTGTTCCGGAAAAAAATAAGTTCACCAATGGATTCTTTAGGTTCACTTTGGTAATATTTTTTTTATTTCGGCCATGTACGATAAGGCGTTCTCGAGATAAATGGGTGGCATGGGTTGTCTGAATCACCCTGTATACTTTAAGAAAATCGTCTTTCATTTTCACCAAAAAAAAATCCAAATGACTTTCCGAACAACCTAATACATAGAAAACGAGTTTATTAAAGAAACATTTTTGGTTAAAGATGTCCAAAAACCAAAACATCATATCTACTAAGGAGACATCTTTTACAAAGGCTCAGATTGCTTCTTTTATTTATTTTTTTTCCAAATTCCGAAGTAAAAGACTAATCGTCTGAATTTTTGACGTTATGCTTGATATTCAAACATTAAAATTACACCAACCTTCAAAAATTTCAACTATCAAATTTTTCCCTAATTTTTAATAAAGTAATTTTAGAATTCTTAAAATTTAAAAAGGGAACAGTGACTGATACAAATAGGATATTGTTTTATTAGGAGTAAAGGTTCTTTTAAAACATGATATTTTTTTTCAAACGTCGAAATTTTTAAGATAGTAATACGGTGCGGTCATAAAGTAAATCCCCCCCCTGCTAACTTTTGAACGGTTATGTTTTTGATTCTGAAAACTTGTCTACCTAGGAATCTAATTGCGATCTTTCTAATAAAGGTATTTTTGATTTCGTGGAACTTGTGGTTATACCGGAAGTGGATGGCAACTTTCTTATTTTAAATGGAACACCCAGTATATTTTTGCATTTTCGTGTTCTCCATAAAAATACCATTAAATTGATCTAGCATAGTGTGGTCTACGATTAACACTTTCGAAATTACGTCCATTTGAAAATCGCATTTTTATGCAACTTCATTTACACCGGAAGTTGGACCCAACTTCGCTATTTTAAATGAAATATTTTGCAATTAAGTTAATAATATTAAATTTAAACAAAATTATTTTTAATAGTAAGTTCGTTAATTTTGCTGATTAACATAACCACCTTCAACCTCTTCACAGTAATAATATCTACAGGAAATCTCTTGGATAAAAATTTTGTTTAAATTTAATGTTATTAAGATAATTGCAAAAAAATCATTTAAAATAAGGAAGTTGGGGCAATTGGGTCCAACTTCTGGTGTAAATGAAGTTGCATAAAAATGCGATTTTCAAATGGGCGTAATTCCGAAGGTATTAATCCTCGACCACACTATGCTAGGTCTATTTAATAGTATTTTTATGGAGAACACGAAAATGCAAAAATATACTGGGTGTTTCATTTAAAATAAGAAAGTTGTCATCCAGTTTCGGTATAACCGGAAGTTCCACAAAATCAAAAATACCTCTATTAGCAAGTTCGCAATTAGATTCCTCAGTAGACAAATTTTCAGAATTTAAAACTTAACTGTTCAAAAGTTAGCAGGGGGGGATTTACTTTATGACCGCACTGTATAATAATTAATTTTAAAATTTGACATTTAATTTATATACAACACACAATACAATGTTCGTGTATATTGGGTTGCCTAAAATTCATTTCTACCCCACCCTTTTATTCCTTGTCAGTGCAAAGTAGTAATTTCTACTCCTAGGCAGTACAAAGTGACCATAGAATCAACGAACATAAAAAAGTGACATTTTAAAGCCTCAGAAGACTGTACTTTAATGAAGTTTGCAGAAAAAATGCATTATACAAGGACTAAAATTTTCAAGAACCAAAATTTTTTTTGGATCAACATAAATTTGGGCTACAGCAGGTTTCTCAAAGATATTATGAAAGTACTGGATGCTCGATGAATTTTTAAATCAGGTGACGAGAGCATTTTTTAAATAAACCACAAAAACTAGAAATATTAGCAAATAAAATAAAACACTTTGAAGGTCAAAATACTGAAACACTTAATTTTTTTGTGATTTATTTTTCGAATTGTTAACAACTCTTTCTGTATAACTCTTGTTACCAACAAAAGAGTTTGATTATATTATTAGCGATTTTTGATAAAAATCTGTGACCCAAAATTCAAAATGCTGTAGCTTCAAAACAAAAAATGATATTCTCTTAATTTCGATTAAATTCATTCTAGTTGCTAACCTTACACCCTGTATAGAATTTTGCAATATTTTTGCCTTTAATTGAATTTTGATATTACTCTTTAAAATCTCGTAAATTTCTGAATTGAAGACAGAAGAGAGAAGACAATGATTTAACCTGCAGCAGGTCATATATTAAATAATTTCATGGTAGAATCGCGCAAGTAATTTTCTAAAAAAAAAGATGTTATTTTATTGTTGTCAATCAAATATAATCATATTTAATGCAGCATAATTTTTAAACAGCATGAACTTCTACATATGATTACCGTCTAATCTAACGAGCCGTCAACTCGCTATTTTAAAGAGCATTATAGTCAACACCTCATTAACTCATATCCGTTAAGAAAAAAATTCTTTTATTTCAGCATTAATCTCAAAAGTTAAGATCTACATTTAAAACTTAACCTTGAGAAAAATGTTAAATAGCTAGATAAGCTTTTATTACTTACTTTACTTCTAACGTCAATATTTTAGTATTTTAATCTATAAAATTTCTGGGTTTACGCGAATTTAGTAATCTATCATCTATATTTTCTTTAGCAAATACAGAACCACAAGATCTGAAAAATTTATAGAAGAAATTATTGGCAAAAAAAAAATTTAAAGAAATCCCAAACATCTCATATCATGTAAATGTATTGGCAAGGTTTGGAAAATATCTAGAAAACCTAGAAAAAATAGCATGTTGCGGGAAATTTATCGAAATAATGAAGAATTAAAAACATTGGAAATTTTTAAAGTGGTTCAAGAATTATGTTGATAACAGCGCATTATGTTGTTTTTTGTTTTTAGCAGAATTTCGAGTAACTTAATCTATACCTTTGTTGTCTTTTCTGGAAATTCTTTCAGGGTTTTCAGTGGAGAAGTTGGTGCCTTTTGTTGTGTAGTTTACATGTAACTAAGTTTTTCTTCGTCTTTTTCGATTTTTGAATTTCTGACGAACCAAGGACCTATGGTGATTTTTCTGAGGGATTTGTGTTATTACCTTTGTAACTTTGTTTTGTTAGTGTTGATGAATTGCTTGCTTTTTTTGTCTTTTTGATGGAATGGATGGAGTCTATGGTTAGTACCAAGTAGTTTGTGGTATTTGACCACCTAAATGATTATTCCTATCTGTGGAATATGACTTTTGATGTTATTCTAGGAGAAGTGTTTGACTTTTCGGCATCCACCTCAATCCTGCAATCCATAAAGCATTCCGTTAGTTCATTAGTCGTTCTTTGTAGTGATTTGATGGCTATTTTGGGTTATTGTCTTGAGTTATGATGGCTGTATCATCAGCGTACTGGGGTAATGTTAACAATTGGTTTGTTGGGATATCATGCATGTAGATGTTATATTAGAGTGCTGACGAAAGAGTAGACCCCTGAGGTATCCCTGCTGTCATGGTTCTGGAGATGGCTTACAAAGATTACACTTACATTTCTTCAGAAAGGACTTGATTGTTTTTGTTATTCTTTATTACTCCTTTATGGCAGGTCTTGTCGAAACGTCGAGGAAAACTGCAGCTGTGAATTCGTAGTTTCGAAAGCTATCCGGGATGAATCCAATCGTCTAACCTGTAGTTGTAAGTTAGCCAAGCTTAGAATTTTCTCGGCATGTTTTTTATTTCTTTGTTAGTTTCATGGTTTTTTTCTAGAGCCTTATTGAGATGAAGGTTTTGGATGATGTCTTTAACTTCCCTTGGGTTCGAAAGATTTGATGGTACTTGTGGCTAAATTGGTTTTGAATTTTTGGACTTTTTTGATGATGTTGGGGTCTAAGTTTTTGTGCTGCGGACTAAAGACTTGTTCGAGGTATTCAGCGAAGGTGTTTCCTTTTTCTTCCGAGGAGTATTTGATTCGAATCAAGGCTTTCAAAAGGGATATACCGTATTTGCTCTCGTTCACGTTTACCCTCAAGCATTATTTCAGTGGTTTAGTATTAATTTGTTCTTCATTGATGTCTCTTGGTCATATGGAGGCTAGAAGGTTCCGTTTTTATTAGTTGATTTAAAAGTTTTATTTGAAAATGTTTTAATTAAATATAGTTGAAAGTAATCGTTATGAAAGTTGGTATAATATGTGAGAAGTCTTTTAACGTCCGATTTTTGTGTATTAAAAAAGTTTGAAGGCAAAATTCCTTTTGAAAGGACTAAAAGGTTTCCTTTATATTCGTGTCGTGCGCTTATGACACGCACATCTTTTGTGTAAACTATATAGTTGACAAATCCGAAATTCGAAAGGATGAGGAAATAAATGATGACTTTCAGTTTGGTGTTAAAGGTGAGTACGTGAATAACATCAAACGTTTAGAGGCGCTTGGACTTGATCGTCGACGTCGGTCTCATTAGCACATGAAGTTCCTCCGCTTGAAACGAAATTCAACCCTTAGATCCACCTCCAAAGCGAAGTTCTTTTGGGCGATTTTCGAGGATAGAAAAGTTCCTTACTTGGCTTAATTATTTTCGTTTATGGCGGCGTAATTATATCACGCTGTTCTGCACTTTATTTGTCCGCTTTGCGACGCAGAAAATTGCAATTAGATAATTCCGTCGCGCTTTAATTTTTTAATAGCGTTTTTTTCTTTTTATCAAGGAAAGGAAATTTCCCTTTCCGCTGTTTTGAGAAGGAATTAATTTTATTTAATTTGCCCGCAGCACTTTTTTCTTACCGAATAGGCTTTGTACAAATTAAAAAATAAAATTATAGTCTGTTCTTATACACCAAAGTAAAATATATATCGGCTCATTTTATGCCAATTACAGAATTAAATTATATTTTAATTAAAGTATAATACTACTCATTTTTAGTGAAAGCTCCACACGTATGTGTATAAAAATAATTTAATAAAATTTTGTAAAAAAGTTGTTTTAATTAAATCTGAATTGTTTCATTTATTAATATTATCATTTAAACAATGGGATTTTAAATTAGTAATTTATTGTATTAAAATTTAATAATAATATTTAGCATATTTGCATTCATTAAATTTTATCTGAATAACATGATGTTTTGTGTATATTTGATAGACCAAAATGTAATTATGGCATAAATTGTCCAAACAACTAAATACTATACCAACCTCTAATTAATGAATAATTAGTAAATACATGGAAATTCCTAAATTTTATACCTACAATAAATACGCGTTATTGTTTTCCTATTTTCCATCTATCTCTCTATTTTGCTTGTTTTAATTGATATTAAATGTACTGTGAATTTAATCAAACGATATTACAATTATGTTTGAGTAAATAATATACTCGTCAACATTAATAACATATGTTTATTTAATACCTATATTAATTGACACGAAAAATAATATCAAAAAATTTAATTTACTGCCACGTGGCACAAATGAATTTTATCTTGTTTGCTTTATAATTGAGTACTGGATTGGCCTGGAATTTCAGGGCTTTTTAGCTTTTAGCAATAGCAAATCCCTGAAATCTGTAAGGACTCCAAATTCTGTCACATAGCACATTTTAATATAAATAATAGTTATAGTGAAACTTTCCATTTAGTGATTGGCATATTTATAATAAAATTTTATTGTTCTACAGTTAAAAACAATATAATTTAAATTAATATTTTAATGATTGTTTTATGTAGGGGTTTTAAATGAAAATGAGTTTTTTTAAATAAAGAATGTCATAAAATGAATCCACCTGTGTGTGGTAGTAGAAAATTAATTAATAGTGGATGTTGTAAAAATGTATTCATGTTCAATGCAATTGTATCCAATAAAAAGTTTAGGGGATTTTAATGAAAGAGTATTATTTTAAAGTAATGTAATCAAAAAGGAAATGAAAACCAAATTTCCAGTCGGACATGCACGTATGAACCGAATCATAACCCGCGCATCAATTAAGTACAATCCATTTCACGTGGATCCAGGGAGAATCAGATTTTGCAGTTGGCAGTGTGAGTTAAATAATTTTGTTAAATGTCTAATTTAGATGTAAATTTATCGGATGTTACATGTATGTCGGAGTGCGGCAGGACAGGATTAATTATGGATACGTGAATTGTGCGGGGTGGCTGTTTGTTTATGAATAATAAAATAATTAAGTTGGATTGCAATGGGCGGGAGTTTTAAGAAGTGAATTAGAATAATGTCATCGTTAAGCTAATGTGCCGAAGTAATTTTGTTAGGAGTCCGAATGAATTATTCAGTCTGTTCCTTCCGGCTGGCCTAGCGTAAACGAACTTTTTAAATTAAATTTGTTTATCAAAGTTCCCTTTTCATACTAAATATGAAGTTTCTTCTAGGTCTAATTAAAAATTCAGTTAATTACAATCTTTTGATGATGTTTATATATTTATTGATTTTATCAAACTTTCCAACTCAATTTTCAAGAAAATAATATATAAATATTTACCCAGGAAATTTACTGCAATCAAATATAAATTGTTGCACTATCCAGTTTAGAATGCAATATTTTCTCTCGCAATATTTCATTTGGATTAATGGTCGTCCAATGACATTACAATTTCGCAATTAAATCGCCATTTAGTAAACCGCCACAGTCATCGCAGACTCGACGTATGTTCCTGCAGGAGTTGGAATCTCCAGTCGCCTGGCAACCACTGAGTATGCAGGAACAGGAAGGAAGAGACGCTTCAAATGTGTTTACCGCTAGCTTCGCCTGAAGGGATGCGAAAAGATCGACACTTTACAACTTGTCGTGTTTATTTAGGGTATTAGGGCATGCCAACCTCCCGGAATCTTCCATCCATAATGGAAAGACCAAAGGCTTAATTTAAATCATATTAAAATTATTATTGATTTCACACCGGCTCTTCCTAATTTTCTTCAAAACTTTTCAATGAATTATTCTATTCGCAACAGTATCGCCACATTTTGTAGTCAACACACTCCCAAAATTTACATCAAAAACAAATATTACCTGATACCACAAAATTGAGAGAACTTCCTGAAATTTAACGACACCACAACTTCAAAGCCCGAAGATAGGCCTAAGAATAAGAAAAATCTCAAATATTATTGCTAAAACACTGGAAACTGACGCGTGCTACCACTTCATCGACAGTTCAGTTCATCGACAGTGGTTCTTCATCGACAACGGTTTCATTGACACGTACGTCTCATCGATATTTCCAATTCAACAACACGGACGTTTCATTCACATTACCTTTTCTTCGACAACCATTTCACCAACACTACCCTTTCATCGACAAAGCTGTTCTTCGACAAGGACGTTTCATCGATATTACTTGTTCATCGACATAGTCGTTTCATCGACATTACCTTTTCATCGACAAGCGTTTCATCGCCACTACCTTTTCATCGACAAACCCTTTCTTCAACAAGGACGCTTCTTTGATACTACTTTTTCATCGACACGAACGTTTCTTCAACATTACCTTTTCATCGACAACCATTTCATCAACACTACCCTTTCATCGACAAGGACGTTTCATCGACATTACGTTTTCATCGACACTGACGTTTCATCGACATTACCTTTTCATCGACAACCTTTTCATCAACACCACTTTTTCATCGACATTACAAATTCGTTTCACCGACCACAGTGAATATTGGCGATGAGAAACTTTGGCGACGAAGCATTTCTTTGCGATAAAAGATAAAAAGGATGATACTGTAGTCGATGAAACGATATTGTCGAAGAATTGGTAATGTCGTTGATTTTTTATGTCGATGAAACATCTGTATCGATGAAAGAGTAGTGTCAATGAAAGGACTTTGTCGATGAATAGGTTTGTTGATGAAAAGGTAGTATCTACGAAATGGCTTTCGATGAAAAGGTAATGTAGATAAAACGTCCGTGTCGATGAATTGGCCATGTCGATGAATATGTAGTGTCGATGAAGTGATTGTCGATGACAAGGTAATGTAGATGAGACGCTTTTGCGATGAAACATGTCTGCGATAAAAGATAAAAAGGTAGTATAGATGATACTGTGTCGATGAAACGACATTGTCGAAGAATTGGTAATGTCGTTGCTTTTTATGTCGATGAAACATCTGTATTGATGAAAGAGTAGTGTCAATGAAAGGGCTTTGTCGATGAAAAGGTAGTATCGACGAAATGGCTTTCGATGAAAATGTAATGTAGATAAAACGTCCGTGTCGATGAATTGTCTATGATGATGAAACGTCTGTGTCGATGAAACGATCGTGTCAATGAAACGGTCTTGTCTATGAAACGGTCGTGTCGATGAAATGGACTATCGAAGAAATTGCATTCGATGTAGAGGTTATATCGATGAAAGTGTATTGTCAATGAAACGGTATACAACGGGAAACTAATGAGGCTACTATTGTACATGAAAAACTCGAGTGGAAAACTATGTACTGCAAAAAAGGACTGGCTTCCTCAAGAGCTTTTTCTAAACAAAAAGTCACTTCCAAAATAACAATTCACGTATTTCTGGTGCATTTATTTTGATTTTTGAACTATGGTTTGAATTTTTTCAGATGCTTTTTCATATCAATCATAGGAGGAGGTTTTAACAGAAAGCTTGCAAATTGCCAAGAACGAGATAAAAGAGTAAGTAAAAGAAAAAACAAACCCAATTTTTGTACAAAATATTTTTATGATTTAATACGAAAAAATGAGAAATAATATTAATGTTTGTTGTAGGTTTATAAAATGGAACAATATCTTTATAGAAGGCGCAAGCAATGCGTTGTCAGCAATGTGGGTCTAATCTCCAGAAGATGCGCTCCACCTGGAAAAGCTGATTTCTGAACGAAAAGAACACTTGAAAGATCTTTTGAACTTGAAGTGAGTTTGTAGCTGTAGAAAATAAAATATAACCACTTGTTTTCTATTTGGAGCTGCAAGAATTTGCTGCCAGGGCAAACTTCAGCGAATCGAAGATTTGGAGGAGGCTTTAAGAGAATGCTTGCAAATTACGAAAGAACGAAATAAGGAAATGTAGGTTGAAGATGAGCGTAGGTCGAGGTTTCCTAAATGTACAATTGGTCCTGTCTAAAAATTAAATCCATTTTTCTGAAATACAATTTTGAGCCTTTCTGAAATACATTCAATGATTCTGATATACAATTGATGATTTCTGAAATAAAATTGATTTATTTGAAATACAATAATTGGAAAAGGTCTAAATCTAAAGATTCTAAAGATCAGTTTAAAAAAAAATAAATATTCATAATGGGGAAGATTTTTTTGAGGAAGGACTTGATACGTCTTCAGCCTTGGATTGTTGAAGTAGTTTGAATAATGAGGTGATAAAATAGAAAAAAAAACTGTTTTAAATAATTAATCCGTAATTACGATTATCGTTGCACAAAGCACATGGTCACTTAGCATTTTTTATCAAAGGAATTTGAAATAATGGATGCGAAATGTTCGCCACCTGAATTTCCTGTCAGTAATGCCCGCATCCGGCGCTTGCAAGGCCATCAAGAAACCTTGCAAAGAAGCCTTTATCGGCTCCTAGCTCCTGACTTCTGCCAACTACTGGGAGGTCTGTTGCACTGGCAAATACCGCGATATTTGGTCATTATTAAACTCAGGCATCAACGATTTAACGGCCATTTCAGTAAAATACAGCACTTAAATCACGATGTGTGAAAAGAATAAACGTAGTAGTGAAAAAATAGTAACTCACGCAATAAAATACTATCAAGATAATAAAAGCGTTATAAATATTTTAAGCAACCATGAATATGCATAGGGCCAAAGAATAGTTAATAAATTTCCATAAATTAAAAGAGAGCGTAAAATAAAAAGGATGTAAAACTTGGGATGACATTTGATAATACCATAACGATGAAATTCGAATAAAGATGGTTTAATTTTCAATGGTGAATTTGTCTCGTGTTCCCTGGGGTTATTTTTGCTAACAAGTTTCGATTTTTACCAAAAGTAAGGATATGCATTTATTAAAGAGCCGAACCAAGCGGAAATAGAATTTTTAATTAAAATTCCAAATTAAATATTTTCCGAAAATACTCTCATCTTCAATTTTATCTCTCAGAAATTATAAAATAACAAGACTTTCCGGGCGATAAATTAATATTCATGTTAAAAGGTTGAAAGTTTTTCATCTGAATAATTGCGAGTTCTGAAGCGATTTTCTTTCGTATAAATTATGAGATAAAAATATTGTTGGTATTTTTGCGTGGTCATCGCCACTGATACGTGAAAGGCAACACCCTTAGAATCCGATCCGAGGAAACCGAAAAGCATAACATGAGGAAATGCAGATAGGATCAGGATAACGCATCGGAAAGACATTGAATTTTACGGCACGAATTTCCCATAGTTGATTTCTATCTCTTTTCGCATTTTCCGAACTCGCTTGATGGCTTCCCTTGTATCTCATAGCGTTTCACTCGGAATTAGCGTACGCCTACGGTCACGGCCAGTGGCGCCCGTTAATGTGTTGTTCCCGAAGAGAGGTTTATTATAATTAAATGTAATCTACGCATAACATCAACATTGTTAAATTGTTCTCAGTTTTGCCTCTCTCGTTTTTTATTGCTTTACCAACACCGTTTTTGATGTTTAAAATAATAGTTTTTTCCATACGCGCCATTTGAATTTTAATGGATATTATTTAAATAATGAGACAGTTAGTATTATTTAAATTCAGATGTGTCATAGATAATGCAACATAATATGTGTATTAGGTTGATTTATTTCGCGTGTTTATTGTTATTATCCACCTTTTATCACTCTAATCATACTATGACTCTCTTTTTATCATTTTATTAAAAAAATCAAATGATGATAGTAAATAACTATTCAACAAACAAAAATCCATTATAAAACAGGACTACAAAATAATTAACACCAAAATATCTTGATAATATCCCTGAAATCTATAAGAACCAGGGAGCATTTTCTTGAATACTCGATATAGTATTGTATATGACTTCCATCATTATATTGAGTCTCCCATTAAACTCCTAATAGATCACCTTTTAAGGAGGAATTCCGACTCTAGGAATAACACTCCAGGACACCTCTTGGACCTCCCAATTGGAACCTGGTAGAAATAAAAATTTTACATGTGATTTTTTTAAAATAAATTATTCGCTATTTAAACCAGTGAAAAATCAAAATACATCATTTAAAGCTGCATTCAAAATGATTACGTGGGTATAACTTTACCTGTTAATCAAAGTTAAAACGACACCCTGCATCAAACCTTGTATAATAATAAAAATGGCTCCAGAAAAGTAATTTTTTTAGTTCTTTCCTGTAAATCCTGTAAAAACGAAGTTGTCCAACTCTTTTATCCAATTATTGCATATGAATTTTTAACCCCAAATGACATAAATGGATTAGGTGGGTATAACTTTACCTGTTAATCAAAGTTAAAACGACACCCTGCATCAAACCTTGTATAATAATAAAAATGGCTCCAGAAAAGTCATTTTTTTAGTTCTTTCCTGTAAATCCTGTAAAAACGAAGTTGTCCAACTCTTTTATCCAATTATTGCATATGAATTTTTAACCCCAAATGACATAAATGGTTATGTATGAAAAATATTCGATTTATGAAAAATAAAGGTAATATTAAGTATTTAGGTCAACTACTCATGGTTGACCTGCATACGTACAAATTTTAGTTACAGTTTTTTGTTTTAAGGGGATAGTCTTGCTCATATGTTTTTTCCAGAGGAGCTTTTTTAAAATTTCTTTTTCAGTAAACAGATAAGTTTTGTGGCTATCAATTTCTTCATTTTTATTTTAGTAAGTCAAACCAAATACTCATACGGTAGCACTAAAATAAAAAAACTAAATGAAATACTATTTTTTCCAAAGCTAGTAATAAGTTAAGCTATTATCGATGAATTTTACGTTTCATTTTTAGTTCTAAATATATTTTTAAACTATTTACAGCTCTCCAAATATTTGTTAAAATTTTACCTAATTTTTGGAATGCTCTAAATAGTGTAAAAATATACTTATAACAAAAAACAAAACGTCAAACTCTTCATTTATACCATAACTTATTGCTGGTTTTGGAAAAAAGCTATTTCAATTAGTTTTTTTATTTTTTTGGAAAACGCTGCTAAGCGAACGGTTTTTCTAAAAACACGTTTTACTGCTGCCGTATGAGTTTGAGTTTGTCTACGAAAGTAGTTAATTGCGTATTTTCTAATAAAGGCATTTTTGATTTTGTGGAACATCCGGTTATACCGGAAGTGGATGGAAACTTTCATATTTTAAATGGAACACCCAGTATATTTTTGCATTTTCGCATTCTTCATAAAAATACCATTAAATTGACCTAACATAGTGTGGTCTGCGATTAATACTTTCGGAATTACGCCCACTTAAAAATCGTATTTTTTATGCAACCTTATTTACACCGGAAGAAAATTATCGAACTTACAGTTAAACATAATTTTGTTTAAGTTTAATGTTATTAACTTAATTGCAAAAAAAATCATTTAAAATAAGGAAGTTGGGGCAGTTGGGTCCAACTTCCGGTGTAAATGAAGTTGCATAAAAATGCAATTTTCTGAAAGTATTAATCGTAGACCACACTATGCTAGGTCAATTTAATGGTATTTTTATGGAGAACACGAAAATGCAAAAATATACTGGGTGTTCCATTTAAAATAAAAAAGTTGTCATCCACTTCCGGTATAACCGGAAGTTCCACAAAACCAAAAATGCCTTTATTAGAAAGTTCGCAATTAACTACTTTCGTAGACAAATTTTCAGAATCGAAAACATAACCGTTCAAAAGTTAGCAGGGGGGGATTTACTTTATGTCATTTTGTTATGATTTTTCTGTTTAATTATGGATTGTTTCTTTAACTTCAAATTAAAAATGAATCTATTGCTTTAAAAAAAAGCAATTGGGCATAGACAAGACTCTGAAATTTGTAAAAAAGGGTTTAAGTCAAAATCAACGATTTTCATAGAAATTGAACTAAAAGTTCGAAATTGTGACTCAAATTTTGATTTAAATGGTATAATAAAAAAAAAACTAAAACAATAATATGTAATAAAATATAAAACTGAATAATCCTGACTTAAATTCCTTTTACCAAACTTCAGAAAATTTATTTAAATAAAAAAAGTTATAAAAGAAACAATATTTTGCAGTTCAGAATGACATTTACTTCATAAAAAAGTTGCTGGACAAAGTGGAATACCTTTGGTCTCAAATTTTTAGGTCTATCTTCACCGTTGTCGGTCGAATTTTGCAACACCCAGTATACATTGTTATTTTTTTTGTAATAAATAAAACATTAATTATTTATCAAAGCCTCATTTTATTAAAATCACGTTTTAACTTTTAAAATTCTAAACAATTTTATTTAAAAAACTTTACATGTGTATTAAATTTGGATATTTATGTATGCTCAGTATTCAGGGTTGCCAGATTTTCAAAATGATAGATCGGGATACCGAGAAATGGCGCCGCAGGCGAAATTTTTTGAATTTTCAGACACCTTAAAAATATAATACTTACCAGGACATTTCTCATTTATAAAAAAACATAAAACTTAGTTTTCCTACCATGGAAAGTCACCAATATCATTCAATTTAAAAGACCCTGCATAAAACCATAACTGAATAACGTAGTTAAATACAGGGTGTTCCTAAAAGGTCTATACAAAACGATACCACATACCCCTGAGACCAAAATAAGACAATTTACCCAAACTTATTTCTATCCAAAAGTGCTTCGTTAAGGAGCTACAGACCAAAACATTTTAGTTATTTAAAAAAAATAACAAAATAGTTTTAAGAACTTTAATGGTCTGTGGTGCCTTTACGAAGAACTTTTCGATAGAATATGAGGTATTGTTTTGCACAGACCTTTTAGGGACACCCTGTATAGAAAACAGAAAAATCATAAATTTAAATTAAGATTTTTTTCTACTTCTATAATTTTTCACCAATATCGGGATTTTTAGTGTCAAGTCGGGACTCGGGATTTGTCTCTTAAACTCGGGACAATCCCGCTCAAATCGGGACGTCTGGCTACCCTGTCAGTATTATGAATTTTGAATTTCAAAATATTCTTGAACCTCGAATATCGACAAATGATACGATGTCGTATACGACTTTTAGCATTCTATCCTTCTTAATCAAATGTAAAAATAAGTGTCTGTCCTTGTCATGTCGTATACGATATTTGCGATTTTAGGAAAGAGCTCTCCCCCTAACGGCGAATTTGTGAAACTGCCAGGCTAGTATAAAGCGTCAGTAGTAACTTTCCCCATTTTGAATAAATATTGGTTTTAAATAAAAATTAGAAGAATATTTATTAAAAACTTTGTAAAAAACACTTTGGATGACTTTATCTTGCATTCGCACATAGAAACATGTAGGTTTAATACTCGCTTCGATAGTTCATTAATTTGCCACAGAGGGCCAAAAGCGCCATCTATTGGTAGTTAAAATTCCCTATTATAATAATAAAATACCTATTACCAAAAATCGATTAATGTGTTGAGCTATACGAATTTAGATGCAAAAATGTATTTTAATTATTTTAAAAATTACAGAAAAATACATAAAAATCAAATAAAAAAGTAGTATCGATTTAAAATTTGTGAAAGTGATAGCTTGGCGTTTTAAGATTTTAAATTTGCTGGGAAAATTGAAATTACAGTTGAGCTGATTGCGTTAAGGGAAACCCAGTTTTAGGCCAAAGTAGCCCTAAGAATCCTTTATAGTGTCATTTCGGAAAAGCAATTTGCAAGGCTTAAGATAAAAAGTACATTCTGCATTGTATCTCGCATAGGCTCGATTTCACAAATAAATTGCATGTAAACTGCTTAGTTTAGTTTTTTATGATTTAGCAAATGCGTGATAATTTTGAAAATAACCAAAATCCATCCAGATAAAATTAACAAATAAATATGTTGATTTAGAAATTAGGATTGTAAAATAATGCAATGAAAAAAAACATTTTATTTTAGTGCATTTCGAACAAAAATGTGAACGAATATTTTCACGGGTAATTAAATTGTTATGATTTTTGTCGTGGCTCATAAAGCAAGTCGCGTAAGTGTGTAAAAATGATTTAAAGCAGGTGTAAGTACAATAGAATTAAAAATTGGTGAACCATTTTTAATAACCGTGACGCAGTAAAAAATTTAACCTAATAGTTTAAAATTTACATCTAGGATTGCAAAATTGAAATTAATTTTTCTTTTGCAAGTGACTGAGTTATGTGAACACCCTCTGCATACAATTAACAAGGTAGTACAGCTGGTCCATTAATTGATATGGTAATAATGAGGCACGTGTGACATATTTGCACCTGCTACCACCACCACCCTGATATGTTCGTCAGTGTTGGTTTTTTTATTTGCTCAATTAATCTGGACTTGAATGGGAAAATGATTGCTTCCCGTTCTGAATGTCACAAATTACAGGCTAGTTTTTCCACTTTTTGGCTCTTGATGGTACGATTAACAGTGCACGCTCGTTTTTTATAGTCCATTGGCAATAATTAAGGTGATCGGCCGATCAAGGGTCGATTTAATGAAAAGGTATTTAGTTCCAGCAACGTGGGCGACACCTCTAACAAATGGGAAAAGTTTCTTTCAGAAATAAATTCTTCAACATTCATTATTTCATCTACTAAAACTTCATGTCGTACTATAATTAATTTAATTAGATTTTCGAAAAAGCATTAAAATGTAAATATTATTTCATGCAAGGATTTAATGAAGACGTAATGTTCGCGAATTAATCTAAGTTATTCGCTTCGTCAGATCATTAAGAATGCTTGTAATATTTTCAAGCTAATTTGGATCAAGGCTGCTTAATGCCTGCTTTACACCACTCATTAAAAGAATTTGTCAGAATAATTAATGGTATTTAATTAATACGTAACACGTATAACTTGTTGACTTAGCAGGAGAATTTGTTCCTCATAAACGAAACGATTTAACCATCAGATTTGTAAAACAGAAGCTTTTAATTCGCTGGTATAATTAGGCCCAGACAGGACCCAACCGCAAAAAAGCGGCCTCAAAAAAATGGGCACCTTGAAATTTAAGAAGGATTCCACCGGATTTAATTCCCACACAATTCTAATGGATGCGAGCAAATTACACGTTTAAAATTTAAATTCACCAAGAATTGGGGATTCTTAGGAAAGTCGGCAGCTGATGCGAGACAGGTGGAAATGGCTAAAGGTGGAGGATGAAGTGTTACCTGCTGTAAACACGAGCCTTAAACCTTGTTACGGTTTAATAAATTGTGTAATTTACCTAATTTTTTTGATTTAGTTACCACACAAATATCTCCTATAATTACTTTAAATTCCTTCAAAATTATTATATTTTTATTTTCCCTAATTCCGCCACTTGACGGTTTAAAGAAACATGGTTAATTTTTATGAAGCATGGATCTTCCTAGTAAGAAAATTTAAAGACCTTATAGAGTCCAATTTACTCCTATGTAAGCAAAAATATAAGTGGCCCAAATACAAATCCCAAAAAATAAGTATGTATGCAGATCTACAATATTTGATGTGTACCAAGGGAAGTGGTCCTGCCGAATTGTAATAAACACTGTTGACGAGGAGATATTACAAATGCTAAATATCGTCTGATTTCGATGGAGACATTTCATGCAAAAAGCTACTCTCGAAGATGATTATAGATCTCCTCTCAAAGAAATTGATGGATCTCAAGAAAAATTATCAAAAAATTGGCAACACCTTGAGCATCTTTGAAAAACAACAGCATAGATTTATTGATTAAAAAGGAATCAAATAATTTCATAGAATATGAAAATAGCTCATCGTGAAACAAATTCAATTCAACTATGTTACAAGCACCAATTGGTACTTAATTTAAAAACAGGATTAAAGATAACCAACAAGTAAATGTTTATGTTTGCAAAAGAAAAAAAGGATGCCTAAATAACATCTATTTAAATTATTACAGAACGCAGGATCTGATAAAATTTTGATATAAAAATTGGGTTTAAACTTACAAAAATGGCTTCAACTGGCCTAATTTGTGTCAGAATTGAGAAAAAACTTTTGAAATCTGAACGAAATCTAGCAGAATTTACAATATTTTGGAAAATAGTAAATCTCTGAGAATAGACTTTGAAATCGTCGTAATTTGTATAATCGACCAAGAAATTACCTTAATTTTTCTTGAAGTTATTAGCAAAAGAGAGACTGATGTTTTAAGTTCTACAACTATTTTCTTAAATATTTTCAAAACCACTAGCTTTAAATTTTTGGAAATAAATCCATTTGAAAGCTACTTTAAATTTACTTAATTTACAAAAAAATCAAGAAATTATCTTGGTTTTCCTCGAAATTATGAGCAAAATAGTATCAAGCGTTCATAGAAAATTTCACTTTAAACGTTTTTGGCCATATTTAAAAAAAAAACTAATAATGATAATAATTTTGAAGGAAGTTATTTTAAGGCAAATTTTGAGCGCTGGATTTCGAAATTCTCTTGTTATTTGCGGTTTTCTTCATAACTTTTTTCCAGAGCAGGTTTTTTTAAATAACTTTTTTTGGTACACGGATGAGTTTTGTGGCTACTAATTACTACTTGTTTTGTTATAGTAAGTCAAACCAAATACTCATAGGGCAGCAGTAAAACGGGCTCTTTACAAAATACGTTTGCTTAGCGGCGTTCTCCATACAGATAAAAAACTAATTAAAATAATATAATTTTTCCAATGCTAGCAATAAGTTAAGGTATAAACGAAGGGTTTCTCGTTTCTTTTTTTGTTCTAGGTATATTTTTAAACTTTTTACAGCATCCCAAAAATTTCTTAAAATTTCACCTAATTTTTGGGATGCTGTAAAAAGCTTAAAAATATACTTAAAACAAAAAACGAAACAGGAAACTCTTCGTTTATACATTAACTCATTGCTAGTGTTGGAAAAAAACAATTATTTTATTAGTATTTTTATCTGTGTGGAGAACGCCGCTAAGCAACCATATTTTGTAAAGAGCACGTTTTACTGCTACTGCATGATTATTTGGTTTGACTAACAGAAACAAAAAAAGAACAAATTGGTAGCCACATGACTTTTCTGTTTCTGTTCAAAACAAGAAATTTTAAAAAAGCTTCAATGGAAATAAAATTATGAGCAAAACCGCAAATATCAAGCGAATTTCAAAATAAAGCTCTCACATTTGCCGACTATCCTATATTTTTATTCCACACAGTGTGCAGTATAAATCAAAAAATTATTTTATTTTGTGTTATGATCAAAATAGTTTCATACGTTATTTTTGAGATATTGGTTTAAGTTTCAATAGTTAAAAATTACAATAAATCTCTACAATTTCAAAAATAAAACACGTAATTGCCTAAATTTTTTCTGAAGTTATGAGGAAAATCTTGACTACCTATTTCGAACTTTTTATTACCTCCAAAGTTTTTTCCCAATATTTTCAAAACTGCTTACAATAATCTATAGATAATAAATACACCTTAAATCTACTTTTAATTCTAATAATTTGCAAAATTAATGAACTAATTATTTTGTTTTGTCTTGAAGTTATAAACAAAATAGTGCCAAATTTCAATTTTAATCTAACTCCAAACGTTTTTGCCAATATTTATAAAAGTAGAAGCTCTTTGCAAAAAAATCTTCAAAAACCTACTCCTTTTTCTTAGAAGTTGCAATATAAACTAACAAAATATCTTGATTTTTCTCGAAGTTATGAGAAAAATAGCATCTCTTTGGAAAATAACTTCTAAAATCTGCTTTTATTTCTTAGAAATAGCAGCATAAACTAACAAAATATCTTGATTTTTCTTAAAATTATTGTATTCTAAATTTAAATTACTTATAAGCGTTTTTAGCATTATTTTGGAAAGTAGTAATTTTTTAAAATGTTTTCTAAAAACTAATTTATAATAAATCACGAAAATACTTTGATTTTTTTGTAATTATGATCAAAAGAGTGACATATGGACATTTCGAGGTATTTAATTTTTGCAATTATTTTGGTAAATATTTTTGAAACTATTGGATAATTTTGGAAATACATCTACCTAAAAACCACTTCCAGTCTACATATTTTGTTGAATAATTCGAGCAAATTAGTAATTTGTGTTGTTTTTTTGAAGTAATGAGCAAAATAGTATTAAACTATTTTAATCTTTATGCTTGAGATTTCAGCACATATTTATGCCATTTTTATGCCTATTTATAAATATCGTATTCTCTTGGAAACTACTTTTAGTTCCCATAATTTGCAGAAAGTAATATGAAATTATCTTGATTTTTGTTGATGTTATAAACAAAATAGTGCAGAACATCATAAAATTTAATTGAAAAATCGAAATAAAGCTCGAACTATTAGAACCCATTCTTTATAATTTCCAAAGCATTCTTTATAGTTTGACATAAAAATGAAAGTTTGAACTTTCTTAAGTTCTAATTCGATGAAGTTCGAACCTACTATACACTTCGATCTCAATAAACTTGAGTTCAAACTTGATCAAGTTCTGAAGTTCGAGAGTGACAAAGTACGAAAGTGACGAATTTCGAAAGTTGGGAAATTCGAAGGTGAGGAAATTCGAAACTGACTAAGTTCGAACTTGAGTAAAATCCCAATTAGAACTTTAACTGTTCTTGAACCCCATTTTTGAACATGATCTTCTTTTGAACTCGAACTTTTTCTGATTTTGAACTTCCTTTAAACTCGAACTTTTTTCCAACTTTTATTATATTTCGAACGGTTCGAGGTGTTTTGAAGTTGGAACTTTTGAATGAAAAGCACTAGCTTCAACTGTGAAACCTGGTCTTATTATTTAATACATTCAAGGATTTAAGGAGCACCAAATTTTGTTTTCTTCTGGTGATTATACTAATATCTAATATAGATAAAGGAAAATATTTTTTGATGTAATAATGCATAAAATGATTAAGGAATTTTTGTGTGTGAATCGTAGACTTTCATAAGGAATGCGATTTGAGGTTGTCTGATTGATTGACATATTCCCTTAGAAATTTTATTTGAAATCCTTGTGGAATTTGCTCGTTTTGCAAACTTGACAAAACGTCATCGTAAGCGGGGCATTCATCAATGCTACCTCGCGAATTATATCCCGACATTCCTCTGGGAGCGCGAAATTGTCGACGCGAGAAAAATACGAAGTGTGCCCCTCGATGTTTCCCTAGGCGAAAAGAGGAGCGCTTTTGCATAAGTACAGGATCAGGTGATAGGGAATGGCTGCTAACTGGCATGTCAATGTTTGAGGATGCAATGCTTAGGGACGTTGCGGATTTAGTGCAATGCTATATCAGGACCTGGTTACAAATTTCTAACATGACAGACGTGCCCCGTGTATCGAAAAAGCACATTTTGCTCTGACAAGAAAAATGGAAGTATTATCAAGTGTAACAATAAGGCTTTTCATTCAGGTTGTGTTATGCTAAATTGTGACAAACTACATCATTTATTATGTCTACTACGAAATATTCAAATTAGAGTACAATTTTTCATTGCTTTCTTTATACAGAGTGTCCCAGCGCTGCAAGGAAGTAACATTACTCTAAAAGAAAAAATATTTCGACAAGATTTAATCAGGTGCCTCATGAAACGCAAATTGATCAAAATTAACAGAGAAAAAGTGAAATGGTTGATTTGTACCTACTTTGGTTAAAATTTAGAATAACCTAATATACAGGAAAAATAAATCAAAAAAATTTAATTGTTGATTTACGATTCGGATGAATTGCAAATTCGAAAATTTAAGAATCGTGCAGGCAAATATCGTGCTAAAATACAGCGCAAACGAGGGTGTATTTATTTCACGGTCTGCTGTTTCCTTTATTATCGGCCATTGTCGTTCGGCCGAAATATGCACTTTTTCGTGGCGTTCCTTTTTGGTAGGTTCAATTTTATGCAAGAAAGTCTCGTTAAATTACACTTAAAACACAATAAAAATTGGATTAATCACGGACTGGAATCGGTCTGCTTTCTCGCATGTCTCAGAATTTAATTATGTTTCCTGTATTTGCGGCGCACACCCTTAATTAAGGCCTAACCGAAAAGGCGCGCTTCTCTTTTTGTGTTCCGGTTCTACTTGTTACTCCGCGGTTCGTCCTTTTAATTTTCCCCGGAATTCCCGCGCAAACCCTTATTTATTAGTGTTTTCAAAGCACAAACTTTATAATTATATCACTGCAAATTCTACTTTTATTTTTATATTAATTGTTCTCAAAACTTCATTAAAAGTTCATAAAACATTTATTAAAATAACAATTTCAAAACAATAATTCTTCCTTTAATTAAAAAAAATATTATCATTAATTTTATATTGTCCAGTGATTAGGAGACCTATAAATTCCACCCCCAAAATGGTTTTACCCTAAAAAATGTCATCCGGATTTAATTATGGTGGTTAATAAGGGCCAAATGTTCATGCAGGAAGACGCAGCAATTAAAGAAAATGGAAGACATTAATCGTAAACAACTACAATTAAGAGGAAAAATTATTAAGCCAGAATGTTAACTTGGCAGCGGAATTAAAAATCCTAATTCATATAATCGAAACATATAATTACAGTGTGTAAAAGGAACATTAATTTTCAATTAGTTTTTTGTTTGCTACATTAATTCTAATAATCCGAAAAGTAATGGTTCTATTTTGTAGCTACATGCTTCAAGGATTTCCTCCTTTTTTCCGGAAACATAATTATTTTGATTATAATTTCGTGTATACCTAGTACAAATGAAATTTAACACTTCTAAACTATAATTATAAATTTTTATATTAATTAAAGTTTCAAGCTACGAGAAAATACAATTTTCAGCTTTAGTTAACAACTTTTTGTTGCGCCTTTGCTTGGGGGAATGAAATGGGAATTTCTTTTAAAAATTGTATTAGAGTTTTCCAGAAATAAAATAATTGCGTATAGCGTGTTCATTCTTTTGTACTTCTTAACGAGGATTTAGTAATTACTAATTTTATAATGACTTAAATACAAAACTGCAATTATATATTTTTAAATTAATTATCATCATAATTTAACATCATTTTGGTATCTCAGAAAATTACATCAATAAATATAATAATGTAATTATTATTAATTTAAATCACTAACAAGGTTTCCTAAGTAAGGTTCTCTAATATTAATGTTTAAATCTCCTAATGTTGTAATTAACGCTTTATTTTAATAATTATAATACGTTCATTTTTTCATGGTAGCACAACAATGCTTGGGGTGATTTACTACCTACATAATAGCGAATTGTAATCTTTAATCAAGATGAGTACGTCTACTTTACCGCTTTTAGGATATGCAATTCTCAACAATCATGAAGTAAATGCCTGAAAAATGTAATTACCATAAATTACAAATGCAAATAAAAACAAATATGCGAAGAAAATCTGCTTCGATTAATACAGAAAAATTTAACCAAGGAATAAATTATCTTACGGAATCTCATCGTGGAAAATTTTCGGGAATTTTCCTTTTCCAACATGTACTCATTACATACCCCACATAGCTTATTAATACCAATAGAATTTCCAGATAAAAAACTTGTAATCATTCAGTAAACATCAAATCCGTTTCAGAAATATCAATTGTAATTCCGAAACGTGAATTGTCTTTCATAAAAACCAATTGAATTTCAGATAGTAGTATTTGTTTTTTAGAACCATCAATTGTATTTTATTTGAACATCGTTTGGAAATCAGAATTCTTCAATTTTGACTGATTCTTTCTAAAATACCAAATATAAATATTGTTTAGATTTGCCTATAAAAGAAGAAGACAAAATAAAGTTTGTTAAAAAACGTTTATCAAAAATTATTATGGTTCTTGATGAAGTTACGTATTTTCTACTGAATTACTAGATCCAGTTCTATCTGCATCTCTCTGCTACCTGTTATTGTAACACTTAAAGTTTCTACATTTTCTGACAAATGGATAGAAGTAAAAATATGCCCAGTAATTTTTCTAAACTTATGGATATTATTCTATCAGAACATATTTGATCTACAGTTAAATCCATGCTATCAACTGGATTTCAACCAAAAAAGTACTACGTGTGCCAATCTCAATATTGTTACTAATATATATCAGATGCCAACAAAAGTCGATGGTGTTTACTGATTTTAGTAAAGCATTTGACTTGATATCTCATAAATAATGCAATTATAAATGTGTTAAAATCATATCTAAACAATGTAACTCAGTATGTTATACTCCAACGTTTGAAATCTGATATTATCTAGCACTTGGTGGGGTTCCTCAGGGTTCCAACCTAAGACCACTTTTATTTTTGATTTATATTAATAACATGACCTCTGAGATTGAATCACCACACCTAATATACTGATGACTAAAAAAATTTGAAGAACATCACTTCAGAAGAAGACTGTATGATTCTACAGAAAGACATTGAAGCAGTTCATCATTGGGCAGACTCGAATCACTTACAATTCAATATCAAAAAGTGTTTTATAGTATCTACTTATGAAAAGTAACCAATATCGAATATGATTATACATAGAATAAATATAATAGTGATACGAAAATCACAAATCTGAGATTGAGTTACAGAGATGATGTAATTAATATAAATCAAAAATAAAAGAAGTTCCAGGTTGGAACCCTGAGGAACCGCACTAAGTGTTGGGTAACTATCAGGTTTTAAACCCCGAGTTCTTTTGTATTTTGCATTGTTTACTTCTAGTTCGGTGAGTTTTTCTATAAGTAGTTTATGAGATATCAAGTCAAACGTTTTACTAAAATCAGTATAACCCACATCCAATTTATTGGCTATATTGCGTAAAATTACTGAGATTGGTACACGTAGACTTTATTGGTAGAAATCCATGTTAATTCGGTGATACCTATAGTCTATAGTCCAAGCCACGAACAAGTCAGCTTTTTTATCTCGCTCTTACCTCTTACTTATCAAAAGTAATCTAACCTACTCTTGAGTGGGAGTGAGATGATAGTGTGACTTAATCGTAAGATGGATTTCAGCTCGGATTTAACTGTAGATAAAATATGTTCTGATAGAATTGTTCCAAAGGTTTAGAAAAATTTAAAACTCAGAACTATTTTATAGCTCAAATCGCTAAAAAATGTGGAAAATATATACAAAATCAACGATTTTCCAAGATTTCCTTTAGAATATTCCAACAGAAATTTTAGTAGTTATAAATTGTAATATCGTAGGCATATGTGCAAAATTTCATAGAAATATTTATAATAATAATAAAATTATTAACAATTTTAGAACTCAACACGCGCTTTATAGACAAGTGTTCCGGTGCCGGGCCGTGTACTTGATATACTCGATTTTTTAAAAAATAAGAGAAGGTCATTTGTTGCAGTACACAGGAAGATAAAAGGACGTTATTTTCTTTAATAATAAATACATCTGCAAAATAATTAAAAAGTTATTAACAATTTTGTAGATTAAATGGCTAAAAAACTGGAAAAAATCTACAAAAGCGAGGGTTTTCATGATTCCCATTGGTATTCTAACATAAATAATTTTACTGATTATAAATTGTAGTACCATAAATAAATATTACTGATTATCAGCTGTAGTATCATAAGCATACGTTAGAACCACTGCTTCAGTAGGAAAGATGGAAATTTATCGAGACCCATGGGAAATTTTGACGAAAATTTTTTTTGGCAAACTTTATGATGCCTTCTTCTTTTATACAGAAATCTCCTAAAATATAAAAAATTCTAAATTCTGATTTTGAAACGATGATTCCTGAAATACAGTTGATGATTCTGAAAAACCTTCGGTACTTTCTGAAATTTATTTTTTTTAGAAAGACAATTCACGCTTCTGAATTACACTTGATGATTTCTGAAATCGAATTTGATCTGAAATTACAAGAAAAGGTGTAGTTCAGAAATTTTGAAGTATGTGTTTTCCCAAATGTAATTTCGGATTTATAACGCATATGAGTACTAAATGGTTTGAAGTACCGAGTAATTAAAAAATTGTTTGTAAAATGAAGTAGGTAGGAATAAAAAGAAAGGTCAATTTATTGTATTTGAAGTGGTGAGTAGGTAAAAACAATTGTTGAATGATTTCCGGTGTAGGACTAATTATTGCTCTCATAAGTAAAGATATTTTTAATGGATATTATAGAAGTGAAGAGACAGCTTAAACATATAATAAGCCAATTGTAAGGCCATAAATAAAATTAGCTTCCCTTTGGTGTGGTGATGAATAAGCTCTACAAGGTGGCTTGCAAATTTTGCATGGTATGTGCATTCATTAAGAGCACAGGTATAACAAGCATCACCGGGAGGGCCTGAGGCCGGCAATTCAAGAATGGAGAGCTTTCCAGGTGACAGGAAACATATCGGGTACGTGACGTAAGCAGCTAGCCCATCAGCTGTTCCATCAGCTGGAGAGGAAACCATTTAGCCACCGGTGGAATGCTAGGTTCCTCGCATCGAGATGGATATAATTCCATTAATTCGACTACCGCTCCCTTACGCCCTGGCGTCAAATGTTTTTTTGTCGGCAAAAACGTTTTGCGAAACGAACAAGCTTAGAGGCCCTCATTAAAACAGCAGTTGCAATACAGTCCTAAAGACCCAAAAAGCCTGCCATTTACTAGATTTTTCCTATCTGATCTCCCTTGGTGGCGAAAAGAATTTAATGTTGAGCCAGCTTTCACATTATCTACAATCATCAAAATGTTGCCTCTTGCCCCATTTACATAAAGTTTGCATTAAAATTTACGCAATTATTTTAACCCATTTAACATTAATCATATACCAATTTCAGATAAACACAAGTATATTCGAATCAACTGATCCTTTAAATTAACCACTAAATATTCTCTAGAGTCGCATAAATACATTTCACTAAAATGTCAGTTATTAACCTATAAACTACATATTTATAACCCTATTAATTTCGTGACCATTACATTAATTTATTATTCCACTATAGTTTCATAATCTATTTTTAATTTTCCAACCATTTCCGACTTTGCTTCAAAATCGAAAAATCGTACTTTTGTTGTTTTTTTTTAGCTTTATCTGATAGATTCGAATTCATTAAATATTTCTTGACCTAGGCTATAAATTGTTTCAAACCTCTCAACGCTGCCCATTGTTTTGTTACGTTTTACAGGTGTTTTGATGCTCCAGGTTGTTGAAAATGTATCGAGATCCTTGGAACGTTGATATTTTCATTTTGTTAGTTTGATACTCTAGCCTCCATCCTTGTTTGAGCACTTATGATACTTCGTTTTCCACTGTATCAAACTGAGAACCTGTGAAATATTTTTCAGTATAATTGGATTCGTATTTTGTCTTCTCCCTTTTACATATCTTTTAGTTGCTGACAAGATCTGGTCAGCATTTGAATTTGATCTGCAACTTCTGGTTCCTCGTTTCTTTCTTCATTGATTCGAATTTTTATCTTGGTTTCATCCTCCATGTCGATCGGGATTGATTTAATTGGCTAAAAAACATTACTGCCTCTTCTTTAGTCTGCTTAATCTGCTGGAAGTAGTTCGATTGGAAGTATTTGTGTTCCTCCATCCTTCCATCCTGATTGGCTTTGCTAACTGATAGGTTTTTGCAGCCTCAAACCATATGTTTGCCAGAGTATCGAGTCTAGTTTGGGTCCAACTAATTTTTCTTCTCTGGATTGGATCTTTCTTAGCGTTTCTGAAAATCCCCACGATTTTCGAACGTCCTCTAGTTTAGCCAAATGGTCGAGATCCATGTTTCTTTCTTCCTACTGTTTTATTTTCCTACTGATTTTTCTATCGCCATGCGTGCTTGACCCAAGTGGGGCAGTGGAGAACATAGTTTCTCTTTTTGAGAAATTGTTTTAGATCTTCGAAGTCCTGTACCTCGTGCGGGTTTTTCAGTGTCTTGAAGACCATGAGTGAAGTGCCGGTGGACTGCGATGATTTGTTTGATAAGACTACTTGGCGCTTAGGCTTGACCCAAGTAGTATTGACGCAAGCAATAGTTCTGAATGTAGTCTTCAAGATTTCCTCCATGTTGTCTCAATTCTTCCTTTTCCAGAGTCGTGGCAATTATCCATGTTTTTACTTTGAAAACAGTTAAATCGCAATACAAGACTGGACGATAGTCTAATCGATTTTTGGAAATTCTTTGTAGTACAGTCGCAAAAATAACTATATACAAACAAAATAATGTTGGTCACAACATAAGCTATGTTTTAGATTTGGGCCTGCTGGATATGGTGAAAAAAATTATCTGTGAAAGTTACATGTACTTTTGTAACGCCAAAAAAAATTTAAAATTTTGTACTATTTATTAAAAAAATAATGCTATTTGAACAATCAGAACTTTCAGGAGCACTAGCCCTGCACCAAACAACTTTATTAGATTCATATTTAATGAAAATTATATAATCTTCAAGAATATTTTATATAAAAATATACTTCCATAATGTGTTGTATTCATTTTGTTAATATAATAAAATGTTGGGTTTTAATTAAATTATTGTATTAATTCTGTAATATCAAAACTAAGTTAGTGGAAGTAACATTCCCAGAGGAATTCCATGAAACAACTCCTTCCTCCCTTTTGACAATTTCGTAATCTGTTTCTCCCGCCTCAGTTTTACTTCCCTTTTAAGCTTTCCCGAAAAGCGCTTTTCATCTTACAATAGTTTCAGAGGCGCTCGTTGGTTAAGTAATTATTGCTTCACGGTCTTGAGTGCTCACAACAAACAAGTATTTAGCGATTGCTTAGAATAGGACGAACGATCTCTATTTAATTATACGGCATAGATTGCAAGAATTATAAACAGCACACGAACATTTTCATTGTAGAATGAGTGAATCAATATTTTATTAGAGTCATATTACAAATTACTCGGTAGCCCGAGGCAACTTTATTGATTATAATAATTATAATTATAATGACGCGGCAGTTTTATTTTCGGCTTTCAGCTTTCAATTTCACCATCGATGGTAGCGAGCAGCTATACAGCTTTCAAAAAATTTCCTACATATTTTATACTAATTTTCCACGCTTCCTTTTTTGTCAGCAAATTGCAACAACGCCGGAAGTACGAGCTTATTCTTTATTAACTACACAAACAAGTTTATTATTTGAATCATTTTAATTTATTTATAAACATCACTTATTGAACAAAATTAACGTTTCAAAGACGTTTCCTTACAATTCGCAATCTTCTAAACGTTAAATTATTCAGGCTCTCATTAAGGTTTCACAAAATTTAACACCAGATAACATAAATCAGAATAATAGAAATAAAACCAAAATATTTAATATTTGTTGCCTATATTCAGCGACTGTGATAAAAATTTTAGAGACGTTGTTAACATTAAAAACATTTAATATTCATTTTCATCACAGTCGCTGAATATTAGCTAGTAACTTTAATTTCCCTATTTTAACTTAAAGAAATTGAAATAAAATTTGATCATAGTGGTTTTCCACCACCAATTAGGTATAAACCACAACGCAGGTAAAAAAGAAGCACTATTATCGAAAGACACACAAAATCAATGATTTTTCAAGATTTAAATTGGGATATTTAACAAAAATTTTACCGATCATTAATTGTTGTACCATAAGCATATGTACAAAATTTTATGAAAATAAAAAAGTTATTAAAAATTTTATAACTCAAGTCTCAAAAATCATGTTTAAAATACGAATTAATTTTTAAAAGTTAATTAATAATAATAATAATTTTTATTGGGATATTCTAACGAAAATTTTATAGATCATAAATTGTAATACCATAAGCAAATCTACAAAATTTTGTATAAATATTTGTAATAATAAAAAAGTTATTAAAAAAATTTTAACTTAAGTGTCAAAACTGCTTAAAAATACGAAAGTGTTTATAAAATCACGAATTTTTCATCTATCCATTGGAATTTTCTGGCGAAAATATTACAGTTAATAAACAATATTATAATAAATACATGTGCAAAAATATTTTGATTAATTAAAAAGTTATTAACTATTTTATAGCTCAAATCGCTAAAAATGGGGAAACTATATATAAAATCAACGATTTTCCAAGATTTCATTTAGAATATTGCAACAGAAATTTATGTAGTTATAAATTGTAATATCGTAGGCAAATGTGCCAAATTTTGTAGAAATATTTATAATAATAAAAAAGTTATTAACAATTTTAGAACTCAACACGCGTTTAAAAAGACAAGTGTTCCGGTGCCGGGCCGTGTACTTGATATACTCGATTTTCAAAAAAATAAGCAGATCATAAAACTCAGAATTGAAGACCATCTCTATGCAGTGGCGGATTATCGCACAGGCGCATGAGGCGCGCGCCTGTGGCCTCCTAATTAAACCGGCCTCAAAAAAATTGAAAAAAATTATGCAGTCACATTTTTTTACCAGTCATGGTCGTTTTTGAAAACTTCTATTCAAATAAACCATAAACCTAACAAACTAATTATAGAAAGGAGTTTTTCTTTCCAGTTCCAGACAAGTTGACTTTAAAAAAGATTCTCTTTCTGAAATTTCTGAGACCCACCTTCTAAAATTTTGTCGGTTCGAACGAACCAGTTATACATATAGAGGGTGTCTCAAAAAGAAGTGCTCAGAAGAAAATCCTAGACAATAGACGAGGTTTCATCAACAAGAAAACTAATACGCAGGACCAGCTTTTTTGATGGGTCATAAACTATTTGATCATTTTAAAAGAAATAAGTTGAAAAGTCAAGCTAATTAATGCCACTTTGGCTTGAAATTAAAAAATATCATCAGAAGAATGTTATGATCGAAAAAAATTCTTCTTTCAAAAAATTAACGAGATTTCACCTTTTTCTTCATATTTTCACTATCTTTGAAACAAGCCCCATAAAGGTACCATTTTTTATATCCGTAAAACTTCACATTAAACTCTGTCAATTAAGATTTTCTTCTGAACACTTCTTTTTGGAACACCCTGTATAATTTAGTTTCTTTTTTAATTTTAACTTTTGGTTATATTTTACAGTTCATCTAATTCCATGAAATTTTTTGAAAAAGAGAAAAACGAGATGTTATTCCAAAGTATCTGGAAATGCTTGACCTGCCATTTTTTTAAAATTTCACCTATGGCGCTATATTCAAATTTTGCACTTCTAAGTTTTTCTGAAACTAACCCCTGAAACGTCTAAAACTGATGTCAACTAAAAAGGTCATCTTATTTTATTTCTAAAAAATAGCGGTCTCAAAATCAGGTTGCGCCTCAGGCCTCCAAATGACTTAATCCGCCACTGTCTCTATCACAACAAACTAAGAATAAACACGCAATTCGGATTCCGAAGAGAGCATTCCACAGTGCATCAAGTGCTACGAATTACAGAACAAATAGCAACAGCATTCAATAGCAAGCAATCCACTGGTCTCGTCCTCCTCGACCTGGAGAAAGCGTTCGACAAAGTCCACCATGATGCACTGCTGGTCAAGCTACAAAACCTCAAATTTCCAACATCAATTCTCAAAATCATCCAAAGTTACCTGAACAACCGAAAATTTGTGGTCACAGTAGATGAAATCAAATCTGACGTACATATTGCGAAAGCAGGTGTCCCTCAAGGGTCAGCACTGGGTCCTCAGTTGTTCAACATCTATATTAACGATATAGCAAAAATTAAAGACCACCGAATAAGCATTGCAACCTACGTTGACGACACGGCCCTCTTTTGTACTTCAAACTGACACCACATTATAATAAAACTCCTCAACAACCAACTCGAACAACTGAAACTATACTTCGAAAAATGGGCACTTACGCTAAATTCATCAAAAACAGAAGCCATAATGTTCACCAGAGCTCACAATCATACCATAACGGGGAAACTCTAGTGATAGGAAATCACGAAATAACCTGGAAAAAACAAGTCAAGTATCTGGGCATACACTTGGATGAAAAACTCCTATTCCAACAACACCTAAACAGTATAAAAGCCAAAGTGGCAATAGCGAAAAAGAATTTATACCCCATTATAAAGCTCAGTTCAGTCAAGTCCGAGACAAAAATGACATACTCAAACAAATTGTGAGGCCTATACTAACATATGGAAGCCCAATTTGGTCAACGACCAGAGAGGGATATATGAAAACACTACAAGTTATCCAAAAGAAAACCCTAAGGCTAATCACCAATGCAGAAATAGGGATAACAAATGAAAATGCCCATTAAAACAGTGATAAACCAACTCACCACAAAGTTCATAGAAAAAGCCAAGACAAACGACAACGAACTAATCAAAGACATCTTCAAAATAAAAGACGAAAACCTAGATACAAAGCGGCATCAAAAATACTGTCACGAGGGTAGGTGACTAGGTAGTAAATAGAGGTTCGAGATTGGTTTTAATCTTTATTTCTAGACACTAAAATATCTAACATATAATAAAAATTATTAGTACTTACTACTTTCTCTATAATATTCTGACCCACTGGATTATAAAAGGACTCTCTGGACTTTATTTTATTCTCTAGCCTATCTGACTTTTATTCTCTTTCTCAATTCTCAATATATTTGGGACTTCTTCAACACTATACTTGTTACCCTGAAAACCCGGACACTTCCGTTCTTAACGGTTGCTCGGATTGAAGTCCCCGTTTTTTGGGCTTCTTTGGTGATCGTCCCGGAGAGTGCATTTCTTCACCCGCAACCTAGTTTCTTCATTTTCGGACCTTTGGTTATTATGAGTTTCGACATTTGGAGCATTGGTAATTTCTAAAGTCGGACACGGATATACAGAGTGTTCCCAGTTACATTCCTTTATTAAATAAAAGCATGTAACAAGGAATCGCTAAGATCGCTCTCCGGTTTTAGAACTTACTTAATAAAAGTTAATTTGGAAAACAGTGATTGAAATTGTTAATAACTCAGAAATTTGGACTGCTCTGGCTCGCTTTGTGACAATACTAGGAACTACCAAAACATCAAATTAAACCTGAAACAAATTAACACAAGATCAAATATAATAACAATAGAACAAAAACTCTAGAGTAAGAGGTGAAAACCTGACACTTAAAAATCACTGACAAGAAAAGTCAAGACAAACTCGCTGGGTAAGGAGATCACTTTGTTGCAGGACGCAGGAAGATAGAGGGACGTTATTTTCTTCGATAATAAATACATCTGCAAAATAATTAAAAAGTTATTAACAATTTTGAAGATTAAATGGCTGAAAAACAGGGAAAATCTACATAAGCGACGGTTTTTCATGATTTCCATTGGTATTCTACCATAAATAATTTTACTGCTTATAAATTTGAGTATCATAAACAAATATATTATAATTATTTTATTCGTTTGAAAATTTTTTTAAGAAACTTCGGAGCTTGACCGAGGAAAAGCGCGAGTATCACAAAAATCAATATTTTTGGTAAACTCTGGTCTACTAAATTTTTATTTATAGAAAAATTACAAATCAATTATAATGTATTAACAAAATGTTCTTATACTAGTGTACATTTTAGTTGGAATAAGTTTTTCCAAAATTTGTTTTTTCAATTTCGTTCATTGGTATCAATAGAAGCAGTTGATCAAAAATTAGTTTTTTGGTGTTGATGTGTTTGTATTGGTTAAAAAATGTTAGTCGACAAGGGTAAAAAGTTGTAGAAGTAAAAACAAACCATCAGTAAGAGCTATAAATCAACACCTTATCTTTGCACACACTTTGGGACTTTAGTGTAGGAGCAGCAAAATGTTGATTTATATCGAAATCTGGCATGTTAAATAAATGCTCTTATAGGAGTACAACCTAAGTCGAAAAGTGAATGAAGTGAATGAAAGTGGTGGGCAAAAAGGAAGGATTACAAAAAAGTATTTCGCCATGTGAGAGAGGGCACTCGTGGCACCCTGGAGGATTGTGAGGGTGTCTATATGAGAGTGTGTGTGTTCGAGCGCCGCAAATCATCGGCCGGAATTCCTAAACGCACCCGCTTCCGGTGAAGCATAAATCCCTAACCGGAACTAGAGGATCGCCTTGCTCTGTTCTCCTACTGGGATCGCCCTGCGCCAGATTACCACCGGGATTTATATTATTATAAATAACCACTGATATCTGATCCATCATGACTCCTATCTGGACGCGAACGATTGATATGACAAAACTTCCAAGACGGAACTAAACTTCATTATCTTTAACTTACGAATATGGGGATTAGGAAGACTCCCAACTTACAACTCCTGTATTTATTTCTTCCTCCACAAATACACGCCCACCTAATTAGGCCAGATTAATGTCACTGATTAGGCGCCACTACACAACAACCAAATAAATAACCACCTGCAGGCATATCAAATTTAAATAATAGTAAATGACGTACTCACGCATTATAACAACTAAAATTCGAACGAATATTCACACATTCCAAATTTGTTTCTTTGATTCACATCTTAACTACCACTATTTTCGGAAGAACACCAGCTAATTTAATTAATTCACGTGCTGCGTGATGTTGAAAAATTATTGTAATCCTGATCTAAAACACCAAATTTATTGTTAATTTCTGTAAGAAGATAATACACCAAACAATGCTTCAAAACATAAATTTTTATGATACGATTACTTTACATTGTATTTTATCCGGCCGGAAAACCAAACTATACTACACAACTGGTGTTCCACAAGGAAGTATCTTAGGGCCGGTATTACTTACTATATTTATTAATTTTCCTTCAAATTATACGAATTCTTTCCCAAATGTTTTTGTAAAAAATAATGGTTAAAATTTGGAGGTTAAAAACAATTTTCTACCTGATCTGTCTGTGAAATCAAAAACACCTCAATTAATTATAATCATAACGTAATGTTTATAAAAGCACAGTCGTGAGCGATTTATAAGAGCTCACTATTCATTTAATTTTATTAAACGCACACAAGCAATAATTAAATTTAAATTTATTTTACTTTTCCTGGAATCACTTTGGGATTAAATGTTCGGCTATAATTTGGTTCAGCGACTAATGTTTGCTTTAAAAAGAGTTGTTTCACGGTCATTTCGTTTTAATATGTTTTTTATAGTTTTATCCTAAAAATTAAGCCATTGTTGCATTATTTTTAGAATATTCTTCATTTTTTATTGTATTTCTTACTACTAAACACGTCGTTAAGCACTAATTTTTTTAGACTAATTTTACCAAAAATTCTAACCAATTAGAGTTTTATGTTAATTAAGTTTGCAATTTTTCACATCATTACCTAATTTTTCCGGGAAAAATTGAAGCATTTCTACACGCATAGGCAATTAAATTTTTTGGCGATAAATAAAAGCGGATATCTTGTCAAAAGTGCCACTAATTATGAAATACTATTAAATTTTTTCCCTAAAATAACACGATGTAGCGATAAGAACGCGGTATTAGGGCCCAATTAAAGTGATGTATAACATGTGAAGGTAAGTTTGGCACTTTTTTGTGAATTGCCACGAAAGCTGGGATGTATTTTATTTATTTATTTATATTCGTTTTGGAATTTATACAGCAGCGATAATTAATAATTCCTGCCGGAAATATGTCCGAGAAACAATTGTAATTTCCTGCCGTAAATAAGTTCACCTGAAATGCTGTTTGCGTTTATGCCTTTATGTGTGTATATCAGCCCATATAATGTATGCCCAGGGGCACTTTTTACTTCATGTTGAATTTTGTGTAAATTATTTTTTAAAAGAGACAATGAATGTTGTATATTACACGTTTTCCAAATCCGGGTTTAATATTAAACTTTATTAATTAACCTATATAATAGGACTAAATTAAAACAATTTTTACCTAAATGAAATATATACAGGGTGTCCCAAGAAAACATATGATCTCTTAAAAAGAGCTCTATTTGAAAATTTCGAGAAAATGATCAAACAGTATTCTTGAACCACTCAACATGATGTCGTATACAACTTTCATCATTCTATCCTTGCCATTAAATTGAAGAAATAAGAGTGTATCCTTGTCAGGTCGTATACTAATTATCCTAACTTTTATGGTTTCTAATTTTTTAGAGTGGCAAGATCTTTCCCAAACTGTACTGGCATATTTTCGCGCCAAAAACATACTGCAGTAGTTTTTAAGGTATGAGGAGAAGCACCCCGCTTAGAACAAACCAATTTTTGGAGGATATTGTTTCTGGTTTTCTCGGTATTCTTTCCAAACTAACTCCCAAATATGTTGGATATGAATTATCCTTAATCAAGATTATACTATCTAAGATTTAATTGGTTATTTTTATTATTTGAGTAAAAAGGTTTGATATGGTTTTTGTCGAATTTGGACAACGTGTCAAATTCATTCCATGATAGAAAAAATTTGTTTTAAAATATAATTGCTAAATCATCAATACCTATACATAAAGTTCTGATATTAAATAGTACAAGAGCTAGAACACTACCTTGAGGAAACCCATTTTTTGGTCTTCCTCATCTACTTTTTCCCTACAAATCACTAAAAAACGTCTACAGTATCATAGTTGCTGAATGCTCAACTAATACTCCTCCAGTAATTAAACGTTTTTCATAACCATCTTTAATATTTTGAGTTAGATTTAAAATTTGACCACATCAAGATTTCTGGGCCGAAATCCAGTTTGCTGTAGAATTAATTAATCATCTACACTTGATGAAAATCTATTAAGTACAATTCGTTCAATTAGTTTATAAAGACAACATAAAAGGGATATCAATCGAAAGTTTTTAGGATAATCCAGAGATTTTCCAGGTTTCAGAAGAGCAAAATAGATTTAATAATCAACTACTGGTGATCTTAATGTCTTCAAACGAGTGGAATAGAACCAGCTGCATTTTTCTAAAATAGTTTATCTAAATTATCACAAAACTTAAGATAATTACTATAATTATAGCCGAAAATTTGCGGTAATAAGATTAGCTAAAATAAAATTTAATCCCAAACAAATTAAATTACTCAACCTGGTGTAATCATAAAAATCTCAATTATAAAATGAAAACATACAGTCGTTGATTTTTTGTCGTCATTTTTATGAGAAATAAAAATACGTGTAGCGACTATGTTAACATGGGTTTACTCGAAAAGTAATAAAATTAATGACTGTAGTAACACGGATTATGTACACGTAGGCCATAAATTTTATATTTTTGGTATTATCCTAATTAAAGTAGTTATTTGTTTATAATTCAAGTAATAAATTATTCTCCTTAATAATCAGCAGCAGCACTTCTTAAATTTTAGAGTTAAAATAAAGTTTGCAAAAGCTTGCTAAAACTGTAGCTGTAGGTAATTATTACTATGTAGCGTTCCATCTGAAACAGAAATTGAAAAATTAATAACCTGTCAATGATTCAGTAGCTTTGAGCGAAAAACTTTATTATTAATAGTATCGAGTTGTTTAATCTTCTCAACTTTAAGTTTCATTAATTCCAAATAATTTAAAATTTTCTCAACATTTTTTGGGGTGATGAAATATGAATTATAGGTAATATTAAGTGGTTAAACGTGTGAATGTTGAAGAAAATATTTTTTTATTATAGATCATACAAAGACAATTACGCAACATAACGACCTAAGTGATACAAATCTCTGAAGGTGGAAACGCACTTATAACCTGTAATTACTTTAATGCGTAAGAGTAATTGCGCGTATCTGGGTTAACCAAAATGACTCGCATTGTTTGTTCTTCTTTAATTTTGTAATATACATAAATTACTCACAAATTATCGAGGCTAATGGATATATTCGATAGATACTAATTGTTATCTCTGCCTTGGCGTTTGGTGTTGATTTTGTAGCTTCACTGTTTTGATTGAAATAAACTGCCCCTGACCGATTTTTGGTAATGAGATAAATTATGCTTTTATGTAAAAATATTGCAATTACACCGGTTACTCACAGTTTATTAAAAAAAATGCTTGGCCTACTAAATCTTCGTCCACAAGATTAATCACTTAATTTCACACATTTTTACACTAAATTTAGTAACTTTTAAAATTATTTCTTATAATTTCATCATAATTAACACAAATTTAACAATTAATAAACTCACGGTCAAAAAAACTACTGCATCTTATTTTTTGCCCGAATTATCGCACAAATTGGGGAAACTACAGAATTTTTCATAGCTCCTGTACCATAAAAAATCATGTGATTGAAGGTGATTTTTTTGGAGAAAGACCTGCTAAACTGTCACTTCTTTTAAGAGAAATCCTAAACCGCGACTTGTTTTTGCTAAAGATCGTTTGAATTAGATTAAAAGACCAGAAAAAGGAATTCTGTTTAGTGATGAATCTAAGGTTAATTTATATTATACTGTTAGATTTAAGTTTGTTCCTAGTCCAGTAGGTAAAAGATTAAAACCAAAATATCCAAAACCCGCTACCAAACATGACGGAGGTTCAGTAATGGTAGAAGTAGTCCCCTCTCTGGATTTAGATTTGTAAAATTTTTGTTAGTTATTTCATTCATTCATTAGTGAAGTTATGAATAAAATAAAGGAGACACATTTGAAACTCCAGCGTTTATATTGGGAAAAGAAGTTAGAACAGTTGTAGTTCCAACCGCATGCAAAGTTCGAATCCAATCTGAGGTTTCTAACCAGTCATAAGTTCCGAAGGTGACGTGACAATTCTTAAGTTTCAACAAGCGAGAAGGCTTTAACCAAAGTATTGCAGTTGGCTTAAATTGTGAGACCTTTCCAAAAAGCTCCTTTCAGGAAATATGCAGACAGTGGTAGATAGGTCTCCTATTTTGACTGATACTTCTAAAAAAAGAAATAGAATAACCTTATCTTCATTACACGAAGCACCCAAAGAAGTCTTCAGTAGATCTAGAAAACGAAAGAGAAAGACGAACAGTTGGATTGCGAATTGCTTGCAAGGTTCCAATCAAATCTGAGGTTTTTATTACACAAAAAACACTAGTCATAAGTTCCGAAGGTGATATGACAATTCATCAACTTTCAATAAGCCAGAAGGCCCCAATAAAAAAATTTCTATTGCCTCAAATTATTAAGCCTTTCCAAAAAGCCCAGAATTTGGGCAGAGGTAGAAATAAAGGCAGGTCTCGTATATTAACTGATACTTCCGAAAAACAAGACATAGAACACACTTATCTTCACCTCTTAAAACCATCAAAAAAATCTTCAGTAAAGCGAGGTGGATCTAAATTTCACTGACCCAGAAAACACACGAAAAAGGTAAATAGTTGGAGTGAAAATCGCGTGCAAGGTGTCTATGACATCAAAAATACCAGTTATAGGTTCCGAAGGTGACATGATAATTCCTCAAGTTTCCATAAGCCAGAACGCTAATTATGTGCCCTTTCCAAAAAGCTCCTTCGAGGAAGAATTTGGATAGAGGTAGAAAAAACGTAGGTCTGGTGTCTTAACTGATACTCCTGAAAAACAAGAAGTGGAAGAAACTTATCTTCATCGCATGAAGTACCCAGAAAAGACTTCAGTAAAGCGAGGTGCATCATAATTTCATTGTTCCAGAAAACGAAAGACTAAGATGAACAGTTGGAGTGCTAAGCGTTTTCAAAGTTCCAGTCCAATCTGAGGTTTCTATCACATCAAAAACACCAGTGATAAGTTCCGAAGTTTCAATAAGCCTTAAAGCTTTAACCAAAATTATTTCGCTTATGTGGACAGATGAAGAAAAATAAGCAGATCTCGTATTTTGACGAAAAAAACAAGAAATTGAAGAAACGTATCTTCTTGGCTTATAACCTTCAGAAACGTCTTTAGTAAAGCAGCCCTGATTTCTACCTTCTGAAATTGTGAGGTCTTTCCAAAAAGCTCCTCCCAGGAAGAATTTTGAGAGAGGTAGAAAAATAGGTAGGCTCGTATTGATACTGCTAAAAAACAAAAAATAGAAGAAACTTATCGTCATGGCCTGAAGCCTCCAGAAAAATCTTCAATAAAGCGAGTTGGATCAAAATTTCACTGTCCCAGAAAAATAAGTAGGTCTCAAATTTTGACTGAAAAATAAAGAAATTGAAGAAACATATCTTCATAGCTTAAATCGTCCAGAACGTCTTTAGTAAAGCGGCCCCGATTTCTACCTTCGGAAATTGTAATGTCTTTCCAAAAAGCTCCTCCCAGGAAGAATTTTGGGAGAGGTAAAAAAATAGGTAGGCTCGTATTGATATTGCTGAAAACCAAAAAATAGAATAAACTTATCGTCATGGCATGAAGCGTCCAAAAAAATCATCTATTAAGCGAGGTGGATCAAAATTTCACTGTCCCAGAAAAATAAGTCGGTCTCGTATTTTGACTGAAAAAAAAAGAAATTGAAGAAACGTATCTTCATAGCTTAAAACGTCTAAATACGTTTTTAGTAAAGCGGCTCTGATTTCTACTTTATGAATTTGTGAGGTCTTTCCAAAAAGCTCCTCCCAGGTAGAATTTTGGAAGGGGTAGAAAAATAGGTAGGCTCGTATTAATACTACCGAAAAACAAAAAATAAAATAAACGTATCTTCATAGCTTAAGACGTCTTTAGTAAAGCGGCCCTGATTTCTACCTTCTGAAATTGTGAGGTCTTTCCAAAAAGCTCCTCCCAGGAAGAATTTTGAGATAGGTAGAAAAATAGGTAGGCTCGTATTGATACTGCTAAAAAACAAAAAAATAGAATAAACTTATCGTCATGGCATGAAGCGTCCAAAAAAGTCTTCAATAAAGCGAGGTGGATCAAAATTTCACTGTCCCAGAAAATGAAAGACAATGCAAGTGAAAAATTGGTGTGCCAATCGTTTACAAGGTTCCAATCCAATCTGAGATTTCTATCAGATCAAAAACACCAGTGTAGTTCTGGAGGTGACATGAGGGACATGACAATTCCTCAAGTTTCATTAAGCCAGGAGGCTCCAACCAAAGCATTTCTATCGTCAAAAATTATTTACCCTTCACAAGAAGCTCATCCCAGGAAGACTTTCGGCAGAGATAGAAACAATGTGTGGTGTATATGTAATGGTTTCCTACCTTGACTGATACTTTTGCAAAACAAGAAATGGAACAAACTTATCTTTATGGCATGAAGCGCCTAAAAAAGTCTTTAGTAAAGCGAGGCGGATCAAAATTTCATAGATTCGAAGGAGGCATCAGATTTGATGGATAATGAGGAAACTGATGTAAATACTACAAATTTCATCTAAGCTCTGTTTCTTTCGTAGGAAGAGTTCAGGAAGAGAATGGCAATTCTTTTATGGTAAACGTTTTGAAAAAAGTTAGATTTGAATTTTTTTCTGGGAGAAAAAGATAAATACTATGGTTTAACCAAATTTAAGCCAAAAAACAGAACATTGGAATTTGATTTCTCCAAGTTTAAATTGGGGTATTAGATTTTTAAACTGATAAATACGTTACCTTATAAAGTAAAAAAAAATGGAAAAAGTAAAGATTATATTCAAAGTTAAATTATAAAAAAATGTTTAAAGCTTTTCCACTACTTTAATTATGTTCTTGCTTAATGTATTTATTTAAATTTGGCATAGTTTTAAGTATGTTCTGATTGATGATTTAATGTAAAATTTCTAATGTTTTTAAATAGTGAGATATAGGTCAAAACTCTTAATAATGAAGTGTGAAAATTGCAGGAAAATAATAAATAATTGCACGCATTAAACTACTCAAATTGTTTATAAACCTAGACCCAATTTCTTAAAAACTTAATTTCATAATTCATAATGAGTTTTAAGCCATAAATCATTTTTAATTAATTTGATTTAAACATAGGAATAATTAGAATAAAAATATTTTAGGGAATTTTTGTTTTATAAGATTTGTATATTAAATATTGTAGATTAATGAAGAGTTAATAAAAAGTTGTTTAAAAAATATTTCGAAATTTCTTTGAATGGTGAATACTTTTGTCATTAATTAAGCTTAAGTGTTAGTTTAAATAGTTTCGTAAGTTTTTGAATGTAAATTTTGTTTTTGTTATAAATTTATAATCTACGCATTAATCAATGACAGACTATTTTCTATACATTTTGATATATAAAGGGCAATGAAATTTATCAATGCCAGGCAGTGAAGACGCGCCTCGCCATTAATAATCGGCCACGATTATTATTTACACGAGTCGATTTGCTAGTTTTTGGTGGATTGCTTGAAACGCTGTTGGTATTATAATGTCGAAATTCAATAAGACGACAAATTGGCGCCATTGTGCGTTTCTAATCAAATGCAAAGCCACTTAGAACGAGCCGCACCAGACACCAACATCTTGATTAATTATCATAATAGGAACACCCCCATAATGATATCTGAATTGAACGTTACTTGTCGGATGGAAAATTAATGATGGATATCCCGTGGGATTTGCGGATTTCCTAGGGAAGCTTCCCAATGTTCATTTTCAGTTTGGTCTCACGATTTACTGTATGCTTTCCAGCCTAATGTAAAACAAAAAAATTTCTTCCCCCATTCACCACTTGATTAATTAAAATAAATTTTATCTCAAATCTAAAAAAAAGATCTTGTAAATTTTCTTTTCAATTCGTGTTATCCTATGACTTGAACATATTTACACTATATGTATTATTATAAATGATATTATAGAGTGAAATAAATTGGTAATGATCTTATCCAGGTGAAGTTCTTCATTCGTAGAAGATTCGTTAGAACTCATTCGCATGCACCTATCACATCTGCTAGGGTTGTTTATACTTTCCACCCCCAAATGCTCTTAAAAGCTGTTTCTGAAAACACCAAAGCTCATTACGTCGCAGCATTTGGTCGGTAACATTCAACAAAACATACCTCAGAATATATTAAAACTTCGAAGAATTCCAAGCTTCCTACACCACCCCGTTTACCACTTCATTATCAGCCGCCATTTATCGTCAGCTGTGCTTTCAGAACAGTCACAGACGCTCACAATACACATAAAGATGTCCAGTTGTTTACGTTTTTCGACAAAATAGGTAAACTGTTTTTATTATCGGTTCCTATTATTCCTACCTGAATACCTCGCGTGATGGCCCGGGTGTAAAATGCGAGAAAAAAGAGTAGCGACTGAATACACAGGAACGAACTACAAATTTTATAAATAGACCTTTACAATTTTAGCTTTTATTACTTTGCATTCAACAGATTTTTTTTGCTCCAAATTTAATGGCACCCAATTTTCAGCACAAAATAGCATGCCCAAATTTTTTAATGCGCCAAAAATTTCAATTGGATTCTACAAGATTTTACTGGTTTTTCTTTGTCAACGGATTTTTGCTAAAATTTTTGCTAAAAGCAATAAATTTTAACTTTTTATATTCACCAGTTTTATTACTTTAGGTCCCGCATTTTTAATCAAATCAAATTCAGTCCAAAAACCATTAAATTTAATGATCACTAAAATAAATTTTAAAATGCGTTTAATGCCATTATGAGCAATAATTTTAAATTTATTGAATACAAAGTAATAAACTGCAATACAAAATCTATTAACGAAATTTTTTAGGTTTTATTGCTTTTGCTCTAAAAATTTCGGGTGAGTTTCTACCATTTTTTAGGTAAAATTTTTAGATTAATAAAACCTAACGGTTTCCAGAAGTGCAATGCGAACATCATTCAAAAGTTCAAACTTCAAAGAGTTCGCAAGAATTTATCGTTCAAAAATAGGGTATAAAAAACAGGTCAAGTTCAAGTTCAAGTTTTATCTTAATCTTGCGTTGCTTTGTAGATTTAAGTTTTTATGTCAAAATCAGAAAGAATTATTTTAAAATGATTATTAAAGAGGGTTCCAGTAAATATTGACCAAACCTCAAAATTGTCATTTACTTCCAAATGTTTGAACTTTCTTATGTTCAACCTTCCTCGAGAACAAATTTCTTCCCCTTCGATTTTCGTGAATTTTGTGTTTCTTAAGTTCAAGTTCGAAGTTTAATGGGTTCGAACTTCATCATTTTTATAAAATAGTGAAAAGTAAAAAATTGCTATTGTGGAAATAATTTTTATTTTTAAACAATTCTTCAGAAAATATACTTTTTTGTAAAAGTTCGAACTTTCATTATTATATTGGTCTTTAAATAATGGGTTCGAGCTTCGTATGCTGTTTTAAAGTTCGAACAAAATTTCAAATTCTAGTTTAAACTTCAAAAAGTTCGGATTCGGTAAACTGCACTAATTTCCAGAAATACGGGATGTTTCTAAACATGTATTCCTAACTTCAGGAATAGATTCTTTGACTCATTTAAAGATCAATATTTCGCCAAAATGCTTGATTTTCGAAATACAAGGTGTTAAAGTTTCTTAATTTTTTTCCATATTTAACATTTTTATTTATCGCCAATATAAGTTTATTTTTTAATTTCTTTGCATATTCCTAAAAAATTTTTGTCCCATTAACTTTTTTAATTAAATAAATTTAAATTATTCCATTTTTTTGAAAATAAAGTTTTTATTGCTGTACATTTTGAACAATTATTAAACAACGTTGTACAATTACGCGCAAAGATATCGAGGACACAAAAGAAAAATTCTGACCCAATACCAAGCCATCGTGGACACGAGATGACACGAAATTTGAAACACATGAATACCACTTAAGATGCGGGCGGGGTCCTTTAAAATTTCGTGTGATCTCGTGTTGCGAAAGCTTGTAATTGGGTCAGAATATTTCTATTGTGTCCTCGATATTTTTGCGCGTGATTGTACATTTTGCCTCATAAAATAAATAATCGTTATAAAATCCTCTTTTTAAAAAGTCGGATGACCCGGCATCATTGCATTTAAAAAAAGTGAGATATTTGATAAAATCTTCATTAACTAAGTTTAAAAATTAATAGTTCAAAAACCACTTAAATTTTTTTTCAAATTACAAAAAATTTTTTACAAAAAAAATAAAAACTAATATCTCAAAAATACTTCTTTTTTCAAAGTATTTTAAGCCATGAATAAAAATATGGGATGTTACATTTAAAAAAATAAAGTTCATGGTGTTTCCGGTGAAACCGAAAGTGATTTCGAAAATAAAAAATGCACATAAAATTTGTTTTTTTGAACCATAGAACATAGCCAAATTTCAAATTTTTTTATTCATAAATAAAAAAGTTATCGAGGTGACCCGGTTTTCATTTCCACCCGGTATATTGGACAGTGCCATCAAATACAAAAAATAGGAGGAGGGAAAGGTCGATACCACCGTAAAAATTACATTCTATTTTTTTAACTTTCGCAATTCTATTCAATGACGTTTGGCAAAATTAAGCTCAGTAAAAAATTTCAGCAAATTATCGTTAGAAATATATTTGTTGTGTTAAAAAAATTTAAAAAATCATGAAAGTTTGACACTCCACAGTTCAAAAATGGACCATTTGGCGAAAAAATTTATTCTTACTTTTTATCTTCAAATAGGTTAAAGAATCCATTCCTGAAGTTGGGGTCACATGTTTCTAAACACCCTGTATTTTGCGGAAAGATATTTATTACGAAAAACCACCAGATACTTTTTTTTGAATTAACGACATTTTCTGTGGGAAAAATATCCAAAGGTTCGATAGGCTATTACGATCCTGAATATTAGGTTTTTGATCGATTGTCCACTTTTTACGATTTTCTTATAATGGTCGAAATTTTCAAGAAAAAAATATTTTTTATTTATTTTTCGAAACAATTATATTTTTTTTCTACAATAAAAGTTTTTGGGTGATGATGTTTTAACCTAAAGTGAAAATGGCATAATTAAGTTTTGCTTTGCATTTTTTTAATTAGAATTGACCAAATTGTTCATGAATTAGGACACAATTTTGAATTAACGACATTATCTGTGGGAAAAATATTCAAAGATCCGGTAAATAAACTACACCTTTTCCAATTGTATTTCAGAAAAGATCAAATCAATTTGTCCTTTCTGAAATAAAATTGACTTTTCTGAAATACAATTGATGCTTTCTGAAATACAATTGATCGTTTCTGAAATACAATTGACTATTCTGAAATACAATTTATATTTTCTGATTAAATTGATTATTCTGAAACACAATTGATGTTTTCTGAAATACAATTGACTATTCCGAAATAGAATTGGTCTTTTCTGAAATACAATTGATTATTCTGAAACCGATTTGATCTTTTCTAGAATACAATTGGAAAAGGTGTAAGCTGTTCCGATCCTGACTATTGGATTTTTTTAGATTTTCTTCTGATTACTTGTTTTTGGGACACTTTGTATACAAAACAAGTTTTTTGTAGAAAAAATTATGGTTAGTTTTTATTATAATTTGAGAACACATGGTGAATTAAATTTTCAATTTTAAAATATTTATTAATTAAATCAATATAGTTAAAATTAAGAATTATATAAATTCAATTAATTTCCAAGGAGTTATAGGATATTTTCTACAGGGTGTCCCATTTTTTTCCAGCAAAATTTTTTTTTGATAGTAAATGTCATTCTGAACAAAAATTTTCCTATGAACTGTGGAACACCCTGTATAATATTCATATGTAATATCACGAGTGGTCAAATTTAATATTTTTCACTGTCATTATGACGAATGTCATTTGGGGTTAAGTTTTAATTTTTAACCCCAAATGACAAGAGTGGTAATGTATGAACAATATTCGACTTATAATTTGAACAAGAGTGCATATTTAAGGGACTATTTAACGAACATTTTTCACTTTCTTATGCAAAATTTGACAACTTCAAACTTATTGAAGTTTGACATTAACGTCATGAAATAATCGCTGATATTTTTGACGTTTTACTTGTCACAAAAAATAATCACTTGTGAGTTGAATAGTCTTTCTTATTTATTTTTTTGAACATTATTGGGTGTATTTAATTTAAAATAAGTGAACGACGAAGTTAAATTTCTCTCGGAAAAATTTAGCATCTTATTGGCATATTAAAGATATACAAAATCCAAAACATACTTGATTTAAAAAAATTAATATGAAATGAAATTTATACAGGGTGCCCCGCAAGAATCATTAAAATTTTGAAATTTTAAAATTCCTGTTTTCCTTTTTAAGGAGTCGAAAAAACATAATAGTTTAAAGGAAATTTTTTTTTCAGAATGACATTTTCTATCTAAAAAAAATGTTGCTGGAAAAAACGTTTGTATAGTTTCTCGAAAATAGTGTTGCATTTTAAAGAAGGTATATTTGAAGCTTTCAGTGAATCAGGTTGTATAAAGTAAGTGGTGGTATAATTTTGGAGTGTTTTATTGTACTTAATGTTTGGTGGTGAAATAAAAATGATTACTGTGGTGTCATAAAGTAGGTAATATAATGATCAGATTTTTCAAAGTAAATTAGCGACCTTTTTATAAAGTTATAAAATTTAACAATATTTTTTAGAGGCGATAAAATTAAAACAACCCCAATTTCATTCCCGCATTATCGCAATAACTTTTTACCACCTGAAAGCAAAGAGCGGTTATAATTGCGGGCCTTGTATGATTTATGACCCATACTCAGGCAATATTGCATATTACATGACATTTTAACCGAAATGAAATTTTAGAGGCACCTGTTATAAATTTGAGGGTTCCGTATAATTTTGTTTAGCTTTTCGTCTTTCCACACCCCCAGACACGTTCCTAAACTACCTGCTGTCTGGGACGCTACTGGTATAATCACTGGATTAAAAAAAAAATAAAAAGTATAACGCGAAATAAATATTTATATAACACTCAAATGATTTTATCATCGCTGCAATTAATTAAAAATATTTAAATATAAAAACGTTTTATAATCTTCATAAATTTTAATAAATCGTGAAGCATTAAAAATTTACTTCAATATGTATCAACTCGTTACACCTAATTAATATAATAAAATTAAAATTTTTATGCTCACTTGCACCTGTATAAATTTTTAGTAAAATGTATAAAATAATAAATGGGAGGTACTTTAGAGTCTATTAAGAATGCAGGGCATAAATTATCGGATATCTACCCTTATTTAAAATAACATGAGAAACACGATAAAATTATAATAAGCCATAATATATTAATCCTAGCATTTATCTCATTAATTTAATACGAACCATTTTTCATAAAAAATACTAAATTTATAGTAATTTAAGCAGCAATTTACTTAATATCTTATTTTCATGATAATTAAAGAAATGTGGATATAAATTATTTCATGTAAACATGAAAAGGTAGCTTAACTACTAAGAATTTAATAAATGAAATAATGAAATATTTTAGTCATTAACACATGTTTGATTAGAGTCTGATTATATACTTTACTTATTATACCCATATAGGCGCCAGGCTAGTTTTTAAATGCCCTCATAGGCTGCAACTGGTAAAAAGTGAAGGGCAATTAATTATCAGTGCATGTGTTTTTATTCTTAATGATTTAAAATAATTACATACGGAATATCTTAATAGCTACGCGGTTGTCTTAAATAATTATTATAACTTACTCGCGTAATTTCGGTGCTTCCCACCACAGCAACGAAAGTGCGCGAACGTTGCTACTAGTAGTATCTATTTATTGAGGTATTTTTTAGCAAGTTTATGTAAATTAAAAAGTTTTGATACGTTCATAAATAAAGTAGATTTTATTGTTCGTGAATGTAAAACAATTTGCGTGTTTGAAACAAGAGAATAATTCATAAAATTATCTTTTTTGTAGCACACAATCACAACAAGGATAAATTCGAAGAAATTAATTATAAAAGTCGATGATTCCGTGATCGTCGCCACCAAAACCACTAATAAAAGTTGTATTAGTTTTGCTTTCGTCATTTAACTTTATGAGTTCTCGATGATAAGGTTTGAATTTACCGAGCCGCATTCGACCATACCGTATCGCCTTAATCAAAAGTTGAAAGGCGATTCCGATTATGAGCACGATAATTTCATGATGACGAGTATTTACATTGGCAAAGTTGAAAATGAAAACTACATGCGTGTGTATACGAGACTATATAATTTATTTTAACATTTTACCTTTTGATTACCAGACTGGAAAATTGTCAAAAACCTATTCATCATTTTAACCCGTTACGTTTAAATTTAATACCCAAAATGCAAAAATTTATAATTACCATTTTCGTATTAAGAAAATATTGATTTAAATAAATTTAGTAACCTTCAGAAACTTCCCACGAATCCTCTCATTTTTTCAAGCTATTGAATAATTAGAGCTACTATCTTCGTGGCTATCAAATTATTGAAGCATCATTATTACTATTATTACCACTAGTTGATACTCATGTTCATTCTTTACACTAATGGGGTACGCACTTAATTAATGACGCATCATTTTACTTTTTACATCTCCACACTTCAGGTTTAAAAGCCATAATTTGATTTGATGCAAGGAATAATAGACTTTCTAATGTAAATAAACCTTGCCTGAAAAAATTAGATGTTTACTCGTTATAATTTAGAGTCATGTGATACTTCAGTGAATTTACATTAGTTTGAAATTAAAATTTAATGAGGAACAAATCGCATTACAACGAATCAGTTGTGTTGAATTAATATAGAAATTACACACAAAATGTGAATTAGATCAAATTATATTATATCCTCTTTAAAAAACCGCACAGCTCCTGGAATAGATAAAATTTAGAAGAATTGTGGATGATCAACTTAACTCAAATAAATATGAGTTTCTATTGACTTACGGAAAAACAGTTGTTCCTCGAGGTTCTGTTCTAGGACCACTTTATATTATATTGTTTTACCTTTTGAAATCGACTTAATACCAGGTGTAATTTGAGGTTTTTTATTTACTAAAAGTTGTAATTGATGAATAAACTATTAAAATTTATTATTATTTTGTGTTCAAATTAATTTTAAGAAATGTGTAAGAAAATGACAAAAAGTAGGAATGATTTTATTGTTTTTGTGATAAAAGGAGTGTATCTTGTGAAGTTTTAGAGAAAATGTTATTTTATAAAATGGATTTAAAAATACATTTTCGAGTATCCTTCGGAAAAGCTCTTTTAAATACAAACAAGCATATACATATAACAGATCGTAAGCTTTAATGCAAAATCTTGTCGTGTGTAGGTTTTTCATGCATGTATTATTATTAAAAGTCACGTACCTGCCAACAGCCCGCACCTTTTAATATATTCATTTTTTTATTGTGTGCATTATGATTAATATGAAGTTATGAATAAATTAATAGGAAAAAGTCATTTTGTTGCATTAAAATATACCTCTTGTTAAATGCGAAAGCACGATAAAATTTAAAACCATTTTAAACTTAATTATTTCACTTGCACATGATTTACTATTCGCATTAATATTTATATGCAAATTTCCTGCAGAAATCACATGAAATAAACCCATTACGTAATTTTAAAATAATTATTACCAAAATTATTCAACAGTGTTGTCAGAATTTCTAACCAGTTGATAAAATCAGCATTATTAAAAGTAATTATTAGTACTACAATATAATTAAACAATTTTTATAATGAGTAGCTTAAAGTACGAAAAATACGCTGTATGACAGCTATTTGTACGTTAATTAAATAATAATATATTTAATGTGTGGTAAGATTGTAAGAAGGAAGTAATATGCATATGTTAAACTTGCTTTATGTGCTTAGATCTGATCTTAGTTTTATGTAAATTCAATATTCTTTTTTATAATTGAGCGTAAAGCGAAAGATCCTCCCGTTTAGCAGGTTCCGCTCAAACCAAGCTATTTTAATAATTAGTGATAATTTCCATCGTTTTATGTTTCCAGTATTGTGACCTCAGACTCGCCTGTCTCATCATGAGAGTACTATGCGTAAAGTACAGTCGCGTGTATTAATGGTGGTGGGGGGTGACTTAAGTACTCCATACGTAGTGGGTTATGCAAATCTTTCGACTGTACTTGATAAATGGAACATAGAGCACAGACATAATCTGCATATGATATTACGGTCCGATGCATGGGCACTTCTCCCTTGAATTTCTGATTGTGTGAGTTTGTGAGTACGCGAAGAGGAAATAGATTAAAATAATCTAACGCGGCGGTAGAGCATAAAACAAATTATCATTATGCCTGAAACAGCTCTCAAATGCTTTACACTAATCATTCCTTATTATATTGTACCGAATTTTATATAAAATAGGTGTTGTTGATTAAGGCACTCATTGAAACAGCTCCAAACGGAAACGATTACCGCTCCCATTGTATTTTACCACCTATACAAATGATTAAATTACATACCTCGTGCTCTGTTCCTTTCTAAAACTTATCCAAACAGATGACAGCCTACCGCCAAAGGCACACATTTTAGATCGCAAGCGTGCAATCTTGATCTTCAAATTTCTTGATACTTAATTGTTTCATTAAATCACAATGGTCGTTCCTAGCCACGATAACATCTTCCAACATAATTTAGGAAACACCTTAAATAGACCATGCGCATATTAATACTTTTACCAAAACTTTAATGATTATTACGCTAATTATCATTATAAATAACTTATCCTCATTTCACTACAATCGCACCATTAATTTTTGTTGCTCAACTTTTCAGATTTTCGTTAATACTTAGCCTTGCCAAGACTCCAGTAAGATATCAGGTATCCTAGAGATTTAAGGTCACGCATATTATCCGCATTGAAAAAGTACTAAAGAAGAAAGCGAAATCCTAATAAATCTTTAATCACCAGCTAAAGAAATCATTTGAAAGGATAGACATGCTTAAAGCATCCCAAATTTTACAATAGCTCATATTTCTCTAAAGGACACTACACTTGTTAAGTGTAAGATAGGCCTCCGAACGATTTTGTTCAAATTTTGTAGACATGTCATTGAAAAAATCAACCAAAAAATATTTTTTTGAGTTGTATTTGCAAAATTTCATATTGGCACAAAATAAAAGAGATAGATCTAAAATTATAATATTGCTTGGAAAATTGCACTACTAGCACCTAGCTACATTTCCCACTCCTTATTGCGTAGACCTTGTTGTTTGGACGTATTCAAATATTTTTTTTGTTTACAAAATGCCTTGTTTTGTATGCAATAACCATTTTATGCTCCGTCGCATTGTCAATGGTGAAGAACAAGATCCTCTCAATGTCAATCGTACACAGCAAGTTGCTCTTGAACATAGAGGATTTAACAATTTCGAAGAAGCAATTATAAATAATAATTATTAAGTCTTTTTTAAGTTTCCTTGTATAGTTCAGTCATTTGGGAGTAGGAAATTTCCTCTAGTTTATTTTTGAATATAAATGCATTTCTCGTAAAATGAATCGGAGAGGAGATATTGTCAAAAAAGTGCTTTAGAGTGCTATTTTTCTAATATGGCGGCTCGAGCGGCAAAGATGCGAAGTGGCAAAGTTGAAATTCGGAAAGAGTACATCGAAATCTATAATATGCTCCTCCATTTTGAAAATTCCCGGAAATCTTTCCAGGTAAAACTACCAAATGACTGGACTAGTATGCAGTCGGTTAGTATGTGTATAGCAAAACTTAGAATAAGTCTAATGACAAGATTTGTAACTGAAAATCTTGGAATTACATCGCATGTAGTTTGGATAGTAGAACTGTACGAACTATATATTTTTTAAAGTTCGAACGTTATGCAGAAGTTCGAAAAAAGTTCGAGTTCGAAAAAAGTACAAAAAACGTTCGAGTTCGGAAAAAGTTCGAATTCGCAAAAAGTTCGGGTTCGAAAAAAGTTCGGAAAAAGCTTGGGTTCGAAAAAAGTTCGATTTTGAAAAGTCATTAATAAACAATAAATATTCTTACAAAATTAGTCAAAGATTTATTTTTTTACAAGTTTATTCAGATATAGAGTCTATAATAATAACATAAACTAAGTATATATATTACATATAAATATATAAATATACAGGGTATCTCTGAATAACTGTACCAATTTTTTGGGGGTGATAAAGGAAGCAAAACAATCACACTCTTTACTTTACAAAAGCATGTTAATCTAACAAGGCGGTAATAATAATAAATAAAATAGTTCGGTGAACAGCACTAATGGATAGAGTCTTATATCCAGATAGTACATACAGGGTGGTGATAAAGTTTGGAACCAAGGTCATAACTTCCGTAAAAATTTTTTTTGTAAAAATCGCTCAGACAAGTCAATTTTTGTTTTAAAAATGCCATCTTTTGGAATGAAAAAAATATTCATGACGTCACTGATAACTTCACTATGACGTCATCATCAATTTTTTTAAATGGAAACCCCTACTTTTTTTACACATTTTTCATAGACCATTTTATCATATTAATGATCACATAAAAATATTTAAAAAAATTTCAACCATTTTTGAAAAAAAAAAATTAGTAATTCTCAATGAAAATATGGCAAGAAAAATAAATAAAACTAATTTTTAGTTTAAAAATAACAAATTATTATTGAAAATATTCGAATTGTTCTTCTTTACACAATTGGAATTGGAAAACAAAATGAACCCCTGGATAAGCTTGTGCTTTGTTTAATGAGCCATAACCAAATAGACCGCAAATCTCAAGATCTACAGTAAGTAAGTTAGTTACCAAATTTGCAGAAACAGGATCTGTAGGAGATTTGCCTCGACAAGGACGGCCTCAAGTGAATGAAGAAACCAAATTAAATTTATTACTTGCGATTGAAGAAAATCCCAATATTTCAACAAGAGATATTTCAAGAAATAATAATGTGGATCATTCCTATGTCGCAAAATTATTAAAAAAGGAAAAGTATCACCCATACAAAATAAAACTCATACAAGAGTTAAATGAAGATGATCCCGATCGCCGACTGCAATTTTGTGAAGAAATGATGGCGCGATGTGATCAAAATCCAAATTTTTTAAGTAGTATAATTTTCTCCGATGAAGCTACCTTTCAATTGAATGGATCAGTGAATCCTCATTGGGCCGTAGAATCCCATAGTCAAAGACAGGGAAAGTTAAATATATGGGTGGGAATGATTGGCAGACGTTTTATAGGACCTTACTTTTTTAATGAAAACCTTACTGCCGGAATACTTGAATTTTTTGCGGACTGATTTGCTACCAGTTTTACTTCGTATTTTCCCCAATTATGAAAATCGCAACATTCCTAACCAAAACATTTGGTTTCAACAAGATGGGGCTCCTCCACACTTTGGCAGGGCGGTGCGAGAATTCCTTAACACCACGTTTCCCAACAAATGGATAGGTCGGAGGGGACCAATTGAGTGGCCTCCGCGATCTCCCGACCTAACGCCCTTAGATTTTTTTTTTGTGGGGACATTTAAAATCAAAAGTTTATTTCAATTGACCTAATAATTTACAAGAATTGGAGCTTAGAATTAGGACGAAATTGCAACAAATTAACGAAGAAGCTATTAACAATAGTATTCTGAGTGTCTACACTCGAATGGGACAATGCCAAATGGTCAATGGGGAACAATTTGAACATTTTCGTTAAAATTCGTTACTTGTAAATTAAAAATTTACTTTTTTTTGTAATATTTTCATTGAGAATTAATAATTTTTTTTTTGAGTAAATTTTTTTTTTTTTCAAAAATGGTTGAAATGTTTTTAAATATTTTTATGTTATCATTAATATGATAAAAAGGTCTATGAAAAATGTGTAAAAAAAGTAGGGGTTTCCATTTAAAAAAATTGATGATGACGTCATAGTGAAGTTATCAGTGACGTCATGAATATTTTTTTCATTCCAAAAGATGGCATTTTTAAAACAAAAGATGACCTGTCCGAGCGATTTTTACAAAAAAAATTTTTGCGGAAGTTATGACCTTGGTTCCAAACTTTATCACCACCCTGTATATTGTTCACTACTAAATAGATTTCATGATTGTATTCACATGGATGGAGCCAATGAAACTTTAGCAGAAAAAAGGCTTCAGCTCGCTCAAATTTCGAATATACTTCAGGAGAGAGTAGAAAGAGAAGTAATCCACAGAAGACAAGGTAATGGGCTTGGATTTCAATGTCAGAACATGATCTTCCTAGCTTCCCTTGTTTATCTTAAGAATATGCATTACATCTTACTTTTGGGATTTTCTAAGTTTGTTTAGCGCCATCCTATATTCAAAGTACCAAACTTCTTGCAGATTTTTTCAGAATGGTCAGTTAACCCTATTACTCATGCGTCTGGTTTTGGACTCGGCGTTTCCTCTCAATCTATTTGTATTTCTAAACAATTTTACTTCGATTTTTATTCTAAGCTTTTTGAGGATTTAGAAGCTATTAACCTTTCCAGGGGCAACGGATTAAAAAAATACTTGGGTCCTAAAATAAGATATTTAATTTGTCATATTCTCAAGTAGTCATGGTAATGATATGGCAGATGGAAAGGCTAAAAATTCTTTATCTTCTGACGTTTCTGTTGCGAGGTCTTGTTGGAGTGATTTGGTTTTGTAATTTAACTTGATTGTAAAAACACCTGGCAGGAAATATGGGATTTAGCAACTCCTTTTAGTTTTTATCATTAAATTCATAATGATATCCATCTGTCTCCGTGATTTACTAGGAGTTCCAAATAACTTTGGATAGTTCTTCAATTTATACCTTTTGGCAAAGTTCGTAATTTTATTAAGGGAATTTTAGAGTTGAATGTACTATTTCATACGTTAATCAATTGCTGGAAATGGACCTGAGCTGGAGCCTATTTTAGGTACTTACTGTACACTGTACATTCAAGGCTGGAGGTAGAACATTGGGAGATTGCTCATGATAAAAAACGCATTTTTTATAATTTTTTCAAAATTACTCCCTTATAACAGACTATATACATCAAAAAAAAATTCTATATGATACATAAATTCAATTTCAAGGCAAAACAAGAGCGTTTTTGTTAAATTTTTTATTACAAACACCAAAAAATCAATTTTTACTAGCGAGGAGTACGCATTTCAAACATTTCGCAGACTATCCTCTTAAGAATACCACCTACCGTAAGCTGAGGTAACTTTGACCCTTAAAGGTAACTTTAATCCAAATTTTGGAAAAAGATAGTTTGATCGACTGTTAGTTCTCAGTTAGTATTCTGATACTAACTGCAAGACACACTTCAAATACTTAAATAACGTTGGTAACTAACAGTAGATCAAACTATCCTTTTGCAAAATCTAACGGTCAGAGCTACCTCAGAGTTTACAATACTGCAGTACTTAGAACTGTCCTAAATTCAAGACACACTTCAAATACTTAAATAAAGTTGGTAACTAACAGTAGATCAAACTATCCTTTTCCAAAATCTAATGGTCAGAGCTACCTCAGAGTTTACGATACTGCAGTACTTAGAACTGTCCTAAATGCAGCTGATCAAAGTGATGAACCCATTCTTGTCCATTAGCTTAGAAAATATCAAAATATATTAAAATGGGTTATAATGGATTATGTAACTAATTAGTTTTTTTCTAGATGGGCCTTTTCGAAATTCGTTTCTAGATTCCTTCTTCAGAGCTCTCCTTTTTCCTTGTCATTGTATAAGTACGCATGCTCCAAGATAATGTGGTACACAAAAGAAATGCTAAGGCAGCCAATAAGCAGGCGCTTTCGTGCAGCTTGGAACATCCCTTAACCTCGCCCCATCAACTTTACTTAGAATTCTCCTTGATTAAGCTTTACTCGTTGGGAATGCACAGCCAGGGATTGTCAGACCATTTCCACTTAACTACTGAATAAGGGTGGGCGAGACTAAGGGATATTCAAAGCTTCTTATTGGCGCTAACATTTCTTTTGTGTACCACATTATCGTGGAGCATATCGTACGTATCAAGCGGAAAAACGATACAGATACATTGGAAATGACAAGAACTTTCTGAAGTAGCCTACAGGAGAATTTCAGTAAAATTGAAGGAGGTAGAATAATTAAATCGTTTGTGGTTTAAAATAAAATTTATGTGCAACAAAATTAATTAATATAATGGCAGTAGTTATAAACTAGGCCCTTTTTAGAGTAATATTATGGTTGTATATTAAAAGTACTTTAGCAAAAAAGATGAAACAGTAAAACTGAATGAGGTATGATATATGAAAAGCGGTTCACATATGGCTTTAACAAAAAAGCGTTTTAAAACCTTTTTGAGGATAAAATGATGTAGAAGTTTTTAGTTGGAAACCGCTAGAATTTGGTGAGACCACCGGGAAAGCTAAACACTCAGATAATCGGGCGTAAAATACGTTGGTTGCAAAAACAAATTGACCCCACTAATTACCAATGGATCCAGGTCCAACGCCGTTTCTCTTTGCAAAGGGCCTTTGCTTTCATTAACTCCGGTAGAGCGGTTCAAAAGCTGTCTTCGTAAGTCGTTTGAAAATTTAAATAAAAATGAGGCGCGTTAATTCCCTGGTGAATGAGATATAAAACCTCAATGTTGACAGCAAACATGTCTCGGACTCTAGACTACATGAGGCATAAATTTTTACGTCGTGTCGTTTTTATGTGCCTGTGCAGCTGCAGAAGTCCATCTCAAACTTGTATCACAGCAACTGAAGAAACGTACGGAATGGCTCATTAAAAACTGGTTTCGGTAGCGGATTGTAATCAATTTTAATTTATATTAGATTTTAATTATAAATATTTTGGATTTTATTGCAGTTTAGATTATGTAAACCCAAAAAAAAAAACTATAAAATACATCAGTTTTAGGTAGCTACTTTTATTACTCAAGGTTTTCCTACCCACACCACACGATACTTCACTAAAGACTTTTTAATATTCAACCACGCGCTTTTTAAAATTTCAATTTCAATGATAAAACCGTGTAATTTATAATTTTAAGACATTTTAACTTAATTAAAATAAACAGTTATATTAAAATTGAAATTATAATATTTAAATTAAACAAAAATTCCTAAACTACTTAGATAAGATCAGGAGTAATAAATAAGGCTCATCCTATCTTTCGCATCTATTATTTATTTTTATTATTTAAATCTTTTCTTTTATTATGATCTTCTTAATTTATGATTCGTGTTATCTAAATAAAAAAATTAAAACTGTAAATATTTTTAAGTATACGTAAACGCTCTTGTTTCCTTAACGACGTTTTTACTAACGACATAGTATTTACGAAAAATTACATCACCACTGAAATAATTTTGGAAGGACAATAAAAATAATAGTGGCACAACTGTAACCAACTGTTGTAATTACGTTTAATGCAGATACAGCTCGTTTAATACCAAAAGTTTTAGGAATCTATTTGGAGGAAAATTTTGCTTTAGTAATAATTATAATTTAATAATAATTAAGAATAAATTAATACAGGGAAGAAGTCAAGAACCACGCCCAAATCTTGGGAGTGAAAATTATCGAACGTGCACGTGGAGCACCGGTTATTTCCATTTGAATAGAATTTGTAATTTTGTGCTGAATAATTTCTAACTTTGATTGCTGTGTGTAATAGTATATTTCATTACATATACCCTTTTGGGCGACGTGCAACCCCTTCTCGGTCCGTCAGATTTGAATTTATTACACTGAATTGAATGGAGATGTTATTCGCGTTCGTGTCCTTTAATAAAAATGTCGCTTAATATAAAATACATCACTTTTCCATAAATCATATTTCACTTTATCGGACAAGCTTTTCTTTAAATTTCTTTGAGTACAATACACAAAAGGAAATTATATTTTTAAAGAAATCTATCATTGCTAATTCCTCTTTCGCATTTTTCCAAAATACCTCCCACACTTCCTATACATTTAGACCAAAAATAACTGAAACTTATGCAGTACCATCATCTGGAGTAACTTTGCTTCTTGAGGGTAATTTTGACCCAAAAGTACTGATAGTTATAGAAAAAATAATAATACCTGCTGGAGCAAAGAGGAAGAAGATTCTGCAGGAAAACGTGTAACTGTTAAGGAATTAATTAATTAACAGTCATCAACAAGTGGTGTAACAGTTCGAAAATAAAACTCACAGCCAAAAAAACCAAACACAAAAATGGAAAAAGGAAAGTCGAGGAAACATAGTAAAAAAATTGTCTACTCATCAGAAGACGAAGATGTAGCAGTTGAATTAGAGTCCGAAGAAGTTAAACAAACTTCTTAGACCTTGAAGATGGCATTCAATAACATGAGGTCCCACCTCTTCAGTCTCTATCAACTCGTCGGAGTTTTCTGTTGACAATTTTGTTATTGTGAGTCTTTCTAGAAGTGGCCCAATAATATAATGAATGAAAAAAAGCCTGAGTTATGGCGCTGACCCGAAAAGAAGGACATATTTCCAACCAGGATGATACTTTTACTTTACTGCATTTAAAAAAAAAACAGAACGCTTGACACAAAATTCGAAAAAAAAAATATATATTCAAGCAGTCGTACCCTGGGGCTCAATACTATCTCCAACATCATTCAATATCTACATCAGCGATATTTCAGTACCATGGAATAAAACACCTTTATCAGACAAATAAAAACTTCCCAAATGAATATATTCAATTCTTATGAGGCTACTGGTAAACTTTACAGTTTAATGGATAACGTATAACCCTCAAAATTGGGCATCAAAAAGAGTTGTTGAAATACAACATACTAATCAGACTACAGATGACTTTTGTATCACCGATATGTTTACCTGAAAATACCAACAATATCAAAATGCTGAATCGAAGAGAAAGTGCCTTCATAAAAGAAGATTATCCTTATTATGTTTGAACTAAAACCATAATCAAAGATCCCGAACTAACTACCATTGACGAACACATATCACCAAAACAGAATAAACTAAAACCAAAAACTAACCAACAAAAGAGACAGAGACGAGAGTCTGAATCCATGGTACATCAAAAAATTATGAATTTTAAATCTTGATGAGTTCTAAAATTTTTAATAACTCCACAAAATCCTATCCATATTTATTAGCTTTTGAGTTGAAATCAAAAAAAAAATGTTTAAGTTGTACAATTCAAAGATATTATTGATCGAATTTTATTTTTGGGTGGATAAATATTAGATCCAAATAGTGGTATTTATGTCAAAAAACGGTATGTAAGTATTGTATTTTGCAAGTAAAAATATAAACCTGAATGGCAAGAATAAAAATGTTTCCAAACATTATGCAATATTCCGGAGAGTAAAACAATACTCAATCCTTTGGTATTGTGGTTGTGGGTGTCATTTACAAAATAATTATAGTCACGTATGGATTGGAGTGGACGGTGGACGTTCAATAATCGTTTACTGGAGGACAATGGATTACGAGTACATTTTGTGAGACCACGTGTGTGTCCTGGTGTTGGCGTCACGTACCTTCGCTATTGTACCCCAGCGAATGTGGCCCAAAATTCCCGAAACTCACGTGTTCCTTCTCAATGCTCAAATATTCGGTTTAACTCCAGCTTTACGACGTCTTTTAAATCTTTAAATGTCCAAGGACCTTTCAGAACTTTTTATTGCAAATGTGCTTTTTCAAAGGATTTTTAGAAAACCCTTACTTTACAATAGACCTCTTTCCTCACTTCTCAGGTATAGGCTGTAACGAATTTTAAAACTATTTTGAAAGAAAAAACAAAAAACCAATTTTTTTAAATGGAAATTGAAAAAAATGTATTATTTTACGAAGTGATAGATTATGTATTATGTAGTCAAGGATCTTATCTTGCTGACATGGGTAATATAGTAAAGCATGCTTGAAAATGTGTAAGTAGCTTACAGGTACATGCCAATTAGTTACATTTAGATGGGACGTTATCTTAAATTTGAATGACCCAACTTAAAAATGTTGAGGGTGCTTGTAGCTCTTACCCCAATTAGTACGTCACAAAAACGTTGGCTTGTTAGTTTTTTCTCAATTTAGCTTATAAAACACAGGATTAAATAAAATTTTGGGTTATATTTTTTAGTAGTTGGTTATTAATGATGGAACGATATGGTGTTATAGGTTCGCCAGAAATGAAAAATATGTGAAGAGTTATTGCGTAAAAGTCGCATTTGCATGCATTCGATCTTTTCGTTCGACGTTTAATGAACACAGTGGTGATGGTGATTTTTATCTACGTAAAATGGAACGAAGTTCAGGCAAAATATGCACATAGCGTACGATCCCTTGCGACCGATAAAAGCTGTAATTTATATGTGTTTTGTATACCAGTGATCGCGTTAATTAATCGCAACGGGGACTCTATTAGGCTCTATGACTAACCTTATTTAATAATTAAGTAATTTTTACTTACCCCCACATCGTAACTTAAGAGTTATGATGATTAAATTACTCTTGATTATAAAAATGATTACAAATAACAAGTTTTAAAGATCATAAAGAGATTCTTCATCATTATTTATCACAAGCAAAACTTAAATTTGAAAATCTAGAAATGTAAGTTTTTTTGTTTGGTGGGTGATTTTCGTAATGTATGTTGTTAGAAGGTTGGGTGTATTTAATGTTGGTATATTATATGAATTTATGAGTAAAATTAAAAAAGTGAATGTTGAAATAAGTTGGTATTTAGTAAGTAAAATAAAAAATGTCATGGCTTCAGATTTTAATTAATGCTTTGCTTTTAAGTTTCAAATAAACCCTTCAACAGTATAATGCTGCATGATTTTTCATTTAATTTTTGCATTACACCTTTTGAAGCGCTTCCTTGGCATTAATGAAAAATCCCGGAGTTAATATTTCAATTTTAGCATCCACCCTTAAAACCGTCCTTGTGATTCGCACTGCGCTCATACTAACACAAACACGGCTTTCATATTTTTCTCTTTAATAATTATGCGCTTCCATATTATGATTATGAAAAACAATTTTTTCTTCGCCCGGAGCAACCGGAGTGCTCTCAAAAGCAGCTTGTTATGTTAAGTAGATGCGGAGTCGATTCAGTACAGCACATCTTTATTCATCTTTCCACCCTTTAACGTTTCTTGTTCTGAATTGAAGTGATTCGGCTTTATTCAATTCGATTACGGACGAGATAACACGCGGCTGAATTTAAATGTCTATGGGTTGGGGTTGGAAAAGCAACGCGGACTTCCTCATTAATATTCTATATTGAAACGCGAATTGCAACCCCCAACCCTGGAGGCGGCGGACATCGCGACTTGCCGCTTTTCAGCCCTTTTCAGGACCTTTCTCAGGACATTTTTCCCTGTGCACTGAAAAAATGTCAGGAACACACCAACTACTTTTTTAACTAGCTACATTACTTCAACCAACCTCTGAAACCTTCCCAATTTAAAATAATTATATACTAGATTTTCCCCAAAAAGTACTCATACTAATATTGTTTGATTGGAAACATTATGTTTGCTCTCGGGTAAAAATACCAACTAAAATACGAAATAGTTTAGAACAGCGCTAAGGCGATAGTCGGCAAATGCGAGCGCTTGATTTTGAAATTCGCTTGATATTTGGGGTTTTGCTCATAATTTTTTTTCTATTGAAGCTTTTTTAAAATTTTATTTTTTGGTACACAGAAGAGTCTTGTGGCTACCAATTTCTTCTGGTTTTGTTTTTGTAAGTCACACCAAATACTCATACGGCAGCAGTAAAATTGGCACTTTTAAAAAAACCTGGTCCTAGAAAATACCATTTTTCTTTAACAAGGGACCTTCAAATTGAGATTTGTAAAATTTTCTCTTATCTAAATACACAACTTCACAAAAGTGTTATTCTGTTTTTCCGATTATATCGAGTATAAGGTTTAAAACAGCAAGCAAAACTTGCTCATTTTTAGGTCAGATTTGATTGTCTATAAATCTAAAAATTCAATAAAAAATACAAAAACAAAATAATAGACATGTTATGCCAAGTATTAATGAACTACTACTACAAAAAAAACAGAATTTCATTTACTGGTTTGTCTAAAAAATGGTATTCCGTAGAGTCACATTTTACGCTCACAAAATTTCGCCGACTATCGTCTTAAGTGGTCAAGTATTCCGGTGCCGGGCCGTGTACTTGATATACTCGATTAATATGGGCAGCTCATTTTCATTTTGTTGCAGGACGCAGGAAGATAGAGGGACGTCATTTTCTTCGACAATATATACATCTGCAACATTTGTTAAAAAATTATTCAATATTCAAATAATTATTAACAAATTTGTAGATCCAAATGGCTTAATATCGGGAAAATTTAAAAAAATTGACGATTTTCAATTTCCATTGGAATATTTTCACAACATTTTTTCTGATCATAAATTGCAGTCTCAAAATCCTTTACTACAATACGAAATAGTTGATAAAATCACGAATTTTTCATGTTTGCATTGAAACTTTCTGGTTGAAGGATGCAGAAACATCAGTTTCCTTTGATAACACTAGGGAACAAAACAATTTTTTTCTGCGGTATTAGTTTCTGTAAACACGTAGTGTAGTCTGAGAATTTACAAACCTCGAGTGGTTTATCAGTTTTGAATGCTGAACTGTTAGTTGGTTACTTTATTTGCTCCATTGAGTGCTTCTATTTCGTAAAGAATATGAAATCTTCATCCAAGTGCTGTGTTACTGATCATATTAAGCTTGAACTTATAAAATAGTATGTCAAAGCTTTGGATAAGAGTGGTGTATTTGTCAAGTATTTCCTGGCCCAGTATTGATAAATTAAAAGCAGGGATCTTTGTTAGATCAGAAATCTGTTCTCTTATAAACCAGATTCTGTTTTACATCCATGCCACAAAATCACTATAATAAATACATCTGCCAAATTTAGTGAAAATATATACAGCAATTAAGTAGTTATTAACAATGTTATAGATAAAATGGCTTAAAAACGAGGAATACCCTACAAAATCAACTATTTTTCAAGATTTTTATTGGAATATTCTAACGAAAATTTTAGAGATCATAAATTGTAATGCCATAAGTAACTCTACAAAATTTTGTATAAATATTTATAATAATAAAAAAGTTATTAAAAAAAATTGTCAAAACTGTTTAAAAATACGAAATAGTTTATAAAATCACGAATTTTTCATCTATCCATTGGAATTTTCTGGCGAAAATATTACTATAAATAAACAATACTATAATAAATATATGTGCAAAATTTGGTCAAAATATTTACAATAATTAAAAAGTTATTAACAATTTTATAGCTCAAATCGCTAAAAAATGAGGAAATATATACAAAATCAATGATTTTCCGACATTTCCTTTGAAATATTCAAACAAAAAATTTAGTAAGTATAAATTATAATATCGTAGGTAAATGTACAAACTTTTATACAAATATTTATAATAATAAAAAAGTTATTAACAATTTTAAAACTTTACACGTGCTTAAATGCCAAGTGTTCCGGTGCCGGGCCGTGTACTTGATATACTCGATTAAAAACAATAAGAGCAGCTCGTTTGTTGCAGGACGTTTTTACCTGGTACAAATCCCGAAAGCAATTTGCATTTGCACGGGGGAGCCTAAGTTCAGGGGCGGCTTTTTTTAGGAAGTCATTTTGACTACCTAAGTAAATCTGATAGCAGATTAGTAGTTGCAGTGTGCAATTCAATTAATTGTAATTGTAAGTGTGCAGATGGATATATAGGGTGGCCCAGATTTTACTTCCCAGGAAATATCTCTGTTATTTGAAGAGATAAAAATATAAATCAAAAAGTGCTTTGAATGGCAACACTTATACCTCATAATTTCATTCTAAAAAAATTATTTTCATTTACCACTCTTAAGAAGCCATCATCATCTTTGTTTTCTTTAATGGGACACCCTATTTTTTATAATTGATATTGCATCTACAATTAATTCTAGAAACAGTGATATGCTACACTTAGTATTATAAGTACATTTTTGAATAAAAAAAATTAAAATATTGATCGAAGTAGTTTGCAAAATTATTTATTTAGTATTTTTTAAGAATTTTTTTTTTAAATCTAAACTAACTTATCTTAAACTAATCTAACTAAACCTAACCGTAAATTAAAAATTTTGTTAAAAAAAGTAAATAAAAAATTTTGCATAATACATACTTCGATCAATATTTTAATTTTTGTATTCACAAAATGTACTTAAAATACTAAGTGTAGCATATCACTGTTTCTAGAATAAATTGTAGATGCAATATCAATTATAAAAAATAGGGTGTCCCATTAAAGAAAAAAAATGATGATGGCATCTTAAGAGTGGTAAATACCAATAATTTTTTTAGAATGAAATTATGAAGTATAAGTGCTGCCGTTCAAAGCACTTTTTGATTTATACTTTTATCTCTTCAAATAACTGAGATATTGCCTGGGAAGTAAAATCTGGGCCACCCTGTATTTTGAATTAATTAATATTTTATTTTGTTGTTTTTTAAAAATTTCATTTATTTAATATTTTTATAGTAAATCTGCGAAACTAGAACTTTTTGTTGAAAAGCTAGAGCTGCACAGACTGTTTGTGTAATAAAAATCAAAAATCAAAAATTAAAGAATAAAAATTTCTTGTCAATTTATAAAAACAACAATTTCAGAAAAAAATAAGTATAAAGAAATTAAAGTATCGAGTTTCTTGCCAGTATTGAGACTTTTCTATTTTTATTTTTTTAACTTTTGGTTATTTTTTAAAAACGTAGGTATGCGGTATTTTTTTGAAAAAGCCAATACTAAATTGTGTTGCTCGAGTGTCGGAAAATGTTAAAAATGTTAAAAACACTTTATTGTGCACTTCTACATTTTTCTTAAAGTAAACCCCGGTTTATTTCGGCGTATTTTATAATTCAGAAAATTTGACAAAGAAAGTTATGTGTTTTTCTTTTTTAGTTTTTCTGGAGTTGTAACTTTTTTAGGGTGGAGGCGGCATGGCGTCCACTTGCACGGGGTGGTAAAATAGTCAGGAATTGCCCTGAAGATTAGACAATTTTTAATGAAGTTTTGGTAGCTGCCAATATAAATACTGCATATCAAAGTCAAAAAAAATTACCTTCAAGTATTGCTGCACTAACTTCATAAGTTTTTTATTCTAAATATTTCGAACTGTTTGAACATTAAGAAAAAGTAGGAAAAGTTCGAAAATATTCGAGTTCATTCGCAAAAAGTTAGAGTGGAAAAAATGAATATGCTCTTTTGTAAAAGGTATCTTATAAAAACGTGTTCTAAAAAATTTCCATCGTTTTTAACAAAAATTTGTAAAAATACCACTTACAACCAAGCAAAAAATATCAAAAAAATTACGGAAGTGGATATTAGGTGATGTAAAAAATTTGAAGAATTTACTATGAATTGTTTTCTGTAAATGGAATCCAAGTATGTAGGAACTTTTTTCTTATGTTGATCCAAGGAATCATCACCAGAAATTTAGGAACATAAATATGAAACGCCTTGTATAATAGTTGGCTTTTAGTTTTATGAAATTTAAGAGTGAATATTCACCTTCCAGTAGTACCAACCTTTAAGTTAATATACACTACTAGATACTTTAATTTTTTTATCAGTTTTACCTCTCAATATGGCGATAGTGGAAAGATCATAATCTCAAATTTGAAAAAAGAGATTTTTTTTTAAATTATGGTCTTTCATTTTAAGTATTTAAATATATAAGGTGATTTTTATGTATGGAACCAAAGCCGTGATGCCCAAATGATAAAATATTGTAATCCAGCATTTACTTTTTTGGACTGTCACAAATTAGCAAAAATAGGTTTTTCTATATTCTCGTTTCAAAATAAAAAGGCTAAAACATTTTTTGACTGCTAAAACATTTTATTGTTTTATTTACTTATATAAAATATTATTATATTTAAAAAAAATAATATTTTTTTTTCATTTTAAAATATTTGTACCTAAGCCCCTTTTGATCGCACCAAATTTCAAAATTTTTTCCAGCCATTTGGGTATGATCGTTTGGTTCCAGACATAAAAATCACCTGTAGATGATGACATATACATAATCCTTGATGAAATTAATGTCAAATTTGGTAATAGTTTATATTATTTTAGTTGGTTTCAATAATGGGATAAATTAAATTGTTGGGATAGTATGGAGTTTTTCCTTCCAGGGTTTTAAACTGCTTAGACTTTCCTTCGCTATGTTTTATTTAATTCCATCATATTTAATTTTTAACATTTCAACGTTTTGTTTCCCAAAATATAAATAATTATAAAACTTATTAAACAGCCAATTTTCGAGTTTTATCAGCGTGAATTTATAATTCAAATATAAATTTTTCTTTGACTTTTACTCATATCGCGTAATTCATAAAACTTCACCAGAGGGCGTTCGAAATTCCAAAATAGCGAATATCAAAAAAAGAAATTGTGTTATTTTTACCAAAATTTTCACTCTCTTTAGTTCAATGGAAGAATTGAGATAGATTATGATTTGCTCGATCAAAGAATACAAACAAAAGAAAATATACCAAAACCACAAATATATTGTTGCTATGTCTTTTTCATCGCTTGAAGTTTAGTCTCAGATAAAATAGAATGAATATACCCATTCTTTTTGCAGGAGACCTGTAACTTTACTGAACAGGTAATTAAAAGATATTTTACTGGACAGATGAATTAATCGGTCCTTAATTTATATTTCAAATCTTGATTTATTTGACATTTTTAATTTTAAATTTATCAAAAATTTTGCTTATTCAGCAAACTCAAATCTATAAAATCTAGCTGAAGAATATTTTATTTTTAATTATTTTAAGCTTATGAAAGTTTGAAATTTTTACAAACAATAATATAACCTTTATTACTTTAAAAATTGAAAAAAACGGTATTTTAAAATTTTAATTCGAATTTGGGTCGCATTTAAAAACGCATTAAAAGCTGTTGTAAAATTCAGTCCCAAAGATATCGTAAATCTTTAGTTTTTGCGAGGCTAAAGTTGTTCGATGGAATCTTAAACGATACATTATAATTAATTAGTCGGCTTACTGGGCTTTCATTTCAGTACCTGTTTAATGTTAGTTTTTGCTGCTTGACTTGATTGAAAAATAATTACCTAATTTATAGGTACACTGCCATATTAGTTTAGATTAATCTTAACTCAATTAAAAGCTCTATTAGTTAATCACAAAAAAAATATTGATTTTTATATGAAAAATTTGGTTTAACTAACAGTTTTATTATGCATTTTTTTTTTGATAATATGTAATTTGCTTTAATATTATGCTTCCTGAAATTCCCCCGGTGTAGTCACCAAATTTGATACCAGATTTAAATTCTATGCGATTAAATTGTAACGAAACCGCAAACCTTGACCATGATAAATTCTGCGAACTATGAAACTCACCCACCTTTTACTAATTTAATTCGACGTTCTAGGACAGCTTTAATTAATAGGGTTTCACAGAATTGATACACTTTTTCCGAAATATAAAAAATATGAGCTTCGCTTGAGAAAATCACCAGACACACTCTATAAAGTTACATAATATTACTAAATAAAAAATAAAAACACTTTTTATTCTAATAGTTTTTATAATAGCACCTTCGCACATAAAGAGTAAATAAAGCCATCATTTCAACATCATTACTTATTTTCTGTTTATTTAAAGCGGTCCACTAATGGCGTACTAATTACCATTAAAGTAATATTTATATGTCTCCTAGAATAATAAAAAGCGCGATTTTATCTCAAACCATTTTTAAGTGAATGTTTATAATTACATCCATTTTTTACTTTTATGTATTTATTATGGCATATATTTGTACTATCACATCGTTTCGTTTGTTTGTAAATTAACATATTCTATTTTCTAAAATAATACATGAAAAGCTCATTATATATGCGCACTTCATTTCTGAAAGCCGGAAATCATTACTGTAAATTATTTGAATAAAATACAATAAAGTTATCAGTGGCCTAATGATAGCATTTGCTCGCGTTTTCTATCTTAGATTAAATCAGACTTTTCCCAAAAAATGTTTCACGCGTTATTGACTACAATTTATTACAATTTTCTTTAATAAACCACTTAGTTCGTTACTTATATACACTATTATTTTTTTAATTTTAGATTTTGATCTTGTAATAATCTCATTAATTAAAGTCATAATTACAACTAATAATTCGCCTAAAACATTTTGTCATATCCTTTAATTAAGTAAAGTTGGGTGTAGATTTTTTAATGGTAAAGTATATAATTATATCTTAAAACCTCTAGTGAATAATGAAGAAGTTTAATTGATTAGTGGTAATGAGAAAAATGCTTTTAACTTTGTACTAATTATAATGTTGTTTGTGGTATTAATTAATACGAAACTTGCAATAAACACATAATTAAAGATTTTGGCAAGTAAATTATGTTTGAAAATTTATGATACGTGTAGTAGTAAGTAATTACAATTAACGAAGTATGGTGAAAAGAAATTTTTAATAATTTTGTTTGAGCCACCTGCAGGTACATACATAAGTTCGAATAATTTTTGCTAAGTGATTAATTAACGCTGGTGGATACGATGCGTGAGATGTCACTTTCTGAAATATGCACAGTACAAAATTAGCATACGTTTTTTTATAAATATGCATACAAAATATGTACACGCGAGTCATGTTATAGTTATAAAACTAAAGCATTTAAAAATCGTGCTGCGGCCACTCTTAGGGGTGGCTTTTAATTAACAATAGTATATTAGAATAAATTAGATGTTATTTATGTGGGTAGATATAAATTTCTCGAATCCCCTTTATGAATATGTATACTTTTAAATGCCTTATTTTTATTCAAGAAATGGAAAGTGGAAGCCTTAAAGTTTACAAATAGCGTCATTAGGTGTGACACTAAAATACTACAATTGTTATTTATACAGGGTGTCTCGTTCCTACAAGACAAAATTTCAGACATAAAAGATGGAACAAATTTCATTGTCAAAAATCCAAAAATTTGGGGGCTATCATTTATTGTTTTAAAGTTACAGCGTTATGAATTATAGATCATCTATTTTTCCTATCGTTGATAGGTTTCAGGTAATTTTTTTTAAATAATGCCAATAAGGGGATGATTTTTGTTCTATCGTTCAAAAATTAGGTTTTTATATTTTGGTTTGTTACTATGCCCAGTAAAGAACTAAAAGCGGTGCGATAATATTCTGTAAAGCACTGCTTTCGGTGCTCTACTTAGTAAAATTTATTTTTTTTAAAGTTGATAGAACGCAAATCTTATTCAAAAATAACTATTCAAAATGTTTAATGGCTGTTTCTGAACCTTAAAAAATAAGTTTCGCCTTATAAATGTTTGTAGTTACTCGAGATGAATTTTGAGCACATATGCTACCTTAAAAGGTAAATTTAAAAATGCTATAGAATAATGACATTAATAAACGTCAGTGATGATAAACGTGCTACCACTAATCCAAAATATCCCAAAAAAGTGGAGGTCTATCTTTTTTAGTTTAGGAGCTATAGCGTTTTGAATTTTAGGTCACCGATTTTTGTCAAAAATCACAAAATTGCTTTTGTGTAGGGATTTAAAGAAAGTATCATTAGCAAGCTAGAACTATCCTTTTTTAATTTGTAATAATACTAATACAAAAGTAGTTGTTAAAATGTTGAAAAAAAAAATCGCAAAGTAAAAGTAAATCAAAAAAAATAAATTTTTTTGAGTTTTTGAAATTTCTTCCAAGATAACACCCATTACGGTTATCTTTTTTTAATTTTCTGAAACTTGTTTATATTCCTAACAAACCAGGTCAAATTTTGAAACCGTATCTCTTTTTCTTTACTTACTAAAGCTTTCTGAAGTTACTTCTACGAAAAGTATAGTTTGTTAAATAGCCTGTACGGCTTGTCAAATGTGGTGCATAGTTTGTCATTAGGCTATAAGTGACATCTGATGGAATTACTAGTGTCTTATAACAATTTCACGTAGGTCCACCCTCCGATGTTATCAGACTAACTTTATTGTAAGAGTAACTTAAGAAAGCTATAGTAAATAAAGGAAAAGAGCTACGATTTTAATTTTTTTCTTGATTTGTTAAGAATATGAAGAACTTTGAGAAAACTTAAAAAAATACAAACTTAATGGGTGTTATTTTGGAAAAAAATTTTTTTGTTGACAATTTTGACAATTAATTTTGTATTACTGTTGGCACCAATTGAAAGGGGAAGGTTTTAGCTTACCAATTATATTTTTTTAGATCCCTACGCATATTGGTTAAAATGTTATTTGCGTTTTTATGATTTTTGACAAAAATCGGTGATGTAAAATTCAAAACGCTGTAGCTAAAAAACTAAAAAGATAGAATCACACTTTTCTTGTTTTTCTCAATTAAATTTGCTATAGTTTCTAACTCCGAAGTTTGGTAAACCAGGAACGGAACACGGAACACCTTGTATAAAGAACTTGTTTCATAGGGCTTTTTTCTAATTCGTCGGTTAAATCGCTCCCCGCTACGCGGCTCGCATGTTAAACTGTGATTCGTGAGAAAAAACATGCCTTATGTAACTCTTTCTTTAATATTGAATATGTGAAGGTAATTTGGATTTAGCTTTTTAGTGATAATTTTTTAAATCTCTACACAACTTGGTTAAATTGTTATTACCGATGTGGCAAAAATCAGTGACCAAAAAATGGTATAAGTCCAAAACTGTAAATGATGTATTTTATAACGGAAATGTTCTCCTTTTTCAAAAAAATGATTATTGTATAGATTGGTAGTAGAGAATCTGCACAGTGTGAAAATCTATTAAATTCAGTAAATTTTGCCTCAAGGTTATAGTTGAATTTCAAGCACCGATTTGCAGTTGTTTCTATGAGTGTATATCTCACTTCCTTGATTCCATTACGCTAAATTATGTATGTTCCATAAGGAAGCTCATCCATCCATCTATGCATTTTTTTATGATCAATTTTTTTCTACGAAGGGGACATGAGAAAATATTTGATAGTATTGATTTGAAGATTGTGGGGTGAAATTTGTATTCGTTATGTTTTAGTATTGAGAGCAAAACGAAAATACTTAGCCTTGCGATGTCCAAGATTTAAAAATTTATGTGGGCTGTACGGATTGGGGTAAGTTTCCCCGTGCGCCGAGATTTCTAGATTTTGATTTAGAAAGGCCGGTTAGGTTAAATGGAAATATATGTCTTGGGGATGTTTGAGTAACTGGGATTTATAGGGTGCGCATTTTTGCAGCGTTTACGTGCATTAAATATAATTGAGGTGGTCTCTACTCTCTACTGATTCTACTGAATCTATATACTTCCATGCGCTACTCTACTACACTACTACTCAACTCCAACGGAAATTAGTGCGTAACAACAAAAACCTCTTAAAGTTATAAAATTTTAGTGGCTCCATAGTTTAATGTCCGTGAGAAAAAGTGAAGAGTGCCGCCAAGTATGCAAGCTGAAAAAGTTATTATATGCGCCCTTACAAAATATTTATATTGACATATGACTCGGAATGGAAGGAAACCCGGTCGTATGGTATAAAGCTTCTTCCCCTAGGAGAAAACGCGTTGCTCGCGCCATACAGTCTGTCTTTATTAGACTCATGCGGTTCTAATTTGCAAGTGTTGATAAAAAGTGGCCTAGGAATGAGCAGTTTTAGGCTAGAGTTAGGGCTGGGCCGCCCATTCGACATCCGATCCTAATCTGCCTCTATCTCACTGCCCCATTGTGCGGGACGCTCGTAAACTACGTATTTTATTACTTTTAATCCATATACACGTTTTGTGTAATGTGAAATTGTGTGTACCTTTCTCATTTAACGGTTACTTTTATGACGATCTTCACTCACATTTGTGATGGGTGATGGTATATCTATGCAACTTTGTTACGTCCAATTGTGTGTCCAATGCACAAAGCGTCAAAACCAAATGTTTTATTCCTCCAGGGTCGCTTTCAGAACATTAAGCCCTTAATGCCGCAGGACCATTGTTAAATAAATGCTGTCTACGTTCCTTGGTTAATTTAATGTACGCAATCACAATAGTTTGTGCAAATTTCCTCGAACACAAACAACATTTATTTATCTACCTAATAATTTACAACCAAAAACCGTTTTTACCTCCATACTATTTGTACATATACTTATATTTATTTTTATACACATATACATAGTTTTCCCTCACAAAGTATGAATAATTTCACTAACACCCTGGAAGTTTTTTTCCTTTCAAATCTCTACATAACTATAGTAACCTTAAAAGCAGCTACAAAATTTAATACTTCAAAAATCTGCTATTTTCTTAATTTGATGAAAGAAGAAACTATCCCAAAAGGAGATAATTAACATGTGTTAGAATAGTATTAGTAAAAAAGTAAGAAAAAATATACAAAAGATTACGATTTTTTTGTATATTTTTTTAGTATTACAAAAACTTTCAAACTAATTGATTCCAACTAAAGAGGTCAAAATGCAATTTTATACTTTGGCGTTGTATGCAAATATAAATTTGTTCAAGCTTCATGGAACTTAAGTGATTAACTACTTGTGTTCAAACTTTTCACACTTATTTAAAAATCTTTATTCACTTATTAGTTTTTTAAGAATTTTAATATTAAATGAAGTGTAAAGTCTGTTTAAAAGTGCATAAAAATGTAATTTTTCATCAAATAATTACACTGGTCCACGAAATTTTGTAGCAAGAAAGGTGGTTAGAGGTAGTGGTGCAAATGTGGAAACCCTGCTAAGTTTTCAAGTTTTTAATGTACTTAATTGCACAAGAATGTAGTGTTTTTCTCACTTAACAATTTTTGATAGCATATCCAATAACATAACAGGTTACCTAATAAAACCGAATTTGAAAACTTTTCTTAAAATATTGACAAGTTGAGAAAAACTTTGAGGTAACACTCCACTGATACCGCCATGCGGACCCGCTGCCGGTAATCCTAGGAACTAAAAAATGGAACTTAGCCATTGGATTAAGCGATTGCCACCACAGGGACACCTATCAAGCTCTACAAGCAACGTTTCCACATTACCACCATGCTTGCGCTTTTGCACCACTTTCTCTACTAATAACCAAATACCTACCTCATTTTAAAGCCGTATGTTTTGATTCGATCGGGTCTAGTTATTTGTTACAGCAAAAAATGTAATGTAAAATAAAACAAGAATCTAGACATTATTCTTCTAGAACTTTCCGGAATGTGTTGTGAGCCTATGCATGTAGATATTCCAGAGTAGGGGCTGTGTCTTATGATAGCCAAGTTTAATGATCCTAGAAAAACTGCAAAAAACAGTTTTGTTACATTTATATGAACGTTATTTTGGATTTTCTATAAGGCACCAAGATTAAGTTTGGATTCCACACATCTATTATATTACGTGTATGGGGCTTTTTACTGGATGGGAATGAAACAGTAGAGACAGGAAAAATCATGTCAAGAAAGACAGTCCCAAAAGAGAATCTTATACTCCAGAACAGAAAAATGTTAAACTTGTTCCACTAGAACAACTTGATGATATATTCTTACCACCTCTAGATACAAAACTTCGCCCTATGAAAAACTTTGTGAAACCAATGGATAGGGATACTTACAAGAAAGCAGTGATGCTAAGATTAAATTAGGCAATTGATGTGGGAGGAAATATTTAAAAAAACTCAGTGATCTGGAAAAACGGAAATCATCGATCAAGATTTTAATCACTTATAAGGTTTTAGGTTGTAACATGTCGTTAAAAATACATTTCCGTCATTTTCATTTGGACTTCTTTCCTAAAAATTTGGGCGCCGTTAGCGATGAGCACAGTAAAAGATTTGACCAGGATATTTCTACGATAGAATTTTTATTGACCAGTTTATTTAATTTTCTTAGCTTATCGAAAATTAATTATTATAGAGTAGATTTTAGAATGACGCGGTTATTTTAGCTGTAATTCTGATATGGCAATAAATCTTCGTCCCTTTTAATTTTAAAAATTCTTAGCATATCAATTAACAGGATACAGGATTTGTGATAGGTAAGCGATGCGTAACGTAACACGGCTTTTTCCAGTGGACGCAATGCAATGAACTTAGGATGAATTTAGCATAGCACACGCATTTCCATTTCCCATTACTGGCATCCAAGTGAAAAGTCGGGAATAATTCATCGGTGGTCTTAATCAGATACTTATCAAACGCGTAACATTTTTCCATATTTACACAGAACGCTGGTGCGCTGCTTCATAATTACAGGATTACAACGATAATTAAATTACGCACAGCTCGGTACGTAATCGGTGGGCTGAGAGCTAAGAACTAAGAATGCCCGGTGAGAGCGTAATGTGTAATATTACACCACGCCGCTCTTTTAAAACATTCTCTATTAATACACGCTAAACGCGCCCAGCTTAATTAATTTTATTATAATAATCCTCTTCTGTTTAATTTTTTTTCAAATCGGGCTTTAAAGCAAATATACGCGGATTTACGTGCGCTGAATTATTCAGGGAATTGTTAAGTCGTACGTAGCACGCCAAAGAGTAAATTAACATTTTACTACCATTAGACAGAGTTGTAAAGCTTAAAATCTGCCGCTACAAACAACACATGCGGTCCGAAAATGCAATTTCGTCTCGCTAGATGAAATAACTTTATTTTCACCAGGTATTATCATAAAACTTTTAAGCACCATTAAACGAAACCACCTTTTTTTAAGAATTATTTTAAATTTACTCCAACATCTTTACTATTTTTAATTATTTAATTCCTTAATGTATTGCAAGTTTTCCTAGTTGTGTTCTTTCAGATATTTATTTTACTCGTAGGAATACGAAAACGTTAAACTTGTGGGTTTACGGTTAAAAATCGACATTTCTTACGAATATATTAAACTTTAAATTATTTTTCAGGTATTTTAAATTCAATTTTAAATTGTTTTATTACCCCTGTTAATATTAGTTTAACCGTAATTTTTATTGAGATACAGTGTGTCTTACTGAAAATTTTAAATTTCGGTTGTATTAGGTTAGTAGGAATTACAATGCCGGGTCAAAAAATCAATACAGCTATTTCAGTATTTTAAATTTTGAAACCGAGATAACAGTATTGTCACCTAGGTGACAATCTCTATTAAATCTGTGGTGAAATGTAGTATCCTCTTCAAATATGTAATACCATTAGCAAGACCATTTACATATTAACAATGACTTGTCTTAATTTTGCAAAAATTAAATTAATTGCAGGTCCAGCAGTTGAATCATCTCTTCCATGAACTTTAATACTTAATTTGAAAGGTAACATAAATATTTTCGACTGGGAAACTGGGATCTAAAGCTCATAGACCGTCAAAGTAGATAAAAACACAATATGGCTCCGATCATCTTCTCAAATTCAGTATTTTTAAGTATACTTTTTTCAAGAACTCTGTTATTATTCAAATTTGTAGGAATTTTTTTTTATGTTATAACTGTAATGATTCGATTTATTTTAAAAACTTAAACTTCGTTCTAGCTTTTTTATAATTCAAAATTGCTGCCCTGTATTGAGGGAGAGTTATAAAAGACAAGAGACCGAAACCAAATAAGTCAAAAAAAAAGACCGAAGTGGAATGATGACCGAAAAAAAACCGAACGATAAAATTCCAATGTAGGCAAATAGCAAAAAAAATCTAATGATCTTGGATAATAGGCCGAATTTAAAAAGGACGAGAACGTTAAATTGATATCTCTCATGCACTTTTAAAGTCATTCACTCACTACAAGTCTCCTTGGATTACTTATTATCTCAAATGTATGAGGCAATTACGTCTAAGTGATAAGGCGCTGGTAAAGTATAAAAAATCTAAGCAACTTAAAAACTTCACATATTACAAGCAACTTATAAATTTGATCACATAGGCAGTTCATGAAGAGAAATGTGCATATATTAACTTTTTCGCTGGTAAAGATAATAAATATATTTTATGGAACATATTAAAAACTTGGGTATCGGAAAATCTAAACCAGTAAAACTTCCGTCTCAGCTGGAAGATGTTAATAGAATCAATTTGGATTTTCCTCCATTGTTACATAAAACCTTAGTCAGTATTTAGTTGAATACTATAATAACAGGTCAATAGAAATTATTTTAAATTTACTGAAGTTACTTTAAGTGAGGTACTTGAACTATTAAACCAGGTCGTGGTGGAGATGAAAAGATTGATCCAAAGATGATTAAAATCTGTTACTCATACCTAACTGAATATATAACTTATATCTTTAATTGTTGTATAAATGCTTCCTACTTTCCCAGTTGTTGAAAGGCTGTACAAAAAGTTCCTGTACCAAAAATATCTAATCGAAAAGAGTACAATGATCTTCGACCAATTTATTATCGTCTTCACCAAAAGTTTTTGAGAATATTGAAAAAGAAATCGCAAGTTCTTAAATAATAACCCAAAATTCTTTCAGAGGCTCAATCAGGATTCAGACCAGGTTACAGTTGCAGTTTCCTTTTTTTTGGCAGACCCTTGTTCATTTTATTTGTGGTACGGTACCCAACTTTCTTTTTTTCACACGCAACATCTTTATATTTTTGGATTCTACGATTAATTTGAGTAATTATTTTGTTATAAAACTCGTTAAAAAGACTTTTTGTTCTCAAAATCATAAAATATTGTTATTTCTTCTGTTTTAAATTTCGCGAGCTTATTTTTAATGGTTGAAACTTATTCATTATTATAAATGATTAAAAAAAATATTTTTTTCAAAGTTTTTCAGACATCCATATTATGTTCAAAAACTATATTGAGCTCTATACTCTATAAATATTATTAATATTTTTTAAGACTAATACCACAAATTTCTAAATTTCAAAGCTTTTTAAGGTTAAAGAGAACCTTGAGTCCAAGATTTTTTTGATTTAAATGAAAGTATCCCTTATGTAGTTAAGTGTTTCTTAAAAAGAGAAAAAAACTGTCATTTAGAACTTTTTAGTGACACTTAACAAGAAATAATGCTGCAAACGGCACCTAATTTTTAAAACTAATACAAAAAGAATTATTAGTTAGGTTAATTTATTTATTTTAAGTTGTTTTGAGATGAAATTAAGGTTAATTAATAATTTTCCCTTTTAATATTAAATTTTTTGTAGCGGTGTATTGGTGAATGCGCCGGGCTTACCCATATAATAAGCATTGCGCTTATATTAATATACAAAAAATCTAGTTTGAAAAGTAAAATTAACTCAAAATTATAATATTATATGTATATCTTATAGCATTTATTTTAGTAATTGCATGTTTGTAAATTTAAATCTTGATTTTTTTGGTTCATATTTTGTTCGATTTTTTTTGGTGTTTTTGTGTTTGGGGGAATGAATAAATAATGAATAGTTAAGATATTTAGTATTGTTTTTAAGTCGAGGTGAAATAATTTGTCACGTTGACATGAGCTACCCTAAAGCATGTATATATTCGTCACGGGGTGCGCGGCAAACCATTTGTAATGCAAATGATGGAACGCATCGCCAAAACGAATCACCATTAGCGCGGATTTGGCTCCCTTGGTTAAAGCAAAGTCGTGATGTTACACCCCGTCATAACCCATATTTTAAGGGTTATGCTTTTGCACGGCCGGCCGCACACCAACGTATTCCTTTCCGATGCGTTCCGATCGGTTTATTATTTGTGGCATCCAGCAGCTAAGCTCACGAAAGCAATAATCCAACGACTGGGGTTTGTGCCGATGCTCGACGACCCCTAAAATCCACTCGTAAAATTATATAAAACGTCCACCCTTTTCCTACGTCATGCTCGCCCCGCACATCATAAAAAGCGCACTTTAGTGCCGGGTATTAAAATAAAACCGTTGGTAGGCCAGGCCGGACGTCCATCCGAAGTGGCCGCGCCCTATAAAAAGCCGGGAATTATTTCATGGCAATTAGGGCGGCCGACCCGCCTGGAAAATTAAATCTTTCAATTCTAAATTGTCGCAATTTCACCCAACGCTAATGTTTTTAATTTCTATTATTACTATAACCATAGTTTTCAGGACTCCAACGAACAATTGTTACATTAATTTTTTAAATGAATTTTCTTCGAAATTCACCAATAATTGAGTAATTAATATATTCCAATCAAAATGTAAGAAAGTGGAAGTCGCAAATTATTATATAAATTACAAAATAATTTTGTTTAATTACTTAATTGTGCAATTACTATTAACAATATATTTTAAATATTCATAACAAAATTATAAAAAATAATTTGCTACAATAATTGTACATGACTCAAACGTACAATCATATTTTTATAGCTCAAAAAATTATTTGTAATTACTCATCAAATTTTAATTTACAACTAAAAATAATTTCCTTTTTTCATGATATTTATTATTTATAATTCATCATACCAAAAGTATCAAAACACACATTCCATAAATTTTTCTATAAGAAGTTTAAAGCATTGTAACATTTTTATTTTACATTATACATATAATAAAGCAAATTATACCATTGGGAAGTTCAAAGAAATTTCTAAAGATCAGTACTAGGTCTTTTCCTGTTGTATTTCAGAAAATATCATTTCAATTTCAGAAGAAATTAATTGTAATTCCAAAACGTGAATTATATTTCAGAATTTCAAAATCAAGGCACTAAATTCTGGATAATTTCCTAGCTATCAATGATTGGGCATAAAAATGTTATCAAGTTCATTTGATGGGAAGTGTAATAAGGTTTCCAAAGGTATATATCACACAATGCTTGCCTCATCAGGATTACTGATTAATATAACTTTCAATAAAACTTTTCACAGAATCATAACAAAAAAGCTACTTTACGAATTTTTAATCAATTTTAAAAGTTTTGATTTATAACACAACAATACTTGACTTATTGATTAACAAATCAGCCATTTACATTCTTAACAACAGAAAAATTCAAAAGAGGGAAGTACATACCAGCTGAGGAGAGAAAAATGATGGACAAGAAAGAAGTGAAAAGATTCCTCGTGGGATATGACGGTGGTGGGCGTTACAGAATTTACGTTCCGGAGGGTTGCAAAGTAATTCTGTCAAGATGTTCAATTTCAAGAAAAACTGGAAGAATGTAAAAGTAAAGTCAAGCTACCAATGGAAGATAGTGAAAATAAATATCAGCTTGAAGAAGATGAAGAACCACAGATCGACACCAAAAAACTTGATTAACTCAGAAGATGAAAAAATACAAAAATGGGAGTAAGTAGGACAGTGATGCAGAGAAAAATTCTGAACAGATATGCGGAAGAATTTAGAGAAATGTATGGAGTTTAAAGAAGCCCAAACAGCGAGAAAGAACCCTGAGACTTAAAGAGTGAGGTTTCAGCTGAATAGAAAAACGCTATGGATCATAAAATGACTTCATTGAAAGAAAATCAAATTCGGATTTAGGCAGATCTTCCATCAGGTGCAAGAGCAGTTCCATGATTACAGTCAAACTATCAGTCCAGTAGCAAAGATAAGAACAAAAAGTGAAACAATGTACCTGATACAATTTGACGTATCAACAAGCCTTCTGTATGGAATACTTGAAGAAACTGGATATGAAGATGGAAGGTTTTCCAGCTCAAAAAACCGTTACGGTCTCAAACTAGTTGGAATACACGTCTTGGAGTTTTTCTTCAACAACATGGTTTCATGGTCTATACATCCGAGAAAGGAATGGAAAAAGCCATTGGAGCAATAGATCCACATAAGATGAAAATATTTATTGGAGAGTTGAATTCTGAGTTCAAGACTGTCTCGAAAAATGCCGATTATTTTTTAGGCATTGAAATTGAATAAGTAGAAATGTTTATTAAAATTAATCAGAAGACGTATGCTCAAGGGTGCCAAAATTTCCACACTAAAGAAAGATTAGAATGACAATACATAAAAATTTTCCTATAGACAGACTGTTGGAGCTATGATGTATTTAATTGTTAAATCAACGAAAGTAATTTTTTCTTCAAACGTCATTATAGTACAGTCTTCTGCGACGTTTGTACTGCCTAGGAGTAGAAAATACTACTTTGCACTGACAAGGAATAAAAGTGCGGAGTAGAAATGAATTTTAGGCAATCCAATATACACTTACATTGTATTGTGTGTTGTATGTAAATTAAATGTAAAATTTTAAAATTATTTATTATATTACTATTTTAAAAATTTCGACGTTTGAAGAAAAAATAGCATGTTTTATTCGGAGTAAAAGAACTTTTTGTAAATAAAACAATATATTATTATCATTTTAATTTATTCTTTATTGTTTTTCCTTTTATTTTTTGTAATTAGCTTAATATCAGGTCAAGCTGTCATAGCTGATTTTGGGTAATTTTCAAAGTGTCATTAAATAACACAGCTTCACTCAATTTTTCGAGTGGTAAGGAATTTTTGGCATAAATTTTCTTCAAAGGGATTAAATAATAAAATATTTCTGTTGATTAATGACTTTAAGATGGTTTAAGTCGGTTATTTTTCGATTATTTTATGTGAGCGTAGATGTTATTGTATTTTTAAGTGTTGAAGTAGAGAAATGGAAAATAATAACGCGTGTCGAAAGCAATTTATATTGGTTTTATTTCAGGTATTACGTTCGGCTCGGTTTTCGTTTTTCGAAGTTGAAATCGAAATTGTATAGGCTTTTAAGAAGCCGGGGCATAAATTATGTAATTTACAACATTTACAACAAGACATGTCAATACAACAAGCACAATAAAGGCAATTTATCAGCCACAAAGTATCCGATGAGCTTACCTATATTAGGGTGCATGGGATGGGCATACATAATAAATAACAATCAATATTTTCGCGAGTTACAATGTGGGGAATAGGTGGATTGAAAACCGGTATTTACACATCATTTACACATGTACTGGGAACTGGTAGTATTTTTAAGAAGTGTGAAGAATCAACCCCAGGAGCTACGTTCGCCCTATTGTCGCAAGGGGTTAAAGAACACAAAATAACCTCTTGAACATGCACCAGGGAGAAAACCGCGTTAGGTACTTCTTGCAGCTCGACCAGAGCAAGACAATAAATACAAGGAGTCTTTTAGAAATAACAAACAATAATAAGTGAAGGATGAAAAACTGGTTATTATCATAGCTGTCAACTATTCTAAAAGTGGACCGATTATTATAATTTTAATAATCCTTAAGTGGATTTTTTACATAACTAGTCTCGTTTTAACAATGAATTCAAAAACTTATCCCCAATACGCGAAAGCTTTTAACGCAAATTACAAAAGCACCTATTCTTAGGCACGCATTTTTTATCAAATCAATAGTTCAGAACGATAAGGAGTAATTAGGAATATTATATTTCTTATAAATACCGTATCCGACCTCCCTTCGAGTTGCTTCCGCTTTAAACCACAAAATATGCGAAAAAATTTGCGTGAGAACGGATATTAGGTTCCAGTTCGTGGCCTGGAATCATAATACCTGATGGATTCATTTAAAATCCTCGTGACCATTGTCAAAATTTTAGGCCCTTATTTTTTTAGCACAGTTTCTTCAAAAGTATTAAATTACCTCAAGACATGTTATCTCTCAATTTTAATCAGACCAACATTTTTCACTCCAATAAACAATGAAAAAATTTCATTTAACAAATATTTTAATCTAAATTATCCATTAGAATTTAGGGTTACTTTTCATAAACTAATTATACAAGGTGTCTATCATTTATAGTTTTGGTTACAGCGTTTTTTATTTTTGGTGACTGATTTTCGTCACACATCAGTACATCGGTAATAACAATTGGAGGAAAGTGGAGGAAAATAATTGGGAACTCAAAATTATCATGATTTTTGAAGATAATTATGTACTTTTTGAAGATGAGAAAAAACATCTATTTAATTGGCTTTATTTTGAGAAATTGTCAAAAAACTAAAGGAAAAAAAGTTATTTTTAATTTTTGAATTTTGAATTTTTTATTCAACTTTTTGTTAAGAATTTCCATTGTTTTGTTGCTAACTGAACGAGGGTGGTTTTGGACTTCTAGTGATAATTTTTTTGGATCTAAAAAAACTATGGAATATTTTATTTTGGTGACCTAACATTTAGGAGATAAAATTCGACTTCTGGTCATATGAAAAGCTAAAAGGGTTGTATTAAATTAAAACCTATTTTATATGTTTTATGTGTTGGTACTTATAAATCATTTTTTTGTCACAAAAATGGTATAAAGGCTACTTCAGTTCCTAAAACCAATAAAAGCTCAAAGCCCAACAAAGTCTTTACTTGCCTTCTTCCATTTTATTACAAAATCTATGTCAAAATAGCGCCATCTATAAGTAGTTGAAATTCTAAATTGTTGTAAAACTATAAAAGCTAGACCACCTCTTTTTTGGTTTTTGTCAATTAAATTTGGTCCTGTATAACTCTGTACTTTGGTTTTTTAACAACGAAATTTGTCTAGCTTCAAATTCGATTATTTTCTAGCATGAGTGGGACATCTCGTACAGTAATTTTTGGAACGTTTCTAAAAATTGTGGTGCCTTTTTTGGGCACATGAAGGTTTGGTTAGGTTAGATAAAATGTTTTTAATGATTTGAATTTTTCAAATGTCAACGTCTAGAATTCAATGTATAAAATCGTTGTGGAAGAAGGGTGTGGAAGTGGAATTGATTGTTTTGATTATTAATTTGTGCTTAATTAGTGGTAACAATGAAAAATTTTAATGATATAATCGTGGCTGAAACTAATATTTTGATTAATTTAAAGGCAACTGCAGCAAAATATTTTAATTGGGGTTTTAAGGTGATTGTTATGCAAAACAGGTCGAGCACACGTATTTTGTGTTTAATGTACCCGCATTGTGAGCAGCTGGTTGAAGTAATGAAAGAATTCAACCCTTAACTTTTGAGCTTTTGGGCTAAGAAATCAGGCGGTTCTAAATGATTCCAACAATAATTCCCCCCGCATTTTAGCGTAAACGTTCGTCCGTTACAAGAAGAGCCCAAAAATCTGGGAATCATTTTTCACACACATAAAACTTAAACCTAATTGTCATATTGCATTTCAACATATTTAAATTTGAAGCGAGCCGCATTCACAACAACAATAGGGCTTTTTCGCTTGGCTACATTTGTAACCACAAGTAACCGGAGCATTTTAAGGACGAAGTTCGTCGTATATAAATTATTCTCTTCTGCTTCTTAATTTTTTTCTTTGTTAATATACAAGCGTTTATTTGATTAAAGGGTTAAATGTATAAGGGGTCACTTTCATACTATTCAAAGGATTTAAACGAAAAACCTAACGTTTTAACTCCACTAACCTCTTTTTTCTTTTAAATATTACAATTATAAAATTACTCACCAACAGTTACTTTAATGTAACACCAATCCTTTGTTTATAAATATGATTCTTTACACTAATTACTAAACCATTCAATTCGAACATTAAAAATTCCTCGCTAAATTATTTATTACTGGAAATTTCAGAGCGAAAAATGGTTTTAAACTAGAAAAATAAATGCGAGGAGGCTTTATTACTTTTAAAGATTTTCTTTGAGTTTTCCTCGATTTTACTTAAAACTTAATTTGGTGAGTTTAATAATGTAGAAGATAATCTTCTTTCATTAGATTTCGTTTAAGGTTTAGAGGTTTAACAAATTTATGCCTGAAAGTATACTGTACTAAAAATAATTAAATATTGACGCAACGTGAGAGCTTAAAATTTGTAGTGGAAAAGAGTTTCTTAAGCCCTTTACTAATTTTCGTAGCATTATTAAATTATTCAATTGTATGCTCATCAGGTTATTATCAACGCATTTTAGTAAACATGGTACGCAACCGCTGACATTTACTATATTTACTTCGGAACAACAAGTGAGCATTATTTATTAACAATTTGATGGCTTCTAAATGAATTATTACATGACATCTGTAGTAATTGTTTCATGCATACACCACACGTTTGCATGTTAAATCAGCGAATATGAAAATGATAATGAAAAATGGAAATACATTTACTAAATATTTGAAAAGCTTTTTGTGATGCGTGCTTTTAATGATCGCACTAGCACTTTATAAGGTGGTTTAGATACAATCTAGAAATAATATCGAAATTAAATAAAACTAAACATTTGAATTTGAATAATTAAGAGCTTGATAAATATTAAAACCCCCCATTTCTATTTTTTTTTCACAAAACAATATTATAATTACAGATTACTGTAATTTAGTTACATTATTTGTTATAATGAACGCATTAAAAATCCTTAGTGTTAAGTGTTAATCATCAAAATTACTTTTATAAAGTAACACGAGTCGTTGACTTTATTGCACCAACCTTGTAATTGGTGATAAAACGTTACTCATCATCTTCACAAAAAAATTATGACACTAAAAGGTGTATGATTAATTGTTTTATCAATTATGTATGCAAGTTTTTTTCGTAATTTGATACAATCGCGTGAAATAAGATATTTCTCAGAATATTTTACAATTTAAATTTTAAGATTATGTTTTTATTAAAAGCACGAAGGTTAATAAATTTAAATAAACATTGCAAATTGTGATTATTTAGATTAAATGATAAAACTTAATTATGTAATCTAAATTAATAGTATTTTTTAATTTATTTTATTACTACTGGTTTTCAAAACTTAAAAATTCATTGCTGAAAAATTATTTTTGGTAAAATCACTATATTTAATAACCAAAATGAGGACAGAATTATATTTTTTGTTTGGCCGTAACAACGCTTCAAATTTAAAAGTTCTTGAAATTGCAACAAAAATCATTAAAAATGAAAACAAAATGAAAACAAAATATAAACTTCAATTTCTTATGTAAAATCCTTATAATTATAACCAATAAACAAATTGAGCGAAGAAATATGTTTTTGGTATTTTTTGTTTGGCCATTACAACGCTTCAAACTTAAAAAATGTTGAAAATGCAGCAAAAAGATGAACAAAAATCATGAAAAATGAAAACAGAATATAAAATTCAATTTTTTATGTAAAATCCTTATAATTATAACCAATAAATAAATTGAGCAAAGAAATATATTTTTGATATTTTTTGTTTGGCCATTACAACGCTTCAAACTTAAAAAATGTTAAAAATGCAGCAAAAAGATGAAAAAAATCATGAAAAATGAAAACAAAATATAAATGCACAAAAATCTCTCATGTTCGTGGATAAAATCAAAAAATAAATCCAATTTGAAACCAGGTATTAAAAACGAACTCCTTAATTGCAGTAAAATTTTATTTTACAACTATAAACTTCAATTTATTATGTAAAATCCTCACAATTATAACCAATAAACAAGTTGAGCAAAGAAATATATTTTTGGTATTTTTTGTTTGGCCATTACTACGCTTCAAATTTTAAAAAATGTTGAAAGTGCAGCAAAAAAATTCATGAAAAATAAAAACAAAATATAAACTTCATTTTTTATGTAAATCCTTATAGTTAGTACCAATAAACAAATTGGGCAAAGAAATATATTTTTGGTATTTTTGTTTGGCCATTATAACACTTCAAACGTAAAAATATTAATATTGCAGCAAAAAAAATCATGAAAAATGAAAACAAAATATAAACTTCAATTTCTTATGTAAAATCCTTATAATTATAACCAATAAACAAATTGAGCAAAGAAATATATTTTTGATATTTTTTGTTTGACCATTACAACGCTTCAAACTTAAAAAATGTTAAAAATGCAGCAAAAAGAGGAAAAAATATCATGAAAAATGAAAACAAAATATAAACTTCAATTTCTTATGTTAAATCCTCATAATTATAACCAATAAACAAGTTGGGCAAAGAAACATATTTTTGATATTTTTTCTTTGGCCATTATAACACTTCAAATGTAAAAAATATTGATATTACAGCAAAAAAATCATGAAAAATGAAAACAAAATATAAACTTCAATTTCTTATGTAAAATCCTTATAATTATAACCAATAAACAAATTGAGCATAGAAATATATTTATCGTATTTTTTGTTTGGCCATTACAACGCTTCAAACTTAAAAAATGTTGAAAATGCAGCAAAAAGATGAAAAAAAAATCATGAAAAACGAAAACAAAATGTAAACTTCAATTTCTTATGTAAAATCTTTATAATTATAACTAATAAACAAATTGAGCAAAGAAATATATTTTTGGTATTTTTTCTTTGGCCATTATAACGCATCAAACTTTAAAATTGTTGAAAATGCAACAAAAAGGTAAAAATCATGAAAAATGAAAACAAAATATAAACTTCAATTTTTTATGTAAAATCCTTATAATTATAACCAATAAACAAATTGAACAAAGAAATGTATTTTTGGTATTTTTTGTTTGGCTATTACAACGCTTGAAACTTAAAAACTCTTGAAAATGCATCAAAAAGATGAAAAAAAATCATGAAAAAAGAAAACAAAATATAAACTTCAGTTTTTTATGTAAAATCCTTATAATTATAACCAATAAACAAATTGAACAAAGAAATATATTTTTGGTATTTTTTGTTTGGCCAATACAACGCTTCAAAATTAAAAATTCTTGAAAATACAACAAAAAGATCTTTGAAAAAGAAAATACGGGGTGTTTCTAAAATGGTGGTCACGGCTTAGTGTGTTCATATAACATGTAGAAATAAGACAAAAAATTGATATAAACGCTTGTTTAAAACTCAACGAGATATTTCATTTTATTTTTTACTTTTATTTATTTTCTCGGGACCGGCTAAATGAAAATTAATAAAAATTTCAGGGTAAGTACCTCTTATGATTAGCCACCTTTTGCTGTTACTTTTGTCTTAATTCAATCCAGTGGCGTAGAAACGGATCAAGGAGCACTCTTTTTTTTAATTTATTTGATACGCCACTGTAAGATTTTACATTTTTGTTTAGATTTTTTAAATTATCATCAAAATCTACGACAAGATGTCACTCTAAGAGTTTTTTATTTTAATTTTCTTTATTTGAAATTAATTTGTTTCAAAAAGTACTAGATTTAAAGAAATTCCAAATTATTGGAATAGTACTAATCCTAACAAAATTTAATAGTTGTACTTTTTTGTGAGAAATTGAAAGAAGATTTTGAAAATCCAAAGAATACTTTAAAACGCAGTACCGTATCAAATACATTCAGAAAAGGGTGGTCCTTTATATCAGAGACACCAACATGGAAAATATGTATGTACACATTTTTGGAACTTCCCCTCTGTTAAAAAAAGACCAAAACCTTCTTTGGAAGATAAATCGCAAAGCCACATTTTTTTCAACTTGAGATCATTTAGACTCGACTAAATGGCTGGGAAAAAAATCAGAATGCCTTTGCAGTACTTTTTTCAACAGGATAATGACCTAAAATAACAATCCAAAATTTTGTTTGACTTACTACCCTAGTCATTTCAATCTCCTGATCTAAATCCTAAAGAAAATCTATGAGATCATGTTGATTGCTGTTACATAATAAATAGCAGGTCTGTTTATTGCTTTAGAAAATTATAGGGCACAGATAACACAATTCACAAATGACGTTTTGCTAGAGTCCATGCAGCAAAGACGTGATCAAGTTATAAAAAATAATAGGATACTTTACAAAATATTTTTGGTAAATTTCAATGCAATATTTATGAATGGTAAAAATATGATTAAAAAAATATAACTGATTTTTTATTACAGGTGAAATGGGTTTGATTGAGTAAGATTTTTTCGACAAATTATTGAACCTGGAAATTAACATAAGGTATCGACTCGAATATGGTATCAACATATTTTCCAAATAAGCAAACGTAAACAAATTCAAACTTAACATTCATAAAAGGCTGTAGTCTGACGCAATATTTGCAAATTATGATAAAATTATGTCAAAATAAATAGTAACGAAATGCAAAATTTGTAAACTTTGTTGAATTGATAAGTCAAGGTAAACATTTAATAGGTTGTTTACTTAAAAATTGGAATAATTATTTATTTACAGCTTTGCAGGCTTATCGTGGAATAAGTAATGGCCAAATTTAACAACGTAAATATTTAATTATGGTAATAAATTTTAGTGCAAAATAATTTTATTGTACGTTATTGGTTTATTCACCCAACGGGTGCATTATCCACTAAAATTCAATTAAAATTGTAAAAGCGTAATTTTTACACTTAATTATATTCGTGGAGATAATATTAAAATATTAAACCACGCAATAAATAGGTAAACGACCTATTTAAACCAATTTTTCATAAAATTCTCTTTGTGCTTTTTAAAAATTTAACGGTAAAATGCAGCTGGTGAGTAATATTTTTAAATCTTGATCAAACCAGTTGTGGATAAAAATGGTTTTCAACATTTAAAAAATTGGTGAAGTTTTTGATCGATGAAAATAAAATATTACAAGTTATTAATGGCAGGGGGACTGCACCTTAAAATATGGTAGAAGCTTTTCGCTGAGGGCCCCAACTATTATGTTTAGCTCGTTGAAAGGAAATTTGCATGACACAGAGCGTATTTGTGACAGCCAATTGACACGGAATAAAACAGTCACGTGGTGTGGAACCCAATTCATGAAGTACTAAAATAGATACTTGTGTTATACACTTTAGCCGCCCCTAGAGATTACAGTAGTTCAATTCGGTCCTGCAGAAGAGGGATAATTGGGATTATTCAAAACGAGCCCAAAAGCTGCCAGACCTGTTGGATAAATACTATTCACCAACTACTGTAACTGATTGCTAAAGGTTAAGCCAACTGTATTGGCTCACTATTATCCCAAACTTGCGATGGGGCACAATTCTTAAATTTTAATACACGCATGGTTACGCAATCAAATACTTCCTACCTACTCAAACTATTCTCAAACTACAGAAATTTACTTTTCCTCATATTGGGTGTGGTATAAATTGTGCGATTTTAAAAATGAAAATACATAAGTACTCCTAATAAACTCAGAAATTATTGCAAAACAATCAGAGTGTGGTGATTAGAATTAATTACGCATGCTACTCCCATGCTATTAATAATAATTATTGCTCAATCCATTGTTTACACCTTTAATACTAATCCATAAACACTATTTCTTGACATGCATTTAGTTGCAGACATAAATTTATTTATAAATGCACTTAAAATATCAAGGTTCAATGATTTACCTGTTTGCAATGAACTTGTTTTGTCTGATTTTTATCTACGAATTTGCTTGCCGACCCGATACAAAATACGACAAACAGATTAATGTGCATTTACCTACAGTTTTTTCACCTTTGAATTTGCATGATTATCTTAAAATAATAAAAATCCGCAGACAGCCGATATAAACTTGCTTCTTTTATAGACTAAACAACCGAAATTGATATTTGACAGCTGCCTCGGCCAATGTTTTTCATTTCCTGGAATCGAATAAATATTTTCCTCGATATTACGTAAATCATATAGCATGTTTCGAAATAATACTTTTTAAAAAACATGGATATTTACATTTGCATTTATAGCTATTAATTTTAATAAAACATAAATTCCCTTTTCTTTGTACTTAATTTTTGGGCAATTTTGTCCTAAATAAAAAACAAGAAAATGTAACAAATATAGAAGTGTTCCTCTTCAAGATTATCACCTCCCATAATTTTTTCAGAAATTCGGCACCACCTCATCTTAAATTTGAGCTTGGTCAAAATATTAAGTTGTGAAACCAGTGCATTTTTTCCAACTTTATATCAGGTTTTTGTACATATTGAATAAAGTTCTGGAATCCCTTATCTCTTAACCCATTAGTGCATGAAGTTTACTGAAATAGTTTTCATGTAAAAATAACATGGATGTTTCAATTTTGTCTAAAATAAATCTAAAAGATTTTTGAACAAGCTCACACTTATCAAAGAGATTCTAGGTGACTCCAAATTGTTGGAAAAAGTTATGGGAGGTAATAATCTTGAAGAATAAGACCGATATAATTTGTGCAAACAATGTTTTGTTTTTTATCTATTACAAAGGAAATATCTCATATATACCATTGATTTCCTCATTGTATGTCAAATCAAAACAGGTTAATTAACTTTCTCTATCGATTTTTGAACAAGTTCAAATTAATCAATGAGGTTCTAAGCGACTCCACATTTTTGGAAAATCTATGAAAGTAAAAATCATGAAGAAGAAATTATTTTGTATGACACATTTCAAAACAGTATTTGGAATGAAAACCCAGGTCGCATTTTCCACAAATGAAATGGGCCTTTTTAGTACTGATATTGCATCGCCATTCCTAACTAACTTGACATTTTCACTCGAAGATTGGACTGGATAGCGTTCTATAGATTCTTAGAAAATCTAGGGCAGTACATCTTTGTAACTGAAGCAAACCAGTCCCTTGGGAGAACTTTTTTCAACACAAGATATGTTTTGTAATGGAACTTGGAGAAAATAGGCTACATCCGTAAGGGATATCAAGCACCATGTTAATCCGTTCTTACGATTCAAGTTTATTTAATCGATATTAATACAAAAATAATCCATTTGGATTACTGGTGGCACGATGCTTTGGATTGATGTTACACAGGTTGTGAAGAAAAAACTTCTCCGATGTCTTTTTATCCAAGTTTATTATTTTTTACATGAGTTGAGAAAATCTATCCTGAGATGGGTCTTCTTCCATTTGTATAAGAGATTCCTATAATTTAGTGCCGTCTTGGCCAGGCTCGCCTTCATGGTAATACAAAATAATCCATTTGGATTACTGTGTGGTACGATGCTTTGAATTGATGTTACACAGGTTGTGAAGAAAAAACTTCTCCGATGTCTTTTTGTCCAACTTTTTATCCAACTATATTATAATAAAGTTGGATAAAAAGACATCGGAGAAGTTTTTTCTTCACAACCTGTGTAATCGATATTAGTTGAACGAAAACTATTATGAGAACCTTTGTTCCAATGGAGTTGTTCAACTTTTTAGTGGATCAAGAAAAGTTTGACACAGTCACTGGCTTTCAATTTCTATTCTCAAAGAAATGAAAATGAAGACTGTTAGAACAATGTACAGAAAAGAGTAGCTACTCATCGATTTGCTACTCTAAAAATCTTGACGTACCTACAACTGCTTTCAATGCTATTTTAATCAGTTTCTATTGAAACATGTGAATAAAAATTGATACAAGTCCTTTTTGACTCACAAAAAAAAAGGTTTGAGCTGAGTGACACTAATTTTCCTTTGTTTTCCCAAGAATATCTAGTACAGGTACACTCAACAACATCCTAGTTGGTTATAAAGGTTATAACCTTATCTTATTTCGATCTGATGAGAGTTTGTTTTTTTCTGGAAGAACACATTTGCCAGTTCTTGTATCTTGTATCATATCTATTGCACAATATCCACGGTTAGCTAGATGATACTACAAAGTAGTGCTGTACGAACTTCATATTTTATAAAGTTCGAACTCTTCAATCAAAAGTTCGAACTTTGAAATATTTCGAACCGTTCGAAAATTATGCAAAAGTTCGAAAAATGTTCGGGTTCGAAAAAAGTTCGAGTTCAGAAAAAGTTTGGGTTCGGAAAAAGTTCGAGTTCGCTAAAAGTTCGGATTCGAAAAAGTTCGAGTTCGAAAGAAGTTCGAGTTCAAAAAAAGTTCGATAATATTAAATTTCAGCAATTGATTATAACATATACCGGGTGTCCACGAAACTACGGCCACGTCTGTAATTTCTTTATTTATGAAAATAAAAATTTGAAATTTTACCATGTTATATGGCACAAGAAAATACCCTAGTTTTGTTAGTAATTATTAAACATTGATTTTAAGTATGATTGAGACAAAAAAAAATTTGAACTTTCTAAACAATTTTGGATTTTTTTGTTGGTAATTTTTTAAATAAAATTATTAAAACTATTCATAAATATCTTAAATAAAATAAATTGTAAATTATGAAATTCATTCGGCCGCTTTTGAGAAACTAATTTCTATAATTTTTAAAATGCGTTTTTTGCAAATATCTATATTTTTTCAAATAGCATGATAGTGGAGGTCACCCCCTATTTAGATAGAGGTTTTTTTCCGATTACAGTGATACTTAACATGAAGGTTCGGACATTACCGAGTTTGAAGTTTATAGAGTTCGAACTTCATCGAGTTCGAACTTATGAAAGTTCGAACTTTTATTATTATGTCGAACGGGTTCGAACAGTTCGAACTTTTTATTTTTTAAAGTTCGAACCTCCAAAAGTTCGTGTTTGGTGAACAGCACTACTACAAAGAATCTATTTTAAAACCTGGGTTAGGGGGCATATTTGCTTCCTCAATTAGTCGCCTCCAATACCAAAAACTTTTTCCTTATTTTTAGGGTTTCCTGTGTATATTTGAAAATAAATCATGTATATCCAGTACTTGCAGAAAGATTAGAGTTTTTAAAACTGAATCTTATATATTTCCCCATTGTCATAATAGCTTGGCATAATTTTTTCCTAAATAGGGATCATTCTTTCATCTATTGATAAATTTTCTTATGGTCCATCATGAAATTTGAAGGTTTCATTTATGTGTGTGATTTAGGTCTAAGTTTAAATAGGCGATCATTCTTGTCAATCCTAGTGTTGTCATTAATATGAAAATTTCTCAAAATCTGCTCTAAACTATTCAGTCGAATACTATTTTGGAAAATACCTGGAACATCAAGAAAACTAGACCAGAAAATCTGCTTCTGAGGATACTTAGCATAACCAGAAAGAAGAAAACCATCAATGAAAACGTACATGCTAATGGATAGTTTGACGCTATTCCATGTGCATTGTGTTTTATGTACTTTTGGGTTTTTATTTTTGATCTTGGTATGCTTACTCAGTGGTTCTTCATCGCTAGAGTCCCAGTCTGAACCTACGTTTCCAGATTCTTGAACAAGCTTTTCAACTTCCCATAAGGTTTATAACTTTTTTGGGCCTAAGCCGTTTCATGAAGAAGAAGGGTACCCTATAGAGGTAACCGTGATCTTTGTTGAGTACAGTTTGGGCTTAGCACAGTATTTCGGAACTTCATCTTGATTTCACAATTGTTCTGATCGTTTTCAATTGTCCTACAGAACCCAATTTACAACTCACGTTACAATCGGATCAAGCAACAACTCATTTCAGTTGCCAAGAAGATTTGCAGAGAACCCCAAATATACATTGGTTCGGTTTTCGTTCAAATACTGAGACACCCATTTGTCCAGTTTGAGTTTTTTCGACTTTCCAATTTCTCGCAAATGGTTGGTAATTGTTATGCATGATTGGTACTTTCAGTTTAATTTCAACTGACCGTGGTCGATCAGTACGCTCTTCATCTTGAAGGTAATCACTTCCGTTACAAAGTTTTTTGAACTACCATTGCACATTACGTTTTGACCAATTTTTGGGTGATTTTGAGTAATTTTGAGTCCTATCTGAAAAACACCAATTATTTCAGTGTTCTTCTTGAAGATTATCACCTCCCATAATTATTCCAAAAGTTACCTAGAACTTTAGTGGAAAATTTGGGCTTTGTCAAAAATTGATAGAGGAGGTTTATCCAATTGAGGAAATATGAAATGCTTCTACTTGGAGATAATTTCGAAAAAAAAATGGATCGCGTGCGTTGGTTTGCAAAAGTTTGACATTTAATGAGGATATCAATGGTATAAAAGATATATTTCCTTTGCAATATTCGAACCGTATCCTATTTAGCGGAACACCTTTTATCAGGAAGATTACATAATTATATTGCCTATTTTAATAATATAATCTATTATCATATGAATGTGTGCGTATATGTGTGACTACAGGTTGGTTGGCCTGGGTGATGTAAGTGGGCGACTTCACACCTGTCGCTCTGACCGCATCCGTTTCCGTTACGGGTAAATGTACACACTAAACATCTTTCCCTTTGCAAGCTTCCTAGGTATTGAATTCGAGAAATTTTGCGAAAACTTTCGAAACATTATTCCATATAATACCAATTATTGTAATGCTTGAATTATTCATACCTAAGAATTATTGGTGTTTCCCAAAAATGTGTACCTTAACGTATCTTATGTTAACATAAAACAATTGGGTGAAATGAAGTTTTCTCAAATATAACAATTAGAAATTTGCAAAGCGCATATTTTAGAAGCCCTCTATTAATGTAGTAGTGTCATAATATAAGGAGACACATTACAGGTATATTAGTTTTAAGAAGATTCATGAAAAATTCATGATCTTTGTAAAAAGACAATGGGGTAGATAATAATATGGAGTTATATGATTGGAGTGGAATTTAGTTGAGTGTCAGATTTCAGGGTAAGGAATTAGTAATTTATTAAGGACAAACAAAAATCAGACGTCCATTGAAATGTATCCAATTACTAGAATTTGTTGGTTGGAGTCAAAAAATGAGATCAGTCGGCGTTGAACATCGACAGGATGTTCCGGATCGAATTAAGCCCCGGAAACGTGCAAGAAACTCATCTTGAAGGCTCCGGTACTTACACGAATTTGAACAAACAAAAATAAACAGGGCGTTAAAGTGTTACCCTAAAAATGACACCGCAGTAATTTAATTCGTAACAATTCAGTCGTTTTACTTGGAAGAAAAAAGTTGAGTCGCTTAAAAATAAAGAAATAAAGAATAATCCTTAAAAAGGAGACAGTAATCCTGTTATACAGATGAAACCAATTGTCATACATATGCAACGAAGCATGTATCTAAATTTGTTTCCTTTGTGGAGTTGTCCGAATGGGGAATGGGGTAGAGTTGTAGTTGCTGCCGATTAAACTGAAACGCTGAATTTTACGGTTAAATAAATCAATCAGGTCGACTTACATCATGCCCCAGACTGACAAAACAGCCACGAAAAAAGTGATCCAAGCTCCAAATGTAGCAACCTAAATAATAAAATTCTAGCATTAAAACTGTCTGGATTTTAACACAAATTCCACGAATATATTTTAGCACAGGTATAATAAATACAATCGCTCGTTAAATTTGTATAATTTTAATCGCTCTGATGATTAAATATTTCGACGTGTTGGACTTCATATAAAAACCATTTGTCCATCATGTTGATGGATGAACTTGTTTACAGCCCAGCTACAAAATTGAAAAACATGTACGTTTTAACACAAATGTCATTAATATTACATTTGAGTTTTTTATAACTTTTAAGTATTAATCCATATTTTTTTTTAGTTTTCTCAATGACTGTCAACACATAATTTTAAAATTAATTCTTAAACTATACTAAAATCTTCATCATTAATATATTGTTTTATTAGGAGTAAAAGAAGTACTTTTTGTGACCAGTATGTAGGTTTGCGAGACGATACATGCGAGCTATTTTTTCTTCAATCGTCGAAATTTTTAAAATAGTAATATAAAAAATTATTTCAAAATTTGACATTTAATTTACATACCATACACAACACAATTGGGTTCACTAAAATACATTTCTATTCCGCCTATTCTTGTCAATGCGAAGTATAACCGATTTACTTCGGAAATATCCATCCCACTTTTCTGGAGCTTCTTTGCAAATTATGACCAAATAACTGATAATTAATGCGAATCCCTAGAGGGCGCGCGAGTTTAGGAGGAAAAATTGTGAAAAATCATGAAATTGAGCATTAGTTCTGCAGTCATAACTCAAGTTTCCTTCGTTAGATTTTCAATTCTTTTTCAAATTTATAATCTAAATTGATTAGGCTACATTCTGCCAAAAAGTTACCTTCCGCAACCTAACACAAAATTAATTACAGTGGTCCAAAGTTAAGGTACTTTTAGATCATTATATTTTTTTTGTACAATTTTCAATTTTTTTTTCCTTCTGGCAAAAATGTAAGAAATGACTTCTAAATCAACTACAAAAAAAATATAAAAAAAATGTTGTTTGTACTAGCTTTTATGACTTCAGAACTAAATCATTATATTTACCGTTTAGGAAATTGCTCTTAATGACGTTTGTACAAAAAACACTTTATTAAAATTAATTTTTACTAAAATTCTGATCAAAATGTTTAATGGCTTATAACTTGCAAAAGAAATTGCTTAAAGGCCTCATAAAATATGTTTCTAGCTAAGTTAATGACTAGTTTAAAATTTTGTACTAAAAATGTTATTTCCAAGAAATAAAATCCAGTGCACATGATCACTTTTAGAAAATAATTTTTTTTTGATTTGGCCTAGTTTTAAAACAACATCAGAATTTTGAGAAATTAATTTAGTTTTATTTTTTAATTTAAAGGGGTTTTTGATTATTTTATTTTTTTTTTATAAAGAGATTTTAATATTTTATATAATTTTGTGCTCAAATTCATTCATTTTATCGTAATATAAATCAATAAAATAGTATATTATTCAACGAGAGCGTGTAATGATAGCCATTACTCACGAAGGTAGACAAGTGTCGTAAAAGGCCTCAATGAATATTGCATTTTGTTTTATATATTTTTTTATAATTAAATTCCTGTTTTTATGTCCTAATCAAAATTTCCTCATATTGTTTTTGTATATCAACAGATTTTGATTATTTTTATTTAATTTTGTGATTAAAATTTAATTTAATTTAATTTACCATGAGATAATTTTAAAATAAATAATTTTCAAATAGTTGAGTAAAACTCTTGAGTCTTCTTGTATCCAACTTTATTATATTAAATAATAAGTTATACCTTAGGTATAAACATTTACAATCGATTTCGAGATTATTAAAATCTCATCATCAGGTGTATATGTACAAGAATCTAAATAAGCAAATATGAAGTTCACAATAATGCTATAAAAATATGACAAAATAAAATTGACATTGACAGCAAGACAGAGCTTTGAAAGAATCAAAATTGTTTAAATAAATTGCGGAATTAAAACAATGGCTTTGAAATAAATAAAATTATTAAAAAATATGAATCATATTTAAACTTTAAGAAAAGTTTTGAATTAATGACTTCAACAAATCTAAATGTTGTATGTCATTGTTAAATATACAAATTAACAATGACATACAATCTTAAGTTGCAACTTAAGATTGTATTTTAAAATAAAGTTGGATACAAAGAATTTATATTTTACTATATTTTAATAATAATAATTTTCAATTTTGATTTTTTGTATTTTTTAAATTTTACAGCTTTAATGAAACGACGATAAAAAATTGAAACAAAAACAAATGTACTCCTTCATTATCAAATTTTTAATGTGTTTCTAAAATAAAAAAAAATGGTTAAAACATGGCCGAAAATTTTCAAATTAAATTGTAGTTTATGCCCAATATAACCCAAAAAATTAATAAAAAATATTATAAATTATTATAAATTATTTAAATTACGGTTTTTTTTAAATTTTTTTAATTACATTATAATTTAAACGACTTTTTTGACCAAAAAATCTATCTAAAAAATCTTGCATTACTTATTTTTTGTTTATCAACCTATTTTAATAATTATTATTTAAATTTAAGCATAAAAACGTTTATTTTATCACCTAATAAGGTAAAAAATAAGTTTTATCATTTAGTTGTAATTTTTTGTAATTTTGGATTTTTTTAAGTGGCGATCTATCTAAAATATTTTAAACAGACATAAGTTTTGATTATATTCACGAACGATTTACTTCATCTCTTCATAAGTTTTGATATCCATTAAAAAATTAATAAATGTTGGTATTTAATAAGAGTTTAGAATAAAAAAATTCTGAAAAAATGGTGATATTAACGTTTTTTGAAAAATGTTTATTCAAAATTAAAGTGCAAAAATCACATTACAATTCCTACTTTAATTTGAGTAGTTTTTGTATTTTTCATAGATTAAATTTTGATTTTAATTAGATGAAATTGACATTTTTGTGACCTGAAGATGGAAATTTTTGGATAAGTTTTTTAATTATTCTCGGATTTTAATAATTTTTTTTATAATTTGTACCTGTTTTTTATTTCGATTGTATAAAAACAGAAAATTTAATTTTGCGATTATACAGGGTGTCCCACAATTCAGTATAGAGGCCATATCATATTTGAAATAATAAGTTGATGATGGCTTCTTATTTTGTGAATGGAATTGGAATGCCAAATTGATACCATTAAAAGGTTTTTTTGGATTTGATTATTTGTCTCTTCAACTAACGGGTAAACTGAATTGTGGAACACCCTGTATAAAAAAATGATTACAAAAAGATTATTTTAAATTGTTTGCAATTTTAGTGGATAACCTTATTAATAAAGTTTATATCAGTAGGAAAATTAAAATATTTCTTTAAATTATTTTTTTATGGTCTAGTTAAGAGTTTAATCTTATGCAAAAAAACAAGTGTAGGAGTAATGGAAAATGTTCTAGAAAATTAAAATTTTAATAAAATATTTAAATTAAAATTGATTAGTTTTAAATGTGTCATTAAAAAGCAGCGCACTTTTATAATTGGCGATAAAAATTTTAGATATGAAATGTTGTGCAATAAATTAACACTTATGCTGTTAATTTTGAAACTGTAATTAATATTAATGCTGTAACAGCACAGCATAAAGTGATTGCAAGAATAAATTCATCAGCAAGTAGTTTGCGATAAGAGGCAGCGCTATTTTTTCACATTAATCATTAAATAGTTCTTAATTACAGTGTTTAGGACCATATTTTACGTATCAGAAAGATATGCTGCACAATAATATGCGGAATTTGATAAAACGTGCTGTTATCGTATGTCGGCATACATTGGCTGATAACTAAACACGAGGAAAAAGTGATATAGCCTTGACAGGTGCAGACTGCTTGGCTCCGACTCATAAAACTCATAATTATCTATTTGCACTTTATTAGCTTAAATTGCATTAACATTTTTTTATAACCCAAGGAAATTAAGCTAATTACATTTAATTAATTTTTATGCAATTCAGTTTTTATGCACCACAAAATAATTACACGTTTAATCCATTTTTAGTAATTATTAAAATAAAAATGTTTAGCAAGAATTTTACAAAAGTATTTCCTTTACGCCTACCCTTTAATTAAATAAATTCTAAGAAGTTGATAAACCACAATTGATTAAAATTGTTGTACGTTTTACTTTCTACGTAAAATGACTTTTGGAAAATTTGATAAAAGCACATACTTAAATATCCATTATTTTAAAATAAAGAATCGCTCATAATTTGTTTATAATTAAGGCTATAAAAGTTATTCGTAATGATAAGATAAAATTAATAGTACGCAGCTAAGACAATTTGCGAATTTTGCATAATTAAACAAATGATAACCTTGTTTTCCCATTAATTTAAGTCAAAATATGCAAACTTATCAACAACTATATTTTAGTGTGAATTTTATTATTATGATTTTTTATAATTGCAACTCATTACACGTTATTTTCGTTATTTTACTACTTGAAAATTCAATACAATCATACAGGATATTTCTAAGTACACATTAAATGCAATTTTATGTTTTAAGCTTATATGCGTTGAATAATATTATCATTTAAATTATATGCGTAAATGTAATTATTATTTGAGTGTTTCCGTTAAAATTTAAATTATTTTCCTCTGGTATTGATGTAAATTAACATACTAAATGGAGTGGTGGGTGGAAATTTTTGAAAGCCGACGAACATCCTCTCAAACGTTAAGCTCCGTTGAATTTTTTATGTGGGAAGTAATTTTTCTTTTCAAATTTTTACGGTTTATTTAATTTATCTACTCTTATTGCTTTTATGAAGTTGCAGGTGTAAAAAGGAAGCGCGCCAAAATAACTCAATCGAAAATACATCCTTTTTTGTGGTTTCACATTTATTGCCTCAATTTACGACATCATTTTTATAAATACCTGTATTTTATTTTAATTTTACTTTATTTTAATCCTGACCACCCAAATTAGGGCGCGTCAGCTGGGATGCACATACGTCCATGATTACCACTGTTTTTTTTAAATACAATTAAAAAATAAGTTATTACATTCGTTAAATTTAATAATAATTTATTAGAAACGTAAGTACTGAATTACCCATTGATCACAACTATTAATTAAATTTAATTGGCTGGAATGAAGTGGATTTTCCCAATCGGAAAGTGCATTGGAAAACCAATAGTTTAATTTAATGAAAATTGTAAACAAGTTTATTTAACAATAGCATGTTTAATTTTGATGATTTTTCTTTTTACATGGAAATTTTTCAATAATTACAGTGATTCAAAGGTTTTTTTTTATCATAAAATAATTATTTAATTTCTAAATAACTATTAAACACGAATGAATTATTAATAATTTTAGTTAAATTTTGGGTTTACAACTTGAATTATTGTAACGAAATATGAGTTGTACATGAGTTGCTTGAGGGTAAAGGCAGGAAATAATTTGGGCTGTATACATCATAATTAAGTAAGATACTCTTACAAAATAATGAATAAATGTTTTGTATTTTAATTTAATAAAGGTATTCCCTGTGGCTATGGGTTGAAAAATATATGTTATACAATAAAAACCAATGACTTGCATGTTACGAAATCTAATAGGAATTATAAATAATTGGCACAAAGCAGCTGCATTATCAAATAAAAAATTTGGATAATTTTTATGTCATACTTACCAAAATATATACTATTTTTTACACCTTTTCCAGGTGTATTTCAGAAAAGATCAATTTAATCTCAGATATCATCAATTGTATTTCAGATAGGATCAATTATATTTGAGTTGACGCTTTCGAAATACAATTGATCCTACCTGAAATACAATTGGAAAAGGTGTAGATCATATTTAGCAAATTTTACATGGCCTAGATTTATTGTAGATGTATTACATTAAAATATTTGATAATGAAAGTGACATCAGTATTGAGATTTCTAAAAAAAAATCAATTTGTTTTATTTTTAAGTAGAAAGTGAAGTTTTCTATGTGCAAGTTTTTTAGATTTTTTAACGTTACCACCCAAATTGAGTGGAATCTACAACAAAACTGAGCTTTGATCATAATCCGATACTGATCCACCAGAAAAGGTTTTTAAAATATACCTTGTAATTTGGTAAGGTTATAGTGTTAGAAAAATTTAGTTATTTTTTGCTAATAAATAGAAATTTTACTAAAGTTTTGAAACGCGATCTCCACATTTCTTGAAAAATATAAAGGTATGATTATTAGCGTTGTAAGCGTAAGTTGATGTGCGCCCAGAGGAGCTCATGGGAGAGAATTCGGCTGTGACCTTTTTCGGCTTAGGTAAAAATTAAGATTTTGGGTGAAAACTCGGTCCTGCCCAACTGAAGTCTTAAACAAAAGACTTAAAAGAGGTAGTTAGGTACGTCGAAAGGTACTTACCTTCTTTTGCAAGTCCAAGAAGCTCTTTAAGCCCACGCTACCCAAACACATTGCCGAAGAAAAACTTTCAACAATTCCGAAGACAGTGGTAAAAACACAAGCAAAATCGGCCATTAAACGTGGAAATTAAACAGGTACTAAAAAATTCTATAGAACAAAAATGGTAGCAAACACTCGAAAACTGCAATGACGACGCTAAAATTTGGATAATCCCTAGATCTTTATGCAGACCTAAAAACTTGAATACGTACTACGCGGATCAAATGTATTGATTTACGAACACGAGGATAAGTGTACAAACACAAACAAAGCAGATTACCCGCTTTCAGATTACCGGCGCCGATTACACGCGCAGGTCTGAGTCAGTCCGCTATGGATGCCCATAGCATGGCACGGAGTGACTCGGGCATGCGCGTGTAATCGGCGCCGTTAATCTGAAAGCGGGAAAAAGCGAGTAACCTGCTTTGTTTGTGTTTTTTCACTAAGCCAGAAAAAATGACCAACGCTTTGGAAAATGAATGTCCACCAAATTATAAAAATATTGACATAAGCCGCGTCCAACAAAAAATCAGAACCTATCTAGGTCCAGATCAATATTCCTTTAAGTAATCTCACCCTCAAGAAATTTTGGACGTCCAAAATTGCTTCCCAAAAAGCTAGTTACTGGACACTGCCGACATTTATTTTGATATTAAAGCACTGAAAGGACCCGACCTTTCCACAAAACTACCAACTAATCTACTAAATCATATGCCAAAAATCCAATATACTTAAGGTGGCCAGATTTTTATTTTGCTGAGGTGGGACAAGACAAAAAACCGTGACGAGGGGGGGGTATTAAAATAATCCAAAATTGCTCCATGAAGTTTCATTTAAACCAAAAAAACAGTTATAATAAAACATCGAACAAAACCAAATTTGACAAAAAATAAACAAAAAAATTAAAAAAAAAATGTTCAAGAAAAAAAGCGGGACTTTTTTTAACATTTCGCGGGACGCGGGTTAAATGTTAAAAAATCGGGACTGTCCCGCCAAAATCGGGACGTCTGGCCACCTTAAATATACATATACGAAAAAGTCATACTAAACCAATTAAAAGAACATATTCAGAAAATAATATAATTTCAGAATGTCAATGTGGTTTTAGGAAAGAAAGATCAATCATCCACCAGCTTAGAAATCTGACTGAATTCATTAGAGAAGGATTTTACAAAAAAAAAATTGTATACACATCGGCAATCCTTGATCATAGGACATTCAGTGTAAGCTATGAGGATTCCTTTTCATACAGTAAGATAATAATTGCAGGGGTATCTCAAGGATCAGTACTATCACCAACATTGTTTATCTTTTATATCCCATTCCGGTGGATAAAAAAAGTCCTAGGTTTAAATGCAGATGACACTGTAGAAATCCAAAAACATCAACGCGCTATAAAGGAAATAATTAACGAAAGGATGAAGATAATGAATGGTTCCAATGCTCTTCCATGAGAAACCTAACCATAAATATATCCAATAAATCAAAAATCAAGCAACATAGGGGAAGAAAAACATTATTGCATATTTGTAAGATGGTCAAAAAGGAAACTTTTCGACCTTCTTAATTTGATGTTCAGCAGTGGAGTTTTAGTGGGTACATTGAACCCTCAGTGCGTAAAACATATCTCCTTATCAAAAAAAAACTCATATTTCGTATTTTAGTCTTGAAACTCGTGACTTGACCTCTAAAATTTTGAAAAAAAAATTATTATTAGAAAATTATAAGTAATAAAATTTATTACTTAATTTTTGACATTATTTAACATGGTCGGACCAATGGATCAATCACAAAGCTACAGTATTACCAACCCATTGGGTAATGAGCAATGGATTATGGGTAAATTCATTAATCACTGGACAACCTATTGGGTAAAGAGCAAGGAGTAATTTTAACCACAGAATAAAATTTACATAAAAGAAATCAATGAATGTCAAGGATGCAAAAAATAACCTCAAAAAATTGCATAAAAGCGTCGTAAATTTAATTAAAAAAATGTGGAAAAAGACCTGTTACGACACTCCCCTGCCGGCTTGTGTCGCAATTACGGTCTTCGCAAGTTCTATAAGTAATATACTATTACATAATTACAGTCAAACTTCCCTAACTCAAATCTTCAAGGGACTTTAAAAAAAAATTGGGATATAGAAAATTCGAGATATAGAAATTATTTCGCAAACGAATATTTTTACAAACACATTACAAACAAAATTCGAATTATGGAAAAATTCGACTTATAGAAGTTCGAGTTATGGAAGTTCGACTGTATATAGATTTTCGCGCATTTCGTCTTTGCTCTCATTTTACGACTGCATCTGGAAATGTAAATATTTTATGCAAGGGTCTTTGTATCCAAGCTTTGTAGCAGATAAAAAAGAATTTTTGGAAATTTTCATTTTATGTATAGTTTCAGTAGTTTACTATTATTCTTATCTTCATAGATGTGTCACGAATCTTCTGTTTGTCTGCTGTTTGAATATAGCTATCTTGCCAGTACCGAGCTTTCGCTCCTTACTTCGATTTTTTAGGAGATTGGTTATCCTTACTTTTCATCGGGTCTTGCCCCTACTTTACCTGGTATTCCTGGCATGGAGATGGTCTTGTGTTCTGGCGTAGGTACTTGATACCTGAAGTTGGTGTTCAGGTGCTCAAATCTAGTCTTGATGGTCTTAATCCCAAGATAGTTATGTATCTGGTCTTTGGTAATGTATCTTTCAGAATTGGATAATATTCTGATGGACTTGTTTTGTATAATTTGGTTTTTTTTGTATCTAATGGATGTTAATGTCCAAATTGGACTGGCGTAAGTTATATTATAATAGATGACAGCTGTTCGGTGATCGATTTTCTCTATTTAGAGTATTTTGTTTTTGGGCATCGTGAGAAGTCGATTTGCTCTAGGTCTTTCTTGAAGTTAAGTGATTTTTGATTTTGCTTTCACATTTTTTTTTTCTTTTAGTTAATAGTATAGCTTCAGTTTTTCTTTGATTTATCTCCAGGAACCAGTCATCGAAGGACTTGGTTATTTTGCCGAGGTGGCTGTTAAGCACCTTGACTTGTTGCTTGCAGAAGATTACAGTGCTATCAGCAAATGTTGCATTGTATATCGTGTGATTGAGGCTAGTCTGTAGGTCGTTAATATTATACAGCGGCGTAAAATGAACACAAATTTAATGTACGATATAAGTCTCCAGGCATATTGTTTTTCGTGCTTTTTTCGCACAATGTTTCGGTTCTGAATCAGCATAATGAAACTACAAATTGAATATTCTTTTAATTTTATAATAAAATAAAAAAAACTTAGTCGGAAGCATGCCGGCACCAAACGGCGTAAATCGAACCAGCGCAAAACTACGTTTATTAATAAAATATAGGTAAAGTAGTTCTGGGCCTAGGCATGAACCTTGGGGCACTTCGGCGCTGATTGAAGTTTCTCCATTTACCGCTACAACGAATGTCCTGTTCTGTAGTTTTTAATTATCCTCGTTGGATTCATCGGGGAGTCTATAAGGTATAGTGATCACATTTATAAATAGACGCAGAACAAAATTATTAATTTTACAAAGATGTTGTCATTCACTGCGGTTTCAAAATTTTTATTGCCCGAAATTATTTTTGCATGTAATGTGTCCGATTTTTCATGTTTAAAAACTTGCTGTAACTATTGGTCATTCAGGTATAACACTTATTTTCGTGATTTCCTTTAATCCAAATTTTTTTCTTTCTTGTCTTTCAATTGGTAATTGTATATTCTTGTAGGATGGATATAAGAAAAGAGTTAATGATTGATGTGGATGACAAATCGCACGTAATCAGAGAATCCTCTGGATAGTGTCGCGACCTGGCGGGGAAATCTGGAACTAGAACTGTGGTGGTGGGAAGTAAGCTCTCAGACGCACTCTACGAACTACTTCACATAATATGCTCTCGGCCTCATTGTGCTGCGTGTCGTTCGCGCTAGCACAAATGGAACGAGAACGAACAGGAGCAGCAAAACGCGTATACTTTCGAAGGCGTCATGAATGGGCGACGACGCATTTAAATGAGCCCAGGACGTGCTGTTAGGAAATCCATTAGGAAAATGACTCGGCTTCTTTTCCCCTGCGTGCTTTTCCTGGTTTCACAACAGGAATTGTCGGTTGTTGCACGAAATACAAACAAAACATACTTAAATACTTTTTTTTACATAAAATAACTACTAATTTATATACTTACTCACTTAAATGATTGCCAGAAATGATTTACCAAATCATGTTTTTCTTAAATTCAATTTTCCCTACAAAAACCATATTATAGAAAATAACTGTTTGTAACTAAAAAATTAGGGTAGGTACATTACAGAAATTTGGTTTCGGCGGTATTATGTTTTTAAACAAAAAAATCCGCCGGATTATTAATTATAAACATTGTAATTTTGGGTATATTAGGAATAAATTGTAAAATATACTGTTTTAAAGTTTTGAAAATAATTATATCGCATATTGTTATTTAATTAAGTATAAATATTTATTTAGTAATAATATATCAATTTAATTTAATCAATTGTAACAATAATTGCTACGTTAATTATACATAAATTTTCCATAAAAACAGGCAATTAAAAAAAATAAACGCGCGATAAAAAATAAATCAACTTTTTTCCGAGTACCCGATGTAAACGAATAATAATTGTAAAAAATGGAAGATATCAGGATTCATAAAACATTCCTGATTCGAAGAAGAAGACAAGCTCGAAGAGTAGTAATTCATTAAATAATTTCACCTCCACAACAGAAAGCCATTCAAAATTCTCTTTGTGAATTAAAGGCAATAAAATGCGCCTGGAAAATCAAGGTGGAAATATTTGGGGCAATCCTGTTTTCTAGTTGCCCGCTCCCAATCAGGAAAATAATTTACAGCCAAAAAAATCTTCTTAATTCTTTAAATGAAAAATTGAGTAGGTTAAATTATTGGATAATAATTATTTAAATATCTTCAATCCCGAGGATAATAGGAAATTCAAATTTAATTATTTCACGTTAATTTTGGTCTGGAAATAAAAGCGATTTTAATTTAAAATTTTATCGTATAAAATGTGATTAGTTATTAATAATCTGGTGTTTGCTGTGAAATATTAAATATTACAAGTGCTTGTTGGAAGGTGCTGCCATCAGCGGTGGATGTGGCGTTGCCACGAACTAGTCGAGGTAAAGTGGGGGTAGAATCAGTATGTACTGCAAGTTCTGCGTTCTGCTAGCACTGCTAGCTAGCTCCACTCGTCTGCGCGCTCTGATGAAAGTAACTTCGCGTCAGTTGGAACAAAAAATTTACGCGATTTTGCTGCAAATCACGAATTTAACACGAGAAAAGAAATGAACTATCAGTAAGTTTAGTGCGGGTGTTTTATTTAGTTGTATATTTTTTGTTTACCAAAATTTTTGAAGATTATTTTGAGTATATGACAAAAATTTTTCTTCGAAAAATTGAAATTTTGGACTAAATTTGATGAGATAAATTAGTGATATCTTTTTTCATCTCCTCATCAGCTGGCTGTGCAAGTTTAGCAGTATAGTACAGTTCGTTGCAACTGCACATGCGTTCTCCCACTACTTTTGGTGGAAGGGGGTGAACAGCTGAGTTTCGGATACAAACTCACAACACGAGTTTCGTCTTGCAGTCGCGTTGTTATCGTCGTATCGTTGACAACCGATATGATAAAGATACTTGGGTGCTAGAAGCACTTTTAGGACTTATACGCTAGAAGCAAAAACTTTTGGAGAAATTTCGCGAAAATTTTATCGGCTTGAGTGACTGTCGTTTAAAATATTTCGGCGATTTTGGTGGAGTGAGTGAATATAGGAGCCACTTATAAAATTTTTGTTTCGTATTTTTTGGATAATGGTGCCCCAACAGAACATGGACTCGGGAAGATCCGAGAGTCCAACCAGTAGTGGTCAGCCACTTTTTGGTTCTCAACTAGTTGACAAAAATTCTTCAACTCCCTACTCTGATGCCACTCAGGTAGGTTATTGTTGACTATTTTGTCTTTTAGTGACTAATTATAAAAAATAGTGAGTTACGATTACGAAACGTTACGGTTGTGCGAGGCGTGAAGAACACGAGGAAAGCGCTTTTTTCCCCAATGTGCGTCCGGCCGAGAAAAATGATCGGATTTATCCGTGCAGAACAAAATCATCAGCGATCATGTGAACAAACGCGATTTTTATGGTTCAGTGGCAGACACATGGACGCGCTGATGATTTTTCACGGTCAACATCAATTTCCACGAATTTTTTACGGAAACACTTCGGTAATTTTGGGAATTTATGCTCAATATCACTTCGTAAATACTTTGAACTTCAGTGGACTTATCGTTTCTTAAGGTTTATGACCTTCAAGTACTCAATTTTTTTTACAAATAACTTTTATCTTACCACACTTCAGATAACAAAATCATACGGATTTCCTCAAAAACTTAATTTTCCTACAATTTCAATAAAAATAGATCCCAAAATTTTTTTGAAGATGAAAAACCAAAAAAAATGGAAATTTTTATATTTTGGAAATCGAAGTTAAACTTCATGGAAAAATTAGAATTTTCGTTTCCAAAGCTTTTCCGAGTAAAATTTTCGCTTCTAAAGTTAAATCCTCCTGGTTTTCTTATGGGAAAATAAATCTTAGAAATTTTTGAAAACTAAAGTTCTATCACAAAAATTTTCTCAAAAAGTGCAAAATTTTTTTGAAAACTATCACAAAGATTTTCTCAAAAAGTGCAACATTTTTTTGAAAACTATCACAAAAATTTTCTCGAAAAGTGGAAAATTTTTTTTAAAATTTTTGAAAACTAACACAAAAATTTTCTCAAAAAGTGCAACATTTTTTTGAAAATTTTTGATTATGAAATTCAAAAAACTTTAAAATACTCCAATTTTGAGTTCTCAAAAATTTAAGTTTCAAAACTTCATATTTTCAAAATTCTGGTTATAAACGAGAAAATCCTGGGAAAAATTAATTTTTCATTTTTAAATGAAAATTGGAATTTATTGAGCTTGGAGTTAAATGTGACATCCGAAATTTTCTTAAATCTCTAATATTTTTATTTTTCATCAAAATTTTGTTAATGCAACTCTAGTTCAATTATTTTTTGAAAAAATTAACAAATAAGTTATTTTGGGTTTTCATACAAATATTCAAAGATTCGAAATTAAAAAAAAATGTTGGTGCTCAAAATTTAAATAAGTTATTTAAACTAAAGTTTTGATTTAAAAAAGATGTTTCCAAAAATTTCAAATAATTCAACTTTTTGGGTCTAAGTGCTAACTTTTTCAAAATGAATATCGAAAATTAAAATATGTAGTGGTTTTTATGAAAAATCTATTTTAAATAAAAATAAAATACGTTTTGTTTATTTTTCGTGCAAATTTTTGGGATCATTTTTTCAAGGTCATTCAATGAAATTGCTGAGATTTGATTAAAATGTATTTTGCAAAATACGGTTTTATTTTTGCAACATATAAAACTGAGTATAAAACGATAAAAAACAAAAATTTTTAAATTTTGTTTTAAATCCACATATTTGAAAAATAATTTTAAATTAAGTGCAAAAAAACGTTAATAAAACCACAGAAAAATTTTAACATTAAAATAATTCAATCAAATTTTGTAAAATATAAAAATATCTTTAGTGGTAATTTTAAAGGAAATAAAAATAATATAAAAAAATTTCGATTTTTTTTTATTATTTTTTATAGTGTTTTTGATTGAATTCCAAAAAACCCACGCAAATTCTTTAAATTTAAAATCAATTTAAAAGCAGTTAAATAATTGAAAATTGTAGATAAGAGCGGTGATAATGAATGATATCAGTTTAAAAAGACGATAAAAGCGTGTAGTATAAATTTATTTCGAGGAGTATTTTTATGAAGTTAGATTCCTTGTAATAATTTTGTGTCTGGTATAAAGTATAAAGTAAAAAAGAAAAGAATATTACTTCCCTTTTTCTATTTAAATCAGACTTTTATTTTTGAAATAAATCGGATTGAGTCCGCTGTATACTACAGTGCTGTATTTACTTCTTGGAACTTCTGAACTTTTTTATAGTCTTTACTGTTTTCCCCGAGATGTTTTTCTTGAGAATTGCGAAATTGTTTTATTTTCCACATTAGCTTCATACACTACACTCAAAAAAATCCCAAACAAGTTTAATCAAACTAAACAAATAATACAAAACACTTTAATTTAATTATTTATTGTTTACATCCACTTTTCATCACTGTCAATTATATTATGCAAATTATTGTAAAAACAAATTAAATTTAATTTATTAAAATATTTTTATGAAAAAAATCAATAAATATATTAAACAACCCTCTTCCAAAATTTCCGTTCCAAAGGGACTAACCACTTGGGAATAATTAAGATAATAGTCAGGTACTTAATTCTAATAATTACCTTAAATTAATTAAAATTTGCGGTTATATTTTTGATTTTATCGACTTTTATTTGGAGCATATCAAATTTAATCTCTCCCAGCGTGTTTTACATGCCAGATATTTTTAATTGATTTGCAATCTAATAATAAATCAAAAACTTATGTCAACAGTCAACATCCAAACTCGATTTAATTAGGTTTCACGTTACCTGTTTTTTTTTATTAATTTTTAATTAAGCTTTTTTCACCAATTCTCATCAAGTTAATTAATATTTTTAAGAAAAAAATATACGTTAAAATTTTAAAGTTATTTTTATTAAAAATGCATGGATAAATTTTGTTTATTTTGGTATTGCATTAATTAAAAATAAACCAGGTTTATTTTAATTAAATTTAATGGTTTATTGAAATAACCATGTTTTAACGAAATTGGTCGATTTTACCTGTTGAGCTTTTATCTATAATAAAGTTATTTTATATATTTATTCATTTATTGAATTTAAATGTTTAAATGCCTCACAGAGATAGAGAAATTAAATTTAAATTACAAATTGAATTATTAATTATTTAATTATCATAAAACAGTTTATTCCTCGATTTATATACATTTATTCTACGATATACTTATATGGCATACCTTGTTGCCAACTCAATAAAATTAACTTATTTAATAAAAAAAAATTAAATATTGTATTTTTCTTAATTTAAAAAAAATATTGATTTTTATAATGAAGTATAATAAATAAAATATTGAAAAAAAATAATTATAATTATTTTTTTAAATTTTATTTAGGCCTTTATTTTTTTATGATTTTTAAAAATTATTTATGGCTATAAAAAAATAAAATAAAAAATCGAAACCACTTGGCCGGATTTTTTAATTTTTTTTTTAATTTTAATTAAGAAAAATGAGCGGCCCATATTTTTTAATTTTTTTTTATAATTTATTCAAAGCGTGGTTTTTATTAGAAATGGTGTAGGTTTAAATTTAATAGGTGTAGAAAAAAAAAGTCGATGAGAAACTGGAGTCGGGTGCAACATGCATAGTAAAAGCAATGCTATAATTATAAAATACGTGCGCGCTTGGCGACAAGTAGTCTACGGACTTTACAATACGTAATCTCTACCTCGTCAGAATTTCTGAGTCAGAAAGTTGGCATTAATCGTGCCGCTGATAACCGCACATGATAATTACCTCGAGCTCGACGAATGAAAGCCGAAAGCCTTTTATCGTAAACAACGTGAATTACTCTCTAAAATTTTCCACGCTTGAAAAGCTGGAATGTAAAAGTGGCAAGTGGCAAGGTTGAAGGGCTGTGTGCGTAGGGTGTAGCCGACGTCCGGGCCTACAGGTAGAATTTTTTTCAGCTTTTTTCTCGTCCCTGCTCATAAAAATTCCCGTCCGAACGTCAGGCGCGACCCGGCCGGAATTTTAAAAATACGAACAGATGATGCGGCGCGCCGACCGACTTGAAAAAACGAAAAAGACGAACCCACATCCATCGCCCCGAATGTTTATCGGCCATTTAGTTTCAGCTCCACGATAAAAAATACACACAAATATTATGAAATTTACTCCAAGCTTCATTCAAAGGACGAACTCGTGCAACTTTACGTTACGCAAATAACGTGAAATATGATCGATATTATTAAAATCGTTACGAAATTTTCATGCGTAATGTAGAATATCCAATCCGGACTACTCAAGCCGGCTTGAATTCAATCCAAAATCCTCAAGCCACTAAATTTTAGTAACTTCAAAATTATTAATTTCAATTTGGACTACTCAAGTCGGCTTGAATTCTCTTTAAGCCACAAAATTTTAGATGCTGTAACTTCAAAAATCGATATTTTAGGAAAATTAGATTATTATTAAATTCAATCTGAACTCCTTAAACTCAAAATTCAGTACAGTCTCCTTAAGCCATAAAAGTATAGAAGCTGGAACCTTTAAAAATCATATTTCAAAAAAATGAGATTATTATTAAATTCAACAAAATGTTAGAAACTAGCTTGAACTTCAAAAATGTATATTTCAATAAAATGAGTAAATTAATAATAATTTTAATCCGAAACTCTTTAAGTCGGCTCGAATTCAATCCAGCCTTATCAAAAATCCTGACTCCTCAAGCCAGAAAATTTTAGAAGTTTGATTGGACTTCAAAATTCCATAATTCAGGAAAATACGATTATTACGTCAGTCTCTTAAAGCCACAAAGTTATAGAAGCTAGAACTTCTAAAATCCATATTTCAGAAAAATTAGATTATTATTAAATTCAACTTCAAAATGTTAGAAACTAGCCTGAACTTCAAAAATGTATATTTCAATAAAATGAGTTTATTATTAATTTTAATCCGAAACTCCTCAAGGCAGCTCGAATTCAATCCAGTCTTTTAAAGCTACAAGATTTTAGAAGTTGGCTTGGCTGAATTTCAAGAAAATTATTAATTTTGTAATAATTTGCGTTGTTTACATGGTACAAAATACTTATTATTAAAACTTCATTTACAATGAATGTTTTGACGTAGTTTTTCAACGTTTAAAATTTTTTGCATGAAAGAAACGTATGTAATTTTAAACGGTTCAAAATAGAAGCAAAGTATTTATTTTATTATAAATAACAATATTTAAAATTTTAATATTTAAAGCATTTTTATTTAGTTTATAAACAATTTTAATTTTAACATTTGGAACACAAATTATGCAATCGCTTTTATTGGTCGTAAATCATAATAAAATGCAAAATAGGATTTAAAATAGTTGAATAAAATTAACGAAATTTCCATAAATTATAATTTATTAATCAAAAATTCGTGACATTTTCACTATTTTCAGAAAAAACGACCAAAATCAAAGAGTTGATTTCGTTGACCAAGTGACCCAGATATGACAGAAAACCCATACAAGTCCAAATTGAGGATGTTCTTAAATAAAACTGGATACAATCTCTTGTAGAATTATCCCACTTTTTTAGTGATTTGATTTTTATAAAAATTTTAACACTTGCTTATGATCAGTAAATTTTTGTTAGAATATCTCAATGGAAATCTTGAAAAATCGTTGCTTTTATAGATTTTCCCCAGTTTTTTTAGTGATTTGCTCTACAAAATTGTTAATAACTATTTAAGTAATTATTGTAAATTTTGGAACCAAATTGCACATATGTATTTATTATCGAAGGAAATCTTCCTGCGTCCTGCAACAAAATGAGCTGCTCTTATTTTTTAAAATCGAGTATATCAAGTACACGGCCCGGCACCGGAACACTACATAAGCGGGTGTTAAGTTCTAAAATTATTAATAACTTTTTTATTATTATAAATATTTCTACAAAATTTTGTACATTTGCCTAGGATATTACAATTCATAACCACTAAAATTTTTGTCAGAATATTCTAAAGGAAATCTTGAAAAATCGTTGATTTTGTATACATTTTCCCCCCTTTCTTAGCGATTTTCACTATAGAATTGTTAATAACTTTTTAAGTATTGTAAATATTTTCACCAAATTTTGTAGATGTGTTTATTATAGTATTGTCTACTAATTGTTTCATTTTTGCCAGAAAATTTTAATGCGAACATGAAAAACCCGTGATTTTATAAACTATTTTATATTTTAGTGATGAATTTTGAGACTTTTAAGAGTTAAGAAATTCTTAATAACTTTTTTATTGTTATGAACACTTTTATAAAATTTTGTACATTTGCTTATGATACTATAATTGAAGATCAGTAAAATTTTTGTTATTCTTGCGTCCTGCAACAAAATGAGCTGCTCCTATTTTTTTTAAATCGAGTATATCAAGTACACGGCCCGGCACCGGAACACTATTTAAGCGCGGGTTAAGTTCTAAAATTGTTAATATCTTTTTTATTATTATAAATATTTCTACAAAATTTTGTATATTGGCCTAGGATACTACAATTTATAACCACTAAAATTTTTGTTACAATGTCCTAAAGGAAATCTTGAAAAATCGTTGATTTTGTATACATTTTCCCCCTTTTTAGCGTTTTTCACTATAAAATTGTTAATAACTTTTTTATTATTGTAAATATTTTCACCAGATATGACAAAAAATCCATATAAGTCCTGTTTGTCCACCAGACTTGAAAATTATCAGTTTTTCAAGAAATTATTCATCTTTAAATTCTTAAAAAAATGTAATCACTAAGTGGTCTAAATTACAAGATATAATTTATGTAATCAAAAGACATTTTTAGGAATAAAAATTTAGTTGTGATGTGTTCAAGGTTTAAGAGGTTTTAAAATTGAATTTATTCTGGAGTCTAAAAATTGATGTCCAATTCAATGCAGTTTAATGTTTCGTTTTTCTCGGCGTTTAATTTGAATAATTTTCCAATCTTCATGAAAGATATGGCTGGAATAAATTTGGTGGAGTTTAAAATGGAAAAATTATTGGCACAGTTTAAGATTTTATACGCGAAACTTTGTTGGCACAACTCCTGTCACAAGTGGACAATTTAAAGACGAAACATGTGTAAGATGCAGTAATCTTTACACGTTTTATCTCGTTTTATAATATGCATTTAACACTTTCACGAATTTACGAAACAGCGTGTTGTAAAACGCTATTAAATTAATGACTTGTACAAGATTAGAAATTATAAACTTATTTTTATATCATGAATTTAAATATTTCCCCCCTTTTTTTATTGATAATCAAGGTATTTACTAACAAAACTTTGCAATTCTTTTTTACGAGCTGTACTTAAAAAATACAAGGAAAGAACCTTAAGAATTACGGTTCTGTTTTTTTATTGATTTCAAAAGTCGTAAAAGTATAGCCTACAACTATTTAAACATTAAAGTTGGAATAATTAGATGAAAATACGTAAGTATACAACAAATGTTTTAATATTTATTGTGGGAATTAAGGAAGTGCAGAACCTAATGTAGGTTACACAAAATAATCATTTATTCAAATTTGAGTTTAAAATTTACTTTAAAATTTATGTCTAATTATTCTGGATTAGAAATTATACCAAAAACGAGATCAAAAATTTTGATTTACCGTAAACTAAGGTAACTTGGGCTTGATAGTTTGATCTACTGTTATCAGTTAGTATTTTGATACTAACTGAAAGACAAATTTAAAATACTTGACTTGTGTTACCACAGTTTACGGTATCAGCCAAAAACGAACTTAACACTTTCAAAAATTTTTATTCAATCAGTCCTTTTGTATATTAATTTTTATATTTTTGATATTTGATCTTTAACAAAATAAGCCATGATTAAGACTACAAAGATAGTCGAAACGTCGGCAATTATTTTACAATAAAGAATTTTGGAAGTGATAAGTTCGTTTTTGGCAGATACTTTTATTTTACAATAATATTTTACGAACGAGAACTTTTTACATTTTTAGTTTACGGTATTTAAGTTGCAAGCGATTGCGTGTGAAAATATAAATTTAAAACTGGGATTTTACGTTTTTTTTTGGAATGAAGTACTTGGCTATAATAAATTTACGAGGTAATTTCCGTCAATTTCCTTTTAAACCCATAAATACGCACAAATAAATTTGTAGAACCTTCTTAAAATCATGTTTAGATAAAAATTTATTTTCAATTTAGTTTATGCTTCGGTCAAAGTTCCAACTTGAATCCCGCTTCGCAAGCAAGCTAAATTTTAATGCAAACTTTTCAAATAATTTTATATTAAAGCAAAAATCTTATATACACATCGCTTCCTTTATTCTTTTACATTTTCCCAGAAAACTTCTTATCGTACTGAATATAAGTTGAGAAAAAAGCTCAGTAGAAGTAAAATTTATAACTAGGTTTTCAGAAATTTAAGGTAAATTAAAGTGATTGTAATAACGGGTTTTGGTGTGAGTTGCGTTAGGTCGTGGAAAGCGATTTTCCCGTTGCTTGACCTGCGCGCCGCTAGATGGCGTTGGTAGTACAACTCGGTATATAATTCTCGAAAATATTGCTGTTTTCAAACATTAATTAATGTTAAGTTGTGAAATTATTTAAATAATAAAATATTCGTGCATATAAATAATATTTTGATGTAATGGTGTTGAAAAAGCTATTACATAAAGTGAAGGCAATTTTTTGCTACTTAAATTTGTATTAAATTACTTCGCAAATTAAAACGTGCAAGTTCGATTGCACAAGTGATGCGTGACTGTTTTCTAAAAATAATTATTGTAATTCAAGGTGACCGTTGTGTGATAATAATAATCTATACTTATCTGGATAAATCAACATCTGCTGTTTCCTTTTGTTTTTTTTTGTTATTTTATACACAATTTGCGCAATTTAAAATGTGAAGGTTAAGCATTTTTTGGGCTTTTAAGCTTTTTTACGAGTGCAAAGCGTGAAATAATTATGGCACGCATCCGATCTTATTAGTGCGGATCGTAGTGAAGCGAGCTTTTCCCAGATGGCTTATCTTCAAAAAATGGTGTTTTAATGAAAAAATGATGAGCACCTTTAATGACGCGTCCTGCAAACGCCCTAAATTAGCAGACGTGTATAAATGAATATTAATAAAAAGGAGCTACTAAAAAAACGCCAGAAAAAGTAAAGGTTCAGTAGGTTCAGTTAGTTCAAGTTAGTTCACCTGCCATTATTTCAACTAGGCCTTCTGATAATTACAAAAAATCACTATTCTCACGATCTATAATTGAAACTTCTTTTACAACTAATAAAAAAGTATAATTGAAGTGAATTTCTGCTTAATTGAGCTCTGGGTGTTTGTTTTTTTCACTATTTTCTAGCGGCACCTTTGTTAGGTTATATGCCCCATGCGGTTGGGAAAAATTGGTTCTTTACACTTTTGATTACATTTTACTACACGCGACGGACATTAATACTAAATTGAATGACGTGTTGATTGAGTTATTGACTTCAAACCATTAAAAATTTTCTCATACCTAAATTACATATATTTACACCAGAACAATAGAGAAATTCTTATTTCTTGTAATACATAATGTCCTCAACATCAATTCTATACTCCTTTGTACTATTGATTAATTCCTGTAGAAAATCTTCAAGAAAATTAGTTTATGTATGCCATCATAATTCAGGAAAAAATATCGTAATATTTTTTTCCGAATAGTATAAGTCTATCTATGTGGAATGACATATTGTAGTACAGTCAAAGTGAAGTGGAAAGTTCTATATCTACTAGAAATCATCAAAAAATACTAAATATATACATATAAAGTTATTCTACAATTATTAAAATAAAGAAGATAAAATTACCTACAATTGGACCATGGTTATCAAAAAAGGATCAAGCGAAATTTTTAGAAAAATTGTATTATGGCACCAAACGACATACTTGAACTCCAGAATTATTCTGGAGCCACATCCCATTTTTCTAAAAATGTCGCTTGGTCCTTTTGTGATAAGAATACTCCAATTCATGTTCTTATCATTTTTTTTATAGGACATAATGTGATTTCCTTCTAAAAATTGTGTTTTTTACTATTTTCCAAAAACTACTGATTATCATACAAAAAAAACAGGAATTGTAGGTAGTTTTCCCGTCTTTATTTTAATACGAAATCATTTTTTGTGTAAGTAGCTTATTATGCAAGCCAAAAAACTTGTAATTTTTAGTGATTTTTGTTATTTTTGCCGAAAAATATTTTGTTGGATAATTTTAGATTCGTGTTCAGCACCCGAAGTTTCTAATTCAAGCCCTTTTTGAACGCAATTCTACTAGAGTATTGATTGTAGAAATGTTTTAGAGGAGTGTATTATAAATGTCGTAAAGCTAAAATTCTGGTTTAAGTTTGGAAGGTTTGCATGATTGGGCAAGTTTTGAAAGGAGGCTCAATTACACTTAAACGAACTTATATCAGGTTAAATTTGTTGAATAGTTTTTCCGAAATTACTTCGTGTAATATCTAAATTAGCTCACGTGACATGAAAAATTGCTGGTGAATTATTTATCGACGTTATTAACTCGTTTTTCTTCGAAATTTCCTTAAGCCACCTGCTGTATGTTTCACTATTATTTCTAAATAAGGTTTTATTAATAAGTGCGAGTGGGTTAGTAATTATTTAGTTAAGATATGAGCTTCCTGGTTTCAGGTGAAACCTCGAGGAGGCCTTGGTTTTATTAATTAATACCCAAACGCATTTTATTGTAACGCGTTAATTAATTCAATTGGTCTCAAAACAAACATCTCCAAATGCTTCAAGGTTTTTGATGGAATTGGTGAAAAATTCATTGGCGCCATCCGGGATGATAGTAGCCTTCAGTAAGGACGAAATTATTATTCCAGACGTTAGGGTGCGGTGAATACAAAAAAGACTTCCACGAGGATTAAACTGCGCGTGGCTCTATAACATCCTTATCAGTTTTGTTAACTTAGTGCGATGGAAGCCACAACTATAAATTAATATTAGATAAATTTTATCGTCGCGGTTTACCATCAAGTGGACCCACGCACCGAATCTTAAGTGCATCTCGAGGATTAATATTTATGAAGTCTGTTTTATAAATTTCGTGTGGATATTAATGTTCGGTCGTTTATTCTTTAATTAAAAACTAGATAATGCAATCAAATATACAGGTGTAGCATGCAGGCTTTATCGGGAAATCAGGTCATAGCATTACTTTTTTTATTGCTCTCCTCAGTCTCTTCAAACCCGTTTTATTATAGAACCTAGCCATCGTGGAGGTAGTTTTTTTAGCTATTTTTAAAACCACATTTCATAATTCCTATGAACTAAATTTAAATTATTCGATTTTCTAGATTTAGGTTTCAATTTCTATACCCACATCAAATCTAGGTGATGAAAGTCAGGATGAAGATAAAGGATTTTAATTGGTGGTTTTTATGATTAAGGTGTTTAAAATTGTAGTTTGTAGTGAGGTTTTTTTGTGAGTTGTTACGGTCAATAAAACTTGGGCGAGTTAGCTGTGGAGCGAGGAAATTTCCTATGTGTCATAATTGCAAGAACTTTGACTTGAGCAATTATCCCGTTCATGGAAATGTAAGAAAGACCATTTAGATGTTTCGTTCCGAATTGTAAACAGGTCGCGCATCAGAAGAAAGCTAAACGCGGTTGGGTTTAATTATCAGTGGGAAGTGGGAATAATTGCGAGATGGAAAAAGTCACTTAGGTTATAATTTATTTCCATTACATGCGGGAAGGGAAATGAGTGACATTAGGTGGTGGAAAAGTGTAACAAAAATGACTTTCCGTAGAAGGAGAATGGAGGACGGAGGAGAAGATGAAGTGAACTTTTTTCCTTTTGGAACTACTAGTCCGTGAACTGTGTGACCCGTGCGATCCACCTCGTATCTCATCTGTTCGGTCGTGCCGTTGTTTTCTGCTCTCCAACCACAACTTGATTTATTCCGAAACCAGTTCTTACCATTACACACAAATAATAAATATATATGCAACTAGGGTTATTTTATTACATAGATTATTGTGATAGGAATGATAAATAAGCCCGCTTTAAAAGGATGTTGTAGACGTACGACGTACACGGTGCACTATCTTTTTCTTGGGTAGCGTGCAGGTCATAAATTTCATGGCTTTCATAAAAATAATTTTAATTATCATCAAAAGGCGATTAAATTCGATCGGCTTGTAATTTTAGAATGGTAAATGCAAATTGGTAAGCGCGCGCCTCGAGATTAAAGCCGTCGTTTCCTATACAATTACGTTTCGTGCAATTTGCCCTGCGATGAAAAACTAATGATGCGAAACGAGTGTTGCAAGCAAAATAACGTAGATTGGAGTAAAACCGGCCGCCAATATTTCCTAATTAATTTCGATTTAATTTACAGCACCGAACATACCGTTTTTGCTCTCAGGGTTTGTAGCAGGTAGAAAAGAATTATTCGAAACGTTCGCCCTTAAACATTATTTCACCAGTTTAGCATTAATTTGAACTATCTTCCTACGTTCTGCAATAAAATAACCTGCTCTTATTTTTTGAAATCGAGTATATCAAGTACACGGCCCGAATAACTTTTATTGTTATGAATATTTCTATAAAATTTTGTATATTTGCATATTATATTATAATTTTTAAGGGCCGGGAATGCGGATAAATTTTAATTCATGAAGTGTTTTGATAGAAAAATTTTGACATATGAAAATTTTATTATTAACCCTGTTTGTAGATATTAGGTGGGTATCAAATCATATAATTTTCAGAAAAACTAAAAAAAAAACTGAAATTCAAACCCCTGTAACTTTCAAACCATAAAAGATAGACGCCTACTTTTTTGGTTTTTTCGTGATAAAATTTGCTCTACTTGCTAACCTTGACGTTTGGTGAACCACGAACGGGACTACCTGTATATCAAATCGCTAAAAAATTCTACAAAATCGTTGATTTTTCAAGATTTCTATTGGGTTATTCTAATAAAAATCTTACTGATCTTCAATTGTAGTATCATAAGCAAATGTACAAAATTTTATAAAAGTGTTCATAACAATAAAAAAGGTATTAAGAATTTCTTAACTCTTAAAAGTCTCAAAATTCATGACTAAAATATAAAATAGTTTATAAAATCACGGGTTTTTCATGTTTGCATTAAAATTTTCTGACAAAAATGAAACAATTAATAGACAATACTATAATAAACACATCTACAAAATTTGGTGAAAATATTTACAATATTTAAAAAGTTATTAACAATTCTATAGTGAAAATCGCTAAGAAAGGGGGAAAATGTATACAAAATCAACGATTTTTCAAGATTTCCTTTAGAATATTCTGACAAAAATTTTAGTGGTTATGAATTGTAATATCCTAGGCAAATGTACAAAATTTTGTAGAAATATTTATAATAATAAAAAAGTTATTAATAATTTTAGAACTTAACACCCGCTTATGTAGTGTTCCGGTGCCGGGCCGTGTACTTGATATACTCGATTTTAAAAAATAAGAGCAGCTTATTTTGTTGCAGGACGCAGGAAGATTTTCTTCGATAATAAATACATATGTGCAATTTGGTAACAAAAATTACAATAATTACTTAAATAGTTATTAACAATTTTGTAGAGCAAATCACAAAAAATTTTATTATAATCAAATCACTAAAAAAAGTGGGATAAATCTAGAAATATAACGATTTTACAAGATTTCCATTGGGATATTTTAACGAAAGTTTTTATATGTTTTTACATACAAAATGATCAAAATAGAAAAGTGAAATTCATGTAATACTGTTTTATTTAGATGTTAATTTACAAATATCTTTAAAAAAAATTTTTATTTTTTTTTTATTTTTCCGATTTTTTTTTGAAAATGAATGAATCTATAAACACAGCAAATAATAAAATTTTTGTACGTCAAAATTTTCTTATCAAAACACTTCATAAACTAATCAAAATTCCCTATCCTTAACTACTAAAATTTTTGTTAGAATATTCTAAAGAAAAATCGTTGATTTTCTAAATATTTTCCCCATTTTTGGTGTAAAATTGGTAATAACTTTTAAATTATTGTAAATATTTTTTCCAAATTTTGCACATGTATTTATTATAGTATTGTTTGTTAATTGTAATATTTTCGCCAGAAAATTTCAATACAAACATGTAAAATCCGTGAATTTATAAACTATTTCGTATTTTAGTCATGAATTTTGAGATATGAATTATAAAATTGTTAATAACTTTTTTATTTTTATAAATATTTTCATAAAATTTTGTACAGTTGCTTACGGTACTACAATCTATCATCAGTAAAATTTGCGTTAGAATATCCCAATGGAAATCCTGTAAAATCGTTATATTTGTAGATTTATCCCACTTTTTTTAGTGATTTGTTTTTATAAAATTTTGAAGGCTTGCTTATAGTACCACAATTTATGATCAATAAATTTTTGTGAGAATATGCATTTCAATGGAAATCTTGAAAAATCGTTGCTTTTATTGATTTTCCCCCGTTTTTAGCGATTTGCTCTACTCTTAATATTTCTACAAAATTTTGTACATTTGCCTAGGAGATTACAATTATATAGTATTGTTTGTTAATTGTAATATTTTCGCCAGAAAATTTCAATACAAACATGTAAAATCCGTGATTTTATAAACTATTTCGTATTTTATACCCAGATTCTGGTCAAATCATTTAAGTTTAAAGGCCTTTAAATTTAAATTTGTTATATGGGTTGTAATGGACAATTTCCATGGTTACCTTATTTGTTTCTATTTAAAGGCCTTTAATTTTGACCAGAATCTGCCTATGAGTCATGAATTTTAAGATTTGAATTATAAAATATGTTAATAACTTTTTTATTTTTATAAACATTTTCATAAAATTTTGCACAGTTGCTTAAGGTACTACAATCTGTGATCAGTAAATTTTTAGTTAGAGTATCCCATGGAAATCTGGTAAAATCGTTATATTTGTAGATTTATCCCCGTTTTTTAGTCATTTGAATTTTATAAAAATTTTAACAATTGTTTATAGTACCACAATTTATGATTAGTAAATTGTTGTTAGAATATCTCAATGAAAATCTTGAAAAATCGTTGCTTTTATAGATTTTCCCTAGTTTTTTTAGTGATTTGGTCTACAAAATTGTTAATAACTATTTAAGTAATTATTGTAATTTTTGGAACCAAATTGCACATATGTATTTATTATCGAAGAAAATCTTCCTGCGTCCTGCAACAAAATGAGCTGCTCTTATTTATAAAATCGAGTATATCAAGTACACGGCCCGGCACCGGAACACTACATAAGCGGGTGTTAAGTTCTAAAATTATTAATAACTTTTTTATTATTATTAATATTTCAACAAAATTTTGTACATTTGCCTAGGATATTACAATTCATAACCACTAAAATTTTTGTCAGAATATTCTAAAGGAAATCTTGAAAAATCGTTGATTTTGTATACATTTCCCCCCTTTCTTAGCGATTTTCACTATAGAATTGTTAATAACTTTTTAAGTATTGTAAATATTTTCACCAAATTTTGTAGATGTGTTTATTATAGTATTGTCTATTAATTGTTTCATTTTTGCCAGAAAATTTTAATGCAAACATGAAAAACCCGTGATTTTATAAACTATTTTATATTTTAGTCATGAATTTTGAGACTTTTAAGAGTTAAGAAATTCTTAATAACTTTTTTATTGTTATGAACACTTTTATAAAATTTTGTACATTTGCTTATGGTACTAGAATTGAAGATCAGTAAAATTTTTGTTAGAATAACCCAATAGAAATCTTGAAAAATCAACGATTTTGTAGAATTTTTTAGCGATTTGATATACAGGGAGTCCCGTTCGTGGTTCACCAAACGTCAAGGTTAAAAAGTAAAGCAAATTTTATCAAGAAAAAACCAAAAAAGTAGGGGTCTATCTTTTATGGTTTGAAAGTTACAGGGGTTTGAATTTGGCATGCCAGAAATCAGTAAATTAAAAACTTAGTAAATAGATTTTTTTTAAATATAATTTTAAAGCTGAAAGTATCCTATTTCCATTGGTAACAATGATAAAACACAATTCGTTTATCAAGTATTAAAAAAGTATCGAAAAGAAAAAAAATCCATAATAAATTGTTTTTTTAGCAGTTTTTGAAGATTTTCTCCAAGATATGACCTATTAAGGGCGTGTTTTTTTTTAATTTTCTAAAAATTCGTTAAATTCTCTAGAAATTATGAAAAATTTTGAAACCCTAACACTTTTTATGCACTCACTAGATCCTTCTAAACTTTACTCCTATGAGAATTGATTCTAAGCATAGTTAGTTACAATTGAGATGCGCCTTCATTTTTGGTATTATTTAATAATACAACTGCATCAAAAGCCATCAAAATTTAAAAGCAAGTATCGATCATTTACTGATTTCTGGCAAAAACGGGCGATGCCAAAGTAACTTTCAAACCATAAAAGATAACCCTTTTTTTGGTTTTTTCTTGATAAAATTTACTTAACTTTCTAACCTTGACGTTTGGTGAACCACGAACGGGACACCCTGTATAACATTGTTAATAACTATTTTAAAAGCGAACGGTACACAACGTAGAAGCTTTATCATTCCCACCCTGGATGCGATTAATAGCGATTGTAGAACAAACCAGTTCAATAACTCCGGATTTTTCCAAACAACTTTTATTAATTTCAAATCAATTTTTAGATAAACCTAAAAATTGTCAACAATATGTCAAGTAACCTTATCGTATACCGTAATGACGCATTTTTTGTACAATAATCTCTGCAATAATAAATCCAATTAGATCTAAAAAACAAATTAAATTACTTTTATACATGTTTTGTATACACGTCTGACATTAAAATGCAATCAGTCTGCGAAATGCATGTCTTGCTTCTAAATTGCAATTTCATTACGTCATAAAAAAGAAGATATTTAACTTTAAAGCACTGAACTCACATGCACTACAAACCACGTTTATTAAATTCTGTAATAGCAAGGTTTTTGCTATTTTTAAACACTAATTATCTTATATCATGTTGCTAAACACTTTAATTCACAATAATCACTTTAATTAATTTAATCAAGGAACGACAAAAAATCTTTTATTTTCTGCTCCACAAACTTCACTTTCCATTTTATCTCCTACTAAACACTTTTATCCTAATCCCCATGCATTCACGTAAATATTTACTTTACTAAGCAAATGTTATTCAAATGTGTATTATCTACCAACTATCATTAGGGAAGGAATAATAACTTTTTAAATCTTAAAACTATTTTACAATACATCACTCGAAACTCTATTATATTTTAATATTTGATGATATAACTTAAGGTATTGTATCAACAATCATTTTAATAAACAATCACTCATCCGACTTTCACAAATTGGATTATCTCGTTTTAAATTAAATCTTCATTGTTAGAGTTTCACGAGGATTTTCCTTTGTGATGGAATTGATTTCTTATGATTAAACTGGATATTTGTGCTCGTGTTTCCAATTTTACAGGTTTATATTTACGTGCAGCTGCCAAGTGCCAATTCTAAGATGTAATATTACCACTCGTGACCTTCTTAACGATTCCAAATCGTCCGTGAATACTACGAATTTTAATATCGTCTTCGATTTCATCTCAACTCCAATCACTAAAAACCAGATGGCAGAGGAGTTTACTAAAATTCAAATACATTTGGGTGGCACGAAACTTGCTCCTCAAAACTTTCCATCATTAATTCAATACAAATTTCGTAATGTTGATTAGTTCAAAGTTCCACTGGTTTCTTGTGTGGTAAAGTTGCCGTACTCTAAATACTGCAATGTTTGGAGCTAGTAAAAATTTGGTTTAAAAAGTTGGAGGAGGGGGTATAAAGTAGGGTGTTAGTTAATCCTCGCGTATAGTTTGATAAATACGTAAGATAAAGTTATTGGTGATTTTAATTTGGGTTTTAGTGTGGCATTAATTTTTGTGGTGGTAGAAATTGGGTAGAGTACAGCCATTTAAAAAGGCCTTATCTGCGTTAGGTTAAAGTATGAAGGGCCTAATTCGGAAAGTGCGTGCTTAAAGTGAAAATCGATAGGCAATTTAGTGTTGCAGATTAGGGGCGAAAGGGTACGGACCTAATCGTTTCTTGAGGCCTCTCCGGCTGTGCGCAGTTTTAATTACGCTAACGACTGGACTAACGGCTTCCGTTAATCCGATTATATTGCGACGACCACATTATCATTCTGATCGCGGCCTGTCCTCCACGTTATCAGAACTATGTCGGTGGTGCTCCATTGCAGGACCCCATAAATCCACACGTGCATGTACTCTGGCATTGCGTCATTGTAGGATCCATCCATCTTCTTTAAACAGTACACACTAGGATAGTTCAGACACGCACGGTGTTTCATGGAGCAAAACTGTAAGCACGGTTTAGCTTTAATGCGGACCAAGGCGTTAATTTAAAGGATTGCAGGATTTCTAAATGCAACCGAACCAAATAAATAACCAAACCGGAAAACTTCAATGTGATTAGGTCGAATAGATTTTATGGGTATCAAAGCAATTATCCCTTATCCTTCCGCAACGTTGTACTATTCCTCATCAAGGCCTACACCCATGAATAATTCGCAACGACTGACTGTAAACTAATTACAGTATTATGCTGGCTATTGGCCTTCATTTCACCATTGCCCATACTAGTTATCTTTAATGAAAATTTCGATGAATTTACAATTAGTTCACGCACTGACGCCATTAATTATTTTGAAGGTTTCCTGATTACGCATAACAATTGACCGCCTGATTGGCACGTTAATAACCAAACCCAAATTAAAGTAAGCGAGAAAATTAAACCATGCAACATTTATTAATTTTCCTGCTCGCTCGATTGATGATCGCTAAAAACCTCCGCTTTATAAACCATTTTTTATACTAACTTTACACACCCATTTAAACCCACAATTTTGATTTATCCGCAAGTTAAAATATACTAAGTAAATTATCTCGTACCACGATTTTAAAACAAAAACTTGTTTTTTACTGCATTTTTACCGCTTGCGCTGCAGTGAGCTTTTTCTTATAACACAATTTTAATAATCCCTGCAAAACTAACCAGTTTTTATTTTGATAACTAAATGATTACTCAACAAAATCACGCGTTTTTTATTTAAAAATATTATATAATAAACTCGACTTTTTAAATATAAAATTATTTTTTATAAACGCGAGCTTTTTAAAATAAAACAATTTCCAAAATAAATCCAAACTTCACTACGATTAATTTTGGAAGTGGAATAAATTTAAAACAAAACTAGCCGGTTTTTGCTGCTCAGTATTTTTTAATAAATCCAGGGAAGAGTTTTAAAATGATTCCAGCTCGCGTTTTTACGCGCTCCAAAGTGAGCTTTTTGTTATAACACGAGTACAAATAACATCACAAGGCTTATTACAGATTTTTTGGAAAGCTGGATAAATTTTAAACAAATGCATACAGTTTTTATTACAACCCAATTGTTATTTAAGCCACCCGAATTTTTTAAATCGAAAATTTGCGATTTTACGCCGAGTTTTAGGGAGCTTTTTGCAATAACACGAGTTTAAAAAAAGGCACAACATTGAAAATTGATTTTTTTGAAAGCCACTTGATTTTTAATTTTTATTTTAACCACTATGAATTTATAAAATAAAAATTTACGTTTTTAAGCCAATAAAAATAATATGGGTAATAATAATAATAAAATTGTTGTGTTCATATTTAGTTCAAAATTAGAGGAAATAAAATTGTAAACTTTATGAAATTTGTTAATAAGTATAGTCTGACGTCCTGCAACAAAATGAGGTGCTCTTATTTTTTTAAATCGAGTATATCAAGTACACGGCCCGGCACCGGAACACTTAGCTATGTAAGCGTGTGTTAAGTTCTAAAATTGTTAATAACTTTTTTATTATCTTAAATATTTCTACAAAATTTTGTACATTTGTCTACGGTATTACAATTTATAACTACTAAAATTTTTCTTAGAATATTCTAAAGGAAATCTTGAAATATCGATGATTGTGTATATGTTTTTAGCGATTTGAGCTATAAAGTTGTGATTTTACGAGTTTTTTTTGCAATAACTGGAGTTTAAAAAAAGATACTAAATTGAAAATTCATGTTTTGTAAGCCAATTATTTCTTAAATACAGCCAAAATATTTTTTATTGCGCACCAATTTTTATTTTAACCACTATAAATTTACGTTTCTAAGCCAATTTTTGGTGTAATATAAATTTAAAAATAATATGGGTAGTATAAAATTGTTGTATTTGTATCTCAGCCAAAATTAGAGGAAATTAAATTGTAAACTTTAGGAAATTTGTTGATAAGTATAGTGTAACGTCCTGCAACAAAATGAGGTGCTTTATTTTTTAAAATCGAGTATATCAAGTACACGGCCCGGCACCGGAACACTTAGCTATTTAAGCGCGTGTTAAGTTCTAAAATTGTTAATAACTCTTTTATTATCTTAAATATTTCTACAAAATTTTGTACATTTGTCTACGGTATTACAATTTATAACTACTAAAATTTTTGTTAGAATATTCTAAAGGAAATCTTGAAATATCGATGATTTTGTATATGTTTTACTCATTTTTAGCGATTTGAGCTATAAAGTTGTGATTTTATGAGTTTTTTTTGCAATAACTGGAGTTTAAAAAAAGATACTAAATTGAAAATTCATGTTTTGTAAGCCAATTATTTCTTAAATACAGCCAAAATATTTTTTATTGCGCACCACTATAAATTTACGTTTCTAAGCCAATTTTTGGTGTAATATAAATTTAAAAATAATATGGGTAGTATAAAATTGTTGTATTTGTATCTCAGCCAAATTTAGAGGAAATTAAATTGTAAACTTTAGAAAATTTATTTGTTAATGACGTAGTTTTTGAAAGATCCGGTACGTGTGCAATGAAAACTACTTAAATATTCTAATAATTTAGTAATTCTTAATAATAAGCTACCCTTGAAACGTTTACGATTTTAAATTTAACGTAGTTGGTAGTGAATTTCCTTGAAAAATTGTTAAGTATTACTAATTTATTCACTTTTTATTGCAGCGTATTTTATAATTAAAGCCGTAATTTTTGTGGTGATATAAAAAATGATACATTAAGTATAAATTTTATTAAGGCAATAAAATCTTTTATAAACATAGGTATAAATAGCGGAGTTGCAAACTAACAGATGCTTTCGTTTACAATTTCATTTTAATATAATGTAAACTTTTCGTAACGATTTTTTTTTTAAATAAACTACGAATGCAAGGTGTGCATTAAAAATGGCATGATTTAACTTTACGTAATATCTTTAATTACGGACTAGTTTTTATCGATTTTAATAATTATTGTGGGGGTTTTAATATTTAAAATTTCCGAGACTCGACAGACAGCTAAATCGATTTTAAACTCATTTTTTATTTAGTTAAAGAAATATCTCGTGAAATATTTAACATCGTGTCTAGCCTGCGGTTACCTTTTCAACTCACCAGTGCATGACAGTTGGGTAAAATTCGAATTTAGTGTTTTCAGTGTTAGGTAAACCATGAAACACTTAAATATGCATTATTTGGATTTTAAATAAGCGCTTCTGTCCAACTCCGAATATTAAGTGCTTCCTTGGTTAAGGTGATATTTTACATGTTCTAAGGTCAGGATACTGGCTTTAAAAACATATTAACCTTGGTTCCATGTCCGTCTTTCTTAATACGGACGAAATTTTTGCCTACATATCCGGTGTAATAATAACTATTTTTAGCTTCAATAGCATCCATGGGGGCATATTCTTGAACGACTTCATCGTATACGACTTTCATCATTCTATCCTTGTCATTCAAATGCAAAAATAAGAGTCTGTCCTTGTCATGTCGTATCGGACGATTCAAGAATAACTCCCCTGAATTTATTTTTAGAATCACCGATTGAAATTTTTTTCTAAATAGTAGTAACTGTGATGGTAGTGTTTAATTTGTGTGGTTAGTTTGTCGGTTTCGAGCTGGTGAATTTGGTTGGTTGAGCATAATTAAAAAAGTATGTTTAATTAATTTTAGCTTGTAGTGGAGTAAATTCTTCTTGTCAAGTTGGTCTTGAGTAAAATTGTACTTGTAACGCGCGCTAAGTAATTACAAATCAACAAAACATCACGTGCACGGTCTCTGCATGTTAAAACATTTCTTTCGTGAGTTGCTTCTCATTACAAAAGCTCTGCAACGAAGCAGGCACATCATTTATCAATCGCAAGGACAATCAGACAATACAATCCAAATAAGGCTCGTGTCCTTTCGCGGTGTTTTTTTAAGGTGTGTAATGTGTTTGTCAGTACGTGAGCTTGCGCGCAGGACCGGAAATGTTAAATAAAAAAACGCTGTCCTCACGTTCTCTTCGCGTCAAGGATTCGACGTGATATATTTACACATAAAAAATAACGGAGTTATTAAAAGTTAAATAAATAAAGCACGCAATTAAACCCAATTCCAAGTAGTACTTTAGAGTTTATGGCGTTTTAGTCAAAAGGTCTTAATTGTTAAAATTTCCATGACGATTTTATGTCCGTTTCATACGCTTAGATCAGATTCCATTACTTCATTTTTTTATCGTCAAACATTAAATTCCCTAGAGCAAGCACAACTTCTAGTCAGTTTGATAGTGGGCTGACCATGAAAACGGGTATAAAATTTAATGGCTGACATTATACGATAAAGCCCAGCCATTAAAGGATGCATACGTAAACGGACAAACTATCAATTGTTATCATTTCGTATTAAAAACCCGAGCTACCTTCAAATTTATTTGCAGGAATTAAGTAGTCTAATCCTAATCTACAGCAAAAGTGGTTAAACAAAACGTCTCGTCGTCTAGAACGTCGTGTTGTGCGTAAACCCATTTCAAAGCCTTGATTTCAAAGTTAATTGGTTTACTCGATGAAACTTGTAACTGGCAGTTGATTTATGAAAGCCCAGCGCGCATAAATCACGTAATTTATTTAAATTTCAATCGTTTCCACATGTTATTGTAATGTGGAAATGAAATGCAATTAACATTTGTGTAGCTAAATCGCACCCGTGTCATAAAAACGCTTTAACATTTCATCGATTATTATTGCATCAGTTATCCCAAGCCTTACTTAAAAGCTCTCAACCGCAACAACAATCTTTTTATACAGTTTCTTCCCTGCTGAGATTCGCGGCGATCCTTCCAAGGCTTCCTCTTCATAACCCACATAGACCCTAGGCGATAGCCTTGCTTTGAAGGCTTTCAACCATAATCTACACCACAAGCCAGTTTTTCAAACCCCCATCCACATAGGTCATATCACTCCTCAAAGATCACCCTCACTTAGAAATAGTACGCATAGATAAACCAAATATCATCAAATCATTAAAACTGTTGATCCACATATCGTGCATTTTAGAGCAACAGCTTTTATTGATCAAGATGCCTCATGAAACACAAATTGCCCAATTATACGAAATTTTCAAATGGAACACCTTGTATATTTTAAAAACCGAAGGCCTTTTTTGAAATAATGTTTGTTAGGTAGCATCTTACTGATTTATGAGATTAATATCCAAATGGAGAAACGGTGAAAAATCTTGCATTATAATAGCTGTTAAAAAATCCATTTTGCCAAATGAACGTCTGATATTATTGAGAATAATCGGTTTTCCATGTCATCAGATGCTATGGGTTAATCTGATATACTAAATATTTTACATGTCCCCGAAGAAAAACTCGCTGGTCGACTAATTTCCAAGCTCATTTCTACCAATCCAGTGTCCAGGTAGCCAATAATTTAAATATTGTTTAATATCTCTCCAGTTAAGAGGGTTCCATAAAAAAGGCATGTTGACAGGTCCATAATTAAAAATTAGTTTATAAAATTTACCTCCGCGATCATCATGTTTAGATAACAATATCGATATAAACTGTTGATCCATCGTGTGTTATAGAGCAACAGATTTTATTGATTAGTAGTACTAGTATTTTTTTAAAAGAAAGTTCATTGCTTCTTTAATGTACTTGTCGTACTTTTAATATTTTTTGGGTAAAAATGTCGGGTGGGTAGTTTAAGAATGAGATAAACATGGAAGTCTTGGTTTTTGCTGTGTGCGAACTTGTTTTAAAGTGTCCCTGGAGAGGAAGTGGAGAACAGCTGAGCGTCGTATTCGCGTCACGTGTCGGAACACCACGTTCTGTATTCATCTCACGTGTGTTGCACTGCGTTCTGCATGTTTCCGCGATGTTGTGTCGCTAAGCAGAAAGGTCATTCCTTGTATTCTGTAAGCGACACGTTCAACTCTAACCATCTTTTAATTTAAGTTAAATCTTTGAACCGTGAAGCTCGTTGATATTTTACCGCAACTCTAGTAGAATACGTGGTTTTAATTTTGTGATTTCTTGTTTCAGACTAAGAAGAATAATCCAAATCATATCAAGAGGCCTATGAATGCGTTTATGGTATGGTCGCAGATTGAGCGTAGGAAGATTTGTGAGACACAACCAGATATGCATAACGCGGAGATATCGAAGCGTCTGGGTCGTAGATGGAAGCTGTTGAATGAGGAAGAGCGTCAACCATTTATAGAAGAAGCTGAGAGGTTAAGGCAGTTACACCAAAAAGAATACCCGGACTATAAATACCGTCCAAGGAAGAAGACGACTAAGCCAGCGCCGAAAACAGTGCCCAGCGGTAAAAAATCGAAGAAGACCATTGGAAAGTTACATAAAAATGATAGTAATAATAATAGTTCTTCTACGAAAGATAAGTTATTTGCAACGGCGTCAAAGCGTACCACAATGCCAGATGTAACGTCCAAATTGAAGATTCGATTAACCAAGGCGCCAATCACGACGACTACGACGACACCGTTGCCATCAGCAAATTTCCTGACGACACTTGCTAAAGTACCATCGAGTCCATCTTGCGACACCCCGGACTCGCCGGAAAGCGCCTCTTTTTATGATGATTACGTATTGATGGATACGAGCGACTCGAACCGAGTAACGTTTCAGAATTACGTGAAAGAAGAGCCTGAAGATAGGCTGGATGCGACGCTCGATGACTTAGACACGCTCACAGATCTCATACAGGTGGATAGTTGCTTTAACTTTGAAGCCTTGGCGGAAATAGATACCACCTTTGATGGTGATTCCGACACCTCCTCCCATCTGAACTTCTCGTGCACGCCTGACGTCACGGATATATTATCAGGCAATTGGAGCGAGCAACCGCTGTTTATATACTGAGACTTAAAGACTGTTCTAGTTTGCATAACCGTTTTTTAAGTGTGTTTCCGAAAGACAGAAGCACACCCAATCATCTTAATAAACATCGCCGCGCCGCACCGAGTGCAGTCCAGTGCAGCCATGACTGTATCGGCTCAAATTTGTTTTTGGCATGGCTGTACCCGCGTCATTACCCCATTATGATCTCATTTTGTGTTTTGTATTTATCATTGTAGCGCGTTGCTCTAAGTTCACTTTCTCACGTAATATATTTAAAAAGTGTTAAACAGGCACGAACGGAGTCCTCAGTGTGTCTGCCTTAAGGCGACGTCTTTCCAATTGTTAATTTTTCTTAAGAAAGTCGGCCTGAAGGCGTTCAAACTGGACGCGTCCCGTGCGATATGTATTCCCGGATTCAACCAGTTGTTAGTGCCTAGCTCAGTTCGATATGTCGACCCGGGTTGTGTAGAAAACGCCGGGCCTTAGTTTCGACACATCTGACCTTGCCGCAACGGCGGGACACAAAATCAGGCTGTGATTCATCTTTTCGATGACCAATATTTTAGTTGTCAAAAAGTCCGTCTTTTCTGCTTTCGCATATATTTATTAAGTCAAAAAGATATTGCTTAGTTATCTTTATTTTCAAGTCCGGGCTCCGTAATGGGATTAAGTACGACCCAATCGGTCGCAGCGAAATGTGTCGCGTGTAATCCCACCTTTACTGCCACAAATCATGTCAACGCGGACGCACCCTTATAATTTTCGTCGCAGTTATTTAAAAATAAATTTACCGATGAAATTAATCACATTAATCATTACTTTATCCTTATTTTTATATAATATAAATCTTCCGTTCGTCCAGAAGTACTTAATATACGAATCGATTTCTAAGTCTGTACAGCTATCTATTGTGAGCACTGTGGATTATTAGAGGTAGGGCGTCGATATTAAGCGTAAGCTGCGTAAGCATCTTGTAGGCTAGCGTTGTTTGTGCTGCCAAGTCGGGCATTTTTTTTGTTAATTATTTTGTAAGGCGGGCCTTCGTCATTTTCACAACATCCTTTAGTAGACGAGCGCCCGCAAAATAATTTTGTTATGCACATACTATATTATTTATATTCTATTCATATGCGTTAACATATTTAAGTAAAAAATAAATTGATATATTAATATATATAATTATTATACGCTTAATAAAATTTTGTTCTATGTATTATTGAAGTCAATGCACAAACTTAAAAAAATACATAGTGTATAACAATTTTTTGAAATTTACAACTAGAGTAGCAAGCAACATCGATATTCTTATAAATAACATTATTAAGAAATAAACAAAAAAATTAAAATATAAGGCGCGTTCAGTGCCCTACGTGTGCTTTCAATGTACTAGATTATAACTTTATTATGATAATATTAAAGTTAGATCGGACTGTCCGTATATTTAAGAGTTTTCGAATTTTAAAATTTTATGAGGCCTGGTACAGTATGAAAATAATAGTAGAGTAACATATTCGGTGTATTTTTGTACCCAATGTTTGTTTTCCCGACTGGTGGAGCGCAGAGCAAACCGTCTCGGAGCATGTTGCTGACTGACTTAGAAGTAGGTTTTTCGTTAGTAATTATTCCTGAGCCCCACTGTGCTCGAGATCGATTTGATAATAAACTTTCCATTTAATTTCCTTTTGGCTTTTTTCATCATTGTTTTTATATGTACAACATGGCGCCGAATGGGATGCTCTGCGCCACAGTCTAGTGGATTGTATATATTTGTATAAATTTGCTCATGTAAAGATTGTTTTTGTTAAATTGTAATGTTTATGCAATCAGTTTTTCATTATTGCAATAATTATTGAGGAGAACATGAAAGAAAGTTGGTCTATTATAAGTTTGCGGGGCCGGGCACCGCACTTGTGATTTCGCGGTCCTTCGGCCCGGCCCCGCACTTCTTTCCCGCCGGCCCCGCATCAGAGACTTCTGCCCTTCTCGCATTGTTGACTTTTATTCTGGCGAACGATTTTAAGAAATAACAAAGTTAGCAATATTTTTGCATATAACCTTGATGTATCATAAAACCCTGCATTTGTAAATCCTTTGTATATTATTCATAAACTATATATATTACAGTTATTAATTATAGTGTGTAAATTTTGTATTGTAGTTGCTGTTTATAAATATATTATTATATGGCCAATAATAAACAGATTTTTTTAAAATTACTCAACTCTTTTACTCACCTCCCATTTATTCCCAACTATGACGTCACAACACTAACTGCAATAACCTCAAATCTCTAGATCCTTGCAGGAAGCAAGAGATTTGCTCAGAATTCAGATTCAATAGATTACAAATATATATCAAAAATCAGTTTGATGACAAATGAAATTAGCAATAATAAATCTTTTCCAAACAATATAAACCTTTTTTCTAAGTTGAACTTTCGTAAACAAGCTGAAGCAATCGTCTTTGGATATTCCCGTCCAATTTTGGTAAGTATCAGAAAACAGTAAGTATAAGTACATTACTATATTTTTAGAATAATTCTTTTTCTATTGAGTGTCCTTTTATTATTCAAATATTTGAGGTATCTGACCAATCGTTTTTTAAATACCGTAATTTCACATCACTATAACTTACCTTCCATTTTATTCCCAATTATGACAACACCAACTAAAGCTTCTTACTAAAATAACCTATAAAGAATATTTATTAGATTTAAAAAGTCCAGCTCCTTACAGGAAGCAAGAAATTTCCTAAGAACATCACAAACAGGGGCGGATCTAGAAAAAAAAATTGGGGGAGGGGGTATTTTTTTCCAGAAGATGCCCCCAGGTCGAATGCGCCCAAGGCAAAATGTTTAGATTTTTCAAAAATTTTCAAGGTCAATGTTTCTTATGGCGAGTTGAAAATATGTATTTAACTTTAAATTGTTTCTGTGGGTTTTGAAATCAAAATTAAACTTTAAACTTAAATTTAAAAAAAAAATCACAAAAATAAAACATTTATTCAATAAAATTCAAAACAACAAATATACCTAATAAATAATACACAAGTATATTATTATATAAATAATAAAATACATATTGAAAACAAAACACAAAACGATAGGCTGGTAATATTTTAGATTTTTTCACATTTATAATAAAAACTCATGTTTTCTATTTTTTATGAAACTAAATTTGTAGATAATTTCATCAACATCAATTGCAACATCCTTATGAATATGCATTATTGCTAAACTCATAAGAAAGTCTTCTTTATTGCACATATTAAAAACAGAGTCAGGTACATTTTCTTTATTTTTCCAAAATTGACTTCTACTTCTGATGTTAGTAGTTTTTGCACAATAGTAATATTATCTTCTTCTTGAGAAAATTTAATGTAGCTGACAATACTACAAATGTCATTTTTAAGCTCAATATCACTTGTATCTTTAATTTTGTTAGGTAATATGGCATTTAACAAATAGATGTTCAATGTTTCATTATTAAATCTACTGATAAGATCATTTAAAATATTATAACAAAGGGGAATAAAAACTGACATTTTAAAATAGTCTTCTACTGACAATGAGTCGGTTTGTAAATTATCTCGATGAATTTGTTTTCCACTTACTCGAGGTATTTTAATGTCCAAGTTTAAAGTTTGCAACATCTGCATTTTCACGTTTTTTTCTGAATTGCTGAAATCGTACCCTTAACTGCAATTTGAGCTGAGGCATTATCTAAGTTTTTATATTGCAGGTTGCAGTGCTTTACTTAGGGTAATTGTCATTCCCAAAATTTCAGAAAGACAGAAGAGCGAAAATACAAATTTTGATGAGGTTAATGTATGGATAAAACACTGAGCTTTAGATGATGATACGCTTTCTTGCCATAAACTTATCGGTTCTTATCGATTCAAGTAAAAAATATTGATAAATAATAAATATTTTACTATTTTTAAATATGTGTTTTTAATTGGTACAAATTTTCTATAAATTAAATTTTCCTGATTCTTGGGTATGGTCGTGCCGAGGGAGGGAACTTACCCAATTACCCCCCCTTGTATCCGCGCCTGATCACAAACTAATTTTAGTGTAACCAATTAATTAAAAAACATCTTAATCACTTGATGAAAAATAAATGTTGCAATAATTAAGGTTTTAAAAACAATATGATTTTTTTTTCTAAGAAGAACTTTTGTAAATGGAAACTGATCCCATTTCTTGCAACAATCGTCTTTTGATAATCCAAATCCAAAATTGGTAAGTATCAACAAACTGTAAGTATTTGTGAATTTTGATATACTAAACTACCTTAATTGAAGACCTTGGTGCAAGAACTGGTCAAGTTCAATTCTGAAAGTTGTGTAAATACCATAAAAATCTTCTGATAAGAATACATTTCTTGGTATAAAAAAAAATAAAAAAATTTCAACACCAAATAATTAATGTTTCCAAATACACAAAAATTGCCTATTACAACCCATATAACAAATTTAAAGACCTAAAACCTAAATTTGAAAGTATATGAGATGAGTTTTCTTGACAACATCGGTAATACTTACAACAATGAAGTTAGGATGGATTTGATGAAGAACACGAAAAAATTAACCTCCAAAGAAGCCCCGAAGAAGGAATAAAACCATTCCAAAACTAGTTGGCGATTTTAAGAACAGCGTAGTTTTATTTAATACTGTCCATATCACGTTTTTGAGTTTGAAAATTATATTGGTGGACGATTCGAATTTGAAAGTTTATGAGATGGGTTTTCTTGACAACATCGGTAATACATAAAACAATGAAGTTAGAATGGAATTAAAACATTTGATGAAGAACACTGAAAAATTAACCTCCTAAGCGGCCCTGATGAAGGAATAAACCATTCCGAAACTAGTCGGCGGTTTTAAGAACAACGTAGTTTTATTTAATACTGTCCATATCCCGTTTTTGAGTATGAAAATTTAAAAACTTAAATGATTTGACTAGAATCTAGGTGTAAAGGCCTTTTTAATGTTGACCAGAATCTCCTTATTAAGGATATGTCCTGATACGAAAACATTATTATGTTCTGGACTTGACCGAATACTGCACCAATCGATCTGCGTAATTCAAAATATAAATATTCACCAAAAAATTAACTTAACCGATTATTGCACCAAGGTCTTCTTGTCAATCATTGTACATTTTTTAGAATAACGTCTTCTTTCTTGAAAGTTTCCTTTTATTATTATTATATTATTCAAGTATTTTACTTATCTGACCAATAATTTTTTGATCAACTCCTTAAAAACCTTAATTTAACCTAACTATAGTCCTGAGTGAGTAATAATTATGGTCCAAACTTAGACCTCATGAAAACATGTTTAAAATATGAGTGACTCAACTAAGGTACTTAAATAAATATTGGATATTAAAATCCGCCTGTTTCAAACGAATTTTTAACAAACAAATTAGTAAATAATGTTGCTCAGCCAAATCTACAGATCTTTTCGAATAAGTTGGTTTCAGCGATCCTAATCAAATCCGACCAGTCGTCTGGAAGGCAACAAGTTTTTTTTAGGTCTAAATACCATCCAAGGGCTTATCTAGGATTTTATCTTGGGGAGGGCAAAATTATTGATGAAAACTCGAAATTAGGCGATTTTTTCGAGATCCCGAAATGTTTTGAAAAAAACCTTAAATTTTTCTAATTTTGCAAACATATACAGGGTATCTCGAAAATGGTGGAAGAGCTCTCCAGTACTTTGATCCTCAGAAAAATAGTTAAAATAGTTCTTTTGACCGATTGACCGAAATACGAAGAGACGAATTTGGGAATTCAACTTTTTTACCATTAATTTTGAAAACCTTGAATTCTGTTCAGTAGTGAGCTAATAAAATAAATTTAAATCGTATTATATTAAGTTCACAATTTATATTTTTAAATTGAAAATTATGACGGGTAATTAATGTAGGTAATTATAAATTTAAAAAATATAATTGAATTCCCAACGTTGTCTCTTCATATCTCGGTCAATTGATCAAGACGATTTTTGTACTATTTTTCTGAGGATCCCTGAAAGTTTCGTACTGGAGAGCTCTTTTTGGAACATCCTGTATTTTAAAAATTGTTAATTGAAAATAATTACAGTGTATCCAAAAAAGAAGTGACGAGAAGAATATCGTAGGAAGTAGATCATCTACAAAAAACCCAATTTTCAGGGTCGGATCACTCCAGAACACTCCAGTTTTTTTTGGAGGGACTTTTTTCTACACAAAATGTCGTTAATTCAAAATAGTAAAATATAGTTCATAAATACTACTTTTTGAGTCCATAAAACTTTGCAGAAAATAATAATAATATATAATAATTTAAAAAACATTCAGTATTGATAATTGATACCCCTATACCGGGTGGAAATGAAAACCGGGTCACCTCTATAACTTTTTTATTGATGAATAGAAAAATTTGAAATTTGGCTATGTTCTATGGTTCAAAAAAACAAATTTTATGTGCATTTTTTATTTTCGAAATCGCTTCCGGTTTCATCGGAAACACCATGAACTTTGTTTTTTTAAATGTAACATCCCATACTTTTATTCATGGCTTAAAATACTTTTAAAAAAGAAGTATTTTTGAGATATTAGTTTTTATTTTTTTTGTAAAAAAATTTTTTTTCAAAAAAAAAAAGGTTTTCGAAGTCGGTGAAAAGTACCAAAACTAATTCTAAATAATTCAAATACCTAAATAAAATTGTAATTTGAAAAATAATTTAAGTGGTTTTTGAACTATTAATTTTTAAACTTAGTTAATGAAGATTTTATCAAATATCTCACTTTTTTTAAATGCAATGATGCCGGTCATTCGACTTTTTAAAAAGAGGATTTTGGTACCCCATATGTAGGGGTATGTGTTTGTGATACATTTTTAATTTTTTTTTAATTTTGAAAAATCCCGAGTACAAAAAATATGATAAACTGCGACAAGTAAATTGATTGCACCCTACATATGGGGTACCAAAATAATTGTTATAAAAATCCGGTGAAACCGGAAGTGATTTCGAAAATAAAAATGCACATAAAATTTGTTTTTTTGAACCATAGAACATAGCCAAATTTCAAATTTTTTTATTCATAAATAAAAAAGTTATCGAGGTGACCCGGTTTTCATTTCCACTCGGTATGGTTTATTTTAAAGATTGAACAAAAATAAATAAAAATTGAATTTATTTTTATAAAGTAACGTCCCCAAAAATAATTGATTAGAAAACAATGGGTTGACTTATTTTCCTATAAAAATTGAATTTTCATTAATTTTTTTAGGGGGTCTTTTGCGTATACGAAAACCATCGAAGACCTATCATATACTACTTCTGATTGTAGTAACATTTATTTGGCAAACTCATGTTTTACTTTTGGTCTCCATCTTTGAATTGAACAAAAAACGGATACTACTTATGTTCAAATTCAAATAATATTGATACCGCAACTATGTAACCAAACATTCTCTGTAGTGATTTTAGACTTGGTAAGTTGGTGTACCTGTTAATTTTCATTCAAATTTAAATCTGATCCATCAGATTGACCAAAGCATTTCTCAGCAGTTTTTCTTCGGGTATTTTTTCAATTTATTTTCCAGTATGTTGCAAATTTTATAAAAAAAAACAGTTTTTTTAAAACTAAAAATCGGGATGGTTATTTCACCGGAGCGCACAACGTATTCATTTCAGTGTAGCCAACTGTAAATAGTATCAATCATTTTTGAAGACGGTGTAGATAAAGAAACATAAAAGCTTTGTTCCAACAACGACTAGCAGTTTTGTTACGAGACGGTCAGAACTCGTTGTTGGAACAAAGCTAAAATTTTTGGACCATAATTTAGGGATTCTATGCATAAACCATTCAAGTTCAACTTTAGTAAGTGTTCAGGAGAAAAGCAAAAGATTTACAGAAACAACTGTTGATGAGAGCAATTTAACTTCAATAAACATCAACAAAATTTTTAAGAGAGGTGATTCTTACAGAGCACCAATTTTCGACATGACCCTATAAAAATGTGATTTTTCAAGAAATTGGACTGGACCAATTTTTGGATTTGACCTCTAAATTATACGACTACAGTTCTCTGACATTACGGTATTGTAACTTGTTCTTAGTTTTTTATCTACAAAATAATTAAGATTTTTTGTTTATTTTAAAATGTTTGAGGAAAATTATGCCAAAAGTATTTAATACACATTCTAAGAAAGATGAGAGTTGGAAATTTCGTGGAAATTTCTATAAAACTAATAAATTTGAAAGATTTTCCCCTTTTTTTGTAAGCATAAAATCAATTCAGCATTAAACTGGGGACTAAATTTTTTTTATAAAATCCAAGATGGTAAACAAAAAGTTTTTGGGGCTCTTTCCATATAAATTCGCAACAATCTACAATAAAGTTGTGCAAAAAATCAATAAAATGAATTTTCTTCTAATGAATTATAGATAAGGTAAGGGAAAATGGTTGAATTTGATAAAAAACGATGTGAAAATACTTTTGAAGTCGAATCTTCTAGTTATCCACTGACTGACGCGTGGGTCTTAAAACATCACTCAGCTGGGGCAAACAACAAACTTAATCCGGTCGAAATGTTCCGGAACAGCAAGTACTGTGCGTGCAATCAAACTTGTCCATTAAACTTTGGCACTTTAACTTTTAAGCATGCTGAAAGAGTGTGAGGATTAAAGTCGATGAAATCGATTGTAGAAGATGGGAAGTAAGGACAGGTCATATTAGCGCGAATTTTACGAGACCCAAAACTCCTAGGGGACAATAAATAATCTCAACAATTTTCGCCTTCGTCACGTTTAATACATAATTCAAAGTCCGAAATAATTATTTAGGAGTAGATTAGAATTTTATTGCTATATTTTTATTGCGATCACGCGCCGCGTGTTGTCTTTTTGTAAACTATATAACAAATCAAAAATTGATTAGCTTTTTTTACAACTCATGAAGAATCATCGATTTGTTATATTGATGCTTTCTTATCTCGTGGGAAACGAGTTCAACGTTTGCGATAATGCACTATCTTTCGATAAGTACTCTAAATGCGTGTGAGGTCATTTCTATCATGACCGCTTCTAAACAGCTGATCACGCTATCAATTACCCGCCTTATTTCCTACATCTTACCGTGTTTAGTAACAGTTATAGGTGGATACTAGCACGATATATTCAGCCCGATACAAACTAGGGGATATTAGCTAAATCGCTTAAACACGCATACATTACCACCTCGAGTTTTTAATAACACCCAAGTAATTTTTTTCGAGAATTTTTCATTTAATAATTCATATAACTGAATAAACATCGCCCATTGATTTAAATTTTTAATAATTTCCATACCATTGCATGTATAATTTGTATGTTTTATTGGTTGAATAATAACAGTAATTATGTGGATACTTAAAACGAAAGAAATGTCTTATATTAAAGTCTGAAACGATCACTCCACCATAAATTATTAAATTTACTTACCTGCTGTCTCTGGGGTACCATCGAGAAATAATTACTAAAAAGGTTAACGACATAAGAGGAGAAAAGTGTGGGCGTATAATGTGAATTTAATTCGGCCTGACACGAAAGGGGACTTGTCACGATGCGAAGTGAAAAAAAATTCATGGACCCAGACGCTGAGGAATAATCCTTGTATCGAAATGGGGTGGCGAAGGGTTGTAATTGTGTATACCTATGCCATCGACGTCTTTGCTGGCAATACCAGGCTGCGAGGTGGACGTGTTTCGATTTCTTGATTGTCTCGGATGAGACATAGCTGATCTTCCCAGAAGTATACAACAACTCCGATGAATACTCAAGAAGGCACTAAGGAAATTACCAACTTCTTTAATAAATAAAATTTTAATACTCTTGCATTAAATTCAGCTCAGATCTCACATCAATATGCTAATTTTAGGAAACAACTTTCTATATTTTCAACTTTAGATATAAGATTCAGTTAACCACCTCTGATTTAATCGAAAAATTATCTCTAATAAAAATTTAATTATTTTAATGTATTTTTTAAGAGGAGGAAGTGAATTGAAGTTTCGAGGCACTAGTGAGGGTAGCATGTCGATGGCGATGACATCTCAACCAGCTTTAACGAAAATTATGTGTGCATAACTAATTACAGTGTCGAGACCCTCTCACGATTATCAAAAAGTTAATGTTGATTTAATTTGGGGTATCTTAATGCAGTCGGGAATTGGGTTACTCGTTTGAAACCGGAGACCAGGCACAGCTACTGGCCTTCCTTAATGATGATTGCTGGAGTTATTTGATTTGCTTTTCGTTGCGGTTAAATCGCAGGAAGCAGAAACAGAAATACTTTATAAAATTACGGCAGAATTACTTCACATTTCTACACGAGACTGGAATTTAGAGTTACGACAAAAAAGTTGATTCGCGATACCCGATTCGCGACGTTATTTGAAAACACCTCAACTGGAATCTCCGAGATAATTTTGATAGCAACACTCTTATCAATTAAAAGCAAGGCGTCGGGAATGAAAGTGTTGGAGAATAAGAATAGAGAACAGATCAGTGCTTTCAGTTAAATTGTCATTTTTTTTTAGCCCCGTAGAAGCTTTTTACTCAAAACATTTTCGTTCTTTAATGCAAATTTGTGATTAAGAAGTGGAAACAATTTTGAAATCATAACAGGAATGCTTTAAAAATGATGATGCAGGACTTTTTTACCTTGTTTACAAATAAGAGTACACGTGTGGGAGAGTAATTGAAAAACCTCGTACCCGTCGCGCATCCTTTATTTCATATTACTTCAACTTTTGGTTTTATTTTTTCGTGGGAATATTTAAACGACTCCTTTCTTCTACACCAAATCCTTAAACCCCAATGCATGAAAGTGTAAAATTATTTTAGGTCTAAATAGTTTCTAAAAATAATGGCTTTATTATTTTAAGTTTTTATGATTGCATCGAGTTGGCAACTTAAACATAGTCTTCAAGGGCCAGATATCGCCGATGATATATTAATAATGTAAGCCGACGAAAGTTTGCGGCTGTCGCCTTTAATGGTGAATGAAAAATAAACACCAAATATAAATTATGGGATCATTGAGAAGTCATAGGCTTCGCCGTTATGACCTGCAACTAACAAGCAGATGTTTCATTGCACTTTGCTTCCACAAGGTCGATCATCTCAATTTAGAAGCCGTTGCAATTTTTTGGCTTACGTTCCAAGGATCAAAATAGTGACCACAAAACATGCGTTTATTCATAAATAAGTGCTGTATTTACAATTTCGCGTTTTAGATCTCAGGAAATGGCTTTGCATTGGCTTCATTAACTATGTATGAATTATATCACGCTAAGAAATCATCAAGTCCTCTTTTAATTTATGATTTACTTCCAGCTTCTATTTAATTTATGAATTTTGCACGTCAAATCTTCAAAATACTCGGATTATTTTTTGAAACCCCTTATTTATATCCTTCCGCATTACTCATTTCAAGGACCAATCCAAAAATACAAGAAAACAAACATTTATACCACATTATTATTGCTTTTCTTTCATTCGAACTTCAAAACGTTGGAATTACAAGTTGACTTATCTCGGAATTTCTTTTACCTACATTGGAGCAGATGATAATTTTCCTGGGTACCAGAAGGAGGAGAAAGTAGACTAACCTGGCAGCTCTGGACTTTGGATTGGAAATATCAAAGTGTTTCGTTCTGAGGACCATCCTTGGAAGCCACAAAAAAGGAACTTAAAAACTTTAATGAACATCTTGTGAGTGATGCTATGTTTCGAAAGAAGAAGAGTCTGGACGGGTCCTGGAAACGAAAAAATGCATATTAGATTTCTCTTGTTAGTCTTGAGCTTTGGATTGGAAAAACCTCCACAAAAGCCTTTGAAAATACTAGGAAAATATGCCAGTATAAAACCACGATTAATAGATCTGTAGCAAATAGGCACCAGATCCTTTTATGAAAGGACCTTCCCTGCAGGTTACACAAAAAGGAAGTTCAAAACATGAGTAATCTTGTGAGTGGTTGATGCTTTGTGTAGAAAGAGGAAATTTCTGACGGGTCCTAGAAAATAGAATATGCAGAGTAAGATATTTTTCTTCTTGGTATTAGATGTAGGCGAGAATAGCTGAACTTGCCAGGCTTGTACTGTAGAATTGAGAAATATCCATAATCTTGGAGTAAAATACAGATGCACTTGATCAACTGGTTTCGTTCTAAAAATACTAAAAACTGGGAAAATATTCCAAAACAAAACCACGTCTAGAAGCTGTAGCAAACAGTCACCAGATCCTTTTTTGAAGAGGATCTTATTTACAGACCAAAAGGCACTTTAAAACTTGAGTGATCTTCTTGTGTGTGATGCTTTGTGTTGGAAGAAGAAGAAGAGTCTTGACGGGTTCTGGAAAAGTAAAAATGCAGCCTAAACAATATATTTAACGAGAGTTTTTTCTAGCTATTAGACGAAGGTGAAAGCAGCTGAACTTTCTAGGCCTGGACTTTGGATTGGAAAAACCTTCATAAGCCTGAAATAAAATATAGACGCACTTGATCAACTGGTTTATCTAGGAAAATAGTACAAAACACAAAACCACAACTAGAAGCTCTGTTGCAAACAGTCACCATCCTTTTTTGAAGCATTAGAACTTATGACGACTACCATCTACTTCAAAGTGATCTTAGTAATCTTGCCTTGTGGTGTTCAAATAATAAGTTGTGCCTTATATAAAAAAGTGTCATGTGCTTTCATATCATAGAGTTAGTCAACCCGTTTACTTTAATTATCTAATTTCTGTTAATAGTTTGAGACGTGTTACTTGTATCAAAGATCTGGGTGTGTTGTTTGATTTCAAACTTGCATTTTATAATCATATATTAGACTTGGTTAATAGCTGTTTTAAAACTTTGGGTTTTGTTATTAGAAATTCCAAAAACTTTAATTCCATCTCTACTGCCACACTTTTATTCAAGTCATATATTTTAAGCAAGTTAAATTATTGTTGCGTTGTCTGGTCTCCATCATATATAAAGTACATACAAATTTTGGAAAAAGTTGAAAAGAAATTCCTAAAATGTTGTTTCTTTATGAAATACAAAAAATATCCTGATTGGAGTTATAGCTATCAAAGTCTTTTAAATGAATTTAACTTGATGTCTGTTAATAATAATCATAAACTGATCTTTTGCTGCTATCTTTATAAAGTCGTTCACTCAATTATTGATGACTCTAGTATCAGTAATCAACTAAAATTTCATGTACCGCGTATAACTTCCAGACAATGTCAGTCATTCCATTATTCTACACCTAACACAGTACATCATTCTAATTCCCCACTACTTAAAATGTTTTCCAGCTACAATGAATCAATATCTAGCTGATATCTTTGTCGTTGATTTTAGAATTTTTAAACAAACAATGTTCTGAATGTATTTATGCTATTTGTTAATCGTTTAATTTATTATCTATTTAAATGTGTACTTTTAATGTTTTGAATGTATTTTACTTTTTGTTAATCGTTTAAGTTATTATCAATTTCAGTATGTACTTTTAATGTTTTGATGAACTATTTAATTTTGATGTAGCTATTATATATTTTTTGTTTACTCTGTAATTGGCCAGTTGGCTGTTGGGTAAATAAATAAAGGACCTTCTCTATACAAAAAATGATTTTTTTGTGTGTTGCGCTTTGTGAAAAGCAGAAAGGGGAAAGGTTTGCAAAAGAAAAAATGCGGAGTAAAAAGATTTTTTTTTAGTTTTTTTTCTGGGTTTTAGGCGAAGGTGAAAGTAGACGAACTTGAGTTAAATACAGACGCTCTGGATCAACTAGTTTCGTCCTGAAAATACTAAAAACTAGGAAAATATTCCAGTACAAAACCATCACTAGAAGCTCACTAGCAAACAGTCGCCACATCGTTGTAAGAAAACGACCTTCTTTGCAGGCTACCCAAAAGGGACTTAAAAAATTGAATGAACATCTTGTGAGTGATGGTTTGTATATAAAAAGTTTTGACGGGTCCTGGAAAAGAAAAAGGCAGAGTAAAATATTTTTAGAAGAGATTTTTTTCTGAGTATTTTGTAGAGGTGAAAACATAGACCTTGGGCTGGAATAACCTTCAGAAGCTTGGAGTAAAATACAGACGCAACTGGTTTCGCTTTAAAAATAGTAAATACTTGTAAACTTTTCCTGTCAAAAACCACTACTAGAAGAACTGTTGTAAACAGTCACCAGCTCTTTTTTGAAGAGGACCTTCTCTGAAGGCTATATTAAAAGGGACCTCAAAACTTCAGCGATCATCTTGTGGGTGTTGCTTTATGTGAAAGAAGAAGAGTATTGACGGGTCCCGGAAAAGAAAAAATGTAGAGTACAATATATTTTTTTTTAAATTCTTTTTTATGGGTACTAGACGGACTTTGGACGGGAAAAATCTCCAGAAGCTTGGAATAAAAAACACAGCCGTACTTGATCAACTGGTTTTGCACTGAAAATACTAAATATTAGAAAAATATTCCAGTACAAAACCACGACTAGAAGCTCTGCACCAAACAGTCAGCAGATCCTTTTTTGAAAAGGATCTTACCTCTACACAAAAAGGGGGCTAAAAACTTTAATGAACATATTGTGAGAGATGCTTTCTGTAGAAAGAGAAGGGACGTGGAAAATAAATATGCAGAATAAAATATAAAATTGCAATGTACGTTAAAAATTGGAATAAAAACATCAGTAATGGAAAATTTTTCGTGTTAATTATAGATGAAATTTGAGATTGTAAACATATCTAATCACAATCTGAAATATGATAAGATTTTATTATCAGAAAATATTACAATGCTGCTTATAATTTATAATCAAGAAAAAAATATTAAAAACCCTAAAATAAATAATGAGTAATAATTATACTGAGAAATATTCCAGGAATTATTTTGTAAACTAGTTATAATAATTATTTATAAATTTAATGATAACATGTAACTAATATTTTTATTTCAATTTTCAAGATTTCTGTAAATAAATTAATAGATAATAAAGTGTTAAAAAATAAATTTGTGTTTATTGTTTTATAAATTTAGATTTACAAAAATTAATCAAAGAAAATGTTTTCATTCTTTTGAAAGAATATTAATCTTAAAAACATGGAGATGTTCCAATAATTGAAATTTATTGCACCATTTGCCTAGGCACAAAAATTAATTACCGACGTAATTTTGATAGATAACTTATTATCACCAGTTGCAGGATAGAAAAATAAAAAATCAAGGTCGTTTTACTAAAAATAATCGTGACATACACCCAGAATCACGCGATTTTCCTAATAATTATAATAAGTGTATATTTATTTAGTTGCGTTTATTTAATAATTATTTAAGTTATTAATTTTTAATAGCTGGCTATTATTTTAAGGTAATTTATTTAAACTACTTAGTGTTGCTGCAGTAGGAAAATATTTCTATTGAAGAAATTAGGTAGGTATATTATTGGAAATACGGAAATTCTTTTGATGCCAACTTAGCTGAATTAGGAAGTTATTTCCTCGCTTATATAAAGCGAACTGTCGCCCACAAAGAAAATATTTATTCCATGGGGAATAATAAGGCCGTTTTATAATTTCCATTTCGAAAGAAAATATTTATTTCGGAGATTGATTTCTGTAATAAACAAATTCTTTTGTTAAAACCTTCCTTTTTCCTTCCTAGCTTACTTTAATAATGCTTTTGTGTTTTAGATTGTTATTTTTGTGCCATTATTAGGGAATAAGTTAGATTCTCCCTCAACTTATATTCCTGAAATATAATCGTCCTTATGAAGCTTACTATTTAATTGGTTATTACCTTTTGTAATACTATAAATAATATTGCAATAATTAAAATTATTTATGTTGGTAGTATATGGCTTATATTATTAAATAATAAAGTGGAAAAAATAATCAATTATTGAGAAAACCAGTAAAAATTTTATGCGAAAAAAAGGGAAAAAATGAAAAACCTGTGTAAAGGCATTAATTGTTTATAGCAGCTATATGTTTAGCCATATAACTTCAATGGGTTTCATATAAATAGTTTATGCGCATATTTTAGTGCCCTGTAGCCCACCAAATCATTCCTTTTAACGGTACATAAATTCACCACTTACCGGCTGTCAATTAAAGAGCCAGCCGAGAAACTGATTTATTATGATAATAAAGCAAAATGGCAGCAAAATATTCTGGAATACAAACATATTAATAATGCCCACTTTGGTTATAAAGTTTTATTAATTTCAGCCGGGCTTACATAATCATGTAAGTGTCTAGACTCTAGACTTCTTCATAATTTACATGATGCTTACTGAGGTGTAATTATTGTAATAAATTTGGAAATTAAAGATTTTTCTTTATTAGGAAGAGATAAATGTGTGAATTATTGTAACACCTTTAATAACAGCCCCACTAAATATTTCGTTTATTTATGTGTCAAATAAATTTTATAAAAGGGTGTTAATTGTCTTAAGTTGTAAAGAAACCCGCCATCTCTGCATTAAAAAAAATAAAGTTATTTGCAGAAATGCTCCTCAATAAGTTCAAAAAATAATGTCTCAAAAACTACTTAAATAATTTTACAAATTTTATTTAGGTATTTGTATTATTTAGAAAGACCCAAATCTATCGGAATAGATAAAAAAAGATGAAAATTTTTTTCAAAATTTTAAGCAAAGAGGGCTGTTACTTCCAAAGTACTAGTGATTTTCACCCCATGACGCCCAAATCCAGTTTTAGACGCCTTTTTTTGGCATTAGATTGTTTTTAAATTAAAAGATAAAAATATGTTCAACTTATTTGATAGTAAATGTGGTTCTGAACAAAAATTTCATATGAACTAATATTTTTTCTCCTCCTTAACATGCAGGGTGAGTTTAAAGTAACGCATAAAAATCATAACTAACTATTTAATAAAAAACGATGACGTCATAATGACGTCATGTCAACCGAGAAATTTTTTTTGTTGAATTCAAAATAAAGTTTTTCAAAAACAATGCGACATCTCCTTCCGTTTTTGAAAATTTCAAAAAATAATCTAGTTATGATTTTTATGCGTTACTTTAAACTCACCCTGTATAATGCCAGTATACATAGGACTGTCTGAGAGACACCTTATTTTATTCCTTACTTGTAATTGTCACCTAAATTCAAAATCGTGTGAACTCAATCAAAATACAGTAGTTTAAATAAAGGTACCATTTTTAAAAATAAAAGTTAAAATATCATTTTGTCCTGTTCTCTGTTCTCAAACATCATTTGCTTTATAAAAAAGCACGTTTACTCAAGGATTAAAAAGTTAGAGAGGTTATTTTTGTAGGACACCCTGTATAAATTCCATTTTATTATCATTTATTTATTTAAATCAAATATGCTTTAGATGTTTTCTATAACTTCAAACTCATCAGATGCATCAATTTTAGTGAGGGAAAGTAAAAATACTCCAATTAGTTTAAAATAATAGGATTTATGGTTTTCAAAAAAGGCAATTGGGCGTAGACAAAATCCAATTCTATGAATTTTTTAAATGGAGGATAACAGGTAATTGTCAGTGTCAAAAATTGTATTTGAAAAATCCATCTTTGTACCTAATAAGTACATATTCAACAAAACCCAAATAGTTTATTATTTACATCTCAAATAAAACTCGTAAAATATGTACTTATGCTCGAAATCAAATAAAAAACTACCTGTTTTCTAGGATCATACTTTTGCCACTAGAGGGCGACCAGAACTCTAGAAGTCCCAATAGAAATCGACACTTATAAAAGTTCAAAATTTGACATAAATCGTGTAACAAAAAAATAAATAAAGTACAGTCGATTGCTAAAAAAAGTAGACAAAAACAGTTTCTTGTAATTTTGTTTTCCCAAAAAATTATCATGTAAATAGAACTTTATTAACAACCATTCAAATCCATCAAAATTGAAAATATCAAATTTTGTACGAAATTATTTTTAAAATGGTGTTAATAAAAATGAAGGAACCAAAGTAAATATTATAGCAGATTCAAAAAATGTTTTACAATAAGGAAAATTTTTGCATTTTCTTCATTTGAAAATAACCATAATTACTGACAGTTACATTTCCTATAATTTAATCAAGACGTTCTAAAAGTACGTTTTACACAGTTCAAGTTAGTGCTGTATGAACTTCATATTTTTTAAAGTTCGAACTTTTCATTCGAAAGTTCGAACTTTAAAATAGTTCGAACATAATGCAAAAGTTCGGTAAATGTTCGGGTTCGGAAAAAGTTCGGGTTCGGAAAACAGTTCGAATTCGCATAAAGTTCGGATTCGAAAAAAGTTCGAGTTCGAAAGAAGTTCGAGTTTAAAAAAATTCGGAAAAGTTCGGTAGTATTAAATTTCGCCCACTGGCCGAATTCGGCAATTGAGTACAACATATACCGGATGTCCACGAAAATTTTTCCATGTTATAGGGCATAAGAAAATGCCCTACTAATTCACTAAGGCCCCCACTCTCTGTGCAGGAGCGATTACAGCTTCCAGGCTTAAGCAAAATTTACCTTCAAAAAGTCCCCTGTAACTTTGTTAATAATAAACAAAAAAAACTAAAATTTTGCACATACAAAGCTGAATATACCGGGTGGAAATGAAACTAGGGTCACCCCTGGCATTTCTTTATTTATGAAAATAAAAAATTAGAATTTTAGTACCTTATATGATCTAAGAAAACAAATTTTATGGATCGAATAAATCTTTCATTTTACTTCCGGTTTATTAGGAAATGGCACCCACTTTCTTATTTTAAATGTAACCCCCAGATTTTTTCTACGTAAAATCAAACATTGGTTAGTTTTAAGTATGTTTATGACAAAAAAAAATTTTTTTTCAAAACTTTAAGAAAAAATGTTGAATTTTTTTTTGGTAAAAAATTTGAGTAAAACCTACAAAAACTATTTTTAAATAATACAAATACGTAAAATAAATTGTAATTTATAAAATTTATTTCACCGTTCTTGAGATATTATTTTTTTTAATTTTCAAGAAGCTTTTTTTGGAAATATCTTTACTTTTTTAAATGGGATGATATAAGGGCCACCCCCTAAATAAATAGAGGGTTTTTTTCCGGTTACTGTGATATCCCATATGTATGTTTAAAAATAGTTTTTGTAGGTTTTACTCAAATTTTTTACCAAAAAAAAATTCAAATTTTTTTCTTAAAGTTTTGAAAAAAAATATTTTTTTGTCATAAACATACTTAAAATTAGCCAATGTTTGATTTTAGGTAGAAAAAATCAGGGGGTTATATTTAAAATCAGAAAGTGGATGCCATTTCCTGATAAACCGGAAGTAAAATTAAAAATTTATTCGATCCATAAGACTTGTTTTCTTAGATTATATAATATACTAAAATTTTAATTTTTTATTTCCATAAATAAAGAAATGCCAGGGGTGGCTCTAGTTTCATTTCCACCCGGTATGCTCCTTCGAACGGACAAACTCCTTTTTTGACATTTTGATTTATAGTCTCTTAATTCACTCTTTAATTGTGTGTAAAATTAACACTTTTTGATGGAACATATCTAACATAATTTTAACTTTTTTTAAAATTTAGTCTTTGTTAAAATGCGTTTTTTTTTGCAAATATCTTTATTTTTCAAATTTCTTGAGGGTGAGGCCACCCCCATTTAGATAGAGGATTTCAGATTACATTGATACTCAACATGTAGGTTCAGACATTATCGAATTCGAACTTTATCCAGTTCGAATTTTATCGAGTTCAAACTTACGAAAGTTCGAACTTTAAGTTCGAACCTCAAAAAGTTCGGGTTCGGTGAACAGCACTAGTTCAAATTTCCTTGTTCACTTTTTTCTCAATCGACTGTATTTTTGTCTTTTCTGAATTTTAGAAATGTTGTTACTTCTTAAAGAATTCAAGTCAAATTAGGCCGCCCCTCTGATGGGGGGAATATACAGGGTGTCCCACTTTTTATCCAGAATTTCTTCGATTTTAAATATAAAGTAGCATGGGGGGGGGGGGACGATGATTGTCTTGAAATTTTAACACTCAAAAGGATATTTATTATATTTATTATTTTTATATTAGAATTTTTTAAATTTACAAAAATCCAGTGCCCCCAAAAATTTGCCGCTTTAGGCTATAGCTTAAATCCGGCCCTGTAAGGAGTTGATAAAAAATATTAGTTCATAGGATTTTTTTAGTTTAGAATGATATTTTCGACCTTAAAATCACGTTTCAACATTTAAAAATCTAAAAATGTTTGTATTTAAATAAACATTACATTTGTAGTAAATTTGGATATGTTAATCATTAATTTCCCAACAAACCACAAGATCAAACCAATTACAGATTACATGGGAACATACAACAGATAATATTGTGGGTTTTGAACCTCATAAAAATTCTTGGCCTTCAAAATATCGACGCCTCCTCCTTGCCCTGCTTGGGCCCCTTTTTAGAGTCTGCACCCTGCTGACCGAAATTCCTGGCTACTCCACTCCACCTAACCTAAAAATTTTTTATTTCTCCGTAATCAGCAGACCGAAATCTGCAAACGTAGCTTCGTAGTTTATTAGTTATATAAAATTCGATTATTTTGGAAAAAAATTATAGTTTTTTGAAATTTCCAAAGTTTAACAATATTTGAAAACGCTGTATTTTAAAATGGAAGATATATTGGATGATGAAGCACCAGATAATATAAAGAAAGTAAATGTCATAGAACCACAACACAAAGACCTGACTTAACGCAACTCCCACCGCAGACAAACATAACCTCAAAACATAACCCCAAAGCTAAAGCATGTTTTCAATTAATTAATTTATTATTTAAAGAGCTAAAATAAACTTTCAACCTCATTTTATTATTTTATTATTTAACAAGCTAAAACAAGCTTTCTAAGTTTAATTTTGGCATATTTTTCAATACAATTAAATGTTGACACCGTTCTTGATTTTGGGCTTCTGGAACATTTGACGTGCACACTGATGATGGCGTAACTGCCGAAACCGGTCTGTGAATATAAAAATTCGAAGAGAAAAAGTATACATTTTCCAAACACCATAAAATACCTCTCTCTTCAAAATGGACATCCGAAGATTTCATAAATGTCAATGTTCTTTACATGAAATTCTAATATTTTTGAAAAAAGTATAGTTTTTTGAAATTTTTGAAAACGCTATATTTTAAAAAGTACGCATTGGATCGCGCTAATATTGCTTGAATCTTTATCAGCGAACCCAAATCTATCGGACAAAGCATTAAAAAAAATTCTATTTTGAAGCAAAGGGGGTGTAACTACTGGTCGTAGCCCAAAAATATTTTTTTCTGTAATCAGTAGAAATTTTCCCAATTTTATTTTCAAGACGCGTTGGATCGTGCTAATATTGCTTGAATATTGAATCGTTATCATAGAAAAATGGAGAAAAAGTTTTTTAAAATTTTTCGATTTTGGAGCAAAGGAGGTCGATGCTTCTCTATAATTTTTTAGCGCTACTAAAATAACTATAACTTCCAAACCATTAGTAGTAGGCCAAAAAAAATTATTTAATTTAACTTAATAAATGAAACTATATGAAAAGTGTGTGTTCGTTTTTTAATGCTATATGCATTAAACTATGAGGGAGTTCTTTTGTGGAGAAGGGAAATTCCAGAAAATTCATTGAATGTATGTTATTAAAAAATAATTTCATTTTTTTGTAATTAATGGCGATGGTGATTTAATCAATAAGATAATATAATATTAAATATGGTTATCATAAAAATTCTTGTGAAATTGTTTTGTGTGAGAGTTATATCTGTGGTATAATTAAATTTAATTATGTAATTTGGCTAATTGTAATGGTATAATGCAATTGTTTTGCTGGTGATATAAAACGAAGTATTTTTTAGTGGCGGGAAAGCGGTACATTGTTTTTCTTCAAGTAAACGTGAAAATCTGCAAGTTGGTAGATAATTATCTTGGTGTTTTTTTATTTTCTGCTAATAAAACATATCTTGCAAACATGGTAATGCCTTTATTGTAGCTGGCGTATCTTTGATAATAATATTTTTAAATAGCTGCTAATTACAATGGGTAATATATCTTGGGCTGACAATTAAGCTCATTATCGCATCATTTGCACCGGTGGGCAATAGCGTAACAAAATCAACTAGTCAAGGTTTCAATTTAAGATTATTTTTTAATGGATAACGCGTAATCTAGATAAAAGCTTTTTGTTAAAGAAGATACTAATTAAATTTCTTAATTGAGTATAATTTAAAAACTAGTAACGGAAAATTTGGCTTTAAAAGAAGGAAAGTATATTAAAAAAGTGGATTAAGGTGATTACAAATTTCTTTATATGGAACGAGCTTAATATTCTACTTTTGTTGAACTTAAACTTTTTTACAGTTAACTAAAATCAATGGTGATTGTGTTTCTTTTTTATATAGAAATCAATTCCCAAGAGGCCAGAGCATACCAATAGTTCATCACGTCTTCCGCGAAGTGTACCTACTTTTTTCCTCAATCTGACCGAACAAATAGTAATTTAGCGCCGTTTCGTCGGTAATGGCGAGATCGTGGACTTGACCGAAGCTAACCTTCGAAACGAAGAGGATTAGTTTATCTATACGCGCGTTGCACGTGAACTAGCCTAGCTAAACCTAGCCTGCAACCTGATCCGCTATTGCCAGGGGCAATAGAACAATACGATTGCACCAACACATTCGCACGAATCGTGTGTGTAATTTACAGGCACATGGCCAGATAACTAGTTTGCATATCAAAACGACTATGCTTAACCCAACATCGATGTATGTACAAGAGCGTACCTGGTCAGTTGTAATTGATCATTATGTAAAGCGGTATTGGTTTGCTGTACGCCGAACCGAGCTGAATTTAACTTCAACGTCCGTCAAATCAAATTCGTTTTCCACCTGAAAAATAGCTTTCCACGAAAATAATAGCTTTCACATAACGTTCAGAATATAATAGCCTATTAACTACATTCACTCTGTTTAAACATCAATACGAATTTGCCCATTCCTATATTAAACCAGAATATATTCATATATTCAACCAAATTTTTGTAATGACCAAACAGGAAAAACCAAATAATCATGATAAATTAAAGAAAAGTAACAAATTAAAACCCAACAAAGGAATTTTTTTATCTAAAAACCAATTACGTTGTGAATTATTTGTGCGATAAATTTTAGGCAGGACAAGGAGTATCAAATTGTTGTAAACAACATTAATTTAGGCAGTGTGTCTTTACTTTACGTCCGATATAAGGCCATAAAAATGCATTTTCTTTGAGTTATTGCACATGCAACTTTAATAAATCATCGTAAAAAATGAGTGCAAATTTAAATCATGTGCATAAAGCAGCCGACGTTAAAGCAAAAATAACTGGGTCCAAAGAAAATAAAACGGCCTTAATTATTGCCCAGAAACCTTAAATAAACATTGGATTTATAACCCGCGCTTACTTTATTTATATCTATAATATCTTATAATGTCTTCTTTAAAACTGCATTAATTAATTACTTGTAAATTTGCCATTACTTAAATTATGATAAATTATACAAATAATTCAGCTACCTGAAAGTCTAATAAAATTATTTTATTTCCAAGAACTTGGTATTTAATAAGCTTGTAATTGTTACGCCCCTTGAATCTAAAATAAAATTTCTTGTCGGAAATTCAATTCAGTGCACACCCACAAAATCCTCTTTAACAAACTTATTATACTTTTCTAACCACAAAAGCAAGAACAACCAGTTTTTTATCTTAATTACACCTTATTTTATTTTAGATAAACCATAACAATATTTTTATTACAAGACTTTTTTTTTCTAAAATTTCATATTATACAGTGTGTCCGGAAAATGCCGGATAAACTCTCCAGAATGTTGGTGGGGAACCTTCATGGATCCTTGGAAAAATACTATTTTTACGATATCCTCCTAAGTTTATATATATTTCGATTTAATTTACTACAACTAGAACTAAAAAAATAACCAAACAGCTTTTAGATTTTGGAGCGCTATAAAAACTTTAAAAATATACCTACAACAAAAAACGAAACGTCAAAATCTTTGTTTATACTTTAACTTATTGGTAGCGTTGGAAAAAATATTATTTCAATTAGTTTTTTAGAATTTAGGCAAGCGTCGCTAAGCGAAACTTTTTCGTAAAGAGCCCGTTTTACTACTGCTGTATGAGTATTTGGTTTGATATACTAAAACAAAACGAAATAAACTGGTAGCCACAAGACTCTTCTGTTTACCAAGAAAAGAAATTTTAAAAAATCTCCACGGGAAAAAAAGTTATGACCAAAACCGCCAATATCAAGAGAATTTCAAAATCAAGCGCTCGAATTTGCTGACTACCGCCTTAATATAAATTTATACAGGGTGAGCTAAAATGATTGTGGTTTGATATGTAGGCAACCACATGTGCAGGTTGGTACAACTACAAATTTAAAAAGAAAACCCCCTGGTAATCCAATGGTGTAGCAAATATTTTTTTCAAAAGGAATAAACAAATCAAGAATTTTAAACAAATATACAAATTTATATTATTTATTAAGGTTTTGTGTTTTTGAAAATAAGAAACCCAGAATTGGCTCTCGAATTTTACAACAAATGTCAAATGTTGAAAATTATGACTTTCATTTTCAAGGCAGATGATAACACAAAACAAAGATTTACCCAAATTAGTCTTGATAAAAACTGTTGTTTATGAAGCAGAAGGCACAATAACTAAATACAAAGATCAAAAGTTTTGACACAACGCTAAAAATTTGACCTACGCCTCTGCTTTTGTGTAGTCTAGTTACTTTGTTATAATTTTGACATGATTTGGTGTTACTATGAACTTGAAAGAAACAAATTCCCCAGATTTTTAGGCGGGAAATTTGAATTGACCACAATCATTTTAGCTCACCCTGTATATAAATATTTTGAGGTTATATGTCAAATAGCATCCACAATAATTACCCTCTTGATGAGAGTTAACCAATCAGAGACCTTAGTTTTTGGCATTTAAAAATGAAGAATATTTCTTCTTTTAGGTCAGTCAAAAAAGACCAAAAATATACTTGACATTACCTTAAATTATAAATATCTCATTTCAGGCAGCAATGTTGCCAAATTTACCCTTTTTATTTTTTATATTATTATCTTAAAAAGGGAAGTCGTTAGATTTTTTTTTTAATTTCTAAGGTTCCTAAGGGTCCTCAATAACGTACCTACTGGAGAACTTATCCGCCATTTGCCTAGCACCCTGTATTATCCAAATTGTCAAGTAAAAAGTAGTGATTTAATATCATGTTAAAATATCTTCGTAAAACTTATTGGAGGAAATTTCAGTTATGGCCTAAAATGTCTCAAAAGCTTGTCTGCTTGGAAAATTTGCACTTTTCATTAAAAACATTATACAGGGTTTTTTTGCAGCAAAAATTTTTTTAGATAGTTAATGTAATTCTCAACAAAAAATTTCCTATGAACATATATTCTTCTTCTTTCGACTTCTTAAAAGCAATTTTAAAATTTCAAAATTTCATTGGGACACCCTGAATAAATTTCATTTCATTTGGAACTTTTTTTATTTAAATCATGTATTCTTTGGATTTTGTCTTTATTTTTAAGATGATAGTCGGCGAATTTGAGCACTTGATTTAGAAATTCGCTCGATATTTGTGGTATTGGTCATCATTTTTTTCCAGTTAAGCTTCTTTAAAATTTCTTTTTTTTTGGTATGTAGAAGAATCTTGTAGCTATCAATTTCTTCATTTTTTGTTTTTGTTAGTCAAACCAATTAATCATACGGCAGCAGTAAAACGGGCTCTTTATAAAAAAACCTTCGCTTAGCGGCGTTTACAATACAACTGTTTGAAATAATATTTGTCTTTCAACGGCAGCAATTAGTTAAGATATTAACGAACACATCGTATAAATTGTTTTTTTTTAATTTAATTTTTTTAAACTTTTTGCAGCGCTCCAAAAATTTCTTAAAATTTTACCTAATTTTTGGAGCGCAGTAAAAAGTTTTAAAAAATTTTAAATTAAAAAAAGAATTATACAATCTCTTCGATTATACCTTAACTTATTGCTACCGTTGAAAGACAAATATTATTTCAAACAGTTTTAGATCTGTATTGCAAGCGCCGCTAAGTCAAGGTTTTTTATAAAAAGCCCGTTTTACTGCTGCTGTTTGACTATTTGGTTTAACTGACAAAAACAAAAAATTAAGAAATTGGTAGCTACAAGATTTTTCTATATAACAAAAAAAGAAATTTTAAAAAAGCTCCACTGGAAAAAAATATGTCCAAAACCGCAAATATCAAGCGAATTTCAAAATCTAGCGCTCAAATTTGCCGACTATCGCCTTAAGCCAATCAGATAGATTAATTTCATAAATAAATTTATACAGTCCACTTAGTTTAAAAATAGCCAATAATGTTCTAAGAAACAAGTTGGAAAGGACAAAATCTAAACGATAATTGACTTAAATAAAAAATTAATGATTACAAAAAAAATTACAGCGTGTTTCATAAAAATCATAAAAATTTACCAGTTTTAAAATTGCTGTAACTTTATAAGGAGTCAGAGACGGATTTACAATTTTTCCACCCTTACTCTGATGGGGGAAATATACAGGGTGTCCCACTTTTAATCCAGAATTTCTTCGATTTTAAATATAAAGTAGCGGGGGCGGGGTCGATGATTGTATTGAAATTTTAACACTCAAAAGGATATTTATTATATTTATTATTTTTATATTAGAATTTTTTAAATTTACAAAAATCCAGTGCCCCAAAAAATTTGCCGCTTTAGGCTATAGCTTAAATCCGGCCCTGTAAGGAATTGAAAAAAAATATTAGTTCATAGGATTTTTTTTGTTCAGAATGACATTTTCTATTTAAAATAATACCCTGTTTAGGTATTTTGAAAACTAATAAGCCGAATTAAACATGCAGATGCTTAAAATTTTCAGGAAAGTTGCTTCTATAAAGGCGCGTCCACATCTGAGCACGTACGAGAACGAGGCAAGGCGAGGCAATGCTTTTTCTCCTATCTGTTTATGCGTCGCACCAAACAGAAAGAAGAAAAACCATTGCCTCAGATGTGGACGCGCCATAAGAATTAGACAACAAATTTTGGATAGGATAAAAAATGTACCCTCTATGAAAAAAAATTTTCCCAAAGGAGATTTTTAAATTCAATTTCAACTATTCAGTCCCACAATTTTAAGGAAAAATATTGTCTTGGCCCTACTTATAATTTTTGACAACAACAAAAAACTACAACCAATGATAGTCACTATATAAAATTCGGTTGTGACTTTTGTACCAAATCTTACGTCTATGAAAATTATTAGGCTGATTAAAAGTTAAGATGCATAAAATTTTTAGGAAAGATTATTTTTAAAATGTAATAAAGTTGTGCCTATTCATTGTCTTAATTTTAAAAAACAACAATTGGCATAGTTCTATACTTGTAATTTTTGACACAATAACTATAAAATCTTATGACTAGTTTTTTGAATGTACTTGGTGTTCCACTTTTTTTTAGATACTAAATATCATTCTGAATAAAAAAACTTCTTTGAAATAAAATGTTCTTTCGACGCTTTAAAAAGTTATAATAAATTGAAAATTTCAAAATTATGATTTTTATGGGGCACGCTGAATAATTTTTCTGAACAAAAAAATTATTACAATTTATTAAAAACCATTTTCAGTGAAAAAATTTCTATAATAAAAATTTGTGATAAATAGCAGAAAATTCGTGTGATATTTTCGTAATCTTAATTATTGATGTAATTTAAATTGCTAATTTTAAGTAAACTAAATAGTAATATCCAAAAATAGAGTGGCGAGAGAAAATTAGAGCGATCTTATCATAATCCTTTAAAAAAGGTGAAAGATTTATTGCTTAAATATTTTATTGCGTTGATTTAATTAGGTTTTTATTTTCCTCCATGGTAAAACTCCTAAGTGGATAATTTAATTTTCCTCTTCTTGCACTCAACAATTTTTGATCACTATCTGTAGTGAATAGGAAGTAGCAGGAATCTAGAAAAAAATTTAAAAGCGATAACACGCTACACCCACATTAACTCTTTTTATAAGCAGCCGCGATAAATCATTTAATTAATGGTTAAATTATTATAATAACTTTAGAATAAGAATAAATTTGCATTATAAAAATGTTGGTTCATTCGTGCCCGTGATTTGTAAAGTGCAAATACGATATGTTTTACTGATTACAAGTGTTTTTGAATGCTAACTGCCATGTGGGTGATAATAAATAATAAAGTCGTTATTTTTTTTTAAATAGGAAAACTGGCATGCATTGCTATTTTAATTTTATTAATCACGCGGTATAAAAGTTTCGTGCTCGACTACATAAAATTCCAAATGATGATTTGGGTAGTTTCAAAAATGCATGATATATTTAATTATAAAAGATGACATAATGTTTCATTTAAAGTTATTAATATAATTTAAACATGAAAAATAGGAATAAATATAATCCAATTAGTGCGGAATTATAAATTTATTTTAATAAAACACGGTGATATAGATATAACTGTAAAATTTTATCATAGGTTTCATTAGTGGAATGATGTATTAAAAATGTTTGCCAATGTAAAGTGTCATTAAAACGTGCGCTCATCCGTAAATAAAGTCATCATAATGGCGTTCATAATAATTTGTAGGTTTATTCACCCTCTTAATTATAATTTTACAATTGGTTATTTGTCGTAATCAAACGTATTCAAACGAGAACCCCTCCACGGGTTTATTATAAGATTAAACGAACTTACCTTAAGTGAAGTTCTGATCTTAATTGTATGAAATCCCTATTCCGAATAGTTCAATTATTGTAGACCTGCGTCCAGTGTCTATTTACCACACTTCCAAAGCCTAAAATTAAAAATATAGGCTCTGCAACTCTCCGCGCATGTCATCAGCGCCAGCGCCAAGCCGTTCATTCGTTTAAAGCCTAACCGTAATCTATTCAAAAAGGGGGAAAAATAAGGGAAGGGAGGGATTGAACTATTCGGAATAGGGATTTCATACAATTAAGATCAGAACTTCACTTAAGGTAAGTTCGTTTAATCTTATAATTGTATTTCAATCCCTATTCCTCTAGTTCAATTATTGTAGATGTTTAAAGCTGATTACGGTTTCAAATTTTATTTTAAGTAACCCTAAGTTGGAAAAAATAAAAAACCTTAATTCCAAAAGAAAAAATAAATATATTCTTAAATTCATACAGAAAAATAAAAAAAAAAACAATTTAATTCTTAAAACAAAGAATAACTCTAAACATTAGGAACATAATAAACGTTAATAAAAATACAATAATATAGGATTTGAAATAATCCAATAGGAAAAAAAAAAAAAAAAATTATTGCAAACCACTATGATTTTATTATAGCCCTCGCCAAAACGTCCTCATTGGTTAGTTCAAGATTATAAAATTTTGTAAAAACTTCTGACTTTCTTGTCCAGCCTGCTGTTTTCCGAATGGTTTCCAGGCTAATGCCTGCTCGGTTAGCAGCTGATGTAGTTGCATGTCGGGTGCTGTGAGCTTTGAAGATGCTTGTGTTTATTCCACTTTTTCCTAAGATGATTTTAACCCATCTTCCTAGTGTTTGAGAGGATACAGCCTTGTATGGTTTTTTCCATGATATAAACAAATAGTCCAGGTTGCTCCTTATACTCTTGGTTCTTTCTAAATAGGATTGTAGTGTGAAAGCTGCGCAAATAGTTTTTTCTTTGAAAAAAGGTAAAACTAACTTCGGTTGAAGTTTATTTAAGCCTGAAGTTTTAATACAATCGGTAATTCTAATTTCAATTTTATCCTTATGTATACCAATATTTGATATTTTGATTGCCTTTAAGGTTTGAATTCTATGAGCCGTAGTTAAGGCAATTAACGTTATTAACTTCATCGATAGATCCTTTAAAGCCAGCTTGGTGTTGCAAGGTAATGTTTGTAGAAAAGTTAAAACCACGTTAGGATCCCAGATGGCCTCATATCTGGGTTTTGGTGGACGATTTTTGACTATTCCTTTAAAAAATCTCTTTATTCTGTAGTCCTCCCCTATTTGGGGTCCCATTAGTAAGGAGATTGCCGATCTTATACAATTTAAACTGCTGTAAGATGAGCCCTTATCATACTCCTGCGTTAAGAACAATAGTATATGGAAACAAGATGAATTGAAAAAATCTAGATCTTCTTTAAGACAAAATTCCCACCATTTCCTTAAGGCACAATTGTATTGACTTTGTGAAGACTTTGATAAAGAATCTATAGATAGATCAATTGATATTCCTGGTACATCCTTTAATTCAAAAGCTTGCCTGATAACCTGGCGGAAGCCAGGGAAATGCTTTCCCATAACGGATGTGGATCTTTCCTAGAGGAAGTTAATAAATTTATATTTGATTCAAATATCAATGGTTTATTAACACCAATTGAAATAAATAGGGGCCACCATGGCTGGGTAGGCCAATTTGGAACCACTACAATTCCCTCTGATCCTTCATAAACTATTTTCCTTAAAACCTTTAAAATAATTGAAAAGGGGGGAAAAGCATAAAAGAACATATCTTTCCAAGGGATTGTAAAAGAATCAATTGCCCAAGATTCTGGATCTTTTTTCCATGACACATATTTCTTACATTTTGTGTTGGACCTACTAGCAAAGAGGTCAATTTCAGGCAATCCAAATTCCTTAACAATCTTTTTAAAAATCAAACCGGAAAGTTCATACTCAATTTCCTGTTCTCCCCTTCTCGATTCCTCATCAGCCTCCTTGTTTTCAGCCGAGCTAATATAAGAAGCAAAAACAAAAATGTTTCTTTCTTCGCACCATTCCCAAATCTTTCTAGAAAGTTGATTTAAATTTTCAAATCTGACACCTCCACATTTATTTATATATGCTACCGCAGTGGTATTGTCAATTCTCAATAAAATCTCACAATTACTAACAGATCTGGTAAAACATTTTAACCCAAACAATGCTGCCATTAATTCAAGTATGTTTATATGATACTTTTGTTCTTCTTGGTTCCAAAAACCATGTATACGTTCCCCATTACAAAAAACACCCCAACCACTTCTGGAGGCATCCGAAAAAATAACCAATTCATAACTGAAATTTCTAATCGGATTAGGAACTTGTAAATTTTTCATCCACCAAAGAATTTCTTTATTTAAGGATGCAGGAACTATCATATTGCTGTCAAAAATTCCTTTATTAAGGCAAAGTTCCTTATATTTTACAACTTCGAAGGGTTTTATATGAATCCAACCAAACCTAACTGCAGGGCAACATGCTACTAGTTTACCTACTAAACTTGCAAATTCTCTTATCTTTACCCCTTTTCCGATCTTAAAACAATTAAGATTTGACCGAAGTTTGATGATTTTTTCCTCGGGAACATTTAAACTTAAATTACTGGAATTAAACATAAATCCAAGAAATTTGCATTGTTTTGAAGGTATTAAATTACACTTCTTTTTATTAATTATAAAACCCAAATGTTCTAGTAATTTTACTGTTGTCTCAATATTATCCCTGCAGGTTTCCATTGTATTACCCAGTAATAAAAAGTCATCAATATATGCAACTGAAAGAAACCCTCGTTCACGTAAATAACCCACTACTGGCTTTATTAATTTCGTGAAAATAAAAGGTGCGGTACATAAACCAAAAGGTAAACAAGTGAATTCATAAAGAGTTCCTTGAAATTGAAAACGTAACAACTTTCTAGAAGACTTGTGTATTGGTACCAAATAATATGCATCTTTGAGGTCCACCAATCCCATATAGGAGTCTTTTGTCATTAAATTTATGGCTGACCTCCAATCCTCCATTTTAAAATGAAGCTTTTGCACAAAATCATTCAATTTCTTTAGATTTAATATAAATCTATAAGAACCATCGGGTTTTGGGACCAAAAATATACTAGAAATATATTGTCCTTTTTCATGATTGCAGGGGGTAATTACTCCCATATTTAGTAGTTTTTGAATGTGAAGATTGCATTCATTATTTTCAAACAACGATCTACTCTTTTCAAGTGGAACGACTTTTTGATAAACATTTGAAATTAGTGGAATTTTATATCCCCTTAGTAGATTTATGATAAAAGGATCAGAGGTAATGTCCTTCCAGTTTTTAACAAAATGTTTAAGTCGACCAGAGATTTTACTTACTTCTAATATTGATGTCTCCTGTATGGTTGATGTTGTTTGGTTTTCTGATACTGTTGGTTTTTTCGTGTTTTTTGTGAGACCTTTGTCTGTCGCCAGTTGTGCCCCCCCCAATTCTGTTGTTGATTTTGACGAGAAGTGGACGGGGCTTTGAAGTTTTTTGACTTCTTTGTTGATGAAGGAGCAGTAGTCGTCTTTGTCTTCTGAATTGCCAATTCCTCGGACACCTTTTCTAAATTCTTTGCAGTCTTCACTTCTTCCTCCAAATTATTCCCAAATAAGAATTCATCAATTGAAGTTTGATTTAAAGTTTGCCTTAGACTTTGTTTTATATTCGGGGCCAATAAAGCCCTTCTTATTGTGCTCTGAGTATATTGCACATCAGCTAGAATTCTAATTGAATCGTTTAAACATTCAATCATATTCAGATTTGTTGATCTGTCACTTCCTCCCCCTCCATTTTTTATCAATTCGGTTAGACATCTGCTTGAGGCAGCTAAAGCAGCACTTATCTTTTTTTGATTTGACAACAATTTGCTGTCTCGCTGCAAATGTGTTTCCGAAGTACACCTAACGATTGAATCATTAAGTTTAGGGGGGTTAATTGTACCACAATTTATTGGTATGGGATATTTATCCATAATAGAGGTAAGATCCTCCGTTTTTAAACCATATTTTAAAATATGGGCTAGATTCAAACTTAATTTTTGTTGAATCGGTGGTCCCACATTGTCCTTTATAATCACATCATCCCCCAGGAGTGCGAGTATTTCCCTATCAATATTTTCATCTTGGGGTTGGATATTTTCCTTATCCATAGTAAGATTTGACGAACCTGCGCCCTGAACCAAATCTTGAGTTACTAGTGCGCATTCCACCTCGCGCCCTGGCGAATCAGTCCGAAGATTTCCGAACTCGTATTGATTTTCTGGGGATGGCGTGTCTGCGTACCGTAAGGAATCGTGCGTTGGCGTCACATCTGCGTTAAAGAAAAAACGTCCCTTGTTAGATACGCCATTTGCATTAAATGTTAAAATACATTTAACATTTTTAATCTAGCACATAGTCTAGCTTCATGAAAAGAGAAAAATCTAATTCACGGATAAAAAACCACGTAAGTGGTTTCGGCACATAGGCCGACTTTGTGAAAAAGATAACAATCTATTTCACAGAACTTTGCAGTTTTTTCTCGCATTTCTAAAAAGAGAAAACAAAAACATTAGTCACTTACTTGGAGACGAATTTGAATTAATTGAAGAATCTGTGCTATGTCTTCTTGTGACTTTTCTTTCTAATCTCTTTAACTTCTTGCTTAAGCGCGCTATTTCTTCCATGTTGCGTCGTTTACCCATTTTGCTATTTTGGAGAGCGAAGCGTGCAGTATGCTCGACACACAGAACAAGAATGAACGGCTTGGCGCTGGCGCTGATGACATGCGCGGAGAGTTGCAGAGCCTATATTTTTAATTTTAGGCTTTGGAAGTGTGGTAAATAGACACTGGACGCAGGTCTACAATAATTGAACTAGAGGAATAGGGATTGAAATACAATTGGCCCTTGTGTGTATCATCCGATATAATTTTATAACCGTATAATAAAATTCCATCCTGGGTTTCTAGCTTTTCACTAATTTGTTCAGCGTCAGGTCGTGGATTTAGTAGGCAATAAAGAATTAATGAAACTGTTATAAGCCCTTGGCTCTCATCAGCCCTTAGCCCTTACTCTAAGTTGCTTATAATGTCTATCAACTTTGATGTTTATTACTTGAGACCGTGCGTAAATTTGGAAATTGTCGAATAAGCAACTTGCCTTGTTTGCATTATTAAGTGCATCTGTTTTCTCTCAGCACCTTGTACAAGAATACACGAGGGGTTATGTTTGCTTGCATTTTTTGCTGCAGACTGTTTGGATGTTAAATTAACGATTAACGTATTTGGGTCAAGTTTTATTCGTTATAAACCAACTTGGCTTACTTTTAAAACGTCTTCAATTTATTTGCACCGCACAATTGCCCATTTTATAGAGTAATGCCAATTTTCTAGCATTTATGACCACAACAAGAGTTTGTATGAAACATTCATACTTGTAACATCATAGAGTTGTTTCATCATATTTTGTCATAAAAATAACTATATCATAATCAAACAAATCTACTTCTTGGGTAAGCCCATTACTTATTGTAAGAAAGAATAAATTTTACTTGGACTCTATACCTGAAGAATTCGACTTCCATTTGGTATATCAGGATCTGAAGTTTGTCAGAAGAAGTCAAGAGAAATACTTGATGATTTATTAGGTGTTATACTGTTATAGTGTATTTTGAGGATATCATTGTTTCTGGTTAAACAGAAGAGGAACATGATGAAAGATTAGAAGCTTCGTTGAAACGTGCTGAAGGTTGTGAAGTAAAGTTTAATAGAAATAAAGTGTAAACAGGTATAGTATATTGTATAAGGAAATGCTTATAACTAAAAATAGGATAGAATTCGATTCAAAATATTTTAAAGCGACTAAAAAATAGATTATCCCAGCTTTTTAAATTACTTGGTATTATCACTTTTATCAATTTATTCCAAAAGAGTTAACTGCAGCTCTTGCAGAATTAACCAAAGGCACTCAGTTTGGCCATGGGATGAGCAGCATTCCAAAGAGTTAGCGAATTTCGTTGCTATAATTACAAATACATCCATTTTGGTATTTTTTGAAAAGTATTGCTATTAATATTCAAACTGATGGTTCCAGTAAAGGATTAGGTTCTTCCCCAAAAAGGTAAACCGATGGCATTTGCTTTTAGTAGTTTAACAGATTGTGAAAAAACTTATTCTCAGATTTCAGATTCAGATTCAGCAGAAAAGTTTCATTTTTATATTTATGGAAGATTAATCTTTAAAAAGATTTCACTAAAATTTCGAGTCGCTTACAAAGAATGCCACATATTGAGGTGGGCAAATATTTATGGACGATAGTGTAAATATGATTTTTCTGTATTGTATATACCTGGTAGAGATACGCTTATCGCAGATTATCTTTACCGATATCAAATCACGGTATTATAAATGAAGAAGATAACGAAGAAGACCAGAAACCAAATTTAGTTACAAAATGCATCAAGAGATAATGATTAAAGCTTTAAAGGAAATATGTAACAATGGATTACCAAAATCATTTAAAAAAATTACATGAAGAATTAAGAACGTATGAACCAATAAGACAGGAATTAAAAATTATAGATGGATTTGCAGTAGATAAATTGGTTATTCCAAAAATTTTAGGTGCAAAATCTTAAATTTAGTACATAAAGGACATTGAGGAGTAGAAAAATGTAAAGCTAGAGCTAGAAGAGCATTGTATTTACCTGATATAGTACAGCACTTCTTCCATACAGGACTAGTCCAGTACCATCAATTGGATTTTCACTAGCACAATTATTATTGGGAAGATCTTTAAGAGACAAAATTCCTTGTACTATAGATTACCTTGAGCCTTCAACCAAAAATACAAAACACATTATTAAAAAGTTGAAAACTAACTAAAATGGAAATATTGTAAGAAGAACTCAAACTCTAAAGGACAGAAAAAACCTTTCAAATTTGGAAGATATATTGCACCAGATAATACAAAGAAAATAAATGTCAATGTTCTTTACATGAAATTCGATTATTTTTGAAAAAAAAGTGTGGTTTTTTGAAATTTTCGAAAATTGCCCATATTTCAAAACGCTTTATTTTAGAAAGTACGCATTGGATCGCGCTGATATTGAATAATTCGTTATCAGCGAACCCAAATCTATAGGAAAACGCTAAAAAAGAGTGAAAATTTTTTTCGATTTTATAGCAAAGGGGGTACCCTTCTCTATAATTTTTTTAGGGCCACTTAAATGGCTGTAACTTCCAAACTACTGGTCGTAGCCCAAATATTTTTATTTCTTTATAATCAGCAGGCTTAAATCTATAATCGTAGCCTATTCTTTATATGAAATTCTAATATTTTTGAAAAAAAAGTATGGTTTTTTGAAATTTTCAGAAATTTTCAGAAATTTCGCATATGTCAAAACGCTATATTTTAAAAAGTACGCATTGGATCGCGCTAATATTGCTTAATTCGTTATCAGCGAACCCAAATCTATCGAAAAACGCTAAAAAATGGCGATTTTTTTTTTTTTTTAATTTTTCGATTTTATAGCATTTTTTTAGGGCCACTTAAATGGCTGTAACTTTCATACTACCGGCCTAGCCCAATAATAATCAGAACATAGAAAACATTAATAGTAATACAAAATAAGGATCTTATTAATTTTGAGTCGTCTGCAGAAGAAGATGGTGAAGAGGTGTAAGATCATAGTGTTACATCATATTTTGTTAGGAGTCTTAGCAGTAATTAGTCATAAATAACTTAATAACTACATCATAATATAAGTTGTATATTATAATTATTGTTAAATAAAGATTTATGGCGGTAGTGGGCAAATTTGAGCCCTTGATTTTGAAATTCTCTTGATATTTGCGGATTTAGTCATAACTTTTTTTCCAGAGGAACTTTTTTAAAATTTCTTTTTTTGGTATACAGATGAGTTTTGTGGCTCACAATTTCTTCTTGTTTTGTTTTAGTAAGTCAAACCAAATACTAATACTGCAGCAGTAAAACAGGTTCTTTAGAAGAAACGTTCGCTTAGCGGCGTTTTCCAAAATAATAAGAAACTAATTAAAATAATATTTTTTTTCCAAGGTTAGCAATAAGTTAAGGTACAAAAGAAGAGTTCGACGTTTCGTTTTTTGTTTTAAGTATATTTTTAAACTATTTACAGCTGTCCAAAAAATTTCTTAAAATTTTACTTAATTTTTGGGATGCTGTAAAAAGTTTAAAAATATACTTAAAATTGCTAGAGTTGGAAAAAAATATTATTTCAATTTTATTTTTGGGGAAAACGCCGCTAAGCGAACGTTTTTTGTAAAGAGCGCGTTTTACTGGTGCCGTATGAGTATTTGATTTGACTTACATTAATAAAACTACAACAAATTGGTAGCCACAAGACTCTTCTGTGTACCAAAAAGAGAAATTTTAAAAAAGCTTCAATAGAAAAAAAATTATGAGGAAAACCGCAAATATCAAGCAAATTTCAAAATTAAGCGCTCACATTTGCCGACTATCCTCTTAAAAGAACATCTCGTTACAAAAAGGTTATTAATCGTTGAAAAATATTCGTGTAATTAGAGTGGAATTAAATTTAATAAAGGTAAGTGGTGCGTGTCTTATAATTCAATATTATCAGTTTGACACGTCTGGAATGTCCCCGGCCACGAAAAGTTCTGGGAATCCCCATATTTTTAATAATCGCGTGCCCAGGAGTAAGCCAACCTAAATTTCCCGAAACATCCCCAATGATAAGAATGCGGGCTTTGACTTGCCTAATTTACGTTGCCATTCTTAATGGGCTTTATTTATTGCCAATTTTTAAACAAAACCGCAGCCATTAATGCCGTAGTTTTCCTTTTTTCCTCAGTTTCGGCGCTCACTAAAAATCCCTCTATCGTGTAGTTTGCATATATAAATATATCTTGTATTAAGATTATGATTTTATTGCTTACCATAAATTATGAATACATGCGTGGTGGCGTATCTACAGCTAGTTACCATAGATTCACCAAATTACATTTTGATTTATAACCTTCCTTTATTCACTCGAATTTTAACTGCTGTCTCGCTAAAATCGAACTCATTTCGCCAAAGCAATTTATTTTTCATATTATTGGCCGAATCCAATAAAAATACAGAAAAAAGCAAATTGCGATAATAATTTTAACTAACGAGGACTTTCGTAACTTGATCCACAATCTTGCGCAATTCACATTGATTACACACGTGATACATATCTCAACTACTCTTTAATTAAACCCAACCAATTAATTTCACTGATTATACCTTTTTTAATATCAACAATTGTACCAAAAATTACGCACCAAATAATATATTACTATTTATTACAATTTGAACATGAAGAATATACATCCAAAAGTATAAATTTGACTCATAACTAGTTACACTTTTAATAGAAAATTTGAAATATATGTTTATAAAATCATCTGAAGTCAAAAAATCGTATTCTTCATCAATACAGGGAACCGTCGTTTTGCGCCGGTTTGATTTACGCCGGTTGGTGCAGGCGTTGGATTTTCCGAATTTCCGAGTTAGTTTTCGTTTTGTTTTTTTAGAGTGGTATTGTCAGCGTGGGATTGTCATTTACCGGCCATAGCCTATGAATTTTTCTGTCCCACTTTTTATACAGCATTTTTATCCTTAATCCTTAAAAACTTACAGCAAAATTAGAATTATAAATTTATAACTTTATGGGACACCCTGTATAATTTTTATTTTAGTAACAATTTATGAAAATACTTATCTTCTTCTCCAACTTCTTTAGGAGACGAAAAAAGTATTAGTTCATGGGATTGTTTTTGTTCAAAAAGATATTTATCATCTACAAAAATTTTCTGGAAAAAATTATGCAGGGTGCTGAATTGTCGCAGCCACGCTCCACGATACCTACTACTTTGTTTAGAAGAAACCGTTCGACATGTGTAAAATAATTAAAAAACATTTGGATGGAAATATACCGAAGTTATTGGCAAGTTACGATTAAGTACAATAACTGAACATATTCGAAATTAGGTCCTAGGTAGTGTAGTGGTTATCACACCAAACATGAGATTTGGAGGTCCCAGAGGTGGAAGTTTGTAAGCTATACGATTGTTTTCGTACAACGAAAATATCGTATTGTTGAATATGTTGCTATCGTGACGGATTTTATCTCTTTTCAATAAATCCAAAACGTGCATAAGGAAGAGATATAGAAAATCTGTTACCAAGGAACTTAGTCAACAAACGGTTTTTTCGTTGTATGAAAACTATCGTATAGCTTTACAGACTTCCACCTCAGGTTCGAATCCTGGCCAAGGACATTTTTCAATTAAGTACAATCTAAAAAATATTGTTCAGTTGAAATCAATATGACATTTTTCAAATATGCAAGAATCAATTAGACAAAATACAAGCTATAATATTATTAAAATGCAAATATCTGTAAAGAAATGTACTAACAATACAATTAACCTTATATTCTGTACTACATTGAGCAAAAATAAATAGATATGTATACACAAGAATGTCTAACTTTGAGCACTCAAAAGGAGTTTTTATATATTTTTCTATTATCTAATGAATGCTAGTTAACAGCGCAGCGTATAGCGAGAACGTGATTTTTTCAGCACCCTGTATAAATTAGTATTTTTAAATTTATGAAAATTTGCCGCCCCCAAAAATATGCCTACCTCTAGGCTTACCTATAGGTAAATCCGGTCCTGATTGTCAGTGTGGTATTGTCAGCGTTGTATTGTCAGCGTGGTTTTTATTTACAATTATTAGGAATTGTGGGTGCCTTCCTAGTTGAACGTATTCTGCATATGTTGCTTTTCGAGTGCATTGCGCGCATATGCAGCAAATTCACTCGGTTCAAATGCTTTTTTAAAATTTTGAACTGTCAATCGTCAGCTGTTTATTGCTTGTAGTTGTTATTAGTAGCAGTTAACAAAAAATCGGTTTTCCAAAATCACAAACAGTTAAAAATTAATAAAATGGAACCTAAAAATTCAAGTAATAACCACCTAGAACCCGGAACTAAATCAGGTGAAGAAATAGAATGAAGAAATGCACGACCTTGAAACCCACTGTATGCTGCAAATGCTCCACACGGAACACATAGCAGGCTACATATGACACAAATACTCCTCTACCTTCATTATAAATATTTCTTTTAACTATGCACATGCTGTAACTTTTCTGGAAGTCGTACTAGATTCGAAAGGTACCAAAACCACCAAGAAATATTTTCAATAGTAATACCATGAGTAGGTTGAAATCCGCTATAATTCAATTTATTGGCAAAAGAATAGAAAATTTGACTAAAGATCCTAGGTCGTTTTCATTTCTTGTTCAACGAATAAGCATTGCTATTCAAAGGGGAAATGCTGCCGCTGTTTTAGGTACTCTTCCTAAGAACAAGTCTTTAGAAGAAATTTATATGATACCTCAATCTTTTAAGAAACATTCATATTTTGATTCTTCCATAGTTCCTTCAATAGACAATTCAAAGGGAACTTTAGAAGTTGAAAGTTTGAATGATTTTTTAATTTTAACTCCGAATAATCAATTAGAAGTTAGCAGTTCTGAATTGATTATCTCGGCCGATAGTGAGAAAGAAAATCGATCCGATTTAAACATAAATACGATACCTCGACGTGCAGTTAAAAAAAGATATATTGTGCTTAATGGAACTGGTTCTACTTCAAAAAGGAACTATGATGAAGATGAAGAAGAGGGTTGTGATGATAAAGTTGAGAAGAATGATGTTTTAGAAGACCAAGATGTTAATTTGGAAGCTCTTGAGGAAAAAAGAACATTTAGGTCTACCAGACAAAAACGTGGGTCTTTCTTACCTGTTTCGGAAATTTCAAGTTTTTATTCTAACAGTGATAATTTGCCCTTTAACCATTTAGTTAATGATAGTGAGTCTGATAAACATGTAACTGTTAGTAGCAGAGGCAGAGTAAGAAAACTTACGGAAAGAGCTCGAGCTCTTATTAAGAAATGAGAGAAATTATATTTATATTATAATTTTTAATTAGTTTTACTATTTTTATTATGTATTTTTATTTATACTATGTATTTTATGTAAAAGATTATTATTAACATTGAGTTATGTCAAACTACATTATGCTGAATTACAGGTTCTAGATTATTTATTGACAAATGAAATTGTGTTTCTAAAAAGCAACACAATTGAATTGGCAATAAAGCGACAGAATTATTATAGTGATTTCAAGCTACGAATTGTATTTGGATAGATTATTTCAAGCCTCATTTCTGCAAAATATAAAAAAAAGTTTTAAATTTTAACGTCAGTCTTTACTTCAAATGTCAAATTTGAAATTTAAACACATGTCATGTAAACGTCAAAACGTTTGATTTTATAATTTAGGTAGGAACCTAATTATCACGATAACCCAATGGTAAATGGACCAATCAGAACGCTTGTCAGGTTGAAGGCATGAAATAATCATATGTAATATCACGAGTGGTCAAATTTAAGTCGAATATTTTTCACTGTCATTACCACGAATGCCATTTGGGTTAAGTTTTTACCCAAAATGACATGAGTGGTAATGTATGAAAAATATTCGACTTATAATTTGAACAAGAGTGCATATTTTAGGGACTATTTAACGAACATTTTTCACTTTTTTGTGCAAAATTTGACAGAAAAATTCAAACTTTTTGAAATTTGACATTAACGTCACAAAATAATCGCTGATATTTTTGACGTTTTACTTGTCACAAAAAATAATCACTTGTGAGTTGAATAGTCAAATAAATTTTTGTACAACGAACTCTTTTTTCTCACGTTTTAAAAATAAAATATCATGCAATTTTTGAAAGCACCATTTATATGACTTTGTTATTCGCGATTTCGGCTCTAGGGGGCGCTGTTTTTGCAGAAACAGTTGGTCCACGTGAGGAGAACGCATTTTATTTAAAATTTATATAAAAACCAATTATTTAATGATTACAAACAGGTAATGTTCACTTTGTATTTTTGTTTTTGACGTTAATTTCGAAATCGCGAATACAATATTTAAAATTCCTCCACTTTAAATAGGCAACTAACAAAATTTTATTGAAAATTTTCAGTGATATACCTTGTATATAAAAAAAATGTTTGTAATAAAAATTTTAATTATAAAGCATATATAAAATTCTAGGTTTTCATATATTTTTTGTGATAAATTAACAGGTTTAAAATGAACTAATTGTATGCATAGTTAAATATTTTTAATTAACTTTGAAACGTTTTCGGAGAAACACTAAAAATTTCAATGTGTTCATGGAAAATGTAATGTTCAGAGCTGCATATTATTCATCTTCAAATATAAAAACCGAATACTTCAAACACGCCGTTAAAGCTGCAGCAAAAAATATATAAAATGATTTATTAAAAGGGCAACATTATTATAAAGATTTTCATTAATCAATAATGCAATAATAATTAGCAAATGGGGCGTATTGGTTCAACGAGGGTTTAATGAACTTGGTATTTTTCCCGAGTTTCTTTGACTATGTAATTTGATATTTTATAAGATCGGACGATGAAAAAATAAGTAATTTAATATGTTTGCTCTTTAAAACTTTGCGGCGCTGTAGTATTACTTTTGTATAAAATTGATAAAATTACAAAAATAATATAATTAACAAAGCTATAAAAAACTGCTCTTATTTGGGTTGATTTAATTAAAATCGTAATTAATTACAGTATTTTTGTAAAATATTTTGTGAAATCGAGTTGGATTGGTATTGGAATGGTTTTATTATTAATAATAAAAGTTTTGTGTAAATGGAGCTGGACCATTATTCACAACACATGTATAAACAAGGGCCGAATTTCATAAAATAATGCAGTGTATAATACATCACTGAAATTAATAGCAATATTAATTTAACGAACGTACGGGCCTGATTTGCAGAGCGACCTGCATTATTTCGTGCTCCCGGCCATTCTATAAATTAATGACTGAAATGCCATGAAAAGTGTAAGCTTTTAGGACAATGCGATGGATTGAATAATTATTTTTCATAAAATGAGCTACTATTTTATCACTAATAATAAATTTTTAGTAATCACGCGTGTAGCTTTTATGTATAAATAATTTTCAAATAAATCCTTTCACGCGCCGCTACGGTGCAGTAAAAGTCTTTTATTAAAATATAATTATTATTTCCATTGATCTTCAGCGACGTTTGTCATCAATCGACTGTAGGTTTCGGATGTGACGTCAGATCCTTACTTCGTTGAAACTATTTGATCAGAATCAGAAAAGACCTTTTTAATTATGATAGCGCGAGTTTTCCACACCCATTGCCACCTTGTAATTTTTACGACGTAAAAATAAACAACTGGGGACGGAATTCGTTTGTTACTGAAATGCCAACGACGCAAGTTGTTGTCTAATTAAAGACTCCAGTTTTTTTAAAAATTTCTCTCTGTTTTCTTAGCTATTAGAATTTACTCGGAATTTTCATAGAAATTTGTAACGTTAACTAATTAAGGAACAAGTTATCTAATGTTTTATAGTCACAACTAACAACGCCTTCGGTTCGAGTGCCAAACTGAAAATGTAAATATTTTATGCAAGCATGGCAACGTGTTTGCATTCGGGTTTTGTAGAAGAATTATTGCAAACGTTGGCTCTTAAACATTATTTCAGTAGTTTAGCATTAATTCCCTCTATCTTCCTACGTCCTGCAACAAAATGAGCTCCTTTTATTTTTGAAAATCGAGTATATCAAGTACACGGCCCGGCACCGGAACACTTAACCATTTAAGCGCGTGTTAAATTCTAAAATTGTTAATAACTTTCTTATTATTATAAACATTTCTACAAAATTTTGTACATTTGTTTACAATATTACAATTTATAATTACTAAAATTTTTGTTAGAATATTCTAAAGAAAATCTTGGAAAATCGTAGATTTTGTATACAGGGTGTCCCTGAAAGGTCTGCACAAAACAATACCTCATACTCCTGAGACCAAAATATGACGATTTAACCAAACTTATCTCTATCCAAAAGTCCTTCGTTAAGGCGCTACAGACCAATAAAGTTCTTAAAACTATTTTGTTTTTTTTTTAAATTACTAAGAATTGGTTCATACGATCATAGCAAAATTTTGTATGTGGCTATGTAATGAAAAAAGGTATTTGTAGACAATTTGTTTTAATTTTCCACGTTATGTAAGTGGTCAAAAATAGGTCATCGACTTGCAGATTTTCTTGTAACTTTTTTTGGCCGAATAAAAATTCATAAAACTTTACTTGTAGCTAAACAGTGTAATTATAAACTTTTTTTGTCTCCTACAAATTCTTTCTAACTCCTTTATTTTAGGCAGAAAAAAATATTTCCATGTGGTGCATAATCTAACTTCAAAAAAATATTTAAATTTTTCGCCAAAACGTTTGTAAAAAGTAACACCAAATATTCTTGAGACCAAAATAAAATGATTTAACCAAACTTATTTTAATCGAAAAGTGCTTCGTTAAATGTCTAGCGACCTTGAAAAATCTTATCTTTTTAAATAACTTTTATGGTCAATAGAGGTTTAAGGAAGCACTTTTGGTTAAAGATAAAAGTGGTTAAATCGTTCCATTTTGGTTTCAGGAATATTGTATGTTAATTTGTACCGACCTTTTAGAGAAAAATTTTAATATTTTTTCAAAGTTATGTTATGAACCACATGGAAATAATTTTTTTCTGCCTAAAATAAAGGAGATACAAAAATTTTGTAAGAGACAAAAATAGTTTAAAATTACACCATTTAGCTACAAGTAAAGTTTTATGAATTTTTATTCAGCCATTAAAAAGTTATAAGAAATTTTGCATGTCGATGACCTATTTTTGACCACTTACATAACGTTGAAAAGTAAAAACAAATTGTCTAAAAATACTTTTTTCCATTACATAGCCACATACCAAATTATGTTATGATCGTATAAACCAATTTTTAGTAATTTAAAAAAAATAAACAAAATAGTTTTAAGAAATTTAATGGTCTGTAGCTTCTTAACGAAGAACTTTTGGATAAAGATAAGTTTGGTTAAATCGTCTTATTTTGGTCTCAGGAGTATGAGGTACTGTTTTTTACAGACCTTTCAGGGACACCCTGTATATTTTCCTCAATTTTAGCCATTTGAGCTATAAAATTGTTAATAACTTTTTAATTATTGTAAATATTTTTACCAAATTTTGCACATGCCTTTATTATAGTGTTGTTTATTAATTTTAATATTTTCGCCAGAAAATTTTAATACAAACAAGAATAATCCCTGATTTTATAAATTATTTCCTATTTTATTCATCAATTTTGAGACTTGAGTTATAACATTTTTTATTATTATAAACATTTTTATAAAATTTTGTACATGTGCTTACGATACTAAAATCTATGATCAGTAAAATTTTTATTGGAATATTTCAATGGAAAAATTGATATATTTTGGAAAATTTATTCTAAATATTTTTATCTTCCGGAAAATTTATAATTTTAATCCAGATGTCTCCAGAAGTTTACAAGAAATTAATGATTAAATTATGAGCAAATATGTAATGCGTGATAAAATGTCTGAAAGTTGTTAATTTATTGGTTTAAAGATTGGGATTAGCAAGAATAAATGCAAAGTCGAAATTAATAAGGTTGGATTTACTAATTATGACTGATTAATTTATATGCAAAATGAACGGTTATAAATGATTTACTCATTAAAGATAATAAGTAAGGTATAATTTTTATCGATTTATGAATAATTTACACTTACTTCAAATTGGAAGGCAATTTTACTAAATGAGTTCTTACAATGTAATCGTAATATTTTCCGATGTGGCTTTGCAATGGAATAACAGTTTAAATAAAAAACGAAGCAGTAGATACTTGGTTGCATGTTTGAAAGTTAATAATATTGGCTCGATCAATTATTTATAGCGTCTGTAAATATTACCTCTGCTCGTTAAGGTAAATATAGATGCGCTTGTTCTATTTTTTAAAATGAAACCAATAAACGTGCTTTTCATGATTGTTTCTCGAACATAATTTTCAATTACCCTTTAAATTTTAACTCACAAAGACAAGATGAATGTGACCTACGAATACTCCTAAACCTAAACTACTTCAACACATTTTTAGGTCACTTTTGAATTTGAAAATAAGGGAGGTTTTATGTTTTTCGGGTTTAATTTTTCTGTAAACTATTTTGATTGTTCCTATAAAGTATTTGATTTCTATAAAATTGAAAGGCTTTGATGGATGTAAAAATGTAAAAAAACTATTTCAATCATTTTGATTCCAGTGAATAGAAAACAGATCGGAGGTAGCGAAGCAAATGAATTGTGGAACCGCTGAATAGGTGTCGAGTAACATAGGTGTGCGTAGGAAAATTAATCATCCTGTATCTGCATTGATTACAACACTAGAACGCGTAAAAAACAAAGCAAAGCATGTAACCATGCAGAGCAGTGACTCGAAACAGCCCTATTTTTATTAAAAATATTGATTGTCCGATCGTTTTTTCGCATTTATTCATCAATTATGCCCGGAGTTTTAAATGCCCGCTATGGACTGTGTTTACTGGCGAGTTTTTTGTTGAAGGAACACAAAGAGTGATTCATTTATCTTGATTCTGTAGCACCGTAATTAATTATTTAAATGCGAGTGATTTTTCTTTAATTTCACTTTCTGATGCTGATTTATTGCAAAATGAAATTGAAAGGCGCGGCATTTAACTTTATCGCAATTTTACTTCTGTCACATGTAATTATTCCAACAAAGATTTAAAGTTTTCAATTGCAATTTAAATCAATTACCATTTCATTTAGATTTTTTACATCACCAATCGACTTCCACTATTCTATAATTTACTTCATCCAACCCCGAAGTAACCGCATCTCTTTTAATTACTCCAATGTACAATCACGCGCAAAGATATCGAGGACACCACAGAAGAAATTTAAACCTTTTTGTCCTCGATGTCTTTGCACATAGTTGTACAAAAAGATTCATCAACTATCAAACCCAGAAATACATATTCTCTGAATAAATCTTTATATACTCACAGAAATTTTAAGGGGATATTCTTGAACAACACGACATGATATCGTATAGGACTTTCGTTGTTCTAGCCTTACCGTTTAAATGCAAAAAGAAGAGTTTCCTTGTGTCCTTGTTAAGTCGTATACGATATCGTGTCGAATGATTCACAAATAAACCTCCAGGATGCACATTTAAGATTTTGGAATATAATCATTTAATATGAAAACACAGGGTGAAGGGTGACCCAGTCATATGCCCACGGTCTATAGCTTCTTTGCTATAAAACATATCGACCTGCGGTTTTCACCAACATCTAGATACATGCATGCCCCACAATTTAAAAATATTTTCGATATATACAGGATGTCCCATCATGGCCTACTGAACCAAAGTTATATTTTTTTAAATAGAACACCCAGTATATTATGACATTTTTGAAAACCTTATCAAAAAATAATTATACTTTGTATAAATTTGTATGGGTCTATCATCACTCGTTTTGCTGATATTTGCCATTTAAGCCAAAAAAATGATCTATTTTTGAAAAATCACAGATGAACATTTTGGCTTGAAATTTTGTCAAAAATTTTTCAACATCGTCTAGTCTACAACTATCATGTCAAATTTAAGTTTGTGATATTTTTTATCAGGGTGCCTTATGAAACGCAAATTGAACAATTAAACGAAATTTTCAAATGGAACACCCTGTATATTTTAAGATCAATCGATGGCATTTTTTACAAGCTTTCTATTGATATAATGTTTGTATGGTCGCTTATCAAAGGTTTAGGAGATATTAATATCCAAACTGAGAAACAGTGAAAAATAGACAAAATAGTGCTCTTGATGTTTTGTTGAGGTTTTTTTTATATTTGCCTATTATTGATTTCTGTCTTTTTCTATTTTGCTTTTTTTATAATGTTGTTTTATTTCAATAGTAGTTTTTGTTGTTTTATAACAAAAATAAAATCGAAATTTGCAATTCTCAATTTTGGTTTTCTAAGTCTCAGTATGCTTTGAAAATTTAGCAACTGATGTTACCTTATTTTGTTGAGTTTTGTTTTAACGCCTTTTTCCGTACTTTTGGCAATAACTAAACCGATATAGTGAACTCTTCTAAAGAAGAAATGACAAATATGCTGTAAGCGCTTGGTGAAGCTGAAAGAAATCCGCTTCTAGCTATCAGAAGAGAGCATAATAACAAAATTCAACAAAATAAGGGTTTCCTTGGTAACATCAGTTGTTAAATTTTCAAAACATACTGAAATTTAGAAAACCAAAATTGATAATTGCAAGTTTCGATTTTATTTGTGTTGTAAAACAACAAAAACTGCTTTGTAGTATAACAACATTATTAAAAAAGCAAAATAGAGAATGACACAAATAAGTTTTAGGCAAATTAAAAAAAAATCCTGAAAAAAATTCACCAAGAGTGCTATTTTATCTATTTTCACTATTTCTCAGTTTGGATATTAATATCTCCTAAACCATTGATAAGCGACCATACAAACATTATATCAATAGAAAACTTGTAAAAAATGCCATCGACTGACGTTAAAATATACAGGGTGTTCCATTTGAAAATTTCGTGTAACTGTTCAATTTGCGTTTTATAAGGCACCCTGATAAAAAAATATCACAAACTTAAATTTGACATGACAGTTGTAGACTAGACGAAGTTGAAAAATTTTTGACAAAATTTCAAGCCAACATATGTTCTTCTGTTTTAGAGTAGTGATTTTTCAATAATTGATCTTTTTTTGGCTTAAATGGCAAAAATCAGCAAAACGATGATGATAGACCCATAAAAGTTTATACAAAGTATAATTATTTTTTGATAAGGAACCCAAAAATTTCATAATATACTGGGTGTTCTATTTAAAAAAATATAAATTTGGTTCAGTAGTCCATGATGGGACACCCTGTATATATCGAAAATATTTTTAAATTGTGGGGCATGCATGTATCTATATGTTGGTGAAAACCGCAAGTCGATATGTTTTATAGCAAAAAATCTATAGACTGTGGGCATATGACTGGGTCACCCTGTATATCTGTCAGCAAAACTTTTGACCAAAAAATTGGGATTAGAATTTCTAAATGAGATAATAGGAAGACCATATTTCAGAACAGGTTTCCTGCACTTTCAAGGCGATTATTAAGTAAATATAGAGAATACTTTAAGTATTCATAATTTCCTTAGTAAATGGTTAGGATGAAAGGAGTATATGACATACCACCAATCATACAAGTGTTTTCATGTTCACATTATTAAAACCAAGCTGTGTACCTATTAAATGTACTTCCTTATTCTAAATAATTTAGTTTAACAAGAACAGTTGATGACAATGGTAATTAATTAACGTGGTTGAACTGTTACAGGTTGGTTATCCCATAATATACGAGTAACAAGCAATAATTATAAATCTAGTTATTTTGGCTTAAGACACGTTTCTTTAAATAAATATGTAATCGTATAATTGTATATGTCGCCTTAGATGTATTAACACTTAACGTAAGAACCGTTAAAAATACCAACTGGAACATTTCTTACATTTTTGACGTGGATAAATGCTAATTATTATTTAAATTAATCCACTAAGGCGCCTATATATAATTTGCATTAAATATTGCAACGGTTGAGTAGTAGTTATTGCTATAACCTGTAACATCGAGGAACGGCGTCGTCTGTGGCTTACTAGTATTTTTACTTCGATGTAATTTAATGTATTAACTGTGAAATGATTTTCAAAGTGATTTAACCACGTTAATGTCCTTACAACTTTAAATAATTAACAGTATTTATGGGATTTTATCACCTTTTTGCATAGATTCTTTAAATTTAAGAATTTTAATATTAAAATACCACATGTTTTTTTTTCTAAATTTTGGATTAAAGTTACTTTCTTGCTAAGTGTGCACAAATATTTGGAAAAAACATATATCCAGAAAATTAGCCATAAAATTTCCAGCCAAAATTTTTTACATGTATTTTTCCATAAGAAGAAAAACCATTATAACTTTTTTAATTTACATTGTATAACAAAACTAATTATATCGCTGGAAAGCTCAAAGAACTATCTATATTTCAGTACTACTGCCTATGCTTGCCTCATAATAATAAACCCGTAATTTGCAATTAATTAAATGACCACCTTAACAAAACAAAAACACATTTTCTACATTTCCATATACTGTTGGAAAGCTACTTAAATTTCCTATCAAGTGAACTAAATAACTTTTTTATGGCTCATCATTGATAGCCATCAGAATCAAAAATTATATTTTGTATAAGTTAATAATTATTGTTTGGCATTGTTTTGTATATGAAAATGTATTGAATTTAATGCAGATTCCATTGATTGTTTTATTTCAGTTGTTAGTTTTCTTAAACAAAAGTTACACCCATTTAAGTGTTTTTGATATTTTAAGGTAGTAACCTAATTAATTGCAAATTGCAGCTTTATTATTATGAGGCAAATATTTTCAGTAATACAGTAATATAGACATTTCTTTGAGCTTTCTAGTGGTATAATTAGGTTTTTTGTACAATGTAAAATAAGAAGGTTATGATGCTTTTTCTTCTTATAGAGAAATACTTTTGATATTTTAAGGTGGTCATCTGATTATTTGCAAATTGCAGCTTTATTATTATGGAGCAAATATTTTCAGTAGAACTGTAATGTAGACATTTCTTTGAGCTTTCTAGTGGTATAATTAGTTTTTTTGTACAATGTAAAAGAAGAAGGTTATGATGCTTTTTCTTCTTATAGAGAAATACTTTTGATATTTTAAGGTAGTCATCTGATTATTTGCAAATTAAAGCTTTATTATTACGAGGCAATCATTGTAAGTAGTACTGTAATGTAGATAATTCTTTGAGCTTTCCAGTGGTATAATTAGTTTTGTTATAGAATGTAAAATAAAAAGTTATAATGGTTTTTCTCCTTATGGAAATACATATAAAAACTGTGGTTGGAAATTGTATGGCTCCGGTGAATTCATTTGGTACAAGATTCCAGGGGTTCCTAAATAAACGACTGAACCACACTGAAGGAAACATTTGAATTCTACATCAATGGGGAAGTACTCAACTATACCAAACATTTTGTCCTGGATATTGGAGTCTTAGATAAACTAGATTGGACTAAACTAAACCAATTTGTTCTAGGTTCTAGTAAAGATATTCTATTTCTAAATTTTTTAAACTCCTTGTATGTAGTTATGGAAATTAGTTTAAAATCTTATTATAATTAATACTAGATTTTACTGCACTAATAAGTAATTAGAATAATAAAGGCTAGATATTGTGCTTATGATGACATAAATTATTTTATGTGATAAATTTATGGTTTAGGATCGTAAATATATTTGAGCAACACCTTCAAACATTACAAACATTAATTGCGACCCAATTTACGCACAATTAACTTCTAACCTCGAAGACATTTATTTTATTTTTAATTTATACCGTATATAAATGTGTTTATCGTAGGCCTAATCAAATATTACATGGCTTCCTTCAAAAGCGAGATTAAAGTTTGATTAATGCTGGCAAATAAAAAGTAACTGTATCGTAATTATTATTATTACTTATTGTTATTTTTCCACAAGTAATTCGACATGGAATGATTTACACATTGAGCACCAACAATTAACGAACTTCGCTTTAAATCTCTTAATTTATGTAATTTCCATGCACGGATGTAGTTAAATTATAATACATACGGACAATAATTGCTTTTTACTATTACATTAAAATTATTGTAATTTACAGATTTACTAATTATTATCAAATTATTTTCCGGCAATTAAAATAATGTTTAAACCGCATTAACCAAAATTCATATATTTTTGATGGATACCATTAATAAGTAATAATATAATTTCGGTAATAAATATTGATCGTATAAAATATTTGTGTTTCTGGGGTGTTACCAATTCTATACAATGGAACTTGTCTATTTATTATCATTGATTTTTATGCCCCTTCTTAATGACATTACTTTATTTTTTGTCATTTAAACCCCAGAGAATGCTTTATGTTTACTGCTTCAATTAGAAAACCCACTAATGCTTTTTTCACTCAATTTCCATTCACCTAATTCTTTGAGAAAATAAAACATTAAATCAATCAACTATACTTCTCAATGCGAAGCTGAATTGCACCCTTAAACATTATTCAATAGGATCCATTTTCGCGATCTCGTTTATTACCCGAGTGTGAAGGTAACGTGTCCGTTTTAACCTTGAGGGATTTGGCAAGGTTATAAAAGTATAATTTTATAAGTTGGATGTAGTTTATGTCTTTTAATTTATTAATACTCCTAATAAAGTATTTAATGTTCATAAAGTTGCCCTTAATTATTCAGCTAAACAATAATAAACCGAAATTAAATCTATGCTTTAGGAGATGTTTAAAAGCATAAATCGTGGTTTTATGGAGGTACCTAATTGCAGGAGCAGGCAAGAAGTAATTTTTATAATGTTCCATAATTTTAAAAGGAGGCGAGGTATTTTATAACGTAAACTAAAACCAAGCATTACCCCTAGGAAAGTTTAATTGATATTCGACACGATATGTTGAAGACATGTACGACGCAGTGGTCCTAATCCGCATTAAGGAATTACCGTCGAATTTAGCTAATATTATAAATCAGGTAAATAGCCCTATTAGACCTTGCGTAATTACCTCACGAAATGCATGATATATAATGTCAAGGGATGATATCTCTCTTTATATGAAATTTTAATGAATAACGCAATAAAATAACAACTAAAACTAAAAATCAGGGATTATCGAATTTCCCAGAAACATTTACGAAACCTTCCAAGTCAAACAGTCTGCTCCCTGATTAATAAAACTAATTACCAGGCGAGATTTGTTAAACGTACAAACAGCCGAAATTCTGATCGATTACTGCATGTGTATGTTTTTCGTGGAATTAATGATTAAATTCCATTCGAAGCTAGTTTTAATTCCGGTTAAATATTATGAGCTTTTTTAAAATTAATTATTTTCAACAATAATTCGTCCAATCAAATATTTACTTACCATAGAAATTATTGATTCCTCTAAATTATCGTGCGACTTATATGTTTCATATTTGAAGTATTGCGTTAATTCATTAACATTCATTTCATAAGCTTAAAAAACTGGATGTCGATTACTTAAATCTCACACAGTGAATCTCAATCTCACCTTCCTCGAAGCTCATGCGTCAAAATCTCACCGGCGAATCCAAATTCACTTGGTCTGAAACAGGCGAATCAAGATTCACGGGTGAGATTTTGACGCTTGCGCTCGAGGAAGGTGAGATTGCCATTCACCCGGGTGAAATTCAGGACCTCCTGTTTATTAAACAATATAAGTAAATAATGAAATCAAGTACAAAGGTGGTCTTCCTAAACAAATATAATATCTTCCAGTTTTGGAATTAAAATTTAATGAGTTTATTTCATTTTTGGATATTTTAATGAAGAAATACCGTATAAATCCTTTATTATCTAAAGAATCTGGTGCATAGGTTAATGTATTACCAGTGTCCTCTTTGGAATCATGATTTCTTGGAGTATGGGCAAATACTTTACTACCTCCAGATACAGTTGCCTTAATTATAGGATAAAATCTGAATATAGTAATCTATCCAAAAATGTTATATTTTATCTCACCAGTATTAAAATTCATTTATACAATTTATGAAAAGTTTGGGGAAAAAATAAAAAGTATTATCAAAGATTCAAGACCTATTTCTTTTTTGAATGGCATAGAAATGCTGCATCCGTTTTTGGAACACTTTCCAAAAGAAATTCTCTAGGAGACATAAATTTGATTGACTCAAATTTTCACCCAGATTTCCTTGTTCTAAAAAATATCGGAAATATCTATTTCATGAACTTTGTGATTTAACACAAAGGCCCTATTAGAATACTTTAAAAAATATTCTTATACATATAAGTAACATCGAGACCTCAACTTCTGGAATATAAAAATATTTTTTTAAGGTATTCACGATAGTGATAAAATAATTGTGGTCAGAAGATTGTTCATAACATCTAGTTAATACAACATCTTTAAAAATATAAATTCAACATTTTACAGCAGGTTTTTTAGCTTACAGTATGAGCTCAAAAAGGCAATGTTGCATCTCTTTTTGGAATACTTCCCAAAAGAAAACTGTTGGGAGACAGAGATTTGGTTTCCTCAAATTTTTGCCCAGAGTTTCTTCTTCTAAAAAATATCGGAAACAGCTCCTTCATGAACTCTGTGATTCAATACAAGAACACTGATGAAATATTTAAAGAATTTTTCAAATATTTAGTAGAAGGTTTACACAAAGATGTAAATAATTGCGAAAACACAAGAAATTTTCGGAAAAGGGTATTGATAATTAAAAACTCCAGGATAGTAGATAAATAATAATAATATTAATAGACCTTTATTGGCATTTATAGTTTACAAAAAATACATAAAAAATACAGTAAAATAAGAAAAAAAATAAACAGAAATTATTTTTTTATCAAGGACAATATTTCCCTCATATCTTCTTTGCCTCTACCATCCTCTGCTAACAAATTCCACCATCTCTGCATTCTGAGATTCTTCTGCAACTCGACGTCCAATGCTTTACACTATCTTCTTCCCTCATACATATTCTGCATTTTTTCGCTGTCTCCTCTAGCCAGAAATTATTACTGTTTTCTTCATTGCCACATCTAAATCGAGCTATTATTCTAATTGATTCCTCATCATACTCTTTCTTTATGTACTCAGGGTATCTGTTGACCACCATTATTTCTCGATATTTCGCGTTGTATCTTGAGTTACCGATTCTATTGTTTGTCAACTTCTATTAACCTCTCTATTACTAGGTTTTCTATGCTGCGGCCCTCTCTGATGTATCTTTGTATCTCGACATTTGACTGTCCTGCTTTTTCAAATACATTCTGGCGTACCTTGATCCATCTATATGCGCTTCCTCTCACTGTCTCCTTGTCTATTTCCCTTAGTAGATAAATATATTTCTATTTCTAAGCTATGCATAAACAGACCAACAAACCCAAGGAAACATGTTGATAACAATGTTGGCAACAAGTTGTTGTTCACTCGTCAATTTATATTAATACTTCAACTGGGTGAGTTAAACCAATTTAATACATGAAAGTTAATATTCTTTTTGATAACTTTTGGAGCCACAAGATAATGACACTGTTCTTTAAAATTATTCTAATAACAAAATTCGAAACGAAGGTACAATCAGCTCCTGTTTTTAGAAATATATAATGATTGTGTCAGAATTCGGTGGTTCCAAATCGCACTAAATTTGGTTGGACGAACAACATTGTTGGCATCAGGTTTCCAAAAAACAGCTGCTTTGCTCTATCAAATTTTTTGTCAACAGTTATCAACATGTTCAATGCAGTTGCCAACAAATGTTGTATGGTTTTTAAGTTCTCAGTAAATTTTGATGATTTCTGGGACTTGTTGGTTTCATTACTTCATAAAACAGGTGCATTAAAAGTTTTACCACTGGAGAAATATTAGATAGTGATGACAACCTATCTGTTCAAAGTGCAAGAACCGAAGAAAATATATAAGGTCCTTGAAGATTAGTAAGTTCTCCAAAATTTGGAAAATATGACATGAACTTTTTAGTTTTATGGGAGAAAATGAGATAGAATGTGATTTGCTCCGGCAAAAAAAGAAGACAACCATTAATACCGTCTAAAGTTGGTTGATTCAAAACGCACTAAATTTTGTTTAGACACATAACATTTTTGTCCTCAGGTTTCCAGAAAAATATTGATGTAGCCAATAAATTTGATGTCAAGAATTATTAACATGTTGACAGTAGGTGCTAATAAATATTGTATGCTATTAGCTTTAAATCCCCCCAATGTGGTAACTGCTCAGTAAATTTTCATCCATTCTGGAGCTTGTCATTTCAAACACCTTACACAAATTTCTCAGTGCCTTGAAAAATTTACCATTGAACTTATAATAATGAAAACCTACTTTAAAGTGCAAAACCGAATAAACTATACAAGGACCTTTCAGATTAATTAGTTCCCCAAAATTTGGAAAAGTCTTTCTTCTAAAATTCGGTTCAGTTTCTTTCGGCTTTTTGTCTACGCATAGCTATAGTCCAATTCTTCTCGTTCGACCTTTTGTCCAAATCGATCTCTTGTTCAATTCGGCCTAATTTCTTCCAGCCTTTTGTACAATTAGGTCTTTCACCAAATTCGGTCCAATTTACCCTCTTATCGTTCGGTTTTATTTGTTGTAGTAGGGGTGTCCTCAATTTGCCCATTTTCTATTACGACCTTTAGATATTCTACCATTTGTGGTGGACCACATTTTTCTGTTAGTTGAGTCTATGGTTATTTTCGTACCACTTCGTAGGTACTATTTCGTCGTCTTAAGAAAATTATTATATTGATTCGTAAACTTTTAGCAAGAAAAAATTTTTACTTCTTCTACTTCACTACAAACTACAAAATACTTACATGAAAAATTATTTTGTTGGAAAAACTTTCATTGGATTGTTCCATATCTACGCCTAAATTTCTGCACGGTTTTTAGAATTATACATCCATTTTTATGAATTGAAATATTGGAGTGATTCAAATTTGTTCAAATAAAAGACCAATAAGTTTCCCATAATTCTTGAGAAGCGTACCTGTTCAAAATGCTAAGACTGAAGAAATTGTCAAATTATCAAAGGTATTTATATAAGTTGCCCAAAATTTGGAAAAGGTTTTCTTGAAAAGCCTACCTGTTCAAAGTGTAAAGCCTGAAGAGAATATACACAAGATCCTTTAAGATCAATAAGTTCCCAAAAATTTTGAAAAGCGTTTATTCTAAAAAAAAAGACTAAGAAGGAAAATTAATGTGATTTAATTTTCCTCTGGAAGGATTAGAAATTATAAATTTTATTTTAATTTTTAAATCTGGAATTTTCACGAGTAAAACCAGTCATAAATGCATTAAGTATGCATCATGAAAAATTTTAATCCCTTATTTTTATGCATACTTCTTTTAAATTTTTAGTATTAAAATTAATTTTTAAATTCCATGTTAGTGATGCAATTTTCAGAAAAGCTTTTAGTTCCAACAAAATCTTTGAATAAACCAGAGCGTTTTAAAACTTGAATGTTGCTGTTTTTAAAAAAAGTCGTGTTATTACTTCAAAATTTTACTGAAATTATTAATTGGCTTTCAAATAATGTTTTATTGTAAAATTTAGAATTAAAAATATAATGAAGGGAATAAAAATATTGACAGTTGAAAAGGAATGAAATAACGAGATAATTTATTTTAAAGGAAATTGAATTTTTCTGCGAGTATTTTTATTTTGGCTTTTGTTTAGTAAAAGGGGTGTAATTAAAACGTTACAACATAAAAACGAAACGAACCGTAAACACGTCAATTAACATTCGTGGAATACAAAGCTTTCTGTAACAATATACCTCTTTGTAAACATAGGCCCTTTATTAAATCGAATGATTTGTTATATATTTTATCTTATTCATAACTCTAAACTAGAAACAATAAAGTACATGTTTCATAAATTTAAAACAAGAGAGGTTTAGAAAGAGAAAACTTAAGATGCATACTTTGGAAAAGACTGTTTATAATAAAATGGCTCAAATAAGTCTTTATATTTGATCGAAACAATACTACAACCTCGACTTATCGGAGCGTGCACTATTAAAAAATATTTATGTTTTTGCCACTCCTCGTGTACTTTATTCACAAAGGTTGGCGAAACAATTTATTATATTATTAGTGCCGACAATCGTAGTTCAAGGGGGCCCGGCCGTACATTAGTACCTCTCTAATTGGGCTACACTTCAACGAATATTCACACACCTATTTTATTATTATTTTTCCTAATATTTACTTAATTAAAAGGTGATCAACATTTTTGATTAGATTAATTGAATAAAATCAACTAAAATCATCACATGGTTAATTTGAGTTGACAGCAACCATAAATTTAAACAGGTGTTTCTCAATATCAGTACCCTCATTGATGGGTACAAAACAGGACATTAGTTAAGTAAGCTGATAAAATGTTGATTTTTAAACAATTTGTAAATATATGGGCCAATTAAGCGATGTTTTCTCGATAGACATTAACAGCTTGAAGGCTATAAAGGTGGCAGGGTCTCATTAAAATAAAAGCAGGTGTCTTCTGTTTCAAGAAAATATTATTAGCACGAGAAAAGTGGGTTATAAGATTAATTATTTCGCATAATCATAAATTAAATAACAACTTTTCCTGAATTTTTTTAAATTTGTTGGTCTTTATTTTTCTGGTTTTAAATCATTTTTTTGTGTATGCAAAGTTTCTCAAGTAATTATACCTTTTATTTATTGCTTATCCTAAACTCGCAACTTTATTCTCATCCCTTAATTTATCACATCGGTTTAATAACCAGTTTCGTATAAAAATCTGTATTAGCTATATGCAATTTATAACATTTTTTACTTGTTTTTCTCCTGAAAATAAACAGTGCTCGGAAAGTTTCTCATTATTTCATACGTGCAGCGGAAGCGTAGCGCCAATTTTCTTAAAAGTAGACAACTTAATCAGTCGAAGGAGGAAGGATCCAAGGCAATAGTTTGCAGCCACGAAATGCACACATCTATAAGTCTTCCAGGAGGAAAGATTCTTCTTCGTGGATTTATGCGACAAAGTTGTCATTCCGGAAACACCCTCCCCAAATAAAATCATTTCTAGGATCCGCCCTGTGTACTACTAACGGTATTATATATTATCAAAATATTTTTATCGGAAAGAAAAACCTACGACTATTTCAAATCTTCCATACTTTTAAATAGATTAAATATTTTACTTCCATTTTTACTATTCTACGACTACAAAAATTTTCTACTAAATCTTATTTGGTGAAAAGCAATTTTCTTTAAAAAAATTTTTAATTATCATATCTACTATTTTACCAAACAAATTAAAAAATGAAATTCGATTAGAACCAAAATGTAATTTTTGAAATGTTTTTGCCCCTGTTTAGATTTCTTCTAAAAGCAGAAGACAGTTGAATCCTAACATTTATTTAAATTCTAACTACTTATTTTAAATTTGGCAAAGATCTTTCAAATTTTTCTGTGCGCCTACCTTTTGTCCATGAGGTGTTTTGTCCAATTGGAGCTTATATCGTTTGTCTTTATTTCTTTCGTCTTTTTTGTCGGAGTTAGCCTTTTGTCCAATTTGGCCTTTGTCTCTATAAATTTTTGTCCCTTTCTGTCTTAGATATTCAGCTATTACTGGTAAACCCTAATCTCTGTTAATTGAGTCTATGTTCGTCTTTGTAGCAATTCGTAGGTATTTAGTTTAATTGCTTCTTATTTTGGATTAGCGATTTTTTTTACATATTTTTCGTATTTGTATTATTGTTATAATAAGCCAATAAATTATGTATTTATAATGTTTTTGGCAGTGGTGGACAATAGGACAAACGATGAAATGCCGAATTGTACATAAGGCCGAAGTACACAAAAGACCCAATGATAAAATGCCGATACAAATAAACCTAAAATTTAATACTCTTGGTTAAATTGTGAAAAAATTATTTTCATACAATGCTTATTATTTTTGGAAATATTTTCACTTTGCAAGTTAGGTTAGTTCGGTTTTTTTTCTTTCTATCTGCAATTTTCCATATGGTTTTTTTGTCGTTCGGTTAATTTTCTTTCGGCCGTTTGTCCAATTCAATCTTTTCTCCAATTAGGTCTTTCATTCAATTTCTCCGATTCGACCTTTTATCTTTCGACTTCAATCCTTTCTACCTTATGTCAAATTCGACCTTTTGTCCACTTTGGCCCTCGGTCCAGGACGACCTTTTGTCCCTTTTGGACATTTTGGGAGACTCCATTTCTCGGTTAGTTGAGTCTATTGTCATTTTCGTACCACTTCGTAGGTATTTAGTTTTTCCAAAAAATCACAAGTTTAAAGGAAGTATCAACCCAGTTGGGTAAATTACCTTTTTAAAAAATCTGCCTAAAATTATTTTCTTCTTGTTTTGGATTAAGGTATTTCATCCAAATCGATGTTTTGTCTTTTTGCTTTATTTCTTCCGACCTTTTGTCGAAGTCAGCTTTTTATTTAATTCGGCCTTTTGCATGTGACGATTTGGGCCTTAGATATTTAGTCAGAATAGACCCCATTTCTCTGTTAGTTGAGTCATCTTCGTACCACTTCGTAGATATTTAGTTTATCCAAAAAAAAAAACACAAGATTAAAGGAAATCGAATATGAAACCAGTTTTGTAAACTACTTTAAAAATATGCCTAAAATTAATATCTTTTTGTTTCTTATTAAGGATTTTTTTACAAATTTTTATTATTTGTTTTGTTTTTGTAATGCCTGATGTGCAAATTGATTAAATTTTGTACTTTTTTGGCAAGACGTGGACACTAGGATAAACTATTTGCCGAATTGTACATAAAACCGAGCTACACAAAAGACTTAATGATAAAATGACCATACAAATAAACCAAAAATTTAATAAACTTGGTTAAATTAAATTAGTTTGTCCATTCTGATTACCCTTTTAACACTTTTGCATTGAAAATTCTTTTCATACAATGCTTATTAGTTTTGGAAATATTTTCACTTTGCAAGTTAGGTTAGATCGGCTTTTTTTTTCTTCTGCCATTTTCCATGTGGGCTTTTTGTCGTTGAGCTAATTTTCTTTAGGCTGTTTGTCCAATTAGGTCTTTTATCCAATTCGGTCCTTTCTACGATTCGACCTTTTATCTTTCGGTTTTAATCCTTTCTACCTTTTGGACAATTTGGTCCTCGGTCCAGGACGACCTTTTGTCCCTTTCGGACATTTCGGGTATACCCCATATCTCGGTTAGTTGAGTCTATCGTTATTTTCTTACTACTTCGTAGGTATTTAGTTTTTCCAAAAAAAATATATTAAAGGAAATCAAGTATCAACCCAGTTGGGTAAATTTAAAAAAAAATATGCCTAAAATTAATTTCTTCTAGTTTTGGATTAAGGATTTTCTTAAACATTTTTGGTATTTGTTTTGTTTTTATAATACTTGATTTGAAAAGACAATAAATTAATATTTATACTTTTTTTTGGTCGACGTGTACAATAGGACAAATGTTGAAATGTCAAATTCTACATAAAACCGAAGTAGACAAGTCGACCTTTTGTCCAATTTGGCCCTCGGTCCAGGACAACCTTTTGCCCTTTTTGGACATTTCGGGTAGACCCGATTTCTCTGTTAGTAGAGTCTATGGTCATCTTCGTACCACTTCGTAGGTATTAAGTTTTTCAAAAAAAAGCACGAGATTAAAGGAATTCGAATACCAAACCAGTTTTGTAAACTACTTTAAAAAAAAAATCGGCCTAAAATTAATTTTTCAAGGATGTGAAAATTTAATAATCGATGAAATGCCGAATTGGACAAAAGGCCTAATAATAAAAGTTGGATATAAATAAACTAAATATTTATTAAGAAAAACTTGATTAATTTAAATAAGTATTGTCACTCTTTGAAACCGATAATTTTTGAATTAAAAAATCTTTTCGAATTCGACCTTTCCTTTCTCCCTTCTCCAAGCGGTTCAATGTGGTCTTTCATCCAACTCGGTCTTTTCTCCATTTCGACCTTTTATCGTTCGTCTTTATTTCTTTCGCTCTTTTATCGAACTCGGTATTACTTTCAATTTGGCCTTTAATCTATGAAGACACTTTGCACTTTTCGGCCTTTAGATTTCGGCAAGTTGGAGTACACCTCATTTTTCTGTTAGTTGAGTCTATGGCCATCTTCGTACCACTTCGTACCACTTTGTATATACTGTTTCGTCGTCTTAAGGCATTTGATACGAAAGTGTTTCCTCCTTTGCCACAAAAAGCACTTCTTCTTCTGTTGAAGCAACTAGTTACAAAAAAATTCCATTCATACACCCAAATTTCTGCATGTTTTTTAGAATTATACATCAAATTTTGTTTGAATTGAAGTATTGGAGTGGTTCAAATTTGTGGAAGGTGTATTTAAGTCGTGTCTTAATTTTTCCTGCGCTTGTAAATTTTTCGGTACCATAAATTTGTAAGTTAGTAATGGGTTGTTTTAGGAGATCCTTTAGGGCGGACAGACGCAGGCGGCTTGCATGCATCCGGTTTACACCCTCTAGAGGAAGTTCAGTGGTTTGTATTTATGTACTTACCCGACAAATGCAAATATCAGGGGCATTATATTATCATATTAGTCCAGGTCATGGATATTTGTAGCTAAAAATGAATTACACGCAAAAAAAATTAATCCTTATTTTAATACTTCTTTAATTAAAATTCAAAAATTTAACTACTTAAACCTACTTTATTTACATTATCCACATTTTTAAATGAACTTAATTCACTTTAAATTTTAATATGCAGCTCTAATTGGAATAAATAAAACAAATTACAACCGGCACGTATAATTATATTTAATTTAAATTATTCTTCCTTAATGTAAACATCAAAGTTAACAAATATGATTATGTATTATAATTTTTTATAACACTGCTTTATATACTAATGCTTTTTAAATTATCTTTAATAATCTCTTCAAATTAAATCTTCTATACCTCTTTTAACCAACTACTTATGAATAAACATGAATTTTCATTATCAAAATTATTGCCTGTAAAATTGTAAATTTTATAATAAATTTCCAAATAAAAATTGGTATTGTAATTTTTTTTTTATTATTATATATTATATTAACTTAACGATGCAGAAGTAGTTTTAAGGGATTAAAAATATTTTATTACCTGGAGGAAACGACTCACAGCCATCTGATTTTTCTATTAATTGAAGGAAGAATAATTCCAAGAGATTAAAAATGCTATTGCCTGTAGCAAATGAGCCTTCTTCGGGTAATAAAATATTTTTAATCATCTGGGATTAACAACTTTTACCACGTGGATTCAACCCATAGTTAATTTTTTTTTTTAATTTTGAAATAAATCTTAGTAATTTTAAAAAGATTGTTCATTAAAATAAATGATGGATGTAATATGGAAACTTGAGTTAAGTGATTTATATGATTCTGGAATATTTATGGGATGACAAATCCGTAATATGAGTCTTGAGGTTTTCGAGTTCTGCAATAATGGTAAGGTTAATTACAAGCAAAATCGCAATTATACCCTACAACGAGCTATTGTTAAGAAATTCAGGCGTTATGGCAATAAAAATGGCTATAAAAACGAAACGGTCAGAATCCACTCGGTGCTTTTCTTTTATACGACGATTGGATATTGAGAAAAAGCGTTGACCGAAACATCGCATAAAAACTCCTCGACCAGTCTGCTTTAAAAACCTTTCCAACTGTGCGATCTCGAGTGATTGATAAGTGGTAATTTCAACAGAATTGATTTGATTTTCTCTCAAAGCATGTTGTAGATTGTAGACCTTTTTAAGTTATAATAAATACACTGCTCAATATTTAAAGAAACTACGATTCTGATCAAATCATATAAGTGTAAAGGTCTCTAAATTTAAATTTGTTATATGGGTTGTAATTGATAATTTCCATGATTACTTTATTTGTTTCTAATTAAAGGCCTTTAATATTCACCGGAATCAACCTATAAAGCGAGTATTTTAAAAAATGAGGTAAATTGTTATAAATTGAGGGTGAAAAATGTTTCTGCCACACAAAGTACTTGAAAGCGTTTTTCTATTTAAAATTTTAAGGAAAATTAATAAATAATCTGAAATGGGGAGTAGTTATTTAGAGTATAGCCTAATAAAAATCGATCAAATAAAAGATAGATAAAGCTCAGGGATAAGTACTTCAGTGAGTGAGTGTATGTATATATGTGTAAGTGTGGGCGGACAAACACGATAATAACATTCAATGTACTTTTATCAATTACAATATAAAATAAATATCTACATACTATATACATATATTATTGACACCAAAACTTAATCTAATGTAAACGAAGTGATAAAAATTTAAAATTAATTAAATGCTTATAATAGTCGCTTATTTGTCATGGTTTATTGCGCGTTAAATTTTATTTTTATTTATCATTTTTAATTTTCAGGCCTGTGACTAATACATGTAAAGTACGCTTAAATGATTTATAATTTAGTATTATACGCAAATTTCATGCCGACATACATTCATTTATTAAGCGTATTTTTAATTTACCACCATCAAAAAAATTAAAAAAAAAACAAAACAAAATTACTAGATAATTTAACCTACATATCAATTTTTAATAATACAATATTTTAGTTTTATTTTTTGATGAGCTACTTTTTCATTGATTACAAAAACGTAATAAATAAATGAATGTCAAAAAATAATTCCAGTTTTTTATTTGAATTATGTATATCAACTCTATGGTAAAATTACAGAATCTTCTAAAATCTCTCTAAATCTAAACCTACACCTCTTCCAGTTGTTTTACATAAAATATCAATTCAATTTCAGAAATAACCATTTATAATTCAGAAACGTGAATTGTATTTCAGAAAACATCAATTGTGTTCCAAAAAACCAATTTAATTTCAGAAAATATCAATTGTATTTCAGAATCATCAATTATATTACAGAAAGCATCATTTGAAAATCAGAATTCGTCAAATTGATTTCAGAAAGTATGATTTGTATTTCAGAAGTAGTCACTTCATTGTCTTTCAGTCATTGAAAATTTTGCCCCAAAATTTGCTGTCAGATATCAGGAGCCATAACATGAAATTGATGCTTTCTGAAAAAAAATTGGGAAAGGTATGTGCCAGGTTTTTCTAAAGAGTTACTTTTGTTATCAGTGAAGACGTTTCTTTCATATGCTTTCGTATTTCGTTCTTTGTATTTTATCCTATATCCTTCATAATCGTTTCTAGGTTTTTTGTTCTTCATCATTTGTTCATTATCTTACGTCCTCCAACCTTCGTTATTCACCCAACGTCCTTCATCTTTCGTCCTCTACTCTTCTTTGTTCATCCTTTGTCGTTCATCCTAAGTAAACCAAAATTTGTTACATGATACCAGGAGCTATAACAGGAAAAAACCGAAGTGTCTTTCATTCATTGAAAATGTTGCCGCAAAATTTGCTGTCAGATACCAGGAGCCATGAAATGAATTATAATTGATGCTTTCTGAAAGACAATTCGGAAAGGTATGTGCCAGGTTTTTCTAAAGAGTTACTTTTGTTATCAGTGAAGACGTTTCTTGCTTAAAAACTAGGCCGACATATGCTTTCGTATTTCGTTCTTTGTATTTTGTCCTATATCCTTCATACTCGTTTCTAGGTTTTTTGTTCTTCATCATTTGTTCATTATCTTACGTCATTCAACCTTCGTTATTCACCCAACGTCCTTTATCTTTCGTCCTCTACTCTTCTTTGTTCATCTTTTGTTACATGATACCAGGAGCTATAACAGGAAAAAACCGAAGTGTCTTTCATTCATTGAAAATATTGGCCCAAAATTTGCTGTCAGTTACCAGGAGCCATGAAATGAATTATAATTGATGCTTTCTGAAAGACAATTGGAAAAAGTATGTGCCAGGTTTTTCTAAAGAGTTACTTTTGTTATCAGTGAAGACGTTTCTTGCTTAAAAACTAGGACAACATATGCTTTCGCTTTGTATTTTGTCCTTTATCCTTCATACTCGTTTCTAGGTTTTTTGTTCTTCGACTTACATATTTTGTTCATTATCTTACGTCCTCCAATCTTGGTTATTCGTCCAACGTCCTTCATCTTTCGTCCTTTACTCTTCTTTCTTCATCCTTTGTCGTTCGTCCTAAGTAAACAAAAATTTGCTACTTGATACCTGGAGCCATAACAGGAAAAAACCGACGTTGTCTTTCATTCATTGAAAATTTTGCCGCAAAATTTGCTATTAGATACCAAGAGCCATGAAATGAAATATAATTGATGCTTTTTGAAAGACAACTGGGAAAGGTATGTGCCAGGTTTTCCTAAAGAGTTACTTTTGTTATCAGTGAAGACGTTTCTTGCTTAAAGACTAGGACAACATATGCTTTCGCTTTGTATTTTGTTTTTTATCCTTCATACTCGTTTCTAGGTTTTTTGTTCTTCGACTTACGTATTTTGTTCATTATCTTAGGTCCTTCAACCTTCGTCCTTCATCTTTCGGCCGTCTACTCTTCTTTCTTCATGCTTTGACGTTTATCCTAAGTAAACTAACATTTGCTACATGATACAAGGAGCCATAATAGGTAAAAACCGTCTTTCATTCATTGAAAATTTTGCCGCAAAATTTGCTGTTAGATGCCAGGAGCCATGACATGAAATATAATTGACCTTTTCTGATAGGCAATTTGGAAAGGCATGTGCCAGTATTTCCTAAAGAGCTACTTTTTTTATAGTGAAGACGTTTCTTGCTTAAAGTCCTGGCTAGGGCGACATATGCTTTCGTATTTCGTTCTTTGTATTTTATCCTTTATATCGTCCTCCAACCTTCGTTATTCACCCTACGTCCTGCATATTTCGTCCTCCACTCTTCTTTCTTCATCCTTTGTCGTTAATCCTAAGTAAACCAACATTTGCTACATGATATCAGGAGCCATAACAGGAAAAAAACCGAAGTTGTCTCTTAACAATACCACTTTATCTTCGACCAGATTATTTCAATTGGTTTTAACCTTGATGAATAAGGACCTAAACCTAAAGTGTTACTGGTCTATTACTAAATTTCCAAAGAACATTTTTGATGAAACTCTTTGTTTTCTCAATTTTTTACAATTGGTCCAATCTAAATTATACTGATGATTCTGAAATACAATTTATGTTTTATGAAATACAATTTATCCTTTCTGAAATACAATTGATGATTCTGAAATACAATTGATGCTTTCTGTATAATGAAATTGATTTATCTGAAATACAAGTAATGATACTGATAAACAAATGATACTTTCTGAAGTTAAATTCATTTATATGAAATACAATTGTGGCTTTCTGAATTACAATTTGAAAAGGTGTACTATATACTTATGGAAACAATCATTAAATGATCATGATAGAAATTTACGACCAGAAGAATGTCTTCCTCCTGGTGCTAATGAAGATCATTCCAAATGTAATATGAAACATTGGAGCTTTTATGAAGAGCCTGTTGTTTTTTATATGTTGAAGTATTTGATATTTTAAAATTATATTTATTGTTTCTTTCGGACAGGAATGTATTTAATATGATTGTTTGGATCAACATCGAAGTAGTTAATATGGTAATGCATAAAAGAGTAATGAGTTTAAAAAGTAATCATTAATTCATTTGAAAATTTTTTGTGTAATTTAACTTTTTAGATCGAATTCATAAAGCTTAGAGCAGAACGTGTAAAGATAATTTTCCGTGATGCATTATAATTAGTTTTTTTTATAGTAGTAATAAATGAAATAAAAGAAACATACAGCTGTTATTATTTCGTAGCTTGATGAAAGGTAAAAAATATATTTGATTATATTGTAAGACATTAGAAGGCTCATAATTATACTTCTGTGTTCGGTAAATAATGGGGCAATTTGGTAATGATCATTTACCTAATATGGTTCTGGTGGGTAATAACAAGCAAAGCGAAAGCGGTATGTAAAATCGTAGCTAGAAGGGTATTATGCCCAATTTTGCGAAAACTAAAATAAAATTAAAGCCTAAATAACGGCGGAAAGGAAAATCGCAAATCCTATTACATTGGAATTTGCATTGCAATGGGAAAATGATGTGAGGGCTGAAAGATCGATTACTAGTAGACTTGTAGGAAAACAAATCCGTAGCAGAACTAGTAGTAGTTTAGCAGACAGAAGCCGCTCGCAAACATTGGTTTTAATCATCTTATATGGTCACGACCTTTCCATCAAATTAATTTATAATTTAAGGTAGACATTTTGGAATTGAACGTGTCAATGATCAATAGTTGGCAAAGGTGCACATCCACAGAGGGGGCGGCAGGGGTGACTTTCTGACTTTCTGAGAACGGACGCTGAACTCGGCAGACCTTGGGCCAGCAAGTCACGCCGATCGGCGAGAAACCCGTGGTCTGGCCTTATAATTCCCCATGACCGTACATACTTCTTTCAGGCACAATATCCACGAGCTCGATTTTTATGTCTATATTGTACATACATTGCAGCCTCAGACATATAAAGTAAATTCCTATTAAGATGATATCTTCAACTCAGCGACAAAAATATGTCTTCAAAGGCCACACATCCCCAATGGCACTAAAACAAGTTACATTCTTCACTCTAATTATAGGAGTTTTTACTAAATAACGAATAAACACAATAAATTAATGTCAAAGATTAAATATTTATGTTATGTGTTTAAATGAGATTAATGAAATGATTGTACCTTACATTGGCATGTCCAGGTAGAAAAGCGAATATAGGGTGCATTTACCCTCATCTTTTTCACAGCGAAAAATCTTGATTATTTATTTCACCTTATATTTACTTCTCTTTGCTCTATAATTTATACCTCTTCACTAAGTCAACTTTTAATCAAATATTTAAAACCTTATCCTGCCCTCATACTCATGCATATTTTATTTAAATTGCTTTACAAATACTAATTATTGTTTTTTTTTCATGCCAATCATTAATAATAATTTAATTTAATATATCGATTTAACTTCAACAACCAAATTTTACATTAACCACACATTTCAGAATAACTGATATAAAATCTATGTCACGAGTAAGTCACACTATCGTCTCACTCCCACTCACGAGTGGGTCTAAAGTGAGTAAGAGCGAGATAAAAAGCTGTTTTGTTCATGACGTACACGGTAGTCGCTTTGTGTTTATAAACTATTAAAAATTTATTTTCAAAAAAAAAACAAAAATAGGAGCCTATCATTTTTGTGATATGACTAACCCGTATTTCTTGATATCGATCTTCTATACTTGTAATGTCTTGAGTGTTGATGGAATATTTCGTCCTGTATTCTACACTAAAGTCACCTAGGTTAGATCTAAATGGTTCTAACGTAAGTAAATTTTTGTGCTTTTGTTGCAACATTATAGTTGGAGAGCACATTTTCCACTAATTCTATTTAATTTTGATATCAAGGAAAATTTTGTTCGACTTGAATAAATGGTTTCATTTGTTTCAATGTTTATTAGATTCAATCTCGTTCATCGTTGCTGTAAATTTTGGTTTTTTGTCTTCATCTGCGAGGACCATTAAATATTTTGATTTGTTAAGTATCCTAAATTAAATCCATCTCGTTTAAAAACCTTCACAAATTGCTTCATAAGCCTCAAATTGATATTCAAGGATGGAAATGATTTTTTCTCTCCTAACCAATTGATTCAGTTTTAATTCAATTATGTAATTTTTAAAGGCCAATTTCTGTTAATCCATTGCTGGTTCTAAGATATACCAAACGAGAATATCTTGTATATTCACTTTATCCAATGAGGAAATTTTCCATTTTTTGATCGATACAATTCATCAAGTGATGTTCTTCCTGCAAATTTTGAGGACTAGTGGTATAGAAAATACCAAGTAACTCAAACTGGTCAACTTCAATTTTGGCATTTAAATAAATCATTATTTTATTATTATTGCCTTTTATCAGAACTAAAATCAATGAACCTGTATCTCAAAGAGTAGAGCTACTACGGAAAAAAACTAGACACTTTTGGAATCATCACCTCAAAAATTTCCAAACACAGTTTTTCTAATATTTGATGGAACGATTCCAAACAACCAGTAATTATTCTACAAGTTATCGGTTAAAAGTATTTAGGATCAGCCAGAGATTTTTCAGGTTTCGAAAGAGCGATAATTATTGATTTAGTCCAAATTTTGAGAATAGTCTCGCTGAAGATTCCTACAGTAGTAAGCCATCATGCAACCTCGTTTGAAAGTCTTTACAAATTGCTTCATATGCCCTAAGGGTCAAAATATGATTCTCTGAACCAAAGGCTCTTTGATTATGTTTTGTTTTACTTAAATTTTTATGAATCTAGTGTTGGTAATTTACCATTTTTAGATCGATACAAATCCAAAGCAATGCTCTTACTACTAAATGTATTTTAGGACTAGTATGGTTTTTTATGATCATAGGAAATACCAAGTAACTCAAAATGGTGAACTTCAATTTTGATATCTGGATAAATCATTATTTCAATAATGAAATTTCTAAAAACTATATTAAATAAAGTTGATGAATCATTCAAATCCCAACTATTACATCGATAGAAAATCTTTATTTCATATGCAGTGCTTCTAGTTTCGCCTTCATAAGGGCATCGTCAGGCACATTACAATTTGTATTTAGCAAGACATACTAACGCAATCTGGTACTCCTCATTCTGTGACTCTACTACTAGGGCTGTATAAAGGAACGCCCAAACAACTATGAACGCCTAAGAAACTAGCAACTGGGCTTTTTTGTTAGTGCCCAAGTCACTAGGCTTTATTACGGAACACCTAAGCAACCAGGCTGATCAACAGAACGCGCGAGCAACTAGGCTTATAATCCGGAGCACCCAAGCAACTAGGCTAGAATCTAAAATTTTTCTGGAGCGCCCAAACAACTGGGCTGAATCACTACGATTTAAACTAATTTGTGTAGTTTGTCCTTTACTAAGAATTTAGTCAAAGGTAGCTTGAGGAAATTCTTAGTAAATCCATGAATATATTGAAGTCTACAACCCCATAAATTTATCTTATAATTCTACACCTTTTCTAATTGTATTTCAGAAAAATCAATTTAATTTTAGAATCATCAATTGTAGTTCAGAATCATCAATTGTATTTTAGAAAAGATCAATTGTATTTTAGAAAACATCAATTGTATTTCAGAAAAATCAATTTTATTTCACAAAGTATCAATTGTATTTCAGAATAGTCAATTATATTTCAGAAAGCATCATTTAAAAATCAAAATTAGTCAATTTAATTTTAGATAGTATGATTTGTATTGAGGCTATTTGAAATACAATTGAGGCATTGTGAAATACAATTGATGCTTTCTGAGATACCAAATTTTTTTATCTCGCTCTTACTCATCAAAAGTATAGGACCTACTCTTGAGTGGGAGTGAGATGATAGTGTGATTTACTCGTAAGATGGATTTTAGCTCGGATTTAACTATTTTTTAGCTCATAGCTAAAAAATGTGGAAAATATATACAAAATCAACGATTTTCCAAGATTTCCTTCAGAATATTTTACCAGAAATTTTAGTAGTTATACATTGTGGTATGGTATTCGATTGTTGAGCAGAGTGGACGTGTTTTAAGTTGCTCCGCGATATGAACGAAAAAGACAACGAAAAAAAGTGCATTTGTGGTCATACCGCTAAAAGTGGTATTTCTTGCGCAATATGCAATTCTATGTTTCATAAAAGTTGTGTTAGAAAAGCAGCAGCTACCTGCTGTGGCTTAAGCGTGTTCTCAGAAGCCCAAGAAAGTGTTGAAAAAAGTCAAGAACTCCTACCGCTTGATTTTTCTTCAGATGCTTATAATTATTTAAAAGATTTAGTAATCGAAATGAGGAAAAGCAATGATTTAATGGCCTATAAAATAAGTGTGATTGAAAAAGAAAACATTGCTTTACGGGAAGAAAATAGAGAATTAAAACTTAAAAATGCAAACAAGTGCGATCGACCTTCAACGAGTATACAAATTTTAGAGAAATTCAATACAATGGAAAATGATCAAGACATCGTACCAAATACAAATAATAAACAAGTAAAGGATATCAAATCAAACATTGATAATGATGGCCTACCAAGTTTTTCTAAAATTAGCGAAGGACTAGATTCTTCAAATTATGAGCAAAATGCAAGTGCCAATAAAAGTAATGAATGGACAACAATCGCGAGAAGAAACCCAAAAAAGAAAAATAATGAAAGAGTTATTGAAAATAATAAAAAACCTAATATTATAAAGGGAAATGGAAAGAGTGATCTTTTCAAGGCCGCCGAAAAAAACGCTTGGTTCTACGTTGGTGGCGCAAGATTGGATATGACCGAAAAAATGCTACTGGATTATGTATCTTCAAAAATTAATGGAATTGATGTTTCTGCTAAAACAATAAGCAACGAAAATGCTAAACGTAAGTCATTTATGCTCAGTACTCCTTTTAAATATCTGGATGAAGTTTCATGTTCTGAATTTTGGCCAGAAAATATTTTTGTACGGCGTTATAAGTTTTTTCGGAAAACAAATACCCAAGGAACTACCAGTGCCGGAAGTGAAAAAAACTAAAGAAATTTCTACCTCATCTAAAGAAAAAAACTTGACCTTGTTACATGTAAATATCCGCTCCGTCCGGAATAAAATGATTGAAGTAGAAGCTTTTCTTAAAGACAATGATCGAAAGTATGATTTTATGTGTTTAAGTGAACATTGGTTATTAAGTGAAGAAATCGAAAACTTTTATATTGAAGGGTATCATCTCATCAGCTGGTTCTGCAGACCTAGGTCGCCGCATGGTGGGACTCTGTTTTTGACAAGAAATAGCATGCGTGGTAACTGTGTGCCCCTTGTAAATATAAATAAACTTTCGATTGAAAGTATTTGTGAAATAAGTGCTATATCTTACCTGAATTCGATATTAATTTGTGTTTATAGACCACCTTCTGGTGACTTCAATATATTTTTAAATGCAATGGATAATCTGTTACATAGTTTCTTGCAGAATCATAACGTTATAATTTGCGGTGATTTTAATATACATTTTGATAACATTAACGATAATTATACTATCAGATTTATAGATTTGTTCTCATCATACGGATTTGTAAAAACTATTAACGATGCAACCCGCTGTACTCATTGCATCGATAACATATGTGTGAGATTGTTAAATGATAACTTTTCAACCAATGTATTCGATGTAAGTCTATCAGATCACCTGGCGCAAGAAATATCATTTAGTTTGAACCCAAACGCAATTATAACTCAAAAAACAATCAAAGTATGTAGGCCTTTAACCCAAAAGGGATACATAATTTTTAATAGTATACTAGAAAGCTTGAGTTGGAGCTTTCTTGATAGTATCCAGTTGGATCCGGACAGTAAATTTAATATATTTTTTGAGAACTACTTAGATGCTTTCGAAATTGCATTTCCATCAAAAACTGTTACAAACCGAATATGCGATCAAGGAATAAGCTGGTTTACGCCGGACCTTAAACGCATGCGCGATCACTTACAGTATCTGAATCAACTTTATAATGATTTTAAACTTGAGGCTTTAAGAATTGATAGAAATAATTATAGAACTTTGTATAAGCATGCGCTAATAGTTAACAAGCAAAAGGCGAACCGGAATTTTATTGAAAATTCAACAAACCAAAATGCTGCCATGTGGAAAGTCGTGAATAAGCATAGGCAATCAAGCGCACATATTACTCAGACAATCGACATAAATGAATTTAATGCTTATTTTGCAAATATTGCTAGTCAAACAAGCTTGGAAATACCAAGAACAGATCTTGATCCTGTAAAAGCTTGTTTTAGGTTATCAGATTCCAAAGAAGTTTTCTCTTATACAAAAATAACACAGCAGGATGTAATGAAATACCTGAAGTCAATTAAAAATAAACAAACTAAGGATATATTTGGGTTATCTATAAATGTTGTCAAAAAAACTATTAGCTCCATTATCGAACCTCTTACTAAAATTATCAATATATGTTTTAGTGCTGGTATTTTTCCAAAGCGATTAAAAATAGCTGCTGTAGTACCACTACATAAAAGTGGAGATATTAATTTAAAAGAAAATTATAGACCCATATCAATTTTACCTGCCTTTTCTAAAGTTTTTGAAAAAGTTCTACAGGATCAAATATCTAAATTTTTTGAAACAAACAATTATTTCTGTAAAGAACAGTTCGGTTTTCGTCCAGACCTTAGCACAAAAGACGCTATAATAAGTTTTATATCAAATGCTATCCAATGTTTTGAGGAGGGTAAATATTACTTGTCAACTTTTTGCGACTTAAGCAAGGCGTTTGATTGTGTTTCACCAAATATATTGCTAAGGAAGCTGGATAAGTACGGTTTTGATTCAAATTCGATACAAATTGTAAAGTCTTTCCTACAAGACCGAGAACATTGCGTTAAAATAAACGGGAAATTCTCAGAAAGTCTACCAATTCAATTGGGGGTTCCACAGGGCAGTATTTTGGGACCATTATTGTTCATTATTTTTCTGAATGATTTTAATGCATTTATTGAGAACGGGGACATTGTTCATTATGCAGATGATACAACCGTGTCCGTTGGCAATGAAAATTTTGATCAGGTGTTCTTGCAACTGAAATCCAATTTTGAAGCACTAAGTACTTGGTTTTCCACTAATCAATTAAAGTTGAACGAGGCCAAAACACAGAATATTATATTCACATTGAAACATATACCGGAAAATCAGGAAAAAATAAAGTTCTCTGTAAATACTAAATTTTTAGGAATTTATATAGACTCGTCACTTACATGGAAATTACATGTTGAAAACTTATCAGGAAAGTTGACCAAAAATATTTATTTATTGCGTAACTTAAGCAAATGTATTGAGAAACAGTTTTTAAAAGTAGCTTACTTCAGCTTGTGTCAATCTCTTATGCAGTATGTAATTTTAGTATGGGGCCATTCGCATTGGGCAGAGCGCATATTTTCTCTTCAGCGTAGAGCAGTTCGCATTTTATGTGGGCTCTCCTATACTGCTGATTGTAAAGCTTCTTTCATTCAAGAAGGTATTCTCACTTTTCCTTGTCTATTTATTTTAGAGTGTTTAATATATGTTAAAAGTAATATGTCAAAATTACAAAAGTTTAGTGAAGTTCATAACTATGAAACTAGAAATAAACACGATGTTGTTCCAGCTGCATTGAGATTAAAACGATCCCAAAATGGACCAAATTACTTGGCAGTTAAATTTTTTAACCACTTGCCAAGAAAAATCAGAGACCTACCTCTGAATTGTTTCAAGACTAATTTAAAGTCAATTTTAATAAGTCAAGCGTTTTACCACTATAATGAATTCTTTAAATGTGATTTTAATATGTAATGTACCTTTATCATACCGTTTGTACTGTTTTGACCTGTGTAAAATACTCTTTGTATACTGTGCATTAAATAAATATTATTATTATATTATTATTATTATTATTATTATTGTAATATCGTAGGCAAATGTGGAAAATTTTGTAGAAATATGTATAATAATAAAAAAGTTATTAACAATTTTAAAACTCAACAAGCGCTTAAATTGACAAGCGTTCCGGTGCCGGGCCGTGTACTTGATATACTCGATTTTTTTTTTAAATAAGAGCAGCTCATTTTGTTGCAGGACACAGGAAGATAGAAGGACGTTATTTTCTTCGATATAAATATCTGCAAAATAATTAAAAAGTTATTAATAATTTTGTAGATTAAATGTCTAAAAAACGGAGAAATCTACAAAAGCGACGGTTTTTCATGATATCCATTGGTATTCTAACATAAACAATTTTACTGCTTATAAATTGTAGTACCATAAACAAATATTACTGATCAACTGTAGTATTATAAGCATACGTTAGAACCGGATCTTCAGTAGAAAAAAATGGAAATTCATCGAGACTCATTGTAAATTTAGACAAAAGTTTTTTTTTGGCAAACTTCTTGGTGCCTTCTTCTTTTATGCAGCAATCTCCTAAAATATAAAATTAACAAATTTTGATTTTGAAACGATGATTCTAAAAAACCATCGGTACTTTCTGAAATTTTTTTTTTTTAGAAAGACAATTCACGTTTTTGAATTACAATTGATGATTTCTAAAATTGAATTATTGAAATACAATCGAACTAGGTTTAATCCTTGAAGACTACTTGATATAAATTGTAATAGAATATGTTTAAATCAATTTTTGGTATGAAACAACAATATTTGGTTCAAAATTGTTAAAAAGAGTTTATCGCTGAATTTTTTTATTCTCACGATTTTTACAAATAGGGTCATTAACATAATTAGTCTGACTAATGTTGTGGGGTCATTGGTATGGTGATTTTATTTTAAAGAGAATAAAACAAGGTTGTTGTAAAAATAACATTAGGTGTATTTACAGAAAAATGAAGTCTGAAAATTTTGGGCAAACAAAAACATTCTCAAGGGACTTTAATGATAATACCTTGAAGTTTTGAGGCTGGAACTTGGGGCTTTGGGCAAAATTGAATACTTCCTTTTGGAGAGAATTTATTGGGAATTCATTTAAGGATATATAATTTCTTGATTTTTAATAGGATTTCCGCGTGCTTTTACGTGCGTACGGAAATGTTCATGCGAAGGAAAAGTGAGTGATGCCTAGCGTTTGTGTGAATATAAACAGTCTCATGGCCAAAGCTCAGAGTATTTTGACTTATTGCATACTCTCTCTCTTTGTCCTTGTCTCCTGTTCGGACTCATTAAAAAATGTGTGCATTATGTTTATATACTCACACGCACATGGAACTGTTTACGTGTGTGTTCTCTTAATATGCAGTCACTGAACTGACTCGGCTTTTGCAATCAAACATGGCATTGAAACATCAATAAAACTATAAAAAATAACTTTAATAGCTTTTAGACATGTTACACATTTAATTTAATATTTTCTCCGTTTACGCGCCACAGCTGTAGTATTTATAATCCAATAAATTTTACGCTTTACGGTTTTAATTGTTTTTGTATTAAATTAATTGTTTAAAATTGGCCTTAAATTAAATTAACATCTTTCATCATCGCCTTTCTTGCCCTCTTTATTCAATCTTTTTTACACACTTATAAACCCAGTTTCGGGAATTTTTAAATTAATGCCGTAAAAACCAAATGGACCTCGTAAAACTCCAATTAAACTAAATCAGAATTCATCACTTTATACCAATATAATTAAACCTAATGGTTTCATAAACATCCAATTAATGAGGGAATTTTTCACCAACATTTCATCACACGTATACTACAATAACCAAATCATTAAAGTCATTAATTTTTTATTTCAAATCAAGGATAACTACAAAAAATACCCTAAAGGTGGAAATCCAATACAACTCGAAAATTTGGAAAAGAAAGTGAGAATACAATTCATCACAGTACCATAATGACGTTACCACGCTGACAATACCACGCTGATAATACCACGATCGTGCTACGCACTCGATTAAAATTCGTGCGTTTTTAAAGAAAATTGGATAATATTTTTGCATAATTATATTTAAACTTTTATTGAATAATAAAGTTTCTAGTATCCTGTGGATAATTATTGTATTTCTTAATACAGAATTATAAACTGTTATGGTTAATTCATTAAAAGTGGGTAATTTATAGAATTCGATACTTTTTAGTGCATTTACCACAGTGGGATTTTAATAACATATAATTTAATAATAAAATTTTATACACATTGATCCTAATTAAAGCAATGCTTGCTGATTTTAAATGAATATAAGAATATAATAATCTTTTGAAATTATAGAAATAAAATTGAAACTTATTGACCAGTTACTTCTTCGAAATAACATTTGAGTAGGTTTTCCCACAAAGAGTAGCTACTTCAGTACCATTGCAACTTTTGTAACGTAGTTTTAATCTCAAAGGCATCAGATAAATAAACGCAATTTGCCTACATGTAATATGAGAAATGGTATGACGCTACTGGTTCTGCATGGCAGGGTGCATTTGGTAATTTGTGTACTCGAGTTTCTGAGTGCATTTAAAGATAATTCGTATTTCAAGTAGCTATAAAATCTTGTGCTCTAGCAATGCTTACTGTTTAATGAGATTTCTGTTTTTATTGTTATTAAATTGGAAATGCACACTATGCTATAAAATTTAATAAAGTGTGCTAAGACCAGGAACAATAATATTTTCTTAATTTAAATTGGATTCCATGCTTGTAATACGGTTGTACAATCACTACATAAATTTCACAAAAAATTTATTACCTTACCGTTTTATTGACTCTTATTATAATAACAATTTTTGCATACCTTGGAAATCAACAAATAACACCTACAGGGTGTCCCAGGGCAATCTAAATTTTTTTAATAATATACCGGGAGCCAAGATGATTTTTAAAGAAACACCCAGTATATTATGACATTTGTGGATTCCATATCAAAAAATAATCAACGTTTTTATAACCTTTTAAGGATCTATTTTCATTTTTTAATCACTGCTCTAAAACAAATGACAACTTTGGGTTGAATTTTGACAACAAAATTTATACCGTCAAGTTTTATTAAATTTAAATTTGTCATAAGCTATTATCAGGGTGCCTCATGATCTATTAAACAAAATTTTTGTACTTCCTCGCAGCGCTGTGACACCCTGTATGTATCCTTTTGATCATTTAATAAAAGTTAGTAGTACTACTAAGTTTTTGTTGTATTATATTATTGACTTTGAAAAATATAAATTATGGCAATTTTCATGAATTTTTTAGTGCTTGAAAAAAATATAATTACCTGGGAGTTAAATACTAGCAACACGCAATTTAATAAAATATTTACATTAGTAAAAGTAAAACCAAAAAAAAAACAAAATATTTTAAAATAATCATGAACTTAATACACCTTACATGTTATAAAATCGTAAATTACAGCCATATTTTTATAAAAATAATTACCCTAATTTATTAGGTATTCGCGTTTTTCTGGAAATACTTTAAATTTGTTGGAGTGTAAATTAATTATTTAAGAAGTTGTTTTTATCAGTTAACGTGTGCAGCAGAATGCAGAAAGGAGTTTTTTTTTACAAAAACAGGAAGTTTTAATTAATTTATTTTTCCAAAGTGAGGTGATGTGGTATAAACATATGGCCAGACCTAATACTGAGAAAGACATAATTATTTATGCCTGAGATATTGATCTGCACAGTGTTTAATAATTGTTTTGGAACTGGCAATCAGCCAGCCACAACACAATATCTGTTCTGTATTTTTCAGGTTAATTGTATGTTAAATTTAATATGGTTTAACAGAAATTTCCATTGCTTATTCAATACCTTCACATCAAAAATCTTCATGGATTTTAGAGCCAGAAAATTTGGAAAATATGTAAGTAAATCATTTGTAATAATTGAAGATGATTGTTTATTAAATAATTAATGGTGATTTCTCGTAAATCACTTAAAAATATTTATGAAGCACTTAAATTTAAAAAAAAGTGGTACTTGTCTAAAGTATTTCGATAAGAATAAACGTTTTAAGCTATCTAATCATTGGAGTTTGAAGCGTTGCAGACACCAGTACACAAATGTGGAAATTGGAAATCATCTTATCCATCGTCAACAAGTGTGTAATTGAGGCAGGTCAAAAATACTCCATCCATCCATAAAAAAACTTATTTACTTAAAAATTATCAGGAACGCATTTTTATTATCGTGATGTTAATTTGCATTTAGAAACAAATTTGTTTAACACGTTTAAATAACAGAATATGCTCGAGTTTTTAATTAAATTTTCTCATAAAAAATGTGTTTATTTATGATATCGTAAAATTTTGCGGTGTCGCGCGCACGACCTCACAGTAATCGTCGCAAATCCGCGTTGTATAAATAATCAAGCGCCATGGACGGATATTAATTGCATGCGCAGGGTCGGGGCGAACTTAGCAAATGTGCGAGGTTACCGCAGGTCATGGATCTAAATGAGCACATACCACTCCTAAATTAATTATCCAGTTAATGTGTTTATATCATTATAAAATTTCATTCTTTTTCATTGATTATTATAATTATGGACAGGAATTTCATTACTGAAATTAAAGGCTTTCAGATAATCACATCCTACAAAGTACCTACTTACAAATTAAACTTACTAGGCGAAAGAAAGTAATGACCTATGGAAAGAAAAGAATAAAAACAACAAGGTACCATTAAGGAAATAATTAAAACAACCATGAAATAGCACTAATGAAATTAAAAATGGAAGATGGGAAAGATGAAGAAGACAAGTAGACCAGGAAGAAGAAGAGGAAGTAGATGAGGAAGCGATAGAGGAAGAGGGAGAGGAAGAAGAGGAAGAAGAGAAAGAAAAGTAGGAAAAGTCATAAGTATAGAAGATGAGGGAGATGAGGAAAATGAAGGAAGAAACAGGCAGAAGATCAATATACAAAAAAGTTAATAAAAATGAAAGGTAAGGAAGAAGAACAAGTGGAGGAAAGGATTTGGAGTAGGAATTTAAGGACGAAACAACCACAAAATAGGGTTAATGAGATTGAAAATGGAAGATGAGAAAGATGAAGAAGAGGAAGTAGACCAGGAAGAGGAAGAGGAAGAGGATGAAGAGAAAGATAGGACTGATGAGATTGAAAATGAAAGATGATAAAGATGAAGAAGAGGAAGTAGAAGAGGAAGAGGGAGAAGAGAAAGAAAAGTAGGAATGGGAATAAGTATAGAAGATGAGGAAAATGAAGGAAGAAACTGGCAGAAGATCAATAAGCAAAAAAGTTAATGAAAATGAAAGTTAAGGAAGAAGAACAAGTGGAGAAAAGGATTTGGAGTAGGAAGTGGAGGACGAAGTACAATAAATATAATTATTAAGGAAAGAATAAAAAGAGAAAATGGAAGACGAGAAAGTTTAAGAAGAGGAAGGAGTGGAGAAAGAGGAGGAAGAAAAGGAAGAACTGTAGAAGAGGAGGAAGAAGAAGATAGGAAAGAAGAGAACGATCATGAAAAATATACATAATATAAATACAACAAACGAAGGTAAGGAAGAAGAACAATTGGAGCTAAGGATTTGGAGTAGGAACATAGGACGAAGTACAATAAATATAAATATTAAGGAAAGAATAAAAAGAACCATAAAGTAAGACTAATGACATAGCGGGTGAAAGACGAGAAAATTTAAGAAGAACAAGCAGTAGAGGAAGAAGAGAAAGAAAAGGAAAAAAATATAGAAGATGAGGATGAGAAAGATGGACAGAAGAGGGTGACGATGAAAAATAGGCAGAAGATCAATAAAAAAAAACAAAGGGAATGAAAACGAAATTCACATTAAAGAAGTTTTTAAATAGTGTGGTATCAATAATCCTGGTAGAACATTTCTAAACTATTTATGGTGAAGCCAATATGAGGAATTTACAGTTTGCCAACAAAGTATCTCGAGGCTAAACTTTCTGGAACCAAATATCCACGGAATTTTTGGACTTTTTGCAGTTTTTTTCGTTATAGTTTGGAAACGAGCGATCCTATCGTTCTCAACATTTTGCTTCGATAATAATTGAGAATTAATAATTGCGAAGATAGCTGCAGATACAAGGAACAAGAGGCTACCCGTAAAAAAATTATCAGGACTGGAGAAGAATTGCTAATAGGACTATATAGTGACTGCATCACCATTGCGGTTCCATATATTTGGAAAATCTAATATAAGACCACTCTGAACACTTGTAAATAACTCGAAAATTTATACAAATTTGACTTCAATTTTTTTTGTTCACCCATAACTAAGCGCGCTATAGCTCTTTGAAAATGAAGCATTTTTTTCCAACTTTATGGAAAATCGGCAAAAACCACCTTTTGGCCCATTTTGTAGATGAGATTATTAGACCAACATATTTCACTTAAATAAATGATATATTTCAGTACTTTAGTGCAATGAATAAGTAAATATTGTCACGCCTAGGGTGCGAAATAATTTGGAATAATTACATTTTAATATTTATAATTAAATTGAATGAATTGAATGCAAAATTAATTTGGAAAAACTAGCTTCGTGACAATATTATAAATGTAACTTCGTCATTCTCAGCTTAAGTCGCAGTCGAAAAGGTTGTTTTTTCTTCTACAGCCTTTTTCTTCTTCATACACAATCATCAACCTGATCATCCAACTCATTGTCATCATCATCGTATCTTTGGCAGGAACATCATTAGTGCAACCTATTTTACAGTTGCATAAAACTGTGTTTAGCAAGGATTTTGGAGCTGGGTTCGGCTGATTTTAATGGAACTAAGGAAACCGTCAAAACTGCGAATCCACCCCCATTCCTTAGGAGGGATGTCGTTTCCCAGCCATCATTGCACTTGATACTAACATTTTTAGAAATGTTGCTGCGGAGTATCTTACGTTGAGAGATTATGAAAATAACTGGACCGCAATGAGTTCAAAGTCTATTGCTGCTGATCCATCCACTTTTTAGTGTAATTATGAATTCTTCTCTAGCCTTGATGAAAAAGCATTTTATGCTCTCTAGAGGTGTTCAGAATGATGAGAAATCTAGGATCGATCGTTTCCGAACTAAAACTAAACATATCCAAAAATTTCGTGGGATTTTGGCTTCAGAAAGTTTAACCTCGATATATTTTCTTGGGAAACCATAAATCATTCTTAACCCCCCTTTTTTTTCGACTATTTGACTGGACTAAAAGTTGCACAAGGCTAAGTTTATTAAAGACTTTCTTATCACTCCATTGAAACGATCGAATTCCTTGGAATCTGTATTCATTGATTTGATGGTCCAGTATTGTATTCCTTGTTGACCAACAGTTACTCGGTGTAGAGGAACTAATATGCGATATTTTAGAGTATTTTCGGGATGATACTCTAATTCGTTCGATCGAGAGAATTGTGTTCTGTTTTTTTTAGTGCACTCTTCTGGAATCGTAAACATAGAAAACGAAAAAAAAATGACGAAATTTTTGAATCCAAATCGTTGTTTTGGATTCAGGATGCAAAGATCTATAAAATAAGCTTTTCAATATTTTTAAAATCCGTTGATTTCGCGTTTTCGAAAAAAACCATAGAGATTTGCTATTTGATAAGTTGAAACTGGCGGATCGGGATAATTTTTATATGCAGTCCTATAGATTCGCGTGCGTTGATTATAAATCAGCTTGTTTTATTCTGATCGAGTCAGTAGTTTTCGAGATATGGCGCTTTGAAAATGAAAAAAAGGTTCGAAATATACCGGGTGGAAATGAAAACCGGGTCACCTCTTTACTTTTTTATTTATGAATAGAAAAATTTGAAATTTAACTATGTTCTATGGTTCAAAAAAACAAATATTATGTGCATTTTTTATTTTTGAAATCACTTCCGGTTTCACCGGAAACACCATGAACTTTGTTTTTTTAAATGTAACATCCCATATTTTTATTCATGGCTTAAAATACTTTTTAAAAAGAAGTATTTTTGAGATATTAGTTTTTATTTTTTGCGAAAAAAAAAATTTTTTCAAAAAAAAAAAGGTTTTCGAAGTCGGTGAAAATTACCAAAACTAATTCTAAATAATTCAAATACATAAAATAAATAATCGTTATAAAATCATCTTTTTAAAAAGTCGAATGACCCGGCATCATTGCATTTAAAAAAAGTGAGATATTTGATAAAATCTTCATTAACTAAGTTTAAAAATTAATAGTTCGAAAACCACTTAAATTTTTTTTCAAATTACAATTTTATTTAGGTTTTTGAATTATTTAGAATTAGTTTTGGTACTTTTCACCGACTTCGAAAACCTTTTTTTTTTTGAAAAAAAAATTTTTTACAAAAAAAATAAAAACTAATGTCTCAAAAATACTTCTTTTTTAAAAGTATTTTAAGCCATGAATAAAAATATGGGATGTTACATTTAAAAAAACAAAGTTCATGGTGTTTCCGGTGAAACCGGAAGTGATTTCGAAAATAAAAAATGCACATATAATTTGTTTTTTTGAACCATAGAACATAGCCAAATTTCAAATTTTTGTATTTATAAATAAAAAAGTTATCGAGGTGACCCCGTTTTCATTTCCACCCGGTACATATGTATGTCCAAGTTCAAAAGCTCGAAATTATTTTAAGTGCAAAAAAATTTTTTCGAAACGTTCAAAATTTCTAAAATTCATAAAATTTATAAAAATTTCAATATTTTCAAAAATTTTTAAATTTTCAATAAATCTTCATATTAGGTTATAGACCCTTTGACAGTCACTTCGTACCGTGCAATATGTCGTTGGACGCACCTTTTCAAAAGCTTTCCACTGATATAGATATGTGGGGTCTTCTAGAAGCCGTTTGTGCGCAAAAGCGAAAAAACGATAAAATATAAACATTTTTCGTAGTTTTTGAACTGCCATAAAATAAAGTTAAAGAACCACGAACTTGGATTATAGCTTTTCAAGGGCTTTCTTCTGATACCCCCATTGAGGGGTATCGTTGGAGTCGTTTTTACGCAAATCCCAAAAAACTAGAAAAAAAGTCACTTTTTTCGTACTTTTCGTCCTCTAGGGGGAAAACTAGCAATCCTGTGAACTTTAGATGGTCGGCGCCACAAAATTTCATGAAATATCTGTCATTTAAAATGAATTAATCAAATCGGTTCCATATTACACTTTCGCATTGATATTCTCCCACTCGTCATTGCTAGGATGAAGTAACGTTGTGTCATCCACATAGAGCATTATGTGGCAGTTTTCATTTGGTCGTAAGACAAGACAAAAATTACAAATAAAGGGGACTCAGTGTAGATCCTTGTGGTAGAACTTGTTCGACAGGAAGCTGAAAAGTAAGTTTGCTTTATAGGACTGGAGAAGATCATAGGATACACCTCTAGTTTACTCAAAAGCTTCTCATGTGATATGTAGTGGAAAGCTTTTGATATTCAAATAGGAAAGGAAGAAGAACAAGTGGAGGAAGATGAGGAAGAAGTTGAATAAATAAAAGACTAACTAGTTATGATGAAGCAAACTGAAGTGGATTACAGGAAATCAGAAATGGTTATAGAGTTGAAATTGAAAATGTAATAAAAACATTCATTTGTGAAAAATAACTGATAATACAAGAATTATAAAAGGACCATTGAGTAATTGAAACTCTTTACGCTGGGAATAAACGTATTTTTTTGTAATTGAAAAATGTATATTGTAGGTGGTATTGATTAGGTTGAGCGTTGAAAAGGATTAAAAAAGTATAAATTGAAATTGCTTCTAAAATCGAGTAGAAAAACTAAATGATTTGTTTGCCTTAAACGTTTAGGTGTTATTAAAGTAATTTGAATGTAGAGTTTTTATAATAATATCTCCTTTTACGTAGAATCATAATTATTTTATACTTTTACATAAAATCGTGTGGAAATTTCTCTTTGCATATTCCTAATTTGAAGCTACACCCACATAAAACAACGTGACTGGTTTACCAATAAATTAATAAAAAACTTGGTTAAAAACAAGCAGTTTTGCAGAATAGCACTAAGTCATGACCTCTTTATTCATTTCATTAGCGGAGTTGTAAAAATGCTACTTATGTACTTGCACGTATAAGCTTTAGCATTGTTCCCAATAAGTAGGAGTTATTTTTAAAAGCGTCCCGCATTGTTTACGACTACACATCTCCGTGCTCTTACAAATAATGCGATAAATTATGCTTTAGAGATTAAAAAAAAAATAACGCATTTATTACGTTCTTGTACAAGATCAGTTATCACAAGGTTGTTTATTTATTTCCGATGATATCTCGATCATGTGAGGGCGTGCGGGCAGCAACAATGTGCGTTTCCATATTAATATTCGAAATAACTCAAACGAAAATACTCCAAATTTATTTATTCAGCTGTTTTAATAATGAAATAATTATAGGCCTTTAACAATCAGAACATGAAATTAAAATCAAATTACCCATTTAGAGTAATTTCCTAAATTATATTTATTTTACCACTAACAACATTAGCACAAAAACATTTTTTGCTTTTATTTGCCTACTCAAAACTTTAATGTATGTAATTATTAAATAGCGGTTTATGTTAAAACGTATAAGGACGACCTCATATATTGATTGCAACTTAATACATAACATCTCTGTCTACTCCAAATTACATTGTAATTAGAACGTTATTAACTACATAATTTGTGTTTAATATATTAATTGTATTGGGACTAATTAAACTGGAATTAACTTGTTTGTCAACTTTTTTCACTCCCAAAATTTCATTCAAGACAAATTAATTTCGTATGATATTCCCATCTTTCATTGCTTGTTTTACAGAAAATAGTACTGAATATTTTCAAATGAAGCATTATCAGTTTTGAATTTTTTCTACCACTCCAAAAAGTTTTTTCAGGTTTTATAGTTAATTAGATTTGAGATTTTTGGTAATGGGGTAGTAAGTAGCTTATAAAAATAATTGAAAATATTAAGCTGTTGATTATTAATCAGGGTTGTATTAGTTCGTAGCTGATAAAAAGGGATGGTTTTCTTTTGTATGATTTTTCATGTACAAAGCAAAGCTATTGTTCTTTTATTAACATGTGGGTACAATGTCGGTGCTTGTCGTAAAAATGCACTCGGGCAGGTTGGGTTTGGAGTAGGTTTTTCGGCGATACTAAAAATACGACTATGATGAACGACACTTCTAAAATAATGAAGCACAATGGCTGGTATCCTTTCATGTTGTTCATTGAACTGCACTTTTCTATTATTTTTGCGGTGACATTTTCGGAGCAGTCTGCTAGGCAGTTAAAACCGTGCAAATGAACTACACGTATTTTGGGGACTAAGAATAATTTCGCTAACTCCGTCAATTCGGGGTATTTCTAATATTAAAACCAAACGACCAAAAAGGATGACTTGAAAACCAACCTGGCGCTGGCTTCAAGGCTTCAGGCCACAACAAGAGTAAAAAGTGCAAGGCGCTTCAAAACAGGATGAGGGAAATTTGATACTTTTTATCATTAACCACGCTTATGCTTACTGGTTTATATAAAAATTTCGTAATATTTAAGTGTAAATTTGTCAACGTTTTAGCAAATCTTTTTATAAATATGCACTTAAACGTAAAAGGTCAATTTATTTATGTGTTATTCTTAGGTACCAAAGGCCACAAAGTTATTTGCGCAAATGGTACTTGATGTTAGCCTTGAGACAACTTCATCTCCATGATTTTAATCCGCGTAATTTCACCAATTTAGACTTAAGAAATTCTATTTTAATATAAATTAGTTTTCTTGAAAAATAGGTGTTTTTGACCTAGAATATATTCGTGTTTGGAATGTCTCTCAGAATTCGCATTATTTCCAACTTTATTTTAAGAGCCAAGTGGCTAATTATGTTCAGATGTATGTTTATATGCAGCAGTTAAGTATTTAAGACATTAAAATTTGACTTGCGGATTTATTTTTGAAACAATTTCTTTTCATCCTTTATTAACCATTTTTTTCCAATTATGAAATATTTAAGATAAAAATATTAAAGCCGTAAAAGGATTAGATAAAATTAGTAATTAAAGGTTGGTACTAAATGCAAAAAAAAATAACGGACGCGACGTTAAAATATTTAATAAAATTTTAATATTTTGTACGTGATGTGCATCGTTTTATTAATCCATGCATCGTAAGATCTGCAGCAAGTTTATAAATTCATAAAATTTATCTAATGAAAATTCCTTTAGGAAAAATCCATGCGAAAAATACGACTTGGAAAAAAGTAGCGACTTCAAATAAACTAGGGACGCATATTCCGTTGACATGGCTTTTATTTATAGTGCGACATGATATTATTGCAACGACCCTCGCACTCTTTTATGCAAATCCACGCAAATTACGCACGAGATTTTCAAAACACACGCAGTGAAGCTTTTTGCTTATCCCTACATATTAATTAAGCGCAAGAAAAATTGCATAAATAAATTCTGCAAATTGTTATTTAAGGCGGAAAATATTTTTCTCTTCCTTAAACGTGACGCTGAAAAATTTGGCCGCATTTGCATTTTGATACATAAATTTTGCCTTTGATTACATTTGCATAAAATTTGCAGCCTCTAAGAAAGTCATACAAATTGGATGTTTTATATTGAGATTATAAATACTAGATGAAAATTTCATTAGATCCCTAAAATCTAAAAAACTCATTTTCTTGAGGAAAAGAATCAATTAAGAAGTGGACGATTCGTGATTCAATTAAGCAAGAATTAAAGATGGCTCGTAAAAATTGCTGAAGTGGAAATTAGCAATGATCCTTCCAGGATATGGTCGTATATGAAGTCATTAAAGGATATCACAGGGACTCCTGGTATAACAAAATATTCAATCCTACCCAAATAGTAAACGGTTTTGCAGACTACTTCCAGGAAGTTTAAGTCCCTAATAGTGCAAAATTGTCCTTGGCCAGGATTGGAACCTAGGTTATTACACCAAACATGAGATTTGGAGATTCCAGGTTGGAATCCTTGTCTTTATATGCACCTAATAATAATACAGCAGTTTGATTCAGTGAATCTATTGTAATTTTTTGGTCAATGTTCTCTTTACAGTATTTAAGTGTAAACAATTTTTTTATGCAGATGATTTCAAGCTCTTCAAAGAAGTTAAGAGCATCTTCCTAAACACCCGTGATAAATTTTTCGTTGGAGATAATAACAAGGAATAGAAAATCCATCCCACTTTTCTGGAGCTTCTTTGCAAATTATGACCAAATAACTGATAATTAATGCGAATTCCCAGAAGGCGCGCGAATTTCGGAGGAAAAATTGTGAAAAATCATGAAATTAGTTCTGCAGACATAACTCAAGTTTCCCTCGTTAGATTTTCAATTTTTTTTCAGATTTATAATCTAAATTGATTAGGCTACATCCAGCCAGAGAGTTATCTTCTGCAACCTAGCACAAAATTAATTAGATGGGTCCAAAGTTAAGGTATTTTCAGATCATTATATTTTTTTTGTACATTTTCCAATTTTTTTCCTTCTGGCAGGAATTAAAGAAATGACTTCTAAATCATCTACAAAAAAAATTATAGAAAAATATTGTTCGTACTAGCTTTTATGACTGCAGAACTAAACCACTATATTTTCTATTTAAGAAATTGCTCTTAAATCTAAAGTTGACTGTATTCATCGTCAGGAGGATTAGGTAGCTTTGGAATCCTGGTGCTTGTCTAGCAAGGTTTGTTTGAATGTTAAAAAGTAATGTGTGATGTATTCTCAAGACTCGTCAAGTCAATCGAGTTTGATTATGTAATAAATAATGACAAACTTAACCCAATGCAACAATAGTATATCGTAATACAAAATATATATTGAAAATAGTGGTGTTCCTCAAGGCTCAAATCTAGGACCTCTTTTATTTAACATTTTCATCAATGATCTCTCTACAGTATTTAAGTGTCCAAAACTTGTTTATGCTGATGTAGTCAAACTCTTCAAAGATTTGATAGCTTTGAAATCCTGGTGCTCGTCTAATAAGATATTTTGAATATTAAAAAGTGCCGTATGCCATATGATGTCATTCACTAGACTCGTTAAGATAATAGAGTATGTAATAAAAAATGACATACTTAAGAGAGTATAAGTATTTGAAGACCTGGGTGGATGTGACTTAGGGTTGTTTTCGTTTTCTTGGATTCATAAACCGAAATGGTATGACATCAATACTTGGATCTCTTTAGTTATGTGTATATTTTTTGTCTAAACTATTGTTTGTTTGTTCAAAATTGACATCTTTGAGTCATTGCATTTATTATATTTAAATTCGCCGGTAATTGGACCATGAAGTCTGTTGGATAATAAGTTTATTATTTTTGTTTAAAATCTATAAATACTTAATTTTGATAAAACTTATTTTTGTAAGTGAATATAAATGAGTTTTTTAAGTAGTGATATTAAAATGTATATTGCTTACATATAAATGTCAGAGTAGTCGGGTATTTTTAAGTGAAAAATAATACGAAGAGCATTTTGTCTACCCCAATAATCCAATTATATAAATAAATGTCCCAAATAATGATTCTACATATGCAGCATTAATATCACGACCTAAATTGCTTGGCAGGTAGAGCGATAACAAGATTACATGGCATTTCTGGTGAGTCATTAAAAAAGAGTATTAATCCCTAAATATAATAAAACTAAAAATAAAACTGATACCTCTTTAATAATTAATAATGCATGCTTATTATTATCGACGTATAAGTGTCTGGAATTATAAACAAGCATATTTTATTATTTTCCTCATTAAACATTTACATTAAAGCATCTAAAATGGGAATTTTAATTAAAATAAACTTATAAATAATTGAATATAGTGGAAATATTTGAAGTGAAAACTATTTTAAGTTAATAAAATAAAGTTAGTGCATGATAGTTGATGTACTTATTGTTCATTAAAAGCTTACTCTAAATTAATATTTGATCAAATGTTTTGTTATCGCTTGGGTAAGTTTTTTCTTTCCACTTTAAATAAATAATGCGGTGTTAGTGATTGATTGGCGTTGATAATATTGTTCCTCGCTTTTATTCCCTCTAGTGCCACCAGAACACCATTTAGGGATTAAAATGGTAAATTTGCGATAAACGTTTTAATATAATGAATCTAAAGTTAACAAAGTGTTCATCGACATAGCATTAAAGGGTTTTGTTCAACAGCATAATCCATTATAATTTGACGTTTTAAATATGGACGAGAATGGAACAAAAACATCTAAACTTTTATCATTACAACCAAACCTTTTATTTTTACACAGCAATAAAGAATTTATTATCACTAATTTACAAATTCAAAACTGAAAGCAAGAAAAAATGCTGGGATAGACTCAAAATTAATAACTAAAACACGATATAGTTTTTAAAAGCACGTGCTTAAACAATCGAGTGTTCCGGTGCCGGGCCGTGTACTTGATATACTCGATTTTAAGAAATAAGGCCAGCTTATTTTGTTACAGGAGGCAGAAGAGTAATTTCCTTCGATAATATCTGCAAAATGTGGTCAAAATTTTTACAATAATTATATAGTTATTAAAACTGTAAATCGAATCGCTAAAAAACAAAGAAAATCTACAAAATCAACGATTTTTCAAGATTTCCATTTGAATGTCGTACACTGATTTTTTATGCTAGCATTGTTTTAAATTTTGACCCAGAAACACCGATGATGTTCAAATTCTGATTTGTTATGAGAAAGGATTATAGATTTTGTAGGTATTTGTGTGGAAATTACGATTTTATATGATCTTACTTAAAATTTCCAATTAACAGTATGGTGCTTTTTATACAGGGTGGTGATAAAGTTTGGAACCAAAGTCATAACTTCCGTAAAAAATTTTTTTGTAAAAATCGCTCGGACAGGTCAGTTTTTGTTTTAAAAATGCCATCTTTTGGAATGAAAAAAATATTCATGGCGTCACTGATAACTTCACTATGACGTCATCATCAATTTTTTTAAATGGAAACCCCTACTTTTTTTACACATTTTTCATAGACCTTTTTATCATATTAATGATCACATAAAAATATTTAAAAAAATTTCAACCATTTTTGAATAAAAAAATAAATTTACTCAAAAAAAATTTATTAATTCTCAATGAAAATATTACAAAAAAAAAGTAAATTTTTAATTTACAAGTAACAAATTTTAACGAAAATGTTCAAATTGTTCCCCATTGACCATTTGGCATTGTCCCATTCGAGTGTAGACACTCTGAATACTATTGTTAATAGCTTCTTCGTCAATTTGTTGCAATTCCGTCCTAATTCTAAGCTCCAATTCTTGTAAATTATTAGGTCTATTGAAATAAACTTTTGATTTTAATTGTCCCCACAAAAAAAAATCTAAGGGCGTTAGGTCGGGAGATCGCGGAGGCCACTCAATTGGTCCCCTCCGACCTATCCAAAGTGTGGAGGAGCCCCATCTTGTTGAAACCAAATGTTTTGGTTAGGAATGTTGCGATTTTCATAATTGGGAAAAATACGAAGTAAAACTGGTAGCAAATCAGTCCGCAAAAAATTCAAGTATCTTTCGGCAGTAAGGTTTTCATTAAAAATGTAATGTCCTATAAAACGTCTGCCAATCATTCCCACCCATACATTTAACTTTCCCTGTCTTTGACTAAGGAATTCTACGGCCCAATGAGGATTTTCCTGTGACCAACTCCTACAATTAGGTCGATTCACTGATCCATTCAATTGAAAGGTAGCTTCATCGGAGAAAATTATACTACTTAAAAAATTTGGATTTTGATCACATCGCGCCATCATTTCTTCACAAAATTGCAGTCGGCGATCGGGATCATCTTCATTTAACTCTTGTATGAGTTTTATTTTGTATGGGTGATACTTTTCCTTTTTTAATAATTTTGCGACATAGGAATGATCCACATTATTATTTCTTGAAATATCTCTTGTTGAAATATTGGGATTTTCTTCAATCGCAAGTAATAAATTTAATTTGGTTTCTTCATTCACTTGAGGCCGTCCTTGTCGAGGCAAATCTCCTACAGATCCTGTTTCTGCAAATTTGGTAACTAACTTACTTACTGTAGATCTTGAGATTTGCGGTCTATTTGGATATTGCTCATTAAACAAAGCACAAGCTTCCCCATGGGTTCTTTTTCTATCGCCGTATCCTACCATAATTAAAATTTCGATTCTTTCGCGTTCGCTTAAACGAGGCATTTTTAATTTCGCAAAACTTAATAATTGTTGATTATTATTAAACAAACGAAGTAAGCTATTCAAGCATTGGTAAATGGATTTAAAATTTTATTTGCCTTACAAAATAACGTCAACTAAAGCACTTTTATAAAGGCAATTTTTATTTCAATAAATTTTGAATATCAAAAGCTTTTTCAAATTTATAATAAATTACAATTTTATTTAAAGTTTATTATTACTCAAACATTTTATTTTAATTACCTTTTTCATTAAAAGTTATTTAAAATTAGTTTTTAGAAAATTCCAATTGTGTAAAGAAGAACAATTCGAATATTTTCAATAATAATTTGTTATTTTTAAACTAAAAATTAGTTTAATTTATTTTTCTTGCCATATTTTCATTGAGAATTAATAATTTTTTTTTTGAGTAAATTCATTTTTTTTTTTCAAAATGGTTGAAATTTTTTTAAATATTTTTATGTGATCATTAATATGATAAAAAGGTCTATGAAAAATTTGTAAAAAAAGTAGGGGTTTCCGTTTAAAAAAAATTGATGATGACGTCATAGTGAAGTTATCAGTGACGTCATGAATATTTTTTTCATTCCAAAAGATGGAATTTTTAAAACAAAAATTGACCTGTCCGAGCGATTTTTACAAAAAAAATTTTTACGGAAGTTATGACCTTGGTTCCAAACTTTATCACCATCCTGTATATAGTTTCATAAGAACAAAATACCTAGTTCAAAATATCTGATTTTGTATGAAAAGGCTCATAGATTTTGTTGGTATTTGTGATGGTTTCATATGATCTTATATGAAATTCTCAATCAACAGTATGTTGGATTTTAGATGTTTTAATAAAACTTAAATACCTAATTCAAAATATCTGATTTTGTATAAAAAAGTTATCATACATTTTGAAGGTATTTAAGAGGCGATCATACACAAAAAATGTTTTGTATGGAAATAATGGTGATGACTCAAAATCTTACTAAAATGGATATGGTTTTACATCGACAAAAGTTGGAATAAATAAAACATCTAAATTACAAGTCTAATGCATAAATTTTATCCGAGTTCTTATCATTAATTGAGTAAAATCTGTATAATGCATTTTCCCTTTAGGAACATGATTGACCATTATGTACAATGTAGTTTAGTATAGAAATAAGTTCGTGCACTAACAACATTACATAAAATAATCTTTTGTTAAATAATTTATATTTTTATTAAACTAGACCTTGTGATTACTATTGGTGGTGTATATTTCAATATAGAGTTTCGATATGAAGGTAGTGATTTAAATTTTAAAGGAAAGTGTAGATACAAACAATAAATTATTAGTGGAAATTATGGACAATTAGGTAAAGTATTTGAGTTAAATTTTAATAATTGCGTTGAATAATTTCAGGTTGGCTCCCTGCTGTAATTAATCAAAATTGAAGTAAAGATTTTACACAAATTTATAAGGGGAATTAATCTAATCAATCACGAAATTTTCTAAAACTTCCCTTTAACGTCTCTTTCACGTTTTCACCAAACGCGGGAGCCTAATTCAACTTTATGAAATTTTAATTGCGTTTTGCTAAATTTTACCCAACGAAACGCTCTAATTTAGAGTTTCCACTTTAATTAATCAATAACGTTTTTTTAGCTAACAGAGATTTGTTAAGTAAACACTTTAATTACCATCTTAATTTTCTACGATTACGCCCCCTTTTTATTTCCTGTTAAATTTAGTTTATTCCATGCATAATAAAAACACAAACAGGGGTTAAAATCGTTAAGTCTAACGATACTCGCACTATGTAGAGAAAACTGGTATAAAGCGGGTTTACGAGATTTTTATGAAGTCCCCTTTTTGCAAATGTAATTTGATGAGTAGCTCTTCTCCAGAGCTTTTAATTTTTGATAAGTGCCTTTTATCATCGTAAACCTTGATATATGAGAACGTTAAACCTTCTGAGGCAAAAATACGATCGCTTGTCTTATTTCTTCAGCCCAATTTATTTTTATTAAATATAAAATTAAGCTTAATATAACACATATTACACACATACACACTAAACCATTATTTTATATTCCATAGCTAGTAAACTTTTACTATCGCTTTCTATTACACTCTATTTGCAATAAATTTACTAAAAAATTGATGCTATAAAATAACAGTAATGGACCTATAAAAATATAGCCCTATAAATTTTTTACATTCATCAATAACACTAAAAAATTTTACCTCTCGCGCTTGCGCTTGCACATGCGCGGTAGATTAATTTGAGTCATTCCACCTTAACACGTCCAACTTAAAAGACTGAAACTATAAAATTATTTTATTACAGTAAATCACAATTATTATGTGCGAAAATAAAACTATACATCCATTAACCTTCACCCTGTGTGAACGTCTTGAGCTAATTTTAAGACAAATGATTCTTACAGAACTGCACTTCCAAGATATACACAATTGCATACGCGAAACATAAATCACTTTTGCTTACTTAATTACTTTCGCCTTGTTTCAACGACAGAGCAAAGCTGGCACGGTATTGTGTTTTTACAGTTCTAAAGAACAGAAAAGAAGCAAAAAAACTGCAATACATCCACATTATTCATTAAACATATTTATTATTTGCAAAATCGTTTGTTATTATTTATGCACTCCATAAAGTGGCCATAAAACTTTTAAAATATAGAAATGCGCACCGCCGTAAAGATATGAATAGGTTTTCTGCAAGGGCTTGGTTCCTGTAAAGACAAATTAATCATTTTTATAACGTAAGACGCAACATTTTCGTCTAGATACCAGATAAGCCAGCCAAATATTTGCACTAAAAAGATTAAAAGCATTTCGGTTATTGCAATAATGGGCAAAAAATTATAGATACTCCTAAAGTATTTAAATCATTTTTATTGACCTTTGTCTTGTAATAAAGCGCATGCAAACTTTTATTATAAATTAGCTTTTTAGCATATTAAGAAACGATATAAAATTTATACTTTATTACCTTTGTTTTTGAGTCAAATAAATAAAGCACTTTACTAGCGGAAAATAAATTTGTTTACTGATTTTTGACACTAATAATAGCGGCTAATAAAAGTATGTGACTTTAATGGGACTGATGTATGGCGTAGAGAAAGGTGTTAATTTTTTTAAAAGCCTATAAATTCATAATTTCTTTCAAGAGGATTCAAAACATTGCTACCAAAAACCTACACAAAACGGTTTTACCTATAATTCAACCAAATTAAATTTAACCCCACATATTTATAGTGAAACAATGGTATTTTAAATAAATGGCATTTAATATAAATTCCAAGTTTATTCTTTGTATTTATACTTTTGTTAAAGCTTTTAATAATTTGGGCTTTTACATTGAAAAGCCATTTGGAGAATCCACCATCCGGAAATCTAAAATTTACAATTTCTGTGGTTCATTGTAATTTGCATGAAGTTTGAGCCATGTACAAGCGCTGCGTTTAAAATGACTTCTGCGGTTTCTCACAGTTAATAAATAAAATAACGTGAATCACTACATCATCGTATAGAATTATGACTAATTCTACGAGAATTGGAAAACTTCTAATAATTTTTAAGTGATTTTTAACCGAATTTTTTAAAGTTGATTCAAATAATTTATGGGTAAACCTTTAAGTGTCAAGATAATTTAATAGAAAATTGTTTAATCTTCAATTCAGGAAAATTACGTGAAATATTGTGAAAGAAATATTGCACAACTTAAATGTTAATTGAGTCACCCAAGAAAGATTTACTAAGCCTAATCAAGGTTTATAATTTACTTGTTTCATGTTAAAAAAGGTTATACAGGGTGTCCCAGCGCTACGATGAAGTAATATTATTCTAAAATGAAAAATAGGAATCAACAGAATATACAATACTTCTAGGCGCACACTCCACCGTGTCTTTATACCCAACTAAATCTTAAGCTGCGTCTCAAGACCCAAGTTTAGCTTACTCGGTTGCGCCAAAATCTCGGCTGGGATAGACTCAAAATTAATGACTAAAACACAAAATAGTTTTTAAAAGCACGTTCTTAAATGGTTAAGTGTTCCGGTGCCGGGCCGTGTACTTGATATACTCGATTCTAAAAAATAAGAGCAGCACATTTTATTGCAGGACGCAGAAAGATACGGGACGTCATTTTTTCTATAATAAATACTTCTACAAAATTTTATAAAAATTTTTACAATAATTACAAAATCAAGAATTTTTTAAGATTTCCATTGGAATATTTTAACAAAAAATATACTCGTCATAATTTTTAGTACAATAAGCAAATGTACAACATTTTATAGAAATGTTTATAATAATTAAATTTATAACTCAAGTCAGGAATATTTGATGTTTGGAATAAATTACGAAAAAATCACAACAGCAACCATTTTTTCAGAGGCCCATTAGAATTTTCTGACATTTTTTTAAAATAAAAAATTATGTAAGAATATTTATTTTTGTTGCAGGATGCAGGAGGGACATCATTTTCTTCGATAATAAATACATCTCCAAAATTTCATTAAAATTTTTACAATAATTAAATAGTTTGTAAATCAAATTGTTAAAAAACGGGGAAAATCTACAAAATCAACGGTTTTTCAAGATTTTCATTGGAGTATTCTAACAAAAAATGTTCTGATCATAAATTGTAGTACCGTAAGCATATATACAAAATGTTTAAAAAATATTTATAATAATAAAAAAGTTTTAGCAGAACTTATACATAAGTTATCGAAATTGAGCACTTGAGCATTATTCGGTCTTTCAAATGTTTTCAGATGTTGTGGGTTGAGTCTGATACACTAAACATTTTACATAGTCCTCAAAAAAATGTATCGGTACTAAATCTGGAGAAAAGGTCGGGCAATTTACACCCCCATTTCTGCCAATCCAATGTCCAGGTAGCCAATTATTTAAATATTGTCGAACAATTCGATGAAAGTGCATCTTTGTGAAGCAACATGTAACTTCTTGTCACTAACTCAAAATTTTCTAACAATAATGGTAGTGAATCTTTTAAAAACTCGAGGTTAGGGTTTCATCAAAAAATGAGGACATGGTCACTTATTATTCCTCCACCTGTTGATAGGTGCAATGTTTTTGTACAAAAATGCCATGATTGATATTAAAATATACAGGATGATCCATTTAAAAATTTCGATGAATTGATCAATTTACGTTTCATGTGGCACCCTAATAAAAGCTTATCAGACGATATTGAATTTTTTTTTGTCAAAATTTCAAGCCAAAATTGTCATTTGATTTAGACCAGTGATTTAAAAAAAAAGGATCCTTTTTTCGTTTGAATGGCGAATATCAGCAAAACGAGTAAAGATAGACATTTAAGAAAACTCTCAAAAATTAAATCCAAATAGAACTATCTTATTGACATCATAGATCCAGATCAATCTTTTGAAATTACATATGATATCATAGTCACCTAACAAAAATCTATTTATCTATGACTAATATGTAAAGTATTCATTATATATGCGTTTTCTGGGATGCAATGAAATTCATTACCCCACTAGTGACTTTACCATTACACTGCAGGTTGTACCTTGCAGCCAATCAGAAAGCTCTATTTGTAAAGTTACGGGCTGAAGTCAACTAAAGCCGAGATGTGTCGAAATTATACGAAAAAAAGACGATACTATCATCACTCGAGTCCAGCACCGTTCACTGTCAAATTATCATTAATGATTCGCCTCGTGTCGCAAACTTTAATCCTCGTGTGTAATAGCAACTTTACACGCTCGTTGAATAATATAGTATTAAAAATTTAGCAATTGAAACTAAAGTGTCGTAATAACTTTCTTTGCAAGCTAATAATAAAGAAGTTAGAGTAAAAATTATGAGTAATTGATGAGTAAACGAGAAAAACAAGAAAGTTGTGTGCATGTTGAGTATAATAAAATAGTTTTGTTTACGCAGGTAATTTATGTTATAGCAGAGATAAGGTTAAAAAGGATTTTGATTTGCGGCGTAAGTGCGCTTTTATAAAATAAACACACTTAGTTTAAAGGTGTTTAAATAAAACAAAGCATGTTTGCTTCCAATTACAGATAAAAGTAAAATATGCACTTTTAGCAATTCTCGTTGAGACAAACGGTAGGAAGGACAAAGGATGCGTTCTAAGTAATTTACATACAACAATTGTAGGTATAAGGATAGTTGCGGACAATAGAATGTAAAACTTAGTTTAGTGTCTTGGAAGTTATGTATAAATTCCGTGTTAAATGAGTTCGAACATCGGATTAGGAATCAAGAAAGGATTTTTGATTTCCGGGGTTCTAAATAAGCGCCATGCATTAAAACCATTAAAAGTTTGCGGCAAGCAGTTTTGTCGGACGAAAGCGCCAAAACTATAAATGAAGATTTAAAATTTGAAATGGCGTAATTTACAGTGGCGTCAAAACGAGGCGACGCTGCCAATTAATTCGCCAAAATAAAGACCCTTCGCCTGGAATTTTCCGGATTGAGTTGATGTGAGCCTGGAAATGATGTGCGAGTGCAACGCGATATGACGGTTTAATTAACATGCGAGGCTGATGAAAATGTCCAGTATTACCTGCAGCAGTAATTAATATTGTAATTTAGTTTACAGAATATCTCGACAATGGGTATAATGTTGTATGGTATTCAGTATCCAAAATCACCACCAACTAACTATTCATCCTTCCACCAACGTTTGAAGTCCAGCTACAGTTTTAACCACTAAATATGATCAAAGTGATTTTACCTCCAAGTTACAACCCCCTTCGAAAATGGCAGTAATTGAGGCTTCCTCCGCTATGTGCAAATTGCATTTCTGACGTCGATACTCAAACTCGAACAATGAAAAATTCAATAATTAACTACGGATAACTCTCATAACTTTCTAAATTGTGTTACGGGAAGCTGTGTTACGAGTTTGGGCTTTTCAAGTGCAGGCTTAAAACTAGAGCACTAATTTCAAATAAAATTACAACCAACATTTATAAAGCTATAAACTTATTTTCGAATAGATCTACTTTAATTAACATTTCTCTCTCAGAACTTACATCTCATGTTTATAATTATTACGAAAACAATGAACTTTTACTATTGAATTAATACCTCATTGCGAAATCAAACAACTTACATAATTACTTTTTCTTAAACACTTTTATTACAACAAAAAATGGATGAATTACCAAAGGCCACAGTATCAGCATAAACCGTAATAATCCTAGATTTTCACTCTATTTACCCAAAGAAGGAATAGTCCCAAAAAAATGCAATATAGTATTTAAGAAATTAAGTTCTTGTCTGATTTCTCTACAAAAGGAAGAAGGAATAGTCTCAATGAACTAGAAATATATATAAATTAATAAATTAACCATATCCTTATTATTATGCCGATATGGTTCACTTTCGCTTTAGCGTTGGGAGGAATCCATCTATGAATTTTTTGACTCTAATTATCCCTTGGAGGAATAAATTTAAGGGATAGACTCAAAATTAATGACTAAAACACGAAATAGTAGTAGTCAAGTGTTCCGGTGCCGGGCCGTGTACTTGATATACTCGATATTAAAAAAATAAAGGCAGCTCATTCCGTTGCAGGATGCAGGCGGAGCGTCATTTTCTTGGATAATTATCCCTTGGAGGAATAAATTTAAGGGATAACTCTAATAATTTACCTGTAAGAAAAAAAATTATATTGAATTTTCATTAAGTCTGAATTATGTTAGGAGGAAATTCCAAAAAGTAGACAACAGTTTTTCCAATAGTATTTTTTATTGAACTACTCAAATTTGCAGTTGCATTAAAAAAATCAGAAACTTTCTCCATGTTTTATTCCGTCAGGGACATAAAATTTATTTGTGGAATATTGCATACGTTATTGAAAGCTCCTTGAAAGTTCAGATTGTATAAAATGATAAAATAAATTGGAGTTAATTAAATAAGTATTTTAAAAAATAATATTTTAAAGCAGGTATTTAAATAATTTAAAGACAAACTTTTGTAAAGTCATCACGAAGCTATGATTAATCAAATCAAGCGAGAATATGGATTATCGTTCAGGCAAGCAACTAACATGTTTAAGCTGGTTCGTGCAGGTTTATCAGGAAATGCTCTTGGCATGAGTGTTATGGGTTTAATTAAATTTTTACACGAATTTATTTTAAATAAAAAAAATATTTAAAAAGCGTAAAATATTTAATTGGTTTAAATTTTCAATAAAGAGAATATTTAACTAATTTTATAATTTATGATTAAAGGGTATTTAAATGAAATATTTATTTCGTTAGATTTATGATTGGATAATAAAACAGGCCGTAAAATAAATGCAATGGAGTAGAATTAATAATTTAATAAAGACCTTTGAAGCAGCATCTGTATTTATTCTGTCGAAAGAGAGGATGACATGGAGTGAAGAAGAAAGCGCATAAAAGAAGTTAGAACTCGATTTTATCTTGCAAGTTTAGAGCTGCCGAGTTTCTTTCAACAAGTTAGAAAGCAATTAGCATAGAGTTCCCATTTATAACGCGAAATCATTAATATAAAATGGACGACATAAGAGAGATCCCGAGGTTTTTCCCCGCCTTTAAATCAATTTCCTTAAAGCTTATTAATGTTCCGCGCACGTGATTGATGATTTCGTGTTTGTACTAAGATGAATACGTAAATTATGGGTTCTACTTTGCCTTTTTTATAAAGCGAGCCCTTTTAAACGTAAGGGGAATAAATGTGCGTCGACGGGTGTGCATCCAATTTTATAATAATAAATAATGTGTTTTTTACGAACGTAAATTTTTATAAATTATCTTGTAGCTCACGACTCCCACACACAATAACAACACTTCTTTACACAACTCTAAATTCTGAAACACAAACTTGACCAATCTTTACACAACACCATCTTTTACAAATGTACATCAAAAATTATCACATAAAAGTGTCAGGACTATTGAGCAACTTCTTCTTTTTAATTTTAAAATGATGTGTAGAACACATACGTACATACTTCACCTAAAATATGGATACTTATAATCCTTCAAGGAATTTGAAAATGAAAGTACGGTGTTTAGATGGCTTCCTTTGGTCTTGATTGATTAGGATGACTTCAGGTGAAAAACAATATACAGTGCCTAGATTTTCAAGATCCTTGAAGGATTTAGAATATCCATTTTCTAGATGAAGGCCCTTGAAATCAGGTTAGTGCATCTGACACATAGATACTTATATGGCCATGAAAATCAAAGTACGGTACCTATATGGCTTCCTCTGGTCTTCATTGATCAGGAACGCTTTAGATGAAGGACCTGGAAAAACATTATGCAGTACCCTGATTTCAAGGGCCTTCATCTAAAAATGGATATCCTAAATCCTTCAAGGAGCTGGAAAACCAAAGAAAGACATCTAGACACCGTACGTTCATTTTCAAGGTCCTTGAAGAATTATAAGTAGGTGCTTGGGCCTGACATTTAGGAAGTATCTACTCTTTAACGATCACTTTTAACTTTTTTAACACTTTATTCCTCATCTTCAACAGTTTCTGTCCTACCATATAGAAGTATATCAGCACTAATTGCCTTATCTCTTTTATTTTCTATTTCATCTTCACTAACTGGAACTGGTACATCACCGTTAGTTTTCAGTCTTAAATTTCTGCTTATATGGATTGTGTTGATACTTTATCGGAAGTTTCAGTTTTTTTAGTTTCATCTACTTTGGTCACTGCAGGTTTCGAGCCAGTCTCAGTTTTGACTTCAGTTTCTTCCAAGTTTATTTTCAGTATCTTCTTTGGGTTAAGTAGTCTTTACATTCACTTTTTGAGGGGTATCTTCTGTTTTGTTAGGTTCGGTTATTTCAATATTAGCTTTAGCTTCTTTAGTATTCTTCAACCATACTTTCTTTTACTTCAGTTATTTCTTCAGCATCAGTTTCCATCGTATCTTCAGGTTTAGTTACTGTTGCATTAACTTCCATTGCTTCATCAGGTTAAGGTTTGTCTGATTCAACATTTTTTTCTTCCGGTTATTCTTCAGCAGTTTTTGTTGTTTTGGTTTAACAAACTCGTATTTTTCAGGCTTGGCACATTTGTAGGGTCTTGCCTGGAAATATCATTATTTATCATAAAACCACCTCAACATCTTTTTGATCTTCTACTGCTTTTACGGAATCCGTTGGTACTCTGTAAGAGGTTTTAGATTTTTCAGTTTCTTATAATTTGTTTTCTACAGGTTTTGAGCGGGTCTCAGTTTAGACTTTCGTTTCCTCTAATTGTAAGTTGACTTCAATTTTTTTATGCGGTGTGATATTTTGAGGTTTTCTTCTTCAATTGTTGCCTTTTTACAGGGAAGAGTATTGGTTTTCCCAGCATGTTTATTTTTTATTTTAGTTTCTGTAATTTAGGTTTCCCTTCACCATCTTTTTTAATCTTTGGGTTCACTAGTCTTTATACTTAGATTTTTCTTCAACTTTAGCATCAGTTTCCATTATTTTTTCAGCTCTACATTTATTGGCTTCAACTTTTTCTTCTTCTGGCTTTTCTTCAGCGGTTGTTGTTGCTTTATCATTTGGTTTATCAAACACTTTTCTTCAGTCTTTTCGGGGCCTACCAGGAAATTTAATTATTTATCACAAATGAAAAATGACAAAAATGTATTTAAAAATCCTAGACACATAAATTACCTTGATTATCTTTTTTACAAATTTTGTAATTGATTTTTCTAACGTAAAATTTGTAGCTTAAAACAATGATATTAAATTCTTTTTTCATTAAACAAGTCTGTATTTTTTGTTTCCTGTGTGAAGTGCTCTTGTATTTTAATTAAAGTATTGTGTTGTGTATTTTTTGTGGAAATTAAATTGTTGGAAATAAATTGTTAATCCAATAAAGCTAAAATTACGTTAATATTTTTTGTTGATGTCTAGGCACAGAGGAGTTTTTGTGCCAGATATGTCTGAATAAATTAGGGACGTTTTAATTTTGTGATAATTTGATTAAAAGAGCGTCCCTCTAGAAAGAAAGGCGCATACAACGCTCCATGTGACCTTGCGAAAGTTCGGAGAATTTCCGGGCCCGAATGTTTTGATATAATATCCAAGCTTTCAGCAAAACGAAGTCTGCTTTTTACGTTGCAATGCCAGACAAACTGACACAAACTTGGATAAACTGCTTTTTTATTATGATTAATAAAACTATTATTTTACATAGCAAAGGCGAGGCTTCGTCCGGAGCAAGGTGCGCCCTGGATTAATATCAAGGAGCTAAATTTCGGAAGCACATTAATGTAAATTATTGTTTTTCCACTACCAATGATTTAAACCAACTTTTACAAATTTCGTATCTCAACAATCACGAACGTACTCATTGATCAACTTTTTATCCCACCACCAAAAGTTGGAACTAAAAAAAGTATTATACGAATATTTTTTTGAAAAATGAATTCCCTACTAAAAAAGAAAGCTTTTAATAGGAGAAAATTCAGGATATATTTATTTCACGAATTTAAAGGAAGAAATGGTATACCAATCGAAATTTTGATATAATAAAAGTTGTTTATGAATCCGAGGAGGTAATAATTGGAGTTTTGTGCAAAGATGCGTCATGATATATTCAGGAGTTTTTCATGGGATACATAATAATTGGATGAAACTGCATTCCATTCTCAGTTTCGTCCTTGATCCTACATTCTTCGCCCATTAGCTTTTGTATTTTGTACACCGTATTTTATTCTTCATACATGTATATAGGTTACTTGTTCTTCGACTTACGTATTTCGTTCTTTATTATTCGTCCTCCATCCTTCATCTACCATCATTCGTTCTTTATTTCTTTATGTTCTTCATCCTTCGTTCTTCGTTCTTCATCCTTCGTCCTTCATCGTTCATCCTTCATCTTCCATCATTCGTTCTTTATTTCTTTATGTTCTTCATCCTTCGTTCTTCATCCTTCATACATCATACTTCATTCTTCGTCTTTCATCTTTCCACCTTTGCCATTTAACCTTCGTCCGTCATTATTTCTATTCTTATCAGTGAAGATTTTTCTTGATTTAGGTCAATCACCCTGGTAGCCCAAAATATTCTTTGAAGATTTTTGTATTACTTCGTTTTCTCTGAGGTATAGAATAATGGCAAGGAAAGCTCATATAAGAGGTTTTTCGATATTTCGAGTAACATGAGAGTAAGGATGATAAAATGTAGTTAACTATACTGTATGTATATTCCAAGGGTATAGATTTATATGGATATAATGTGAAAAGTATGAAATAGGGTTTTAATAACGAATTCCCCAACAAAGAAGGAAAGCTATTAGTAAGAAAAATTCATAATATTATTTATTTCACGACTTAAAAAGGAATAAATGATATACCAATCTTGAAATTTTGATGATATACTAAAAAATTTATGAATCTGTGGAGGTAATAATTGCAGCTTTTTAAAAGATGCGTCATGATATTCAGGAGTTTTTCATGGGCTATAATTATTGTATGAAACTGCATTCCAAAGTTTTGAGTAACTCAAAAAAGGTTAGTACTAATAAGTGTGTAATAAAAAATCTTGGTTCCGCTTTTGTAATTTCATCAAGGAAAATAAAATTAAATTTGAATAAATTTCGAATCAATCTTACATTTTTACAAGGATATTTGAGTTGGGCTTTATATTATGCGTTCAAACATCCTGCGATCAAATCCATCACGAATACCATCGCAGAAAATCCCACCTCTGTATAAATTATGCTAATAGTAGCATGCACGCGGACTGCTCGTGAAAAAATGATCCTGGCGCATCTTAGTGTTGATGTATAATAAATTTGCGGACATGTTTCTGACAGATCGATTCGAGATGCTTGTAGAACAAGCAAAAACACGATCCAACTTCCATTTTTGAGCGCTGAGCTATAAAACCAGTTCGCTCGAATATGAATATACTAATACGTTATTTTCCTGCACTAATCGAAAAAGGTATTTATTATACAATTTTTGAATGATATAACTTTCTTCATACACTTTATTTTTTCTCCTAAAATTTTCCAATTTTACGACTTGTTTTATCTTCTTCGCTCTTTTTTGCTCCAGCGTTGTAGCAACGAATGAGCCATTATATCATTAAAGCGGGACTATTGTTTTATGTACTTTCAGTGCTTAAAGACGCTTTTATTGCTTTCGCGACTTATCAAAAAGTTTTAATAATGGTTTTTTATGTTTTCTAAATGCTTACAAAATAGCGCAAATGGCCAGACTGATTACTGAACTGCTTTGTTTCTTTTACGCCATTAATGACATATTATTATTAAAACGTAAATTCTTTACAGCTCGGATTTATTTCATGGAACTCCAAGATACCACTATATTATTACCTCCATTACAAGAAAAATAGGAGCAAAAGCACGATTTTATACATATTTTTTTGCAAAAAATTTAACGAAACCATTATTTTATCTCACATTCTTTTATTTTAAATGAAAGAAACATCATGAAATCATTTTATCTATACTCCTTGGATGAGGTGGTGTTAGCTAATCTAAAGTTGTAAACATTTTGGGTGGGCTTAGAATGGCGTTGAATATTTCCAGGTTCTTATCTAAAGCTTCTGTTTGTATGTAAAGAGTAGGCGATGTAGAGGTTTAATTTGATTAGCAATTAAATTGTCAATTAACGGCATTTTCTCGACAATAGAACGCTTATCTAATTGGAAGAGTGACAACATCCACGTCATGAATGACAAGCATACAATCGTCCGCATTTTAATACCGGTCTCGTTGAAAAGCTTTATAAGATTGTAAAGCTGCTGCAGCGATAAGGTCAGCACAATTATCCTCTCCAAAGCATGTAAATTGCTTATCAGTAAAAATGATAAAGCTTTATTTTTATTTTTATTTTTATTTAATACTTTAACGGTTTATAGGAAATTGATGGAAATAATTACGCCCGTTTAATTAGTTTCAAAATTTTCCTTTAATTGAAATGTATTAAAAAATAATTTAAGAGGATTATTTAGTTACTGCATAGAAAAGCAGGGAAAGATATTCACCCTAATAACATTTACAATACAAAGCAGCTCTTTTATTAGTCGGCTTTTTAGATTAGTTGCTTTCATTTTATGCCTTCCCTTTTTGCATATTAAATGCAAACAGGAAAGTATCTTCACTAATGTTAATCTGCCTATTTCTACGCTTTTTTTATACTTAAATTTACTACTACTTCGGATTTAATTTTGGATCTTTTATTTAAAATTTCATTCAGTTCTAATACAACAACAATATATTACCTTACAATTGTAATTACCATTGATCTTCACTAGTTTTTATCAATAAATCCATTCATGATGAAATTTTGATAGTAAATCAACCTTTGAAAAATCCAATCTGGGAACCCATTACTCCTATCCTCTTCATCTCTGAGTAGTAGACTATTAATATAACACAAGGAAAATATGGCAAACCATCGTCAAAATTTCGTCTAAGCTATTAATCTTCTTTTGGAAATTTTCCTAAGCTTAACCAATTTTTGAAATCAGTGGATACTACAATACGAGTAAGCTGTTCTTCTTATTTTTCAATTTCAGAAAAAAACAATTGTAATTCTGAAATGTAAATTGTATTTCAGAAAGCATCCAATTCAATTTCAAAAAGTACCAATAATTGTATTTCATTATTATCAAATGTCTTTCAAAAAGCATCGTCTCAAAATCAGAATTCATCAATTTAATTTCAGAAAGTACCTATATCTTTTGTATTTCAGAAATAATTCATTTAAAGTAAATTTCGCCGCAAAAATGTTGGTTAATGTTATAGTCTTTCATTGATACAACGGTTTCATGATGGATTATAGTGTGTTGTTCTACGAGCACAATCACCAACAACAATTTTATTTTTGACTTGATCAATAATTGTTTCTAAATTAAGCCAAATTTGTGTTGTGATACCAGAAGCCATGATATGAAATATAATTGATGCTCTCTGAAATACAATTGCAAGTTTTTCCTAAAAGTCTTCATTGAATATATGATTTCAATAATAACTGTACTATTTAATGCTCGTTTCCTACATGGCAAATTTCCATCTTCATTGCAGGCTGGGAAGATCCTTCCCATTAAGAACAGAGATGACACCCTCATTTAAAACCTATATCAGTGTTGTCAGTATTTACGAAAACGTATCTTAACATTCTTACATAAATTTAAAATTTTATGGTATGAGCACATGCGCAGTTCGGTTTTCGCAGGGGAATGAAAACCAGGGATGCACGTGTCAAAGCTGATCTTGTTACGATTTATCATGGTATTCTTTTGGGGAAGGCATATTAGGTATGCACCTCTATGGTGGATTGCTACATTTCTGGAAGGTACAAGTATTGTGGCATAGTCAGCTTTCAAGAAGTGTATTTTTAATTTACATCAATGAACTACCTAGTAGATTAAATTTGTATAAAACTATTATATCTATTGACAAAACTATAATGTTGCGATTGCGAAATTCGATCTTGTGGTGTCAAAAATTAGATGATTTAAACAATTCCAAGTTCTTGGGGTCTTTGACACTAATCTTAGTCGGTTAAGTCAAGTAAACACTTGTTAGCCTCTTTAAATTATTCATGTTACACAATTATTGGTCTTAGAGGCGAAGTAAATATTGATGTTTTGAGAACTGTATATTTTGGATGTGTACATTCTTGATTTTCATATGGTATTTTCTGTAGGGTTCGGTTAGGTTAGGTTTTTATTGTACAAAAACGCATCATACTTTCAATTTTCAGCGTATTTAGAATCTAGGCGTACATTTTGTTGATTATTGTTTAAGGAATTGTCGATTTTAATGCTGTAGGAAGTTCATATTTTTTAAAATTCGATCTATTCATTCAAAAGTTCGAACTTTAAATTCGAACCTCAAAAAGTTCGGGTTCGGTGAACAACACTACCACCAAGTCTCTATATATTTATGAATGCCTAATTTAGATCTGGATGAGTTATAAGTTTCAGATGTTAATGTACACCATAATGCCAGATATGAAAATAAAAGTTTACAGATGCTTGCCTTTCATCGAAGTAAATTTTACCAGAACAGTTTTTATTACATTTCGGTTCTAGTTTGTAATGAGTTACCGGAAAACGAGAGACTAATTTCAAAATTTATTTAATTAATTTAGATGTTTCATGGTTTAAGTCAATGATCTTAGCTAGGAGGACATAACACGTAATTTTGTTGAACTTTTGGACCTTCATCCTTGATCTTAGGTTCGTGGCCCATTGGCTTTCGTATTTCGTCCTTCGTTTTTGCCTTCTTCATCCCTGTTTTTAGGTTTTCTGTTCTTCGTCCTACGTATTTCATTCTTCATCTTTCGTCCTCCATCCATCGTCTTCTCCTTTGTCTTTTAACTTTTATCCTTCATCCTTCGTCCTTTATCGTTTGTCCTTTAACCTTCTTCCTTTGTCCTCCTTCTTTCATCTTTTTTTCTAAAGGTTTATTTTTGTTGAAGTTGTTTCTTGCTTTAGGTCAATGGTCCCGTTGTTTTCTCTGAGGTATAGAATCGTGATAATGAAAGCTCATATGAGAGGTTTTTGGGTATTTCGAGTAACATGACAGTTGGAGTAGGTTGGCCTTCATTCCTGTCTATTTCAAGGATGATAAAAATGCTTCCTATAATTAACTCTCCTTCAATATTCGTCCTTCATAGGTGTAGATTGATATGGAAATAATGTGAAAAGTATGAAATAGGGTATTAATAATTGCTGAAGTTAGCATGTTCGTATAATAAATTAAAAACGATAACTTAAAAATATAATTACATGGGTACTATTTTAAGACAGGTAATGTTTAAAGGTGCATTTGGTGTAGTAGGCCAATAAATCAAAGGGAGTGGGCCGCGGCTGTGTTTCATTCGTACGTCTCGAAAGCTCTCCGAATTTATTCTTAAAAATAAAAAAGCGTAGCGTTTAAAATACTCTACGTTCATTCATATAAAAAGCAACTCTTAATTCCGCGGCTTGTTTTGTCATGTCTGCCACGGTAGAAAAGTTATGCTTTTCGAAAAAAAGCAGGACGAGTGAATGAATTATCATCGCTCGACAAAAGATCCTGACCGCCTGGTCCACGAACTCTCCACGGTGTATTAATTAATAAACATACCGTGCAAAGGATGTACGGTGGGCTGGTGGATGAATAAATTTGGCTACATTTTGACAGACTCGTATAAAATTAGGAAACAGCTGTTCGGCACATGTTTCCTATCCTTGACTTACGCGTGTGAACCTGCCTATACGACTGTACGGTTTAGTTTGTGCCTGTATACCTTGTGGATGTGTGAAATATACCGTTGACGTGCCTTCGCTGTCTTCCATGAAATCTGGCAAAAATTGCTCTTTAATTGTTTTGACAAATCATAAAAAGCACCGCATAAAGCACTTAATAGGTTCATGCGGTTTTAAAAGTCCATTCACTGTCAGATTCTCCTCTTTTTTACACATCACCGCAAACTACCACCCGCAAAAAACATAAACGACTTAAAGACAAATTTCCAGAAATTCTCAGCTTATAAACAGATGTAACGAGTAATTAGTCCACCAACCATTACTTTCTTCACTTTAAACGCCACTAATCATCATCTTTAAATATTATTAAAATGCAATTACCTCATTTTACTCCAATTCTCAATTACAAAACAAAATAATTTCAATATTTGTAAGTTCAACAAAACTTGGATAATACTTATCAAAACAATGTTTTTAGAAAAATGCATATATGGCTCCAAAATAATTCTGGAGTTCAGCTATGCCGTTTGCTATCATAATCCCATTTTTCTAAAAATTTCACTTGGTCCCTTTTTGATAAGCATGGTCCAAATTTTGTTAGACTTGTATAACGCGTAATTAGTCTACTTTCTTCACATGAAACACCACTAATCATCATGTTTAAATATAATTAAAATGCAATTACACCAATTCTTAATTAGAAACCAAAATAATTTTAATACTCGTGAGCTTGACAAGTCTTCAAAAATTAGATAATGATTATCAAAAAGCGACCAAGCAGTATTTTTAGAAAAATTAGGTTATGGCTCCTATGTGGTTTAGTGCCATAGTTGTATTTTTCCTTAAAATTTCACTTTGGCGCTTTTTGATAAGATTTGAGCTTCGAGGAAAAGCTTTGATGTTCGATGTTCATATTAGAGTTAATAAGTAAATTAGAAGCAACAATGAAAACATTGTAAATGTAGTGAATCCATAGAATTTAGTGGTAATAAATGTTTGACACAAATGAAGGAGATTGAATGCACATTGTTTATAGTAACGTTAAAAAGCTGGTGCAGTGCTAATTAAGTAATTAATCTGCCAGGAATTGTAAATATAAAATCAGTATACACCTGCCTTGGATTTATTCCAGTATAAAAGGATTAACGTAATCCTTTATTCATGAAGTTCAGCTGAACTTTTTAGGTACAAAGCAAGCTAGATTAAAGCACAGATTTTAAGCACTCTGTACCTATTTGTCAACACGTATAAGACGAAAGACAAATAAACAAGTATCCATCATAAAAACAAAAAGAACATCTTTACAAATGTAAAAAAGTAGACAGTTGGGACGTGACGTGTCTCGTGATAAAAATCAGACTTTTAATATTTATAAAAGCCCTGTATTTTTAGCGCAATATGAACTTTAAATTAATTTACGCAATTGATTTCGTTGATAAAATAAAGGAAAAACGCGTGTCGTACATGCGTGACATTTGGCCATTAGTTTTGTAAGGCCATTATGCCCTGCACGTGTTCTCCAAGTTTTTAAAAATTTAAAAACGTTACTTCCAGCTGAGTTTTAATTGAAATCGTCGTAATGTCACGTGTTTTATTATAGATTAAATTAATATTTTTGCATGCATTAAACAACAAACCATTCGATCATAATAACAGGAACTATAATACATTACTCGTGGAGACATTGTAGTAAATAATGGATTGGTGTTCCTAATTGTAACAACGAAATGCTCTCTTTTAATTAATTCAATCCAAATTCACAAGATTGTTATAATCTTGAGTTATTTATTGAAGTAATAATTATTAGGAAGATGGTTGCCACCTGGTGCTGAAATTTGTAACATCAAGAATCTTGGCATGAACCCAGGTCAGGCATATTGAAATCCAGCAGGGTCACCATATATTCTAAAATATGTCAGTTAATAAAATGTCGCAATCCATGTCACGCTTAGATAATAATGGTGGTAATTTATTCTGGAATACAAGTCGCATTCGCCATTATATAAATTTGAGTTTATGGAACAGAAGACGCAGTAAGTGGTTTGTATGAAGTTTTCCTAGAGGAGTGCAATAAACACGGTATTGTGCTTGATTATTTAGATTGTAAATACCTACGATCTACGATACATATTCGTAGTTACTCTTCGTGAATCATTAATATCTAAGTACAGAATCTGAGTATTCAGAAGAGCTATTCGAGAGTTATTAGAATTGAGGAAAAATGGAAACGAGTATCACAAAGTGCATTTTAAAGTATTCGAATGAGGATATATTTCGTGTAATTTTGTTATAAAGTGGAGGCCGTTGTCAGCCTGTGAGGATGTATGGCAGCATTTTTTATTCACGCATTCTGAACTGGCGTTGTTTGGTGATTTTAATGTCGCACAGCATACATGTCAAGCTATTTATTCCCCAGTGTACATACATATTGCTACAGAACATGCACAGAAGCGCACGTTTCCAAGGCTATAAGTTTATTTCATATTTCTTAAATATTCTTAAAAGCACAATAAATTTTTACTACCCTATACTACTAATAAAATATTATGAAAAATTTAATCTAGTTCTCCTACTATTGCAACTGATCTAATAAAAGACGACATATTTCTACGCTTATGACCTGAAGCATATCGTGTTTAAGTAGCATATCATGTTTAATGAAGAAAAATTAATGGCTCAGACATTTTTACTATTTATACTTAAATGATAAATTAAAAATCTTTCCTGACGTCCATTACAAACATTAATTCTCTCACATTATCACGCAAAGTGTTAATGAGAATTAACTGCCATTCCTATGTCAAAACTTACAGTTTACACTTCATCAAATGAAAACTAATTAAACCTAAAAGAAAACTCCACTCTTAACACCAAAATATTATTAACACTTTTTCTGCTTCATTAAAAATTTTGATCTCCTGTGAGAAACCTTAAGTTAAGTAAAAGTTCTTTTGATTAAAATCGCTTTTAGTCATTATCTGCAAGTTAAATTCATTCCAAAAAATAAATTAAAAAATAAATCGACTTAGGTTCGACCTTTGAAGGCTCCTAACTCAGCTGCATTTTAACTTTTTATCTGATTGAAGGAGCAAGTAGCAAAGCGAAAAGTTGTATCGACTTTCAACTACCTACTTTAAATCAAACTTTTTTCCTACACATATCACACGATTCTTTTTCATTTTTGAACGATTGTTTGAATTGGCTAATAACTTAAAAAGCCAATAGCTTCATCAAATTTATTGGTCCTGCTTACATTTAACCGCGCCGCAGGGAAATTTCCTGCTATCCTCACAGGCCAATCCAATCCTGACTCCATAATTTAATCAAAATTGAAAACAATTTTAAAATGCAAACGACTCATTAAAATGCACACTTTTTAAATACCATGTGTCAAATCCACATTTGTTTTGATATCTAAGCTAAAATAAATACGCCTATCAAAAATATTATATTGGTCCTTACAATTGCGTCGATACTATTAATTTTGTTTTGATGACATACCTAACACAAAATTTTGTTGGACTTCGTCCTTGATCCTTCAGCTATGGCTTAAAATATTTTGACCGTCGTATTTTATCCCGTATCCTTCATTTCTATTTCTAGGTTCTTTGTGTATTTTTTTCTTCATCTTTCTTCCTGTGTCCTTCATCCTTCATTCTGAACCTTCCTATCACGTTAAAATTTTAGTGACTTCTACTACGCTTGGGGTCATATATGACTGTCTTTATTCATATTTCTTTCCCTGGGACAAATTGGATTGAATAGTCGATAATACTGCATCTTTTTTATCAGGTTAAAAAGTTTTGGTAGTAGTTCCACTCGTTGATCCCAAAAATCCCCAAATTCTGCCAACTTATCCGCTTGTCTTCTTTCGACTCTGGTGTCTGTTATCCTTTGGAAGCGTTCTAAGGATCTTGCTAATATTAGCAAGCCCAAATATGCATGAAAATCTTATGTTGTCAAATCTACTTACTTATTGGTAAAAACTTTAGATCGTCCATCTAGAACATTTGAAGTATAATTTTTTCTACATGGGGTATAAAATATAATAGATATATTTATTTTAATTCACTTGCTCTGGCAATAGCCGTATCTAGTTGATCCAGGGGTACTTTTGAATTTATTTGAAGCTCAAGCTCGTTCCTGATTTTTATTCTACGTTATGAAACCATCTTTTGACATAAAAAAGAACATTTCCTTAGTTGTGAATTCCTAATATTATCTAGCTTGACCGTGTTCATCGAAGGTAAGTCCTCAGAAATCGTGGCAGATTCAGATTTTCATTCATAATTTATAGCTGTGTCAAAATCACCTTGTTCAGATGCACTTCCTTCTTCGAAATCTAATTCTTCCACTAGAGATTCTAACACCTATTCGCTAAGAAATTTCCTAGTCGCCATACTTTTCACACTGGTTAATATACCTATATCCCAATCACTGTTTACTCAAAGACAATTAATACAATGAACTCGAATACTCAATGAGAACAATTTAGTTTACATCTGGTTTTCCAAAAAGAATTCAAATTTATCTTTCTTTCTTGGTATTTAAGCACTAACAACATTACTCCTTTTGGGAATTGAGGTCTTTTTAGGCATTTATACTTGGGGTCATATAAGACCCCCAACGTAAAATCAGAAAGAAATATTTTATTTTAATTATAGAGAAAAAACTAAAAGTAATGGTTTGCTACCCTTTTAATTATATACTTAAGTAAATAAATATATCTAAATTTGAGAAGGGATCATATAGGACCACAAAGGTGTAGGATGGGTAATCCTTTGTTTTTCATGTTTAGTTATTTTTACTTCATCCTCAATCCTCCACCGTTTAACATTTAACCTCTGCATTTTGTCCTTTTTCCTTCATTTCTGTTTCTAGGTTCTTTGTTCTTCTCCTTAAGTATTTTGTTCTTCATCTATCTTCCTTCTTCCTTTGAGCTTCATCCTCCATCTTTCCTCCTTTATCTTTCGTCGTTCATCTTTAGTCCATTTTCCTTCATGCTATATCTTTCACCGTTTGCCCTTCTTCATCTTTCTTCCTTAATCCTTCATGTCCTTCATACTTTATTCTTCGTCCTTCATCTTTAATACGCTTTCCTTCATCTTCACCTTTTGAAATCAAACCTTCGTATTGTGTCTATTATCCTTCATTTCTGTTTCTACATTCTTTGTTCTTCGCTATACGTACTTTGTTCTTCATATTTCTTCCTTCTTCTTTTGCCATTTATTCGTTTTCCTTCTTACTTAATCCTTCACCATTTGCCTTTTGATATTTAAGCCTCGTCCTTATTATAAGTTTTATCACTCATTCCCTTTCGTATTTCGTCCTTCAAATTTTTTGCTTCATCCTTCGGTCTTTGTTTTTCATCCTTCAATCTTCTTTTTTCTCCTTTTTCTATATTTTACCGGTAATCATTTGAAAAATACTGTTTTTATCACCATATTTTACTTTTTATGTTATTTTCTTCAATTTATAATTATAGACTTATAGTACCTAGTATAACTGACTAAATTGGGTTATTTATTGAGTTCTAATGTAGTTGTATTATGTTTGGTAAAGAAATGAGGAAATTTGATTAAATTAGGGAATTAGTTATTTTGTATGTTTTTGGATTGAATTCTGGACGTGGGCCAAAAATAAAGAACGTGTAAGATGTGGAATTTGGTGTAATTTCTTAGGGCAAAGAAAACAGTCTCGGTTTGAGCCAACTGGTTTCACGTGTAAAAAATAAATTGAGCAAAAGGAAAGTAGAAATGAAAAATAAAAACGTCAGAAAGTAGCGTGCATAATTTATTTGGTAAATATTTTGGTAAGCAATGAAAATATTTATGCATTCTTTAAAAGATTCGGCGCATATTTAATTGAATAACAAAAAGAATTTACGTGTTTGAGTATTTATTAAAATTAGAACAGTTAGCGCTTGAAAGTTTAAAATTATTGGAATTGCGGCTGGGTCTAAACTCGGGTTTTTGTAGTTTGTTGCACCGATGGGTAACATCGACCGGCATTAATTTTGTAAAATAACGCCCGCGGGAAACCCGACGTGGGAGTAATATCAAAAATTCATACTGATAATCATTTTCTCTCTGTGACGTGCACGAACCGCGTACAGCATTAGCTCCTCTCTAGGGAAGCTATTAAGTCATAACTTCAATGGGAGTATACATTATGAAGGAAAAATGTTGGTAATTGTTACAACCAAATATTCTTATCAAATGACCAATGTTTACTTTACATACAAACACTGTTTTAGGGGCATTAAAACTTTCCATATTTGCGCCAGGCTTAATTTCTATCGGAAGACACATTACTGGTAATATTAAATTAACAGACTGTCACGAAGGTATAGACATGGAAATTTTACTTGTTTCACAGTAATCTAAAGATAATTTATTTTATTAATAGCTTTTCTATTTTATTTTTAATACTTGTTTTCACTAAAATCAATCATCATGAAATTTGATACCAAAAGCGCATCAAATTGTATTGGTCGTCTGATCAATTGTAGTACGTTGTATGTAGTGATCTGGTTACTCATTTAAAGTCGGAAGCTTATCGCAAAAACTCGTTTGTAATATCTATAAATTGATATTATTGTGATTGGTTAAATCTTGAGATTGGGTGAGAATAATAACTTTATAAAATTATTCAAGTTTATCTAAGCGTGTTTGTTATAGAAGTCGTTAAATTAAAATCTGGGTTTGTTGTTTTACTTAGTCACGAGGCAAAAACTTGCAAAATCGATTTTATACAAGGTAATGAATGCCGGAGCATTTATGCGGAGCAGTAATAAAATTTGCGCGAGCAAAAAATTGCCATTACTCATGCTGACTGGAAACTCGCGAGACGCTCAAGTTCTAAACGGTGAATCATCCGGTAACTCGTAAGCTCCACTAATCGTCTGCAAATGCATGCACCTCTAGGCAGGAATATAATTGGATCACATTTCATAAATGTATTTTTGCGCGTAAACACTTTCTAAGAATCGAGTTTATTAGAAAACAAGCGGCGGTAATGCCTTTGAAGTTGACGCAGGTTTAATATCGCACAGGGTGCACTGTTCCTTGGCAAAAGCACAAAACTTCCTGGAGGTCCACGAGATACTATTTTAAAAATTCTCCATCAGTATGACATGTAAACATACTTAATAATATTTCAAACCCATAATTCTTCCTTTTAAATTTAATTATTATTTACCACCACTCTTTCATCTCCTAAAATATACTACTCCAGTCAGATAATCACATCCTACAAAGTACCTAGACACAAATTAAACTTACTAGGCGAACTATTAGGGAAACAATTAAAACAACCACAAAATAAGACTAATGATATTGAAACTGAAAGATAAGACAGATAAAGAAAAGGAAGTAAAAGAAGAAGAGGAAGAAGAGAAAGAAGGGGAAGAAGAGGAAGAAGAGGAAGAAGAGGAAGAAGAGGAAGAAGAGGAAGAAGAGGAAGAAGAGGAAGAAGAGGAAGAAGAGGAAGAAGAGGAAGAAGAGGAAGAAGAGGAAGAAGAGGAAGAAGAGGAAGAAGAGGAAGAAGAGGAAGAAGAGAAATTCAGCAGGAAAAAGAATAAGTATAGAAGAGGAAGATGAGGAAAATGAAGGAAAATGAAGGAAAATGAAGGAAAATGAAGGAAAATGAAGGAAATTGAAGGAAAATGAAGGAAAATGAAGGAAAATGAAGGAAACTGAAGGAAAATGAAGGTAAATGAAGGAAACTGAAGGAAAATGAAGGAAAATGAAGAAAAATGAAGGATAATGAAGGAAAACAGGCAGAAGATCAATAAAACAAAACATGAATGACAATGAAGAAAGAAGAAGAAGAAGAGAAGGAAATGATTTGGAGTAGGAAGGTGAGGAAGAAGTCCAATGAATATTATATTAGGGAAAAAATCAAAAGAACATAAGACTAATGAGATAGACAATGGAAGCAAAGGAAGCAGTAGAGGAAAAAGAGAAATAAATGGAAAAAAAAAATTGAAGAGGAGGAAGAAGAAGATTGGAAAGAAGAGGAAGGTGATGAAAAATAGAAGATCATAAAATCAAAGAATGGGAATGAAAACGAAGAATAGGAAGAACAAGAGGAGGAAAGGATTTGGAGTAGGAAGATGAGGACGAAATACATTAAAAATAACTACATATTAGGGAAATAATAAGAACCATAAAATAAGACTAATGAGATAGAAAGAGAAACACGGGAAAATTAAAGAAGGTGAATCAATAGAAGAAGAAGGGGGAGACAAGGAAAAAATATAGAAGATGTGGAAGAAGAAGATGGGAAAGAAGAGGAAGATAATGAAAATAAGCAGCAGATCAATAAAACAAACCCAGGGAGTGAAAACGAAATTCAAATTGAAATTTGTTGTGTTATTGCATACCTAGCAATTTACATTTGCCCTTTGAATAAAATAGATAAAGAAAAGGCATTAGGTTAAAACGTATATTTAACCACAGTAAACTGTATTCAGCGACCGTGAAGAAAATTTTAGAGACGTCGTTAACTTTAATGGCGTCTTTAAAAAATATGTCTTATACAGGATGTCCAGAAATTAAGCCTCCAAACTTTAGGAGGCGATTCTACAACTAATTTTAAGAAAAAAACTTCCTATAAACATGTGTCCGATTTCGCTTCCTAAGGGAGCTACAGCCCTTTAACTATTGTGACTAAAACTAGGTTTTTTGTCATTAATTTGAAAACGGTTTGTAATAAAGATTTGAAATTTGGTGTGAAGACTAATACGCTTAAGATATAATTTCTCAATTTTTTACAGATTTTTTGAAAGCTCTGAAATTTTTTGAAAGCTTTCAAAAAATCTGAAAAAAAATGAGAAATTATTATATTAATCTTCACACCAAATTTCAAATCTTTATTACAAACTGTTTTCAAATAAATGACAAAAAACCTAGTTTTAGTAACAATATTTAAAGGGCATATGTTTATATGAAGTTTTTTTCTTAAAATTAGTTGTAGAATCGCCTCCTAAAATTTGGACGCTTAATTTCTGGACACCCTGTATTGTTTAATCACTTGTTTAGGGTTAATGACGTCTCTAAATTTTTCATCGCGGTCGCTGAATACAGGTTACAGTCTTTACACTAGAAAAGTCTTTAAAGATGTATAAGGCTAAGTTTATTAAACACTTTCTTATGACTCCTTTGAAACGATCGAATGGGAGCTGCTGAACTTCCCTAGGAACAGAATTCATTGTTTTTATGGTCCAGTATTGTGTTCCTTATAGACTTACAGTTACTCGGTGTAGAGGGACTGCTATGTTCCCGTTCAGGCTGTAATCAGCAAAATATTCAGGTTTTAGTAGTCCAATAGTCAGAAGAACAAAAATGCTGAAATAGGAGAAATAATTCATGTAGTCGCAAATTTTTGTACGATAGTAGGAGTGCGTTGAACAACATACTTAAAAAGGGCGGAGGGTCGCTTTAAGGTCACTTTTACATATTTTTCTTTAATGGATGGATATAACTACAGATTATTATAAATAATATTCGCAAATTTTCCATTCTCTGTATCTGGTCAACTGTTCTTCCTAGAAAAGAAATAAATATTACCAATAGAGTAATAGGGAATATTATGTAGTTTAATTGTGCATATAAATACTTTTTCGCTATAGGCAGCGGTTTATTTAAGAAAAATTTAAAAAGTAACTTCAGGATTTGCGACTACACGAATTATTTCCCCTATTTATTAATTGACTGGACAACTACAGTTGTCAGATGCGCCGTGGTAACTCGAAACAAGGCTTAAGTAAACTGCTGCGGCGCATGCGTACTAGGCTACTCCTTCTACGCAAAACGTGGCTCAAGTCAACTCCTCGTATAGTCCACTCAACGAAAACCAAAAATGGTCGAATACGGAAATAATACAACTGAACTATAACTGTACCTTCTAAAATCTAAAATCAAGAGAAAATTCTTAATATCTAGTAATAAGAAATATGTATTAATGGAAGTTAATTTTATTAAAGTTATTATTGAAGAAAGTAAGTTTTAATACTAAAAAAGTTTTTTAATTTTATTCCAAGTTGTTCTACAAAACTTGGATTATATAAAATATAAATTGCCTGACCCAAAGTAATTTCAAAGTACACTTCTGATTTGTGGTCACGAAAATTATTTCGATCAGTTTGGCCGTTGACGTTGCCCTATTTGATTTGGGCATATCGAAGATGGGAAAACTTTATGCTCCCTGGGATCTGATATGTAGAGTTACACGTGTACTTTCTGTACGTGCGGCTTCACGATATGATTAAACTTACAGCCGGAAAGTTGTGGCGGTTCTTCCAAATATGAATTTTCCAAACTTGTGTATTGCCACTATGAGATGAAGACGTACGACTTCCGGACGAAATCCTTCAATATATAAACGAAAAGCGACCAGATATGAATATTGCCACGATCGCATTTCCTTCAATATTTTTTCTATTTTCAGCCTCATGAATTTATTTTGTGGCTATTTATTATTTAAAGCCTTCAAATCCTTTCGTTTTCAAAAGGTTGTTTAGCTTTTCCTAGTTTACTTCTTCTGTTATTGGATTATAAGCTACCTAGAAGCATCTTACTAAACTGATATTAAATTTAAACCCTCTTCTCGTGCCATGGGATAAAACGTTACGTAAATACGTGCGGGATTAAACGACTCTAATGACATTTCATCCTCCAACATTCCAGATGACATTTTACTATTTTCTTTCGCGCAATATTTTATCCAAAAATATTCAATGGGGTATACATAAATGATTGACTTCTCGCGCAAAGGTCGTTTAAAAGTTTTTTAGAACATAAAAAAGTTTCGCTACACTAGTGTTTACAATCTTTTTTATAGCATTTTCATTAACTCTTATTATTTTTTTCTCCTTCATATGATCCTTTTCTCTTAGTTAATTTAACTTCGCACTCATTTATTATTGTGATTTTGGTAATGTTCCTCCTTTTCACAATTTTCATCTTGTTTGTTGTAGTTTTCCTGATTTTCTGTAATTTTTGTGATTTTCGTCCCTTTTGTGATTTCTATCCTTCCAATTTTAATGATTTTGTTATCTTTTCGCCATTTTTGTTCTTTTTTCCACTTCAGTCTTCCTTTAGATAATTTCTGGAACTTTTTGCCCCCTCGTCAACTTTAACTTTTCTTGATTTTAATTTGATGTTAATTTATTCAGCATTTTTACAACTCGACACGAATTTTTTACTTCATTTTCGTAATTTTCAATAAATGATCTTTGGAACTACCTTCCTCATTTACCAAACTTTACATTAGATTTTATTTAAAATATTGTTTCGTTTTTTTAAAATCGAGCTTAAATTTGGTGTTATTTAGCAAATAAAATAAAAAATGCTTTATTTCATTAAATATGGATTAGTACATAGATAGTCTGTGGCCTCAAGGTTGCAAATAAATTATCAGACTTTGCACTAGACTTGGTGGAACCTCATGATGCCTTATCTAAAGTAAATAATCTGCTCGAATGCGTTTTTAAAGTATTAAGGAGTAGATAACAGGGAGTAAGTATAAAATAAATTATTTTCGATGCACTTTTAATTCCGCGTGGAAAAAAGTGTAATTATAAAAGTGTGTAAAAAACATATTTCGTGACTTTCACGAATGCAGCTCATAAAATAAATAGTTACAACAGGTCATGAACACTGTAAAATTACAAAATTAGATACGGTGTAAAAATAACACAGTTCGTGGTCGGTTTTTGCCCACACGAAACGAGCTGCACCTACCAGTCGCAATAATTTGCAAAAAGTAAAAGCTCGCCGAAAAAATACTCCAGTATTTAACTAAAATTACCGCTAAAACATAAAAATGTCATCACGCGTATTACAATAAATAATAATTATGAATAAAATGTAATTACGCTTGTTTACATGCTTTATAAGGTCAATGCATTCTTACTGCAGCAAACACAACTTTTATTTAAATGGCCTTTGTCACTTTAGATAACCTGTTTTCGTCTTACTTTTTTAATTATCACAAAAATTAATATTTATTTTTGTTGTCTACACGAAAATATTTATTTTTAATTCAAAAATTAAAACAAATTGTGTGTTTAATACTACATTAAGTTTTTATCTAATCCATTTTCTATATTGAAAAATAATTAAATCATGCCCCCTTTTAAAATATTCAGTAGTACAAACACTCTACATTAATTACTGTGTGACTCAATACGTATTGGGGTTTGTTTTTCATCGAAGCATTCATGTGTACCACAAGTGCGGATGAGTAGGTACGTTTCTGGCCTTAAATCCACATTATAAAGTATTAATATTTGCCAAGGATAAATAAGAAAAATAAAGCTGGATATGATAAATACACGTGGAGATTATTAATCCGGAATCCTCTCATTTATTTTGATGCTTTTGGTATGATAGTAAATTTATCAAAATGTATTCTTGTCTTACCTTGTCGGGAGCAAGTTGTTCGCCAAAAATTCACTTGTTTATCTCCAATAAATCCATGTGAGCCAATTAAAATTGTTTATGGCCATATTGTTGACAAATATTTAAAAATTAACTAAACAACATGTAATGCAGGCTGTGTATTAATTTAGGTTGTTGTAAAATTCATGAATGTCAAACAAATTAGGAAATTAGCGAACGACAAGAGCTGAATGAAATAAACGGGTTTATTGTGATGATGCTGTTGATGTTTGTATGTTAGCTTAACGCTAAAATTTTGACTCATTATTAATATTTTTTTAGAAAGGATTTCTACACCTAATTAATTTTCCCAAAATATGTAACACAAAATTTCATTTATCCTTTTATATCAAAGCATGGGCTTAAATAACCTTACTATTTAGTAGCCAAAATTTTACTGGTTATAACTTGTAGTATCATAAATAAGTGTGTAAAGTTTTGTAAAAATATTTATAAAAGTAAAAAAGTTATTAACAATTTTGTTACTTAAGACGATAGTCGGCGAAATTTTGTGAGCGTAAAATGTGACTCTACGGAATACCATTTTTTAGACAAACCAGTAAATGAAATTCTGTTTTTTTGTAGTAGTAGTTCATTAATACTTGGCATAACATGTCTATTATTTTGTTTTTGTATTTTTTATTGAATTTTTAGATTTATAGACAATCAAATCTGACCTAAAAATGAGCAAGTTTTGCTTGCTGTTTTAAACCTTATACTCGATATAATCGGAAAAACAGAATAACACTTTTGTGAAGTTGTGTATTTAGATAAGAGAAAATTTTACAAATCTCAATTTGAAGGTCCCTTGTTAAAGAAAAATGGTATTTTCTAGGACCAGGTTTTTCTAAAAGTGCCAATTTTACTGCTGCCGTATGAGTATTTGGTGTGACTTACAAAAACAAAACCAGAAGAAATTGGTAGCCACAAGACTCTTCTGTGTACCAAAAAAAGAAATTTTAAAAAAGCTTCAATAGAAAAAAATTTATGAGCAAAACCCCAAATATCAAGCGAATTTCAAAATCAAGCGCTCGCATTTGCCGACTATCGCCTTAAGTCCCAAAAATCGTGATTAAAATACATCGATAGATTTCTCTGTTTGCATTAAAATTTTCCAGCAAAAACGTTTAAATAATAATATCATGAATTCATGTACAAAATTTGGTAAACATTGTTACAATATTTAAAAAGTTATTAACAATTTTATAAAATAGTATAAAGCTTAAATAGTCAGGTGTTCCGGTGCCGGGCCGTGTACTTGATATACTCGATTTAAAAAAATAAGAGCAGCTCATTCTGTTGCAGGACGCAGGAAGATTGAGGACCTATTTTCTTCGATAATAAATCCATATACAAAACTTGTTAAAAATGTTTACAACAATTAAAATGGTTTTATAAGAATTTTATAGATTAAATCGCTAAAATACAAGGAAAAAATTCAAGGTCGACAATGCTGTAATTATAATTTAGAAATTTTTTAACTTGCAGTTTTCTCAATTCTAGCACAGATCCAAGGATTATTAAAATAAAGCAAACACTTTGGAGTTTCTTTAAATATATTAGTATATGTGAGTGTACTACGGTTGGCTTAAGGTAAAATTTTTTAATATATGCCCATTTATTGGTAATTTGATTATCATATGCTTTAGGTGTAAATCTGCAATAAGCTGTTTTATGTTTTAGCACTTTTTAATGATTTCCTGTCTTGTTCAAATTAGGAATTTCCCTGGTTGGAGGCAATAAAGTTATTTTTATCTGAGTAATTCAGGGTGGTCCCTAAACTATTAATTTCAAGTAAAAAATATTTACACAATAAACTCTTTTTAGTACAAACATATTTTGCCGCATTGCATAAATCATTTCTGGGCCGAGTTCGAAAACATTTCCTTTTTATTTTTGTTAATTTAAAACATAATGAAGTTTTTTATTGCATTTTTTATGCTAACTGCTTATTCGGTGACCGTAACGAAATTTTAAAATTGATGATTTTCCCGGATAAGGGTTATTCATCCCTGCATAAAAAGACCGTATTTTTAAACATCAATTACTTAAGGACGGTTATTTTTCTGAATGGCCTGGTCCAAGGGGGTCGTTAATAGAATACTATAAAAAATGGGGATCGGATCCGACTGATTTAACGGGGAAAGTTGCAAAATTCAGCCGACGACGCCGGGTTCGGCTCAGTTAGCATCTTCACAGAAGGGCTTCCATGAATGAACACCGAACAGAGCCTGATTTGTAGTGACACAATGAAACAAGTCTATTTGTTCGCCATTAAATAAATCGTCCATGGCTACAATAACAAAGAGAATCTCTTTCACAGAAATTAGAACCCACCATCGAGGTTTATTATAAATTATTTTATATTTTTCTAGCCACGCATTCATTTACTTTATATCCCTGTTGTGACGCCAGGCTTATGCATTTTTTTGCAATAAATACTTCACCCAACTTTGGTTCGTTGCGAAAATTCAGAGCACGACTTTAAGTCTATGCAATAGGCAACCAAAATTGACTTCAAGTATTTATTACATAAAAATAAAAACACGTTTCGACACAATAATCACCTTCAGTATACGTGCTTATATTTTTTATATCATGTGTCTACAAAAGTATTTAATGTTAATTTATTTTGATAAAAGAGTTGCGGTTTACTGTTAAAGTGGCTGAGCAATCTAAAAAATCTAAGGCACGTACTAGGAAGCGTTGAGGCATGAATAAAACATACAATAAACAATAGCGTTGATGAGCTTCGATAAATATTGTATTAAACCATTATTATTACAGAAAACTACTTATCTTAAAGTGACTATCAAGCTTTTAAGCAACAAGCAACACTTAGTTTCAGCTTAAAAAACAACCACTCGTTTATTTCTGTTTAAATTTAGGTTGCAGGATGCACATTGTGGAGTTTGCAAGATCTAAGTTTAATATTCGTGCAATTTTTGCACTTCAGTATAATTTAGTGTCAGGCAAAAGGAATTGGACATTAGGAGCGTTCTTTAATCTGACAGCAACCGTAACACAAATAATATAATTGGAGATATGTGTTGGCAGTCTTTCAAGGTCAGGGGATGTTATTTATCCGGCGGGAGTGTTGCTCCTCCTGTCCTCTTGTAATTCTGCTTGTAATTAGTGAGGATATATGGCCTAAGCAATGGTTTATGGGCCCTGACATACACAGCCTGTCATTGGATACTTTAGTCCAGGCCGTATTTAAAATTATGCCACTTCAAAATACTCTTCTTCCAGAATAATATAAGTACTTCCATAAATAGTTCCCGCATTCTTCCTGTTATCTTTTTGCACTACTCACACTAATTCATATAAACTTTTAGGTAATTAGGACTGACTAACACTGTTTTATTTGCCTATCTAAAAATATATTTTACTTACAATTTATAACCCTTGCTTTAAGTAACTAATACCATATTTGATTATTAAACAGCAAAAATTGTACTAAAGAATTATTTGGTGTAAAATTACTGCCCAATTACTCTCTCGTCCAGATTAGAATGGTGGTTGGAGAGTAATCGGATTTTCCCAGATCAATTTTTTGGTTTCAGGAAGGGTAGATTTACCACAGATCTATTTGCATGTATATACTTGAAATAATCACCCAAGTTTATGTTCCTTAGATATATCTGCAGCACATATCATAATGTTCTTCTTCCTGAGTTGGCGGAAAGATGTAAGTCTGTGAACCTACACACATATATAATTTAATCAAAACCAAGGAGCTCTCGGTTGTTGGGAACATCTTTAGTGATATGATTTATGTTTCTGGTTCGGTTGTCATTTTATTAACCTAGAGCAACTTTTCTTGGTTCTCGGGACCTTATGATCTCTTTTTCGAATTGTTTCATTGTTTCTTTTTCCAAAACTATGTTTCCTTTGAAGCTTGAGGTAATTTGCAACAAAATTTCCATTCCAGTTAATAAACGTATCAGAATTTTGGGGTTGCATGTTGTCATGGACTGATCATCTTTTTCACTTGTAGAATTCTTGTTCTCGACGGCTGGTACTTTACCCACGATCTGAAATTTAAAAAAGAATATAATTAGATTTTGTTCTATTTTTACTAAATTTTGAAAATTTGGTTATGATAATTGTGAATAAACATATGCTTTAAACTATTTTTTGAATTTTAAAGTAAAACATTAAAAAAATAGGAAATACCAACCTTAAAAGTCTTGGAACTTGCGTTATTCCATTCAGCTGCTCGTGAGATCCAAAAAATAACGATTTTAGTGCACCACTTAATTTTACGGAACGAACGAACGTTCTTTAATAATGAATTTTTAATTATACTTCGCACTTTTTGACTGCACTTTTAAAAAGTCTTCGAATTTTGAATTACCACTCACGTACGCGCACTCCTCACATTTTTTGATTGCCTTTTTTTTCATGGTGTAGCCTTCGACCTATAAATTGAAAAAAAATTAATACTATACATCAATAAAACATTTTGATTTTTTTTTTACCTCTAATCATACTTTTGAAATAAATCCAAGGATAGGGTGGACAATTTTGTGACTTCCTCCTGAAAATAAAAAAAAATGAAATTTGATTATTCATTGTTGTTAAAAATTTCTAAATTCACCATTTTTTATTCGCAGAATTTTTATTGGGAAATCTTCAAAACCTACCCTTGAAGCTCCTGTAAATAACTTTAATCCTGGGTGTTTCTGTAATCCTTTCATCCATCACTTGATCTGCAAATCACACATTTTATCTCCACAATTTCTGAAAATAAATAGAAAATATTTGATTTTTTTGTTTTAAAAACGCCTTTTCTTATAAAAATTTATAGTGTTATATTTTTAATTCTCAATAGTATAAAAAAAGCGTTCATATGTTTTTATTTGAAAACAAAAATGTAAGGGTTTAATTTTTTATATTTTGTTACAGATACAGTCCTTAGTAAAACTTCATAAAAAGTTTTGTCAAAATACGACCAGGAGTCAAAAACTTTACAAAAGAATGAAAATAATCAGTCACTTTTTCAAATTTTATTTTTTTATTCGAAAAAAAATGTAAGACCTCAAGTTTTTTATATTTTGTTACACATGCAGTCTTTAGTAAAACTGCATAAAAAGCTTTATTTAAATCAGATCAGGAGTCAAGATATTAAAAAAAATTAAAAAGTCAGTCAATTTTAACATTTTATTTTTTTAATCGAAAAAAAAATATGTGTAACAAAATATAAAAAAATTGAGCCCTTAAATTTTTTTTGTTTTCGATTAAAAAAATAAAATGTGAAAATGTAACTGATTATTTTCCTTAGGTATATTTTAAATTTCTTGTCTTCTGGTCTACTTTTGAAAAAACTTATTATGCAGTTTTACTAAGGACTGCATCATGTGTAACAAAATATAAAAAAATATGAGCCCATACACTTTCTTTGTTTTCAATTAAAAAAATAAAATCTGAAAAAGTGACTTTTATACAGTTTTACTTAAAACTGTATCTGTAGCAAAATTTAAAAAAATTGAGCCCTTATCTTATAAAAAAATATGCAAGGTGATAAATAAGAAAAAAAAACAATTAATTTTTAATAGATTTAATATCCTGTATACTGGGTGATTATGAAACATGAGTCATAGCTGAGGATGTTGGCTAGATACAGTTGGAGCTGTGATCCTGTTACTTTCTATTAAACCTTCAGTTGTTCGAGACTTGATTATGCCAGCATCTTTTTGTCTTTTGGAAATAAAACTGCTATAGCTATTGGTAGCAAAATTCAATACCTAGCTCTTCGTTTTGCATTATGGTACAAGATTTTCTCCCACATTGCTAGTGAAATCTTTAGAAGATAATTTTGTCATTAGAGCTATTGAATAGGCATCTCAAGAATTTATGGAGAATTCATTCTGGCATAGGAAAACTTTTCCCCTTAATCATTCAGAAAATGTTCCTGGATTATAAACATAGATAGAGGGATTGGCTGGAGGTTTACACAGACGGATCATCAGTTCCTCCTCTGTCGGCATTTGCTATTTTTATTCCTGCTCTAAAATATTTTTAATTTTATTACTACTTTCTGCGAAATTAGTGTACAAACACAAACAAAGCAGGTTACCCGCTTTCAAATTACCGGCACCGATTACACGCGCATGCCTGAGTCAGTCTGCTATGGACATGCGTGATTTGTTTGTTTTTTTACCCTTACACGCTTTTTGTATGTCCATAGCATGGCGCGGACTGACTCAGGCATGCGCGTGTAATCGGCGCCGGTAATCTAAAAGCGGGTAACCTGCTTTTTTCGTGTTTGTACAGTTAGACTAGATCATACTTTTCAAATTTGCGTTTATTCAGAATTGGAGTAGTCGATTCTCCTAATTGTACTTGTAGCGAAAGCCATTAATTAATTACACCTTTTTTAGGTAGAAGATGTAGAAGAAGAAATTCAATAACAAAACAACACGTTTGTCCCTAGTGTGACGTAAAGTATAGTTCCAAAAACGCCAGTAGAGGAAAAGCGCTTAACTTGACATGTGAATGGTGCATTTTTTAGTGATAAATCGGAGTGTTTTTTGTTATAATCGTTTGTTTTTGTAAATGAGGAATATATTTTAAGGTAGGATTAATAAACGTAACGTATTACTGTAAATACGTCAGTGTAAAGCCAACAAACATTTTTGGACAAATGTGAACATCCCACAAATTACGGTAATTACATATAAAAAGTTGCAGTTTTCATGGTTGTGTTAATTGGCTTAAATTTTACGATGTACATAAAAATTCTCATGTAAAATAAAAATGACTTTTTTTCAACAATGAAATTACCGTTCTTTGATGTAAAAATTCGGGGGCGAGTAAAATAAAGCAGGTCCTGGACATGCAAGTGCACGTAATTTTATTTTATGACCCCTTGTAGCTGAGTGCAAGATCTTTCGAGATGATCATAAGCCATGAGAATTAAATATCCAAATTAGTATGCGCAAATGTGAAAAGCATAAATCGTTGCCATAAAGTTACCGAGTTTGTAGCTGCGACCATGTGCGTACGTATTTATGGCGAACATCTCACTCCTTCAACATCGAGTTTCTTAATTTTTATTTGCAAAAGTATAAATTGTTAAACCAAATTGGCAGTGCTGATTCATAAAGGTTCTTTAGACTCTTCTACGGTTATAAAGTTATTTTTACTAAATACTCCTTGACACCATGCTTAAGTTTATTTACCTGCCTCTAAATATAAACATGTTTCTACATAAATTTTAGAAACAACACAATTTTTAACTTCTTCAATCAATAATTCTGACTGGCTCAAGGATAATCGTAAAAAATACGAAACTACTAAAAAATTCATTATAATCCTGTAAATTATAATAAATTCGAGTTAATCATGGAGGCATTAAGAAGAGATTTTGTAAAATCGTAAGCCAAGTGTTCTCTTTTTAAACGTAATCGAAAATCTAATTTACATAGAAACAGCGAAACTTTTGCGAGGAATAATTTCCGCAACAGATTTAAACAATTAAAATATTAACGGTGCCGTTTTCGCAGCAGCACTGTGTTTGTTTCTCGGCATATTACACGCGCCTTTACATGCTTCCTAAATGAAATTAAATCATAATAGAGTGAGCTTCATGTAACTATAATTTTACAACTTGTAGATGGCAAACTATGTTTTACTCAGCTCACGTAATTAAGTTTTTGTTTCATTAGTTATTGTACCTTTTAAGATTGTTATTTATAATTATAATTATGGCTTAATTATACCCTTTTTACTCATACCCTTAGATATACCTTCATTCATTTGATCTTTTAATAAATTTTGTTATTTTATCATTCTTTATTACACCTTTCCTACAACACAATTTTCGAACACGTGGTGATTGCTCATGGGATGCAAAATGGTTGTAAAACGAACCCCAATTTTTCAATTAAAACTCAACAAAAAGTGAATTTATGAACATGGGATACTTTTAGGACAATACAATTTGGTTTTGGTAGTAAATGCGGTTCTGAAGCTGTGATTCAGCCCGAAGATACCTTCTGCAACATCCAAACCACTTAAACAAAGTATTCCTAAAATTGGACTTAAAAAATGCTTCTAATATGTTAAGCAGAAACCGGACAATTTGTTGTGCAATGTTATAAAAATTTCAGTTTCCTTACGCTTGGTGAAAATTGCATTTTATCTGAACTAGTAATACCAAAGTTAATTTATTTGTTAAGATGTAACCCTGCTTGGCATAATCCTTCTGGAATTAATTGTTTCTTATCAAAAAAGGTGGTTTGTGAATTCCTTTGGCTTCTTCTTTATCTTTACCAAATTTTCTTTCATCTTTCTACGGATCTATTAAGAAAATTGCCGAAATTTTACCTAAAATTTTGTCTTCAAATAGTGACAATGCTGGTTAGTCTCTTTGGTCTTCAAAAACAAATACAATTTTAAAATCTTCAGAAAAAAATCTTCAGAGATCTTTCCAATGTCACTTTGGATACTTTAATGGACTCTTTTAGAATATCCATTGTGTAATTTTGTTTGTGTTCAACATGGTTATTCTTGTGGTACTTTGGTTAATCAAGATGGTTTAGATGGTTTAAGCTGCAAATTCAGTGCTGGAAGATTTTCAAGACACTTATTTAAAAAGCACTTATTTCTTCTGATTCCTTCTATTTTGGAAAAATCACGGGAAAAGAGCAGGACGTGGATTCCTGAAATCTCACACAGTGAATGTTAAATTCACCTTCCACGAAGCGCATGCGTCAAAATATCATCAGCGAATCCAAATTCACTTGGTCTGAACCAGGCGAATCAAGATTCACGAGTGAAAGTTTGCTCATGTGCTCGAGGAAGGTGAATTTAACATTCACTGTGTGAGATTTCAGCAATCCACGTCCTGATGGAATGACCATGATTCCTTGGAGCATAGGCAAAACATTGGTATAGGACTTTACTTGTGTTCACAATGGCTGTAACTAACACAGATAATGTTCAGAAGATTCCTTATATAAAGCAGTTGTTGTAAATTCACCAAGCCAGAAGATGTTGAACCAGAAGAAAATACCCAAAAGCAGTTCCAGTTCCTTTATACAAAGGGGTTTAAAGGACTACATTATATCGAAAATACTTGTTTCTTGAACTCTGTGATTCAGTGCCTCTCTTACCAGTGGCGGATTAAGCCATTTGGAGGCCTGAGGCGCAACCTGATTTTGAGGCCGCTATTTTTTAGAAATAAAATAAGATGACCTTTTTAGTTGACATCAGTTTCAGACGTTTCAGGGGTTAGTTTAAGGAAAACTTAGAAGTGCAAAATTTGAATATAGCGCCATAGGTGAAATTTTAAAAAAATGGCAGGTCAAGCATTTCCAGATACTTTGGAAAAACATCTCGTTTTTCTCTTTTTCAAAAAATTTCATGGAATTAGATGAACTGTAAAATATAACCAAACGTTAAAATTAACGAAGAAACTAAATTATACAGGGTGTTCCAAAAAGAAGTGTTCAGAAGAAAATCTTAATTGACAGAGTTTAATGTGAAGTTTTACGGATATAAAAAATGGTACCTTTATGGGGCTTGTTTCAAAGATAGTGAAAATATCAAGAAAAAGGTGAAATCTCGTTAATTTTTTGAAAGAAGAATTTTTTTTCGATCAAAACATTCTTCTGATGATATTTTTTAACTTCAACCCAAAGTGGCATTAAATAGCTTGACTTTTCAACTTATTTCTTTTAAAATGATCAAATAGTTTATGAACTACAACAAAATTTCGAATTAATAACATTTTTTGTAGGAACAAAATTCAATGACCCATCAAAAAAGCTGGTCCTGCGTATTAGTTTTCTTGTTGATGAAACCTCGTCTATTGTCTTGGATTTTCTTCTGAGCACTTCTTTTTGAGACACCCTCTATATGTATAACTGGTTCGTTCGAACCGACAAAATTTTAGAAGGTGGGTCTCAGAAATTTTAGAAAGAGAATCTTTTTTAAAGTCAACTTGTCTGGAACTGGAAAGAAAAACTCCTTTGTATAATTAGTTTGTTAGGTTTATGGTTTATTTGAATAGAAGTTTTCAAAAACGACCATGACTGGTAAAAAAATGTGAATGCATAATTTTTTTCAATTTTTTTGAGGCCGGTTCAATTAGGAGGCCACAGGCGCGCGCCTCATGCGCCTGTGCGATAATCCGCCACTGTCTCTTACAAAAGCCCCTTTTTGATCTCAAAAATGTTTCTTATGCAAGTGACATCAACTGTACCACCTCCAGGATGAAAGGATCTTTAATATATTCATGCAAGTAATCAAAGAATTGTGGTCAGCAGTTTTCTTGGATCAAGATAAGGTTAAAAGTTCCGAAACACATTTCCAATTATGTTCCTAGGGGCGTTGCAGAGAATCATGTTCATAATGCTAGGGTATGCGATTTCCTTCCCAGTTTTCTTAATTTATAAATAATTTGAAAAAAAATATTTTTTGACATGGTACATTTTAAAATATTTTATAAGTAACAAAAAATAGGACTTTAAAATGTTAATTTTTTGAGCCTATACATTTTATAATTTAGGTTGTGACAAAAAAAATTTATAATATAAATATGAATCACCCTGTGTTTCCATGTAATTCCTTGTTTTATAATTTTAGTTTCGAGTTGTATTGTGGGACTTAAATAATAGTTGGGAATTATTGAAGGTTTTCTTGTAGTAAGGGGTTGAGAAACTTGCGAATAAATAAAGTCGAGATGTTTGTTACGACGTTATCAACAATTAGCGTGGAAACTTGAGTTATTAAAGTTGGAAAATTGTGGGGTAATTAGAATTAAGCACCTTGTTGCATACAATACGACTAATAACATTTAATAAGCCCTTAAAGTTGTGCATAAATATTAGATTTTTTGCATTTGGAAGTAAGTCTGAAACTTGATGTAGTTTTTGTTCGCTATTTCTTGTGTTGAGAAAAGTTGGTATTGCTAGTTATAGACATGCAGGTTTCTGTGAAAATAATTTATGACTTGTGATATATGATACAAATAAAAAATGCGCTGTCGTAACTATGGGCGTAATATTAACGTGCTTGTTCCTCATTAATGTTTTACGACATTTTTGATTTTATCTCACTTTTTGTATAAACCCGTGTGACAGTTTAATAATAATACTAAATACGTTACATTATTGGAATTAGCGCCGCATAAAAAGGAACGTAAAGGAGTCAACTCGATGTTTGCGTTGACATTTTCATACACCATAAGGTATGAATCATGTTTCATCATCATTGCAAGATATAATTCTATTCTACAATGATCTTTACATCAAATGGGCTTAAATTTAATTTATAACCATGAAATGCACTTTGCAAAAAACTCATTCTATTCCTTCAAATAATAAACTTTCATAAAAGCTTAATAACCCCATAAAATGAAAATAAACCACATTTAAATTTTAAATCGATTTTTAATTTATAACGAAAACAAATTTACTTTTTTCATGCCGAATATTAAGCAGCCTCGAAGAAGATGAACCGGTTCTTTTACGGTAGCCAAAAAGTCAAATCTCAGATGGTCATTTATTTAAAGAGGGATCAAAACTTATAATTTATGTGTCAGGTAATAAACTTTTTAGATTACTTCTCAAAATTGCCTGCAGTTTTAAATATTATCATAACACAGTATAAACCACACTACATATACCTGAGACCCAACCAACAGTACTCATAATTAAAATTAAAGTTTTAATACACTTTTTATAATCCCACATAAAAACTTCAGCTATTTAACTAATTTTTTTGGATTATTAATTAATTGTGCAATACAGAGTGTTCCAAAAGTAAAGATTTTATGGCATAATGTATAAATTATCATATTCGTTGTGGTGATTTTCCTTATAATTTCATGTTTGTTGGTTTTAATGAGAATGTAGTAAGGTGTAAGATTTTTGTTCGGTATAATAAAATAGTTGAAAATAAATTTATATTTTAAAAAGGAAATGATTGATTTTATTGTACCTTAAAAGCAGAAAAAGACATAAAAAGTCGATGTTAGTCGGGAACATTATGCATCAGACACAACAAAATATTCATAAACGTGCATAATTTCCTTTCGGCGCCGTGTAAATAGCATAAAGCATGGATAAAGTAATTCGCACGCATTTGCTGAAAATTATCAATTTCGCGTTGTATGGTTTAATAAGGTAGACTTGATTACGCCTCATAAGCTTCTAATTATTGTAAAAAATGTTGTAACGCCTGAAACGCTGTAGTGGCAAACTACGAAAGTAAAGAGAACTAATTTCTGATGAAGCAGATTCAGGATCGAAACTTGCTCAATTACACGTTAACTATTCATTAATCCCCTTGATATCGCCCAATGTTCTTAGGATTATTATTCGTAATGGAAATTAGCGGTTTTATCTTTGGGCCAAAATGATTTTGGGTGCACGTTCTCCAACGAACTTTAGGGATTTTAATAAGCACGAAATGCATTCCTGTTCGTTTCTATTAAATTTAATAAGGACATTTGAAAGGCGAGCACCAACTCTCAGTGCGCTCTAAGCTGCAATGGAAGCACCAATTGGGGCACATTTTTGATACTTTCCAACTCCACGATCTTATAAATGGTGTTAGACGCTTCTTTCTCCAAAGTTACCTTTTAAAATGATAATTGAAATCAGAAATAATTGAACATTATTTTTTACATTTACATTAATATAAAAACACTTTAAATACTACATTAAAGTTTATAACTGTCTTTTATTACAATATTTTAAAATAGTGATGACTTCTTCATTAGGGAAGTAACGAGTTTTATTCCAAGTCACCTCACGTCCTTCCATACAAGGTTTTTTTTTCACCACTACCACAAGAACGTCTAATTTGACTCCGAGCATCCTTCCAATCTCATAAAAAATCCAATATAAGAACCTTTATCTCATAAATGTTTGTAATAAAATTACTACTGGATTTATCAACTGTTCTCTAGTCTTAACAAGGTTTTATAAAGAAGATCGTACTTTCATTTTAATGTCCTTGAAGGATTGGAAGTATTCATGTTTGAGATGAAGAATCTGCAATACCCTGATTTTCAAAGTCCGTCATCTATAAAACGGATATTCCCAATCCTTCAAGGACCTTGAAAATCATTGTACCTTATTTTCCTGGTCAATCAGGGCCACTGGCAACCATCAAGGCACCCCACCTTGATTTTCAAGCTCCTTGAAGGATTGGAGATATCCATGTTTCAAGAGAAGTACCTTAAAAAACAAATGCAGTACCCTGATTTTCAAGGTCTTTCATCTACAAAATGGATATTCCTAATCCTTCAAGAATCTTCGAAATCAAGGTACTGTACCCTTTTTCGGTGTCTTTCATCTGAAGCCTTCCTAATCAATCAAAACGAGAGGAAACCAGCTAGGCACGATACTTTGATTAGCAAGGTCCTTGAAGGATTATAAGTATCCATGTTTTAAGTGAAGGACCTTGAAAAACAAGAGGCATTACCCTGATTTTTAAGGTCCTTCATGTAGAAAATAGATATTGCCAATCCTTCAAGGGCCTTGAAAATCATTGTACCTTATTTTTCAAAATCCTTGAAGGATTGGTGGTATCCAGTATCCATGTTTCAAGTGATCTTATCTTAAAAAACAAATGCAGTACCCTGATTTTTAAGATCTTTGATCTACAAAATGGATATTCCCAATCCTTCAAGAATCTTGGAAATCAAGGTACTGTACCTTTTTTCGGTGTCGTTCATCTAAAGCCTTCCTAATCAATCAATACGAGAGGAAACCAGCTAGGCACGATACTTTGATTGTAAGTGAAATACCTTGAAAAACATGATGCAGGACCTTGATTTTCAAGGTACTTCATGTAGAAGATGTATATTCCCAATGCTCCAAGGACCTTGAAAAGCATTGTACTATACTTTATCTTTAACTGAAGCCTTCCGAATCAAACAATACCCAAGAAAGCCATCTAAGGACCGTACTTTGATTTTCAAGGTTCTTGAAAACAAGATGCAGTACCCTGATTTCAAGTTCTTTTATCTATAACTGTAATGTACCTTGCTTTTCGCGGTTCTCCATCTGGAACATGTATACTTATACTCCTCTAAGCACCTTGAACATCAAAGTACGATGCCTAGATGGCTTGTTCTAGTGTTGATTGAACATGAAGGTTTCTACTACTGTAGAAATGTACCCAAATTACTTTTCAGAATGTTTTCTACTATCGTAACCAATTGATGTCATCTAGTTTCAGGAGATATCCCAGATTAGGATTAAATATAATACTGTTAGGACTAATTTAGTAGTTTATTTTAAGTAGAACCTGGGATAATGGGGTAGGTAGTAATGGTGAAAAATAATAATTTTAGTTTGTGTTTGGGGAATAATCGTTTTAAAGATTAAGCAAACTAATTTAATTCTGAATAAATAAGTGATGAGTGTTGGGAGTTCATAATAGATATTTACATAAAATATGAGCATCAAAGCGATTTGGGTAAAATTTGTGAGTGGCAATGAAATTGAAGTAATTTTAAAGTTTCGTTATTAAAGCACGCACAGAGGAGAGCACACACACCGGCAAGGCAAGTTATCCTAAATGAGCAAGACTGGTGACGGACTTACAAAGAAGACTTAGAGGATTAAAGCATTGTTTTAACGCTTCGCGGTTTCATACACTTGTCAAACTCAGCTAAAACTTTAGAGAATCGGATTGCCTCTTAACTCCTTCCCGGCACATAACTTAAAATTGCGCTTCCGTTCCATTCTTTTTTGTGCCGTTTCATCCACCCCTTTCGGCTTTGTAAAGGAAAATACTTAAATGTTTGCACGGAGAGAAGGTCGAAGCTCTTACGCTGGTTATTGATTCGCCAATACCTCCCTTATAAATTCTGGAAGGATTAGTGTTAAAAGTGATTTATAAATATTTTTCGAACATGAAGAAACTTCCAAATAGCAGGTGTAAACGTTTATATTTTTAAATGTCAGCATCGCCTTCGATTTTATTGCTCCACAATGTATAAAACGATTGTCATTTATTAAGTATATTATAAATATAAGCTCTACGTGGTCGCCTTAAAAAGTCGTAAACTTGAATAAAACCGTCCTTTAGATGTCGCCTGCTTTTATTAAACGACATTTAAGAGGCAATCGTAAAATTTATTTAAATTAATTTACCCCTTTCATGACAACTCACCCACATCTATCACCTAAAAGGGAACTATTCACTCCTCACAATTCACATCAAATAACACACCAAAAAAACGCCAATTTTTATCCTGGTTTAATCTATTATTGTTACCTTTTTAACTAAATACGCACCTTTCAATAGCAGGTGTGTTAAAAAGCACAGATTTTGTCTTTAATTACAAGATATTTGGTAAATTATTATACCTGCACGTTACAATTCTGATAAATGGGACTAATTTGCGGAGAGACCCCAGGAATTATCTAAAAAAACTTTGTTGATGTGGAGGGTCTGGTCGATTCCACAGGGTAGAAGCTATAGTGTACTTTTAATTATCATCCGGCACCTAACCACTGATTTAGATACTGATAATACTCCTACTCGATCCGATAATGATCTCAAATTGATTGACTACATAACGTAGGTTTATTCATTCTGTTAATATTTTATTAACAGGTGCGCAATACAAAATCTTGTTAATTATCGATTAGATACTAAACATGGAAATTCTTTTCCATTAAATTGGATTTCCTATATTATTCACTCCAATTAGGAATACAGGGATTAAAATTTTTAAAAGCTGAGTTTTTTGGTTGGCTTATAAACGAATTATTTAAATCGTTCTCCAATTTAATGAAGACTACTACTCTTGATAGGCAGTAATGTTTAAAATACTATGGAGATATACGGAAGGTTGCTTAGAGCAAGCCAAATTATTTAGTAGTGAGTTACCGGTTTATTGGTGCTATGATTGTATGTTGAAGCTTTGATTTTATTTCCAATTTATTACAGATGGCTTGTATAGGATGGATACTCACAATTTTTCAAGGATCTTAAAAATCAAGGTACTTTACCTTTTTTTTCAATGTCTTTCATCTGAAGCCTTCCTACCCAAGAAATAAAACTAGGCACCACAATTTGATATTCAAGGTCCTTGAAGGATTATAAGTATTTATAGTAATTAGTGTTTCAGATGAAGGATCTAGAAATTGGGTATTCCCAAGCCTTCAAGAATCTTGAAAATCAAGGTACTATTCTAGTTTTTCAATGCCTTTCATCTGATATCTTCCAAATCAATCAAGACCAGAGAAAGCCATCTAGACACCGTAGTTTTTAAAGCTGTAGGATTGTAAGTATCTTTGTTTTTAATATCCTTCATCTAGATGATGGATATTCCTAATCCTTTACGTACCATGAAAATTTAGATAGAGCACCTAGTTTTTCCTGCGAAGCTTTTCTGATCAATGTAGACCAGAGGAAGCCATCTACGCAATATTTTTCATCTGAAGCCTTCCTAATGAATCAAGACCAGAAGAAGCCATTTATGCACTGTATTGATTTTCAAGGTCCTTGCAGGATTATACGTATCTATGTTTCAGGTGAAGTACCTTGAAAAACAGGATGCAGTACCCTCATTTCAAGGTTTTTCGTCTAGAAAGTGGATATTCTCAATCCTTCAAGGATCTTGAAAATCAAGGTATTGTACCTTGTCTTTGATCTGAAGCCTTCCTAAACAATTTAGACCAGAGAAAGCCATCTAGATAAACTACTTTTAGGATTGTATCTTTCTTTCAGATGAAGTGCCTTGAAAAGTAAGATGCAAACCCTGATTTTCAATATCCTTCATCTGGATGATGGATATTCCTAATCCTTCACGGACCATGAAAATCTAGATAGAGTACCTTGTTTTTCAAGGCCCTTTCTTCGAAGCTTTCCTGATCAATGAACAAAAGAGGAAGCCATCTAGGCACGGTACTTTGATCTTCATGCTCCTTGAAGGATTATAAGTATCTAAGATTCATATGAAGGACCTTGAAAAACAGTATACACAGTACCCTGATTTCAAGGTCCTTCATCTAGAATGTGGATAATCTCAATCCTTCAAAGATCTTTAAAATCGAGGTACTTGTTTTTCAATGTCTTTCATTTGAAGTTTTCTTAATTAATTATGACCAGAGGAAGCCATCTAAGCACTGTACTTTGATTTTCATGGTCCTTGAAAGGTTATATCTATGTTTCAGATGAAGGAGCTTGAAAAACAAGGTGCATTACTCTGATTTTCAAGGTTCTTTATATAGAAAGTGAATATTCCCAGTTCTTCAAGGACTTGAAATTCATGGTACTATACCTTGTTTTTCTATACCATTCATCTGAAGCCTTCCTAATGAATCAAGACCAGATGAAGCCATCTAGGCACCGTACTTTGATTTTCAAGGTCGTGTTTTAGGTGAAGTACCTTGAAAAACAAGAAGCAGCGTTGAAGGTTTGGTTTTATTTGGAATTTATTTCTGAGATGTATAGGATGGGGCAAAAAATAATATTAATAAGGGAATATAAATTTCTGATCTAAGTAAGCTGTATTTAATTATAAGTTAAAAAGTTTAGCCTAATTAAAATGCGAAAAATGGCAGGTCTATTAATTTGTAAAAAACGTTTCTTAAAAAATCTCCCCTGCTGAAACCCCATAATTATAATACAATCTTATATTTCTCGTTTGCAGAACTCGAACCAATAATTTCTAAATTATAGTTCACGTAAGTATAAATTATTATACAACCCTAAGGACGATATAATTCTCGCTGACATTGCAATATCTCGTGTAAAGTTGCATCAGAGAATGGAGTAAAGCAAAGCTGTAGTTTTGCTTCGTAACTCCATCAACAAATAACAATAATGACGCGCGGTGTAAAAAAGCGATAAAGGAAACGGAAACCTGGCGATTAGGCAACGTTAAAGAGGCCGCTACAGAGGAAAACAACATTATTTATCTCGAATATTACTCGTTGTAAAAACTGGATGATAAATTAATGCGCATTTAATGTCATCACACTTTCGGCTGCGTTTCCGAAGGTGTTCGCGGAATTACAACCACACTGGTGCCTTTTAACCAACCGCCACTACTTTCATCTAGCCGCAAGAAATACATACGAGAAATTCTTTCAGGTTTAATTGACGTAATATGTTTCAGCTTAAGAATATTCGCCAAGAAAAAATACTTATTTTAGAACATCCTATTCAATTTCAAACATCTCCACAATTTCCTATCAACATTTTTTAAACCAATTCCTAGAGGAAACATCAATTTCATTAGATTTATGTACTACAAAAGAATTTTTGTGTTATTTTCTAATGCAAGATGAGGATTTCAATTTCAGGTAGGTAGACGACCAAATAATAATCGCAATCATAACGTTTCTTGGGTTAATAGCCAATTTTTATGGTAAATAAAGGAAGTGACACGTTTTTCGAGAAACAATACTAAAGACTTGTTCTTTAACGATAATTACACAAATTTTGGGAAAAGATATAACGAATCGAGGCTAGACAGTAATAAAATCTGAGCACACCTCACCTTTAGCCTAATTTTTTATGGTTTACAACTGTAAAAGGTAAAAGGCACATTTTGATGCATGATTTTTCCCTCTCACACCCATTGATAACCTTTACGGCTGACCAAATTATAGCCCGCTCATTGTAAAAAGTATCATTATTCGTGAATGTCGTGCAATTATGTCATTTGGGCAACTTGTGAGATGTTAGCTCTAATGATAGAGTAGGTATGTACTATTTGTGACTTAAGTGCTATTTCGTTGAAATTCGTGATAAATACATATGCTTCTTTTAGAACACGAAAAACAAGTGTAAAATTTTTTTTGCAAATTTTTTTAACAAAACCGACCTTCTTGCTCCAGATGGCACATTTAATTAAATACAGTTTTTTTTTGTCAATACCTTTGGTAATCAAATTTCGGATTTGAGTTAATTTAGTTAAAATTTAAGACCAAAAAGTGATTCGTCATGAAAACGAACAAAATTGGCAATTAAGTTTTGAAAAGGTTGGTTTGTGCAGTGGTTTTTACCTGAGTGGAAGGTTAGGTGTTGCCTATAGCTTTATGCGGATTCATTACTATTAATCTCCCCAAAAGCTTCCATAAAATCAAGATACTAATTCAAACCACCTGTTCTGTAAGGTAAATTGAAACTAGGCAAAGCGCTTTATATTTTTTACGACTTCCACGCCGAAAACAGGATCCATCTCTGTCTTCGTATATTTTGGAAGGAGTGGGACGAAAATAAAACGAAACGTACGCGGAAATTTTATCCCTATAATTCAATACTGATTGGAAGGCCGAGGGACAACCACTTGGAAAGGTCTTCATATAATGATTATTAACCTTAACAACTCCCCAGTGGACCGAGCAGGTTGTTTAAGGTAAACGAATTCCAACCTGCGGTTTGGACGTTTGGGTAGCTGTACTACACCGCGCCTATATGGAATAGTATACAATACTACGTTATAAGATCTGCCCCCCTGCATGCGTATACTAGTTGCTCTATCCAGGATTCCTCACTCGAACCATTCAATTCCTTCCACTAAATATTTGGTCCATTGTGCAAACAACCAGCATGGTCCAGGTAACAATTTTCAGACAGAGGCACTTTTTATTGAATCTACAATCTCTGTCATCGACGATGGTGTGTTTAGTTTAAAGATGACTTGCTGAAAAAAAGAACACATGGTCTTCATCCGACCTACTAAAGTAATTATTAATTTCAGGAATGACAAATTATCAACAACATTTCTATTCACCTACTTTTAGTTTCCAACTACAAAATTTGTTCATCATACAGCTATGAGATGTATACAAAACTTTAGGATCCAATTTGAAGTATGATGAAATTGAAGTTAGCTAATGAATAAGTGAAGAAAATGTGATTAACTAGAATTGTCCGAAATAAATTTATTCAAAAAAGGCTCACGTGTATACTAGCGACCCAGCAACTTCCCAGACAAGTTTAAATCCACTTATTTACCATCGCAGGACATGCACGCCTTGTGTGCAGTCAAAATAAATAAACACACTATCCAGAAGTTCACACTGAAGCCGAGGAAACACATAAATAACAACATGTTTGCCCATTTGAAGCAATGGCTGCACCAGGCTTTACCATGTTCATCAGACTTGTGGTATTAAATTCCATTTTTTAATTAAACCAAAGGAACTGTTCTTATAACATTTGTTAATGCAACGGGAATTAACTTCTAATTTAACTATGAGTGCAGGATTAAAAATGTAAGCAATATTGCGTTATTTTTAGTTACAGTTTTTCATATTTAACCCTTCACTGTGTGTTAATCCGGATTTAAATGCAATTTTTATGATGAGAATTTTTTTTGGGAATTTGCTTTATCCTATTTTGATGCAGTAGCGAATTACGTACGTGTTACGCATGGCTCGCCCTGTATTAGTTTGTCATTTCACATATAGTTTATGGATTTAGTTACGGACCACTCGTTTCAAACACATACACAGTCTCGCGGAAGACACATACACACATCCATTTAGCATCCACCACGTTTATTAATTATTTCTGTTTACGAACAGGATTTATAAATTGATCAAAATAGCAAATGCAACAACATTAATAAATGCAAAATAGAGGAAAATCATTTTTAATTAATAATCGTTTACCGTTAAAATTTGTTCAACTATAAATATTTGTGATTTTTAAATAAATTTACCCCTACTTACAGTTTTATATTGTATCATGGAGGAAACAACTTACGTTATATTGTCTTCCAGATTCAGAGATGAACGATAAGCAAAGAAAGGAAATTAAACTATAAACGAAAGTAAAAAGAAGATTGAAAAGATGACCAAATTTGGAAGATGATTAGGGTAGAAAAAAAGTGGATGTGGAAGTAGAACTAGATGAAGAATAGGTCTAACCATGGAAATTCTGGTCTATAATTTTGCTTTACGTGGTCTTCCAAATTGACAAATGAACGATGTGCACCAAGAAGGTGATTAAAAGGATGTCAAAAAATGAGGAAGAAGAAAAAAAGTAGGAGGAAGATTATAAAGGTTTTCCTGGAAGAACAGGTGTGAATTTGGAACTACATAAATGAAAAAACGAAATACGAGAAGGAAAAAACTAGAAGAAGAATGAAGAATGGGTCTTACTATGGTAGTTCTGGTCTATAATTACTTGCATTGCGTGGTTTTCCAAATTGCCAGATGAACGATGTACATAAAGAAGGTGATTAAATTGGGGATGTAAATAAATGAAGAAGAAAATGAAAAGTAGGAGGAAGATTATAAAGGTTTTCCTGGAAAACAGGTGTGGATTTAGATCTACATATACAGGTATTAGGAAGAAGTTTGAAGAAATGTGGACAAATACGAAGAAGGTTAAGGATCAAGAACTAGAAGAGGAGATTTGAATGTGGAAGTAGAATAAGAGTAGGTCTAATTAGAATTCCTTAACTTCCCCAACAATACGTCAACTGATAAACCATCAAACGCCTTACTAAGGTCGCAAAATATTATAATTTCTAAAAAGGTCTTAACGAGAAATAAAATTACTTTAGTCTCAGTGGCGGATTATCGCAAAGGCGCATGAGGCGCGCGCCTGTGGCCTCCTAATTGAACCGGCCTCAAAAAAATTGAAAAAAATTATGCAGTCACATTTTTTTACCAGTCATGGTCGTTTTTGAAAACTTCTATTCAAATAAACCATAAACCTAACAAACTAATTATACAAAGGAGTTTTTCTTTCCAGTTCCAGACAAGTTGACTTTAAAAAAGATTCTCTTTCTGAAATTTCTGAGACCCACCTTCTAAAATTTTGTCGGTTCGAACGAACCAGTTATACATATAGAGGGTGTCCCAAAAAGAAGTGCTCAGAAGAAAATCCGAGACAATAGACGAGGTTTCATCAACAAGAAAACTAATACGCAGGACCAGCTTTTTTGATGGGTCATTGAATTTTGTTCCTACAAAAAATGTTGTTAATTCGAAATTTTGTTGTAGTTCATAAACTATTTGATCATTTTAAAAGAAATAAGTTGAAAAGTCAAGCTAATTAATGCCACTTTGGCTTGAAGTTAAAAAATATCATCAGAAGAATGTTTTGATCGAAAAAAATTCTTCTTTCATTAAATTAACGAGATTTCACCTTTTTCTTGATATTTTCACTATCTTTGAAACAAGCCCCATAAAGGCACCATTTTTTATATCCGTAAAACTTCACATTAAACTCTGTCAATTAAGATTTTCTTCAGAACATTTCTTTTTGGAACACCCCGTATAATTTAGTTTCTTCTTTAATTTTAACTTTTGGTTATATTTTACAGTTCATCAAATTCCATGAAATTTTTTGAAAAAGAGAAAAAACGAGATGTTTTTCCAAAGTATCTGGAAATGCTTGACCTGCCATTTTTTTTAAATTTCACCTATGGCGCTATATTCAAATTTTGCACTTCTAAGTTTTGTTTAAACTAACCCCTGAAACGCCTGAAACTGATGTCAACTAGAAAGGTCATCTTATTTTATTTCTAAAAAATAGCGGCCTCAAAATCAGGTTGCGCCTCAGGCCTCCAAATGGCTTAATTCGCCACTGTTTAGTCTTTAACTCTACTAAATAAATTGGAGGAGTCTTCTAGAGCTGGTCCAGAATCTGGTGCTTATGGGATACACTTGTGTCGTATGCAATTTACTGATTCCCTGGCAAATACGCATGAAGATCATTAATGTAGATCAAAAAGTAATTGGTCTAGAATACCTACAAAAAATTGGTAGTTTTTGGTACTTTGAAACATCCGAAGTAGACTTATGAAGCTTATGTTTTTAGTATTAAAAAGTTATTTCTTTCTAAAAAAAAATCTGATTGTTGGATTGGATTACTATTTCAAAAATTTTGGTGAATTCGGGTAATATAGTTATTAGATCAGTAGAATAATTGACTATGATTTGGGATCATAAATGTAGATCAAAAAGTAATTGGTCTATAATACCTATAAAAATTGGTAGTTTTTGGTACAGTCATCATACTTTGAAACATAAACCATCCGAAGTAGACATAGAATTTTAGAATGAAAAAGATATTTTTTTCTAAAAAGAAATCAGATTTTTGGGTTTGGATTACCATTTCAAAAATGTTGGTGAATTCGGGTAATATTCTTATTAGATTATAAGAATAATTGACTACGATTTGGGAATGTGTTGAAGTAGGGGAAAAATCCCAACACAATATTGTGGTTAATTTTTTTGAAAATTGGAACCACAACAGATTCTTCCTGGAAATACACTGCGCTTCAAAATTAACGCATAATTCGAAATTATCGTTTTCATGAGTTTCATATACAGGGTGTCCCATTTGACTGAACTCTATGAGTATCTATGTTATTATTTGAGATACAAAGTCGGTTAAATAGACAAAATAGTGCATTTTTGTATCTCCAATAACAATTCATTGACAAAACAGTTGAATATTGCATCGTTTCGGCGCCATCCTGAAAAAACCAAAAAGTGACTTCTTTAATGTAGGGCATACCAAAAAACTTTCTTAACAACATAGAGGCAGTTCTTTATCTAAAATTCAATAAACTAATCAGATTATTACTTAAGTCACTGGGTTGCCAGGAAATAATCCAAACTTTGTTTTTTCTTATGGCGGCCATATTGGAACTACACATATTTAGAATAAGTGTTTTTTCTGAGAATTTCGATATACCACATGTCACATTTAATAAATATTTTACGGAAAATGGGACAATTAATTAGACTCATAAAGGATTTCATGGAGTGCTCGAAACTTATTAACATTGCAAAGCATAAAAAATTAACAGTTGTAAACTGTCAATACATTGGTGTTTTTTGTTATTGTTGACATTTGTATAAATTTATTAATTTTGGATTTTGAAAATAAAATAAATTATGTAAATTGTCACAAATACATAATCCACAATACATAGTCCCACAAAAATAATTATATTTTTGAAATTTTAAAATTGCTGTAACTTTTTAAGGAGTCGAAAAAACATAATAGTTCATAGGAAAATTTTTGTTCAAAATGACATTTACTATCTAAAAAAAAATTTTTGTTGGAGAAGAAGTGTGACACCCTGTATATTCGTTGATACACGAATATCCTGATTTTTTTAATTACTATTATGGACAAGTCATGAGTGTATTTGCATTTTGATATCAAAAATGGCATTTTACTTCGATTTTTTTAGGCCAAATTCGAAATTTTGGTCCTAGTCTTTACTTTTCAAAAATTCTTGCTACAAATTTTGATTCAATTTTGAAGATCCAACGTGATTAAGCTTAAAATGTAATCGATTTTTGAATATTTTGACGCATTTTAACCATAGTACTTAACATTCTCCAAAAACTTTGATCTAAACTGAAGTTATATTTAGTTATTTAATATTTTCAAAATTTTACCCACACGAATATGATATAGGCTTGCAAGATTTTAATAAGTTTGAGGTTTTTGTGTTTTAGTTTGAATATTTGTGACGTAATTAATTTCGTGTAAACTAATTGAACTAATCCAACATGGTTGGAATAATAAGAAAGGAAATTTATTAGGGTTTTTCGTGAGTGAATATCTCGGAATATATTAAAAATATTTCAGCAACGTGAAGAAAAAGTATACGAAATTATGAATGTCTGTAGATTTGTGATAAGAGAAAAAATGTTGGGTCTTTTTGTGCGTCTAACAGGTACGCAGATTGATATGTAAATGGCGCTCATATTTAATTTAAATCCGCTTGTTAACAATTTCCCTGGAAAAAGGGCAATTTAATAGAAAGACATTCAAAAGAAAGATCGTTATCGACAAACATCAATGGGGAGATGGTAGACATATTCAAATTTGCAAGAGAATAGCGCGAGGTAATTTGTCTTGTCTTTGAATTTGATTTTAATAAAAGCGATTGGGTTTATTGAATCTAAAAATGCATCTAATTTAATAAAATTAAATTATTTTACGAGCTGGTTAAACATGTGCGTCTAGGTGGTCTTGATTAAAGGCCGCATATAAAACTCCTGACTTTTATATCTCTGCTTATTATGTAGATCTTGGACTATTCAACATCTATAAAAGGCATACTTGGCTTAGGTTCAGCCTTTTAAATAATGTGTTGTTAATGGATTTTGTAAGTATTTTTAACTATATATGGCCCTATTGAGAATTGTAATTAGTGGAAAAAGCGTAAATAAAAACGCTTCTTTTTTATGTCCTGATACCACGAGAATACTGGACGAAAGACACAATATTTTATGTGTTACAAAAATACGCTCATTAATGATGATTTTTATGGCTGTTTTGTTTTTAACTTGCTACGGTGAGTTTTTTAAATTAATGTTGATGCTTTTAGTTATGGGCGGCTGATTTTAACTGCGCAGGAAATCAGCAAATCTTTATAACACTTTAGTTTACTCCTAAAAAAACCAACCTCTACTTTACAACACCAATCTATTTTATAGTAATTTCCTTAATAAACTTTCCTTTGGTTTCGCCAATAAAATCAATAACGAATTTGTCACTACTAAAACTATTACCAGAATTTATTATAACCAACTTTAAACAACCAGAAATAAATTATAACCAATATTTTTGTAACTATTGTATAGTTAAAGGTGGTTGTGTAGGAAGTGCAACAGTTAAAAAACTTTTCCCAATATTTCTTGCAGTCAAATGACATACACCACTTTTACCTTTAAAGTTTTGAGCTCGAATTGTAAGCGGCTTTTTAGAATTTGATTCACCGAGTTCCCTTACCCATTAATGTCCCATCCATCATTTCCTCAATTGGAATTTCCTGAAGTAAAATTTGTCTCAACGCTTTCGTATTAAATTTTAAATTCCACCCTTCGAAATAAATTATATACCTACAGATACACCAAAATTGAAACATTTATAAAAGCCATAAAGAAAATCACTTATGCGCATGCGTAAAGTCTTAATATTAATGTTTCTCACGTATCTAAATGTTGAGTAATAATAAATTAGCATGTTAAGTTATATTGAATCACAGCTGTTATCAAGTCTTACATTAATTTTCGTGCGATTAATTCGCATTTATAATTTAATGACTAAGAAGTGCACGAAGAACTGCAGAAAAACTAGTGATTTCACTTGCATTAATATAATAAAGTCGTCGTAAGTCAATTGAAGTCCATTTAAGCACCCGTTCTCATCATATAAAATTTTCATAAAATATCTTTAGTTTCGTCCTTTTAAGGACATCTTTGGGTCCATGGAATGTGCATAGAATCTCAATTCCCGCGTAGAGGCATGGCCAGTGTTAATTTAATTACGCAATAAAAATGTCTCGCCAAACAAGGCACGCATCCTTTTGCTTTTATGAAGGTAATTAGTAAGTGATAACATCTCGCGAAATTCCAAGCAGATTGCAGTTATTTGGCATAAAACTAATTTGATCAATATGAAATTTTCCTGTTTTTTCGGATATTAAATGATGAATAATTGGGGTTCAAATGCAAGTTTTTTGTTGTGATTAAAATATGTTGAGATTCAATGCTGTAGTTTGTTTGTGTATTCCCTGCTCTTAAATAATTGAAATCGGGAACGTACCGGCTGGATAATCCAGATTAAGACCGAGACCATTGTGCTTCACTAATATTAAATAATTATACGTCAAAAAGGGGATGTTCGGATGTCGTGCTGAGATGATCGTAGATGAAGAGGGTCGGTTCCAACCACAGGGAGTCTCAGCACCTATTCTCGTGGGCGAACCGCGGATAGGGACAGTATTTACCCTAATTTATTATACTTCATACTAATAAAAAAAATATCATGTTCAATACACAACTTTATAAATTATTAATAAAGCACTACAAAAATTACCATAAATTTTGGTCGCCATCATTACTATTTATGTCACAATGGTCAATATAAATGCCACTATTAATCATTTTTATTCAATTCCTTAGTTTCCTTCATATTTATATATTGTAGACCATTATTTCCATTTTTGAACTTTTCTTCATCTACTTCCACAATACCTCCTCCAGGAAAATCCATAACCTTCTTCCTATTTTTCCTCATATTCTTAAATATCTTCTTCCTCATTTTTCGACGTCTATTTAATCATCTTCTTCCCTTCTTAATCTGAAAAACCACGTAATGCAAGTTGTTCTTGCTTGAAGCAACAAATATTAAAGGTAAACTAAATAAATTTTGGTCAACATGCTTACAATTTATGCAAAATTGTTCTTGACCAGGATTCAAACCATGGCAATAGGTATAGATGCCACTATAACTCATTTTTTATTCAAGTCCTTCACAACATCTCCTCCAGGAAAATCCATAATCTTCTTCCTATTTTTCTTTATCTTCTTAATTATCTTCTTCCTCATTTTTCGTCGTCTATTTAATCATCTTCTTCTCTTCTCAATCTGAAATACCACGTAGTGCGAGTTCTTCTTGCTTCTACTTCCACATCCACAACACCTCCTCCAGGAAAATCCATAACCTTCTTCCTATTTTTCCTCATCTTCTTAATTATCTTCTTCCTCATTTTTCAACGTCTATTTAATGATCTTCTTCCCTTCTCAATCTGAAAAATCACGTAATGCAAGTTGTTCTTGCTTGAAGCAACAAATTTTAAGAGGATTGGGAGTCTAGAACCGCGCTCCGATAGTAAACGTATATTTTGAGCTTGTTCTTGAATTTGTGGAAGAAATCTTGACCCAAAGTACATCCCACATAATAAGGCTGAAAGTACCAATAAAAATCTTCATTTCTGTTATATTTTAAAATTTGTATCACCTAGACTACGAAGGTATTAGCTGCTTTTACAGTTAAAATGCGCGTTCAAAATTTACGAAATATGCCTTGCAATTATTTCAACCTACAACCATGTTTTGTAAATACCATTAAGTTTTATAATTGCATAGTTTAAATAACATTCATGGCTAGACTTCTATACGACGACTTTTTCAAAAATTAAATTTAAAAATAAGTTTAAAATAGGCCAAATTTTACGTATATTTAATGATTTTTTTTGGCCATTTTGGATATAAAATATTAAAAAAACTGCCAAATACAAGTCTCAAGCAGAGGTTCCACTTTCATATGATATTCTTATTTTGTATAAAGCTCAATACATATTGGCATAGTTTTAAACATAAAAACAGGGAAAAACCCATATAATTTTGTAGAATCCATATCCTCTTAAACGAAAACTATATAAATTTTGGTCAACAACGTTACTAGTTATGGAAAATAGTTTAGACCAGGATTCAAACCTGGAACCTCTAATTCGCGTGTTTCAAGTGATAACCACTACACTACTTTGGACTTATTTTCGAATGTTCAAAATTCTAAAATAACTATATCCAAAAACTTTTCAAGGAGAAGAAGGATTCATGCGGATTTTACACAATTAAATAAAAATGTTAAAAAAGAATTTCGTCAGTTTTCTTCTGCCGATAAAAGTTTATCAAAACTGAGGATTTCAAAAATATTCACAAAATTAGATTTAACTTCTGGTTTTGAGCAAATAATACTTGCAGAAGCTTCACAGTTACTAAATACATTTACAACTCCTTTTGGGAGGTTTTATTACCAAAGACTACCGTTTGGAATTTTAAGTACTCCAGAAGTATATCAGAAACTTATGATGAAAATAATTAGTAGTCATGAAAATAAGCTGAAGATATTCTTAGCGTGTATTCAGCGACCGTGATGAAAAATTTAGAGACGTCGTTATCGTTAATCACGTGATTACAAAATATTTCTTCATAAGAAATATTTTCTTAAAGATATGATTAACTTTAACGACGTCTCTAAAATTTTCATCACGGTCGTTGAATACATGCTCTTGTGATTGAAGAAAATTTTAAAAAACACAAAATGACTTTAAATTTTGTTCTTCAAAAATAACAAAATGAGGGAATTACATTGAATAGACAATAATATGAGATTAATGATGCAAGTATTAAACCAGATCGCAAAGGTCAGCTTTTGGAATAGGTTCAGATCAGAAACAACCACAAGGAATTAGAAAACCGTGTATTATTGTTCAAAATCACTCAATTAAATCCAAATAAGTTACAATATGCATAAATTCAAAAAGGAACATTGGCTATTGTTTGAGATTATGAAAGATTACAACAGTTTTTTTTTCAGTTTCTTGGGAAAATATTTTTTTATACAAACCTCTTCTTAATATATTGACGAGGATAAGTCTATAGGGAATTATCAATTTGACTTCAACGATTTTGTATGAGAATGATAAAATTTATGTATCATATTAAGTATATTCCAGGAAAGGATGATTTTATCTAAATAGATAATAGTACTAGTTGAATTTAGGAAGAAATTTTTATCTTCAATTCACATTAGTAATATGGGAATAAATAAATAGAACAAGAGCATTTTGGTGCCCATCAATTTGAACAGCTGTTAAAGATATGGTAACAAATTGCAATATGTGTTTAAAACATCAAGAAGTAAGACCAGAGGTGGAAGTCTGTAAGCTGTACGATTGTTTTCGTACAACGAAAAAATCGTTTGTTGAATATATTGCTAAGGTGACGCATTTTGTCTTCTTTCAACAAATACAAAACGTGCATAAGGAAGGGTGATAGAAAATCTGTCACCAAGCAACTTACTAAACAAACGATATTTTCGTTGTACGAAAACAAATCGTATACCTTACAGACTTCCACCTCAGAATGAATTCTTGCAATAAATACATGGTGTCCCAAAATTTCAACGAAAACGATTAGCTGGAGATAGTATACCTAAAAAAAAGTTATTCTACTTATCTATCTCCAAAAATGTATCACAGAGTTATAAGCCTCCAAAGTTGATATTTTTAAATAGATTTTTTTTATTGCGGCCAAAGTAGTAAAAGTTTTTTAATTGAATTTTGTATATGTGCATTTTAATACTGAACCCACAATAGGTAAAAAGTTGGGTAATCTTCGGATTCTGTAAATGCTGTTGGATGAAAGAAGAAGATGAAGTAAAACAGTCAAAAACTTTGTACGTATTTAAAAATTATTTTTTAAGTAGAAAACTGCACTAGGAAGAGTTTATGTATGAAAATAGATTGATATTTCTAAAATGTATTTCAAAGACCACAGATGAAATAACCATTTCTGTAGGTGTTCGGCAGGAGAGTATTCTAGGCCCATTACTTTTTGATCTACATTAATGATATACATGTGTTTGCACTTTATAGACGACACAACTAAACTGAAGGCTCCTCCATTTTTTTAGAAAATAAATCAAAAACCAAAGTAGTAGCTTTATGGTTATTACTTACACAGATTGTGTAAAAAGTTGTTTAGTTTCTAATAGTTCCAATCTATATTTTTGGTAGAAATAAAATTGTTATGAGAAAGTAGTGAGTTTTAATTTTGAAAGAATTATGTTGTAAATTTTTTGAAGGAGGAGAAAATAAATAAGAAGGTTTTAAAATGATATATTTGTCTTTGAAAGTAATAAAATAGAAAATTTAAATCAAAGTACGTCATTAAAATTGTACTAATGCTCGTTTAAATAATCTTAAGGAGTGGAGCGAAAATAGACTTTGAGAAGATACTAAAAAGCATTTTATTAATAATATAAAAGCGGTCTTAAAGTATTTGTAGCATTTTAATTAAATTCGAGAAGAAAGTAAACAGCGTCTAAATTAAGCAAGCAATTAATGAATTATTTAAAAGTAATAAATTCTAAGAAAGAGCAAAATACACCCTTAGTTGTTTTAATATTCGAAATTTGATAGGCCCCTGATGGTATTTTATTTGTATTGCTTTGTTTTGGTTTGTGCAGGGGTGGATGTAGCGGTAATGGTTCTCCTGTGTGAAAGACTGGCGTTTTTTGGTATTTATTTGAAAAGGCATTCTTAAATAAACCCAGTTCGTGCTTTCCTTTTTTATTTTTATAAAGTTGGATGAATGACGCGCCAAGAGACCCGCATCAAGATGCCCTCACGTTTCTGTGCGTCGTTATTATTTATATGGAAGTGAGTATACATAAAGAAGTGAACAGATAAAGGAACCCTTTTCTTCTCCGCGGAATCCACTGATGAATCTCGATGGCCCGTCTGTGCTTTCATACTATTTAAATGATAATTTTAGGAGGAGTCTTCTCTATGTAAGGAGAAACACCAAACTATGCAGCTACTTACATATTTTATCTTCAATTAATTCCGAGTATATTAAGATCTTTGAATACACTCACGTAACATAATAAACTTCTAAATATTTCATTTTCGACTCCCGGTTTATTTTCAAACTTAATAAATAAAAAAGTAGACTTGTAGACTAATTATTTAGAGGAAATCTTTTATTTTTAGCAAAAAATCACTCTCAACTAATTCTTTCGTAAACAGCAGGGCGCTCTGAATGAAAACAAGTCTGCAGCATCGCCCCTTGCTCGTTGCTCGTTTTCTTGGCCAGATCCACAAACTTCGAGACACCTGAAGTTATATTTATTTGAGACAGTTTTCCCGTGTTTACAGTATCCTTCAAAGACCTGCCTCATGAATTATTCAGATCGGGCGCAGTTTCAATTTCCAAACCTGAGACCATTAAACTGAGACAACAATGTTTGGTTTTGTTGCTAAGACCACGAGAAAAAATATTTGCATGAAAAACCTCTTAACGTATACTTTACTTCAAAAGACCAACTCCAACATATCCAAAACATCACTCCAAAATCTAAATACTACTTAAATTGTCAGTATAAATTTTCTATTAATTAAAATTCCCAATAAATACTTAGAGGTTATCTTACCACAGCGGTCATAATATTTCTAAAAAAACTAATTTACCTAAATCAAATCTTATCTCTTGTGTATAAATACTTTCTACCTACCCTACTAACTCCTAATTGTTTTGAACATTCGTTTGCCCAAAAATTAATCACTCTGCTAGGGGTTGTGTTTGGGCTTGGAAACACACCTTCAGACACATAAAAAATGGTCAGCTGGTTTTGTCAAGGTCTTCTGGTCGTAAAGCGAGTGCAAGCTTTTTCTATCTCGCCCCGCTGCATGCATCTTCCCGAAACTTTAAGTGGTATTCTAAGAAAAGATTACCTTTCGTTCCAAAAAGGCAGCTACGGGTAGCTTTAGGCCTGGCACATGTTACGGTTTTAAATTAAAATGCAAATTGCTACCAGTGTTGAGCTAATTATGGATTTAAAAATTTTTTGGTATTAAATGAATTTATGTGAGTGAAAGGCATCAATAGAGATTGAACAACAGAATCCCCTTCGTTTTTTATCTGCTTAATAAACGCATTCAACGTCAAGCTCCCCTAGAACGACGTAATAGTCTTGTAAATTTCGATATTTTTTTGTAATGCACCCCAGCAATAAACCGGTTCAGAGTCGTGGCCTAAAGGCCACTTCGTTTTGATGTGATTGATGGATACCGTCGAATCCAGTAATGTCCACCATTGACATCAAGCTTAACATTCTTAACATAAGCTGCTGTCATTAATGTATTCACTTACCGAATGCATAATATTCCAATATAGGCTCAAATTGTATATTATTATTAAAAGCACTCTTCGGTGATAAATCATAATCAATCTAAATCAAGCAGCGAGCCTCGACGTAATTAATATGCAGAGGATGTGTATATTTTAGAATAATGATAGGCCGAAGGCTACATTTATAACTTTATTTCACAGGGCTATCCCATATATTTTATATCAGCTTAGGTTCGTTATTTAACCGGTAAGTGCAGAAATTTCCGCTTGGCCTAATTGAAAACAAACACCAATTAAAATTATAACTACAACATTTATTAATCGATACCAAAAATAATAGGTATACAAAAAATCCTTTAATCCAATGTCTTCATCATTAATATTCATAGCAAGTAGTGTGGAATTGTCCTTGATACTGATCAAATTTATTTGGTCGTACTTCCGCGGTGGAGGTTTGCCAATCTACTTTGGACATGCATTAAACATGTATGAACAAGTATCCACACGCGGTTTCTAGGAACCAGTTATTTTGGGTAGGCCACACACGACTTCTAACAGAACACTTTGCAGTACCTGACTTACTATAAACGAATGTATCTTTAGTACGATCGCTGAGGGCACACCTACTACGTAAAGCTTCGAAAAAAATTATCCAGTATTTTTTAGAAAATTCAGTAATGAATAAAGTATGATATGGATTAAATTAATTTCTGGCTACCCAAAAGGTTGGAGCTGTTAATTATTTAAGATAGTAGGGATAGAGTAAAACTTGAGTTCACATGAATAAATTAATGATAGTAAAGTAAATTCTACCTACTAAAAGCTGTATAAAATATATTAAGGTAATACTTCTAAAATCCCTTTAATGGAGTTAACCGTTGTTCATCGGGTAGAAGTATTCACACATCACTATCTTAGCCTTAAGAAGGTTTAAATGTATTGCATAAAATTAATGCATTAACTAATGAAAGTGTTACTGCAGTTCATTTAAAGAAACACTCAAGCGTATGACGTAAAAATCAGTTGTAAATTAATGCAGGCAAGGATTATCACTTTACTTGTCTTGCTAATGTAATATTGATTTAAATACCAAACTTCAAGTTTTAATCGCATGAAACATTAAACAGAATCATCGCGGAAATATTTACGAGATACTAATGGGAAAATATGCTAAATAAAGATATAAATTACAAAAAATATGTTCATATGCACTGCATAGTTTTCCTAAAAATATTGCATAAATCTGCTATAATGCTCTCGCTCCGATTCCCAATTGCCAACAACACCAATTATTATGCATTTTCTTAACGCCTTTGTATTATCCGGAATACAAGATCCTTCATGTGGAAGTACTGAAATGGGAAATTTATGAGCAATATTCTTCTGTTGACAGTATCGCTGGGAAGGGTTTTGTAAATCTTCTCGGCGTATGACTACCAAAACAACAAAAAATTCAATTACCTAAGTCTACATCTTTTATTTCCTGAATAAATTTATGCTCACATTTTTTATTAAATAAATACCCGTCGTTAAAACGATATCCAACTTTACCCAGCTTTACAGGTTAACTTTTACAAATTAAATACTTTAACCACTCTATTCTCTCGACGTTTATTGTAGCTACCATGCACATTTAATGAAGATAGTTTAACAGTTTTATTCTTTTCTACTGTTTTACCTTCGTTTCAAGTATTTTATTGCAAGATTTATTTGATTTGTACATTTCAACTTCGCATTCTTTTATCATCTTCATCATCATTTTTAATAATGATAAATTATAATAAATATGAATTATCATAATTATTATTTTTGTCATCATATTCACCGTTATCGTAGTCATCATTATCATCATCTGCATCCTCTTCATCCTCTTCGCCCTCTTCTTTCTTTTCGTCCTCTTCGTTCTGTCCGGCCTCTTCGTCCTCTTCGTTCTCTTCGTCCCCTTCCTCCTTTTCGTCCTCTTCCTCCTTTTCATCGATATCGTAGTCATAATTATCATCATCTGCATCCTCTTCATCCTCTACGTCCTCTTCATCCTCTTCATCCTCTTCATCCTCTTTGTTTTCTTCGTCCTCTTCGTCCTCTTTGTCCTCTTCGTTCTCTTCGTTCTCTTCGTTCTCTTCGTCCCCTTCTTCCTTTACGCCCTCTTCTTCATTTTCGTTCTCTTTGTCCTCTTCGTCCTTTTCGTCCTTTTCGTCCGCTTCGACCTCTTCATCCCCTTCTTCCTTTATGTCCTCTTCGTCATTTTCGTCCCCTTTGTCCTCTTCGTTCTCTTCGTTCTCTTCGTCCTCTTCATACTCTTCATTATAGTCCTCATTAAAGTCTTTGGCAACAAGTTTCGATAAAGATTAATCCAAGTCTTCATGGTCTCCATTAGTTGGCAACAAGTCCTTTGCATGATAACATGAATTCTTTTCCAATAACTAGTAAATTACTGCAGTATTGATAAAGGTGTTAGTAAATTTTTTGTTTAAATTAATTTGTGAGAAATTGCTTTATTTGTGTGTAAAAAGGGGGAAGTTATAGATAAGTTTGTAAAAATGATGGTTTTCGTAAAAGTGGTGATAAAAGAAAAGAAATAATAAAAGTGTTTGCTTTGTGACATTTAATCGTTATTTGTACAAAAATGAAACCTGGTGCATTATTTCCAGTAGGGGAAAATAAAAGAAGATAATGGAATTTTAATTTGTAGCAAATTAAAGACTGCAATGCTCAGCCGGCTGGTGCAGAGAACGACGGAAACGTCGCCTCCGGTTGGCATTTCTGCCTTACGCACAAATGAATGGCGAACTTTATCCCGGCCGCGATTAATCATCACCAGGACTTCATTTAAATAAAATATTTTTTAATCAGTTACCTATAGCCGGGGACTTTGATAAATGGATATCATTTTTATCCTCTTCACTTCTTCGCAACGGCTCCCGCATGTGTTCGAATCTGCCTCCCCGCATTGTGTTTGTCGTCCACTTACTGATATTTATTGCTATGCGAGATTTATGTCCGAACGTCAACTGGAAGAGGGTTGTTCCTTGTTTTTAATATCCGCAAAAACAAAACGAAAAGAAGTGAATTAATGACAAATTATGAGACAGATTTATATCCGTGCTTTATTTTTATATTGCTTTTGGCATTCTACAAGATATGCTTTCTGATATATCCTACATTCAATAAAAGAATCATCAATTTTTCTCTTCTTCAATTTTTAACAAAAATTCCAAAAAATACCCAACAACAAATCTATCACTTAACTCGTATTCTATGCACACAAAAAATCACCAGAAATTAGAACATCTAAAATTTTCTAAAAAACTATTTTTGGACAAAATAATTGATTTTTAGAATGTTTTCTGGTTGGACTTTCGAATTGGTGTTGATGTTTTTGTTGTGATTCTAAGAGGTCTTGTTCTGGTGGTTGTCTTCAAAGTTCTTCCTCTTTCCTCCTCCATGTCGTCTCAATTCCTCCTCCGGAGTTGGGGAAATCATCCATGTTTTTAGGTCATACATCATGGTACTCACTTTTATACATATGTATGTGCAACATAGAATGTTGGCCACAACAGTACAAAAACTATTTTAAATCACAAAAAATTGAACATATTTTCTTAAAATATGATATATTGGTTAAAAAAATTGAACTCCAAATTAGATTTTTAGATTTTCTTCTATTAAACCTTCAAAAAGCACAAAAAATTGGAAGAAATGACAAAATCCAAAATTTAAAAGAAAATACGAGTTTTGGTCGAAAATGAATTGGACTTTTTTCTATTGAACCAAAATATCCTATAAAAGGTCATCAATTTTTCTCTTCTTCCATTTTTAACTTAAATTCAAAAACAATAAATTATTCACTTAATTCATTTTCAAGTAGAAAAATTCACCAAAAAATGTAAGAAATGACAAAATCTAAAATTTTCATAAAATAAGATTTTTGGTCAAAAAATATTGGTTCACAAATAAATATTTTAGATTTGTTTTCCATAGAACCAAAATATCAAAAAAAGGTTTTGTAGAAAAAAATTGAATTAAAAAAATGCCTCCTGTGAGAATTGAACTCACGACCCCTGGTTTACAAGACCAGTGCTCTGCCCCTGAGCTAAAGAGGCTCTGTTTATTTGTACAAAATATATTAAAAGCGAACAATTTTTTTCTTATCAATAATACTAAAAATAATACTATCCTATAAAACAAAACTTTATGACTTATTTTTTTGGAAACCGCAATGTTTTTTTCTTCTTTTTTTGTTTTGTTAAGTTAAACTAAATAATCATACGGGATCTTTACAAAAAATGTTATATAATATATATATATATATATATATAAACGAAGACTTTGATGTTGCGTTTTTTTTTTGTTTTAAATATATTTTTAGACTATTTACAGCATCCCAAAAATTAAGTAAAATTTTAAGAAATTTTTGGGATGCTGTAAAAATTTTTTAAATATATTTAAAACAAAAAACGCAACGTCAAAGTCTTCGTTTATACCTTAACTTATTTCTAGCGAAGGAAAAAAATATTATTTCAATTTGTTTTTTAGAATGTTTCAAGGAGCTGCTAAGCGAACATTTTTTTTAATGCTCCCGTATGATTATTTGGTTTCACTTACTAAAACAAAAAAAAAGAAATTGGTAGCTAGAAGACTCTTCTTTATACCAAGAAAAGAAATTTTAAAAAAGCTCCACTGGAAAAAAAGTTATGACCAAATTCACAAATATCAAGAGAATTTCAAACTCAAGCGCTCATATTTGCCAACTATCGCCTTAATCGCTTTTACAATATTTTAATGTAAAATTTTTATTACCACTAATAATATAAAATTTTCATAAAATTTTTGAAAATATAAATAAAATCAAAAATGATGCCTCCTGTGAGAATTGAACTCACGACCCCTGGTTTACAAGACCAGTGCTCTGCCCCTGAGCTAAAGAGGCGATGATAACAAACATAAATTTTAAAAAGAAATTGCAAAAAATTTGATTCTTAAAAATATTCGCTTTAACAATATTTTAAAATAAAATATTTTCTGAAAATTCATATAAATTATACAGGGTGGACAAAAAGTTCGGCAACGTTCATTTATTTTTGAAAAGAATATTTTTGAGAAAAATGGTTCAAACAAAAGTTTTACAATTCTTGGTGAAGCAAAATTTAGAAACATAACCATGACCTTTTTATAAAATTTTTAAAAATATAAATAAAACCAAAAATGATGCCTCCTGTGAGAATTGAACTCACGACCCCTGGTTTACAAGACCAGTGCTCTGCCCCTGAGCTAAAGAGGCGTTGATAATACAAAAAAAATTAAAAAACAAGATTGAAAAATGTTGGTGTTAAAAATGTAACCATTACTGATAAAGCAAATTTTAAAAACCTAATTATGTAAAACAAATAAGCTAAAACTGATAACTCATAATTAAAAAACTCGATTTTAAACTTGTTTTGAAAGGAAATAATAATTAATATTTTGATTGATTTAATAGAGGTTTATCAAAACTATAAAGTCATCATATTATTTCATCAGGTTGCATTTCACAATGCGAAGATGTGGAAGGAACAATAAAACCAACATACTTTATTAAACGTGATATTAATGAAGCTCACGTTTCTTTTTACAAAACAAGCTTGTGGTTAATAATAAAATAATATTACCACGAATACGGTCTTTGTAAAGTCGTCAAATAAATTAACGATGAAATTAATATAGCGCCGTATTAATAAAGTAATAAAATATATCCGTACGCCTACACCTACATGAATAAGAACGAGTTTATGGTTTCTTTAAACTTGATTTGCCCATAAAAATCACTATTATTCATAAAATTATATTATTATAAATATAATAGTGGTGATTTTTAAAATGCTGTAAAATTTAGTAGACTAAACAAGGTATAATTTAAAGTAGAGTTAAGTAATTTGTTTTTAAATTTAAACGCTTTTTATAAGTAATAAATTGTGTTTAAAATTTAAAAAAGTATAATGATGCTTTATTGCTTTTAAAAAGCTAAAAAAGGACTAATGCAGTAATAATTAGAAAACAATTATTTACGGTTGCAATGTAAAATGCAGATAATATCTTCAAGAACATCTAACGACATTTTAATTAAAAAATCTATTTAATCCCTGTCACTGTGTAGTTGACAGTCACACGCATATTTTATTGTACCATCACATCAATAACGCACTTTTAATAATCATAAATTGCATACGAATAGTTTTTTAAAGTTATAATAGTAAGTCCTAGGAATGTAACAATAAAAATTTATTTTGCACTCAAGTAAAGCGCCCTAAAAGTGTTTATAGCGTAATGTTTGGATAAGATTTTACTCCCTACAACAGTATTAATAATTTATTAATGCCCCTCATATAAAGAGTGATGATGAAATGGTGCATACATAAATAAATAATATTTTATCGCCCGTAAAAGTTACATAAATCTGCGGCACGAAAATCCACGAAAAATATAACGCCAGAAGTCGTAAAGACCACCAGATATTAGAGCTCCACAAAAATGACCTTATGTCTCAATAATCTGGTATACAGGGTGTCCCAGCGCTGCGAGGAATAACTCTAAAATGAAAAAATAAGATATCGACATGCAGTTTTTGAGAGAATATACAATATTATGATTACTTTTAAATAAACGTCATATTGTGGCGCCATCTTGGAATTATTAAAATATTGTATATTCTGTGAAAAACTGCATGTCAGTAATGTTACTTCCTCGTAGCTTTGTGACACCCTGTATATTTAAACTTTCTGATCATAAATAAGAGATATAAAGTGATTAATTATTGCTTGGTGTAGTTGTATTGCTAAGTACTTTTAAGAAGGCAAAGAAGAGTAAAATTCTAATCCTTGTAAATCCCCTTATTGAAACTGCCTTCGTTAATCCTATTTCTATAAAGCCTTTAAAAACTTCTCACGTAGCACGTAGATATAAAGATGTCAAAGAGGATCAATATGGACATATGTTGTTTATCATTAATTTATTCACGTCAAACGCATGCGCGTATGAAGATACCAAATTGAATTACATTATTAAACTGTTGCAGATGATTATATGGTGCGAGGTGACATGTCAAAGATTTATACACCGCCTTAGGCATATGATGGCGTTGACGGGCCCGAAAACGGATTTTTTGCCCCGCAGCAGCCTCAATTTTATTAACGTTTAGATAATGGGGAGAGCAAGATTCATGGGTTTTAAAGAACCAATTAGGAATGCAAGTATTTTTGAGAATAAATTTTGTTAACACTCAAGAAAAGATGGTAAAAATAAATAACGATACGTGGTAATAAAACCCACGTGCATCTTTTCATAGTTGGCTTTTAAGCGGTTGTGAGGTTTTTAGAAAGGCAGGATATGATTTATTTTATTTGCCATAATCTGGAGAAAATATCATATAACATGGTTGGACCTCTTTTTTCTTGTAATCGGTGCGAGGAGCGCAGATGGCGAGCGGTAGCCCATGCTCACTCGACAGGGATAATTTTTTAAATTTACCTTACTGAAATACCCTTCGAATTCCTCAAAATGTTTTAATTCCACGCTCTATAATACCAACCTTAACAAAAACGCACTTCATAATTAGAGTCTGCGCCCGTTGATATTGTTTGAGATTTTCTCTATGTACCACTGCTTGCGTAATTAAAACTTAAAAAGGTATTATTCTAGAAATATGCACCACGGCTTTTAATTAATATTCAGTTAAACAAAACATATTGTTTTCCCATGGCGTTATGTATAATAGAAGACTGACAAAAAACTATTACAATGAGCCAAGCTCGTGGTTTCCCTTGCTCCGAGAATTTACCATTTATTCTCTCAATGCTAAAGGAAAACAATTATTTGATTTATTAATGGATTTAAGAAAAAACCTACAACCTGCTTTGAATTTATATTTTTGCACTAATTATTTTCATTTAACTCAAAAATTAATTAACAGGAGTTCCCTGAAACGAGCACTTTTTATTCATACCTTTAATAATTTTCCAACCCTTTCTTTAAAAAGTTAAGCTTTTTCACGAAAAGTATAAATAGTCTTGCTTTTAAAAATAATTAAATGCACCGCCATTTTTGATTTCCTACAATTCTAAAGTTTACGTACTAATTTCGTTCTTTAAAGCATACAGTAGCAGAAAAAAATAAAACCAACTTTTAATTTTATTTTAATTTGAATAAATACATAAACCAAAAACATTTTTTTTTTGCTGGAATTAAAGTACTTTAGTATAACCGATTTTTTAGGCATTGGACGATACATCAAGATTTTATAAAAACTTCTGATCTTCAATTACAAAGGTTTAGTTGGAAAATAGGTTTGTTCTGGTATAAAACCAGATTCTAGGTGGACGAAGCAATTAACATCTATCTGTTTATTTAAAAAATACAACACCTACAAACCTATTGAAGTATTTAACTCCAGAAGAAGATTAGCCCGAGGAAATGAAAGTCGGAAGGATACAATTTTTATGGGAGAAAAAACTGAACGAATCATATTTTTTCATAAAACTGTATTTCATAAAAAAAAACAAAATGAGTTAAAGAAAATCAAAATTTTTAAGTGAATTTATGGTGCAATTCTGAGCAAATCTGTAAGCCCTTTCAGAACATATCTGTAAGGTAACCAAGGAAATCGTCAACCCATATAACAAACCTTACAGATGTTTCCTGTAAGGACATACAGATTTACCCAGAATTGCACCATTAGTCAACAAGATTTAGAAATTACAGAAATATTTTTTTATGGTCCGTGGGCCAGTAATAGAAAAAAGTGTATTAAACAGCATCATCACAAACCCCAAAAATCTTAATTAGTAGAACATCTACATCGGTTACTGGATGAATGTTTTTGGTTTTTGAAAGATATCCAAAACTTAAAAAATATACAATTTTCCAGGATTAAGGGACCTCTATTTTCCTGAGACACCATCCACAATCCAAAAAACATTTTGTTCTTCAGAATTAGTATTTTTTTTTAATTTGACAAGAAATTAATTTTAATTCTTTAGCTTAATGGTACAATTCTATACAAATCTGTAAGTCATTACAGGAAAAATCTATAAGGTTTTTTATATGGATTTTAATGGGCAATTTCCACGGTTACCTTTCATGTATTTTCTGTAGGTGCTTACAGATTTGGTCAGAAGTACACCACAAATTAATGATGCAAAAAATTCAATTCTTTCGCGGTTTTTTTCGAGCGACTTAGAAAGATCGTAGCTCCGAACAAATCGGGTTCCCTTTTTTCCCACATCCTCATTAACTATACTCAAAATTTCCGACCCTCCTAGGTTATTCGTGTGGCGAGGGTGAATTTTTCTTTGAAAACGTCAAAATGTCGCGTTTTTTAGCGAAAAAAAAAACAAAAAAGTAATATTGCTTAGGTTTTGACTGCAGCTGGAGGGAAAAAATCGCGAAAGGCATTTTCGTAAGGTGAAAACAGACTTACGTACCTATAGCGGACCACTTTTTCGAAATTTGTGTTTGTATCTCATATTCTGACCTTTGAAAATCGGAGTACAATTTTGGACATTTTTTAACGAAATTTAAAAAATCGTAGCTACCAAACGACTAAACCGATTTTAACAAAACGTGGCTTATATTGTGAACAAAAGTACCGTTAATACCCAGAAAAATAATCGGCTTTTTCCGGCGCGTCCAGCAGCGTTGGTATTTTTTTCCACAAGCATAGAAAAGTATCGATAAAAAACGGCGTGTAGAGAAAATTGGTAGAGGAAATGGGGACAAAACATGACATAATAATGAAAAAACGCAACACGTGACCTGCAAGAGGATTGATTGAACGAAGTCGGTTTGAAGTTTTGAAATCTCTATCTTTTCATTTCACCTCACACCGACCTATTAAAGTCAAAACTGTGTTTTTTCAACCCCCAGCGTCCAAAATAATCGCTGTAAGGTAACGACACATCCCAACATCCAACTAAAATATGCGTTGTAATGAGATTTTCAAGTATTACTAAGCGAGGCGTTGACTTTTTTCAATTTCGAAAAAAAAACTCAAAATTTTAATCGCCCAAAAAACTTAAAAAAAAATGCGATTTTGACAATTTTTTTACCCACCTGTCCCTTCATCGATTTTAACGAATGATGGCTTATCTTAAAGGTTTTTGCATAGGTTTTCATACAAAAAAAGATTCGTTTTGATATCTTTATTCGTTTAGAAGTTATGACCGAATAACCGTTCAAAATTTGAAAATTTCACTTTTGGACGAAGAAATTGTTATGAAATTTTTGATTAATCGGAAAATAATTAATTTTGACCGAACCATTGGTCGATTACAACGATTTATGGCTTATATTGGCCGATAGAAAAAATATTTTTACTTGTATTACAGTTTCAGTGATGTGTATACGTGGCGTACTTATGCATATTATGAATATTACAACTTTTTCAACTTTTATAATCGTTATATCTCAGAAACGGTTGCTCTTAGGAGAAAAAGTATTAAGTCATTTTTTATAGATAATTATATGGTCTACAATTTTTGTCTAATCCAATTTTATGATATAACTTAGCGTTTTGCTGAAAAACGCAAATAACCCATTTTAAGTGCTTTGACCTTAAGTAAAATTTTTTCCAGGTACGGGATCGATGGGAACTTTTCAGAATTCATTTATAATAGTGTTCCGAACATTCATACCAATTTTTAGCTCTGCGCTAATTTTTGCACCTTTACTACTATTTTAAGGCTTAAGGTGATAGGGAGTTATTTATTGAAAAACTGATGTTTTTATCTTTCCCGAATTTTTTTTAAAGTGTTTCGAACGTCGTTTTTTTCAACATTTGACTCCCTATCACCTTAATTGCCCGGACTATTTCTTTTCGTAGAACTTTGTTTACTTTATTTAAGAAAATTTGATGTTTTTATTTTATAATTTCAATAAATTTTGCTTATATTTTTCACATAGTAATGATTTTGCAAATTACTAGGACTACTATATTTTTTCCTAGAAATGTTGGTATAAAAATCCTTTCTAAGAAGAGCTACATACTAAAGCGGCATCTTTACAAAATATAAATCTATGTTTAAATTGATTATCTCAAAATGAACTTTTTGGGGTCATACTGTTCTTGAACTCACCAATTCAAATGAAACATGGAAAATTTGTGAATTACCTGCAGGTAAATGGATTTCTAAAACAAAATATAAACCTGATGGTCCAATTAAGCACTTTAAAGCAAGTTAGTAGCTAAATAATACGATCAGTAGCCAGATAGATTACGAAGAAGCTTTTTTACCTGTAGTTAAATACAACTCACTGAGATTCTTGAATAATTGTCAATACCTGTTGAATATGAATTGCTTATTAGATCATATTGATGTTTTTAAACCTTTTTTAAATCCAAAAGTAAATATTGAAATGTGCATGCAGTTGCCAAATGATGGCGAATTAGGTGGTCATGTTTCTAAATTATCAAAAAGAATTTATGGATTGAAACAAGGTAGTGGAATCTGGAATTATAAAATTATTGGCATTGTAAATTATTTGGGACTAGTACAATCTAATTATGAGCTTTGTATATACAGGGTGTTTCTAAATATGTATTCCTTACTTCGAAATTGATTTTTTAACCAATTACAAGATAAAAAGAAGAAATAAAATTTAAGTTGTCTCAAAATTTAGACAAACTATCATTAAAAATGTAGATGTAATGTAAGAACATGGGTGCACTTTATCACCTTGCATTTAAAAAATGGGGCATTTTAGCGAATAAATATATTCTTATTTTTTATCTTGAAATTTGTAGACAATTCCCAAAGTTACGAACTTCTTCAGAAATATTTTCTATTGCAAAAATAATTCTGGAAGGATGCTTTGCATTTTATGTAGATGGTTTTATAACTTTTTTAAATAATGGAAAAGAAAATGATGGTTCAATTGTTTCAAGATAAAAGCTTTTGCTGAAGTACATTTTTGTTTAGGAATGAAAATAAATTTTGATAGTATAAGTGGATTATTAAATCTTGATCAGAGTCGTTATGTAAACAACATTCTTGTAAGATTTGGAATGAATGATTGTAACTAGTTGGATACAAATCCAAAATTGTTAAAAGAACAAATGCCAACTACTGAAGGCAATATTGAAGAAATATTCCTTATCAGGAAGCAATTGGTTGAATAATGTTTACAGTACAGGGAACTAAACCAGATATTTCTTTTGGAATAGAATCTTTAAGACCATTTTAGACGAGGACATTTTTGGTCTTCAAATATTTTATGTTAAATTTTGTACAAGATGTGGGACTAAAAACGCGGTCGTCTAAAATGGCCTTTACTAGATTCAATAAAAATCCAGGAAATATTTAAACTTATGGGGTAATTCTGAACAAAAAATGTTAGCTGTAACAGCGATGTTAAACTTGACAGTCACCCTGATGTCAAAAAAGCGCTATTCTGTAAACTGTACTGTAACTTAACGGCCGTGTAAAATAACATTTTCGGTGTTAAAATGCATTGTACATCTATATAATGTATTATTTTGATCAATTATTCATTAATGTATTATTATTATTTTGATCGATGTTATTTTAACACCGAAAATGTTATTTTAAACATACGTTAAGTTACAGTAAAGTTTACAAAATTGCGATTTTTTTGACATCAGGGTGACTGTCAAATTTAACAACGCTGTTATGGATAACATTTTTGTTCAGAATCACCGCATTAATTAGATATTCAGATTCTGTTTGGGCAAGTGATGTAGGTGGAGCATAAAAGATTTCCCAAACCTCTACATAAAAAAAGAACTGGTTATGTATTTCTTCATAATTCTGGTGCATAAGTTGGAAAAAACAACCAAGTATTGTGAAATCTAGAACAAAAGTAGAGTACGTAGTTTTATCAAATATATGTTTGCTAAGACTTGTTATTGGGTCAGAATAGTTCTATTGTGTCGTCGATATTTTTGCGCGCGATTGTACGTCATCTATTGAGGTTTTTCCAAAATTCGCAATCTTCATTGGCACCAGGAGGAAGACATACTTTAGAACTTAAAAATAAATTCCTATATTTATCATTAAATGGCTGTTCCCACAACTCTATTCTCTTTATAGATTTAGTACGCTGAATGGATCGAACAGTAGATAGAAAGCTTCTGCGAGATTTTAGATTATTAAATTCTGCAGTTCTACCATATAATGGATGTAAAGTATGATTTTGATGAATATTACGTTCGCAAATACTTGTTACAGATCTTCTTATATTTGGAGGAGCGTTCCCACTAAAAATATGAATATGACTTACTTAGTCCAAGACGTCCAACTTTGATGTAAAACAGTATCCGAGTTTTTCGCATGACAGGATCTTTCCTAAACTGGAGCGGCATATTCATATTCATATGCCGAAAATCTAGTGCAGTAGTTGTTAAGGTATGAGGAGAAGCACCCCATTTAGAAGAAACCAATTTTTGAAGTAAATTGTTTTTAGTTAAAACTTTGGCTTTAGTTTTCTCTATGTGTTTGTTAAAAGATAATATTCTATCTAAAGTAACTCCTAAATATGTTTGGTATTCAATTTGTTGATTATACCATTTATGACTTAGTTTTTTAAAGTTAAAGTTTAGTGTGTTACTATCATCTTGGCAATAAAGATTCTTAAATACCTGAAGATGGGATATAATAATCCCGAAATCGATAGTATTTAATTTATTTTATACAAAAAGTATAACTAATAAAGTTGGACTTAAAGAAAATACATCTCAAGTTTTTCTAATTTATTGAAGCAGTCCAAATATTTGTGTCATCCTTTAATTTATTTACTTAGTTTTTTATTCGCACATCTATTATTTAGGTGAAAAAGGCTTGATATAGTTTTTGACGGATTTGAACTTAGACAGTATTTATAATAATATATTGACAAATTTTGAAAAGCGTTTTCTAATTTTGAGAAATTCGATTCATTTGAAATATCAAATATTTTAGTCTAAAGCAGTTTTTCGTAATTCAAAAATGAAAAGTGAGATGTGAGATACAATAGTCTTATTAAGAGCAAAAGTGAGTGGCATGTAAGCAGCAATTACAGGACGAGCTAGCATAACATTAAAAATAAAATGATCAATTTTAGGTTTCTAAAAATATTATTAATTTTGTTTTTTAGAAAATAATCTAAGATTGTAAGGGGAAAGTAACTTTTGTAGGTATGGGAATTTAGTATAGGTCAATTTATAATAAAATAGATTAAACTAGAAGGTGTAAATATTTGAAAATATAGATAAACTCGATATCATTACAGGATAATCTAAATTAAAAGAGAATAATTGGTTGAAAATGAATGAAAGTAATGATATGCACTAATAGCCCTAAGTCTAATTAATCTTCTCTCGCATGTAGTGCATTAATTAAAATAGTCATTGATTTTTTAATAATTCATGAATTCCCGCGAGGATAAACGTTGATACAAGCGTCATATTCACGATGTAAACGAGCGGCTGCCTCAAACCTACAATCTAGAATTTAAAAACTGTTTATTTTTATAAAGGGACAATTGTGTAAGCTGAATAAATACTCCCTATTTATCATGGAAATCCATGTGCAGATGTACGTTATCAATAAAGCGCTCGCAATATTGATATGGATTTTAAACGCGAAAGCACATGATCTAGTTAAGCAAAAACGTGGAGCTTTGACAGTTTTAACTTCAAAGGGCATCTATAATTATAATAGCAGCCATTTTAATACATAATACATTAGGCTTATTACGTTTTTAACCACTCAATAAATTTAATATCACGCTAAATACTAATAATTGATGAAAACCAATTTTAAAATATATAATTAAATGCATTGGTAAAGTCAGGCGCGATAAGTTAATGTAGTTATAAAAGTTTTATCTAAAATTTAAAACTTTCTCAAGCACTTTCCTTTTACTTGCAGCACTCGATAAAAGTTTTGACAAGAAAAAAGTATAAACCATTTTTATTCCTTAACAATTTCTTACAAATTGCTGTAATCTATTATTGCCATAATTAAAATGTAATTAAATAAAGTTATTCATTTTTTTATAATTTAACTTTGTTTTCGCGTAGTTCTTTTTAAAAATTTAGATCTGGTGCAACGCAATTAGTGATAGCGTGTCTTGTGGTTGATAAAGAGTCAGTTGGAATCGTCGACTAAACTTGTTAATATTTTAATAATTCTTGTATTAATTTTTAATCATGAATTAAAACTTGAAATAGGTGGCAAAAGCAGCAAATGGAATTTACCGAGTGGTAATTATTTTTCTACAAAATATTTTTTCCTCTGCACGCGAGTATTTCGTATTAAATATGTAGGAATTCGATGAATTTTTAAATAAGCTTTTCGTTGAAAAGGGCCTGGAATTAGAAAGCCGCAACTTTTGTTTTAACTGTGTGGAAAAGTTTCCTACATTATAACCACTATCCTACCTACAGACTACAGAATATTTTACACTTACTAAAATTTACTTTTTTCACCAACCAATTTACTTCTAGTTAATACTTATAACATCATTAGCAAAAACTTGGTTTATTTTAATACCAAAAAAAATTTAATTAATTTTTATTTTGAAGCAAAAAAATAAGAAATTTGAAAAAAGTTTTTTGACTTTACCTTACATCAAAAGAAACAATACACATCAGATTATTTACGAGATCAAAATTCAAACGGTAGAATCCAAAAAAAAAATACCAAAATTGTACCAGTACTATTTTATAGAATTTTTATATAATTTTTTAAAATTTGATTTAACAAATTCATCCAAGCTTGAATTAAAAAAAAATATAATAAAAATAAAAAAATGCCTCCTGTGAGAATTGAACTCACGACCCCTGGTTTACAAGACCAGTGCTCTGCCCCTGAGCTAAAGAGGCGTTGGAATTAAAGGTACAATAATTAAAAAACAAACTTTTACCTGTTTTTTGCTTTAAACTAATCGTTTTACTGATAAGATAAAGAAATACGTATTTAAACACCTTATTTATACAAAATGATTGTAATACCAGCCCAAACGTGGATATCTTTTCTATTGGTCAACATTACATCATCAGTAGAAGGTACCAAATTTTTAGTGGTTCTACTTTTTGTTGAGCAAAAAAATGTTCTTGATCCTTAATTTGAAATACTTGATATTTTTGATAATTTTTAAACGTAATTTACTTGGTATCTGGAAATTATAATTTTTTAGTGATTTTTTAGAGATTTAATAGCAATAATTTTAAGTGGAAAGCTACTTGAAAGTAACCAAATTGTTATTTGATTGCTTGTAAGTATTGATATTGAATATTTTGTCATTTTAAAGATAAGTGATGTATTTGGAATGAAAATCTAAAGCAAATTACCCTAAATAGTTTGAAACATTATCAGAACTATGTTTTGGGTCGCACGTGTCTGTAGGATTACGTTTTGGTAATTTCGTTTATCGTGATACTTTATAACTCAGTGAAGAATGTTTTTCATGCGTGTTGACCCTTAAGCTGACACAGTACATTATTTTAGACGGTGACTAATTTTTGTTAAATGATTAAAATTACTTTAGCCAAAAAGTGGTCGGCAAATAAAGAAAGGAAGGTAATAATAGTTTTGTTGAAAATTATTAGCAGCTGTCGTGGTGTATCGTGCACGTTTATCAATAAAGGAAATAATAGTATGGTAATTGGGTTTCATTCACGAAGTATTAATTAATTAGTGGTGGTAAATAAGGATCAATTATTGATATGTATAAATTTTGGATAAATTAATGAAAAGCACTTGAACGTATTTGGAACTTAGAAAGTCTTCTTACAAATAAATTAAAGCACTTCAATTACTTCCTGAAAAGCTCATCAGAAAATATTTTCATTAAGATGCCTACCACTAGGAGTTTTTTCTTTTGTTACCAAATTCGAAGCGGCCTTAAAAATGCGTTATGCGAAACATCAGAGAACAACCTAATGTAAATATCAAACGCTTTTAATAAAGAATCATGTAAACGTAAATATTTTCGTAAAGAAAAATGCCAAGATGAGCACATATTAAATTAGAAGTTTGCTTTGACAACAGAATAATATCAGGAATAGGTTCTCTGCTCAAGTCCCAAGATACCAAATCAAAACGCGCACGCATGAATATCGAGTTTATCGATGTAATATATTTACAAACAGCAAACACCGGCATAAGGAAAATATAAATTACATTTAAAGATCCCTTAAAAAGTTTGCGCTGCAATTTTTACTCTCTTTAAAAGTTAAAAGCTAAAAAGCTACAGTTTAATTTAAAGTTTTTAAAGGCAAATTAAATAACGCACGAGTCAAGAATGAATAAAATTATTATGTTCAAACTTTATTCAAAAAAGTTATTTTATGAACCCACTAAATTATTTTAATTTAAGGGCGTTTTAACCTTAATTGTAGGCAACCATACTAACTCGACTTTTAATTAATTATATACTTATTTTTTTTAATAATTACCCAAAAATTTTTGAATATAAATTAAATAAAGAAATGGTCCTTGAACCTTGAATCATTAACAAAAATAATCTAAACCAATTATACCAACAATTTTTAATAAATTAATTTTTTTTTCTTATTTTAAAAAAAATTTTTTTATTATTATTAATTTTTTTAAATTTATTTCAATTGTTTTTTTTGAGTTTTTTAAGTTTTGTTTTTTAATAATAAATTAACAAACAAAACTTAAAAAAAATAAAAAACTGAAAACTTAAATACAAAAAAAAATAATTCAATTAAATTTAAATAAAATAATAAGAAAAAAAATACGAAAAAAAAAATTAAAAAAATTAATTTAAAAAAAGATATTAGCATAATTGGGTTAGATTATTTTTGTTAATGATTTTTTTCAATCGAAAAAAATATGTTGCTATTTGAAAAAGAAAAGTTGCCTCGTCCTCCTCAGATGTTTTCAAAAATAAAATTAATCTTTTATTATTTGATAGTAGTATTCTTCAAACCATTTAATATGACGTATCGCTTATTAAAATCGGATAAGAAATAACGAAGCTATATCGTTGGCCGTTTTTTTGTGCACTCCTCTGTATACAGGGTGTCCCAGCGCAGCTAGGAATTAACATTGCTCTAAAATGAAAAAAGATATCCACATCCGGTTTTCGGCAGAATATACAATACTTTTAGACTCATATTCCAGAAATATTTTAATAATACCGGGTGGAAATGAAAACCGGGTCACCTCGATAACTTTTTTATTTATGCATAAAAAAATTTGAAATTTGGCTATGTTCTATGGTTCAAAAAAACAAATTTTATGTGCATTTTTTATTTTCGAAATCACTTCCGGTTTCACCGGAAACACCATGAACTTTGGTTTTTTAAATGTAACGTCCCATATTTTTATTCATGGCTTAAAATAGTTTTAAAAAAGAAGTATTTTTGAGATATTAGTTTTTATTTTTTTTGTAAAAAAAATTTTTTTCAAAAAAAAAAAAAAGGTTTTCGAAGTCGGTGAAAAGTACCAAAACTAATTCTAAATAATTCAAATACCTAAATAAAATTGTAATTTGAAAAAAAATTTAAGTGGTTTTTGAACTATTAATTTTTAAACTTAGTTAATGAAGATTTTATCAAATATCTCACTTTTTTTATATGCAATGATGCCGGGTCATTCGACTTTTTAAAAAGAGGATTTTATAACGATTATTTATTTTATGTATTTGAATTATTTAGAATTAGTTTTGGTAATTTTCACCGACTTCAAAAACCTTTTTTTTTTTTTTAATTTTTTTTTCGCAAAAAATAAAAACTAATATCTCAAAAATACTTCTTTTTTAAAAGTATTTTAAGCCATGAATAAAAATATGGGATGTTACATTTAAAGAAACAAAGTTCATGGTGTTTCCGGTGAAACCGGAAGTGATTACGAAAATAAAAAATGCACATAAAATTTTTTTTTTGAACCATAGAACATAGCCAAATTTTAAATTTTTCTATTCATAAATAAAAAAGTTATAGAGGTGACCCGGTTTTCATTTCCACCCGGTATACCGCGCGTCCATTCCAAGATGGCGGACTAAAGTTACGTTTTTTTAAATGGAACTCCCAATATAATATGACATTTATTTGTATTGATATAATGCTTGTATGCTTGTTAAATATTTTAGGAGATGTTAATATCCAAATAGAGAAATAGTGAAAAATTATAGAATATAGATTGTGACCTAAGTGTTTTTTAATAATACTGTTTCATCACATCCTTAGTTTATCGAATTACATTTTTACGCTCTTTTCTGTACTTTTGATAATAGTTAAACCAAAATAATCAACTTTTCTAAAAAAAGAGATGGTAAATATATTGTATCCACTTGCTGAAGCTGAAAGAATTCCTCTTCTGGCTATCAGAATTAATAAAGTTCCTTATCTAAACGCCAGACAACCAACAATTGAAGCAATGTTTATCATTGATGGAGAGTTTTGAAACTTCGGGTAGTGTGTTGTACAATAAAAAAAACTATTGACTAATCAAAGTATTAGCTTCAATTCTGTTCTGGATGCTTTAATGTTGGTTGAAGAAAATCCATCGATTAGTACAAAAGCAGTTTCCGCCCAGACAGATGTTTCAAAATCTTCAGTTAATCGCATTTTCTAAAAACATCTGTTTCATCTATATTATATTGAATTTCATTAGACACTGTCCCAGCACTGTACGTTTCTGAAACGTTTCAATTTTGTTTTATTTGGGTTCCACGGAAACAGTTTGCAAGAATAGTTTCATACATGTTTCTGTTATGTTACCAAGAAACCATCTAACATGCTCATTGTGTTTCAAGGAAACAGTTGGCTATAAATGTTTCAGCAATGTTACTGTTACATTTCAAAGCCACCTCTAATGTACTTATTTGGGTTTCAAGCGAATGTTTCTGCGATGTTACCAATCTAAGTTTTATTTACGTAGCTGTTCTGTAATTTAACCCTTACTTTGGCGTCAGTTGTCGTTCAACGCCGTTTGAGCCTTTGTCCAAGTGAAACGTGAATAAGTGCTTTATAACTTTTAGCTCCAAAATTTTTTTACCACGTCGCCGTCGGTAAGTATATTACGAAATTTATCTTTTAGTTGTTTAATTATTAAATATATAAACTCTAGAAACAGTAAAACATAACCTCACACTCTAAGAGATGGATGAAATTAAAGATACACTTCGAAACCAACAAAGAACTTGCTAACGTAAAAAAACTTAAGTAAAAAAGCCGAACACTTTCATGTTTCAGAAACCTTACCGCGTTGCTTCTGATAATGATTTCTGAAACGTTTCATAATGTATAGATACGTTTAGGAAGCATAACACAAACATTATTTGCTGGGGTATGGTAATGATTTCGAGGAGAGTGTGGAACGTTCTGTTTTAATACAAAATATGTTTAGTGACGTATCAACCATAATTCAATTGAAAACCCGCACTGAGTGCGCAATATTCCTAATCAAAATAAATGGTCCTTAAATGTTTGGGGAGGAATAATAGGTAATCATGTTATTTGACCTCACGTTTTTGATGGAACTCTAATATTCGAGCTATTAAGAGATTAATCACCATTGTTTTTGGAAAATGTTGACTTGACAAGAACAGAAAAGTGGCTTCAGCAAGATGAACCCCTGTGCACTTTCATCGGAATATTTACATAATTGGCAGCAATGGGCCTGTAATTTGGCCGGTCAGATCACCTGACTTAGCCTTTTTTTTCTTTGGAGCCATGTAAAATGTTTAGTGTATCAGACTCGACCTGAAATATTTTAGGACATGGAAGAATAAGACAAACATTTCAATCCACGACACCCTGTATACTGGGTGTTCGATTTAAAAAAAAGTGCAACTTTGGCCCGCCATCCTGGAGTGGACACCCGGTATATTATTAATATTTGTAATAATTTTCGATTCAAAATTTATTTATGGTATTATTATTTTTTTTTTAGGATTTCTACTCGTTTAATTACTAAATTTTATTGGTTGAAATTTTTGGAATACTGTGTAAAGCCACCTTTGAGGTGGAAACATAAAATTAGTTGTGACATTTTTGGGACCTTGACGGTTATAGGACAGGGTTGTTTATTATTGTACCACTCCCCAGGCATCTTTCAGTAGGTAGAAATAAATTTGAATACAAATTATGACTTCTTGAATACAAAAGAAGTGCTAACAGAAATAGAACAGCGAACTCTGTTTAAATAGAGGGGTTCTTTTATATCTCTAGTGTAATATGATACATTACACAAAAGTAAAGCACCTTATTTCATACAATTGTCCTTTTTAGAAAAATAATCCAAGCATTATTACTTGAGCTTTGATAAATCTCTTTTTAATGATAATGAAATTCTCTTAACTTGAACTAGATTCGTGATTTGATTTTCACGAATTTTACTCCAGGCTAAAATAAATACAATTACTTTAATAAATTGCCATTCTAGTACAACTTAGTAATGCTAAATTATTAATATTTCCACTTCAATATTCATAAAGAAAATTTTTGTTTAAAATATTTTTTATATGAAAGCAATTTTGGTAATTTAGGTTGTTATATGGGGATTTGAATATTTCGTAAAGTAAATCTTCTTATAAATTTTTAAATATAGGAAATATGTAAAAAAAACTTATGTATATCTTATAAATTGCAGTTTCATCAAAAAGGACGTAACTTATTTATCTTCAAGCAGTAGACTACCGCATAAATCTACTTTATATGCTTCTCAGGATATTGTAAATCTTTTCTGATTTAAAAATTTTATTTCAAGCATTTTAAGATATACTTTATCTACTACGAAAAAATTTTCTAAAATATTAAATATTATCTCAATCGTTTCGAGTACCTACCTTCATATTTTATTTACTCATAATTTTGATCTGTGAATAAAAAATTATTTATTTTTTTTTTACTTTAATAATACGTAATTTGAATGATTTCAATCTCAAATCAATTTCTGAATAACTAATTAATGGTGATTGTAATCCAATTGAAAAATGAGATACATCATGAGTTAATAAAACGAAGGAATTGGAGCTATTAAAAATGATGAAAACTTACAATTATCAAAAAATGTATCAGTTATATTGATGGGATCTAAGATCGTGAAGATGACGTCAATGTGGTAGGAAGAAGAACATTAATTTTGTAAATAGACTTAAATTTATACGTAGTAACTTACAATACTGAATACATTAATCGATAATTGACTCATCAAAGAGTATTAATATATTAGTGGATTGAAAGGTGTATAGAAAATATTCAAGTTCATATGAATAATCCTCTCGTAGTAACTGTAAATATGGTTATTTGTAATAATTTATGTTGTGGTGTAATTATTTAATGTCCAATAAGTGCTTCCATATAAGGAACAAATACGTGATTCAACATTCGCAGGAAATCTATTTAAAATTACTATATTTACCCACAACTACTAGTAGAGATTTGTTACAAAAACAAAATATAAATCAAATTGAAAAGATTGAACAGTAGTTGGAGCTGAAATAAAAATGAGCGTCGCAAATCATTTCGACACCCAACTATTAAGTAGCGATGCCGTTACTTAATTTAAGCCACTTGCATAATTTAAACATAGCTAATCTGTAGAACCTCGGTAGCTACACGTCCATCCATCATACATCATAACATCATAGAAACGTAATGAAAAAGCCTCTGTAGAAACGATTTTTTTTATCCCCAGCTTGTTTAAACGCGGTTCAGTTATTGTATGAAAACCGACTTGAAATAAACAGTAGCAATTACGGTTGCGACTTGACATAGGGTAATCCTTAAAACAGGTCTGCTCTCCGTTTAGGGTAAAAGCCTCTTTTCTGTCTTTAATGCATGTGAGTCCTGCACTAGCTCGACACATGCTACCCTTTCTAAAACAAATTTAATATGTTTGACTACACATTTTGTACACACAGGCTTAAAAAATGTACAAACATAATCACTGTTATTACAGGGGTTTGAAAATTCAATAGGTGAACTGCTTTCTCTTCGTAATGATCACCCTTCTGAAAATTCATAAAAAATATATGTCTTTGTAGCACGACGTGACCCTTTTATCTTTATCGTAACCACACCATCCGTGTATACAAACGTTTACCATTATTTCCAACATACGTAGCAACCTAAATGTGGTGAGATATGAATGCGAAAGAAGTATTTCAAAAATGCTTTCTCAGCCCTTTATATTTTTCTAAAATTTAAATAATATCACCCTACACTTTTCAACTAAAATAATCATCCTTACTCGCCTCACTTTGCTTAAAACAGCAAAACACAAGATATCTCATTCAAATAACAGAGAACAAAACACTTCAAATTCAAAAAAACTGGTAAATCTACACAAAGCCTTCATTATTCATTTGGAAAATTACTTTTTCCAAAAAGCTAAGAAGATATTGGATTGCATAGAAATTGTAATTTCTTCCGGCCAAAATTTTCCCATGTTTTTCTGGAATTTTAATTTTTCTGATAACAAAGGACCCTTGTCGACTTTACTTTACTTACATGTGTAGAGTTTTGGGACCAACCTGCATCTATAAATGGCAACCATGCAAATATTTTTTGATATTGACTTTCTTGTTAATAATGGGACACCCTGTATACAGGATAAATTTACAAACACAAACAAAGCTTTTGCCGGCTTTCAGATTACATGCGCATGCCTGAGTCGGTTCGCTATGTCCATGGCATCGCGCGGACTGACTCAGGCATGCGCGTGTAATCGGTTCGGGCGCCGATAATATGAAAGCAGGCAAAAGCGGGTAATCTGCTTTGTTTGTGTTTGTACACCAAGAATTATAAGCTGGAAAAATTTCGTTAACTAAATTCGAAAAGGTAGGCATCATTTAAAGTTATTGATCAGATATAAAATTTTTACAAAATTGTGCCCTTTTTCAATTTATAGTAATAATAAAATAACAGAAAAAGTTGACAAAATGTTGAATAAAAAATTCGCAAAGAAAAAACTTGAAAAATTATTTTTGTTTCTAATTTTCTTGACAATTTTTCAAAATAAAGCCAATTGGGAGGATGTTTCTTCTCCTCCTTAAAAACTTCATAATTATCTCCACAAATCATGAGATTTGATTACCAAATATTTTCCTTCACTTACCAAATCAGGGTTAAATTTTCTCCATCAACTTCAAAAACTGATAAAAATCCGTGACGAAATTAAAAAATGCTGTAACTCCAAAAGTATAAATGATAGAATCCTAGTTTTTTAGTTTTTTGACGATGAAGTTTTATTTACAACGAATGGGACACCCTGTATAAACAATAAATTCTAGAGATGCCTCTAATGCCAAAATTCATCAACATCTTCTGATGTGATCAAAAGAATTGATATTTAAACATATTTTTGAAAGATTTCAAACATTAATATCTTAAAAAGTGTTTTTTTTTTTCAAAAGTAAAACTTTGGGCAGTTCTATACCGGGTGTCTCAAGGGTATAGAGCATACTAATTCATAAAACCAAACTTGTAAATTGACGAAAATTTAAATAATAGCGTCTTGAAAATTACTTTGCCCATCCTGTTATTTGACTTTACTAAAATGACAGCAGATATGTTCATTCCATGTATATTAATAATATGCTCCACACCTTGTGCTGAATTTCGACTGCGTATAGATGGCGCTATTTTGACATAAAATTTTTAACAAAATGGAGGAAGGCGAGTATATGCTTTGTTGTGCTTTGATTTTTTATTAATTTTACTAAGTGCACTAGCGTTTATCTCGTTTTTGGTCACTAAAAAAGTGAAATATAAGTAACCACACAAGCAGTTTACATAAACAGGATTTTATTCATTACTCCACTACTAGCTTTATCAAATGACCACAAGAGGGGTTATTCTCGAATCACTCGACACGATGCCGTATACGACTTTCATCCTTATATCCTTCTCATTCAACTGCAAGAATAAGAGTGTGTCCTTGTCATTTCGTATACGACTTTGTGTCTAGTGATTCGAGAATAACCCCAAGGACGCTATCCTCATTTTCGGGGAAAAAAAGACGTGGTTAAGCAAATACTCGTTACTTATTTGTTGTTTTGCAAAACTTCCTTCGAAACGTACTATATTTCCTGCAGATTTTATCCCCGAAAATGAGGATAGGGCGCCTGGGGGCATCATTATATCCTTGTCATTCGTATACGATATTGTGTCGAGTTATTCGAGAATAACCTCCCAGAGGTTGTATCTAATCTCCGAAATTACGATATTTTTTCAGTACTCTACCAAAAGTGGCCTTTAAAATGTAGCGAAAATTTGTGTGTGAATTTTAGAACAGCCCATAAAAATAAGGCTATTGTGATATCGCAGTAACCAAAATCTGCTTTTATAATTTGGGTCATTGGTGAAAATTAATTATGGGACCAGAACCCTTCAAGGTCTTTTTGTAAAAATTTTGGTACATATATTAATTTTGCAATAAATAAAAAATACTTAATGATTATTATTGGGTATAAAGCAGTCTTTTATTAATAAATTTTGGATGTAAAAGGTTTTGAGGTCAAGGATGAAAGTGGTGGTCGAATTTAGTTCGAAATGTTGGTTTACGTTTTTTAAATATTTTCTAACTCGATGCAGAGGGAAGTATTAATATGTTTTATACATGAGGATGCACGTAATTTGAATGAATGCAAATTGGAAAAGCATTCTCATGGCCCGGGTGTAATTTACGTAAAGCAATTTTACAGTTTGCAACTTGCAACTATGAAGTTTATCAAAATAAAAGTAAGAAGTTGAAATAAGAACAAGGATTATTACCATAAACTACCAAACTTTTTCTATTATTTTATTTTAATATTTACAAACAAATTAATTTATTATAATTATTTATTTTTTAATTTTATACTTTAGCGTTTTTACAATATAAAAATATACATTTCTACTCCTTAAGAAGTTAAAGTAATATTAAAATTTCAAAATTTTTATGGATTTTTCTAGAAAAAAAAAATAAAGTTTAATATTCATAATTAAATTGTAAAGTATTTAAATATTTAAGATTTTAAATATTAAAATGAAGCTCGTATATTAAAAAAAAACGAAAATTACAAACTAACCCTAAAATTAGTGAATTAATTAAAAATTAAAACTTTATACGTGATGTGAGTTAAAATTTGTATAAAAATTTAAATACTTACCTAAGCAAAAGCTTTGAAACAAGACTTAACTTTTTTCGATTTTATTTTAGCTTTGCAGTTAAAGAAAGTTAAGCTTAAAGTTCGCTTTGGGCGCTTTAGTATCCTCTTTTTTTATAAAACTCGTGTAAATTTAGTTTATATGTAGTTATTTGTAATTTTTTTATCTCATTTTTGTTTATACTTCGAACAAAAAGTGCAATATTTATTTATTATAAATAAATAAAGGTGTATCTGTATACAAATAACGTTTTTATAAATAAACAAGCTAGCGCACTTTCGAATTAAGACTAATTCATCGTCAGGCTAAAAAGCAAATGGTTTTATTTTATTAAACCATTTCTTGTATTTTCGGATTTTATCTGCTAGATTCGCATTTATTTTTTTTTTTTTTTTTTTTTTTTTTTATTCAAATAATAATAATTCAAAATGCGAATCTAGCAGACAATATTTATTTATTTACATCAAATATTTTATGATATTTTAATATTTTTTGAAATAAATTAAATAAAATATTTTATAATAATTAAATTAGTTATAATATGCCCAAACATTTTTAGGCAAAGGGGTAACCTTCTCTTTCATTTTTTTAGGGCTACGAAAATGGCTGTAACTTCCACACTACTGGTAGACCTAAAAAAATGTATTTATCCCTAATCAGGTGAATGAAATCCCCGCTGGAGTGAAAAGTCGCAGTATGGAAAATTGATGGCCGAAAATCGTTGGGTCGAAATATCATTGGAAGCTTATTCTTGGGCCGGTCGACATCGTGTCGTCGACGAGACTAGAAGGACAGACTCTTATTTTTTCATGTGAATGGAAAGGACAGAATGATGAAAGCCGTCGACGACATGATCTCGAGCGGTCGACATCGTGTCGTCGACGAGACTAGAAGGACAGACTCTCTTATTTTTTTTTTCATGTGAATGAAAAGGACAGAATGATGAAAGTCGTCGACGACACGATCTCGATGGGTCCAAGAATAAGCTCCTTGGATCGAATCGCACTGCATCGAAAGATTGTCTGTTCGAAACGTAGCTGGTTCGAAATATTGCTGTCGAAATATCGCTGGACTGAAAGATCGCTGCGCCGAAACATTCCTGGATCTAAAAAGGGGAGGGGGGTACAATGCGATGTTTCGGTACAGCGATATTTCGTTGCAGCAATATTTCGAAGCAGCAACGTTTCGAACGGGCAACACTTCTACCCAGTAATATTTTGACCAAGCAATTTTCGGTCTTGCAACTCTTCGATCTAGTAATATTTCGATCGGACAATATTTCGATGCAGCAACATGTTTCCAATCGTAACCTTTGGTTACTTGTTTTTGTAGTTGTCTAGATAAAACGTATTTAATTTTCTGATATTGTAATGTGCTTTGTGCATGTGTACTAAGGTTTTATAAATCGTGTATGTAAGAGATACCAAGAAGGATATGTCCTTTCATTTCGGCTTATACGGTCGGTAGTAAAACGATTTTTATTGTTGTGTTGACATTAAAGTTAAAAATGCACGACCATATGTGTATGAATGTAACGTAAGCAATATTGGGAGAGCATCATTAAATTTGATGCTAAAGAAGGGAGAATAAGATTTTCTTGGAAAATAAACGTTTTATATTAGTTTTAAATACTATAAAATAGTGGGTGTGTGCATAAAGAGATGGGTGGATTAGGAAAGGTATTGATGTTATTTTTGTATATAAAATTTATAGTAGTTTCGTCCCATTTTCGTGATAATTACACGAGGTGGTATACGGAGTAATCAACAAAAACGAGGTATGAGCTTAAAAAAAAGTGACTTCGTCATGCAAGAAAGATATTATTGTATACATTATTTCGTGGGCGTGTTATGTACCCTAGAGCCGAATAAATATTAAAGCATAAATAATAAATATCCAACACTTGTCACTAAATACGATGGTTCTATCTCTTTGACAGCTGCTTTTTCACTTCGGGGTAAACGCCCGTAAACTACATATATGAAATATCCCTCCGGTTCCCCTACAATTTCCTTACATCCTTCGCCACAATAATTCTTTTATTGCCGTAACTATATACTGCTGGCGTATCAAGAAGTGTGATATATTGCGAAATATAAAGGACGGCACGCGTTTTTATCATTTCGAAGAACCAAATAGAATATTACCACATTTATAGGTGTGAAACTTGCAGGAATTGGAACTCTTCAACTTTCACTTTCTACACTTGAGTCTTCCAACGCAAGGGCACAAATAAAAATAAATCATAAACTGTTGATTTCTTTCGAGTTACACTCTGATATTATATTATTATATCGTACACACGAGTGATAAATTATCGATGCTTATTATTAAATGCAAGCTTACTTTATGTGTAACATAAATCAATGCCGTATAAAATATTGTATGAGGACCTTTACAAAAAGTAACCTACCCGTTTATAACGACTCGCAGAAAATTAATTATACATTGTACTCAAGGCTCCATTACATAACTTATTTTTAGATATTTTAATAAATCATTTAATTAATAAAGTTATAATTAAATCTATTTTCTAAAACATAAAATTTATGACCATTACCTACCTACCTTTAGTTTCATACTCGTGTTTCAACAGAAATCAATTATTAAACACATTTCTACTCGCTCTTAAAAGTCATCAAGTAAACCTCCAATTTAACTACACTAAGAATTACTATAAGGGCGCCTTTAGCTTGTAGCCTCGCTCCTCGCACATCGCCAAAGAAGCTTGTATATGGAACAAACCTATTAATTTGTATTGACGCATTCATGCTGCAGCACTTCTGCTCGCCATGCTGCGCGCTTCAATCCGCGCCACATCGATGATCGTCCAACGTCTTCAAATTAGTCCGCGCAATTTAGGCATACAAGGGTGCACTAATTAGCGTAAAGCTAAAAATTGATATGAATGTTCGGAACACCATTATAAATAAATACTGAAAAGTCCCCATTGATGCTGTACCTGAAAAAAATTTTATTCAAAGTCAAATGTCTTAAAAATGGGTTTTCGCGTTTTTTAGCAAAACGGCAAGTTTTGCCATAAAATTTGGTTAGACAAAAATTGTAGATCATATAATTATCCATAAAAAATGTCCTAATACTTTTTTTCTAAGGGCCACCGTTTCTGAGGTATAACAATTATAAAAGTTGTAATATTCATAATATGTACATTATTCGTCAGATTCATAATCGTCTAATAATATTATCGTGAGGTAACGGGTACATTTTTTAACCAAATTTCAAAAAACCGGTCTCGAATTAAAGGGAAATGTATGTTTTATAATCCTATCCTATTTTTTTAAGCGACGGGAAAGCTTTCAAAAGCGCTCCCGAAAAAGTCAATTTTTTCGCGGTTTTTTTCGAGCGTCCTCCGCTCTGACTTTGAAAAATCGTACCTCCGCTGGGTTCGGAATCGAAACGACCAAATTGGGCCCCCTTTTTTCCCACATCCTCATTTACTATATCCAAAATTTCCGACCCTCCTAGATTATTCCTGTGGCGAGGGCGAATTTTTCTTTGAAAACGTCAAAATGTCGCTTTTTTTAGTGAAAAAATCAAAAAAGGTAATATAACTTAGCTTTTAACTGTAACCGGAAGGAAAAAATCGCGAATGGCATTTTCGTAAAGACAAAACAGACATACCTATCCATAGCAGAGCACTTTTTCGAAATTTTTGTTTGTATCTCATATTCTGACGTTTGAATATCGGGGTACAATTTTGGAGATTTTTTTAACGAAATTTAAAAAATCGTACCTACCAAACGACTAGAACGAAGTTAACAAAATGCGGTTTAAAGTGTGGCTAAAAGTACCGTTAATATCTAGAAAAATAATCGGTTTTATCCGGCACGTCCAGCGGCGTCGGGATTTTTTTTCCAAAAGAGTAGAAAAATATCAATAAAAAACGGCGCATAGAGAAAATTAGTAGAAGAAATGGTGCCAAAATGGGACAAAAAATGAAAAATCGCTACACGTGACCTGCAAGATGATTGATCGAACGAGGTCGGCTTATAGTTTTGAAATCTCTATCTTTTCATTTCACCTCACACCGACTTATTAAAGTCAAAATTGTGTTTTTTCAACCCCCAGCGACCAAAATAATCGCTGTAAGATAATGACACATCATATGGTCTAACTAAAATATGCGTTGGAATGAGATTTTCAGGTACTACTACGCGCCGCGTTGACTTTTTTCAATTTCGAAAAAAACTCAAAATTTTAATTTTAATCGCGCAAAAAACCCCCCTGTTCCTTCATCCATTTTGACGAATGAGGCTTTTGTGTAGGCTTTCACACAAAAAAAGATTTGTTTTGATATCTTTATTCGTTTAGAAGTTATGACCGAATAACCGTTGAAAATTTGAAAATTTCACTTTTGGACGAAGAAATTGCAATGAAATTTTTGATTAATCGGAAAATATTTAATTTTGAACGAACCAGTTGGCTGATTAGAACGATTTATGGCTTACATTGACCGATTGAAAAATATTTTTACTTGTATTACAGCTTCGGTGATGTGTATACGTGGCGTGTACTTATGCATATTATGGAGATTACAACTTTTTCAACTTTTATAATCGTTATATCTCAGAAACGGTGTCTCTTAGGAGAAAAAGTATAAAGTAATTTTTTATAGATAATTATTTGATCTACAATTTTTGTCTGATCTATTTTTATGATAAAACTTACCGTTTTGCTGAAAAACGCGAATAACCCATTTTTAAGACATTTGACTTTGAATAAAATTTTTTTCAGGTACGGGATCGATGGGGTCTTTTCAGCATTTATTTATAATGGTGTTCCGAACATTCATTAGCTTTACGCTAATTTGTGCACCCTTGTATGCCTAAATTGCGCGGACTAATTTGAAGACGTTGGACGATCATCGATGTGGCGCGGATTGAAGCGCGCAGCATGGCGAGCAGACGTGCTGCAGCATGAATGCATCAATACAAATTAATAGGTTTGACCTTGAATACAATTTTTTCCAGGTATGGGATCGATAGGGACTTTTCAGAATTCATTTATAAATGTGTTCCGAACATTTGTACCAATTTTTAGCTCTACGCTAATTCTTGCACCTTTACTACTATTTTTAGGGCTAAATTGACCGGACTATGTGATTGGTTCCATGAAGCTCGCTCGTACTGTTTCATTCGAGAAGCAAACGTTCTATGGAACATCGCAGCTGCAGCATAAATGTATATGGCATATAGCCTGGCGATGCGGGAGAAAGAAACCTTCATCTATATCTCAGTACATATAAATTATCAAAAATATCGCCCAAAAAAATGAATTCGTTCCGATTTTTTTATATTCGGTCTAATAGGGGTTCAAACCAGAATAATTTGGTTAAACCTCATTAATTAAATCTAAAACACTGTTATTATTCTAGTTAGGTTGGATATGAATATGAGTTTTGTTTTTGGCGTTTCGTGTTTACATTTAATCACGTCCATTATTTGTTTAAGCTATAGATATGTGTGATGCAAATGTCAGTTTAGCGGCGTCCAGATGGCGGCTTGTATTCGGTTATGCGTTATTTACTCAACGGAGAGAGTTGGGGACATAGGGCCTGTCACAAATGTGCCTCTGGATTCTGGGAGCCCCATCAAAACATCGTTTAATATATAGATTCCACACACATGCACAATCCCATTCACTCTGCCTACGTAGCATGCACACTTTCCAAGGGTTGGTATTGTTCACAGGCCAAACGACAAATTGCCGATTCAACTCAAATTGATATCAAAATAGGGTTACTTACAAAATGGAATACGCTTCATCTAATATCTATCATCAATGTATTATTTATACATGTGAGCTATAAGGAGCTCCCCTATGTATATTATAAAATGATTGCTGAAGATCAAAAGTTGATACAATTTCATGGAAAGAAGCCGAATAATAAATTTCTATGACACTTATTTATAAACTTGAATACTCTATTCCGGCGCATACTGTCGCATCCATTTATATTCCCAGAATATACAACAATCAAACCTTCATATTCTTTGATTCAAAATATTTCAAATATCTCCTCCTAAATTGCCATCAATGACTTCTAAACATTCCATCATAAATACTTTGTACCTTCATCATAATTATGATTTGAAGAATCATGAGATTTAACCCCCAAAATATGTATAAGTAGTGAGATGGGATAATTGCGCGAGCTGGACTTACGAAAATGACACTTAAAGCAATATTGAGTAAGACTATCGTGCAAAGAAGAATTTATGGAAAAACTCGACTGAATTGAGATTAGCGAGTTTTTAAATATTTATTTTAAAAATGTTATGTAATAAGGTTGAGGAAAATTTTGCGTGTCTCGTTGTATTTATGTGTTTCTGACGTAGTCTCACGATTAAAAATGATGTGGCAGACGTTCACGTGAGGTCTGCCTTAAAGATATTCGTCGACATATCGTGATCTCATCGCGAGTCATAATCGTAATGCAAATTTAAACAAACATTTCATAATTACCTGGATACGATATGCTGGAATAAAAATGTAATTTGAAGAAAAATATGAATTGAGCTAAAGAAGCAATTTGATGACATATAATTATTTTGCTGCTACTAAAGCAATAAATTAGTAATGCGATACTTTACAAAGCGAGCACAAGATGAAAAGGAGTACGAAATTACTACCTGACACGTCGCATTTATCAATATTCAGATATCGAATTACAAAGTCCCTATTAAATTTATAAAGGTGATATAATTAGGCTGATTAATTTGGTCGATAATAAAAAGTAAAGCCAGCATCCATGTTAAACACATGCTATATCGTGCAGGAGTTGCGATATATTTTCGACGTCGTGCATTAATATTTAACCGATAACTTCATAAACGTGATCCGGCCATATTTAGATCCAAACCAGGCACCGTGGTCACGTCTTTTAAAATACACCTTCCATGCTAAAATATTATCCCATTACATTACAACAGGTTTAAATTTAAATGGAGCAGTCACTTATTTTAATGCAATTCCCCATTTCACCTAAATTACAGGACAATCTCATTGTATAACCAAATTGCACTCGGAACAACGATTATTAATCCCAAAATTATTCTATTCATGCTGAATTTATTTACAACCAATTTTCACAATTTTGAACTTTTTAAAAACCAAATAAATTCTATTACCAATTACACATTTTCCAGTTGTATTACAGATCAATAAAATTTCAGAAATCATCAAGTGATTTAATTGGATTTCAGTAGAAATAATTTAATTTCGAAAAGTATCAACTGTATTTCAGAAAGCATCATTTGAAAATAAGAATTATTCAATATAATTTCAGAAAGTATGATTTGTGTTTTAGAAGTAATCAATTGTATTTCAGAAAGAATCATTGTCTTTCATTCAAAGTAAATTTTGTTGCAAAAAATTTGGATTACCTACCTAAATCCTAAATATAATCTTAGTCATCAAGAGCATAATCATCACCATTTTTGGGTTCATCAATAATTGTAAGTTCTAAACCAACATTTTGCCCTATAAAACCAGGAACTATAACAGGAGAAATCTGTTTGTGCACCATCACCTGAAAAACTCTTGGTTACCTCATTTTTTCGAATTGGTCCTTCCTGAAATTTAAATGATTTTTTGAAATACAATTGATCCTATCTGAAATGGCGTGCTACCAGTTCATCGACATTACCAATTCTTCGACAATGTCCTTTCTTTGACTACAGTTTTATCAAATGAACTTTTAGAACGTTTAGGTTCTGTGTCGAAAAAATAACATACGTTATCTTTTGGAGTTATTAAAAACCGCAAAAGACGTGTCGCATTGTTTTTGAAAACTTTTATTTTGAACCCAACAATACTTTTTTCTCAGTTGACATGACGTCACTATGGCGTCATAAAATTTTTTTTTAAATGGATTGATATGGTTTTTATACCATAAAATAATACCTTATTAAGACTGTTTTACAACGGTACCAAAAAAATTAGACCAGCACCATCTTCCGGTTTTTTAAAAAATTATCAAATTTCCCCTTAAACATTAGTTTAAAGTAAAGAATAAAAATCATAACTACTTTATCTTTTGGAATTTTTAAAAACCGTAAAAAACGTTTCGCATTGTTTTTGAAAACCTTTATTTTGAACCCAACAATATTTTTTTCTCAGTTGACATGACGTCACTATGGCGTCATAAATTTTTTTTTTAAATGGATTGATATGGTTTTTATACAATAAAATAATACCTTATTAAGACTGTTTTACAACGGTGCCAGAAAGATTATACCAGCGCCATCTTCCGGTTTTTAAATTTTTTTTCAAATTTCACCTTAATCATTAGATTAAAGTAAGGAATAAAAATCATAACTATATTTGATAATTTTTTTAAAAACCGGTAGATGGCGCCGTTTCATAAACACTATCGTTTCATCAACAAATCTTTTCTTCGACAAGGACGTTTCATCGACATTACTTTTTCATCGACACAGATTATTACTGTGTCGATGAAACGATTGTCGATGAAAAGGTCATGTTGATGAAACGTGTGTGTCGATAAAAGAGTAGTGTCGATGAAAAGTCCTTGTCGAAGAAAAGGTTTGTCGATGAAAGATGTTGTCGACGAAATGGTTGTCGATGAGAAGGTAATGTCGATGAAACGTCTGTGTCGATGAATTGTGAATTGGCCATGTTGATAAAACGTCTATGTAGATGAAACGGTCATGTGGATGAAACGAACTGTCGATGAAATTGCTATGCTGATGAAAGTGTATTGTCGATGAAACAGTATACAACCTTCTGAAATACCTTTGATGATTCTGAAATATAATTGATGCTTTCTGAAATAAAATTGATTTATCTGATAACATCATTTTTTTTCTAAATTCTAATGTTTAAGATGAAAAATAATAAGGTGAGTTGGAGCAAGTGCATTTTTTGGGTAAGATCGTACTTGGCTTTAAGAAAACCAATTCTTCTAAAATTATATAGAAACCCATTAAAAAAAAATGGTGTCAATCTCACCGATTTAGTGAGAATTTCAATTAAAGAATATTATTTTTTTAAACTAATATTTATTAGATGGTTTATTGGGGCAAGAACGTATCAAGCAAATACACTTACTTCTTTAATAAATACTTACTTACAACTTGAAAAATGGACGAAGGCGTAACAAAACAAATTACTCTAAGAAAACTTTCTATAGAGCATCAAATGAATTTCGAGCCACTTCTTTAATGATTTATACATTATTTTTCAATCAAATAACAACTAAAGTTTGAACTTTCTTAAGTTCCAACTTCTTGAAAATTAAACTCGATGAAGTTCGAATCTACTAAAGTTCAAACTTGATGCACTCTACAAACACTGAACTCGAAAGTGACGAAATTCGAACTTGAGGAAGGTCGAACGTAAGAAAGGTCAAACTTTGGAAAGTAAATGACTATTAGACTATTTTTTCTGTAGGCTTCATAAATAGTTATTTTAAATAATTCTTTCTGTGTTTGAGTAAACTATTTTAACCAACAATGATTTAACAAAGTTTTTTTAATAATCTTCTTTGAAGTGGTCCTATTTTGAACCATACTTTTGAGCATAATAAGTTTTATCGAAATTTTACTTTTTTTGAATGATTCTAACCGGACGATTTTAACCAAGTTTATGTTCGAATTTACAAATTTTTGAAGTTTCCAAGGCACTGATAAATACTATAAAAAACAGGTTTCTGGCATTTAGTCTATCTTATTGTAATATTTGTAAAGCTAAGGCCTAGAAATGCTCTTGCTCCAAATATTGGAGTAACTACATTTTTGGTAGTTAAATTTTAAGGCCCGGTTGCACAATTGTCATTTTTATTATACAGAGTGGTGCACGAAAAACGGCCAACGATGTAGCTTCGTTATTTCTTATCCGATTTCAATAAGTGATATGTCAAATTAAATGGTTTGAAGAATACTACTATCAGATAATAAAAGATTAATTTTATTTTTGAAAACAACAGAGAAGGAGGGGTCAACTTTTGTTTTTCAAATGGCAACATATTTTTTTCGATTGAAAAAAATCATTAACAAAAATAATCTAAACAAATTATACCTTCCAATAATTTTTTTTTAAAATTAACTCAAATTTTTTTTTTAATTTAATTCAATTGTTTTTTTGTTTTTTTGTTTTTGAGTTTTCATTTTTTCTTTTTTTAAGTTTTGTTTTTTAATATATTCTTAATATTTTTTAATTTATTAATCATTTTTTAATTTGAATGAAAACTCAAAAACAAAAAAAAAGCAATTCAATTAATTTAAAAAAAAAATAATAATAAAAAAATTAAAAAAAATAAGAAAAAAAAATTGGTACAATTGGTATAGATTATTTTTGTTAATGATTTTTTTTAATTGAAAAAAATATGTTGCCATTTGAAAAAGAAAAGTTGCCTCCTCGCACTCTGATGTTTTCAAAAATAAAATTAATCTTTTATTATCTTATAGTAGTATTCTTCAAACCATTAAATTTGACATACCACTTACTAAAATCTAGAAATACCGAAGCTACATCGTTGGCCGTTTTTTGAGCACCCCTCTGTATAAGAAAAACTTAAATTCAAAATTTGACAAATACAATTGAAAATGTATCACTTAAAAATTCTAAGTGTTTCTTAAGGCTTAAGGATTATTGGTGCTAGCGGCCCTAAATCAGAGAGTCGAACCGGAATTATCAACAGAACTGAAACCGTAACCAAAAGAATCAAAAAATAATTCTGTAAAACCAAAACTGAAACCGGAACAAATACTTATAAAGCAACGGTTATTTAGGTTTAAATAAAAGGTAATTAATAACGATTAAATACGTTTTAAAAATTGGTTTTATTTTTATAACGCTATTTTTTAAATAAATTTTCTACAAAATCATATTTCTATAGTTCCAAGTCATATCAATCAGGAATTGGACAGACACTGCATCTGAACTGAACTAAAACTAAGCCGAAACCGAAAAAGGGACGAAAAAATGTAGGAACATAACCAGAAACATGAATTTCGGTTCGACTGGGTTAAATTTTTTTAATCATCCTGTAAGTAATGTAATAAATAATATTTCAAGAAAAAGTAGAACTTTGTTTTTCAGTTTATTTATAAGAATAATCCTTAATTTTCCTATATTTTATGAATCAAAATAATACTAAATAAATTTAGGTATACTTAACATTGTTTATTTTTATATCAACTTTTTTTGTAAAATAAACCTTTTAATTTCATTATCCTTACATGAAATTTTCTTTGTTTTCTCTTTCATTATATTTTCAACTTGCGATGAGCTAAAGATTTCTTGTTATCATTAAATTACATGTTTTCAAAAATAAGAAAAAAAAAACGAAGCAATGTTTTGATTAAAGAATTTTTAGAAGGCTTCCAAGGTGTTTTAACTTATTTTTTTTTGGTATAATTTAAAAGAATAGATAAAAGAGTGTAATGTTAATTATTATTAATTTTTGTACTTTTATCATAAAGTGAGTCATAAACGTTGAAATAAAAATTACTTCAGTGTATAAAGTTGCAATTTATATGAAATAAATGTAATTTAATGCTTGAAGTCATAAAAACAAATAAGAAAATTCCTGTTCTTATCATGGTTTATAAGTTAACTGGAATTAAAGTTCTAGAAAATGGGTAGTTTTGGGATAAGTTATTTGATTACTTTATTAAATACCTTCGTTAAAATTAATTAGGAACATTAAGGCAACGCGACAACAATTACCGACCAAATTTATTTTGCAAAGTGAATAGATTTCGTGATAGTAAAAGATATTGCAGTATTGTTTATTATTTTATTTAGTATTTTTCGAGGTTGCAGGCACGTATATCAGAGTGTTTCGTAAATTATTACCTCTGCACATGCAACAGTGCTAGGCGAGGTGCAATATTCTTACATAAAGGCTTTGATGTAGTGTTATAATCGTTTTAAAAATATCTCAGCACGAATCTGATTCCTTTTTTTAACCACTTTTATACACATGCTCAAAAATACAAAACTTTTGATTAAAAACACGATATTCCTAAAACTAATTAAAAAACTAGATATACAGGGTGTCCCATTTGACGTTGGACTGTATGGGTGTCTTTGTTATTATTGGAGATGGAAAGTCGGTTAAATGGAGAAAGTAGTAGAAATTTTTTCGAATATTAATAATTCATTTACAAAAAATTTGAATATCTCATCCTTCCAACACTATCTTTAAAAAACAAGAAAATGCGATTTTTAAAATATGGCTATAACTTCTTTATTTTCTGTGGTACCAAAAAAGTTTTTTGATATAATATAGACAATTTTTTGTGTACAATGCAGTAAAACAAATGAATATTTTTTTTCGCTAACGGATTGATCGGAAATGAACCAAACTTATTTTTTTCTTATGGCAGCCATATTGGATTTATACATATTCGGAATCAGTATTTTTTTCTGAGTAATTTGGTATACCATATGTCATATTTAAAAAAAAATAAAATTATTTGATTTTACAAACTAACATTGGACTTTAAGAGATGTAAATTGTCAATAATATAAATGTAACTATTTAAAATATTAAATGTAAAATAAATCTTAACGCATAATTATCGACAGTTTACATCTATTTAAGGCCATTTTTGGTTATTAAAATAAAATTATTTCTATTTTTCTTAAAATATTACATGTGATATATCAAATTACTCAGAAAAATACACTAATTCCGAATATGTGTAAATCCAATATGGCTGCCATAACAAAAAAATAAGTTTGGTTCATTTCCGGTCAATCCGTTGGCGAAAAAAATATTTATTTGTTTTACTGCATTGTCTGTATTAAGTCAAAAAAATTTTTTGGTACCACCGAAAATAACGAAGTTATAGCCATATTTTGAAAATCGCATTTTCTTGTTTTTTTAAAATAGCGTTGGAACGATGCGATATTCAAATTTTTTGTAAATAAATTATTAATATTCGAAAAAATCTCTACTACTTTGTCCATTTAACCGACTTTCTATCTCCAATAATAACAAAGATACCCATAGAGTCCAACGTCAACTCTGAAATACCACCGCAAAAGAGGGAACTTTTTGGACACTCTGTATTTACAAAATTAATTTGGAAAATTTGATAATTGGTTTTGTGATTAATAAATTGAGTGTATTAATTGTGGTTTTAAAAATAGTAAATTAGGATTTGATGGAGATATAAAACAATTTGGTGTAAGAAATGGGAGAGATTTGATGAGGAAAAGCGGGCGTAAAGTTGTGGCTGAAACAAATGGGTGGTCTCATCTGGCAAAATCTTGAGGCTTTCCTATAAACCTGGAAAACTGTTGAATTTATTATTAACTTTTTATTACTTCCCGCTCATAGTTTTTTCTACACCCTTTCGTGGGAGGAAAGTTAGTAAATAAATGCGGACATAAAACGGTGGCGTAATAAAGTGCGAAATTTTGGTGTGAGCGGATGCGTGCGTATACGCGCCTTATAAATATACATATAAAAGAAAACTTGTTATGCGCGCCCTAGGAAAACTCATATTGATGTATTTTGTGCGTATAAAATTTACGAGTCGCTCGCTGCATACGTAGTTTCGCATACATACAAATTTTATGTATAAGTGTGTATTCTGTTGGCACCGTTTGCTGCGTTAGTGTTGCTTGAAGTAACCGCTAGGAGGAAAATCGTAGGATAAATCAGTACACTAAAATATTAACTCAAAATTAAATGGCTTAGTTCCAAATTATAGTGCAATTTTAAATTGTATTCGCCATATTTTAGAACAGTAAATGTGCTTCTTGTCGCTTTTTGTTTATCCAAAATGGTTATTATTTTCTTTATTGTTAGATTTGGGAAAACGCGCGTGTATTCTTATTCCATCGATGTTATCGTGCAAATTTAATATTTGACCACGCTTCTTCCACATCTAACGCTACTATCTTCAGCAAGGTTTCGACAAGGCACATAATGACCATCATTTACCGCAGTAACGAGCAAGAAAATCCAGTTAAAGTAGGCGCAGGGGGGCGATAATAGATAGCGGCTATACTTCACACGCAATTACAAACATTTGAAACATTCAATCATAACAATCGGCGTCAGCAACGTGCGCGTTTATCGTCAATCGTTGCGAATTAAATGTGAATCGGTATTAATGAGCGAGTAGTGTGCGCATCCATTCCAAAAGCTCGGGGCCTGTAGTTCAGGATCGTAAAGTGGCGGATATGAAGGGAGATAAGTCATCGGGGCCCTTGTATTTATTCGCACCATAATTCACGCTCGTGCGCTCACGCATCTGCATTCGCACCCTATCCGATCAATCGGGATCACTAACAAATAACGATTGATTTATACTCCAGAATATCTGGCCCGATGCCCAATTGTATTTGATTATCGTCATTAAAAGGACTGGGGTTGCCCCTAAACCAATTTTGCACACGCTTTAAATCTTAACATCAACACATAAATTTACACTTTGAATAATTTTCTCTTTATCACATTTGCAATTTCAAAAACCATTTCATCCCTTATTATCCCCATACATTCATTTATCACTTGCTCCCAATAACCCACCCAAAAATCAACACCATTACAACCACCATCATTTTCATTAACACCAAATTAACCTAACCTAACCTTTCAACAAGCACACCTCCTATTTTTACATGTTACATGAGTTTGTTATCAAATCAAGTATTTTCTACTAAACTAACTAACTTCTGAGTTTATACTAAAATAATCTCCTGATTACTTAAATAATGAACTCGAAGGTTCCAATTCGAATTCAATGCTATCAATCTCCTCATTATCACAAATTAACTCTTTTTAGCACTTACTCAGAAGAAAGCTTCTTCAAGCCAGAGGAATGCCCAAATCTCGAGGAATATTTACATCCCTTCAAACTCAAGGCCAACTGATCCGAATGATTGCATCACCAAGTTTATTGAAAATGTTAACTAAGGAAACTGTCATCTCACCAGAGTAGCATCAAAAGAAAACATGATCGAACAAGTTTTATATAGTCACATAATCCTGGTACCAAGAGAAACTATAACCCAAATCTTAGATAATTGCAAAAAGAAGCAATACACGAATGTAGCATTTCTATAGAAAATCAAAAATTCTACAATTTCCAAGAAGAAATTCTAAATGAGCATAATCGGTGAACTGGCTAACCACGTTAACAACATGCGTTTGATTGAACCTACGAGCCAGAAGAATACCCAAAACTGGAAGAATATTGCATTTGTTCAAATCCAAGCTGATTCGAATGATTGCATCACCAACTTCATTGAAAATCTTACCCAAGGAAACTGCCACCTCACTAGCCACCTCTAGAGTATTATTATTAGACAACATCATAACAACATTCGTTTGCAAGTGACTGAACTTATGAGATAGAGGAATGCCCAAAATTGGAAGAATATTGCATCTGATCAAAACCAAAGACATCTGATCCGAATGATCGCATCACAAATTTTATCAAAAATGTTTACCAAAGAAACCGCTATCTCACTATCAGAGTATCATCATTGTCCAGTCACAAAATCCTGGTACCAAGAGAAAATAAAACTGCCGAAACAAACAATACTCCTTCATCAAATAGTCAAGTGTTATCATCATCCCTAACCAATGTAGTATCTTTATCTAAAATCAAAAATTCTACAACTCCAAAGAAAAAATTCTAAATGAGCATGAAGTATGCTACTCTGTCTGGAAGAAATCGGTAAACTGACCACATCAACAACATCCGTTTGGAAGAGATTAAGAGATTGAACCTACGAGCCAGAGGAATACCCAAAACTGGAAGAACAAGTTTGTCCAATCATACAATCCAAGTAACAAGAGGTATCGAAACCCTAATCTTATGAAAGTGCCAAAAGAAGCAATACTCCTTCATCCGAGAGCTACGCATTATCACCATCTTTAATAGTGTACAATCCCCATCGAAAACCCAAAATTCTACAACTCCTAAGAAACAACATTATAACTCTTCACTGTTTTAAAGAAATCAGTAAACTGGCCAACCACGTCCGGTCACAAACGATTAATCTTCTTGCGGAAATTAACATACTATGAATTTGGAGTACCAGTCGCTCTTATTACAGTTATTGCTGCATTACAATACTGATAGCCAGAAGAAGACAATTGGACTATCAATAGGAAAATCCTAAATTGATGGTTCATCTAGAAAAATAATCCAAGTCTCCAATCTTAACGGGGGAGGAGTTGTATGCTCCCATATGGGAAGGATATAACATTTGTTCAAATCTAAAGCCAACTGATCTGAATGGTTGCATCAAAACTTCAATAGAATTGTCATACAATCCTACCATTTCATCAGAGTATTATCATTAGACAACATCATCGAACAAATTGAAACCCAAATCTTAGGAAAGTGCCAAAAGAAGTAATACTCTTTCATAACTTGTGTAGAATCCCGATCGAAAACCCAAAATTCCACAACTCCAAAGAAATAACATTAGAACTCTTCACTGTCCGAAGGAAATCAGTAAACTGGCCAGCTAAATCTGTTCGTAAGCTATTAACCTCCTTACGGAAGTCTGGAATACCTCAAGATACTAAGTATTTGGAGTACTTATGATAATTATTGATGGGTTACCAAAAGAAGACTATCAATAGGAAAATCCTAATTTAAAGGATTGTCTAGAAAAATAATCCAAGTCTCCAATCTTAACGTGGGAGGAGTTACATGCCCAAACTGGAAGAATATTACATCTGTTCAAATCTAAATCCAGCTGATCTGAATGATTGCATCAAAATCTTCATAGGAAATGTTAACCAAGGCTACTACCACATCTCTAAAATATCATCAAAAGAAAACATCATCAAGCAAGTTTCATCTTACTTTGGTGGTTGAATAAAACGTACTTATCCTTATATTAACTAAATTTTATTTTATTTTCTCACTTTACCGGCTTTGTACCATCAAAAGAAAAATCCAGAACTGAGATTTGCATTAGAAAATTTTTAAATGTTAACGGGTGAGGAGTAACATGAGGGATAATATAACCAAAATATGAAATAATTAACTACAAACCAGAAGTATCTTCATTCTTTATAAAGTTAACTGAGTAATAAATTTTCCAAATTACGTTTTTAAACCTCCTTCGGCCCCAAAAATATACCATAACGTCAGACAATTATTTTTTATACAAGCAATAGTTTTGTAAGATATTTTTTTGAGATAACTTAATATAGTATGAAGTAAGTCGGGGCAAGTGCAGATTAAAACTGGATAAATGAAAAATTTACAGGGTGTTCGTATCACTTTCAGGGAAGCACTCTAAAAAATTTCTAATTTTTTATATAGAAATTTATTTTGACACGAATTACGCACTTACCCCGATATGTGGGGTAAGTAGAATTTATCTCAAGTTTTGTTTATTCAATCGAGATCTGAAGGTATATGTGTATGTCCTAAATTTAAATGTTTGGTTTTAAAAATTTTGGAAATTTAGGGCAACATAAAAACCATATGCATGCTACAAAAATAATTCACTTAATTCGATAATACTTTGTTGAAGTTTTTGTAATGTGTAATTATTAACTTCGTTTGACCGATGAAACCTAAATAACCAAGTTATACTCTATAATTACCATTGCCAAATTATAAGGCACTAGAAGTTCTTTGAATTTTACAAGCTATTTTTCTTTGAACTAAAAAATTTATATTAATAATGTAAAATATAATAATTACTTTTCTTAAGTCGCTGATAAAGTTTTACTTCATTGCCTAGGCATAAAAAGTAGAAATGAACGAATATGAAATTCTACTAGACCAAGAAAGAAGTGACTTGTTTCAGTATGTAAAGTATCAAGAACATTTTTTCTGCACATCTCTATATCGTCCAAATTAAATGATTTTTTTTGTAGCCGATCAATCAATTGTTTTTTTTAATATAAATATTTGATACTTTATTTAAAGATTTTAAGTAGCCTGTAATGATGATAATGTTTTGTTCTTATAAATAAATCGTTTCAGGATTAAATTGGTTGAAATCGTATAAAAACCAAAAAAATATAGGTGTTTAAAATGAAAATAACGTTTTATTGAATATATTTGTATGAATAGCTGGAATAAAAACTGTAATAATAAACCTTGTTAAATAACAACATAATATGATTTTTATTATGTGAGTAAAAATAAACAATAATTTGAAATAATTAAAAATAAAACTACAATGTACCCGGCGCATGCATCATATTTTATTGATCTGATTCAGGCTTTTGAATGTAGTAAGCGTAGTTTTGATTGTGCTTTAAAACAATTCGACTACTTTTTTTAATTAAATTATTCTATACACTGATTTTAATTTAATAACTATTTTAAATACATTTTAATTAACCGTCAAATTATTAAATAATTTCAAAATCCGTAATTACATCGATTTAATTAAATCTAAAATCCAATAATAGTACTTTTAAAAAGGAATTATTTTGTTAGATAATTTATATTAATAATACCAGAGAATTGTAATTAGGATGATAAATATAGACTTGGTTAATTAATAATTAAATTTAATTAATGGATTTAATAAATATTGCATTATTTATCTAAAAATGCTGTTTTATTAAAGCGATTTAAAGTTTAAATGTTATTTTTTTAGTTAAAACGACTTTATTTCTGAGTGCGCTGGAAAGTCTGAATAGTTTCACCTTTGAAACAAACAGTTAACTAGCTAGTAAGTTTTGTTTACAAGAAATTTGGATTTAATTAAAAGTCTCGGTAAGTTTTATTCATTAAATGCTGGCAATAACATAAAGTGCAAATATAATTGCTTTTATAAATGATAGTATGCTAAAGTTTAATTATATTTTTTTTAGTTACGAAATAAAAAGGTATAATAATAATAAAATTATATAATAAAATGCAGGGTAAGAATAATCGTAGTTAAATTGGGATAACTTTTTTATTTCGTTTTATGCACGAGAACTTTAAGTTATAATATGCCAGTGCAAGTTTAAATAATGAATGCATGTGTATCTACAATTTTTATACCAGAACCCCCTTCGTGGTATACAAGCGAGCTTAATTGAGCACTCAAAATGTGGGTCATTAATTCCACATTTTGTTAACGTCTCTTTTCAAGTAAAGAAATTTATTGCCGGGTATTAATAACTTTTTTGCAGAAACATTACACACGAATTATTGCAATATTTTTATGCTCATAATAAGTTTATTAATAATCAAAATAAGAATTTACAAATATTTTAACATTTTCATTTAAAAATATTGAAATACAGTGATGTAGTCAAAGAAAATTGTAAAAACTGGTGTATGATCCTTGAGGTACACCAGATTTTAAATTATGTTTATTACTTGAAGTATCATTAATATAATAAATACTTAAATGTTGATCTGTCACTTAAAAAAAAGTGCTAAAAGAACATGAATTTTTAAAAAATCGAAATTTTTGAGGATTAAAATTGACAATTCCAACCAATTTATATATTTTTTTCTATTTTGTTCCAAGCATCCATTGTTAAATTGTAACATTTTTTATGATGCCAATTAACACGAAAATTATATTTAATTGTGTATTCAGATTTCTTCAGAGAATGTTTGCAATAGAATTTTTAAAATAAAATTTGGCCTAATCAATTATAAAAACAAGGTTTATAAATAATTATAGTGTAAAAAAGCTAATTTATTATGAGTGGTTAATTAAAATATTTGCATAAATTTACTAATAAATTCAGTGTTAATTAAGTTAGTTATATAATACTAACAAATTTATTAAAATAAAATGTAGATTTTTATTGTTATAAAATATAACAATGGGATATTATGCACTTATTTTTATAAACGTTTAATTAACGCTATTAATAAATAAGAATGTATAACCATCATCCTGGTTGTCAAAACACAGCGTGAAGGAGAATCCAATTTTAATTTTAAATAGGATATAAAACACTAACAATTAAACATTTTAATTTGTAATTAATAACAATAACACTGATTAATTCTTAGCGAACATCCGGTGCTAATATATGCAAGGAGTAAGGAAATTGTTTATTTTAAATAGCGGCGTCCCGCTGATAAATATGCCGACATCTTTACGATATGCAAATTAAAATTAATGTGTATTAACATATTAAATGGGCTATTGCCAGTGTAATAGGTGGATATTAGCGAATACATAATTATCCGTCTTGGCCATGTCGTACGAGCTTAATACCGCTATCTTTCCTTGTTTACTGCGAGGATAATTCATAGAATTTTTATTAGAATCAATTTATTATCCACAATTTATTGGTCTTTGCCTTTTTTGGTTTCATGGCGCTTTAATATCGCGTGTTAGCTCAAACTAAGGGTACATATACCATGCAGCCTCGCTGCTCGCTGCTTGCACATCGCCAAAGATGCTCGCCAAAATAATAGGTTTGTGTCATATGCGAGCAGCGAGGCTGTAGGCTAAATGTACCCTAAAGTCCATCGTTAAGTATCGCGTTTTAATTTAAAAAATAAAAATTACTTAAATTTTGTTGTGTAAGCGCGCCTGGCCTTAAATGAAATATTTTACAACATTTTAAGTGCGGAAAGTTTGTTATTCTTTTATAAGGGAGAATGGTGGGCCATTTTTCAGTTTTTGTTATCAGCAATCTGGAAAGCAAATAAAAAGCGGTTGTATTTTTTTAAACCGCCTTGTTTCACATTTGAACGCCATAAGATTGGCACTCGTAAAAAATAACTGACGGGGAGTTCTTGCCAATTTTTATGCGGGCTCAAGCTGGCGGCGGCGGGCATGTGTTTATCATGGCACATGGATATATGTATGAACCAAGGGGGTGCAAAATATAAGGGACTGAGTTGTCGCTAACGCTCGTAAAATTTTAATGCAATTACGTCCACACCAACTTAAGCGTTTAATATCATAAGATTTGCTTTTTTTCTTTAAATTTCAAGTCATGACCCATTTAATGTAAATAACATTCACAAAATAAATTTAAAATTGCAAACCTTCTTTACCCGTTAGGGTACAGCCATACCTGTATAGCAGCGCTCAACGCTCACGACCCACAATGCACTCAGAAGATCCTCAGCACTTAGACTGTAGCGAGTAAGCGACTCTTGCTGTATTTTCTTATTTAAAAAAACCTCAACGCTCAGAAACATTCCAGAAAAATCAAATCTAATTGAATATTAAGCAAGGGCAAGGTGCGTTGAGTGAATAGCACTCTAATTTAAATCAATGCCATCAGTGAGAATATTCTCAATGAGTGGTGAGTCAAGAGTGTTGAGTTTTGCTAGATTGGTATGACCATACACTTAACTCATTGGCATAATTCTCATTCATGATTTAACAAACATAAAAGTACAGAAACTAAAAGGTTAAAATACTGAACCATGAAGAAGCATAAATGTAATAGAACAGAAGAATGAAAAAACTTAACTTTAGCAAAACAGAATTTCGCAAAATGGTAAAAGCAAAAAACCGAACATGAAAAAATATAATACAGAGAAACAGTTCTAAGAAAAAAACTAAAATTATGTACTTAAGGCGTTGTGAAAACCTTCACAACAATTTGACTTGGTACAAAACAGGACATAATCTAACAGAACATCAAAATTCAGAAAATGAAGAAACCAAGCTGTGCAGAACAGAAGAATGAACAAATATAACTTTGACAAAACAGAACTATTATAAATGGTAACCGGAAAAACAGAACATAAAAGAGTAAAACACGGGGAACCAGAATATGAAAAAAACAGGACAAACTGAAAGGTTAAAAAATTGAACATCGAAGAAGCATAAATGACATAAACAGAACAGAAGAATGAAAAACAATTAACATTGGCGAAACAGAACTTTGCAAAATAGTAAAAGTAAAAAACAGAACATAAAAAATATAATACAGATAAACAGTACTATGAAAAAAACTAAAATTGTGTACTCAAGGCGTTGTTAAAACCTTCACAATAATTTTTCTTGATACAAAACAGGACATAATCTAACAGAACATCAAAATTCGGAAAATGAAGAAACCAAGCTGTGACAGAACAGAAGAATGAACAAATATAACTTTGACAAAACAGAACTATGATAAATGGTAACCGGAAAAACAGAACATGAAAAAATAAAACATGGGGAAACAGAAATATGAAAAAAACAGAACAAGATATAGTAGAACAAACTGAAAGGTTAAAAAATTGAACCACAAAGAAGCATAAATGGCATAAACAGAACAGAAGAATAAAAGACGCTTAACTTTGGCAAAACAGAACTTTGCAAAATGGTAAAAGCAAAAAACAGAACATGAAAAAATATATTATAGAGAAACAGAAGTATGGAGAAAACTAAAATTACGTACTTACGGCATTGTGATAACCTTCACAACAATTTGTCTTGGTACAAAACAGGACATAATCTTACAGAACATCAAAATTCGGAAAATGAAGAAACTGAGCTGTGACAGAACAGAAGAATGAACAAATATAACTTTGACAAAACAGAACTATGATAAATGGTAACCGGAAAAACAGAACATAAAAGAATAAAACACGGGGAACCAGAACTATGAAAAAAAACAGGACATGATATAACAGAACAAAGTAAAAGGTTAAAAAATTGAACCACGAAGAAGCGTAAATGACATGAACAGAACAGAAGAATGAAAAACGCTTAACTTTGGCAAAACAGAACTTTGCAAAATGGTAAAAGCAAAAAACAGAACATAAAAAAATATAATACAGGTAAACAGAACTATGAAAAAAACTAAAATTGTGTACTCAAGGCGTTGTTAAAACAAAAAAATGAAGAAACCAAGCTGTGACAGAATAGAAGAATGAACAAATATAACTTTGACAAAATAGAACTATGATAAATGGTAACCGAAAAAACAGAACATGAAAAAATAAAACATGTAGAAACAGAACTATGAAAAAAAACAGGACATGATATAGCAGAACGCACTAAAAGGTTAAAAAATTAAACCACGAAGAATCATAAATGACATAAACAGAACAGAAAAATGAAACGCGCTTAACTTTGGCAAAACAGAACTTTGCAAAATGGTAAAACCAAAAAACAGAACATGAAATAATATAATTCGGAGAAATAGTACTATGAAAAAACTAAAATTATGTACTTAAGGCGTGGTGAAAACCTTCACAACAATTTGTCTTGGTACAAAACAGGACATAATCTAACAGAACATCAAACTTCGGAAAATGAAGAAACTGAGCTGTGACAAAACAGAAGAATGAACAAATATAACTTTGACAAAGCAGAACTATGATAAATAGTATCCGGAAAAACAGAACATAAAAGAATAAAACACGGGGAAACAGAACTATGAAAAAAACAGAATAATGTAGAAGAAGAACAGTGATAAAACAGAAAAACTAAAACAATGATTTTAAGGCGTTGTGAATACCTTCAAAACAATTTGTAATTTTACAACAAAACAGGACATGATATAACAGAACATCAAAAGACAGAAAATGAAAAAACAGTGCTGTGACAGAATAAAACATATAACCTTGATAACATAGAACTGATAAATGGTAACCTGAAAAAAAAAACAGAATAGGAAGAAACGGAACATGAAAACATAGAACACGAGGAAACAAAACTACGACAAAATTAGAATAATGTAGAATAACACTGATAAAACAGCAAAACTAAAACAATGAATTTAAGGAACAAGGATATCTTTCTGTAGCAGCCACAAAATATTTTCTTGTTCTAATCGCCGCTTATTTTAATTTAGGAAATCCCACAAACACCAAAATTAAGCAATGTGAACAAATGCGATACTTTCAACACAATTGAACTGCGGACTGTTAGGTTTGTTCCAATTTTTGATAAAAGAAAAGTTATACCTCTTTTTCATTAAAGTCCTCTTCACAAAGAATAAATTTTTCTACGGATATTCGACGTTCTATTCAAGACTTTTACATTAAATATTGTATAATAAATATTTTTTACTGTTCTTATTTGTCACGGTTTTATTCTGTTCCTTCGCTGTCCTGTTTAGTCGCAGTTCTGTTATTTTATTGTTTTTAATATTCTGTATTCTATACTTGCATTTTCTATTACATCACGTACAATTTTGTAACTATAATGTTTTTTGACCGTTCTGTTCTTTCACAGTTTTGATTCTACATGTTCCGTTTTTTCATGTTCTGTTTTTTTCATATTCTGTTTTATCCAGTTTTCTTGTTTCTTATTTAAAGTGCCTCAGTGATTATCAAACAGATTTGATTCTTGAGCAAGGATTAAGAAGCGTTGAGTGATGAACACTGCCCGGTTATTTGTTTGAGTTTTTAGCACTGCTTAACTGGCATGGTCATACCCTTTTAGTCAAGACTGTAATGTAAGGTAAATCAATAAATTATTCTTGATTTTTGTGATAAAAAATATGAATATGGTGTTTTATGTTAGTATTTCAAACATTGAAACATTATTTTCTCATTTAAACTCAGACAATTATCTGAAATTTGCAATCTGCTGAAGTTCTTGTATTAAATGTTCGTTAGCCCGAAGCAAGCAAGTGAAACATATTTTAGATGTTTTATAAAATTTTAATTATACCTCAGAAATTTATGTATAGTTTTAATTTTACATGTATGCAGGTTTCATCTTTAAGAACATAAATTATTTAAATGTAAGTATAGGATTAAATGATTATAAAGTACGGGAATGACTTTCTATTTAAATTAATGTAGATGCATAAGAAAAATATTTAATTAATACACTTCGTTAAATACAACGGATTTTAATTCTCATTATTTTTATTTATTAATTTAGATTTCAAGATCACAAGATCATCTCTACATACTAAACTAATTTAAAAACAACCAATTTTAAGGTACTTTGGTCCATTTAGCCCATTAACGAATTTAGCAAATTTTTTGAAATTTGAAAGAAATTTAATGTTAAGGCTAATAAGTTATATGCCCTAAATATAGAGAGAATTTTGAAAATTTTTTTGAAAAATTGTTTTTTTACAAGACTTGACTGAAAATAGAACCTTTATTTTTGGTAAAAAATTAGTTTTTTTCCACAAAATAATATCACAGCCTTAATAATTAAGAAAATTCTGATATTATGTAATTGCAGGTAAAAAATAGTAGTTTTTAGAAAAAATAAAACTGATAAATTGAATTTTTGGGGTTAACTTGAAGGAGGTAAAAAGTGTATTCTTATTAGGAGTGAAGCAGCTTTTAAAAATATTATTCATAGGATATCAGAGCAATAAATAGGAAGTAGTTTTTGTTAACAGTTTGGGCGTGGAAAAAATCTCAAATCATAAAAGCATGCAATAAACCACTGTCAAAATGTGCTATTTCGCAATATTTATTTCCCATTTCGCTGTGTGATAATTTTATAAACGAGGGTGTTGATGGTAAAGTGAAAAAAACTAGAGCTAGACATAAAGCGTTCCTCGGGCGGGCGATTCCCCAGAAAAACCGGATTTTCCTCGGAGCGCGGAAAGAAAACGTTACGCTCCGGGAATGTTGGCGGGCGTTGCAAAAAAGCGTATATATGAACGTCGAAAGCATATTTCATTTTTAGATAAACATATTTATACGAAATCCGAAATAGATTTCTTTTTTTTTACGGCTCTTCTCATGAAGCTAAATTCGAACGTCGTCGTTGATAGGAAAAGTTGACACGTGACTAAAGCCGCAGATGAATAGATAAATATCTGTCAAAAATGTTCGCACCATTAGCACGAACTTATTTACTCAGTTGGGCCGTAAGCTTTTAATTTGTGTTCGAGCCCGCCCGTTGTAAGAAGTACTTTTTAAAAATAGTTCTAGCTTTTCCTACGCATGTGTATGTTTCTACTGAATATGTGTGAGTATGAGGGGTCAGGTCTTGTGTGATGAATTAAGATTAATGAGCCTCGTGGCCTAATATTTTGTTTGTTAAGTGACGACGACATTGGTTTAACAAAGCTCTTCGCATGTTACACACAACTTGTTAAAATTTTTTTTTTTTTCTCGCCTTATTTCACTAAATTTATTAACACAACATGCCAAAAAATAACCACAAAGAGTCAAAATATTACTATTACTATTCGTATAGTCATATAAAATATATTAAAAATCGTTCGTTTAAGATCCGATTTTTCACGTTTTTCTTAAATAACTCATAAACCGCTGATTATAACGAAAAAACATTTATGTGTAAAATCAAACAACATGAAATACCCTACAAAAAAGGTTTTATTCGTTTTTTCTCTAGGATGAATATTTTGTGAGATACGGAGAAAGCAAAATTTATTTACAATAATTCGTAGTTTTTTTCATCGCTATTATTTCTAAAATTATTCATCCTAGAGAAAAAATGTTTATGACCTTTTTTGTAGGAATTTACATGTAGTTGAATTATGAACGAGGACACTTTTTCACTAGAGGCAGCGGTTTACGAGTTATTTAGGAAAAACGTGAAAAAGTGAACTTGACTGGTTTATAGGAGGAGTTACCTAGTACGCATGCGCCGCTACAGTTGACTTGAGCCTCGTCTTGTGTTCACACGGCGCATCTGACTACTGTAATGGTACAGTCAACAAAGGGAAAATTCGTGTAGTCATGAATTTAGTTAGTTGATAGTTGATACTCAGTGATTGGAATAGTGATAATTAATTTAAATTATGCTCCATAAAGCTGACTTGTTTTTTATTTATTAAAATTTGCACTACTTCCTGTATTATTTATGAGAATCTTGATAAAACTGATTAGGCAATAACGTAATTGGAATGAATAAATCTTCGTTTCTCCCCTTCGTTGAGTGCGTTTTGCTGCGGTGCATAAAGACACAGCTTCGTTCTCGCCGATCTGATTTTCGCCTGCATTTCAATAGAAGTAATCTAATCTAATATAGTATTCATCGTGCATACAAAAGGATCAGATTGCTCGTATACGAAAGACTGATATCGCTCGACGTTCATTTCAAATCGTTTCGTCAGCCCGCAAATGAAATAATTGATTGATCTTTATTCAACTACTATTTTTACACAAGCTATTATTTGCTAAAAGCTACCTCTTTTGTACCTCAATAATAAAATACCTTATAATACATCGTTTTCAATTACAAGTAATAACGATTATTTACATAAACTTTAAGCGTAGAAAGTGTTAGAACAAACCATAACGTAGGTCGCTACGTAACGAAACTGTGTATAAAATACGCCCCCCGATAAATTTTTTTTGAGCTATTTGAAAATGCGATTATGATTAATAATAAGTATTTTTTGCTGTAAGAAATGTTGGAAAATATAGGTGTAAGTAAATTGGGAGTTTATTTGTACTTGCATGGAGTTTAGAAACTATTTAAGCAAGTTGTTTAAATGGATATTGTTTTGGCTTGGGTTTGTTTTGGAAATATATTAAGTTTTTTATAGTTTTAAAGTTGATCTGTAAAAAGGGGTAGTTTTTGTGTTTATTGGGGGAAAAAGGTGATTTATTGAAGTAAGCTGGAAAGAAAAGCGTGTTGTTGTGTAATTGAACTAGTTGGATGGTAATGTGCAGAAACATTAAATAGAAGCTTCCTTTCTGGAACGAGCATTTTCTATATAAATAACATTAATACCATTTGCTAAAAGCTGCCTAGCATTTGGAAAGACGTTCTGGATGAGCTTTGGTGGTCTTGAAATGGCATTTAATGCCCTCGGAGAAGTAACACCCGCGTTATTGGGTAGGGCATGTCCATAATTTGGTCCTGATAATGTCCCCTGTCATTGTTCAAGGGAACGTATGGTGAGTATACAGCCATCCCTGTAATTGCAAGTGCAGTAAAAATTAACGACGGGAAACGCGCATGAAACGTGAGCAATTGAATGTGACCGTCCCGCGCTGTCCGAATGGAAAGCCTTGCTAGTCTAAACGTACACATAACGAGCGATGTACTAAAAGATTTAATGCCACCCGTATATCTGCCTTTGTGCTCCCGTAAGAGACTACTTACAACTTATTTGTAAAGCCATTCCACTTACAGCACGACTTGGAAATATTTTTCCTCGAAAACACCCCGGTAGTAAATTTTCAAATCGAGATAAGCGGGATACTTTTTCCTCCTCTTTTAATTACGAAATTGTTTATCGCCTTAGGAGAGATATTTTTCCGTCGGCGCTTTCAGAATTATAATTTTCGTTTTATCTTGAGCACCACAATTCCCTTATTTGAGCTGAAATCGAAGTTAAGTAGCTTACCCGCCCATTTTATTCGCTTTTTTATACAAAAAGCTTCAGATCGAGGGAACTACTCTTCCCGCACCCTCGAATTTATTACCCACGTATTTATTTTCAGGATATTATAGTCCTGTTAGTGGCCGGCTGGACGACCGCCTATCGTTCCCAAGGGAGAATAAAGTGTATTAAAAAACTAAAGATGTATCATACCCTACATTCAATACATAAGCCTTAATTCCATTTTTAATTAAACATATTTAATTACAAATATCTTCAAATACCCACTACCATATTCTAATTATACCCAGTCTATGATATTTGAACCCTTCCCTAGATTTACCATTCAAATCCTTCACAGAGTGATTGAAGATGTCTTTTTGATTATGCTTACACTTCCAAAAAATACTGTCTTTTTTCATTGCGGCCTCCAGTTTTTTGTACATAGCCTTTTCCAATTTTCCACAGGTTCTGCTTTATAGTCAAATGGCTTGTAATTTGACCTATGGTGGTTCTTAGCTCTGATCTTTTTAGAGATAACATCTGAGCTGATTTTGTTGCAAGGTCCTTTCCAGGTAACCGCTCTCTAATAGTAGTTCAAAGTAGTTCCCAATTACGCGAGTTTGTTCCAATCTGGATAGAATGAACTCCCCCGAAGTAATCCGTTTTACCTCGTACCAGTCCTTTTGAGTAAGTACCAACTTGGAACTGATTCGCACTCTTCATTCGTTAGAATTCGTTAGTAACATACTCCATACTCCGTTGTACTATACAGTATTTACAAATTATATACTTGGAACAAACCTAGTATTTGACATGGTTAGTACGTGTCCAATTGTTAACACATTCGGTCCGGATGTACAAGTCACTGGAATATCTTAACAAAAAATCGAGTGACTCGTATACTAATCTTTTAAACTTCTTACCAAAAAATCGTGTGACTCGTGTAGGAATGCTTTAAATTTCTTACTAAAGAATGGACGAGTTTGTAAACGTCACATCATTTAAACACTCAGATAAACAAGAATCACTTTTAGAAGAGAGATGTGATCTAAGAGAAATGAATATGAAAGTGCTGATGGTTCTGATATTATAAGACCAAAACAACGAAATTTACGGTTACTTTCATCATCATTGTCCTCAGAGGAAGAATTGGAAGAAGAAGCCATGCAGAACTAGATTTATCAAATGTCGATCCAGAATTACCAAGATAATAGCCTGTATTCGGCGATTGTGATGAAAAATTTAGAGATGTCGTTAAAGTTAAACACGTGATTAAAAAATATTTCTTCATAAGAAATATTTTCTTAAAGACTTGATTAACTTTAACGACGTCTCTAAAATGTTCATCACGGTCGCAGAATACATGCTAATGAAATTTGCGAATGCTTTCCTCATCATCGTCTTCAGGGGAAAAATTAGAAGAAATAGACATACACCTAGAATGGTCGGATTTCGATCCAAAAAAACCAAGACAAGATATTTGCCGTTACTTTTATTATAGTACTAGAATGGTCGGAATTCGATCTGGAAAGATCAAGATAACGAATCTTCCGGCTGCTCTCATCATTATCGTCCTCATTGGAAGAATTAGAAGAACCAGACATAGAAATAGATTAGTCGATTTTCCATGCAGAAAGACCAAGGCAACTTATTTGCCATTGTATTATTTATCATCGTCCTCGGAAGAAAAATTAGAAGTAGAAGACATGGAACTAAATTGGTTGGAATTCGATTTAAATGTACTTATCACCACTTTCACCATTATCATCGTCCTCAGAGGAAGAATTAGAAGAAGAAGACATAGTACTAGAATGGTCGGAATTAGATCAAAAAAATACCAAGACAACAAAATTTGAGGGTGCTTTCATCCTCACGATGAGGATGAAACTCATGGTTCTCATAGGAAGAATTAGAAGAATAAGACATACCGGGTGGAAATGAAAACCGAGTCACCTCGATAACTTTTTTATTTATGAATAAAAAAATTTGAAATTTGGCTATGTTCTATGGTTCAAGAAACAAATTTTATGTGCATTTTTTATTTTCGAAATCACTTCCGGTTTCACCGGAAACACCATGAACTTTGTTTTTTTAAATGTAACATCCCATATTTTTATTCATGGCTTAAAATACTTTTAAAAAAGAAGTATTTTTGAGATATTAGTTTTTATTTTTTTTGTAAAAAAAATTTTTTTCAAAAAAAAAAAGGTTTTCGAAGTCGGTGAAAAGTACCAAAACTAATTCTAAATAATTCAAATACCTAAATAAAATTGTAATATGAAAAAAAATTTAAGTGGTTTTCGAAGTATTAATTTTTAAACTTAGTTAATGAAGATTTTATCAAATATCTCACTTTTTTTAAATGCAACGATGCCGGGTCATTCGACTTTTTAAAAAGAGGCTTTTATAACGATTATTTATTTTATGTATTTGAATTATTTAGAATTAGTTTTGGTAATTTTCACCGACTTCGAAAACCTTTTTTTTTTTTTGAAAAAATTTTTTTTTTCGCAAAAAATAAAAACTAATATCTTAAAAATACTTCTTTTTTAAAAGTTTTTTAAGCCATGAATAAAAATATGGGATGTTACATTTAAAAAAACAAAGTTCATGGTGTTTCCGGTGAAACCGGAAGTGATTTCGAAAATAAAAAATGCACATAAAATTTGTTTTTTTGAACCATAGAACATAGCCAAATTTCAAATTTTTCTATTCATAAATAAAAAAGTTATAGAGGTGACCCGGTTTTCATTTCCACCCGGTATATCTAGATTTATTGGATGTCGATTCAGAAAGACCAAGACAACGGAAGTTGTATGTGTTTTCATTAATAAAGTCCCCAGAGGAAGAATTAAGAAAGCAGACATATAGCTGGATCGGTCGGTTTTCGATACCTAAAGAAATATCGAAAACTTCGACGATGTTATCGGAATGAAAATAATTCCTAACATTCCGAAAGTGCTTCGGATATAACATCTCTGTTTATCGGTGATGATTTATCTGAGAAAGTTGTTCGAGAAACGAATATAAAGGGTGTTCCACAAAATTCTTAAGAACTATCATGTTATTTCAACACCTTAAAAAGATACAGAAATTTTAAAATTTTAATAATTATTGTGGGACACTCTGTATAAATATCATTGTGTTTAATTTTTTTACTTAAATTAAGTCTGGTTTCGATTTTGTCTTTATCCTTAAGCCATCAGCTTGATTGATTTTATCGACAGGAATTTGAATTGGCACACCTCGTGGTTCACTTAGTTTAAAAAGTCATAATTGATTTAACTAAAAATTATAATAAGAAGATACTACGTAAAGCATCAGGATAAACATAACTTTTCATTCAAAAGCCAAAATATATAGTGACCTATAACAATTTTATGAATGGTGTTGGTAATCGGTATCTGGCATATAATCCAATCTTCAGAAAAAGTTGTACATATATAGAGGATGAATGTTGAATATATCAGTAACAACTACGACCTTATTCTTAGATATTTTGGGTTGCTTCCTCTGGAACTAAGGCGTCTGTATTTTTTGCATGTCTTGTATATAGAGTTTTTAATAATTTTGTAGATTGTCCAGATATTCTTAGCTCCTTCAACTTATATGTTCCACCTAGATGTCTACGTAACTGTATAACTTTCTACACTGAGTACCATAATACGTTGTATGTTCGTACGACACGTTCAAAAGAGAGTTTTGGCGTTATCTTCACTCCTAAGTCCTGTATGTGCAATGGTATAATTTTGTTTATATTAAATTCCAATGGCATGACCGTATATATATGAAATGAAAGAAGTGTTTTATATCTTCATCAATGCGGAGTATCATATCATTTCGCATCTTTCAAAAACTTAATCTGGCGTCGAAAATTAAATTCCATGACTTTATTATGAATGTTGCAAAGGCATGGTTGGAAGATGACACTATCGAATCAGATGATGAGGAAGAACCGTCAGGAAGCACCGTCTTCTTAAGCTACGACATCGCAAACTAAAATATCTAAAATAGTTCCCAGATTTGATCCACCATCGAGGCTGAATTAAATTTTGAAGGAACATTAACCAATAAATATTTTAAGCAACAATGAATATGTCAGAAGAAAGTTACAGTCGTAACCTACTTTTGGTTCAGTTGGCTTATTCTTGGACCGCTCGAGATCGTGTCGTCGACGACTTTCATCATTCTGTCCTTATCATTCACATGATCTTCTAGTCTAGTCGACGACAGGATCTCGACCGGCCTAAGAATAAACCTCCTGGGTCTGTAAAAGTTTTTCAGATCTTAACCTACTAAGGACTAATTTAATCTGCTTTTTCATTTCCTATTATTCCACAGTGTCTCGTGGCACAAAGTAGTTTGACTTTGATCCAAAGTTCTAAAACATTAATTCATTCAAACATTCCCAGATATTTCAACATCTAAAATAACTTGAAGAATGAGTCACCATTGATGATGAATGGAAATTTGAGGGAACATCAACCAATAGAAATTAAAAAAAATGTAAATGTCAGAAGAAAGTTACGACTGTATTGCACGTATAGCTACTGCTGGTTCTGTATCTGTAAAAGTTGTTTCAGTTCCCAATATATTATACTAAGATAATCTGTTTTTTCAATTTTTGACACTCCACAATGTCCCATGGCACAGGGCACAGAGCAGTTTGACTGTGTTCCAAAATCCTAAAACTGTGAGTTCCTTCAAACATTCCCAGACTATTCTTGAGGTCATCTTTGAAATCTGAAGAACCAGAAAAGCTGTCATATGTATGATGAACTTCTGCTTCTGATTGGACAATCTTACTACATACATAGTATAGCCATTATATCCTTAAATGAATTTATTTGTATTCTAGGAGTCATTGAGTCAGCCCAAATTTTTAGAATAGGACTTTTTCCTGGTAATTTAATTTTTTTTAGAAATATTTGTAATTTAAGTAGATGGTATTTTAATAAGACATCTTGTATGTTTTCCCCTTGGTGTATAAAAATATCGGTTATCATTAGTTTCGCTCTGGTTGCTAAGGATGAGCGCCATTAAACAATTGTACTTTTTTGTTAGTACTCTTAAGAGGAAAGCAAGTGAAACATTTCAGTTGGTCCCTGTCCCTTTTACTTCAGGCTTACTTTTAATTATGCCAATTTAGTCTTAAATGCAAAAGTGTGTAGGCCTTAATGTAATCTCCGAACGTATCTTTTGTTTATCCCTCGTGGCACCTGAAGCAGCGTAGTGTTTAAGGCAATAAACATAATCGTAAATAAACAAATCGCGATGGGAATTAACGAATTAATTGCATGGTAAGGCGTCGTCGTTCGTCGTTTGCCGTCTTATAACCATAGCCATATCATGAGGAAAAATCACGTTGGTGTGCAGGGATGAAATGAATATGTTAATGCGTTCCATGGTTTCCTTGCGTTATCTCGTTGTGTATCATTATTAGAAAGAGTAGAAAGAGCGAACAGGCCATTTATTATATTAACAAATTATGATGTTTACGCTTTGCCGTATAATTACCATACAATCGACGTATAAATCACCTGAGACGTGGACAAAAATTCCAACAAAAAATAGCGTGCACCTCATTTGACCGGGTTGACAATTATAAAATACGAGCTGGAGTCTCGCGATGCCCAGGAGGCGTGCTGCAGTAAATAAGGGCGAAAATCAGATTTTTTAGAATAACCGATGCCGTTATCAAATTATGAATCATTACAAGCTTCGAACCCAGCTTTTATAATTACTCGGAAGGGTGGCCGCTATACGGCCCCTCTGTTTCACTCTATAAAACAAGACGCCCTTTTCAACATCCCTCATCAGCATCAATTCCAACTTGGCGGACCTTTAAAAACAACCAGCATTGTTTTTTATTACTTTCCCTTAGCACCCTAATTACTCTCGCCTCCAACATATTATCTTCATTTGCATCAGAATAAGTAATCACTCTAAAAAATACATTAACCCACACTACACCAACATCACCCTTACAAATCTTACCTTATTTCCTGAAATTTTCACCACTTTTAAAGACACTACTTAACGTTTACAAAATTATCTCCAAAATAAAAAGAACACGAAATCCTCAATCCCACGTGTCCTATCTCCCCGACATTACAAAATCAATCTTTGTGTTACGTCCGCAGGGTAAAGATTTTTAAAATAGAATTTATAAATGGAATTATCTTTCATTTCAATCAGGTAAACGAGCTTAAGTTCAACGAAAATTCAAGGAAGAGGTAAAGCGCTTAGAAAATAGTTTTCCAAGTAAAACGGGATGGAAAATCCTTCTTCGTTCACATAAAACGATACAGTGGTTGATATTGAAGAGTCATGTAAAATGTATGAGTCCGTTTTGATTCAACACACCCCGAGGTTTCAAAGCGTCCAGTTCAAATTTGCAGTTTAGATTTTTAATAAATTACTTTATTTCAAGTAGGGTAAAACAATATTGCCTTTTATTTATAAATGCAATATAAATTTATTGTATTAAAATCAGTAATTTTCATGAAATTTTCCGTGCATTTAGCCTTTTTTAAATGGATTTCCATTTGCTTCCTTTTAACGAATAAAAATGAATATAAAAACTATAAAATAATTTATGATTGTTGTAAAATTCTACTTTATTACTTTTGCTATAATCTTATAGCTCGTTTTATAGTTACATATATTGTTTGTAGCTTAATTTTATCTTCATACAACTATAACAATTATTGACGATCATTTATGAAAAACATTTTTTATTATTTTTGCTTAATTGCATTTTAACATTTACTATTGTAATAAAACAATTAATTTAATAACACTGGTAGGATAATAATAAACATTTATTACCCATTAAAGTGAACGCGAAATCATGCAAAGCATTTTTGAAATAATTTCTTTCAGATTTAATTTCGAACATTTTCTGTGCGCGTTATATTTAAAAATGTAATAAATTTCCAGTTAAAACTAAATTAAAACATGAAGCTATATCATTTATTCTGTTTTAGTTAAATAAAATGTGCATTGATTTTCTCGGAATTAAAAGCTAATTAAAATTGCATTTGTTTACATATGAAAAAGCTCTCGTTAAATCTACAAACTAATTTGTGAAATGTTTTGCTATAGTTTTGCTTTCAATTTATTTTGTTCATCGAAACATCAAAGTAAATGCTTACAAACTGACGCGCTAATTATTGTTGGCGGGTGTATAATTTTATGCTAGGAAATCAAATCGATTCTGTGGACTTGTGTAATGCGTTACATGTGTATACCTAATACGCCTTTTACAGAATCAGGAAATTGTTCAATTAATTAGGAGATTGTTGGTTGTGGGAGGAAGAAAGGATTATCCTCTATCATTACCTGTATTCTTGATAGAATTTTGTTTTGTAAAAATAAATAAATAACTGTACTCGAACAATGTTAGTTTTGTTATCGATCAACAATTAGCTATGGTTTTACAATTTATCTTCTTGTAGCTATTGATAAATCTTGAAGAATTGAAATTGAAATTATACAGGGTATCCACAACAATAATGTGAATCTAATATTATCTCAATCACACAACTCGAAAATATTTAACATAATTTAATTTAATAATAAAATTGTACAATGATAAAATATAACATTTATTATACCGGGTGGAAATGAAAACCGGGTCACCTCGATAACTTTTTTATTTATGAATACAAAAATTTGAAATTTGGGTATGTTCTATGGTTCTAAAAAACAAATTTTATGTACATTTTTTATTTTCGAAATCACTTCCGGTTTCACCGGAAACACCATGAACTTTGTTTTTTTAAATGTAACATCCCATATTTTTATTTATGGCTTAAAATACTTTTAAAAAAGAAGTATTTTTGAGATATTAGTTTTAATTTTTTTTGTAAGAAAAATTTTTTTCAAAAAAAAAAAAGGTTTTCGAAGTCGGTGAAAAGTACCAAAACTAATTCTAAATAATTCAAATACCTAAATAAAATTGTAATTTGAAAAAAAAATTAAGTGGTTTTTGAACTATTAATTTTTAAACTTAGTTAATGAAGATTTTATCAAATATCTCACTTTTTTTAAATGCAATGATGCCGGGTCATTCGACTTTTTAAAAAGAGGATTTTATAACGATTATTTATTTTATGTATTTGAATTATTTAGAATTAGTTTTGGTAATTTTCACCGACTTCGAAAACCTTTTTCTTTTTTGAAAAAAAATTTTTTTTCGCAAAAAATAAAAACTAATATCTCAAAAATACTTCTTTTTTAAAAGTATTTTAAGCCATGAATAAAAATATGGGATGTAACATTTAAAAAAACAAAGTTCATGGTGTTTCCGGTGAAACCGGAAGTGATTTCGAAAATAAAAAATGCATATAAAATTTGTTTTTTTGAACCATAGAACATAGCCAAATTTCAAATTTTTCTATTCATAAATAAAAAAGTTATAGAGGTGACCCGGTTTTCATTTCCACCCGGTATAAGCAGTTTAACAAATTTAAAGCAGGAATAGGCGATTCAATCTAAGCAATCTTCCTCTTGCGGCCGGGCGTAGAACTAATGAAATGACGTCATAAGTGGGTTAGTTGATATATGATTTTCAGTTATTAAGGAGATTTTACCACATAGCGCCACATCATACTAAAAGTGGGTGCATATTTGAAAATTAGCTTGAATCGCTATTTTAGGAAGTTAGGCGAATTTGTGAACTTGTGAAGCTAGTATAAAACGGCGCCATCTATTACTGGTTAAAATTTCTAATAGTTTCACAACCTTAGTTAAAGCATTAAAAATATCAATATCAATATTTGACAATACCTTGACCTTTCAATCATTAAAATGAATTTTGGAAAATATCTTGTAACTGAATTTTAGGAAAAAAGTCTCCCTCTACGTCGAATTTGTGAAACTCTCAAGCTATCTATTTTTATAAAATTGAGTTAAAAAAGTATCAAACAACAAAGGTATTACTATTTAAAAAAAAATTAATACTACAATTATTATTGCAATCCTTCACAACATAGAATACTCGAAATGTTTCCTACCACTTTCCATTTTGTAGTATTTCTGTAGTTATTGTTCTTCAGGAATTTCTTCATGAACTTTTTGTCAAGAGTGGTAATGTGAGTAGGAAGAAGTTCCACCCCCATTTGATTACGGATTTCTTTGCTAAATGGGTGAATTTGATGGTATTCTCAAAGTTTTGTTTTGCAGAATCTGAGGAGATTAGAAGTATCGATCTGAAGATTTATTGCAGCAGTATTTAGGTCTATTTGTATGTGGACTGGGTAGAGAATTTTAATTCAAGAGCTTATTTGTAATTTGGTTCCACTTAGGTGCTTTTTAAAATTTAGTTTTCTATCAAGGTGAGTTCCCAAATAAGTAATAAAGTTTTTCCATTATATTATGTGATTTTTCATTATGACTGAACGTTTCTTGTTATAAATTTGGCCACTTTTTCTGAAAAGAATTACTTCAGTTTTTTTAGTGTTTATCTGCAGTGCCCAGTCGTTCCAATATTTTTGAAATATGATGGTTTGCTTATTTAAAATTTCTATCATAATATCATGTTTTCTGGACGTGCAAGACGTCATCCACATATATGACCATTTGTAGTCTGTTGTCACAATTCTGAGGTAAGTCATTCATATGCCGGTTAAATAGTTGAACCCCAAGCACATAACCGTGTGGAGCAACTGACTTTGCAATGTGTGTATTGAATAATTAAATTTCAATGAACAGAACAAATTTTTTGTTGGTGAGGTGGTTGTTGAGGATGTGAAGAAGATTACTAGGAGTTTTGATATGGTTTAATCTTCCCCAAGTCGAGGGTTGCCATTTCAGTTGATTCGTTTCTGTTAAAGACTGTTGAGATTTTTCTGTAATTCTGGTCATTTGGTGAATGGTTGTGTTGCTACTTCGGAAACCAAATTGACTATTATCTCATTTGCAAAAAGATGGTCTTCCAGTCTGATTTTTATGATTATTTCCAGTACTTTACGTAATGTATTAAGAAAGCTGATTGGATCAGTACTGTTTTTTATTGGGATATCAGGATTATTTTGGCTATCTTCCATTCTGTAGGGAAGTGCTCCAAGGAGAAGGAGGGATTAAATACAGTTTTTATTGTTTTCATTTGATTTTTAGGAAGATGTTTTAACGACAGATTGGTTATATTATGCTGTTTTGTTAGCCAGGTTTTCGATAATTTTCTTTATTCCGCTTACTTGAACTGGAATTCATTCTCCAAGGAATTTGGAATTGCTTCTTGAATATCTAACCCTGCAGTGGTAGTAACTTGATTGGTTTATTGGTTTACCTTGCCTCTTAATTCTTTGGGTAATTTTCATATTTCAAGGTGAGTCATCTTCTTTACTTGGTCCCTCATTTTAAATTCATTATAAATTTTTATTAGATTTTTTATGTCCCTTAGAAGATCATTAACTTTGGTTTTAAGTTTTGGACATCTAGTTAATTTAAGCTTCTTCCTGGCATAGTTCTTTCTAATAATTTGGAGGATGTGCTGTGGTAATGAATCATGTGAGTGTTTTTATGATGTTTTAAATACCTGCTATATATTGAGTTCAGTGATATGGTTTTCTAGTCGGTGATTGAAGAAATTTCATTGGAATTCTGCAAGAACTATTTGAATTTAGCTCAATTAATGTTATAATTTTTTGGAATTGGTTTTTAAACTAGAATTCTAGGGAAATCCTTGGTTTCCAGAATAACTGAGTAGTGGTCATTATATGATGTTGTCGCTTCAGAATATTTTTAAGTTTTATTTAGAAGGAAGAAGTCTTAAAGAACATATTCTGATGTGTCAGGGGTAGTACAGTTCAAACTAGGTGTTTGGAATTAAAATCACCACCCAAAATGAGAGATTGACGTTTATATTGGAATTTCTAAATTATTTTAGGATCAAGAGTATTAGCTGGTTTACTATACATATACCCTAGCAATGAAAATTTCGATGTGTCTGTTGAATATTTTAAATAAATTAAGGAGTTTATAAAAGCACGCGCTTAAATTATCAAGTGTTCCGGTGCCGGGCCGTGTACTTGATATACTCGATTTAAAAAAATAAGAGCAGCTCATTTTGTTGCAGGACGCAGGAAGATAGAGGGACGTCATTTTCTTCAATAATAAACACATCTGGAAAATTTGCTTATAATAATAAAATAGTTATTAACAATTTTGCAGATCAAATCAATAAAATACTGGAAAAAATCTACAAAATCAACGATTTTTCAAGATTTCCATTGGGATATTCTAACCAAAATTTAACTGATCATAAATTGTAGTACCATAAGCAAATATACAAAATTTTATAAAAATATTTATAATAATAAAAAAGTTATTAATAATTTTATAATTCAAGTCTATTTTATAATTCATGACTAAAATACGAAAAAGTTTATAAAATCACGGATTTTTATTTTTGCCTTGAAATTTTGTAACGAAAATATTACAATTAATAAAAAATATTGTAATAAATACATGTACAAAAATTGGTAAAAATATTTACAATAATTAAGAAGTTGTTAACAATTTTATAGCTCAAATCTTTAAAAAATATACAAAATCAACTATTTTTCAGGATTTCTATTATTTTTTTGTGTTTCCTAATATATTATATTTATTAGTTAGTTTTATGATATAAGTACTAGAAAAATGTTTGAGTTGATTTTAATAAGCAATGTTGATAGATTTATGTTCTTTTATTAACGTCACGGTTGAGAATAGCTAGTAAATTTGATATGGAGTAATAAAATATGTAAATAAAGTTTGTAAGTACTAAATATTTTATAATAGAAATAAAAGGTTTATTTGGTATGAGGCAGATGCAAAAATAGCAGTAAAAAAAATGTATAACATTTTTTAAAGAAAGTTTTCCAATAAAACGTTTTATTTTCTTAAAAGCGTTGGAAGTAAAATAAATTTTAGCTCCAATCCAAATAGAACATTTACAGTAAACACCCTCTTTCCTTTCCATCGCTCACGGGAGATGGAAATAAGGAAATTACGATCTTTACAGGGGTAGGCTGACCCTAGTCAGCTTGAAAAATTTCCAAAGGCTTTCTACTTTTCCTGCCATCTTAGGCCCTCAGTTTTTACAATGTCGATGATTCGCACCGACGAAATTATTGGACCATGCGAGATATGAAAGTTTGTTACGAGCAACGCCAAAACGCCAATCAAACCGATAAATAAAAGGAAGATGTTTTAAAAGAGAACAGTGAAGTGTGTTTTTATGGAAACCTACTTTTATATTGATTTAGTTTGGAGAAAAAAATATGGACGTAAGTTTTATTAAAATAAATGTTAAATTCATTTCAATGGTTTTAAGCCAAGCTTTTGCACACGAAGCAAGTTCTTGCCGTATCCGCCAATAAATCCCCGGAGTCATTAGATTTTTTTGCAGACCGACTAGAATCCAATTAAAGTTGCAAGCCATGGCTTCAATTACAGCCAATGTGCACGATTCAAATAATTGTGACTTATTCCAAGTGCGCAAACGGACGCCGGCGATTCTCTTCGAGTACGCGCCAATTATCTACTTGAATAAATAAAAATATCACAGACTGGTTTCCATACACGTTTGCAAAAAGGCCAAACAACCACCACCGGTGGTGTACACGGCCGACGAACTGTACTCGACCTAACACGCTCCAATGATCGCGTCTTTTTAAACGCAATATTTTACATTTTTAACACTAAACTTTTTATAATTAATCACGAAACTCCACTGATATCATCAATATCCACGTGAATACAACGCCAAATCTTAATTTAGAAACAATATTCCAAAAAATTTGATTCTAATTAGAGATAACTAGACAGGAGATTTTAAAAAAATATTGCTACGAGGAAGTAACATTACTCCATTTGAAGGTGATCTAGTCATGAGATCTGGCCGGCCAATTTTTGGGTCTATTTCTACCAATCGAGGGTCCAGATCTCGTCTTCTTGTCACTAAGTCAACTACCAATAATGGTAGTGAATCTCTTGAGAACTCGAGGAACATCTATCCAGTTGGGGTTCCATCAAAAAAGTGAAGGCCAATAACATGGTTACCTATTATTCCTGCCCAAACATTTAAGGACCATTTATTTTGATGAATTTCTTCATTTTTTTAGGATCAATAGTATTAACATACTCAAGTGTTCCGGTGCCGGGCCGTGTACTTGATATACTCGATTTTAAAAAAAATAAGAGCAGCTCATTATGTAGCAGGACGCAGGAAGATAGTGGTACGTCATTTTTTCAATAATAAATACATCTGGAAAAAAGTGAGGACCAATAACATGATTCCTGCACAAACATTTGAGCACCATTTATTTTGATGATCGTTATTCCGCACATAGTGCGGGTTTTCTGTTGTATAATATCCCTGTTGACATCTCCGTTATTTTTTAAGCTGGCCTCTTCACTAAAAAAATTGTTTATTAAATTTACATCCGTGGTCATCATGTTTTGTATCAAAACAGAAAATTCTACTCTCTTCTCGAAATCATTAGCATACATTGCAATTCAAAATGATATGGATGAAACATAAATCTGGGCATATCTTGAACTAATCGATAGATCTTCTTGAACCATCAAAAAATCATCCAGAATATAATTAGGGTTAATACTTTTATTAGTCAATAGTGTTTTATTGTACAATCCGAATTTTCATCAAAATGCTTTATCTATTTTCTCATTGCTTCAATTATTAGGCGTTTGGATAAGGTACTTTATAAATTCTGATAGCCAGAAGAGGATTTGTTTCAGCTTCACCAAGCACATATAATATATTTATCATTTCTTTTTTAGAAAACTTCAATATACCTGTTTAGAAATTATCAATAGTACAGAGTAGTGATTTTTCAAAAATTTATCTTTTCTTCGCTTATGCAAATGGAAATAGACCCATAAAAGGTTATTCAAATTAAAGTCGATATCTTTTTCGTTTTAGAGTAACGTAAATGCTCTGGGACACCCTGTATTGCAGTATGGGGTATCGGAAGAGCAGAGGAGTTTCTTACATTTTGCAATTTACTAATTATCATGCATCTGATTTAGGAGTTGATTAAAGGATTTGGGAAGGATAGTATAATAATAAGAATAATAAAAGTCCCCAATAATAAAGTTTTAAGTATCCCCTTTTAAATAAAGTATAAAATAAGCAATACCATTTTACGGTCGGATACAATCTTGATCTTTCTCTTCGTAGTGCAACTGAATAAATAATGTAAACCTTAGTTTATAGTAGTTTACATACGGTTCGTTCAACTGCAATAAAACATGTGAAATTAAGTGTTCCCTATATCCTATAAGGCAAGTAAGTGCAGCCAAAATAAAAGTTCAACAAGTAAACTAATTATCTTAGTGAGCAAAGCTACGTGTGGAGAAAGGGATTTGAATGAATAAATTAAATAAAAATAAGCATGACTCATGACTGAAAGGTAATAATAGTATGCTAACTCCTTCTAACTGCACCTACATTCGTAAAGTTTAAAGTAATTTCCTTTAGTTATAGATGCAATCAGTAACTTACGTACGATTTGTATATTCTACAAATTTAGGATTGATGCAAAAGTAAATGGTGTGTAATAAGATTTTATTTGCAGGAAGTCAATTTTTATTACAAATGTTCAATTCGTGATTATTTATAAATTGCAGTAACAGTAAGCAGCGATTTAGGTATTATTTATTACCTACAATCACTTATTGCACAAAAATATCGAAACATTAAAATTTAACCTTTTTATTAAACCTCATTTATTAAAGAGAAACTTTATTCGCGGAAATTTAGTAATTAATTTTAGTAGTAATTTCGATAAAATCGATAATATTTCAGTTCCTTCGGAATAAATAATAAATTTGTATCTCATTATTCCATCAAATATTAATAAATATGTTTATTTAATGCGAGTTGATCGATGTAAGAAAACCTTTTTGGACACCTGAAAAATAAAATTGAGTGCTTCAATGTAAGAAGGAAATTACTGAAGATATGTCTGAAATTGATATTTATATGATTCTTAAATGAAATGGTGCAGTAAATTCGATATTCTCGATTGGAAGCCGTAAAATCAGCAGTTACATTAAAAGTGTAATAGAAAATTTAAAATTTATTTATTAAATTTTAAAAATCTTAAGTGAGCTGTTTTGAGTAATTTATATGAAAAGATGTATGGGTTTGAGAATAATATGTGATATACTAGCACGATCAACGTTAGGTTTTATCATTCAGGGTAATTGCGCAATAAATTAATTTTAATTTCGTCTTATTAAAGTCAATTACATTACAATCTAATCTGTTATTTCTCCTTTGGCACACGTCGAACGTAGCAATTTGCTTGTATTATTTTTTTACAAATTACTGACTCGAGGTGATGGAACAATACTGCAGTTATTTTCAGAGATTAAGGTCAAAAGCAATCTAGTAAAAAGCGAGTGGAAATATTAAATAGACGCGAACATGCAATAGAATAATTAATCTGATAGTAGGAATAGGAATCCACCAGGAGACGAAAAATTCACGAGCTGTTAGTTCCAACTTTGACGCTTCAAATTATGCACCAGAGACCGAAGTTATAATTACGAAGGGTTTTTTCCTCTTTACTTAATAAATACTACGCCCTTAGCGTTTTTTATTACAAGTTTTAATTCCATTTGGAATTTTATTCAGCTTTTTCACACCACGTTTTGCTTTAATTATAAATAAATTATAACGACAAGGAATTCATACACTATAATCCTTTCAAATTTTTTAAACACCAGTTTCTACCACACATTCGTTAACAATTTGAAAAAAACTTATAAATTCTATAACCCAAAATTGATGAGATTCAGAAAAGTGCTCATGAAATGTTAAAATTCTTTCATGGTCCAATTTCTTCTTCCAAATTAATATTATCTAATCCAGAATATATTAAAATATATCTTCATCAAGTTTTACTACTGCAGTTGCTTTAATTGGAGAAAAAATATCTAAAAGTAATCTTTCAAGGAATTTTATCTTTCGGCGTTTGGGGATGCCTTGGATTGCAATTTATCAAAAATTTGGAAAAAAAAATATTGTAACCAAAGATTCAAGTTCAACTTCATTTCTGATTCAAAGAATTAGCATAGACATTTACTTTCCTCCAACTCATTTTTACCCAAAGTTTCTTCAGTTTTCAATAATCTTTTCTAATCACCGAAATTTTTCACCAAAATTCCTTAGATCCAGAAGAATCTATCTTTTAATTCACAAAGCTTGAAGAACGAGGAAAAAATATTGAAAAAACGAACTGTAACAGGTTCCTTGTAAAGATGGGTCTAAATAGAATACATAATATCCGAAATACTTGTTTTTGAGATTCAGAGCTTCTCTAACACAAAGCCCCTTTTACATTACCACCACCAGGAGGAAAGGATCTAATTAAAGCATTTATCTAAAGAATTGTGGTCAAAAGTTTCTACAGATTTTGTCTTTAAAAATATTGAGGAATTAGAATTCTTGGTTAACTTTAAAAATTGAGGAGTCCAATTATGTGTGGAGATGGTTGAGTAAAGTACTTGAGATAATTATTAAATTGTGTAATATAAAATGTTTTAACTAATTTAATTTGTTAGAGAATACGAAGGGATTATTAATTTAGTTTTAAAATGAAGATAAAAGCGTGGTGGTGGAAGACAATAGTTAAGTGGAAGGCTTCCATTAAAATAATGACGAATTTGAAACAGATTTAGGAGTGAGCTTAGAATTACATATATCGCATGGAGTGCGCAGACTATATTCCCTGGAGAAGTAAATATTTAAGTTCTGAGTTGCATAAAATAACTGCGAAGTGTTTTGAAATAATTTATAATCCGAGTAAAGCAGACATCTCTGTCATTTTACTCATTTTGAGTATAACCAGAGCCAGACGAAAGTCGAAACTATACATGAGAGTTAAGCTCTCGTGAAAATATCACCGAATGTATAACCAAAAGTTATTGCGTCATTAATATATACAGTTAGTAGTTAAATCCTGCACAGTGGAATACTGGATGATATAACAAATGTACTGTTAACTCAAACATCCATTATCTATAATGCATGCCAGGATATTCACAGGATGTTCGTTTAGTATGGATATATCTGTGCATTATTATTGCATGTAAAACATTTCGAATTATTAACCTGCCCGCCTCATTAAGTGCTTTTTTATTCCTTTCTCGTGAATGATAATTATTCAGGCTAAAAATGTAAATATGTCGATCACGACGTTATCAGCCGTCGGCATTTGGAGTCGTGAATGTCCCGCCCCTGGTGGTCGCTGATTCCGCAACTAAAAAAAAAAATTAACGAGCACAACTCGAGTAATACCAAGTAATACAGTAGTAGTCAGATCGCTAGATACGTTTCTGGATAAATATATTAGTGACACAAACATTGAATAGAGCTGTTTCATTGCATTTCACATTTCCATGAAAATAAATGTGCATTTAGTTTATTACATATATTTAATGTGATGGTTATAAATATTACCCTTTCTAATACATTAAAACTAGTCAATATTTAGTAAATTAATACTTTAACAAACAACAGCGTTGTTTTATTAATAAAATGATTAAATCTTGATGACCCTTCATTGTTTTATCGATTCAATTGGTGACAAGTATGGAAACACTTTTTTAATTTAGATTAAAAATTTATATAAAATACCTCTACATTTACTAAATCATTATTTAAAAACAACACTAATACCTATACAAAATGTATGCTGCTAAAATCCTCTATTTTCGTTTCAATTTAGTCTAGTCATTGAATGATTAAATTTTTGACTTCAGAGGTGCAAGTGGAATGTCTCAAATTTTGAGTTTTTTTGGTTTTTAGCTCGAAAACTATTGGTTCTACCGATCAATCATAATGTATAGGTACTTGAAATACTTCTTGTTGGGAGGAAGCGAATACTTCAATGGGACTCACTCCACACCACTAGAAAAAATCAATCCTCCAAGGAAACTACGATTGAGTTCTTCTTAGTACTGTACAAACTTCATTCAAAAGTTCGAACTTTGAAATAGTACGAACCGTTCGAACAATATCCCATAGTTCGAAAAAAATTCGGGTTCGGAAAAAGTTCGGGTTCGGAGAAAGTTTGAGTTCGCACAAAGTTCGGGTTCAAAAATAGTTCGAGTTGTGGAAAAGTTCGGGTTCGGAAAAATTTCGGGCTCGGAAAAAGTTCGAGTTCGCCAAAAGTATTGGCTATGTATTAATTAGAAAACTAACAGGAGATTATTATAAACTTTTATTATCACAATATGACAAACATGAACTGTCTAACACAACATTCAACATTCAGATATTTTCTAATAATCATAGATATGTATATAAAAAATATCATAATGAAAGAATAACATAATGAATCCAACACCCCTTCTCAATTATGATTATTCTTTCAATTCTAATAAACTTCTTAACTTGACCAATTTTTGTGCTTCTAGTGGTTTTGTTAATAAATCTGCTATCATAAATTCTGTAGCACAATATTCAAAACGTAATATATTCCTCTTCTTTAAATCCTTTGTAAAATTATATTTAACATCTATATGCTTAGTCCTGTTATTAACCTTTTCATTATCAATCAATTTTAAACAGCTTTGATTATCTTCATACATAATTATTTCTTTAATGTTTTCTTTAAAATTATTTTTTAATAATTCTTTTAACCATATTGCTTCTTGGCATGCTTCAGATAATGCTACAAATTCTGCTTCTGTTGAAGAAAGTGAAACACAATATTGTTTTTAACTTTTCCAACTAACAAGTCCACCATTATATTTAAATAAATATCCCGTATTTGATTTTCTGTCTACAACATTTCCTCCCCAATCTGCATCTGCATAGCCTTCTAATATATTATTATGCTTATCTGCATCACCTAAAAATATCTTTAAGTTTCTGGTACCATTTAAATATTTAAATATCCTTTTAATTTCTGTCCAATCTGTTTCAGTTGGTTTGCATATATTTCTGCTTAAAATTGAAATACTTATAGCAATATCAGGTCTTGTATTTACAGATAAATATAAAAGTGCACCTATTGCCTTTCTATATTTATCATTGTCGTTTAAAAATTTGTTTGTTTTATTTTTGTAATATCCAGTGTCAAGTGGTATCTTTGAAACTTTCACATTCATCATATTAAAACTATTGGCTATGTATTAATTAGAAAAGTAACAGGAGATTATTATAAACTTTTATTATCACAATATGACAAACATGAACTGTCTAACACAACATTCAATATTCAACATTCAGATATTTTCTAATAATCATAGATATGTATATAAAAAATATCATAATAAAAGAATAACATAAATGAATCCAACAAAAAGTTCATTCGGCAATTGAGTACAAGATACCGGGTGTTCACGAAAACTAGGGCCAACCCTGTAATATCTTTATTTATGAAAATTAAAATTTGTCTTACCATGTTAAATGGCATAAGAAAATGCTCTATTTTTCTAGTTATTATTAAACATTGGTATGTTGTAAGTATGATTGTGAAAAAATTATTTTTTTTGAACTTTCTATTAATTTCTATAAGTTTTAAAATGCGTTTTTTCAATTATCTCTATTTTTTCAAATGGCATGATATTGAGGTCACCTCCTATTTAGATAGAGGATTTTTTCCGATTACATCGATACCGAACATGTTTGACAATTTCTGTCTGACAGGCTACCAGCTCCCCATTTTTCTCCCAACCAGGTATTTCTACACTCCACACTGCCGAAGACAGTACTGTTCATCATCCACTCTCAAAATCTGATAGTATATTCTATAGGAGTAGTATTTCGTAGCCCCCTCAGTTGGTGGGAGTGTTGAAATGTCAGGTTTGAACTAATCCAAGGAAAATTCCTTAGATAGAACACCATACCATGAAGGCCTGTTAAAAACGTCTGCTACCTATTTTATGGATCTGTCATTTTTGTATAATTTGGCAAACTTGAGGAGGAAACTCCCCCTGAATGCTCAAGAGGTGGTATCATAGCCTGTGAAAGCATGAAGAAACAGAATGTGCTGTAGTCACTGCTGTTGCAGCTCTGGAGTAGAATATGTTGCTGTGCACTCTTCCTCTACCAGGTTTCACGTTGTTTTCGCCAACAACAGGACTACCAAGTCCACATCTTCGCTTATCACAGCCACTGAAGAGGAAACTGACTTTTCAATGGCTGTGGATATAATTTTTACACCTGCAAAATTTATTTATTTTTCTCCAGTATTTGCATAAACAGCTTGATTAGAATGTTCTTGTTGTTGGCATTCGAGAGGAAGATCTCCTGTTTGACTGTGATTTCAGTTTTCAGGATGAACTTTGTACTTTTTGAAGTGTTCGTGTAGCCATCAAAAACCACAATCCAGCTTGTTCCTTAATACTTTGAGAATTGTATGTGTCTATCACAAATAAATGATATTTTGTTAGCCAATTTTTCTCAACTACTTATTTTATGGATATATCCTTTTTGTAAAATTTGAAAAACTTGACTTTATTTCTCTTGAAAGTTCAGGAAGTGGTATCACAGCCTGTGAAAGCATGAAGAAACATAATGTGTTACAGCCACAGCTGTTGCGGCTCTTGAGAAGAGTATGTTGCTGTATATATTTTTCTCTACCATGTTTCACGAGGATTTCACCAACAACAGTACTGTCAAGTTCACATCTTCGCTTATCACAGCCACAGAAGAGGAAACTGACTTTTCAATGGCTGTAGGTATAATTTTCACATCTACAAAATCCTCTACTTGGAAGGGATTTATAATATTTTCCAGCAGTTTTCCAATAAAGAGCTTGATTAGAATGTTCTTGTTGTTGGGGTTCAAGAAGAAGATCTCCTGTTTGGCTGTCATTTCATTTTCCATGGTGAACTGTATATTCAGGCACTTCTTCTAGGAATCTACGATTATGTTCTGCATCTTTTGTATTTTTTGAAGTGTTGGTATAGCCATCAAAAACCACAATCCAATTTCTTCCCTAATATTTTGGGAATCGTACGTGTCTATCACAAATAGATGGTATTTTGTTTGCATATTTTTGTCAGCTACTTATTTTATGGATCTGTTCTTTTTTAATTTGAAAAACTTGATTTTTCTCCAAAGGTGGTATCACAGCCTGTAAAAGCATGAAGAAACAGAATGTGCTACAGCCACAGATATTGCAGGTCTTGAGAAGAGTATGTTGCTATGCAGACATTTCCTCTACCAGGTTTCTCACAACAATAAGTTTGCCAACTTCACATCTTCGCTTATCACAGCCACTGAAGAGGAAACTGACTTTTCAATGGCTGTAGATATAATTTTCACATCTGATATATCCTTGGAAGGGTTTTATATTATTTTCCTCCAGTTTCTTCATAAACAGCTACATTAGAATGCTCTGGTTATTGGCGTTCGAGAGGAAGATCTCCTGTTTGACTGTGATTTCAGTTTCCATAGTGAAATCCAAATACTTCTTCTAAGAATTTACGATTCTCTTCTGCAACTTTTGTACTTTTTGAAGTGTTGGTTTAGCCATTCAAATTTTTTCCCAATACTTAGGGAATCGCACGTGTCTATCATAAATAGATGATATTTTGTTAGCCCATTTGTATCAAACGATCTTGTGAATATTTTTTAGTATGTTTGCCTGCTAACGACTCTAAACCCATCCCAGAACTAAAAAATTCTGCTCCCTCCATACACTCTACTTCCGTTTTTGACCATTCGTTACTGGAGTAATTATAATTTAATTTTTGTGGAATTTATGTTGATCTAAAAAAGTTATTAATATTGATTTGTCTGGGAATTAGATTATTATTGTATAAATCATTGAAGAAATTAGTATGTAGATGATGTGATCGCCTATTAGGGATGAAATAGATTAATCGGTTGCTTGAATTGATGTAAAAGAAGTAGTATGTTAATAAAAGTGCCTTGTAAAGCTGGTTGCAATTAAGCTGCTAAAAAACTAATTAAAGATATTTTAATTAATACCTGTTGGAAAAGAAATAAATAAAGGTGAATTACTGTTGATTGGATATTGACTTTATAAGGGCAATAAATTTGCAATGTTAATTAAAACATAAATTAAACATATTAAAGATTTGCATTTGGGGTTTGTACTTATTTCTGATTTCTGAGATATCAAAACTGCGTAGATTGTTATATTGTCCGCCCTTGACAGCGACCAAGAGGTCGAGAGTTCAATTCCGTACCCGTCCATGCGAACTTTATTGTTAAACAAATCACTTAATTCATTAAACGCTTTGATTAGAGCTTTTAGCTACCTACCAGACCGTGAGTTTTATGCAAGTCTCCCCACAGATTTCCGCGCGCAAAATTATAATTTCATAGAAGCAGGTTTTGTCATGGCGCGTTAAAAAACATGCAACCCATTGTCCCAGGGTAGGTTTTCGACCTCTACATTATTTATCATTTCAAAACTAGTTACAGCATAAGTGCAATTATTACCCTTGTGTATACAATTATCATTATTTATGCATGTTTTATTAAATCCTATTCCTAGAAAAGTGCTTTTCATCAAAACAACCATGAATACATACGGCTTAAATAACCTAAGTGGTTTCAATCACAAACTACATCTCACGACATCATTTTTTCACATTTCTTCCTCATTATTAATAACCCCTATCCTAACACCCCTTTTCTAAGAACCAATCTTATGTACAAAAGCAACAAACTATTTCGTCACATTCAGGTACCCATACTTCCAATTTTCAGATCAAAAGCTTCATTTGACTTGTAACAGTTATCTTAAGAAGGTTTTCTAGCAATTGTATTTCAGAAAGTATTTCATATAAATCAATTTAATTTCAAAAATTATCAATTGTACTGCAGAATCATCAATTGTATTTCGGAATCATCAATTGTATTTTAGAAGAATTAATAACTACGTTTAGCTCAAGCCAACTTGAATTGGGCTTGGCTTGACCTCTATCATTTGAAGTACATGTAAAAGGTTAAATCAAGCCCGAATTCAAGCTGATTTGACCTGCTCGAGCTAAACGTAGTCTATTTAATTTCAGAAAGGTCCACATACAATTTCAGAAACAATATTACGCTTAGTTCCTTAAAATACCTCATAAATTCAATCCGATTAAATTATCATAAATGTTCTAGAAACTTACTCCCTAAACTATTTTTAAACAAAAAAAATGTATTTTTTTTATAGAAAAAAAAAATATGATAAAACTAGAAGTAATTTTAATAGGTGCTAATAAAAAGTTTATGATAAATTTTATTGTGCCTTAATTACGTTTAAGCAAATCAAGTAAAGTAAAAGCATGTCGTAAATCATAATAATTTTATCTGACAGTTTATGATAAATAATTTTCACTTTATCGCAATGCAAACACGCTGTCTCATAAATGTGATGATTTTAAGATAGTATTCGGAAATAATGAAATAGTTATGATTGAAACACTCAGCACGAAACGTCTTTAAATGCTTCGTTTAGAATCGAATGCATTCTCCGACATTAAAATAATTCAGATTATTCCTGTAAAGTTCAAGAATATAAGCTCGGTATTGTTCCTCTTTATACACTCCCTGACTGCATTATATTCTAGCTTGCACGTATTTCATTCAACATTAAGTACTCAATCTGGGAACACGGATCTCTTATTTCTTACAATAAATAGGAATTAGAATTACCAAAAGGATTTATTATAAAAACCATTTATTTTTCAAGATGTACAAAACACACAAAAAATTAAAAATACTTTTCTATTTCGTCAAAACCGAAGACTTCTATGTTTTCTATTGTTATACCTAGACCGGACATGCTTGACATAACCTTAAAATAGGTGCTAATGAGCTAACTTCTACCATTCAATTAAGTAATAACCGATAGTATCGTAGTCCATCGCATTAGTTGTATGTTGTATCTGGTAATTTGTAAAATAAAGAAAACACAGGTCAACTTTAAAATGGCCGCCAGTGATACACAAAAATATGACAGGTTGTCCGGTCTATGTATAACAATAGAAAACATAGAAGTCTTTGGTCAAAACCATATTTTCTTCCACAAAGGTTTGATTTTAGTAGAATTGGTCAACAAAATATGAAATACCAAATTTAATCATTAAAAACCTATAAAAATATTGCGCCATGATATTTGTTATAATAAAATAGTTTTATAGGATTAATTACCATTATAAACAAATAAAAGGAGTTAAAAGTTATGGACACGTGAGTAATAAGAATAATTATAGGTAATAAGTTGTTGTGTCACGATCTGTAAGAAGAAATGGCAATAGAAAACAATGGTTGCGTTTAAACAATCACTAAATTATAAAATAATAATAGCTAGTTCCTTGATTGCTTTCACACCTACTGTGCTACCCGTTATTGGTTGGAGATTTTTTGCTTCTGCAACACTCGGTAAACATGTGTTATAAAACATTACCGCTCGTAAAGAACCACTGAACCAATTTTAAACTTTATGAGCCGAGCATAAATATATGTTATGTGTTACACAAAAACAATAACAATTGAATGCACTGCATGACATTTATAAACAACCACAGGAAAAATCCTAATGATTTAAACATTAATTTGACTTTTTTATATTTAGGGTGTATACAATAATATGATTGCGAAATTTCCTATAAATATTAAAAATTGGAATGTTTACAAAACTTTTCACAATTTTATTGTTATTTCTATATTCTTGAGTTTTCCATTGGGGAATATTTGTTCACATTGCCTTAGGAAAATTTATGAGTATTTCAGGGACATGTATCGGGTATTTGATTTGTTGCCTTTATCATACCACAATTATTTTTATAAAACCTTAATAAATTACAGAAAATTAAATTTTTAATATTAATAATATTTTCTAGGCCATTTAATTTTAATTAACTTCTAAACTATTCGTGGCAGAGCAAAACTAATTATATCAGTGTATTCAGGAGGACAAAATCTATAAATGTGGACTATAAGTTTTATGATATTCGTAATTTTTTTTTTCGATTTTTTTATTTTTCAACAATTTTCTAAATTCTGTAATTTAAAAAGTACGCGTTGGATAGTGCTAATATTACTTGAAACGTTATCAGCGATCCGAAATTTATAAGATAGAAATAAAAAAAGAGCGAAAAAATATTTCAAAAAAATACATTTTTGTAGCATGTTTTTTAGTGTTAGAAAATCTGCTCCAACTTCTAAACTATTGGTCGCAGAGCAAAACTATTTATATCACCGTATTCAGAAGGCGAAACTCTATAAATGTGAGCTATAAGTTTTATGATATTCGTAAATTTTTGAAAAAAAATATTTTTACTTTTTAACATTTTTCTAAACTTGGTAATTTAAAAAGTACGCTTTGAATCGTGCTAATATTATTTGAAACGTTATCAGCGAACCGAAATCTTTAAGATATGACTAAAAAAGAAGGAAAAAAATTTTCAAAAAAATTCATTTTTGTAGCATTTTCCATGTTTTTTTTTAATGTTAGAAAATCAGCTCCAACTACTAAACTATTGGTCGCAGAGCAAAACTAATTATATCGCCGTATTCAGAAGGCGAAACTCTATAAATGTGAGCTATAAGTTTTATGATATTCGTAAATTTTTGAAAAAAAATATTTTTACTTTTTAACATTTTTCTAAACTTGGTAATTTAAAAAGTACGCTTTGGATCGGCCTAATATTATTTGAAACGTTATCAGCGAACCGAAATCTTTAAGATATGACTAAAAAAGAAGGAAAACAAAATTCAAAAAAATTCATTTTTGTAGCATTTTCCATGTTCTTTTTTAATGTTAGAAAATCAGCTCCAACTTCTAAATTATTGGTCGCAGAGCAAAACTAATTACATCACCGTATTCAGAAGGCGAAACTCTATAAATGCGAGCTATAAGTTTTATGATATTCGTAAATTTTTGAAAAAAAATATTTTTTTTTTCGACTTTTTAACATTTTTCTAAACTCGGTAATTTAAAAAGTACGCGTTGGATCGTGCTAATATTACTTAAAACGTTATCAGCGAACCGAAATCTTTAAGATATGACTAAAAAAGAGGGAAAACAAAATTCAAAAAAATTCATTTTTGTAGCATTTTCCATGTTTTTTTTTAATGTTAGAAAATCACCTCCATCTTCTAAACTATTGGTCGCAGAGCAAAACTAATTATATCACCGTATTCAGAAGGCGAAACTCTATAAATGTGAGCTATAAGTTTTATGATATTCGTAAATTTTTGAAAAAAATTTTTTTTTTTCGACTTTTTAACATTTTTCTAAACTCGGTAATTTAAAAAGTACGCGTTGGATCGTGCTAATATTACTTGAAACGTTATCAGCGAACCGAAATCTTTAAGATATGACTAAAAAAGAAGGAAAAAAAAATTCAAAAAAATTCATTTTTCTGGCATTTTCCATGTTTTTTTTTTAATGTTAGAAAATCAGCTCCAACTTCTAAACTATTGGTCGCAGAGCAAAACTAATTATATCGCCGTATTCAGAAGGCGAAACTCTATAAATGTGAGTTATAAGTTTTGATATTCGTAAATTTTTGCAAATAATTTTTTTTTCGATTTTTTAATTTATTTTGAATTTGAATTTGTTTCTTGCCATAATGTGGATCCTTGGGGAAGCCCAGCATGTATTTTTTTATTTATTGATTTTATTAGTTAGTTGATTAGGAAATTGTGTTTGATCATCTTGAGTATTAAACCATACCTTGTTAAAGAGTGTACACACATTTTATTATCAAATCCTTCTTGTATGAACTTTACCAGGTGTCTTAGTTGATGATTTGTTGATTTTTCTTTTATGAAGCTGCATTGATTTTGAGATATTATTTTTTTTCTTTAACCTTTCGTTAATTATTTTTCATACACCTTGCCGTGAGTGTTTAGCAGGCTTATGGGCCAGTAATTTTGCAGAAAGGAGAGTGTTCTAGATAGATTATTGAAGCAAGTTTCCAGAGTTTTGGGAAATTAGCTAATCTTAGTACCGCGTTGCTTTGGTTGTTAATGATTTTTTACTACTTTATTGTTTATCAGAGTTGGGCCTCGTGTTTTCTTCTTGTTCAATTTCTTCATGATTTGTTATTTGTTCTACCTCCTCCAGACTGGTTGAGGAGATTTAACCTCTTTTGTGGGTTTTGGAATTATATTGTTTTGTTAACGTGTTGTATTTTCATAGATTGGTTCTTGGTTTGTATATCAATCAGTACAGTTGGAACGTGTAGTGTGTAATTTTGTGTGATTCTTCTTTTTAGATTTTTGGATAATTGCCATATTTTGGAATGGTACCCGAAAAGCTTGTAGACCCGTTTTGATTCTTTAATATTTTTATAGTGCTCTATTGATTGTTTTGAGTTGGGGTTATTTGTTTTCCTGATTTTTTTCAAAGTTATATTTTGATTGACTGTGGTATTAGTAGGTATTTCATGGAGTGGGATAGAATATTCTGAATCTATTAGGATTGATTTTAGTTTTTTCCAATTTGTAATGTATTAAGTTGGTTCAAGCTATGACGTTTCCTCCATTTCCATTGTCATGTATATTTTATACCCAGATTCTGGTCAAATCATTTAAGTTTAAAGGTCTTTAAATTTAAATTTGTTATATGGGTTGTAATGGACAATTTCCATAGTTACATTATTTGCTTCTAATTAATAGGCAGATTCTGGTCTAAATTAAAGGCCTTTAATTAGACACAAATAATGTAACCATGGAAATTGTCCATTACAACCCATATAACAAATTTAAATTTAAAGGCCTTTAAAATTAAATGATTTGACCAGAATCTGGGTATAAAGACCTTTAATTTTGACCAGAATTTGCCTATAAGACAGGATTGTGGTCGGAATCAGTTTCTGTGATTCAAGTTCTATTGAAACCTGCAGATTTGTACTTATAAAAGTACAATGACTATTACGTGAGGTTTATTGGCGTTAAAGCCAAAGACCGTAGATTTTTCTGGACCCATGATGTTAATATTGTTGTCATCCGCGAATTTTCGTCATTTGTTGTGTATTGTGGTGTTTTAGTTCGTGAATTTACAGTTTAGGAGGCCTGCTAGAAGAATTGGAATTTTTCTGTTGAATGTTTGTTGGTGGCGTCCTTTTGGATTGCTTTGTAGTGAGTTCTGTAATCATGTAGATTTTATGATCGATTGTGATTTTATGTGTAAACTACCTTAAGAGTCCTATTTTTATATAATTTTTTTAAATACATCTATTTAGTTATTCTTAAGAAATAATCTTATAAACCATATTTTTTAATTTCGGATAAAAAACGCTTGTGGAAAATTTATGATAATTGAACTGGATTGAATTTTTGAGGAATTGAAGAGCTGTTGAAATTTGCAGTCATTGAATATAGCTGGGAAGGCTAATGCAATAAATGTGTGATCCCCTAAGGCAAAAATTAAACAATCAATAATCCAAGCCAACAGATTTTCAAGAGTGCCTCGTTAAGATTCAATTGCGTTCGAAGTCGGACGATATGTCATGTGGATTTTGGGATTGCAAGCGACCCTAGTAAGTTGTCGGTTAACTACTTACCAGCTTGCACAAACACTAATGCAATAGGGGTAGTTACCCCAGCAGTTTGAAGTGTGCTTTATTGTTTGAAGTCATTTAAAAATTAATTATTCAATATTGATTAAAAGGTGGAGATTTTGTAGGGCGTAAAATACGGTAATACAGCAACGCACATGATAAATTAAGCGCAATATTTAAGTAACAAAAGTTATAAATCTGTTGTGCCATATTTAGAATCTCAAAATAAGCCAATAAATTTTCGAACCGGACTCAATAAATCGACTTTTCTTAAAAACAAACGGATCCACCGTTGCGATATTTCAATTGGATTTTACATTACAAAATGGGAATAAGGAATAACTGATACGCTAATACACATATATAAAACATATTTGTAACGTATATATTTTGCGTGTCATCGATTTACATATGCACCGGGTCCTTTTTTACCTTTACTTTAAATTTATGACTTCGCTCGAATGTATGAGTATTCCACAGACGAGTAAAAACATGAATAATAGTTTGCACAACTTTACATCTTTTAAATTTGCATAGTAACATTTGAATTTTTAGTATTTCCTTCGAGATTTTCACTCGCGAATTCTTTACTAACGAGTAATAATTAGGGCGAAGATATTATGTATAATTTTGCACGTGTAGACTAGGTACACGTTATTGACCTGTTATTAATGTTAGATCAAGCATGTGCAGTTTAATGGTATCCATTTGAAGCTGCATTCAAAATTATTACGTAAGATTTACAAAGGTTTAAGAGAAGTCCAGTATGGAGCCGCCTCTGACGGGTTCTCAAGCTTTGAACTCATTATATTAAATTTATCTTGCTTATACCTGGATGACATCTGACTAGAATAAGTAAATAGAAATCGTCAATTTTGAGTACGCCGCGTTGTTATCTCATTCGCTTGAAAACCGTGTACAAGATACGACTTTAGATTTTGGATGAGCACAAACAAAAATAAAAAATTTAATAAAATATGCATATGAGCATTATTTAGTAATTTTTGTTTTTTTGTTGAAAAGTGTAAAGGAAGCTCGAATTGCCGCAAATTGTTGCATATTTTATCCAGTTTGCGTTTTCGTATTTTCGTGTCAGCACTGAAATATTCAACGAGTCTTGAATAAAAAATTAATCTGCAAACTCGCTCGGTACCAGCCAGAAGTCAATAATATCGAAGAGGGTAAAGATCCTAAAAGTCACGAAAAAATGGGTAGTAGAAAATGATTAATAAATAACTAGAAGCTACAAGGCGAAAATGTTACTACAAACACATTAAATTGATTTTCCACTTATGCAAACGTTTACCAAAAAGCGCTCGGTAATTAATTATTTTTAAGCAGATGTAATTATGGTTACATTATTTGTTAATTGGAGTGATTTTACATCAAACATTTACGTGCTGCTTTGCAGAGTAAATGTAATTATCATTGCATTAAATTTAAATTAGGAACATTCGCTTCATCCTGTTTTCACTTAAACAATTCTCTCCTAATAATTTCTGCGGATTATCTGCTTGATTTTATTTGTAATTAAAACATTAAATATAATTACTGAAACAACAGTAAAAGTTACCAACAAATTTAATATGCGAATTAAGTCTTCGCTTGTATCTAACAACTTTAACTAACTTTGTCGCTCTACAAAATTATCCAACCAATCACGTTTTATTTTCACAAGATTCTCATTCACCCAAAAAAATAATATAAATATAAAATTTTTTATAAAAATATTCACTCAACAAATTTATTCATTAGTAATGTCAACAAATTCTACAATAAAATCAAACTTGCCTCTTTTTTCTATAGGCTTGGGCATTTTTTTCACAGTTTGGATTTTTTTAATATGAGTAATATCGGGTACATTTGGAAAAACGTTAAAATTATTTTTCTACCTAAGACAACACACCTAATAATTTTTTTCATCAAACGTCATTAAGACGATAGTCGGCGAAATTTTGTGAGCGTAAAATGTGACTCTACGGAATACCATTTTTTAGACAAACCAGTAAATGAAATTCTGTTTTTTTTTGTAGTACTAGTTCATTAATACTTGGCATAACATGTCTATTATTTTGTTTTTCTATTTTTTATTGAATTTTTAGATTTATAGACAATCAAATCTGACCTAAAAATGAGCAAGTTTTGCTTGCTGTTTTAAACCTTATACTCGATATAATCGGAAAAACAGAATAACACTTTTGTGAAGTTGTGTATTTAGATAAGAGAAAATTTTACAAATCTCAATTTGAAGGTCCCTTGTTAAAGAAAAATGGTATTTTCTAGGACCAGGTTTTTTTAAAAGTGCCAATTTTACTGCTGCCGTATGAGTATTTGGTGTGACTTACAAAAACAAAACCAGAAGAAATTGGTAGCCACAAGACTCTTCTGTGTACCAAAAAAAGAAATTTTAAAAAAGCTTCAATAGAAAAAAATTATGAACAAAACCCCAAATATCAAACGAATTTCAACGGTTACAATCGGGTCTACTTTGCATTGACAAGGATTAGAAAGGCGGAGTAGAAATGCATTTTAGGCAACCCAATATACATATATTTATTAAATGTCAAATTTTAAAAATATTTTTTATATTACTATTTTGACGTTTGAAGAAAAAATAGCATGTTTTATTCAGATTAATAGCCATTTCCTAAACGGCAAATAGTGATTTATTTCTGTAGTTATAGAAGCTAGTACGAACAACATTTTTGTATAATTTTTTTTGTAGATGGTTTAGAAGTCATTTATTTAAATCTTGCCAGAAGAAAAAAAAATTGGAAAATGTACAAAAAAAAATATAAAAGTCTAAAAGTACCTTAAGTTTGGACCCCTCTAATTAATTGTGTGCTAGGTTGCAGAAAGTAACTCTGTGGCAGGATGTAGCCTTATGAATTTAGATTATAAATCTGAAATAAAAATGAAAATCTAACAAGGGAAACCTGAGTTATGACTGCAGAACGAATGGTCGATTTCATGTTTTTTCACAATTTTTCCTCCCAAACTCGCGCGCCCTCTAGGGATTCGCATTAATTATCAGTTATTTGGTCATAATTTGCAAAGAAGCTCCAGAAAAGTAGGATGAATTTTCCATTCCTTGTTATTATCTCCAACGGAAAATTTATCGCGGGTGTCTAGGAAGATGCTCTTAAAGGAACTTTTACTCCTAATAAAACAATATACTTTTACGAATTTTCTTCTATGTCGTTTCTTTATGTGAAATACGAAGCTACAGAGAACAATATCTGATGCTTCCACACATTCATTTCTTTCTTTTTGAAAATCTATGGATTGTCTTCCTCTATTCCAACTATATTCTCATCCATTAAACCATCTTCTGGATCAAGAAACTGGTGTTGTAATTCATTTTCCCTACTACTTTCTGATGATTCTTTAAACATCCTCGTTTTAATTTCCATTTTGATTTTCCCAATTCTCTCTTTAGTCAATTTTATCATCGCAAGGGACTCTCTCGTTTACTTTTGATTTTGTTGGTGGTTTTTTTTAGAAAATTTGGGGTTTTTTCTCGGCCTTTTTTAGCTCAATTGTTTTCTTCTGTTCTTCTTCCTGCTCTTTTCGTTTAAAATACTCTCCAGTGATAATTTCCGCATCTCCACAAATTCTTCTTCTCTTTGTTCCTTTTGTATTCTTTTGATCCTTTTGATCGTCTTTTCTCTGCAGGATAAATAAAATATCTTGAAGACCCAGGTTGAAACTCTATGGTTCCCATGTGAATATTTTTTAGCCAAAAAATAATTCCAGATAATCTTGCTGCATTAGCTATTTATTGCCCTAAAAACTCCAACTTCCGAGGTTGCAGTAAATGTGTAGAACGAGGACGGAGTTCTTGAATTAGAATTAGAATTTATTTATTAGAATTTCAGAAATACACTTTGTACATTAATTCAAGTCAAAATTCATTAAATATAAAATTACAATTAAAAAATTAAACTTATCACTATTATAAAATTAAAAATCAGTAATGCTTAACCTAAATTCATCCATGCTATACGGGCATATTTTTATTAAGATTGACTTTATGCTTTTTTTAAATTTATTTATACTTAGGCCCTTCATATGTTTTGGTAGCATATTGTAGTATAATGCACCAGAGTGTTGTGGTGATCTGATATGGCCTGAGAGTTTATAAGAGTTTATTTTAATGTCACTTTTTCGTCTAGTATTATAATTATGCGTGTCTGAGTTTTTTGGTAAGCTTTTATACATTTTGTGTGTACTGGTTAATAATTTGTATAAGTAAAGACCCACAACAGTTAGAATATTGTTATTTATAAAACTTTCCCTACAAGATGTTAGTGGTGGGAGACCAAAAATTGCTCGTATGACCCTCTTTTGACTTACTAAAACTTTCTGGATGTGAGAACTTGCACTCCAGACTAGTATGCAATAATCCAGAACAGACTGGCCCATTGCAAAATACGTAGTCATCAGTCCTTTTAGGTCTGACATTGGTTTCAATTGCAAGATTGCAAAAAACACTTTATTTAATTTATTTGAGATGTCAGTAATGTGCTCATGGAACTTTAGGTACTTATCAATTTTGAGACCAAGGTAAGTTACAGACTCTTTCTGACATACATGAATCCCATCATATTGAACTTTAAGATTTAGTGGATTGCGATTATAAGTTAAGAACTCAATAAACTACGTTTTACTGTTATTAACCATCAAATTATTACGTTTGCACCAATCGTTAAATAAAAATATGACGTTATTCACTTTATCAGCTAAAATTTTGTCACAATCATCGCTGATGACTACTGCAGTATCATCCGCATACATAAAAGTCCTACAACCTTTCAAATAACTTGGCAAGTCATTAATGAATAAAATAAACAGAAGTGGGCCCAAAATGCTACCTTGGGGTATCCCTTTATCAATGTCAAATAATTCACTTTCATTAGAGTTTATTATAGCTTTCGATGTACGATTAGTTACAAAGGATGTGATAAGACTGTTTGGTACACCTCTTATTCCAAGAGTGTCTAGTTTATTTGATAATATGATAAGATCAAGCGTGTCGAAATCCCAGACGTCCTGGAGACATTCCGTGCAAGCCTTCTCTGTGGAAAGTGCCTCTCTAAAACCATACTGGTGGTTACATAACAAGGAATTCGTATGAAGGAAGGATATTAATTGATTTGAAAGAGCCTTTTTTATTATTTTTGAAAATACGCTTAAAATTGAGATAGGTCGATAATTTCCAATAACATCCTTCCCTCCCTTTTTGTGAATCGGAATGGTTTTGGCAACTTTAAGAGCTTCTAGAAATTTCCCGGTTGTAAATGAAGAATTGATCACATGACATAAGGCTTCCGAAATTTCATAAGAGCACATTTTGATAAATTGTGTTGAGATGTTGTCTAAACCACAGGATTGCTTATTTTTTAGGTCCCGAATTATGACAATTATCTCGTCTGAAGTGCAAGGGCTTAGGAAAAAAGTTTTATCGAAATGAAGTTGTTGAGTACCTTCTGGTTTAAAATCTTTACCAAAATAGTTAGCCAGTTCCTTATCAACAATTTTTGAAAAGTAGGACCCGAACAAACCCGCTACTTCAGCGGTATCAGTAACAATTTTGTCTTCATTTTGGAGGGTAATTGTAGTTGTTTTTTTGGCCCGGCCTAAGTTTTCATTAATAACAAGCCAAGTTGTTCTTATTTTATTATCCGAATTTGCAATTTTATCGGATATGTCCCTCTTTTTTGAAGCGCGTATTTCGCAACGGTAATTATTTTTAAGATCCTTATGCAGGATTTTTAAGTCGACATTATTTGTTGATTTGGATATTAGAATAGTTATTTCGTTATAAATTGCTGTCTTTAAAAATTCACAAGAGATATGAAAAACATGTCCATCGTCTATCTGTAAAATTGGACGTTCTTTTAGGATGTTCTGCAGAAAATAATTTTCAAACCAGTTAGAAAAAGATGTTGTGTTAATCCAACCTTCTTGAGAAGTTGCAAATGCAGTCTTTTTTAGCAAATCAAAGAAGCCATAAATAGTCCAAGGATTTCTTGTTTCTTCCTGATAAGCTCCACACCTTTTCGCTTCTTGAAATTCAGGAACCATACCTCTCATGGATGGTCATCTTAAAACTTAGTTTATAGCTTATTTTTCTTGACATACAGATGAACAGTAGAACCAAATCTAGTATTACTTCTCTAGATAGCCTATACATCCCCAATTCTGCATTTGAATCAAAGTAACAGCTAGATCTTCCTCGGATTTGTTTTCTATTCCTTCTCCTCTGGTGCTAACTATGTAATGCCTCAGTCTTGACATTGAGATTCCATAAAAAACTGTTACCCGTAAATAGTTTTGTTTTAATTTTGTGTCTTGAACAGCCGAATTTAATGTTTTTTTTTGCTGTAAGCTCCCCAATCCGCCCCTTTTCTGTTTTTTCGCACCAACGTATTATAAATATTCTTACATAATTTTTTAATTAATTAAAAAAATTGTCAGAAAATTCTAATGGGCCTCTGAAAAATTGGTTGATGTTGTGATGTTTTCGTAATTTATTCCAAACATCAAATATTCCTGACTTGAGTTATAAATTTAATTATTATAAACATTTCTATAAAATGTTGTACATTTGCTTATTGTACTAAAAATTATGACGAGTATATTTTTTGTTAAAATATTCCAATGGAAATCTTAAAAAATACTTGATTTTGTAATTATTGTAAAATTTTTTTATAAAATTTTGTAGATGTATTTATTATTGAAAAAATGACGTCCCCGTATCTTTCTGCGTCCTGCAATAAAATGTGCTGCTCTTATTTTTTAGAATCGAGTATATCAAGTACACGGCCCGGCACCGGAACACCTGGCTATTTATCCGCGTGCTTTTTCCAACGTTTTATCGATTGTAGATACAAAATTGTTAATAACTTTTTAAATATTGTAACAATGTTTACCAAATTTTGCACATGAATTCATAATATTATTATTTACACGTTTTTACTGGAAAATTTTAATGTATACACAGGAATTTCGTCATTTTATAATTTATTTTAATCATGATTTCTGGGTTACAAAATTGTTAATAACTTTTTTACTATTATAAATATTTTTATAAAACTTTACACATTAATTTATTATACTACAATTTATAATTTTTGGTATAAATAGGAAAATCGTTGATATTGTAATTTTTTTCCAATTATTTAGCAATTAATAAAAACCGATTAAGTTTTATTCTTCGAATGTTTAGATCATATTATAAAATATAAATATGATAAGCTAATGGCTAAATATTTTATGGTATTCGATATTTTTGTGTATGAAATAAAAGTGGTTTTATATTCCAATCAATAAGAGTATCATTAAAAAAGTTCGTGTTTAGTAAACTAACACAATAAAAATAATATCAAATTTCCTATTAAACGTTTATTTAAATTATATAAATATACATGTTACGATTTCGCTTAGCTGTCATGCACAACTCAATTGTTGGGTGACGTCATGGAACAAGCTTTTTTATAATAAAATATGTTGAAGGCGTAAGATACATCGCTGATAATGTCGAACAAATCTAAGATCATTATTGCAGGAACACTTACACATTTTTCAATAAATCAGTCCATAATGTTTCCACATACTATTTTAGTAAATCGCCCACATTCTTCAAGCCGTGTCTACTAAATGGGGGCACGCAAAAAGCGAAAGCCGATTATTCACAAATTCACCCCGCAAACTAATCAAAAATCTAAATACGGTATTAATTAGACATGTGTAGTAGTCTAATTATGTTTATACACAAAGTCATAAAAATACAATTAGTGGATAGGGGTTAGTAAATTGCTGTTTTCAATAAAAAAAGGTGATACTTTATATGGGTAAGTTAAAGTCTTTTAAAGCTTATTCCCATAATTAGATTAGAAAAAAAAAATAATAAGACGCATTACTCTTCACGCTATATATTTAAAATACATTTTGCTTGACGCGTGCTTGGCGATCGTGCACACTCACATTTTTTTCTTGGTTAAGCTCATGCTGACACGCACAAAGTGGCTGACAGTTTTGATTGACGATCTATTTTCGGGAATTTTTGTGTTTTGTATTGAAAGTAGGATTTAGATTTTCCTGGTGATAAAACTGGGGGACATTTGAAAATAGATATTCGTCAAAATGTCAATGACAGACGAGAAGTGATTAAACCGAGACACCTTTCCTTAAGCTCAACATGGATCTTTTGTAAGGGATAGTTCATGTCAGAAATCCCAAATGAAGATAAGCCATCTGTATTTATTAATGTCAATGGAGGTTTGGGAGGAATTTAAGTGTATTCGTGTTTTTTATTAAGGAGAGAGGAAAATCGTGACTTTTTAAGACAGTGGTTGGTGAAGCTTAAGCCTCATCTCGGTTTGCCTTATACATCACGCACTTTAAATACGCAAACTTCTGCGATATCTTCCCCACATCTTATGCAAATAGCCCTTGTATCATTCCATGTTTAATGTATAAGCTATTATGTTGAGTTTGGCGGCTGTTTATGGTTTAGTTAGCAACATTAGCATAGCTGCTATCTTCACTTTTCCTTGATAATCATCTGCAACAAACTTCTATTACGTCCCCGTTGGTGGCTAAAACACTAAAACAACTCATTCGCGGATTTAGGAAATTGCCACTCGTCTTTTCGCCCTGATGGAGCTAATATTTTCGCGTCTTAACTTCAACTGTCATTAAAAATAAAATTGCCTCAAAACGAAGAATGCCCAAGAGGCGGACTTAATTAGTGGAAAGATTTGGGGTGACTTTGAAATTTGCGGATGATTTACTGAACTCCACTGCTAAACGCTTAATTTTTCATTTATCTATGTCAGCCACAATCGCTTCATTTTCCCAAACAAACTTTTCCAACCGTAATTACACCAAAAAATGTACAAAAATTGACATCTTCAAATTAAACATTTTTATCATCCATTTTTTATTTCAATTCGAAACATAATAACAAACTTTAATTTCAATTTTAATATTTATATAACCATTGTTATACCTATAAAGTAGATGACCGAGAAATAGCACATTCAATTGCAGCAGGTGAGGCTTGTAATCCAAATCTCAACAAGGTTGATTTAAATTTTCACATATTAGTAAATGGTTCATAGCTTATAAATTTTCACATAAACAAAGTTGATTTCTAACTGTAAAGCACCATTTCACTAATTTCGTTTTACACCTACCTATTTTACATCGTAATCTATTTAGAGTTTTCCAAATTAACTTGGAGAAAAATTTTCCTGGATTTTGTTGGAATGATACCAAAAAAGGTGTCTATTATCAGTTATTTGTTTCTTCCTTTCCCTTATACTTGCAGAACGCCTAAAATTCGAAGGAGCTTTTTCTCTTAAAATATTGAGTAAACCCATATAGTCCGGTCAATTTAGACATACAAGGGTGCACAAATTAGCGTAGAGCTAAAAATTGGTATGAATGTTCGGAACACCATTATAAATAAATTCTAAAAAGTCCCCATTCATCCCGTACCTGGAAAAAAAAATTTTATTCAAGGTCAAAGGTCTTAAAGATTGGTTTTTCGTATTTTTCAGCAAAATGGTAAGTTTTATCATAAAATTAAATCAGACAAAAATTGTATATCATATAATTATCTATAGAAAATGTCTTAATATTTTTTTTCGTAAGAGCCACCGTTTCTGAGATATAACGATTAGAAAAGTTGTAATCTTCATAATATGCACATTATTCGTCAGATTCATAATCGTCTAATATTCACGATAACGGGTACACTTTTTAACCAAATTTTAAAAACCGGGTCTTGAATTAAAGGGGCATGTTTATTTTATAATCCTATCGGAATCCCAGCTTTTAAAAGCGCTCCCGAAAAAGTCAATTTTTTCGCGGTTTTTTTCGAGCGCCGACTTTGAAAAAACGTAGCTCCGCCGGGTTCGGAATCGAAACGACCAAATCGGGCCCCTATTTTTCCCACATCCTCATTTACTATATCCAAAATTTCCGACCCTCCTAGATTAATCCTGTGGCGGGGGCGAATTTTTCTTTGAAAACGTCGAAATGTCGCATTTTTTAGCGAGAAAAACAAAAAAAAGGTAATATTGCTTAGCTTTTGACTGGGGACAAAATCGCGAATGGCATTTTCGTAAAGAGGTATCAGACTTACGTACCCATAGCGGAGCACTTTTTCGAAATTTTTTGATTGTCTCTCATATTCTGACGTTTGAAAATCGGGGTACATTTTTCGACATTTTTTAGCGAAATTTAAAAAACCGTACCTACTAAACGAGTGTACCGATTTTATCAATACGCGGCTTATATTGTGGCTAAAAGTACCGTTAATACCCAGAAAAATAATCAGTTTTATTCGGCGCGTCCAGCGGCGTCGGGATTTTTTTTTCCAAAAGCGTAAAGAAATATCGATAAAAAACGGCGCGTAGAGAAAATTGGCAGAAGAAATGGGACCAAAACGGGACAAAAAATGAAAAATCGCTACACGTGTCCTGCAAGAGAATTGATTGTACGAGGTCGGTTTGAAGTTTTGAAATCTCTATCTTTTCATTTCACCTCACAAGGACCTATTAAATTCAAAATTGTGTTTTTTCAATCCCCAGCGATCAAAATAATCGCTGTAAGATAAGGACACATCCTATCGTCTAACTAAAATATGCGTTGGAATGAGATTTTCAAGTACTACTACGCTACGCGTGGACTTTTTTGAATTTCGAAAAAAAAACTCAAAATTTTAATCGTGCAAAAAACTTTGTAAAAAAATTGCGATTTCGACAATTTTTTTAACCCCCTGCCCCTTCATAGATTTTAACGAATGATGGTTTACCTTAAAGGTTTTTACGTAGGCTTTCATACAAAAAAGATTCGTTTTGATATCTATATTCGTTAAGAAGTTATGACCGAATAACCGTTGAAAATTAGAAAATTTCACTTTTGGACGAAGAAATTGCTATGAAATTTTTGATTAATCGAAAAATAATAAAATTTGACCGAACCAGTTGGCCGATCAGAACGATTTATAACTTATATTAACCGATAGAAAAAATATTTTTACTTGTATTACAGCTTCAGTGATGTGTATACGTGGCGTACTTATGCATATTATGAAGATTACAACTTTTCAACTTTTATAATCGTTATATCTCAGAAACGGTGGCTCTTGAGAGAAAAAGTATAAAGTCATTTTTTATAGATAATTATATGATCTACAATTTTTGTCTGATCTAATTTTATGAAAAAACTTACCGTTTTGGTGAAAATCGCGAAAAACCCATTTTGAAGACCTTTGACCTTGAATAAATTTTTTTCCAGGTACGGGATCGAGGGTCGGAAATTTTGGATATAATAAATGAAGATGTGGAAAAAAAAGGGGGTTCGATTTGGTTGTTTCGATTCCCGTTTTGCTGAAAAACACGAAAAACCAATTTTTCAGACCTTTGACCTTGAATAAATTTTTTTTAGGTACAGAATCGATGAGGACTTTTCAGAATTCATTTAACATTCATACCAATTTTTAGCTCTACGCTAATTTTTGCACCTTTACTACTATTTTTAGGGCTAAATTGACCGGACTGAATTGGATCTAGATATTTGGCATTTGAACGTTCCTATACTGAAGGAGCATATTCAGCTTTGATGAACACTAAAGCTAGAACAGAACATCTTAATGTATGAGCACTTACATTTTGTGTAATTATACTTACTTAGATCGACAGCAAAGATGGAACTATTAGTATTTGGAAAAATTCGTTGATCATAAAAGTTCAGTAAAACTGAAGCGATAACACTACCTTGGGAAATACCATTTTCCGGGTTTTTGGGATAGCAATTGCTTTGGTTTCTCTCTATATCGTTGGTATTTTCTCTTCCAAAACACAATTATTAAATAGTTAATTTTAATATTAAGTGATGTGACGTTAATAAATTGAATTTAAACCAAATAAATAAAGTAATTAAAGCAAAGGTAATTATTTCTTAATTTCTTGTAGAAATAAGAAGTTTTGTAATGTTTTCTTTGAGTAAATCTTAAAGTAAATTAAATTAAAAGCAAAAATCTAAAGTGTTGCAATTAAAAAAAATATTAATTAAATGCTGTGACATTTGGTTGCATTATTCGTGTGCAATTGTTGCGCCATAGGGACAACTCTTGGTGTTTCATGACATACGTAACGAGATTCATGACCTCTACGACTTTTAAATCATTAAATTAATAACGCAAAACGTAGTCCATTTTTAATACTAAATGAAGTTGTGACATTTCGCGGTACTTGGGAAGTGCAGTTGCATTGCCTTCACAAATTAAGACGTCCCGTTTTAAACTTCATCCATTTGACTTAATTATCTAATTGGTTTAAAACTTTCATCTAATTTTTGCTTAATATGCATTCCCCGTATTTTATTCCTCCAACTTTCCAAACGAAAATTTAATTTTAGTTCCCCAAGTATATTAACGATTATTAAATAATCAAGCTTTATGTTTATTTTTATTTTTTTTTTTTAGAAAATTTAGAAAATTTCTAGTGGTAAACCATTTTCCATTATACATAAAAGTTCAAGTTATGAATAAAAAGTGATGGTAAGTAAAAACATTGCACTCTATAAATAATTTATAACAAACGATGAGACATATTAATCGGTTGCCTTGTAAAAAGATGCATTTGAGTGTCGCCTAACGTCCTAATCTACATAAAACGGTAAATATTCAATTACATAATTACAATGCGGAAACAATATATGTGATGCATTTCAATTACGCCACCAATAAATATTTTACTAAGCCTTTGAATTAGCATGTGTTCAAGGTGAATAAATCTCATCAGAGTTACTGCATGATTGAATATGACAGCGGTTTTGGGGTCGAATGTTTTCAATAACAATTTTCCATTGTTTTTTGCACAAATTTATTCACATTTGCGTGTGCATGTGATTGATTTAAATTAATTATTTCCGTTTAATCATAACTCCATTAATAACAATTTGTTAAATTAAACACATCACTATATTGACTTACCAAATTGTTCGAAAATTGCCAATTTTATTTTTTCCCCATCATTAAGCAATATTTTTTAAATCATGCCAAATTTTATACATAAAAAATTTATGCTGCAATTCTGTGCAAATCAGTAAGTCCTTAGAGGAAATATATGTAAGGTAACCATGGAAACCGTCCATTACAACCCATACAGATATTTTCAGTAAGTACTTACACACAATTTCATCATTAATTTCTTTTCTGATAATGAAATTATTTTGGACCATTTATTAAAGTAAAGAATTTTTAAGGGCGATGTTAGCCTGAGGCTAACAAATAGTAAAGACCGAAATAAATAACTCCAATTTTTCTTTTATTAATATACAGGGTGTCTCGATAATAACGCAAGAGCTCTTCAGTATGTTATTGTGTATTTTCGGATCAACTTTTAGAAAGGTTTTTTAAATTGAATTAAGTTAAATTATTTAAAATGAATTTTTTGATAAAAACATTACAGCAATTTGAACGGCCAAAAATGACATTTCCACTGAAGTTAGATTAACAAATTTAGAAAATTTCCTATGAAATAGACTTATTTTAGTAGTATTTTTCTCATTATCATTTGAAAACTGATTAAAAAAATACTAATTTTTGGAGTATAAAAAAATTCTAAAATATTGATTAAAAAATGCTAGTTTCGATAAAATTATAACAAAATTTTTGAGTTTAAATTAAAGATTAGGATATAATCTACAATTCGAAAGTCGACAATCAATCATGGGCCAAAAAATAAATTTAATATAACAATTGAAGCTTATTTTTGGGGGAAATTTTTAATGGTACTTTAATGACGTAAAAATGGTATTTATAGTAAAGATATGATTAAAAAAAAGTTTTATTATAAAATTTGGTTAATTCTTTATAAAATGAACCATTTAAAAAATAATATTCGCAATGGTACCATTTTGAAATCCCATTTAAAATTTTTTAAAGCTCTTATTTAAACTGACGTTTTTAATGAAATCTTTGTATCCACTTTGAAGGCCAAAAAATGACATTTCCACTGAAACTAGACTTACAAAATGAGTTCCATTATAAAATTTAGACAATTTCCTATAAAATAGACTTATTTAAAAAGTATTTTTCTCATTGGAACTCATTTGAAAACTGATTAAAAAAATACTAATTTTTGGTGTATAAAAAATTCTAAAATCTTGATTAAAAACTGCTAGTTTCGATAAAATTATAATAAAATTTTTGAGTTTATATTAAAGATTAGGGTATAATCTACAATACGAAAGTCTACAATCAATCATGGTCCAAAAATAAATTTAAAATAACAATTGAAGTTAAGCTTATTTTTTGGGAAAATTTTTAATGGTGCTTTAATGACGTAAAATTGGTATTTATGGTAAAGATATGATTATAAAAAAAGTTTTATTATAAAATTTGGTTAATTCTTTATAAAATGAACCGTTTAAAAAATAAAATTCGCAATGGTGCCTTTTTTGAAATCCCATTTAAAATTTTTTAAAGCTTTTATTTAAACTGACGTTTTTGATGAAATCTTTGTATGCACTTTGAAGGCCAAAAAATGACATTTCCACTGAAACTAGACTTACAAAATTAGTTCCATTATAAAATTTAGACAATTTCCTATAAAATAAGCTTATTTAAGTATTTTTTTCCTCACAGGAACTTTTTAGAAAATTTATTTTAAAAAATACTATTTTTTTGTGTTTTACAAGTTTTAAAAGTTTTAAATTTTAGTGATTTTTTGGATTCCTGTATATTTTATTATATCAATGATCTTATTAGAAACAATTATTTTTTATATTTTGTCTTTAAATTGCATTCAGATACGTTAATTTTAACGCGGGAAGTTTAAAAGTTCCCTCTTAGTTTTAAAAACAATCATAAAAGCAATTAGGTAATTTTTTTCAATACGACCTCTAGTTTTTTTGAAAATTCATTTTGAAGTTAAAATGGTACCACTGGAATTGTTCTTGGTATCAATTTTTTGTTCTCATGTTGCCACTTGAAAAACAAAAATTGCTCGGAAATATTTTGAAAAAACTGAATCAGATTATAGTTTTCCTTTATATTATATTTTTAAATGTTTTAACTCCAGTAGCTTTCATAATAATTTTGAAAAACCAAAGGCTTAAAACTGTATGGCGCCTAAATTTTATGAATAATTGAAATTACGCGCTCATTCAAAAAGTCTTTGGGTTCTTGAAAATTTTACTGGAAGCTTCATGAACTTTTTAATCAGGTTATTGGAGCGTTTCTTGAACAAATCAAGAAAAACTAGAAATATTGAAAAATTTTTAAGTTAGTAACCCTCAAAAAAATTATAGATCTCAAGAGAAGGAATATTTTTTTCGGGATTCTAGGGGGGGGGGGGGGGTGATCGCAGCTATCGTCCGCTATCTGTATCCACCACTGTCTAGTGGTCATTTGATAAAGGTAGTAGTGAACTAGTAGAATATAAATCTGTTTTTGTAAACTTCTTATGTGGGTACGATCAAAAATCCTACATATACTAAAATTAACAAATCATTTTCCAAAAGCTATTAGTCTTTATACTAAAATTAACAAAAACTCAATGCACAGCAAAGCCTTTACTCGCTTTCTTCCATTTTGTTACAAAACTTATGTTAAAATAGCGTCCCAAAAGTTCCGGGACGGCAGTATAACCTTTGAACTTGTGACCAAAAAAATTGAAAATTTGTAAATGTGTACAGGGTCATAAAAACTACATTTTCTGATATTTTGAACTTTCGGGATCTTCAATAAAAGACAGAAAAACCTCTTCAGCTTTTTCTGGACCCGTTACACATTTTGGTCTACCAGTTCTTCTCCGATCTTTTAATGAGCCTTCGTCTAGAAATCTACGAATAGTTCTTTCAACATTTTGATTTTTAAATTGGGGGTCGCTTATGAAAATAATCAGTCAAAACGTGTCGTACTTGATTATAGGATCTTTCTCTGTCTTCAAAACCACGAATCATCAATCTCTCTCTTGACTAAAACAGATTTACAAATTTTCAATTTTTGAAAAAATCACTTAGTATTATAAACTGCCGTCCGGTACTTTTGGGATGCCTTATACAGGGTGGCCCAGATTTTACTTCCCAGGAAATATCTCAGTTATTTGAAGAGATAAAAATATTAATCAAAGAGTGCTTTGAATGGCAGCACTCATACTTCATAATTTCATTCTAAAAAAATTATTGGTATTTACAACTCTTAAGATGCCATCATAATTTTTTTTTTATTGGGACACCCTATTTTTTATAATTGATATTGCATCTACAATTTATTCTAGCAACAGTGATATGCTACATTTAGTATTTAAAGTACATTTTGTGAATAAAAAAATTAAAATATTGATGGAATTATGTACCTATTATGGAAAATTATTTATTTTGTTTTTTTAACAAAATTTGTAATTTACAGTTAGGTTCAGTTAGATTAGGTTAACTTAAGTTAGTTTAAATTTAAAAAAATTTTGTTAAAAAAACTATGTAAATAAATAATTTTGCATACTACTTCGATCAATATTTTAATTTTTTTTATTCACAAAATGTACTTAAAATACTAAGTGTAGCATATCACTGTTTCTAGAATAAATTGTAGATGCAATATCAATTATAAAAAATAGGGTGTCCCGTTAAAGAAAAAAAAGATGATGATGGCGTCTTAAGAGTGGTAAATAAAAATATTTTATTTAGAATGAAATTATGAGGTATAAGTGCTGCCATTCAAAGCACTTCTTGATTTATATTTTTATCTCTTTAAATAACCGAGATATTTTCTGGGAAGTAAAATCTGGGCCACCCTGTATAAGTCCTCTAACTTTCCAATAGAATGGGATAGAATATGTATCTCCAGATACAACAACAAATATAGATACATCATAGTAATGGGAAATAACTTCTGGTGGAGCAAAAGATGTGCAGAATATGAAAGATGGAGGAAGATACTATTCCACATTGGACAACAAGCTTAATGGAAATTGTAGCGCAGTCTTAAAGAAAAAGAGATGGCTGACTTGAGGAGGATGGAAGAAGACAAGAAGATGTTAGGAAAATTAGTCATGGAATAAAGGTCTATTATAGTAATTATTAAATGAAAAAGTTTTCCAACGATGATGTTCTTCAGTTAAATTAACTTTAGAAAAATCCTAAAAAAATTGGATTAAAATAATGAAAGTGGAAAAATCATAAAGAAAAAAATGTCGAGATAATATCTAAATGTTGGTGGGTTTTTTTGTAGTTCTGGAAGATTGGGGTGTGTAATTAATATTATTTGTTGTGACACAAATGTAGTGTGAAGAGTTGTGCTAAAAATAAGTAGTGAGTGTTGCAAAAAGAAGAGTTGGATGAGTAATGAGGTGGTGCGGTTTGAAGAAAAATTGGGCGTAATTAAATTAATCAGGACAGTGATTAATTTTACAAATGTTAATCAAATATACAAATTAAATAAAGTGTTCGGCGTTCACGAACACATACATACTTTCACGCATAGAGAGACTTATGGAATTAGATGTTGGAGTATTCAGTTACAAACTCATTTAAAGTGAGATCAACTTTGCGCAGGGCTCCCGGTTTGTTTCTAACTTCTTGTATATCTTGCGTAATTAAGTTGTCAAAGTTGTGTTCACCGCAAATGATTGATTTTTATTTAGATAGGATAGTGGATATTAACTTACACATCCGAACCTTGTTTAATATTCTTATTAAAGGCGCGACGTTTACCTTTGAGGAGCATGGTCCAATTTCTTGAGATTTTTGCTTTTATTTGCTTTACGAGGTGAGCAATAAAAAGTTATTTATTGCGGCCGGAGATTAATCACGTACAGAATTAATGACTAAGCGGCGATTTTTCTTTCAATTGCCCCAAACAAAATCGACTCTTGTTTTCGTCGATTATGATCCTAATTAATGTGGAATTATAAACTCGTTAACGTGTCGTAATCCCGCCTCCCACGCACACACGCACCTTGAGAAAATCGAAGCAACTCGATTGAATGGATTCAAGAATCAAGTGAGGATTTGATTACGTTTTATGTGTTGTTAATATGAGGAAACCTGCAACGCGCTATTAATTAATATGCTTTCCGAGCATGGAATAAGCGCACACCTTGAACTATTCGGATTTGGAGTTGCTTTTGAAACACAAGCAATTATTAAACGTTTAAACTTATAAACAATGTTGCAGGCGCGTCCTGTAATTTTCTTAAGGATATTATATGTAAAAATGTAATTACATCTTTAATTACCCATTTAGTTATTATTTAGAATTAAAAATAACATCATTATTCTCTTTTATTCAAATTTCAATCACCACATATTTTTCTTGTGAATCCTCATGAACACTATATGTATAATAATAATTTAGAATCTACATTCTTAAGTGGACCCTTCGAAATGAATGAGTTAGACTCACCCAATAAATCTCTTCAATTGGGCAAAATTGCTGGTCTTGATGAATTTAAATGATAATTTTGTAATAAAACTAAACATTGAATATTGAAATTTTGCAATAGGTGTATTTTTGAAGAGAATGTACCAAAGATATTATGTAGATTTACTCCAAATATTGATCTTCAACTTACATATACCTCAAAGAGCTGGTTTTCGTCCTGGTAAATCAAGTACCGCACTAATCCTTATCCTACACATTCAAGATGGTTTTAACAATAATTTAATTAGAGGTGGTGTTTTAAAAAAATAGACATTTTTTAGTAGAATTGGGTGGTAACCTAAGAACATGAAGAAATCAGAAGAATAGTCTTCCGCAAGGTAGTGTTATTGCTCCAATTTTTTTCAACATTTATACAAACGTTCAACGTAGTTTTCCAAACACTAATAGTTTCATCTTTGCTGACGATCTAAGTCAGTGGCGGATACAGATAGGGGGCGATAGGTGCGATCACCCCCCCCCCCCCGCTAGGATCCCGAAAAAAATATTTTTGAGGATTACGAACTTCAAATTTTTTTAATATTTCTGGTTTTTCTTGATTTGTTCAAGAAACGCTCCAATATCCTGATTAAAAAGTTCAAGAAGCTTCCAGTAAAGAACACAAAGACTTTTTGATGAGCACGTAATTTAAATTATTCATAAAATTTAGGCGCCATGCAATTTTAACCCTTTGATTTTTCAAAATTATTATGAAGGCTACTGGAGTTAAAACCTTTAAAAAATATAACATAATGGAAAACTATAATCTGATTCAGTTTTTCAATATACCGGGTGGAAATGAAGCTAGGGTCACCCCTGGCATTTCTTTATTTATGAGAATAAAAAATTAGAATTTTAGTATCTTATATGATCTAAGAAAACAAATGTTATGGATCGAATAAATCTTTCATTTTACTTCCGGTTTATCAGGAAATGGCACCCACTTTCTTATTTTAAATGTAACCCCCTGATTTTTTCTACGTAAAATCAAACATTGGTTAGTTTTAAGTATGTTTATGACAAAAAAAAATTTCTTTTCAAAACTTTAAGAAAAAATGTTGAATTTTTTTTTGGTAAAAAATTTGAGTAAAACCTACAAAAACTATTTTTAAATAATACAAATACGTAAAATAAATTGTAATTATAAAAAATAATTTATTTCACCGTTCTTGAGATATTATTTTTTTTAATTTTCAAGAAGCTTATTTTGGAAATATCTTTATTTTTTTAAATGGGATGATATAAGGGCCACCCCCTAATTAAATAGAGGGTTTTTTTCTGGTTAGTGTGATATCCCATATGTATGTTTAAAAATATTTTTTGTAGGTTTTACTCAAATTTTTTATCAAAAAGTTTTGAAAAAAAAATATTTTTTTGTCATAAACATACTTAAAATTAACCAATGTTTGATTTTACGTAGAAAAAATCGGGGGGTTATATTTAAAATAAGAAAGTGGATGCCATTTCCTGATAAACCGGAAGTAAAATTAAAAATTTATTCGATCCATAAGATTTGTTTTCTTAGATCATATATTTCCATAAATAAAGAAATGCCAGGGGCGGCCCTAGTTTCATTTCCACCCGGTATTTCCGAGAAATTATAAGCAATTTTTGTTTTTCAAGTGGCAACATGCGAACAAAAAATTGATACCAAGAACAATACCAGAGGTCCCATTTTAACTTCAAAATGAATTTTCAAAAAAAGTAGAGGTCGTATTGAAAAAAATTACCTAATTGCTTTTATGATTGTTTTTAAAACTAAGAGGGAACTTTTAAAATTACCGTATCTGAATGCAATTTAAAGACAAAATATAAAAAATAATTGTTTCTAATAAGATCATTGATATAATAAAATATACAGGAATCCAAAAAATCACTAAAATTTTAAACCACTTGTAAAACACAAAAAAATAGTATTTTTTAAAATAAATTTTCTAAACAGTTCCTGTGAGGAAAAAAAACACTTAAATAAGCCTATTTTATAGGAAATTGTCTAAATTTTATAATGGAACTAATTTTGTAAATCTAGTTTCAGTGGATATGTAATTTTTTGGCCTTCAAAGTGTATACAAAGCTTTCATCAAAAACGTCAGTTTAAATAAAACCTTTAAAAAATGTTAAATGAGATTTCAAAAAAGGCACCATTGCGAATTTTATTTTTTAAGCGATTCATTTTATAAAGAATTAACCAGATTATATAATAAAACTTTTTTTTATAATCATATCTTTACTATAAATACCATTTTTACGTCATTAAAGTACCATTAAAAATTTCCCCAAAAAATAAGCTTAACTTCAATTGTTATATTAAATTTATTTTTTGGCCCATGATTGATTGTAGACTTTCGTATTGTAGATTATACCCTAATCTTTAATTTAAACTCAAAAATTTACCCCTAGAAACCCGAAAAAATATGCAATTTTTCTTCTCTTGAGTTCTAGAATTTTTTTGAGGGTTAAAAACTTCAAAATTTTTACGTTTTTGCTAATATTTCTGGTTTTTCTTGATTTATTCAAAAAACGCTCCAATAACCTGATTAAAAAGTTCATGAAGCTTCCAGTAAAATTTTCAAGAACCCAAAGACTTTTTGGATGAGCGCGTAATTTCAATTATTCATAAAATTTAGGCGCCATGCAGTTTTAGGCCATTGGTTTTTCAAAACTATTATTAAAGTTACTGGAGTTAAAAACTTTAAAAAGATATGATTCAGTTTTTCCAAAATATTTCCGAGAAATTTCAAAATTATTATGAAAGCTACTGGAGTTAAAACCTTTAAAAAATATAACATAAAGGAAAACTATAATCTGATTCAGTTTTTTCAAAATATTTCCGAGAAATTCAAGTGGAAACATGAGAACAAAAAATTGATACAAAGAACAATACCAGATGTCCCATTTTAACTTCAAAATGAAGTTTTTCAAAAAAAGTAGTAAGAGGGACCTTTTAAACTTTCCGCGTTAAAATTAGCGTATCTGAATGAAATTTAAAGACAAAATCTAAAAAATAATTGTTTCTAATAAAATAATTGATATAAAAAAAATATACAGGAATCCAAAAATCACTAAAATTTTGAACTTTTAAACCAGTTGTTTTTTAAAATAAATTTTCAAAAAAGTTCTTGTAAGGAAAAAAATACTTAAATAAGCCTATTCTATAGGACATTGTCTAAATTTTATAATGGAACTAATTTTGTAAGTCTAACTTCAGCGGAAATGTCATTTTTGGCGTTCAAAGTGCATACAAAGTTTTCATCAAGAACGCCAGTTAAAATAAAAGCTTTAAAAAATTTTAAATGGGATTTCAAAAAAGGCACCATTGCGAATTTTATTTTTTAAATGGTTCATTTTATAAAGAATTAATCAAATTTTATAATAAAACTTATTTTATAATCATATCTTTACTATAAATACACTTTTTACGTCATTAAAGTACGATTAAAAATTTCCCCAAAAAATAAGCTTAACTTCAATTGGTTATATTACATTTATTTTTTGGCCCATGATTGATTTTAGACTTTCGTATTATAGATTATACCTTAGTCTTTAATTTAAACTCAAAACTTTTGTTATAATTTTATCAAAAGTAGCAGTTTTTAATCATGTTTTTAGCATTTTTTTATACACCAAAAATGAGTATTTTTATAATCAATTTTCAAATGAGTTCCTATGAGAAAAATACTACTTAAGAGGATATGGAGTCTACAAAATTATATGGGTTTTTCCTTGTTTTTATGTTTCAAACTACGCCAATATGTATTGAGCTTTATACAAAATAAAAATATCATATGAAAGTGGAACCTGAGACTTGTATGGGGCAGTTTTTTAATATTTTATATCCAAAATGGCCAAAAAAAAAAATCATTAAATATACGTAAAATTTTAAACTTATTTTTTGCACTTAATAATTTAATTTTTGAAAAAGTAGTCTTATAGAAGTCTAGCCATGAATGTTATTTAAACTATGCAATTATAAAACTTAATGGTATTTACAAAATATGGTTGTAGTTTGAAATAATTGCAAGGTATATTTCGTAAATTTTGAACGCGCATTTTAACTGTAAAAGCAGCTAATACCTTCGTAGTCTAGGTGATACAAATTTTAAAATATAACAGAAATGAAGATTTTTATTGGTACCTTCAGCCTAATTATGTGGGATGTACTTTGGGTCAAGATTTCTTCCCCAAATTCAGGAACAAGCTCAAAATATACGTTTACTATCGGAGCGCGGTTCTACTTGACTCCCAATTCTCTTAAATAAGTCTATTTTATAGGAAATTTTCTAAATTTGTTAATTAAACTAATTTTGAAAATCTAACTTCGGTGGAAATGTCATTTTTGGGCGTTCAAAGTGCTGTAATGTTTTTATAAAAAAAATCATTTTATATAATTTTACTTAATTTAATTTAAAAAACCTTATTTGTGCTGAAAAAAGTGGGATACCCTGTAAAATTTCTCATCGCCTCCCCTAGAATTTTACTCTAGATCCGTCACTGATCTAAGTATAATTACAACAAAAAATAATTTATTTACTATTCAAAATACTTCTTCTACACTTAAAAACCTGTCCAATTATTATGAAAAAAAAAAACGGTCTTCGTCCAAATCCTTCTAAAACTACATCGTCTTTTCGATTTAACCCATTGGGACAGAATAACGACCCAGACTCGTGGTATGCAACTTTTGCCAAACGTAGAAATAACGAGTCTCAGACGTGATAACTTATTTAATTTTTGGTTGATTTTCATTTGGTAAATTTTGGGTTTAATATGGTCTAACATTAAATTTATTATTTTTTTTTACATTTCAACATTTTTATTTCAAAAAAATTTTTTGTATATTTTCGTATTTAGTGTATTTTCGTTAATAAATTTTGAAATATATTTTTTTTCATTCTTATCCAATGAAAAGTAAATACTGCATTTTGGTCCAAGCACATTCTAAAAAAATACTGTCTCAATGGGTTAAATAATAAAAAAGCAAATCTCAAATTAAATATTTCTTGGAATGGTGAAAATGTTGAATTTTGCAATACCCCTACATATTTAGGAGTTTTCTTATTGTCACACGTAGGGTGTTAAAATCTTAGACAGGAGGAGATGTAACTACCAGGTAGATAAAAGTTTGAATTGTAGTTCTTGCCATATTTATTATATCTAAATAAATTAACAAATACATAAATCAACCCTATTACTTATTACATAAATCTTTCAACATTTTTCTACTGTTTTTTGGTGTAGAGCACTTACTACTTACTTACCACACTGACACTTCAGGAACAACTTTCCAGTCAATTTTTTAAATTTATTAATTAATTAATTCTTGGGGCGGTCGAGATTGTGTGATCGGCGACATCATTCCGTATTTTTCATTTACATGAAAAAATAAGAGTCTGACCTTCTAGTCTCGTCGACGACACGATCTCGCCCGGTCCAAGAATAAGGCTACTACTGTACTCTATAATCTATAATATGTATATTGTTTATTATTATTAGCAGTACCAATAATAATGTTGTTACAATTGAAGAGGTTTTCAATGTAAACTCTTTAAAGTGTTCTAAATTGGGCAAAACACATAAATATTTGCTGATGGCAATTATCGAGGACCATTACTTAGCGTTTGACACAAAATCATCTCGTTACAGTGTATCAATGACATGTATTTACATATACTGAACATAGTGTGCTTCCAGCAATAAATCTAAATGCTAATGCGTGCGTGGGCCTCGAGATGTACAGTTGATTATGCGGGAATAAGCCTTGTTATCCTTGTTGGTCCTTTTTTGTGCCTCACTTTACTTCACAGTTTGCCGGCTTATAATCGACATTATAATTATAAATAAATAAATTATTATTAAAATCATACAGTCGGTAACAGCCCCCAGCGATTTGTATAATCATTTTTATTTACATCTCAGCAAAAGTTGTAATATAACAGCTTTTCATTATAATTGCACATAATTATGACTAAATTTTTGGTTTTTAATGCCGATTTAATGCGAGATAAATCTCATTATTTAAATTAAAGGGGGGAGTGGAAATAATTACAATCTATAAATTGTTTTAAAATGGTTGCTAATTAGAAAGTAGTAAAGAAATAGTTTTAGCTGTAATTTAATTATACACTTTTAATTAAAACTGTAGCAAAGTTTCATCGCGAATGGGAAGTTAAAGTCACGTTAAACGCTGTAAGCACACGCCTAATTTTAAATCGATATTAAAGCACTTAATAATGAAAAAGAACGTATATTAAAAGCGAAGCCATTTGCTTCCAATTAGTGGATTTAATAAAGACCTCAGATTATACATAGCAAGAGTTGAAAAATAGGCACCAATTAAAAAAGAAACGTTTTTTGCACACAAAGCAAACATTTGTCATATTACCAACATCGCAATATACAATCTCATTAAAAGCGACAAAAAAAAATTAAAAGCAATATGATTCATGTGCGTGCGTTTTGTAAATATTTAAACGAGCTCGCTCATAACTTGACCCGAATTAATAAAATTACGAGTACTTTTTGTTGAAAAAAGTACATTTAACTCTATACATGTGCTACTGCATGCATTCGTATGTGAAAATTAAAACCCAATTATTTATCACAAAAAGGAACAGTAACACACTACGCGATAAAGTGTGGTTCATTGAACGGCCTACAGATTATTACAAAGCGTGTATTTGTCTACAGATGTTCCTGTTTGCAGTTGAAAAAATACATCTGCCTATTACATAAACCGTTTCAGAATAAATATGTGCGTGCACATGCGGCGGCGCATATATTTTAGCCTTTTTTGTTGTAAATAGATGGAAAAAACATGCAGCATGATATCAGGAAGATCACACGCCTTGCATATGTTTATTCCAAAAGCGGTTATTTCACAAAATGCCACCAGCAGCAGGCGAAATAAAAGATAGAATTATTCTACTACCTAAACTTTAAATATAAACATTTCCCTTTAGCTAAATATCCACAAAACATAATCACTTCCATCATTATGCAAATCTCCGCGTACACCACTTTACAACCACCAATTTTACACTCAAACTAAACATCACTCAAACTCTTTAAATACACCCAATTACAAATCATATTCATAACCACTTTTCGTAAGTTTAGAGTAAAAGTCACTAACGCCCGGTTCCTCCACCATGTCTTAAGCAGCGCATCAAAACCCAAATTCAGCTTATTTGGATGCATCACACCAAAATCTCGTCTTATTCACGCCAAGCAGAGCTTATACATATGTCGTCAATTTTGAGCGCTTCAACATAGGGCGCGTTCCACTAATAAACACTAAAGCCCACGACCGCAAAATTTTCCCGTTCCACTAGCTCAAAAGGTCACCATTCAACAAACAACCACGGAAACCCACGAATAAATACGGTCGTTGTGAGCTTCTTGCGGTCGCCATCGATGCACGAAAGAAAAAATGGCGGTCTTATTTAGAACGATTTTGCGGTCATCGTGGGCTTTAGTGTTCATTACTGAAACGCGCCCATAAAAACATGAATTTTGAAAATGTCAATATTGTAGATGAGAGGTAGATTTAAATTATACAGGGTGTCCCATTTTAATTAATCCAGCTGAATATCTTGAAAACGAAGCGATTTCCTCAAAAATATTTCAGACAAAAATTGTAGCTCATTGTTATTGAAGCCACTGTGATTATTTAAAATCAGTCTCTCATAAAATGGCTGACTATTCACCTAGAGAAATCGTGAATATTATAAAAGTTTTGGGCGAATGCCATGATAACTATCGGCACGCGGCACGTCTTTATGCTGAGTGGTTTCCACAATTGCGTCATCCAAATCATACAAATATTAGGAGGCTCGTGAAAAGAGCGGAAAACGGTTCTCTTAGAAGAAAACGTAGTAAAACTGGTCCTAAGATGCTCCCCTCATTAATAGCATTAGCTTCCGTAAATGAAGATCCACATACATCTACAAGAAAAATTCAGCGTCTTCATGGACTTCCTAAATCTTCTGCCAACAGAATTTTAAAACACCATAAATCACACCCATATCATGTTCATTTAACCCAATAAATTAAAGAAGACGACTACATCCGCCGACTTAATTTTTGCATATGGGCTACGAATCAAGTTAGAAGAGATCCCCTTTTTTTAATCGCGTACTTTTTACTGATGAACCAAAATTTGACAACATGGGTGGTGGAAATCTTCATAGTGCTCATTATTATTCTGAAAATAATCCACATTGGCAAAGAGATCATAGATTACAGTGGCGTTGGTCTATAAACGTTTGGGCTGGAATAGTGGATGGGTATCTTGCGGGGCCATTTTTTTATGAAGAAAATCTTAACCAACATGTTTATTTGAATATAATTCAAAACGAAATGCCTACTCTTTTAGAAGATGTACCTCTAGATTTAAGACAGCGAATGTGGTTTCAATAGGACGGAGCTAGACCCCACACTGCCAGAATTGTTAAAACATTTTTACATAACCAATTCCCTAATATGTGGATTGGAATTGGTAGTGAAGTACACGAATGGCCTGCAAGATCTCCGGATCTTACAAAAATGGATTATTTTTATGGGGTTACATAAAAGATAAGGTTTATGAACGACCAACTACAACTAGAGAGGATATTATGATACGAATTACGGACGCTTTTCGAAGTATCACTCCTGAAATGTTGAGAAATGTATCATTGGCTTTTCGCACACAAACACAAACATGTGTATTAAACAAAATGGAGAAATATTCGAACATCTTATTTAGACCAGCTCTCGTAATTTAAGAACAGATCCAAATATCTTTAAGTGTATTAATTAATTACCTTTGACTTTATTTTAAATTTTATAAGTAAAAAAAATAATATTTTTACTTAAAAAATAATAAAAATAAAATTTACTTTTTTAAAATTTATTTTTTTTAATAAAGTAAAATAATATTTTTTATTAATCCTTGCCTTAATTTAAGCACTTTTTGACTCCTGCGAGTTTTCTTATAGACCTTTAGTTTTTTAGTAAAACTGTTCGATAGATTACGAATCTACAATAAAAAATGGGGGTTCCCATTTGAAAAAAAATGTTTTCCCATAAAACCGCCATAAAAACCCATTACAATTAAAAACCTATGGCACTATTAAATGTCCCCCTCGAGTCGCTACAATTTTTGTCTGAAACATTTTTGAAGAAATCGCTTCGTTTTCAAGATATTCAGCTGGATTAATTAAAATGGGACACCCTGTATAAATAATTTTTACTGCAGTTTACTATTTACAAGATGAATGGTGAATGGTTATGTTAAACCTAGCAATTAGTTAAAGCTTGGACAGCTGATTTTAGAAACAGCCAATTAGAAGCGATGTTGCCAAATCTATCCGGGATGTAACCAAGACGTCGAGAATACAGCTATAGTGCAAAGCAAGCTCGACTTAAGCTGAGTTGAGTTTGGTAAAGCTACGTCTAAAAACATGTTCGAGAAACCGGACTTAACACATTTTAAGCGGGTCTAACGGTCTCAAAAAATTTGGGTACTAGTATTGTATATAAAGACTAGTCTTTAATAAAACGGTACTAGTACCTTGCCCTGCTTTTAATGTAAATACTTTCCGAACGGATAAAAATACACGGCCCGGTGATAGACATCAGTCCAGATAAAGGGTACTAATACCCGACCCGCTTAAAATGTGTTGAGTACAGTTTAGAAGAAATTTTAGCAAAATATGCCTATTCTTTGATGTTTTATCACATGAACAACTCACTGAGTTACTTAGTGACTTTTAAAACAAGCTATCAAGAAGTAAAATTCATTATGAAATTTTAGAGCAATAATTTATCATTCTGTGTTTGGTGTATTTTTGGACTGTACGACGATAACGGAGTAGTGGTATTCTGTGGTAATAGTCAGTTCAAATGTACACAAAACTGTTCGTAGGATGACCGAATTTATTCAGAAGCACCCGAGCGGCGAACAGTGGTCCGACATCCAAAAATGCTGATCAAAATTCAAAAAACCAAGTCAGCGTTTTGTGTTAAGTACAACTAAATCCTGTTCAGGTAACAACATAGTTTAGTAAACTTTAATGACGCTAGCTTACCTTTTACAGGAACCCTGGTACTGGTCATCAAACTTGCATCAGATCTAGCAAATGCAAGCCGCTGACATTTACGCCCGGTTTCTCCATCATGTCTTGAGACTAAACTAAATCCTAAGCTGCGTCTGAAGACCCAAGTTCAGTTTATTCAGTTGCACCACCCCAAAATCTCGTCTTATTCGCATGTCAAGCAGAGCTTATATATAAGTCATCAATTTTGAGCGCTTGAGCATAAAAATATAACCTAACCTAGTTTAACTAAATTGACTTTCTTCTTGGGAATAATGTATTATGTTTAATTTTGCACTCGAGTCCTCGTTTCGAAATAATTACAAAGTGTTTATTACTGTTTTTGGTTAATGTTGGTGAATGTTAAAAAGCTGATTTTAGAAACATCCAATTAGAAGATCTATCCGGACCCTAGTCAAGAGTCGCGAATAAAGCCAGCATGGTGCAGAACTCGCTCAACTTAAAGCTGGACTTGAATTTGAGCTGAGGTTGGCCGAGCTGCGTCTAAAGACATGTTGGAAAAACCGGACGTTAGTGTTTACAGTTTTGGTTTTTTGTGATATTACTAAGTTGCTTTCAACTTATGTTATTTAATGGATCGTCCTGGATACAAATGCATAAGTATCATAAGAAATATGCACAAGTTGTCTTTGTTTCTTCAATAAAGGAAAAAGTTGACATCCCGCGAGATCCCGAAATTATGTAACGTGTTCAAAATAGCTTGTATTGTATTTTCGCTCGAGGAACAACGACAAGTTACCTTTTTTGCCATGAACGTTGTAAAAGCTATAAATATCTATTAGTATATATTTATATGAAATAAATGTAAAACCCCTAAATACTAACTTTTGTACGAATCAAATGACTTTTTGCAACTTATGTCCGCCATATTGCATTTTCAATTTATTATTATTCAGAAACCAAGAAAATTCCTAAATACTAACTTTTGTACGAATCAGACACCGCTTTATATTTTGGCTAGCTTTTTGGTATTTTGGACCACTGTGTGGCGGTGAGTGGGAACGAGAAAATCTCGAATAACGTCCAAAAAATATTATGTAAAGAATTGAACTACAACTGTTCGAGTTTGTACACACTTGCTTGAAAAAAACCCTGTGCATATCCAATGGACCAATAAATACTTTTCTAGCAGAATTAAATGAAATCGGACCATTGTCATCAGGTTAAGATAATAGGGAACACGAAACTCCAGGAAGTGCTACTAGTAATGAGAATATTTTACTTGCCAAATATGATTCCACCAAAGAAGATCCAATTTTGAAAAAAAATGACGTAGAAAATCTTGATACAAAAGAAGCTTGCTAAAAAGCTAAAGAAAAATACAAAAGAAGAGCCAATGAAGAGCTTTTATCAGTTAATATCGAAAGTACTCCCAAATATTATTTCCTATAAATATAGTCACAATTCAGAATTTAACAATAATAATTGTACTGAATCCTAAAACTGAATACAATCCGACGTGTATATTTAGGAAAAAATGCGGATAGAGTCAACCGCTATTCAATCCAATCCGTTTCGAGTTACGCGAAATGAATGGGGATACGGACAACTCGGCACTGGACGACTCGGCACCGGATGACTCGGCACTGGATAAGTCGGCACCAGATATCTCGGCACCGGATACGTCGGCACTAAACATCTCGGTACCGGGACATCTTGGCACCGGGATATCTCGCCGGTGGGTAGGTTAGGTTAGATTAATAAGACTATACCCGTCTCGTTCCAACTACAGCATTTGTGTGAGATGCAGTCTTACCGTAACGCGTCTCCTACTTCCACTACACATTTCTTGTGCGCCCGTTTATCTTAAATGATTTTATAAATGTTAGAAGGAGCCAGAATAAAATGTATCATCTTGGTTTGAACCATAACTCCTGCTGCTATCCACATTCTAATTTTGGATAAACTGTAGATATCTATGATTAAACTCACATTTAAAATCATAAAAAGGCAAGTAAAACAGATTTATTACTCCGAGTCCCGACCTCCTCAGTGCCGAGATAAATATAAGTGATATCAGAGGAAGGTCACTGAAAGCTATGTGGCAACCATGGGAACGTAATGCAAACTAACCTACTTTTGACGTCATCCTATTAATTCCGCATTAGGCCGCAAGGGGGAGATCACCTAGCTTGAAATTTCATGTAAATGAAAAAGATAGAATGATTAAAATAAGTCCCCTATTTTATCCAAACTTTGTTGCCTTGCTTTACTCCACTTATCTGAGCTTTTTTTCTCTGTCAACTTTTCTTATTATTTTCTTCATTATCCCTTATTGCTCTCATTTCCATTTTTTACCGCCTTTTTCTCAGTCTATACTCCAGTGTGTTCCTACTTGACTTTCTTGTCATTTTATAAATTTAGTCTGGAATTTTTCTAGTTCTTCCTTTTTGGTCCTACCAATTACTTGGCGGCTGTACAATAATATGCTTCATACAACTCCATCAAACAGCGTTTTTCTCAATTTTATATTGACTACGTTTAGCTTGAGCAGGTCAAACCAGTTTGAATTTGGGCTTGATTTGACCTTTTACATATACTTCAAATGGTAGAGGTTAAGTCAAGTCGTATTCAAGCTGGGTTGAGTTGCTCAAGATAAACGTAGTCATTGTTCTTTAATCTTTTTTTCTCCTGATTCCAAATATTTTCCATCATTGTCATGCCAAGATATCTGAAGTTTATTGCTTTTCCAATCTCTTCTCCGTGTCAATAACGTTATCCTCTTTTCTCTATACCTCTTTAGGAAACTCCATTATTTTTGTTCTTTTCACATTTAGTATCAGAATTTAGAATTCTACTTGCCATCTTTTGTTATCAGTACTAAGTCGTATGCTTATGTTTTAGGTTTTCTCTATTAGCCCTATCGAAGTCTGACTTAAAACCTATGAAATATTCGTATGTTTTACACCTTTTCAATTTTTATTTTCGATTAAATAGTTGTAAGTTTTCTCTAAATCTAAATTGGGTATCATTTCGAGAAGTCCTGAAGGTCTAGTAAGACTTTTATCGTGTAAAAACGTCGTCCTGAGATAACCTATATTTCAGGCAAATTCACAGAAGTAATCTTGGCTGAAAAAATTCTTCAATAAAAACCTCGGTCTATTATCTTAAATCTTTAGGAGTTTTCAACAATGTTTCGCCATAATTAATCATAGTGTTTATATTAGAATTAAATGTCTTACATTTCAATCGATGGGATTAAAGTAGGTAGCAACCCTTTTGTGTGATAAATACGATTTAAGGTGGTATAATAAAAATTGTGATTAAAATCTAAAAATTTTAATTGGAACATTAGTATCGTAAAACATAGAAGTTGCATATAATTGTAATCCATGAGTCGTTGAAGCCTCAGTAAGGAAACATGCATTACATTTATGCAGCTTCTTTTAGACTAATCTGATAAATATTGGCTGAACGTAATTAATGTTGACAAAACCTTCTCTTATTAAAAGTGAATTAAAAAGCATTACCAATGAACTATAATAATAAGCTGTGTATGTTGGTTATGTCAGGATATTATAACGCCTGGTGTTAGGTAGTGATGTATGTATAATGACGCTTTTACCTCAGAATTATTAATGCCTCATCTAAAATAAGAGTTTAATTTAATTAAGAAGTATTTCCCGAGCACCTTTATTATAAATTAATTATAATTTAAACCTATTACATCACGTTTTCTTCATTTTTGCACTAGTTTTTAATTAATCTTAAGAAAATTAAATCCATCGATTTAAAAGTAATTTCATTAGGATTTAATAGTAAATTACGTAATTATTGGGACATAAATTAATTAATTAAAAAACACTTTTCACGTATAAATAAAAGCGAGTTGAAATAAAAATATATAAATTATAACATGTAATGATAAAAGGAATTGGAAAACAATTCGCCTTGCATGAGCGCTCTCGAGACCGTGAAGAATTGTAAATTGTATTTTTATCATCTATTCATACTTTTACATTTCAGCGAGACGATAAGTTGCAAGTTGTATTTCCACACATGGATTATTACCCTTGAAACCATGCGAGTTACCTTCTAGGCGCAAAACTTCACTTAAATGCATTTTTTATTTATTTCCTACCTCTTTTATATTCATACTTCACGCTTTTCTAAAAAATCATTAGCTTTTATCATCAACCAGCAGCTTTCACCATATTCAATTCTTCCCCAATTACCTCTAAAAATCTTCTTCCTTACACTATTTTTAAAACTTTTTGGTGCTTTTACATTTTGTTTTCTAGAAACAAGAAATATTTTACTGAAAAGTGATTTTATTGCACATAATTTCTGATGAAATTAAGGAAGTAAGAGAGAAAACTTTAGAGAAGAATACACAGATCTTAAAGGTAGATGACAAAGTAAACCTGAGCTAAGCAACGCAAACGTTGAGTAAAACCAGCGGGAAATGTTTACAAATATGGATGGTGTTTTCCAAGGTTTCTAACTAAGGAGGAAAGTTATATTTTCAACTAATTATTCCATGTTGTTAAAGACGAATTTAAAAAACAACTTTATAACAAGCTCACATTTCTCAAAATATCATAATAAAAATCATAACAAAAGTTTTTAATGGAAAAATTATTGCGCAAAATTTTATACTGGAAAAGCTTTATGGAAAATATGTTTCTGTGAGAAATTTTGGGAAAATTCATTGAGAAAAAATCATTACAAGATTAACTTTTGGGAAAACCCTTCATGTTAAAACCTTATTGTGGAAAAATCTAGGAAATTATCAGAAATACTTCCAAGATTTTGTTATCTCAATAAACCTATTCTTTAAACTTTAAAATGATGATACTGTAAGGTTTAGAGTTGTCATATGACAAAATTTGATTGCTGTGAAATAATGTTGGTTATGTAATAAAAATGGTGTTTCGCTTTCTTGTATGAAGGAGTTGAAAATTTAACAAAGGAAAATAAAGTAGGAAGCTGTGAGCTTTCAGCTTTCGTAGTTAAAAATGGTGGAAGAATTGCTTTTATCCTCACAAAAAGCTAGTACTTAGTACACATAAATGCATTAACGTCAATGCTGGCGCGATACTTGCAAATAGATGCAAATGCACTCCCGGCAACGTTTTATAGCAAAAAGAGCGCCTGGTGTAAATTCCAAACAAACCAGATAATTTTTTAGCCCGACTGGACTTTTTGCCCGGGGTTGCGTAATTGCGGAAATTTGAATGGTTATAATATTCGTTGCCACAGGCGCAACAAGAACTCATAAATTCGCTGCGTCGCTTTAAATATTTAATAGATGGCGCTGGCAGTAATTAAATGCAACAGTATTATGAAGTTATTATCGAAGGATGTAATTAGCGGGTGCGAAAAGGATGTTTTCCGCCTTGCGATTAATAATTAGGATGTTATATTAACATAACGCAGTTAGCTACTTTAAATTTTAAATTATTATACTCTAAAAATTATTTATAATTTCCTTTTAATTACAATTACGGCATTAAATACTACATCAAACTATAAACTCATTAAAATAACTGAATTATTACTTACAATATTTTGTTATAATATTCATAACGACCATTATTATCACTTTTATTGCTACCACTATTACGTTATCACATAAATTATACAGCTTTATGGCAATTTATGCAACGCTTCTGAACACAAATGCATATAAAATCCCTACCTGGATTATATCATTTTATACTCTTAAATTTAGAAATGAACAACCAACCAAAGTGGTTTTCTTCAGCTACTCGACATTATTTTGCATACGATACTACAAGAACAGACACTTATTTTTCGAGTGGTTGAAGAATATGGGCCAAGTTTCCATCTAATCAGATGCTCAGAATAGATGTTATCATTTTTTGGAAAATATTTCCAAATGCATGTAATGGTAGAACAATCCCTATTCTCATATTTAGGACTCCTCAACCATCGCCAAGTAGTATTGCACTAGAACCTTATCACTCCTCGACATGATGTCGCATACAACATTACAAGGCCAGACTCATATTTTTTTCATGGAAACGAAAAGGACCTAATCATAAAATCGAATGCAACATTGTGGTGAGTGGTTCAAGAATAAATCCCCAGGTCGTAACCAGTTGTTCAGGGGAGTTATGCTCGAACCACTCGACACGATGTCGTATACGACTTACATCATTCTATCTTTTTTAATGATATACACAAATAAGAGTGTGTCCTCGTCATGTCCAATTCGACATCTCTTCGAGTGATTTAAGCATAAAACCCCCCAAAACACCATGTAATTGTCGAAAAGTCCTTCAAGGAATCTATCTGGATTAAATCATTTTATACTCCAGAACCAACGCCAAGTAGTAATATAACACTGGGACATTATTCTTGAGCTACTTCTAGCCATGGTGTTGCATACGATACTATAAAGGTATTTTTTCATAGAAATGAAAATGACCGAATGATAAAAATCCTACGTGACATCGTATCGAGTGGTTCAAGAATAAGATTCAGGTCCCTATCTAATCCGATGCTCAGAAAACATTTGGTCGAAAAGTTCTCCGATGTTCCTACCTCGATTACATCATTTTATATTTTAAATTTATTATGTCATTAGCAACGCCAAGTTATAGTATTCCACACCGTATTCGTGAGTTGATATGATATCGCCTACAACACTACAAGGCCAGACTCTTATTTTTTTTCATGTAAATGAAAAAGAACGAATGATGAAAATCGAATACGACAACGTGTCGACTGATTCAAGAATAATACCCCAGGTCTCCATCTAATTGGATACTCATAACAGATTTGGTGGTGTTTAGAAACGTATTTCCAAACGCATGTAATGGTTGAAAAATCCTAGGGCGTCTCTACCTGGATTACATCATTTTATACTCTTAATTTTACAATTCCACAAGCAACTAAAGTAGTAATATTCGACTGGAACCTTATTCTTGAGTTACTCAATATGATAGCGCTTACGACACTACAAGAACATGCTCTTATTTTTTAATAGAAACGAAAAGAACCGAATGACGAAAATCGAATGCGACGTTGTGTCGAGAGATTTGAGAATAAAGTCTCCATTCAATCAGATGGTCAGGACAGATTTGGTAATGTTTAGGAATGTATTTCCAAACGCATGTAATGGTTCTACTACGAAATCACTTTATACTCTTAAATTTAGAACTTCAAAATCAACCAAAGTAGTAATCTTCGACTGGGACCTTATTCTTGAGCTACTCGACATGATGTCGCATACGATACTAGAAGGAAAGATTCTTTTTTTTTATGGAAACGAAATGGAGCGAATGGTGGTTCTAGAACAAGATCCCAGGTCTCCATCCAATCAGATGCTCAGAATAGATTTGGTCATAATTTGGAATGCATTTCCAAACGCATGTAATGACCAAACAGTCCCACGACATCCGTACCTGGATTAATTCATTTTATACTCTTAAATTTAGGACTCCACAACCAACCCCAAGAAGTAGTAGTATTCTACTGGCTTAGGCCACTTCAAGACATGATGTCGCATATGACACTACAAGGAAATGCTCTTATTTTTTCATATGAATGAAAAGGGTTTAATGATGAAAATCGAATGCGACATCGTGTCAAGAATAAGGCCCCATGTATCCATTTAATCAGATGCTCTAGTCATGTTTACCGAACCCGATTTTTTTGAGGTTCGATCTCTAAAACATAAAAAGTGTTCGAACGTATTCTTTATACTTCGATATAATAAAAGTTCCAACTTGATAACGTTAAACCACGATAAAGTTCGAAATCGATGAAGTTCGAACTCAATAAATTTCGAACTTGATGTAATATTTATCTAATAATGTTTGAACTCGATTAATTCGAGCCCAATAAAGTTCGAACTCGATGGAGTTATAACTTGAGGTAGGTCGAACTTTCAAGTTTCTTAGGAAAATTAGGGGTGCACAAAAAAAAGCCAATGAAGTAGGTTTTAAGTTCATTTAGTCTTATGATATCGAGTGTTTCATGGAAGAAGGGCGTATGAACCATTTTTTGAAAAATGGTTTTTTAAAGTTTCTGATAGAAATTTAAACTATTAAGTCTCTTGACAGACGTTTTTGTTGTTCCTATGAAACCATAATGAAACCCTCAATATGTCAAATTAGCAATGATAGTCATTTTTTTTCAAACTGCAACATGTTTTTTGAGTAAAAGAATTATCAATAAAAATAATCTAAGCTACAAATCGTCTCCTTCCTGCAAAAGTAACTAACTAACGTTTTCAAAAAAGGACGTTACTGGTTATTTGCATGGTAGGAAACCTAAAGTTGACACAGTTGGTCACAGTGAAATTAAAAATAAGTACATCATGACGTTTTTAAAAAAATAAAGTGAGGTTAATTCTAATATCAGTTGTTCTATTTTATTTCAACCTAGTAAAATTAATATCCCTAAAAATTACTTCAAAGTATATTTGGTTGCCTAGTTTTGGTAAGAGTATGAGAGACCACATTCTACAATTCATGCCATGGTTGTTACAAATACTAACACCTAGTCAGATCGAGTGATTATTACTTTAAACTACTTTAAGCTTTGCTAAGCCCGAACTTTTTTCGAAATATAACTTTTTCCGAACCTGAGGTGGAAGTCTGTAAGCTATACGATTGTTTTCGTACAACGAAATTATCGTTTGTTGACTAAAGTTGCTTGGTAACAGATTTTCTATATCTCTTCCTTATGCACGTTTTGTATTGATTGAAAGAAGACAAAATCCGTCACTATAGCAACATATTCACCAAACGATTTTTTCGCTGTACGAAAATAATCGTATAGCTTACAGACTTCCACCTCTGAGGTGAAAGTCTGTAAGCTATACGATTGTTTTCGTACAATGAAAACATCGTATTGTTGAATATGTTGCTATGGTGACGGATTTTATCTTTTTTCAATGAATACAAAACGTGCATAAGGAAGAGATATAGAAAATCTGTTACCAAGCAACTTAGTCAACAAACGGTTTTTTCGTTGTACGAAAACTATCGTATAGCTTTACAGACTTCCACCTCTGAACTTTTTATGAAAGCAAACTTTTTCGAACTTTTGTCTAATGTTCGAACGGTTCGAACTATTTCAAAGTTCGAACTTTTCTATAGAAAGTTCGATGTTACAAATACTTGAAGTTCATACAGCTTTACTCAAAGCAGATTTGGTCGTGTTTAGGAAACGGTCGTAATGGTCGAACAATCGTACGACGCGACGTCCAACTGCCGTATCGACCATTCGGACCATGTTAAGTTTTCTTAAGGTTCTCGAGGTTCTCAATAAGACTTGTATCTTGCTCAAATTTTATAAAATTATTCTATTGTAGTAGTTGATAAAAAATTAGATCTAATTTATACAGTGTAAAGTGCGATAAAACAGTAACTTGTAAAATGATTAGGTGTTCTTAGTAACGATTTGCTAATTTTGTATCCACACGATTACAATTCATAATGCCGGCGCATTGTTGAAATTTATGTCACGGCCCAATTAAAAACGTATTCGTTGGCACATTAATATGTAACAAGTGATGAATAGAATATCGCATTGTAATGGATGGTATGGTAATTATTTGATGGAGTGTGAAATCACATCCACATATATGAATATGAATGTAAGTGTATTGCGGTTAATCCGACAAGAAGCTTCTCGACTTCCGACGTCGCGGCGCGAATTTAGCTGAGCGTATACAAGTACAAGGAAGTTTTAGAGGGAAAATGGATTTTAAATTTAATACTACATTTTCTAGACACCATTAAGAAGTTTAGACGAGAAACGGTGGCTTTAAATTAACTCTAAATTAGTCATTTTACCAAAAAAATACTTTAAGCCAAATTTTTGGTACTAAATATTTTACAAACGCAGTTTTTCCTAAAAGGATTTTAAGGAAGATACAAGAGTAAAGCCCTGAATTACCTCCTACATCACATTATATCTCATGATCACTTGTTTCAAACTTGAGATCAAAAGCTTTTACTAAACTGCCTCATATACTTATAATTGATTCATATCGCGACTTATTACAGGACCACGTTTTGCAGGATTAACATCAATTTTCTACACATTTAGGTGTATACCTCGTTCTAACACGTTTTTTAAAAATTTAAATTGGTTTTCAATAAAATCTAAAATTCCTTAACTTAATTAAAGTACTAATTAGTGCAAGCTAATGAAGGAACACGTAGGTTTTCCCAGAAATAAACGATTTGTAACTTCGTTGGTTTGGTTAGCAACCTAATGAACACATTTGCCTTTGCGTGTGCATTAAAAGATTTTAAAGCATTTGGTGTTAAATATCCAATTTATTATTTAGGTCATATTTATCGTGTTACTCTTTTTTATAAATAGAAAGTTGAAGGTAAATTTATTACAACTTAAACAAATACTTACTACTATTAATTACTTAACTTTTTTCTAACATAAATATGCGGTTTACGCTATCGATTTAATTTTAAACTTCAATAATACTAAAAAAATTGTTTAGGTGATTGATCTTTGGAAATAAAATTTTGGCTTTATTCTGCTATTGTAAATTAATCTACCAAAACATCCTTCGTGTATTTAGTGTTGCGTACTTTACACCAAAGCTATTGGAAACTCAAAAGCTTTAATGTAATCAATCCTTGATTTTATATTCGAACCTACTCTAAAAGATTATAAACCTTCTTGCGCCTTTGTAATAGTAGTATAGAGGCATTAAATTAAAATTATTTCATTTTTTTGAATTAAAATTTCTGCTGAAAATATTTTTTGCAGGAATGTGTAATAATTGATTTAAAACAATGTAGATAGTTTCCAATATTTGTCTGCGAATTTTCGGTTGAATTGTTGCAAGTAAACATTTACACAATGTCTGGTAATAAATGAATGGCAACAATTTTGGGAAGCCATTACTGGAGTAGATTATGTACATGGCATTTACGGTCGATGGTCGATATAGACACATAAACATTTTATGTGAGTAACTAAGATAGAGCGTAAGAGTAAGCACTCGAATTTATGAATTTTCTTATGATAAAATATATAAAGAAATTACTTTGTTGTACTTAAAGTGCTCCCAGTACTCTCCAACAATCGAGAGAAACCCCATTCAAAACGGAAATAACTTCAACGTATACTCAAATGAAACAAGGAAGTCAAGCTACGAAGAATCCGTCAGAATTTTCTTAAAAGATTAATGTTTTATAGTTTGCCAGCTTAAATATACAAAGTTGCCAACTTGTTCCCTGCTTCAATTTCCTTTCTCGATATAAGTTGAAATAGCTTTATTAGTTTAAAATTCAGAAACCAACAAATATACTTTAATTTAAACTTGAAACTCTATTTTTCCACCCTACGAGTACGTCTTTAGATTAAAAAGTAATTTCATATCCAATTACAATTTTTCAAACTACATCACTTTTAATAAAAATTTTCTTACACAATTTTATCACATCCAATTTAATTTCATTAAGCTTATAAACTTCTTTTGATAAAGTCAATAGCTTTACGTCTAATAAATCCATTTTATTTAAATAAAAATTCAATCGAATGCAAAAATGTAAATCTTTACAATTATCCATATATTTTTTTTATTTTTCAACAAGAATAAATGAAAATTACACATCTACTTAAAGGGATGTATAATCTACAAAATGACCTTTAAAGGTTTTCTAAATGAAAAAAAATAGGAGTTGCAGCATTTTAAAGTACCACCAAATTTCGGTTGACTTAAAAGTTAAAATTTAAAGCCCGCCACTGGTTTATTTTGAGAAATTTTGCAAATCAAAATTTTGCAGGCATTTGGAAATTATAATCCATGTTGTTTTGGAAAATCTAAGCACTAATAATAAAATTATAGCGATTTTAAAACCACTCCATTTTTTGCTCCTTTAATCCAAGAAACAACCTGTAGAACTTTCTTGATAACTTTTATATTTTTAAATAATAATTAATAGAAATTATACATCTAGTTAAAGGGATGTTTAATCTACAAATCGACGTTTAATTTTTTTTAAACCATAAACTTTTATAAGTTACTAGATTTTGTAATTGCGCAAAATGTCGTTTTATTTGAAAATTCAAATTTTAAAGCGCTCCACTGGTTTATTTTCAGCATTTTTGCTGAATTGTCCTCCAAACCGGGAAAATAGCCACGTGTAAGTTGAAATATATACCAAAAATTTTTGAATATTCAAAATGATCAAAAAATATTATATTCATAGTCTAATCAACAGTATTTTTTGGAATTTCGAAATTTTTGTTTTTTAAGTGGTTTATCAATTTCGAATATTCTTGGTGTATTACGGAGTTTGGGTTAAAATTTTTGATTATTCAATTTTCTTGGTCAATAGAGAAAAATGTTGAAAGTTTCAGACGTAGTAAATTATGATGTTTGAAACTATAAATGGACTGAAGTTGAAACACTATTTCCTGATATCAATAATTTTTGAGTAGGCAAAATGATCAAGCAATTTATATTCATAGTTTAATCAACAGTATTTTTTGGAATTTTGAAATATGTTTCTGTTTTTAAGTTGTTTATCATTTTAGAATATTTTTGGTGTATTTTGGAGTTTGAGTTAAAATTTTTGGTTAATCAATTTTCTTGCTCAATAGAAAAAAAATGCTGGAAGTTTTGAACGCAGTAAATCATGATATTTGAATCTATAAATTGACTGAAGTTGAAAAATTTTTCAATAGGCAAAATGATCAAAAAATTCGTAGTTTAATTAACAGTATTTTTTGGAATTTCGAAATGGGTTTTTGTTTTTTAAGTGGTTTATCATTTTCGAATATTCTTGGTGTATTACAGAGTTTGGGTTATAATTTTCTTGGTCAATAGAGAAAAATGTTGAAAGTTTCAGACGTAGTAAATTATGATGTTAGAAACTGTAAATGGACTGAAGTTGATTTCCTGATATCAAAAATTTTTGAGTAGGCAAAATGATCAAGCAATTCATATTCATAGTCTAATCAACAGTATTTTTTGAAATTTCGAAATAGATTTTTAGTTTTAAGTTGTTTATCATTTTCGAATATTTTTGGTGTATTATGGAGTTTGAGTTAAAATTTTTGGTTAATCAATTTTCTTGCACAATCAAGAAAAATGCTGGAAGTTTCGAACGGAGTAAATTATCATATTTGAAACCGTAAATTGACTGAGGTTGAAAAATTTTTGAATAGCCAAAATAATCAAAAAATCTATCTAATTAACAGTATTTATTGGAATTTCAAAATAGGTTTCTGTTTTTTAAGTGTATTATCATTTTCGAATATTCCTGGTGTACTATGGAGTTTGAGTTAAAAATTTTGATTAATCAATTTTCTTGGACAATACAGAAAAATGTTGAAAGATTCAGATATCAAAAATTTTTGAGTACGCAAAATGATCAAATAATTTATATTCATAGTCTAATCAACAGAATTTTATGGAATTTCGAAATAGGTTTTTGTTTTTAAGCTGTTTCCAAGTTGTTTATCATTTTCGAATATTTCTGGTGCATTATGGAGTTTGAGTTAAAAACTTTGGTTAATCAATTTTTTCTCAATAGAAAAAAATGCTGGAAGTTTTGAACGCAGTAAATCATGATATTTGAATCTATAAATTGACTGAAGTTGAAAAATTTTTCAATAGGCAAAATGATCAAAAAATTCGTAGTTTAATTAACAGGATTTTTTGGAATTTCGAAATGGGTTTTTGTTTTTTAAGTGGTTTATCATTTTCGAATATTCTTGGTGTATTACAGAGTTTGGGTTATAATTTTTGATTAATCAATATTCTTGGTCAATAGAGAAAAATGTTGAAAGTTTCAGACGTAGTAAATTATGATGTTAGAAACTGTAAATGGACTGAAGTTGATTTCCTGATATCAAAAATTTTTGAGTACGCAAAATGATCAAGCAATTTATAGTCATAGTCTAATCAACAGTATTTTTTGAAATTTCGAAATAGATTTTTAGTTTTAAGTTGTTTATCATTTTCGAATATTTTTGGTGTATTATGGAGTTTGAGTTAAAATTTTTGGTTAATCAATTTTCTTGCACAATCAAGAAAAATGCTGGAAGTTTCGAACGGAGTAAATTATCATATTTGAAACCGTAAATTGACTGAGGTTGAAAAATTTTTGAATAGCCAAAATAATCAAAAAATCTATCTAATTAACAGTATTTATTGGAATTTCGAAATAGGTTTCTGTTTTTTAAGTGTATTATCATTTTCGAATATTCCTGGTGTACTATGGAGTTTGAGTTAAAAATTTTGATTAATCAATTTTCTTGGTCAATACAGAAAAATGTTGAAAGATTCAGATATCAAAAATTTTTGAGTACGCAAAATGATCAAATAATTTATATTCATAGTCTAATCAACAGAATTTTATGGAATTTCGAAATAGGTTCTTGTTTTTAAGTTGTTTGCAAGTTGTTTATCATTTTCGAATATTTCTGGTGCATTATGGAGTTTGAGTTAAAAACTTTGGTTAATCAATTTTTTCTCAATAAAAAAAAATGCTGGAAGTTTTGAACGCAGTAAATCATGATATTTGAATCTATAAATTCACTGAAGTTGAAAAATTTTTCAATAGGCAAAATGATCAAAAAAATCGTAGTTTAATTAACAGTATTTTTTGGAATTTCAATCTAGGATTTTGTTTTTTAAGTGGTTTATCATTTTCGTATATTCCTGGTGTATTATAGAGTTTGAGTTAAAATTTTTGTTAATAAATTTTGTTGGTCAATTGAGAAAAATGTTGGAAGTTTTGGAAGTTTTGGACGTAGTAAATTATTGTTTGAAACTATAAGTTAAATAAAATTATAGTGTTTAAAAAAAGAGTTGTGAGGAAGCAATAATAATTTAAAGCAATGATTCAATATTATTTTAAAATTTATAGTTATAAAACATTTAGGGAAAGACTTTCGTTTTGTTTTGGCAAAGTTTCGTGTTTGAAAAGCGTTTTAAGTAAATCATTTTTCTAATGAAAACTTAACTTTATCGATCATTGAATAGCTCTAACTTTTATCCAACGACATTTCCGATGGCATAAACTTTCGCAATTGATTTTAAAACGGTGTTTGTTGTTTTGCGCTATCACTCTCTCCGTAGCAGTAACAAGCCAGAAGTAGTTCAAGTAAGTGCAAGCGACTTATAATGTGGCAACATAACCTCAATATTACTGCACGCGCCAATAATAACATAACAATATCGAATGAGGTGCGCCCACGCTCTCCCATTGACACACATTTTGTGACATTTGAATATTGCGCCTGCTTCCTCTCTTCTGGCGCCCGAACACCACCAGAGGCGCACGTTGTTAAGATTTATTATCCTAAGCACGAGACAAGTAATTGATTTCATTTAAAAAAGCTGCTACCACTTCAACTTAATTACTAAGTAATTAGCATTTTTATATTAACATATTAATTGATTATTTCAAACATTTACAACACCTAAACTTTGATATATTTATTATACACCAAAATTATATGCTAATCCTATAGATAATATCAATATCATCTACTTGAGGATCCAAATTTTACGGAAATCTCATTGAAATTTTTTTTCCCAATTTTTAAAATGATCAAATAATTTAGTGGTCTTCAGTCTTCATTCAGTTTTGGTTGTCTAAATGGCAAAAAAGGTGTTTGTCGTTGATTAAGATTTATTGAAAGTTCTGACGTGTTTATTATAGGTTTAAAATAGATTAATTAAAATATCAATTTTCTGGGACAATAAGCAAAGTACAATAAACTATTAGGATATCCAGTGGCTTCGAAAATGAATCCGTAATGCTACAATTAAATGTCAAGCGAGGCACAAAGGAAGAATTTGGTCCGAACCGAGCAATTACGTAAAAAGGTAGTGAAGGCATCCTGTTTTAACCGTAACATTTGGTGTAAACAATGTAAGGTCGATCTACTTGATTTACCCTCGTCTCTAGACAAACAGTATAATTGCGCACAAGAAAACGGAAAAATTAATTTGGCCGCACCTGATTTAAATCGGATAGCTAACAAGTTACAAGGGGTCTGTGCGACCAACCAGAAAATAATAATGTCTGGATTCCCCAAGCAGGTTTATAAACACGGACTTTACTTCCGACCATCCAAGAGCAAAAACCTTAGATACAATTACTTTCAAACACCCACAAATTCTTGCACAATAATTATTCATTCCTCCAAGACCCCGAAACTTAGATCACAAATATTGATATTTTTGAAGTAATTTTGATGATGAATTCCCAATTATTTTAGTTTTTTTTTAATCTTATTTTATGAAAATATAAATTATATATCTCTAAGAATCTGCTGAAAGCTCCTTTAAATGATAAAGAGTAAAAAAAATTGTGGTTTAGTTTCTAGTACAATGTATATTGCATTTTTGACAAAAAACAGGTGTTAGACCATTTTTCACAAATGTTGGGAAGTGACCTACTTGATCAAATCGGATGTCATCCGTTGGTCTGGAACTAACAGGAACTCCCACTTTCTTGATTGAATGCTCGTTATCAAAATCCGATTTTCTAATCGTTGTAATATCAGCTTTTATAACTGATAACCGAAATGTTTTCAAACTTTCTTATTTTTTTATTTCCCAAAGCTTCCATATTTCTTCGGTAAAGTAGCCAAGCATTGGTTACACAAATGTCAATAAGCTGGCTGAATATCCCAAAATACCATCATTTTGACTTGTAAGGTGTAAGGTGTTTCACATAGCCAATGTTCGCATTGTACAGCTTGATGATTTGGGGACAATCGACATTAATTTTCTTCTTCTCTCTTTACTTTAATGTTTTAACCGAACCACAGGGTTATCAGATATACAGGGTGGGCCAACGAAAACGAAACAGACGAGTTTTAAAATAGTTAATAAAATTTTTTGAAAAAACGCTCGGACAGGTCAATATTTTGCTATAGAAGTGATTCATAAATCCATTCACCCCTGTGCCCTATGGGCACAACCCCTAAAATTTTGTGGGGTAAGTAATACCTTGTTAGAAAGATCTTTTTACTCAGAGTAACATACAAAAAAAAAAGTTAAATCGATCGATTCGTTTTAAAGATATTCAAAATTTAGCAAGTAGAGATTTCATGTCTTTTAAAATTGTGCTATGAAAACCACGCCTTCAATTTTAAGTGTTTTGATAGGGTAAGTAATACCTCCTGGGAAAGATCTTTTAACCCAAAGTAACATACAAAAACATGTAAAACGCAATTTATTTTGATTTTCTACAAAAGAGAGATTCTAAAAAACAAATTTAAATTTATTTGAGGAATTGTTTAAAATTTTGTAACATCTGGAACAAAACAATGCAAAACATAAAACGATTTATAACCACATTGAGATTCTTTTTATCAGTTGTATTTTGTATTAGTGGTGATTTTCATCGTGTTAAAACTGTTTATGACTAATTATTAGAAATCAACATTTATAATTTTGTGAACTTCTCTAAAAGCTTCTGCTAGCAATGGTTTATACAATTCCAGAAAGGGTTGAATTAATCACTTTTTGTTTTAAAAACGATGAGAATGCTCATCGTGCAGCTAATTTATTTAATGAACAACATCCAAACAAACATTGTAACCGAAAATACGTTCTGGAGTTGGTTGCAAAATTTAAAAATACTGGTTCTGTTGGTAATAAGAAACGCGATCCTGGTAATGTTCGTCCAATAAGAAATGAGATCGTTGAAATAGGTGTTTTGGGACAAGTTGCTGCAGATCCAACTTTAAGCACAAGAAAACTGGAGGCTGTGACTAACATCAGAGAACAACCATTCGCCGAATATTGAAAGGTCACAAATATCATCCCTATAAAATTCATTTAATTCATGAGTTAAATGAAGATGATTTTGATAGGCGACTGCAATTTTGTGAGGTGATGACGGAACGGATAATTGCTGATGAAAATTATCTTTATAATATCTGATGAGAGCACTTTTTTCTTAAACTCAACCGTTAATCGTCATAATTGTCGATATTGGTCAGATGAGAATCCTAGGGTATTTCATGAAGTTCACACTCAAACTCCTCAAAAATTGAATGTGTGGGTTGGAATTTTTGGAGACCGTCTTATTGGTCCTTATTTTCCAGATGTCAATCTAACAGGGGATATGTACTTGGATCTACTTCAAAACTTTGTTCATCCATTTCTTGACGATATTATCGAAAATGACGATCGTTATTTAGAAGACCATCTGATTTTCCAACAAGACGGAGCCCCTCCTCATTACACACGGCCTGTTAGGGAATTCTTGGATACGACGTTTCCTGGGCAATGGATTGGGCGAAGAGGACCTTTGGAGTGGCCGCCGCGATCTCCCGATCTTACTCCCCTTGATTTTTTCCTTTGGGGGCATTTAAAAAGTAAGATTTACGCAACGGAACCAAGATCTCTAGCAGAGTTACGACGAGAATTATTAATGAATGCCGAGAAATTACTGCTGAAATGTTACAAAATGTAAGAATTCGCTTTGAGCAAAATTTGTACGTTTACATGGAGGTTGGTGGAACTCAATTCGAACATTTAATAAAATAATAAAAACATCCTTGAAAGTGTCGGGATCGTTGGGATTCTTTAAAGTGTTAAGTTTTCTTCAAAAAGATTAGTTAAGTTTAATTTGGTTAAAAAAAAAAGTAATGTGTAATACTGTTTTATTTTGAATTCTTTAAAACAAACCAATCGATTTCACTTTTGTTTTTTTGTATGTTACTTGTGGTAAAAAGAACTTTCCAAGGAGGTATTACTTACCTTATCAAAAGACTTAAAATTGAAGGCGTGGTGTTCATAGCACAATTTTAAAAGGTATGAAAACTCTACTTGCTAAATTTTGAATATCTTTAAAACGAATCGATCGATTTAACTTTTTTTTTTGTATGTTACTCTGGGTAAAAAGATCTTTCCAACGAGGTATTACTTACTCTACCATCCCTATTAAAATTTTAGCTATTGTGTCCAAAGGGCGAGGGATGAATGGATTTTTTAATTAACTCTATTGCAAAGTATGTCCCTCTCGAAACGGTATTACTTACCTTATCAAAACACTTAAAATTGAAGGTGTGGTGTTCATGGCACAATTTTAAGAGGCATGAAATCTCTACTTGCTAAATTTTGAATATCTTTAAAACGAATCGATCGATTTAACTTTTTTTTTTGTATGTTACTCTGCACAAAAAGATCTTTCCAACGAGATATTACTTACACCACCATCCCTATTAAAATTTAAGGGGTTGTGTCCATAGGGCGCAGGGATGAATGGATTTTTGAATTAGCTCTATTGCAAAATATGGCCCCCTCGAAACTAAAGTTGACCTGTCCGAGCATTTTTTCAAATTTTTTTATTAACTATTTCAAAACTCGTCTGTTTCGTTTTCGTTGGCCCACCCTGTATAGGAACTGGACAGTAACGCATTTTGTATCTGCCCATCTTACAACTGCAATCCCAGTATTATTATCAACCTTGTAGTCAAAACTTCCCTTTTTTTTAGAAGCAACTTTTCTTGCTCCAAATCAAAGCCTCGTATGCGATTGTTTCTAATAGTTCCGAAGCTGTTCATTCCGTTTTCCTTTTTCAGCAATGTGATAAGTTCCAAAGAGGTGAACAAATAACAAAGAAAGGTTTTTGGGGGTCTGGTATTGATTTGCAAAGCTGAAATACAACTTTGCCACCAGAACAAAGATTTTGTCTATAGTCGTAGCTCCCGTGTAAATAAAAGTATACCAGATACCTCAACTCTAACAAACATTTTGAAGCCCCATTTTTTTTTTGTTTGTTTTTTGTTTGTTTTTTTTTGGCATGTTCTGTAGGAGATTTCCTAATTTCATCTGAACTTCTTAAGAAGGGCACAGGTTGTCCTTTTCACAGGCTTCACATTAGCTATTATACTGTGTCGTATATTCAATACCTAGTAATCTTCAAACGACGGCATCGGTACCTACTATTCCCATGAGAAGCAACATTCCATTAAAAGATTTCAGTTGGAGATGTATTGATCGAAGAGAAAGAGAGAGAGCGAATAATTGAATTATTGAAGAATTTGTTGTCTATTGGAAGCTGTGTATTTTGGACGTCTTCTTTAAACCATTTGTAATTAAGCCCTTCTCGTATCTTACTTTTTCTTCTTTTTTATTTTTTAAAGTATCATAGGTAGTGATACACAATCATCCAAATCCCAGTCATCATCGGAATTATGGGTAGCTGTTATCCAAGTCTTCCTCGCCATCTGTGGATAAAAAAATTGCAATCTTCAGGCGGTCTTGTTTCTTTTTCCAGAGCTACTGGAGCTAATTTCTGCAAATTAATAAAGACTGTTGAAGAATGAATGAACGAAAAATTGTCCTTGGCCAGGATTCGAACCTGAGGCCGGATTTTGTTTGTTGGCGAGTCTTATGAGCTCGCCAAAACGTCATCATTTTCCGCCAATTCGTCATTATTTACATTGTTCTCTTCGCCTGAATGATGACGTTTTGGCGAGTTAGAATCCGCTGTGGAAACAAAACCCCACATCTGGAATCTCCAAATCTCATGTTTCGTTATTGTGTAGTGGTTATCATACCAAACATAAAATTTGAAGTTCCCAGGTTTGAAGGACAATTTTGGATTAACATCCAGTTTTTCTGAATTTAAACGATTTAAGGGTTTGCAAAATGTTTCTCGATTAATCACTGTGGGTTGGTGTTTCTTGTTGGAATTCTTGTAGGATTGGGGTTGAACTTGGTTCTAAAAGGAGTAATGGGTGGAGAAAAACGTAGGATTGTAGAATTCAATTCATTGAGCTGAAGTGAAGAAACACTAGTAATTTGAGTTAGGAAAAGTGCATAAATGCAGATTTAAAAGCTGCAGTCCACAAGATTTTTCAATTGTAAGAAACGTCAATGTAATTTCTCTGACTCGCGGTGCACTCAGACAACTTGCAACCTTTTTGCATGCCGGAACACTCGAAACCTACTTCTTATTCGGCGGCAAAATCGTGCTCAAGTTTTCGAATGCCCCGGATTTCCAGCGCATTATAAGAACTAGCTGTACTGCACTCCTTAATCGCCTTTTTTATTAGCGCAGGTATTTAGAGATGGAATAGCCCTGAGTGGCTCATCTCAGACTCTCTAGGACCCTACATTCATTTGCATAGCGACTGAATACCATTGTGCGCGGTTTTCAATGACTGGGATCCACTTCAAATTCTTTTTGTTTTTCTATTAATTACATTTAAAAACTAAACGAGAGGTCGTGTTTGTGAATAAATAAAGAGGTTTTAATGCAATTGTGTTGTGTAATCTTTTCCAAGTGGAACGAATTTTTAAAATTCTACTCCACTATGAATTCAATAAATAAATTAATTGTATCTCCTATTTTTAAGAAATAAACCCTTCACTTTAATTAAAGCTTTCAATATTTAAGTTAACTACAGTAGCTTAAACTGAAAACATATTAGTCTGTATTCGGCGACTGTGATGAAAAATTTAGAGACGTCGTTAAAGTTAAACACATGATTAAAAAATATTTCTTCATAAGAAGACGTGATTAACTTTAACGACGTCACTAAAATTTTCATCACGGTCGCCGAATACATGCTATTATCTTTGCGCTCAGATTATAAACGAAAATCGACCTTATTGAATAATGCTTTAAGGTGATCACTTGAAGCGCTACGACGTTTCGTTTGTAATTATTAATTTGTAAAGTTTGTAGTTAAATTTTTGTGTAGAGTGAGGTTTTTGGTAATTCTTACACACCTGTAGGTTAATGTGGGTTGTTGGTTTGGTGAGGAAATTAAATTTGACCAAAAGGTTTTACGACGTGTATAGGTATACGTGTAAAATTATAATATAAAGGTGAAAGCCAAAATATTAAACACGTAATTATTTCGCTTTGAGCTATGTATTAATGTAAACTTACCTTATGAACGCTTCTGTTTTCATATTAGTGCTTTAATAATACATTAGGATAAAATTTCATTACGCTGTGTAATTAAAGTACCTTAACACGTAACAACTTTTGGATTCTAAAATAATTATTAAAGGAGCTACCATTAAAAAGGTGGCAACCGGGAAGTGAAATTAACGTAAATTTAATTAACAATCAAAATGCATGGGTTTAAAAATAGTAAGTTTCACGGGGCAAATTATGGTTATGATAAATGGAATAATAATTAGCGGGTAGAATTGAGTCTTAGAATCACATTTTCTATGGGAACTACAAGATCGAATAATTGATGAGATACTAAATATTAATCTAAATTAGTGTTCGTGGGCGTAAAACGTAAGACATAAAAATAATAACATAAAAATTAACCAAAAATCGAGACTAGACAGAAATAAACAAACTCCATTAAAGGAACATTATAATAAATTTTAGTTATAAACATAATGACGTCTATAAAACGCATTAAAATTTGCTTTTAATGCCCATTTGCATTTACAATAACTGCAACAGGAACCATTAAATGTGCAAGTATTGCCCTATCATCATGACCGATCGTTCAAATTTGAATCTGAGAAAATTACAACAATGTAAGAACTCATTTCACTAGATTTATTAGTTATTAGCCCATGATCGAGCCAAGAATTAAATTTATGTTCCGTACAGCCGTCAGCTGTTCCATGCGTAAACACCCTGCTGTGATTTGCTCAAAGACTTATTTGTCATGACCATCAATTAGATTTTAATTACCAAACTTAACGACGATTTCATCGCAATTTATCGCTTCGGCCATAATTTTTACTTTTATTAAAACCACTTAAAAACACTCATTCACCATTTTTACACTCCAAAAAAGAATCATCAATATTTTGTACGCAATATAATCGTCTGATAAGGATTGAATAATAAATATTATTTATGATCAATTTAACCCAAATATGTAGAAGCAGTTTCTAGTGAATTATCAAAATCATTTTATACAGTGGACCATAATTTACTTCTGGAATTTGTAGATCAAAAACAAGCAGATAATATAACAATCATAAATATATTTTCAAGTGATAATTATACAGGGTGGGCCAACGAAAACGAAACAGACGAGTTTTAAAATAGTTAATAAAAAATTTTGAAAAAACGCTCGGACAGGTCAACTTTGGTTTCGAGGGGGACATATTTTGCAATAGAAGTGATTCAAAAATCCATTCACCCCTGTGCCCTATGGACACAACCCCTAAAATTTTAATAGGGATGGTGGGGTAAATAATACCTCGTTAGAAAGATCTTTTTACCCAGAGTAACATGCCAAAAAAAAAGTTAAATCCTTCGATTCGTTTTGAAGATATTCAAAATTTAACATGTAGAGTTTTCATGCCTTTAAAATTGTGCTATGAACACCACGGCTTCAATTTTAAGTGTTTTGATAGGGTAAGTAATACCTCCTGGGAAAGATCTTTTAACCCAAAGTAACATACAAAAACACGTAAAACGCAATTTATTTTCATTTTCTACAAAGAGAGATTTTAAAAAACAAATTTAAATTTATTCGAGGAATTGTTTAAAATTTTGTAACATCTGGAACAAAACAAAACATAAAACAATTTATAACCACATTGATATTCTTTTTAACAGTTGTATTTTGTATTAGTGGTGATTTTCATCGTGTTAAAACTGTTTATGACTAATTATTAGAAATCAACATTTAAAATTTTGTGAACTTCTGTAAAAGCTTCTGCTAGCAATGGTTTATACCATTCCAGAAAGGGTTGAATTAATCTCTTTTTATTTTAAAAACGATGAGAATGCTCATCGTGCAGCTAATTTATTTAATGAATAACATCCAAACAAACATTGTAACCGAAAATACGTTCTGGAGTTGGTTGCAAAATTTAAAAATACTGGTTCTGTTGGTAATAAGAAACGCGATGCTGGTAATGTTCGTCCATTAAGAAATGAGGTCGTTGAAATAGGTGTTTTGGGACAAGTTGCAGCAGATCCAACTTTAAGCACAAGAAAACTGGAGACTGTGACTAACATCAGCAGAACAACCATTCGCCGAATATTGAAAGGTCACAAATATCATCCCTATAAAATTCATTTAATTCATGAGTTAAATGAAGATGATTTTGATAGGCGACTGCAATTTTGTGAGGTGATGACGGAACGGATAATTGTTGATGAAAATTATCTTTATTATATCTGTTTTTCTGATGAGTGCACTTTTTTCTTAAACTCAACAGTTAATCGTCATAATTGTCGATATTGGTCAGATGAGAATCCTAGGGTATTTCATGAAGTTCACACTCAAACTCCTCAAAAAGTGAATGTGTGGGTTGTAATTTTTGGAGACCGTCTTATTGGTCCTTATTTTCTAGATGGCAATCTAACAGGGGATATGTACTTGGATCTACTTCAAAACTTTGCTCATCCATTTCTTGACGATATTATCGAAAATGACGATCGTTATTTAGAAGACCATCTGATTTTCCAACAAGACGGAGCCCCTCCTCATTACACACGGCCTGTTAGGGAATTCTTGGATACGACGTTTCCTGGGCAATGGATTGGGCGTAGAGGACCTTTGGAGTGGCCGCCGCGATCTCCCGATCTTACTCCCCTTGATTTTTCCTTTGGGGGCATTTAAAAAGTAAGATTTACGTAACGGAACCAGAATCTCTAGCAGAGTTACGACAAAGAATTATTAATGAATGCCGAGAAATTACTGCTGAAATGTTACAAAATGTAAGAATTCGCTTTAAGCAAAATTTGTACGTTTGCATCGCGGTTGGTGGAACTCAATTCGAACATTTAATAAAATAATAAAAACATCCTTGAAAGTGTCGGGATCGATGGGATTCTTTAAAGTGTTAAGTTTTCTTCAAAAAGATTAGTTAAGTTTAGTTTGGTTAAATAAAAAATAATGTGCAATACTGTTTTATTTTGAATTCTTTAAAACAAACCAATCGATTTCACTTTTGTTTTTTTTGAATGTTACTTGTGGTAAAAAGAACTTTCCAAGGAGGTATTACTTACCCTATCAAAAGACTTAAAATTGAAGGCGTGGTGTCCATGGCACAATTTTAAAAGGTATGAAAACTCTACTTGCTAAATTTTGAATATCTTTAAAACGAATCGATCGATTTAACTTTTTTTTTGTATGTTACTCTGGATAAAAAGATCTTTCCAACGAGGTATTACTTACCCCACCATCCCTATTAAAATTTAAGGGGTTGTGTCCATAGGGCGCAGGGATGAATGGATTTTTGAATCAGCTCTATTGCAAAATATGTCCCCCTCGAAACTAAAGTTGACCTGTCCGAGCATTTTTTCAAACTTTTTTATTAACTATTTCAAAACTCGTCTGTTTCGTTTTCGTTTTCGCATACCCTGTATAATGGGTGTTCTGTTCTAGGACCACTTCTTTAATTATTTTATATTAAAAATCTTCAATTCTCAGGAATTAAAGCAAACTACTCAACTTTTATTGATGACACTATATTATTACATTCTGGATTCGACAGTCTTAATTTGGAAGAGGAAATTGTTGTTAACGTTTGGAGGAAAAGTCCGAAGACTATAGATAAATTACTATGGTATAAAAGAGAAAAGTCCTAAAAATATTTTGTTCTCTGGAGATCGACTAGAGCAAATCTAATCCAATTTTTTAAACTACTTAGTACTTCATAATAGGTTCGTTCCAACAAAGCGAGAAACCGTACATTGACGCTCACAATCATGCGCAATAAATATAGCGCGTTCCATCAGAGATGTGACCATACAGTATTGAAAAAAAGTAGAACAACATTTTGTTTTCTAAAATTTTTAAAAATAGTGTAAATAATGTTTAATTTTAACACTCAGTATTTCGTATTGAATTTATAAAGTTTATTTTAAAATAAATTTAAATATTTCTAAAGAATTTTTATGATTCACGTTTTATTGTTGGAAAAAAGTAGAGAAACATGTGTAACATTTTATTATAATACACAAAATAATTAAAAATTTTATTTCACATTTTACTCAATTACTTAGTTTATGCTTATCCATCATGCCGCGAGGAATAAAAATTTCAAAAGAATTAAAAAATTTGAAAATTAGTGATTTTAATGAAAAAGGGCCACAAGCTGATATTTCTAGAAAGTATTCGCTGCATAGATTCATTATATCCAGAATAATAAAAAGGTATAATGAAAGAGGAACAGTAGATTTCAAAAAAAAATGTCTGGATGGCCACGAAAAACAACATTACGTGAAGATAGAGCGCTTATAAATATTTCAAAACGAAACCCATTTTTATCTTCAAACCAAATTAAGACCCAATTTGATAACAATCAGTTTTCAAATATTACATCACGCACTGTCAGAAATAGATTAAGTGAGAATAATGTTATAGCTAGAAGACCAGCAAAGAAACCTTTCAAAGAAAAACGGACGTGCCCGAATTAAATTTGCTCAAGACTACATTAATTGGGCATTGGAAGTGTTGAATAGGGTAATAATATTCAGTGACGAATCAAAGTTTAGAGCTTAATAAGTAGTGATGGAATCCAATATGTGAGACGTCCTGAGGGCAAAAGATTACATCCCAAATATGTTCGACATACAGTAAAACACGGTGGTGGATCTGTAATGATTTGGGGGTGCTTCTCTGGTTTCGGAATGGCCCCCATTCATGATATAAATGGCATAATGGATCGTTTTATGTATAAAAATATTTTAGAGAACGTTATGGTCTCATATTCTGATAGCACTCTCTCTTTCAGCAAGATAATGATCCAAAGCATACATTAAAGTTTGTAAAACAATGGTTTGCGGAAGAAAAAATTAATTTATTGAAATGGCCATCATAATCTCCTGATTTAAATCAAATTGAAAACCTTTGGTGTATTTTGGGCAACAAAATTCGCTATAAAACTTACAAAAATTTGGACGAACTCTTTTCAGCGCTTCAAAATGCTTGGAATGAAGTAGATCCAATTTTAGTTAATAATCTTTTAAAATCAATGCCCAGAAGATGTGCTGATATACTTAAGAACAACAGGTATTGGACAAAATATTAGTTTACACTTTAATTTATGTATTTTTATATGAATTAATAGTTTCTAATTGTTGCTCTAATTTTTTCCAGCCTTATTACTAAATTATTATACTAAACCTGCATTTTTTATTTTTATTTTATAAAAAAATTATGAAATAATGTAGATTTTTGGACTGTCATGCGCATTTCGTTATTTGTAATTAATAAGAACAAAAATTTAAAAAGGTTGTGAACTACGAACAAAAATAAATAAAAATGATGGACGATGAAGGAGATGCATTATTTAAGAGTACCATGTACTCATGAAGCTTTAGAAATTTATAAAGTTAAAATAATTTTAAAAATATTACAAATAATAGTAACTCAACCCACAAGATCTTCCATCCACTACTTTGTCAAATTCCATGTAAAACATTTTTAAAGGTTAGGTTACAGCCAAAGAATCGCAACCGTCAACTCGTGCCCAATCGTGTTCCAACAACGCGAGGCGACCTTCCGTGATAGTCTTCAGACGGTACGAAGTTGACGCTTGCGCATAAAACTAATCCAAGCAATTCTGTTACGGTTTCGTGATGGTACAAAAATTTGTTGTTGGAACGAAATGATGATATGGGTGGTAATCGAACACCTCGATCATAACGTAGATCGTTGCATAGCGAGAATGTTTATAATTCCTTCCCTGCTCTTTAATAATGATGTTATAAAGTAGGACTGCATTTTAAGTTTCTTAACATTTATGATAAAAAATTGTGAGGAAACATGAATATGTATTTAAAGTGAGAAGGTGAAGCAATTATAGTCGAGGAGAGTAATAAAAGGTATTTAGTGGATCCGAAAATAATTTGTGTTTAATAGGCTTATCTAATCCTCGCCATATTTCATTTCATCATTTAAATTGCTGTGCGTTATGTTTTAGGATCGGACGTCGTGAGTGCTCTTGTTGTAATTGCGGGACGTTTCATGGCGCGTGCAACGTAAAAATTAGATTTATTATTCCAGACCGGGCAATCGTTTATTTTTCCCTGTGAACGGTCTCAATGTCGGGTCATTATCTAAGTTAATTCGCCCGACTATCGATAAATCAAACAGGAACGTTCCGCTTCGCATTTATCATTAGATCGAATCGTGGCTCCACGGCTCCAGAAACGCACTTAAGTTGCATAAAATTTCACGAAGCAAAAGAAATTGATTGTATGAATCATGCTAGATTTTTATCGGCGAGGTCGCCTTAATTGGAATATTACGAAAAATATTAAAATCGAAAATCAAGATCGAGAGATATTATATAATTAATAACCAAGATTACGCGCCCTTCCTAAGCATTATGCAAATTATCCTATTTGTTAATAATTGTGAAAATTTTCGCGCTCTGATAATTTTCATGTTATGTATTTAGTATTTACGTGTGCATGTGCTCAATATGTGAAATGTATGAGTTAATACCAGAACAAACATGGAGAAAGACTCGTATGGTCGTTTGGTCACTGATCACCAAGTCAGCACCCATAAGTTCACTACACTAGTGATAAAAAATCATTTTTATTACGACAATCTACTTTCAATTCAACAATACCATTAACACGCTTCAATGCTTTCCACATACATTGACAGACTCTTAGATAAACCAGATTTAAATGTCATTTTTAATTAACTTACCCTGCCCATTTGATTATTAAAAATAGATCCTTATTTTCGAGGAACACCTGACCAAAACTTCACACAAATAATTGTAGATGTACTAGCTTCAGCCAGTTAAAATTTATTTGTTAAATTTTCAATTTGTGTTCCATATTTTGCAATTTTTCCCCACATGAACAAGAATGATACCCATCATATAAGCCCCAACGATTCATATTATACTGGCAATGAAAAACTAATATACGTAATCTATTAAGACTTTTCCAAATTACTCAATCTTCATTGATACCACATTATGATGAGTATTATGTACATCATATCTTCTTCTATTTGGAGCAGCGATCCCACTAAGAATATGAATGTGGCTAGTTAACGATGGTACTGACAATTATTCTACAATTTTGATGTAAAACACTATCTATTTTTTTGGTATAATTTTCCCAAACTGGAGCGGTATACAGGGTGGTGATAAAGTTTGGAACCAAGGTCATAACTTCCGTAAGAAATTTTTTTGTAAAAATCGCTCGGACAAGTCAATTTTTGTTTTAAAAATGCCATCTTTTGGAATGAAAAAAATATTCATGACGTCACTGATAACTTCACAATGACGTCATCATCAATTTTTTTAAACGAAAACCCCTATTTTTTTTACACATTTTTCATAGACCTTTTTATCATATTAATGATCACATAAAAATATTTAAAAAAATTTCAACCATTTTTGAAAAAAAAAAAAATTTACTCAAAAAAAAAATTATTAATTCTCAATGAAAATATTACAAAAAAAAAGTAAATTTTTAATTTACAAGTAACAAATTTTAACGAAAATGTTCAAATTGTTCCCCATTGACCATTTGGCATTGTCCCATTCGAGTGTAGACACTCTGAATACTATTGTTAATAGCTTCTTCGTCAATTTGTTGCAATTCCGTCCTAATTCTAAGCTCCAATTCTTGTAAATTATCAGGTCTATTGAAATAAACTTTTGATTTTAAATGTCCCCACAAAAAAAATCTAAGGGCGTTAGGTCGGGAGATCGCGGAGGCCACTCGCACCACCCTGCCAAAGTGTGGAGGAGCTCCATCATGTTGAAACCAAATGTTTTGGTTAGGAATGTTGCGATTTTCATAATTGGGGAAACTGGTAGCAAATCAGTCCGCAAAAAATTCAAGTATCTTTCGGCAGTAAGGTTTTCATTAAAAAAGTAAGGTCCTATAAAACGTCTGCCAATCATTCCCACCCATATATTTAACTTTCCCTGTCTTTGACTATGGGATTCTACGGCCCAATGAGGATTTTCCTGTGACCAATACATACAATTATGTCGATTCACTGATCCATTCAATTGAAAGGTAGCTTCATCGGAGAAAATTATATATACTACTTAAAAAACTTGGATTTTGATCACATCGCGCCATCATTTCTTCACAAAATTGCAGTCGGCGATCGGGATCATCTTCATTTAACTCTTGTATGAGTTTTATTTTGTATGGGTGATACTTTTCCTTTTTTAATAATTTTGCGACTTGGGAATGATCCACATTATTATTTCTTGAAATATCTCTTGTTGAAATATTGGGATTTTCTTCAATCGCAAGTAATAAATTTAATTTGGTTTCTTCATTCACTTGAGGCCGTCCTTGTCGAGGCAAATCTCCTACAGATCCTGTTTCTGCAAATTTGGTAACTAACTTACTTACTGTAGATCTTGAGATTTGCGGTCTATTTGGATATTGCTCATTAAACAAAGCACAAGCTTCCCCATGGGTTCTTTTTCTATCGCCGTATCCTACCATAATTAAAATTTCGATTCTTTCGCGTTCGCTTAAACAAGGCATTTTTAATTTCGCAAAACTTAATAATTGTTGATTATTATTAAACAAACGAAGTAAGCTATTCAAGCATTGGTAAATGGATTTGAAATTTTATTTGCCATACAAAATAACGTCAACTAAAGCACTTTTATAAAAGCAATTTTTATTTCAATAAATTTTGAATATCAAAAGCTTTTTCAAATTTATAATAAATTAAAATTTTATTTAAAGTTAATTATTACTCAAACATTTTATTTTAATTACCTTTTTCATTAAAAGTTATTTAAAATTAGTTTTAAGAAAATTGCAATTGTGTAAAGAACAATTCGAATATTTTCAATAATAATTTGTTATTTTTAAACTAAAAATTAGTTTAATTTATTTTTCTTGCCAAATTTTCATTGATAATTAATAATTTTTTTTTGAGTAAATTTATTTTTTTTTCAAAAACGGTTGAAATTTTTTTAAATATTTTTATGTGATCATTAATATGATAAAAAGGTCTATGAAAAATGTGTAAAAAAAGTAGGGGTTTCCATTTAAAAAATTGATGATGACGTCATAGTGAAGTTATCAGTGATGTCATGAATATTTTTTTCATTCCAAAAGATGGCATTTTTAAAACAAAAATTGACCTGTCCGAGCGATTTTTACAAAAAAAATTTTTACGGAAGTTATGACCTTGGTTCCAAACTTTATCACCACCCTGTATAGTATTCTGCCAAAAAACATAAAGATATTGCAGTAGTTCCTAATGTACGAGGAGAAGTACCCCATTAAGAATAAACCATTTTTAAAGTAGATTATTTCTAGTTGAAACTTTGGTTAGCTTTGTAGAGCCTTCAATGATAGAAACATTTTAATCTGAGATGGGATTGCTAAGTCATCAGCATATATAAAACTTTGTAATGATCTATAGGACCTAGAACACTACCTTGAGGAAGTACATTTTTTTGTTAATATCCATCTTCAAATATTTAGTAAGATTTTATATTTTCCAATAAGAATCAGTCACTTTATTGAAAGTTAAATTTTTGATTAAAGTCTATTAAGTTGTTATTTTGCACGGTCTTTAACCTGGAAAAGGAATGGATAACCTTTAACGTTTTTCAGAAACTGTTGGTTGCATCATGAGGTGGGTGTTATGGTTAAGCAGTGGTTCGGGGAGATGCACTCGACCGAGCGGTTCCGTCATTTGCATTGGGGCTGTCTCAAGGCCAAACATCGACTCCAGGGGCATTCACTTGCGTAGGCCCCCCTTGCCCCCAGCTCAGGAGATGTGCTGTGATATGCAGGTGAATTGTGTATTTTGTAGCAGCTCCGCAGACAAGATTGCCATGTCATGTTGTTTTTACCTATATAATTACATATTTCAGTACTTATGTATTTTCTATAGTCTATACCATCGTTTTATCAGAAATTCATAATTTTTTAAACTAAGTAATAATTATAACCATAAACCATAACGTAAAAAATTTGTGCTAACTTAAAAAACGTCAGATTTAATTGTTTTAAATTAGATTCCTGTTTTGTGATATAATAACGTGGAATTAAAACCAACAATAACCATTTATTAGCGCGTCATTTACACCTTCCGCCATTACAAGAGTTAACAAATGGAACGTTTGGTCGTTTGATAGTGTTATCATTGGGTAATTAGAAATACGTTGAAAGCTTTAAAACTTTTATTATTATTACCACAAGAAGTTTAAGTGAATATTGCCATATAAGGATCGAAATAAGTTTCCCAGTCCAAAGTACTCACAACATTACACTGCGCGTATTGTTATATTTGTTTTGCCAGCCAAGACACTTTATAATTTCCAGTTAACTTTATTAACTCATTAGTGGCTTAAATTTAGTAGGAAGTAACATGACTCCCTTATATCTCTTACGAAGCTAACCTTACCGCCTTTATATTAGCCTCTTTTCTAACTACAACGCTAACTACGTTAATAAGCCAATTCATTCTACTTATTACAACCAAATGTGAATTTACCAACATTTTACCTAATTGCAATTCTTAACTTCTAACTCTTCTTCATGTGTAGTAACATTCCTAGACGGTAGTTAACAATAAGTCGATTTTATAGGAATTTTACATATTTTAAATATGTTTTTCATGTTATATTAGAAGGGAGTTGTAGTGCTATTAAGAATCTTGCTTAAAAAATTTGAATTTTCTTTGAAGCGGCGGACGCTAGCGGCTGCCGCTTGGCCACCACCGCACAGCGTCAGACGCTACTTGACTGGTTCCTTTAAAAGCGACTGACGCCAGTTCACAGCTTATTTTAAAATCATCTTTCGTCTTCTCTGAATAAGTCAGCATGCAGACAACTATAAGGTATTATTGGACTTATTTTTAAAGAAAATAAATATGAGGAGATTTTATTGCTACAAATTATGCTTACTGGAAATTCTAATGTATAAAAGAAACTTGAGGAAGACTACTTAACTACATTAATTTATTGATTAAAAAAAGAAAAGAATATTCGAGATTTTCCACTAATTTTTCGTCTTTTGTGTTGTTTACTTGCGACATGTGACGTCCTACTTCAGCAATCCCCCTTGCGGCCGTGCGCAGAACTAACGAAATGACGTCATTTGTGGGTTAGTTGCTATATGACTGTCACTTGTTAAGGAAGTTATTTTATTATCATAAATAAAGAAATGACAGGTGTTGGTCTAGTTTTGTGTACACTATTTTTTTATTATTTATCAGATTAATACCCAGATTCTGGTCAAATCATTTAAGTTTAAAGGCCTTTAAATTTAAATTTGTTATATGGGTTGTAATGAACAATTTCCATGGTTACATTACTTGTGTCTAATTAAAGGCCTTTAAGTCTGCCTGTAAGAATACTATGAAAATCTTAATTCGATATATCAATTTTTGAATTAGATCGTCATTTAAGTCAATCTACCATTTATTAACAATGTAGTTATACCAAATCCAGTGTCAAATGACAACTTCAAGTGGAAAGTTCTGGTGTAAATATTTTTAGTGCCCTATTTTATGTTTTTTTGTTGTTCTTTGGTTTATGGAGGGAGTCAATCATTTTCATCAATTTGCAAAAGATACGTTTCATTTGTTAAATCCAAGTACAAGGACAGTGCCGTAGTTGTGCTCGATGGTTACTTTCAAGAAGATAATTGCCGACGTACTAAATATACTGAGCGATCAAGAAAATCACGCAAACAAACCTCAGTAGATTTTATGTTCGACTAAACAATTGTGCCTTTAATGTGCAAATTATAGGATAATATTGATATTAAAATGCTTTCTTTTCGTATTATGAAAGGGAAGTCTCTAAAAATAGTAGATTGTTTTATTAGGAGTAAAAGAAGTACTTTTTTACTCTTTTACTCCGAATAAAACATGCTATTTTTTATTCAAACGTCGAAATTTTTAAAAGAGTAATAAAATAAATAATTTAAAATTTTAAAATTTGACATTTAATTTACATACAACACACAATACAATGTTAGTGTATATTGGGTTGCCTAAACTTCATTTCTACTCCGCCCATTTATTCCTTGTCAGTGCAAAGTAGTAATTTCTACTCCTAGGCAGTACAAAGTGACCATAGAATCAACGAATATAAAAGTGACATTTTAAAGCCTGTCAAACGTCACAGAAGAATGTACTTTAATAACGTTTGAAGAAAAAGAAATGTTAATATATTAGGTTGCTAAATAAGCGGAGTAGAATTTGCATTTCTACTCCTAAGACATACAAAATGTACCCAATTGTAACCGACTTAAGGCGGAAATGTACGAACATAACCATAAATTCAACGAACAGAAAAATGACTTGTTAAAGCCTGTGAAGCGTCAAAGAAGGTCGCACTTTATTGACGTTTGAAAAAAATATTGCTTTTACTATTTTTCAAAAATTACTGATTTTCGCCAATTTTTTAAAGCTTTCAAAAAACCTACATTTTTGATAATTTTCTTGTCATTTTAGTATGGTAATATACTTACTTTGCAATTTATAAGCCAAAATTCAAAAAAAATTTTGATTTTTAGTGATTTTTTAAGATTTCTCAAACTCGCTGAAAAAAACATAAAGTACACCAGAATTTTTCACTTCAAGCCCTTTTTGAACTCCATTTGAATGGACAAGGATGTAAATTTTATTTGATTTGTCCACATAATAAATATTTCTTCCTTTTTTTAATTCATAGCTTAATTTTATTGACAGCACCGGATCAAAAACTTTTCTAAAAAAACCAAGACTTTCTAATTGGGAAAAATTGTATAATACAGAATAAATTCTCAGGTATTAGCATTAAATCTTAAAATCAATACAAAATCTTCATTAAATTAAAGATAATGACATTTTATGAATGATAAAGATATACAATCTTATAAAATACCACTCGCAGCTAAAATATGTGCTCAATTGTATTATTTATATTGAATATGAAACCTGAGGAAGATGGCGTTTTATAGTTGACGGACATAAAAATATCTTAAAAATACCACTCGGATTCAGAATATCAGGTATCATTTTATTAAACGAAATTGTTTTTCCTAAAACACCACTCGTATTAAAAAAAAATGGCTAGTACCACTTTACCTATTTATTGAACGAACGGCATTGTTTAAAATTAAAACAGAACGGCGAGTTTTAGGTGTAGAATAATCTTATAAAATACCACTCGCATTCAAAATATCTAACTAGAATCACCAAAGCGAGAGCCTAGATGATATTTCTCAAATTTTCCATATGCCTTAAATTATTGGACCTCTACTTATACAAGGATTCCCAAAAAAAAAATTTTTTTTGACCGAATTTTAAACGGTCAAAGTTTGTAATTTAACTTCATCATTTTTATGAATTTTGAAAAACCAATATAGTTGTCATGTAAATTTGGGCTTCTTTTTCGTTATTATAACAATAAAGAAGTTGAAGCCCAATCAGTGGCGGATTAAGCCATTTGGAGGCCTGAGGCGCAACCTGATTTTGAGGCCGCTATTTTTTAGAAATAAAATAAGGTGACCTTTTCAGTTGACATCAGTTTCAGATGTTTTAGGGGTTAGTTTAAGGAAAACTTAGAAGTGCAAAATTTGAATATAGCGCCATAGGTGAAATTTTAAAAAAATGGCAGGTCAAGCATTTCCAGATACTTTGGAAAAACATCTCGTTTTTCTCTTTTTCAAAAAATTTCATGGAATTAGATGAACTGTAAAATATAACCAAAAGTTAAAATTAAAGAAGAAACTAAATTATACAGGGTGTTCCAAAAAGAAGTGTTCAGAAGAAAATCTTAATTGACAGAGTTTAATGTGAAGTTTTACGGATATAAAAAATGGTACCTTTATGGGGCTTGTTTCAAAGATAGTGAAAATATCAAGAAAAAGGTGAAATCTCGTTAATTTTTTGAAAGAAGAATTTTTTTTCGATCAAAACATTCTTCTGATGATATTTTTTAACTTCAAGCCAAAGTGGCATTAAATAGCTTGACTTTTCAACTTATTTCTTTTAAAATGATCAAATAGTTTATGAACTACAACAAAATTTCGAATTAACAACATTTTTTGTAGGAACAAAATTCAATGACCCATCAAAAAAGCTGGTCCTGCGTATTAGTTTTCTTGTTGATGAAACCTCGTCTATTGTCTAGGATTTTCTTCTGAGCACTTCTTTTGAGACACCCTCTATATGTATAACTGGTTTGTTCGAACCGACAAAATTTAAGAAGGTGGGTCTCAGAAATTTTAGAAAGAGAATCTTTTTTAAAGTCAACTTGTCTGGAACTGGAAAGAAAAACTCCTTTGTATAATTAGTTTGTTAGGTTTATGGTTTATTTGAATTGAAGTTTTCAAAAACGACCATGACTGGTAAAAAAATTTGACTGCATAATTTTTTTCAATTTTTTTGAGGCCGATTCAATTAGGAGGCTACAGGCGCGCGCCTCATGCGCCTGTGCGATAATCCGCCACTGAGCCCAATTAGGTTTTGAAAAAACTATCTTCTTCCTTCTTTGCAAATCTCCAAAATTATATAATTTAGTACTTCAGGATTTTCAAGAAACGGAAAATCAAATTCATCCTTATTATTAAAGGGGTTATCCATATTCTTATACTAAATTTTTTAACTTATGATGGACTTCTAAAGGAATTCTAAAGGAAGCAATAATAAAGATTAATAAAAAAACTTAGAAAAAGGTATTTTCTTCAAAACTAAATTAAAACGAATCATCGTACCGACGTTTACTCCTTATGGATCATTTCTGTATTTGAATTCCAAACTTTGCCCCTTCATATCTCGGTCAATTGGAAAAGAGAATTTTTAAATTATTTTCGCTGAAGGGTCTCCAACAACGTACTCAAGAACTTTTGCGCTATTTTCCGGACACCCTGTATATTTGTACATTTGTTTATCCACATAATTTCTGTTTATTTTTACTAGTTATTTTTTAAATATTGATAAATTGTGAATATAAAATTTTTCTTTATATAATAAAAAACAGTTGGAAGGGTTTATTTGGGTTAATTTGTTTGTAAATGGTTTAATAAATAAAGGATTTGAGTGTAGGTTGTGGGGCAATTTCTTTTATTTGGATTTTATTAAATGTTGTTTTTAATTGCACGTAAAATAACTGTTCTTTAGAAATTGGTTGAGTAATCTGAACCCGTGTCATGGAAGTGCTTGTTAAGCAACCCGCAGGTATAATAATTTTTAATAAAAATAATCCAATTTTTCAAAATTAATTTTATTTAGCACGCCCTCCCCTAATGAAATTTCAGCTCTTCCTGCCCATCAAAATGTCGTACATGTTAATTATGTTTTTAAGCCTTCCGAGGCTCCACCACTATTTTCGTAATTGTAATTTATTAAATCAATGTTCAGGCCGGTTGGATGAAACGGGCGCCACAATATCGAATATCCGCGGGGGTTTCCGCCTCATTTTGTGGTGCGCAAATTTACCTTCCCCGGAGAAAATCCCACGAGGATCACCTGCAGTTATTAAATCTTCCGAACGAAAATATTTGCGAATATCCTGCAGCGGAGATGGACATCTCGCAAATTTTCATAGGAAATTCGAAATTGAATAACGCACCCTAATGGGGTTAACAGAAAATTGAACGAGCGACGAGGGGCGCAAAAATCAATGAGGATTTTCATAATTAAACGGGAAAGGTTTGCGTGAACGAATTCGTGCATAATTAGATTTTATCAATTAAATGTAACCAGTACTAAATAATTAAATATGCACGTCACCTCAAATAAATAAACTTCACCCTCTTTAAACTACAAAAGCTTTTAAAAATTAATGCGCATTGCATGTCAAAAAAATACTTTTAAATCATACCTGCATACATAAACTCAACTAATTTATTTCGAAACTTTCACAGAAATTGAATCATACAACAAAATCAATATTTTGAAAAATACGAGTGTATCCACCTTGAAAAATTTACAGTCTGGAAATACTTTGTTGAAATATTTAAATGTGTTTAAAATCGCGTTATGAAATCTTGTGTCAACGGCACCACTGGGTAAAAATACCCACTAGTTTGGTGCATTATAAAAGATTAGATAGTAAAATGGTGAACATAAAGATTCGCGCAAGGGGAATAGCGAATAGTGATCGCGATCCTTTTACAAGTAAAGTTATCGGGTTGTTTTAGGATCCTGGTGTAGTATGAGAATATTCAGCAAAGTGGATTGTAAAGAGAAAACCGCGATAAATACGGCGACTGGAATGGGTCCCGATCACAAGGATGTCCGCAAATTGTTTCCCAAATATCCTCGGATCCAAGGCAATTCCAAGCAAGTGTTGCTGCTTATATTGCTGTTCCTAAATAGGTAAATGTCTGGCGCCAAAGAAATTAAAACTGTCGGGGATGTATAATATTTAATTAAAAAAAGTGCAACCATACAAACTTTGCTCAACAAAACTTTTCAAGGATTAAAATTTCACACATTTATTTTTAATTCTTCTAATACACCAACGAGGGTAAGTAATTGATTATATTTCGGCGGACGAGTTTTGCTGAAAGCGAACTTTGGACTAGATTTAAGAGCCGCCAGGCTGATGTATCGACGTGTCTTGATAACCAATTGATTTCATTGACTCACCACATTTTGGGCCCCGACTTTCGTTACGACCTGTCAGTTTCGAGAAACAGATTACATTTAGAATTGAATGTAAGATAAATTACTGCTCATTTGTACGTTTGCTGTTTGCTGCGCCGTGTTTCATTTGTTATTTTTATATAGGAAAACGTTTATTTCTCTTTTAGTGGTCCCTTTATGGCCGGACTTATGATGAACATACATTTATCATATAATGCTTCCAACCCACCAGATTGATTCGTCGCACTACCAACAACAACCAAACATCTTTTCCCAAAGACAAATTAATTCTCTCCTCGATAAACAAAAGCCCAATACTAGTTAACCTCCACTTCACATTCATCCATTCACCCATATCATCATCTGCTGTTATTCACTAAGTACTGGCATTAGGTAGTTCAAAAAAGTAGGACTAGTAGTATTGCTCTAGTCGATCTCCAGGGAAAACATATTTTTGGGACTATTCCTCGATAGTAATTGGTCAGCAATTCCTCTGATACCTGATTGATCTAAGAATTCCAAAAGTAAATTTGAATCCACTGTATCAAATGCTCTTGATAAATCAAAACGGTAATAGTAAAGGTACAAACATTAGCGTAGAGCTAAAAATTGATAAAATGTTCGGAACACCATTATAAATGAATTCTGAAAAGTCCCTATCGATCTCGTACCTTGAAAAAATTTTATTCAAGGTCAAAGGTCTTAAAAATGGTTTTTTCGCGTTTTTCAGCCAAACGGTTAGTTTTATCATAAAATTAGGTTAGAAAAAAATTGTAAATCATATAATTATCTATAGAAAATGACTTAATACTTTTTCTCCTAAGAGCCACCGTTTCTGAGATATAACGATTATCAAAGTTGAAAAAGTTGTAATCTTCATAATAATTATAAGTATGCCACGTATACACATCACTGGAGTTGTAATACAAGTAAAAATATTTTTCTATCGGTCAATGTAAGCAATACATCGATTCAATCGGCCAACTGGTTCGGTCAAAATTAATTATTTTCCGATTATTCAAAAATTTCATAGCAATTTCTTCGTACAAAAATGAAATTTTCAAATTTTTAACGGTTATTCGGTTATAACTTCTAAACGAATCAAGATATCAAAACGAATCTTTTTTTGTGAAAAAGCCTACGAAAAAACCTTTAAGATAAGCCATCATTTGTTAAAATCGATGAAGGGGCAGGGGAATAAAAAAATTGTCAAAATCGCATGTTTTTACAAATTTTTTTGCGCGATTAAAATTTTGAGTTTTTTTTCAAAAAAAGTAAATGCGTCGCGTAGTAGTACTTGGAAATCTCATTCTAACGCATATTTTAGTTAGACGATAGGATGTGTCGTTACCTTACAGCGATTATTTTGGTCGCTGGGGGTTGAAAAAACACAATTTTGACTTTAATAACTCAGTGTAAAGTGAAATGAAAAGATAGAGTTTTCAAAACTTCAAACCGACCTCGTTCGATCAATCCTCTTACAGGTCACTTATAGCGACTTTTTATTTCTTGTCCCGTTTTGGCTCCATTTCCTCTGCCAATTTTCTCTACGCGCCGTTTTTTATCGATATTTTTCTACACATTTGGAAAAAAAAATCCTGATGCCTCTGGACGCGCCGGATAAAACCGATTATTTTGCTGGGAATTAACGGTATATTTAGTCACAATATAAGCCACGTTTCGTTAAAATCGGTGCTTTTTTTTGGTAGGTATGATTTTTTAAATTTCGTTAAAAAATGTCCAAAATGGTACTCCGATTTTCAAACGTCAGAATATGAGATACAAACAAAAATTTCGAAAAAGTGCTCCTCTATGGGTATTTAAGTTTGTTTCCTTTTTACGAAAAAGCCATTCGCGATTTTTTTCCTCCGGTTACAGACATAAGTTAAGTAATATTACCTTTTTATTTTTTTCGCTAAAAAACGCGACATTTTGACGTTTTCAAAGAAAAAGTCGCCCTCGCCACAGGATTAACCTAGGAGGGTCGAAAATTTTGGATATAGCAAATGAGGATGTGGGAAAAAGGTGGCCCAATTTGGTCGTTTCGATTCCGAACCCGGCGGAGCTACGATTTTTCAAAGTCGGAGGGCGCTCGAAAAAAACCGCGAAAAAATTGAGTTTTTCGGGAGCGCTTTTGAAAGCTTTCCCGTCGCTAAAAAATCCATTCCGATAGAATTACAAAACAAACATTTCCCCTTAAGGCGAGATCGGGTTTTTGAAATTTGTTTAAAAAATGTACCCGTTACCTCACGATAATATTATTAGACGATTATTTATGTGACGAATAATGTGCATATTATGAATATAACAACTTTTATAATCGTTATATCTCAGAAACGGTGGCTCTTAGGAGAAAAAGTAATAAGTCATTTTTTATAGATAATTATATGATCTATAATATTGGTTTAATTTAATTTTATGATAAAACTTAGCGTTTTGCTGAAAAACGCGAAAAACCCATTTTTAAGTCCTTTGAACTTGAATAAAAATTTTTTCAGGTACGGGATCGATGGAGACTTTTCAGCATTCATTTATAATGGTGTTCCGAACATTCATACCAATTTTTAGCACTACGCTAATTTGTGCGAACTATCGTACGAATTATAAACATTATCGTTACGTAACGATGTATGTTATGACCGTGGAAGGGGTAGGTGTAAATCCTCTGCAGCAGACATAACGTAGATAGCTACAAAACGCAAGAGTAGATCATTCATGCCCAGAATTGCAATAATAATGCGAATCTGGAATAAGATCTAATAATATAATCTAAGAAGTGAGTGATAAAAATGGTGAAAATATAAAAGAAAATGATATGAATCCCGGATGAAATAAGTTTTTAGTATCTTGAAGCAGTTTAAAGGATAATGTCCATTACAATAGACATTTAAATACAAAACGTTCTTTCAAGCGTTTTACTTAAAGTGGCTGAAAGTGTTTATTGCATTTTCCTGTCCGATCGGTTTAAATGAATACAAATATCATTTAAATAACTAGTAGTTTTGTATCTTTAAGCAGTCTTGGGTGGAGAGTTTAACTGCTTTTTTATACGCCACTGGTCTTACACACCCACAACCACTAGAGACTCCCATAACTACGCATTGTGTGTAAATGCACGTCCATGTTCGATAATTGTTACATGGAAACCTGTACATACATACATAAAAACCCAAACATTATACACTCCTAACTGCTTATTTGTTATTTAAATATGCTAAATATTCATTACTTCCACTTTTGTAAATAATTTTTATTTTTAATATACAACGTTTTTCCACAAATATGAAACAGAACGATAGTAAGTTGAATTTATTATAGGGAATTTCGACTACGAAATCGAGAATAAGCACTAAAATTAATTGATTTTTCAAAAAAAGTTTTGTACTCCAATTCATAGAAACGATCCCAAAAGAGTAAGAATTTATTTATTGAAGGAAATTTACAAATGTGTAAATAACTAAAACGGTTTGGTTTCTTATTTCGAAGAAATGGAAAACCTTTGGGGAGACTTTTATGGATTTTTTTGCAAAGTTGTTGAGTTTTATTTGGAGCCATGAAATACTGAAATTAGTTGATTCATCCAAGAGAAACAGTACTATTTACTCTCATTATTAGTAACGTTCCCAAAAGATTAAAAAAAATTTTTTGAAAGAAACGTACAAACGTATAAATCACTAAAATCGTTAAATTTGTTATTTCAAGGGGAAGTGGAAAATCTTTGGGGAAAATTTTATGAATTTTTTTGCATAATAATTAAGTTTTATTTGGAGATACAAATTACTGAAAATGGTTGATTCTTAAAAGGAAAACAGTACTTACCAAAGTTTTATACTTTAGTTAGTAAAATTTGTCCCAAAAGATTAAAAATATATTCCTTGAAGGAAATGTACAAATTTATAAATCTGGTTCAGTTTCTTACTTCGAATTTCGAAGAAGTGGAAAATATTTGGGGTAAATATTATGGATTTTTTGCAAAATAATTGAGTTTTATTTGAAGATCCAAAATACTGAAAATGGTTGATTCTTAAAAGGGAAACAGTACTTACCAAAGTTTTTTACTTTAATTAGTAGGAATTGTCCCAAAAGATTAAAAATTATTTCTTGAAGGAAATGTACAAATTTATAAATTTGGTTCAGTTTCTTACTTCAAATTTCGAAGAAGTGGAAAATATTTGGGGAAAATTTTATGGATTTTTTTGCAAAATAAATGGGTTTATTTGAAGATGCAAAATACTGAAAATGGTTGATTCTTAAAAGGGAAACAGTACTTACCAAAGTTTAATACTTTAGTTAGTAAAAATTGTCCCAAAAGAATAAAAATGTATTCCTTGAAGGAAATGTACAAGTGTATAAATCTGGTTCAGTTTCTTAGTTCGAACTTCGAAGAAGTGGAAAATATTTGGGGAAACTTTTATGGATTTTTTTTTGCAAAATAATTGAGTTTTATTTGAAGATGCAAAATAGTGAAAATGATTGATTCTTAAAAGGGAAACAGTACTTACCAAAGTTTTTTACTTTAATTAGTAGGAATTGTCCCAAAAGATTAAAAATTATTTCTTGAAGGAAATGTACAAATTTATAAATCTGGTTCAGTTTCTTACTTCAAATTTCGAAGAAGTGGAAAATATTTGGGGAAAATTTTATGGATTTTTTTGCAAAATAAATGGGTTTATTTGAAGATGCAAAATACTGAAAATGGTTGATTCTTAAAACGAAAACAGTACTTACCAAAGTTTTTTACTTTAATTAGTAAAAATTGTCCCAAAAGATTAAAAATGTATTTCTTGACAGAAATGTACAAATGTATAAGTAGAAAATCTTTGGGGAAAATGTTATGGATTTTTTTGCAAAATAGTTTTATTTGGAGCCATGAAATACTGAAATTAGTTGATTCTTCCAAGGGAAACTGTACTTACCAAAAGTTTTTTACTTTAATTAGTAGAAATAGAAGTAGAATAGATTAAAAATTTATTCCTAGAAGGAAATGTACAAATGTTTAAATTACTTTTGGTTTAGTTTCTTATTTCGTAGTGGAAAATCTTTATGGAAAATTTTATGGCTTTTTTTGCAAAGTTTTATTTGGAGTCATGAAATATTTTTGTTGGATTTGTGAATGTTATTAATATGTCAGTGAAGTAATTTTGGGTAATAAATATATCATAACAAATGAAATAATGTGGTAAATTTATGATGAAAATAAAAAAAGCGTAAAATATTTATATAGTGGAAGTAGCATAAACATAAATCATAATACATCATAGTTTTATTTAAATCCAAAGTTGTGAAATTTTATAGGAAATTGATATTCTCATAAATAATAATTATAACCTATAAAGTGCTTATCACGATTCCACTCCACCATGGATTTAATCAAATCTTGCTGTTAAATTTATTGATATTGAACACACAATATCTAACAGTAACCAGGAAATAAGGTTGTTTTATTTTAAGACATTCATGTTTTAAGTTGAGATTTTCACGCAAAAAGTTAACTTATATGATAATCAAGTAATAAAAATAAACGACGCACGTATTTTAGAATAAATGCAAGCACGCACAATTTTATCTCTAATAATTCACTCATATTTAAATTAACGCATTAAATAATTTAAATCCTACACCTCACTAGCCATTAATTTTATTGTATAAAATCAAATTAAATGCATTACTAAATGGGAAAAAAAATGCGTACAACTTTATTTTTTTGTTTTACTTTTTTATCACGCGTTAATGTAATAATGTACCTAAGTTGTAATCATAATTTTACTCCAAGGCTATAAATCTGACCATGACTTGTATTATCCACTTACAGATCACTTTAATAATAATATTAGTAATAGCTTTGTAATAAACGCCAACTTTATTCAAATTTATACAAAATAATTGAGCTTCCCAATTAATAATTTCAAGTGGTAAGGTAGGATTTTAATCGAGTTTCCATATATGTGGAAACTCGATTAAAAAATCTACTCCAATAAGTGCTCGGAAATTGAATAGGCGATGTATAAAAATCAACACAATTGGAACCTTCAATAAAATGCACTAATTCTCATTGAATATGGTGATTTTTATTCAGACAGCCTTTTTGCTCCTCGTCTCCTGTTCGTCGAAGCGCGATTATTTCCATCGAGTCTCTAGATTTTACGATTGCACCGGGTTTTAATGATTTTAAGGGTGACTCGGTTTTATCGACCGAAACCGAAACGTTTAAATTACGTCGGACATAAAGTGACGTTTTATCGATTGGTATTAGATGGAAATGAAAGGTAATTTAGCGATTTTTACAGTCCGTTGATATTTGCCCTAACGATCTCATTAACAAACATCCGTAATGGCATTTGCATATTATAAATTAACTCACGTTGTTAAGTAAAAGTTTTGATTGTTGATACATTCGATTAATAAATTATTATCATTCTAACTAATAACCCCATTTAAATACCAACATATTCTTAGCTAAATTTAATATAATTACACCTCAATTATAACCACTATTTATACTACATATTTGTAAAAGGAAATCTTTCACTTACAGTCAATTTGAATTAATTAGAATTGATTTAAATAACACTTCTTGTGAAATTATATTTTATATTAAAGATTGATGTAATTAGAGGAAATATAGTTATTAAAAAATCACCCCGCCTCTTATTATTATTAAATAAATCGATAGCGGTTGGAATTCAATTACAGTGTAAATTGCCAAAAATAATTGTTGGTATTGAATTAATTGAGGCCATTATATTAATCCGATGAACGTACGGGACCATCCATCATGTCAGAGCGAGGATAATAAACGCAACGCTCTCAAGCCCGACTTCTTTTTTTAGGCCAAAGCGGCCCTGTGTGTATTACAAGAGTGATCGTTTATTAACTACGTGAAAAAACAACGCCAGGCATTTTGTATTATCAGCTCTTTGGATAGCCATTGTGTCAGTTATTTCCATCAAAGCCCAACAGTTTTTGGCTATTTTTCTCTACGCTCTTTTATTTTCTTAGATCAGGGTTCCTATAATTTGAACCATACATGAATTTTTTCCAACAAACCTTCTTTACATTCAACACCATTATCTCCGTTCAAATCTAAATTCTAAAAATCTAAACCGTAAAGACCTACACACGACCCAATTTGGCCGGGTGGATCGGTTGGGCGGACCATCCACACGACTCAACTACTTTCACTCAGAGGTTATCACCAATTTTAATATTTTGGCTCCTGTTTTATCAAAACGTCGTATAGTCACTTACTTGCAACATCCTAAAACCATTACCCGTTAATATATCTCTTCCAATATGCCATTGGGAAAATTTAAGCTTTTCCGAAGGAAGCTTCCCATCAGATTTAAAACATGCTAAGGCACAGGCATCTATCTTTACGCCAATTTCTGTACAATCAATTTTCTCATAGATTTAGGCAAGACCCTCATGATATAATTATACAGGCATATCTACAGATAATTGGGTCCATTGAGAGTCATGAAAAAACGACTTCTCAAAGGTCTTCAACACCAAAAAACACTCAATTCTCTTAGAAAATCTGGAAAAGCACAGCATTCGCTTGGATAAAAAAATTCTTAAAAGACCGTCAACAAAGTGTACAATTGGACAATTGAACAATGTCTGTTCTATGTCACTGAGGTCACAAGGGGTTCCTCAGGGAAGCATTCTGGGACCCAAGTCTTTCAAATCAGATTAAATTTGGCGAACCCTGATATAATTGGATTAAATCAATTGGTGAAATCTACGATTGATGATATGAAAAACGGGTCATCATTTAGTAGTTTAATACTCAACGACATCAAGACAGTAATTGTTCCTTTTAGCTTAGGTAAAACAAATAAATCATACTTATATCCTGATGAATTCAACTTTAGCACAGATGAGTCTGTTAAATTTCTCGGCTTATTAACATTTGGTAGCAAACTTAGATGGAAATTCCATTACCAATAACTGGCCAAGCCACTGAATTATGCTTGTTTTACATTCATTAGGATACATGAATTTGTTTCAGTTGTTACATTAAAATTCAAGATTATCGTATGAACTATTGTGCTTTGGAAATTCTACTGCAGCTTAATTAATATTCCGAAAACAAAAGCAAATAAATAAGAAAAAAAAAAACTGGACAACAATAGGTAATTGAAAAAGAAAATTTTTAACAAAATATTTTGTAGGTACAATTTTTTAGCAACTCCCAATTAGGGCCAGTTGCACAATTTGCACTTAAAACTTCAAAGGTCACTTAGAAATATAATGGAAAATCTTTTTAGTTTAAATGTCGGTTAAAGCTGAAATCTAAACTGTGCAACCGGCCCTAAAAATTGTCATTAATTTTGTGGGATACACTATACAGGGTGATTTTTATGTATGGAACCAAAGTGGTCATGCCCAAATGGCTAGATAAAAAAATAAAATTTGGTAGGATCAAATAGGGCCTTGGTAGAAATACAGGGTGTTTCTGAACAAGTGTCGGATAATCTCGGAATGGATTTTTGCACCAATTTTAAGACAAAAAGTAAGAATAATTTTTTTCGCTAAAAATACTTCAAAAAAATAAAAAAAAACTCGAAAGACTTCACCATAACTTTTTTTAAAAATTTGCGAAGTCATCTCAAAGCGGGTGCCAAAAGTAAGGTATGTGCAAAATTTGAGCCAATTATTATTAAAAATGTAGATTTTATGTTAAAAAATTGAAAAAAAAACAAGTAAACTTCAATGCCCTGCATTTTCGAAATGGAGCATTTAAGCGGAAAAAAATATTCTTACCTTATGTCTTAAAATTGGTCTAAAAATCCATTCCTAGATTATTCGACACTTGTTCAGAAACACCCTGTATATTAAGATAAAAAAAAAATTTTCGCTCGGATTTTTGACACGGCACCCATCTTGATTTTTTTAAAATAAAATAATACTTTATTTAAATAAAACAATAAAATGTTTTAGCGCCTTTTTAAAGGTTAAAATATTTTTTTAATAAAAATAATTGAATGGCCATTTTTTTGTAATTTCCGACAGTCGAAAAAAATTAAAGTTGGATAACAAAATTTTATTTTACTTTTTATGATTTAGACAATAATTTTATGGACTATCATAAAGTACTAGAAATTAGATTTACAATGATGTATTGCATGACATATGTTGCCATTTAAAAAAATTCAAGATGGCTGCTGTGTCAAAAATCCGATTTTTTTTTCATCTTAAAATTTTGTTCGAAGACCCATTTTGATCCCACCAAATTTCAATTTTTTTTATCCAGCCGTTTGAGATCGCTTAGGTTCCATACATAAAAATCACCCTGTATAATTATCTTCCTTATTATGTTTTTTTATTAAATCAAGTATGATTTGAACTTTGTCTTTGGATAATTACGTTATGTTAAGATTATATTGGATGATCTTTTGAAAACGATCCATGCTAAATACCTTCAGTTTCATAAAATGTATAAACAATTTTTTGGACGGGAACAATTGATGACGTAGATAAATTTGCCCTAAATATCATCCGATTTTTCAGACTCTAAAATTTTAAATTGCACCCTTCCGGTTGTGATACCTTATATTAAGGTATAGAAAATAACACACAATATGATGGTATATTTAAAAAATCGATGACAAGATAATATAAAAAAAAAATCACAATTTTTGGAGCTGCAAGTCCAAAACGACCGATTTTATGGGAATTTTTGCATTTGGGAAAATTGCATTTCAGCAAAATATTAAATAAAATATTGAATATAACGTTTATTCAAACCTACTTCTTTTCTAAAACATTTTGTTACTAAAATTGGTCATTTTGGACATTCAATAATTAAAATTTGAAAGTCTGAGACAAACAGGATATAGTTTTGTAAGATAATAATTTTTTGATGGACGACAATACAAATCAAAAAATGTAGTTTTGCAAAAGAGCAGGATTAGGTAAAAAATCAAAACACTTCCATTTAAGATTTTTGCAAAAATACGATTTGTATATTTTTGTCCAAGTTTTTAAAAAGGCAGATTAAATTTTCTTGAAAATTTTAAATAAACGAAATAGTTAAACTAGTCTCAAAAATTTCAAAAAAGAGAATTTCATTTTAAAATCTGTTTGCCTGGAAAGGAATGCTCCATTGTAAAATTCGTTTGTAAGGTTTATTTGATTGCAATCAAAACTTGCAAGTTTTCAAAAACTGCAAATTTTTTTTAAAATTTTTTGAGACCGGTTCAATTAAGAGACCACAGGCCAGCGCCTCTTGCGCCTGTGCGATAATCTGCACTGTGTAGCCAACAGTGACTTGGACCCTGATTCCCGTCCATCAAATAATTTTCCCCCTCCATAAGAAAATTGGCATGTTTTGGCAAATTTTGAACAGCTACATTTTCCCCCTCCAAAAGAAAATTGGCATGTTTTGGCAAATTTTGAACAGCTACTTCCATCAAAACAACGCCCCCCTACAAGAAGTCGGAATTCCAAATAACCTTTTCTTTTAAACTAAGAAGAGCTTTATAAATTTTCTGCTCTAAAATTAATGTTATTGAAAATCCAAACCAAACTTATTTTATTTATAAAAATAATGGTAATAAAATGGAATGTATTTAGGGTATTCTAGAAAGTTTTCAAACGTTTTGAAATTTTAAAATTTTGTAGTAACTTCTCTATAAAAAATATTAGTTTGTAGGATTTTTTTTGTTCAGAATGTCACTTATTATCTAAAAAACAGGTATAAGAAATTTGGGACACCTTGTATATCAAGTAGCAAAAATTACTAAATTTACTAATCGGTAGGAAAGTCTGACAGGACTAACACTCATATAATTTTTACCAAAGTAGGAGGGGGGGTTGGGTGAAGCATCCAACTTGGTTGAAATCAACGTCAACACGATCCAACTTTTGGTCGTGCGGTTGGATGGTGCTAGTACCCGACCACCCAACCGCCCAACTTAGTTGGTAATAAGCTGACCACCTGCCTAATTGGTTGGTGTGTAAGCCATTTTTTTGGTGTTACAAAAATGGCTTCAAAACCACTGGTCGCAAAGTAATTTTTTTACCGTACCCAGCAGACTAAAATCTATCTAATTGTAAGAGTAACCAAGTAGTCGTACCAATATTGGTGGATTCGTGATCAGCAAACCCACATCTTTAAGATTACCACCTTATGAGCAAATCCAAATTTATTGGAAAATACCAATAAAGTTGTTTTGTTGAGTAATGGCATCATTACTCAATCGATTTCAGTTGAGTAATGAACTGCTATTAATGATTTTTTTCTATTTTGATTGTAATAGAGTGAAGTAATGATAGATATATTAATTTATGATTAAAAAGTTAATATTTCAATTAGTGAGGTGTCGAAGAACTTATAGTTTATTGTAAGTCTTACACAATGAAATGAGTAAAACACTTACTCAAGGCCAAGTTTTTACAACTTGCTTTAATAGTTCTAAGCTTGAGTCCATTACTTAAATAATAAATTTCCCAACTAAAACCGTGTACTTTTGTTATTTTCATCTGACATTTTCATGAGCAATAAAAAAATGTCGACGTTCACGATCGCATTAGACAGCTGCTGCAAGTTGCATAAGAACGCTGAGCTGCGCGGAGCAATCGGGCGAAAGTTGCCACGAGGGGTCAATGTCAGCAGAATATTGAACGCAATCAGCGGGAATTAGTCCTGCAACTGAGACGTGATTTATGCACTCGAAAGAGACAAATTCCCGCTATGGAAGCGTAATATATTAGCTTCGAATCGCTAATTATGTACCGAGCATGAATCAATTTTAAGAACACGAAAAATGAAAGTTTCAATTAACCCAGAGCACCCGAATACCTATTCTGGAAACTGGAAAACCAGTAAGATTAATGTACCCCATTAATTTCCTCTGATATTCTACTCATGTGCCTTCACATGAATTAATTACCGAAGGCACCTTTTTTCATTAATATTTTTAAAGATTAAATTAGATGAAGTCATCTTCTATTTGAAGGACTGTTGTCTCTTCTTATAGCACCCTGGCGACTACAACTACCAGTCACCCTCCTTTAAGTTCCTTCAAAAAGTCTCGAGGATTTCAAGTAAATTAAATAAAAAAGTAATAACGAAGTGATATTAAATTTAACAATATTAAAACTTTTAGAATAGTTTTAGCGAAGATTGCTCCAACTCCAACAAGATATTTCCATGTACCACAGACTTTTTATGGTTATTAGACTTATTCACTTCTTTCAAATATTTACATATCAAATCACATGTTCTAAAAACTTCATTTTTTAGTAGCAAAAATGTTTTCATTACAAACCTAAAATCCGAAAAAACTATGATATTTAGAGCTTTTCTGTTAATTTTGATTACTTTTTCTAAACTCCACAAAAATGTAATATGACCTAAAATGGAAGGTGTGTAATTATTGAAGCTTAATGTAGGAGAGTTTATTAAGTTTCAATTAATAAAAATAAAAGTGTTTTAAGCCCTTTTGTAATAAGTTAATAGTATTAAATGACTTAATGCATTTAACCTAGATAAACTGTTGCAAAGTAAGCGATAAAGAGAGTATTAATATTCGTGTTTGTTTTGCTTTGAAATTTTGAACAGCTGCCTCGTAAATACAAATTTTATTATCTCCTACAATTGCATTTTGCTTAATTTGTAATACCGAAGCTATAATTCAGTTTTATCATTTAAATTGCAATAATTAATATCAAAAGCCATTAACATCACTTGTATCGCAACTTTTCTTCTAGCATCTAGAATAAGTAGTTTTTATGTAGTGAAGAGGTTCTTTGATTTATTAATTGAACGCGATGACTATAAGAAAATTTAAAAAAATTATATGCCTTAAAGATCGTTTAATACACAGAGCCATTATTGCACAATGCGCTACAATAAAACATTAATCCGCGAGCTTTGGGAGTAATTAAAGATCACGCAATATTTTAATTAAAGCTTTTCAACAAGAGATTAAATTTGTTATATTTATATTGAAGCGATTAAAATGCTTCCGTCACTACGTTCATTAATTTCGCTCATTTTTTAGAGCTTCAGATAGTTTAGAGCTACCTACTGGATTTACATATCGACGCTTTTATTAAATTTTCATAAATTTCAAGCGAAGCTAGGATGTATCGCAGGATTCAACTTAATAATAATATGATGTCAGTTGTGAATAGATAGAGGTTCGCCCTCGGCCAAATAGCGACGGTCTAATCACTCTAATTTAGAGGCAGGGCAGGTACAGACCGCTTCGGTGCACGACACGGCTCATAATTTATGTTTATGTATTCGTAAAGTGAAGCGTGGGAACCGCGATTGTCCAGTGGCTTTTACATGCCATTACCCCTTATCCCGCCCTCACTTTTATTATTATTAATTTTCCCCAAGATTTGCAAATTTTCCACTAATCACTCCAAGATACACCTGTATTAAGGAGAACCCAACTTATCAACAGGACCAAAGATAATTCATCAGACCTTCTTCATTTCATCCAAAAAGACCTCCTCCTTCATCTTCCTTTTGGAGTTCGAAAATTTCATTTTGGGATAAGTTGCTATTTAGAAGAACATATATTGCAGTTCTGATCAACCTTCGTCCATCTTCATTTCATTCAAGAAAGCCTCTTCCTTCATCTTGCTTTTTGAGTTCGAAAATTTCGTTTTGGATTAAGAAGAAGAGCATATATTGTAATTCTGGTCAACCTTCATCCATATCCATTTCATCCAAAATGACCTCCTCCTTCATCTTCCTTTTGGAGTTCGAAAATTTCATTTTGGGATTACTTGGCATTTAGAAGAAGAGCATATATTGCAATTTTGATCAACCATCATCCATCTTCATTTCATCCAAAAAGCCTCCTCCTTCATCTTCCTTTTTGAGTTCGAAAATTTCATTTTGAGTTAATTTGGGATCATCCATCTTCATTTCATCATTTAATCCACCATGGTACACTCTCAATAATTCATAATTTTCTTGTAGTCAGAAATTTCCTTGGGTACGTTCAGTTTATCAATTTTTGAAGTAAAACTTTTAGAACTCAAATTTAATCATTAAGCAAGATGTTTCATGTTGATATATGGATTTAGTCTTCTTTTCCTCAATCTTCCAAAATTAAAAAAAAACGTAAGGATTATAAGGATCATTAAATTTAGATGTGGAATTACATTAAAACAAAATTTATTGCTTCCAAATTTTTAAATATCATTTCTGTTATTATATTAGTCGTACAATTTGATTGATGTTAGTAAAGGTTATAAAACGAAATATCTCTAGGTTTTCTAAAATAAAACTGGTGTTTTCTGTGGATTATTTTTAAGAGTAAATAATGTTCAAAGCTCGAATTGTGATGAATTGTTTGAGAACAAATTCGTTTCAAAAGTTTTAAATTTAAAGACTCGTAAGTTATTGTCCTAGCAGTGATTTTATTTTTAGAAGACATAAATCCGTATTAGTATATTTTACCTCCTAGTGCGTCATTTTCTCTGCGCTTTAAAAGTAGAGTAGTAGTAAGCTAATCAGTTTTTATGAAACCTTATTAAGTCCTATTAGTTTACACTCATTTATAGAGAAAATATATTGAAAATTGTGCAGTCAGAAAGTCGTTAACAAGCGCGCCCCTTACTTTCAAAAAATATAACGAGGACCTTTGATTTGATGACTTTTTGCTTCGAATAAAATCGCAGAGGAAGAAAGCCATTAGTGTACAACGAAAGTCTACGTTAAAGTACGCAAATATTCTTCTTACTCGTGCAAGACAATCGAGTTTGTTAATACCACCTAAAATAAAGACATTCTCGTAATTGTTCTTTTTTGTTTCCAGCGTTGATTTTCATTTGTTTTAACGGATATGCACGTGCTTCATACAATGGCTCGAACATCCTGTTAGGTTGTTTTAATGGACAATCTTATCTTATCTAAATAGGTGGTAATGTGAGCACATTTGTCATCAATATTTAATGGTCGTTTGTTCAGGAATAAGACATTTACATTTCAACCTATTTTTATAAAATTAAAAACAATAAAATAAACATTAAAACAATTTATCAGTTACTTCAATTTTATTATTATGTTTTTAAGCAGTAAAACTATAATGCTTATATTTATACAGGGTGTCTCACGGAACTGCTTGGATATCTTTGATATTAGTGGACCTAGAAACTCGGTTAATTGGCCAAAGTACAGTGTAGTTTTGTTGGTATATTAATAATTCCATGACAAAAAAATTGATTTTCCCATCATTTTTGAAGTATATTAAAAATATAAGAAAATTCTCAAAATATGAATATGATTTCTTCATTTTTGAAAGAACCAAATATATTTCTATTAGTAGATATTAATTTATTAACATTTATTCATCAACTTATAGCTTTTAGTAATATAAAAAACATTAAATGTATAAAAAGAGCCCAAAATCTATAAGATAGGACAAAAAAACAATAAAAAATTAAAAAAAAAAATACGATTTTGAAGCATGGCAACGATCCTTTTCTGCTATACGACGAAAGATTTCGATATTATATAATAGATTTTTTATTTAAAGTAATGCTGAAGTATTAAATTTTTTTTAAAATCTAAAGCTCAGGTGAACCAATGCTTATCAAAAAAAAGATCAAACGACATTTTTAGAAAAATTTGATTATGGCACCAAACAACATAGTTGAACTCCAGAATTATTTGTCTAAAAAGTAGCAAGCTCTAATATTTCAATTTCATAAAGTAAAATCATTTTGAACTAACTGACAATCTCAGTTTGGAGCATTTATTTTTAATCTAAAAGGGACTAGGCGGTGCAGGGTTCTGTTTGGAGAATTAAAAATATTAGAAAATGTTAGCTGGAAATTTGAATCAAATTGAGAATGTTTATAGTGTTGATATGAAAAATATGAAGTTTTAGCAAAGTGAATCTGTACAGAATCTTTGTCCTAACGGAAGAGAACAGATTTCAGCTGGTTTCTGAAATCACTAGTGACAATAATTAAAAAAATTCCCAAACTAGTCACTAAGGGGATGTATAACAGTTTTGTTTTGTTAAAACGTTAAAAGGTGCATTGTTTTTTTAGAATAATAAATTAACATCTGAATCATCTGATTATGTACCAGAGCATGGGAATGACTCGAATTTAGAAAACCAGGATCAAAATGGTGTTACATCTAATGGTTCTAATACTTCCGTAAAAGAAATTTACAAAGAATTAACAAGAAGGCCAAAGTGTGGCAGAAAAAGCAGATCAAAGGTCAGACTTTTAAAACAAACTAAGTTACAGTATGAAAATAAACCATACTACACTATCAAGGAAAAATTGGTAGGCTGAAAGAGCTTTTTGGAGAACTACAGCTATGGTTGTAAATCTAATTGCCACAATTTAGACAGCGAAGAGGAAGAAAAGAAGCTATGGTTTGTGTTTAGTTCATAGATTGGTCTGTCATACTTGAACCAACCGCATTTTAATGACTAATTTTTGACATCACAGATCCTTTAGTTCAAACCAATTCAAGCAAGGTTCAATCTTTCGAAAGAACTGAAGAAATTAATGAACTGATATCAAATTTTTAGTTAACCACTAACGAACCAAAAAATCTTTTCGAAATCGCTGAAGTATTAATTCGAAAAGATCATTCAAAAGAACATACTATTTCAAGGACATTAAAGTACATATGTAAAGATTTCCTCAGGAATACCTTTAGAGTATCTTATAAACGAATAAATACATCTCTTTTGAAGTTTAGATCTGATGTTATTAAGGATACACGCGGGGTTACTCAAAGAGGAAACAATAAAATAACCTATGAAATTTTTTTCTGCCGTAATCAGCCATATTAAGAAATTTGTTGGGAAGGAAGGAAGGAAGGAAGGAATGACGGAATAAGGAGGTCGGAAAGTTGGGTCCAGTCTAAAAAAATTCATGGACACTTTTTAGCATAAAAATTCGGAAACCCTCATCATGTGGTATTCTCAGCAAGGATTAAACCTTCACTAAAAACTATAAATTTTAAAAATTATGAAAAATAGAGAAAGGTAAACCTATTACTATTTTTTTTTAAATTGCGATTTACAAAAAAATATTAAGAGACAAACACCAAATGGCTTTATGGCAGATGGTACTCCTACATCTTAGACGCCACTAGATATCTAAAAAAAATTATCAGATTTTAAATGACTTTTATGCGATTGGACGCAAAGCCTCTTTACAAAACTCTGACAGGAATGGATTTTGACGATGATTTAAATGATCGTGGAAACATATTGGACTTTAAATATGATATTGAAGAAACAGAAGAAGTTTGTTATTTTGATATAGATCTTTTATTTTTTACACTGTACTCAATTTATATAAACTATTGATTTATATGTAGATTTTAAATAAATTTTAAAAGATACATGTACACCTCTATTAGCAATACTTTCATGGAAATTAATTCTAAAATGTTTTCTTTTACAGATATCAGAAGAACCCAACTTATCAGCAGGATCAAAGATATTACATCAGAACTTCTTCATTTTATACAAAAAGACTCCTTCCTTCATCTTTCTTTTGAAGTTTGAAAATTTTATTTTGGGATAAATTGCCATTTAGAAGAAGAGCATATTTTGCAGTTCTGATCACCCTTCATCCATCTTCAGTTCATCCAAGAAAGCCTCCTCCTTCATTTTCCTTTTGGTGTTCGAAAATTTCATTTTGGGATTATAGGCATTTAGATGAAGAGCATATATTGCAGTTCTGATCAACTTTCATCCATCTTTATTTAATCCAGAAAAGCCTCCACCTTCATCTTTCTTTTTGAGTTCGAAAATTTCGTTTTGAATTAAGTTGGCATTTAAAAGAAGATTATAAATTATAATTCTGTTCAACCATCACGCATCTTCATTTCATCCAAAAAGACTTCCTCCTTCATCTTCCTTTTTGAGTTCGAAAATTTCATTTTGGGTTAAGTTGGGATTTAGAAGAAGAGCTTATATTGTAATTCTGGTCAACCTTTATCCATCTTCATTTCATCCAAACAGAACCTTCATCTTCTTTTTTTAATTTGAAAATTTCATTTTGGGATTAGTTGGAATTTAGAAGAAGAGCATATATTGCAATTCTGACCAACCTTCAACCATCTTCATTTCACTCAAGATTCCAAGAAACCCCCCTCCTTCATCTTTCTTTTTGGGTTCGAAAATTTTGTAGGAAGTGACTAACTACCAAAAATATGCGACTAAACATGTAGGGATATGTGTTGTGTTATTCTTGTATCACTTAAGATTACGTTTAGGTAATTTGCAAAGAAATCAATAAAAAAAACGTTAATAATAATAACCTCTAAATTGCATGTTTGGTGTGATAACTATACCACACCACCTAGAACCCACGTTCAAAAGTTTTTCAATTTAGTCTTAACTGGTAGAAGGTAGAATAGAGAATTCTATCTTCATCCACCAACTAAGAAGTGAGCAAAGAATTACTGAAAAATTGTCCTCGGTCTTCGTCCAGGATTTGAACCTGGGACCTCCAAATAGCATGTTTGATGTGATAACCATACCACACTAAACATGCGATTTGGAGGTTCAAATCCTGGTAAAGGACAATCTTTGAGTAATTTCTTTGCTTGATTTAAAAGTAAGAAATCTTTGTAGATAATAATATTTTTCTACATGCTTTTAAGCAGAATTTGGAGAATTGGAACTTTTTGGTACCTTTTAGATAAACATGATTTAAGTTATGTATAGTAGATCAGTACAAAAAAATCAGAGTGTCAAAGATTTTTGAAATGAAGATTGGGAAGGTGTGTTGTAAAAATTGGAAGGTAGATTTATGTATTGGTCAGTTTTTTTGTGAAACTGAGGTTGTGGTATTGTAATTTTGAAAGAGGTGGTGCGGTTGGAAAGGAGTTATGGATGTTATGTTATTCATGATTGCAATATACAATGTAATCTTCTTAAAACAAAAAATGAAGCTAAAGACATTTAAGAAGTCACACCTTATTATGCAATTCCTCCATAAAGGCGCAAACAAAGTTGAGCAGATCGTGCGTAGGACGCACGGCGCGGTTCTTTCGTGAGGTAAGAGAGAGCCTGCAGATCTAATCAGCTGTATTGTGCCGTTTCGAAGGCCAGTGGCGTGACGTCACGCCGATCATCAATCGCTCATTAAATCATTATCTGCATCAGTGACCCGACCTGCCACTGACCCAACCGTTAAACCCATGCGCTTCAGGATGTGTGATGTTCTGCACCAAGAGTGTTCCCCATAAACCAATTTATTCTAATTCACCTCAAATCTCCATACCAAATTAAATTAAAGGATTATAAATACTGTATAATAACTCGCATCAGTTTGTAGTTTTAGACAGGCGTTTCCGCTCAATTTTAGAATTTTAAACTAATTTATGATAATTTCAATTATTTTCTAATATAACATTAAGTAGGATTTAGACCAAAAACTTATGAGTTCTCACAAAATTAAACAGTACGCTTGTCTGCTTGTTGACTTACAAATATTCCATAATTAAACAAAGGCAATGATAAAATCTTGATTATTACTTGTAAATGCGGCAATATGTAACTATAAACCAAAAATAATTTAGAAGAAAACACGAGCACCAGGAAAATGTCCATCAAAAACCTACCAACCGTATTATTAGACCATTAAAATTTAAATTCACTCTTTTATCCTCAAGAACCAAATAAACGCTATGCAGATAAACAAATTTAATTTGAAATGCACAAAAAGTAGCAGTAACAGTTTTATCAGGAAAAATTGGTTTAACTCTCGACCCCGATTTTCTATGCAGATTTGTCGCGGCGTGCTCTGTTTGTGCATTTGCATCGCTCCACAGATTTCAATTAACAGTGTAGATTTTTCTAATGTGTGTTCCGAACCTTTAAATTGGATGCTGCTAAATAAATAAATTATTTCGTTTCAATTTTATAGACTAATCCATTACATTTTATTACAAATTCACTACAAATAGTTGCAGGTCAAATAAGAAGAAGATAAATTAAATATTAAGGGTTACTTTTTGATATGGTGGTTTTGTATTGAAGTAAGAGTAATCGGTCACGATCAGTCTGTGATAATGGTTAACAACGTGAAGTCCTGCTTTTACCTGAGTTCTGGTCGTTGACCAAAGAATAACAAGCAAACAGGTCCTTGAATCATTGCAATTGGATGCAATAAATATAAAAAAAGGCAATTATGTAGAATATTCAAAGAGGCTTTTGTTTATTTTAATTTTATTTAAGGTACTAGCTACCGCGTTAAAAACAACACACCCTGTTAATTTAAATTGAATGTAATTGCTTCTGATAACCTTGTTGTTGAAAATAAATCTTTTAAATAAGGACGAGGAATGTTTTTAAACACTGTAAAATGATTAAATTCAACATAAACGGAAAAGTGCGGTAGCAATAAATGATTTTTATAGCTTCGTGTGGTTCCCATGTGAGAACTAGATGGCACTGGCGACCTCGAGATCGAGGTCAGCTGATCGTACCGTTCGCTCTCAATGATTAATTCCGCACTTTACGCATTATTTATCATGCGGCCAGCTGTTTGCATGATCATATTTCACCTGGAAAACTACTATATATTACCTTCTCCCTCATCTTACCAGCCTCAATAAAATCGTAATCTCACTTTTGATCACTTTCAATCTGAAAATTTAAACTTGATACTTCCTTACCTCACAAATCCAGCTCATGACCAATTTATTTTCCTACACCCATAACTTGTTACAAGAACAACACTTTACCTCAAAGTCAGAAACCATATTAATTTTAAATACCCTTCACCCTATATTAATTCGCTTTACCCTTAATCAGTTAAAGCTAAAAACTAGAAAAAACCCAAAAATTTCTGATTTTAAAGCAAAAGTATAACTTCTAAACTAATGCTAACAAATTTCTCCATACAAAAATCTATAAAGCAATGACCGAACCGAATAATAATTTAATTAAAAAAATACCAAAAAAAATCCAAAATTTTTTTAGAAAGATCAGAAAATAATCTTAATCATACTTACAACTTACCAATATTTAATAATAACTAAAAAATAGGGCATTTTCTTATGCCATATAACATAGTAAATTTTCAAATTTTTATTCTCATAAATAAAGATATTTCAGAGGTGGCCCTAGTTTCGTGGACACCCGGTATATGTTATACTCAACTGCCGAATTCGCGAGTATGTGGTATCGTTTTGTATAGACCTTTAAAGGACACCTTGTATAGAGTGGAATATTTTTCACTATCATTACTACGAATGTCATTTGAAGTTAAGTTTTATTTTTGCGATGACAGCTAACTTCACACTTATTGAAATTAAACATAAACGTCACAAAATAATCATATGTAATGGTCAAATTTAAGTCTAATATTTTTCACTGTCATTATCACGAATGTCATTTGGGGTTAAGTTTTACTTTTTAACCCCAAATGACATGAGTGGTAGTGTATAAAAAATATTCGACTTATAATTTGAACAAGAGTGCATATTTAAGGGACTATTTAACGAACATTTTTCACTTTCTTATGCAAAATTTGACAGCCAACTTCACACTTATTGAAGTTTGACATAAACGTCATGAAATAATCGCTGATATTTTTGACGTTTTACTTGTCACAAAAAATAATCACTTGTGAGTTGAATAGTCGCTGACAAAAAATAATCACTTGTGAGTTGAATAGTCATATGCAATGACCGGAAAGTATGCACCAAAAATTGGAAAATATGTATGGTAAAAAGAAAACAATTTTATTAAAATAGAAATAACTGGTGTACACGAAATTAGGGAAACAGTGGTAATTTATTTATGAAAATATACCTACATGTTTTGGGAATCACTGTAATGGGAAAAAATCCTCTATTTGAATGTGGCCTTTGAAAAAATAAAGATATTTGCAAAAGTCGCAATTTGGCCTCTTTTATTCTTACATCCTTAGGATAGATCGTAGTCATTTTATGTCTCCAGGCGCAACGGCGTGGCGTCACTGCGCCGAGACACAAAGTGTACAAATTTTGCGTTTTTTCGGTTCAAACTGTACCCCTTATACCGGGTGGAAATGAAACTAGGGCCACCCCTGGCATTTCTTTATTTATGGAAATAAAAAATTAAAATTTTAGTATATTATATGATCTAAGAAAACAAATCTTATGGATCGAATAAATTTTTAATTTTACTTCCGGTTTATCAGGAAATGCATCCACTTTCTTATTTTAAATATAACCCCCTAATTTTTTCTACGTAAAATCAAACATTGGTTAATTTTAAGTATGTTTATGACAAAAAAAATATTTTTTTTCAAAACTTTAAGAAAAAAAATTGAATTTTTTTTTGGTAAAAAATTTGAGTAAAACATACATATGAGATATCACAGTAACCGGAAAAAAACCCTCTATTTAATTAGGGGGTGGCCCTTATATCATCCCATTTAAAAAAGTAAAGATATTTCCAAAAAACGCTTCTTGAAAATTAAAAAAAATAATATCTCAAGAACGGTGAAATAAATTTTATAAATTACAATTTATTTTACGTATTTGTATTATTTAAAAATAGTTTTTGTAGGTTTTACTCAAATTTTTTACCAAAATAAAATTCAACATTTTTTCTTAAAGTTTTGAAAAAAAAATTTTTTTTGTCATAAACATACTTAAAACTAACCAATGTTTGATTTTACGTAGAAAAAATCAGGGGGTTTTATTTAAAAAAAGAAAGTGAGTGCCATTTCCTGATAAACCGGAAGTAAAATGAAAGATTTATTCGATCCACAAAATTTGTTTTCATAGATCATATAAGATACTAAAATTCTAATTTTTTATTTTCATAAATAAAGAAATGCCAGGGGTGGCCCTAGTTTCATTTCCACCCGGTATATGAAAATCGGTGGGTGCAAAAAAATAGTGGGTTTTTGATTTACAAAGTAGATACCTGTTATTATGGTGATCCGAGCTCTTTTTTTATATCTTGATTTTTTATATTAATTTGGGGCCTTTTAATTTGTATTTCGTTCGACGCGTACTTTGAAAATTCGTAACTTTTGATAGGGATTGCCCATTATGGTGCAATATTTTTTATTTTGCTTATTATAATAATATTTATTAGCAAAAAAATCGACACTTCAAAATTTTCGCCTTTTGCTCCAGAAAAAAATCGAACGTAAAATGTTCAAAAATTCGCACAAACGTGGTCGGACTTGAACCCCTGTGAAGGTCGTAGTTTTTAGAAAATTTTACATTTCTGTTTATTTCCCTTGAAAAGGGTAATTTCTACAGAGTATAGGCAATTTTTTGTTTTTATACTCGAAGGGGTTGGGAAAATAAAGCAGAATTTTTGAATTTAGGGGTGGCCAGCTCCCCTCGGGCTATTTTTTAACGGATTTTAATTTTTTGTAACTCTGCTGAATCTACTCTTAGAATCAAAACCGCTCACGCATAGCGTTTTTTGAATTTTGAGAAAGCAATCAAAAAATATTTTTTTAAGTTCGCATTGAAAAAAGTTGCAATTTTTGACGAGTTCCACAAATTTCATTTCACCCCCACTAATTGCAAGATGCGTGAAGTTAGCGACAGACTTGAAGCACTAATGTTTTTTCAATACTTACTTCATCAAAAAAAAAACATACTATTTTTGGAAAAATATGAAAATTACAGATCCGTTACTTTTTTCAACCTAGCGACAAGTTTTTTTATTTATTATTTTCTTTCAAATTTTCTTTTGTATTTTATTAGTGCTTCGTTAGTGCTTTTTATTTCATCAAAAAAACATACTAGGTATTTTTGGAAAAATAAGACAGTTACAGATCTTTTACTTTTTTCGACGTAGCGACAATTTTTTTATTTATTATTTTTTTTTCAAATTTTCTTTTGTATTTCATTAATGCTTCGTTAGTGATTTTTAGTTCATCAAAAAAACATACTATTTTTAAAAAAATATGAAAGTTACAGAATTTTTTTTCAAATTTTTCTTTGAATTTCATTAGTGTTTTGTTTGTGCTTGTTAGTCCATCAGAAAAACACGATATATTTGAAAAATTAAGAAAGTTACAGACCTTTTACTATTTTCGACCAAGCGACAATTGTTTATTAATATATTTTCGAATTTTCTTTTGAATTTCATTAGTGCTTGCTAGTGCATCAATAGTCATGCTATTTTTGAAAAAGTACGAACATTATAGGTTTTTTTTACCCAGCGACAAGGTTTTCTATTTATCATTTTCTACAAATTTTGGTGCTTGATGTTTGTTGCTGCATCAGAAAACCAAAATATTTTAAAAAATAAGAAAGTTACAGATATTATAATTTTTTCGACCAAACGGCAATTTTTTTATACATTTTTTATATATTTTTTTTTCAAATTTTCTTCTTGTGTTTTTTAGTATATTGTTCATCAAAAAACATTCTATTTTTGAAATAGTAAGAAAGTTACAGATCTTTTATTTTTTCGACCAAGCGACATAATTTTTTATTTATCATTTTTTACAAATTTTCTTTTAAATTGTATTATAGCTTTGTTAGTACTTATTTTTTTTTAGTTAATTAAAATCGGATAACAAATAACTGACTAATAGGTATAACTCTATGAGCATCCAATTCATAAATGAAAAAATTGGCGCTGTGCCGAAAAAATTAGGAAGTCTGTAAATTTCTTAATTTTCTAAAAATATGTATAGTGATTATCTGATGAAGGAAGGTCTATACATTTTGAAAGTATATCTAAAAAAATGATAAATAAAAAAATTGTCGCTGGATTGGAAAATGTAAAAGACCTGAAACTGTTTCTTTCAAAAATAGTGTGAAATTTTGATGGACTAACAAGCACTAACGAAGCACTATATTTTTTTAAGTGACAGGATTAATTATTTTTCTTAGATATTTAACAGTTTTAATGACTCTTAAAATTCGTAATTAGAAACTGTTTTTATTAAAATCGGCCATTGAATTTTTTCAAAAAAAACTCTCATATGTTTTTTTTTAAATTTATATTCTATTTTTTTTTTATTTGTAGTTTTAGAGGATGTCCTCCTAAAACTTTTAATTCCCTTTTCATTCCCACTGTTTCGGTCCAATTGTATTTTAAAAATATTGAGTTTTGAATGAATCATACAAGATTTTCAATCAAATTTTTGATGATTATTTTAAATGTTATAGAAATGGTTATAAATTCCAAATTACTAGTCGCAGAGCAAAATTTTTTATTTCACCGTAATCAGCAATCAGCAGGCCAAAATCTATAAATTAGTTTTGTGATATTCGAAAATATTTGAAATACTGTAATACTCGATATAAAACAATTTTTTGAGAAAATTGTTTTTTAGTATGTAAATCAAAATTGCTTCTGACATTTTGTTACGGTTAAAAAAGGAATTTGCTAATCTTGGGTGATATTGATCTGGTTGCAACCTAGATCCACCTTTTCGAAACAAATTCACATCGACATCCTATAATTAGTTGATTGTGGAATAAATGCAATTTTGTACGTGGGCAGGCACCTTTCAGCTTGGGCAACACAAAAATGCTTCGTGAGGACCGTGTAAAATCCATGTACATTTATATTCAATAATAAAATATTTATGAGGTGGGTTGGTTTGGGTTATATAATTATCCCGTCCGATTATTAATGATTAAAATTGTATTTTTTGCAACTAATTACTAAATGTCATTACTGAAATGTATTCATTTAACTCTTAACTTAAAAACCATTTTATGTCTTGCTTTCATAAAACTTTTCACGTCAGCTGTCTACTAAATAACTCTCTAATCCACATAATTGACTTCTGAACCTCTAGAACCTCCAAGTTTTAAGAACGTATACTAAGCCGTGAGAGCTAGCAATTTTTGTTTCAGCCATTTTTGCTTCGTAATTAATTACCGCAATTTCACTGAATAGAATGTTCAATCACAGGGGGGCAATGTTAACTTGTCCAACTGTACACCATCTCAGTTGCTAGTATTTAAATAAATAGCTATAAGTTTATAAACTGACAAGACCTTGCTTCTATATTATGAGAGAACTTCTGGTCTTTATAAACGGAAAAAATCCTTACATGTTCTTAATTATACGGCTATTTAAGCACTAAATTAATTTACTAGATGTGTAATTAATTAAAATTAGCCTTTAGTTTAATAACCATTTTTATAAGTTTATGCCTATAATATACAATATTATAATCAAGTTAATTAGTTTTAATTAATTACTTTACTTTATTTATTATTAATAAACCATATTAACATTAAATTAATTTATTAGATTAACTTATGCTATGCAAAAAGGTATCTTAGTGGTATATCTGCCTTTTTTAATAATTTTTCGCATAAAATTTAAAAACGAGCTATATTAAAGTAGTAAATGTTAATCAAAAATGCGTTTTATCTAAAGAACAGTTAATGAGAGACACGTGTAAAAATAATTAGAAAATACATTCATTAACCCACATTGTTAACCCCTTGAGCAACTGTAAATTTATGGCATATTACTCATAACTAAGGAATATTATATTTAGGAAAGCATTAAAAAGTAATAATGATATAAGGCGGTTTTTTTGGAAGAAATCAATTATGAACGTCCCAAAATTGAATCGAGAACAGGTCTTAGTGATAACATGTTGCGTGTATTTACATGAGCATCGGTTCAATGACACATTCGGCCTGTGAAATATGCCATGGAAACGAATCAGAATTCTATCGTCTGGAAGAGATTTCTAATTTGCTCGAATACCTATGTGGGTAGTGATTTTAGCAATGATTTAGCCTTAATTGCTACGATTAACAGGACGGACTTGGTTTTGTGCAAAATTTTCCCGGAAAATATTTAGAAAATGTTTGTATGTTATCCAAGTTATACACAAATTTAATCGGATATAAGTATGAGTTTTTTGCAAACAAAATTCTTGTCATTATTTAAAACATCCAGTAAATCCGATCCGAGTTGAGTTCATACTTTTTGATAAGTAATTGTTTCATTTTGTTTGCTAAAGGTAGTTTAAAGGTAGTAGACTTGTCCATTGAGTCATTTAGATATCACTGATTTTGGTAGGTATACCTCAATGATCCAAAATCGTAGACATTATAGTGAAGTTGTTCAAATATATGATATGATGATCCATCGCATTTTTTGGATGTTGGAAACAAACTGGGGGTATTTAGTATTTAGGAAGATGAGGTCAAGGCAGAACACATTCCAGCCAGTCATAGATGATCGATTTATAGCATGTCAAAAATTTCGAAATAGGCGTCAAACTTCAGGAAAACTCGAAGAAGTTCGTTGAGTTTCCTACTATGTCTGGTATTTTCAAATCATTTAGATAAGTGATGAATAGTATTGGGACCAACACAGTACCCTGCGGTACCCCATCTTTTATTTTACGCTTACGTTGTCATTGATTTTTACAAATTGTATTCGGTTTTTGAGATATGATTGGATTATTTTGTAAACCAATCCTCTGATTCAAAATATCTCCAATTTACTCAATTTTGGTTCAAGGAGCAAAAACCTTGGCCAAGTCCAAAAAATCCCATGTTCTTGATATGTCAAGATTCCTGTAAAGTGATCTTAGTGAAAGTAATTTATTTATCATGAATAATATGATGTGGCGTTTTTATGAATTCAACTATTCCTTTTATCTATAGGAAGTTGCACTACTACGCACTGTTTTAGTTCTGATTCTGTTATGGGAGATAGAATTTGAGGTACTTTTGATCCTTTTTATGTATTCATGACTTTTAGTATTTGGGATTGTATTGGATTGTATTCACCATTTCAAAGCAATAAATTTATCAATAATATAATTGTCCATGGTATATGTATTTCTTTTATATAAATCAAATCAATTTCTTTTCAATTATAGTCTTTATTTGAAACGCAATTTTTTTATTAAAAATAGCTAATGCATTTTCGATCCTTAGATCATCATCAGGCTTTGAAAATATTTTAAAAAATTCATATAAAAATGACTTTTGTAAAAAATTGTAAATAAATAAATTTTAATAATTTTTTGCAATATATTTACTTGCAATTTTCCTTATCCTGTATTATCAGATTTCATTTTGATTATGCTGATTTCATTTTTAGTAATTCTTTGTGTAATATTGTTCATCTTTTTGAATTATCTATTTTTTAATTTCATTTTTGTAGTATAGGTTAGGTTAGGTGAGTTGGTGAGCATAGATAGGGTATCCATTCATCAGGGATATTCCGGGACAGTACCGAATTCGGGTTCTGTGTCCCGCAAAGTAACCGTCCCGAAAAAGGTCCCAGATCAGTAAGTGTCCTATAAAATTTACCTGAATTTCTTCGTTGAAATTTTGAATTTACTTAATTAAAGAGAATTAAACATTTTTTATCTAATCAAAGAGAATTTATCATCTAGAGATTTGTCATCTTCAGTCTTTTTAGTTGCTTTCTTCATAACACGCTCGGGAACTACTACTTCTTTTTGTTCCTTATCATCAGAGGTTGCTTCCTCAGCTTGCGGCCTTTTTACCAGGTCTTTCGCTTTTAGTTGGTTCCTTTTTTTCTGCAGGAACGGACTTTAGTTTACTTCCACGTCCTATCTTAACAGGCTCAGGCTCCTCTTCTTTCTTGCCATTTTCGTCTTCATCTTCAGGTGATTCCTCAATCTGGTCCTCAACTTCGGCATCACCGGTTGATTTGATATCTCCGATGAACCCAAAAATGGATCTATTAAAGGAACAAAGGAGCCATCAAATAACAAATTACAAACATCTTCTTTCTTCGGAAAGGACAAGCCATAGGAAGACAAATTATTCTGAACATCGGAATATGGAATTGAGAAAAGTTCATCAAAGGATTTTTCCCTTAGGAAGCGCACCCAAGACAGATGCAGCATTACTCCTCTGAATAGCAATACTAATACGCTGTATTAGAAAGATCTTGGTTCCTTGGTAAAGCTGGATTTATGCAGACACATTTAACACTTAATATTAAGAATTTAAATTTAACCTAAAAAAAATTAAGAATTAAATCTGTGGTATTAAATGGGACCGTTTATGCGCCACATTTAAAAATTTAAATATAACAAAGAGTTTAATGCTTAATTTTGTAGGTTAAATATTAAATTCATAATATTAAGTGTTAAATGTGTCTGCATAAATCTAGCTTAACATTTGCTAACCAAATACCTAACCAAAACACCAAAAGTTTCGATGCTAAATGCTAACTGGAAAAAAAATGAGATTTCTGTATTTAGAAATTTTAATCTTTTCTCCAGTTAATGATGCAGCTCCAGACGAAATTGAAGTACCTGGTAAATGAGAAGCAGCCATGGTATGGACACAAGTAAAATCCCAAACTACAGGTTTTCCGAAACTCCAAGGAATCATACTCATTCCATCAGGCCTTTTTCCATCATCTCTGCTTGTTCCTAAAGGCTCCAAAATGGAAGGAATATTTGCGGAAGATAATGTTCTTTAAATAATAAAAGTTTATGGTGTCGAGAAAATCTTCTTGCACTAAATCGACAGCTTAATCCATGAAATTCATCCTCAGTGATAGTAGCGCCACAAGTCTGTTGAATATACAGAGAAGTACCAAGACGAAGACCAATTGCTATTTTGAAGGAATCATTATCAAGTAATGTTTCTAAAGAAGCAGCAAGATGAGCATTGAGACATGCACCAGAATTATATTAATATCTAGCAAGGTCTTCCTCTTGTTACTGTGTTTTGTGTTTTAGTCTAAACAAACATATGTATAGAATTCGACTGAAAAGAAAAAAGAAGATGTCTATCCATGGATGTCTGGAGGAGATTAAAACTGTCACAACATTTACTAAACGAATGTAAGGTCATATAGTATTTCAAAAAACATAGCTATCCAAAAGTTAACTGAAGAAGAGTTGAAAACAATACTGCGGAAGAAATCCTCTACTTTATCCAAGTACTGAAGAAATTAGGAGCTCTTGGATGATGGACAATAATAGCCTTTTCGCAGAACTACCAGTTAGTTGTTAGGGTTGAAGCAAAAAACTTCGATGTTTCTTATATACAGTAATAAAGTTGGATATAAGAAACATCGAAGTTTTTTGCTTCAACCCTAACATTGCAACAATCCAAAGCATCGTAGCAACCCCTTCTTAATGGTACCAGTTAGTTATTTTGACTATTAATTTTTAAGATTGATGAAACAATGTGATTTTTTGGTATTAGTTTTGTAGTTTCAATAAATTTTCTGTATATTTTTGGGTATCATATCACTCATTCCCTAATTTCAGCAAAAAAAATGGTTACCCTAAGCATAGTGCCAAAGGAAGATTCCAGAGATTGGTTTGAAGTTGTATGTAACCAAGAAAGGATCCACAACTCCAGAGACCCCATCGAGCAATTCTACTAAGGTTTCATAGAGAACACCAGAATAAAAATTATGACAAATCACGAATGGGAGCCATTTTTGCGTAAATTCATTTGATGGTAGAGAAAAATTGGAAAGAAGTAAAGTAGAACAAAATATACAATCAAATTTTACTTCTATTGTTTCATTTAGTAGAGGTCCGGGTACCCTTTTTTCCTTGCCTCTCTTCTATTTCACTTTGAAGTTCACCATCGAGATTTTGTTGTCTATTTTTTGCAAATCTTCTTTAGAAGTGTCGTAGAAACCAATCAAGTCAATTTGAAGCATAGCAATGGGAATATCGTTTTCCTTCTGTTGCTTCAATTTTTGCTTATCCTGCATATATATTTTTCGGACAACTACACAGTTGATTATGATTGATGAAGATTTAAATGAAGAACCAAATATTGGGAAAGATTTCGTCTTTATGCAAAATAATCATCACCTGCACTTCTCTCCTGTAATTGGCTTTTTAAAGCGAGGAGTTATGAGAAAATTGATTTGCCCAGCATGTTCTCCTGACCTTAATCCAGTTGAAAATTTTTGGGACATGCTAACGAAACGAGGAAGGTTAAGTACTGTCCAATACTCCCGAGGGACTGCAGTCATAATTTGTGTAATTTCTTTGGTATATTAAATGTCAAAACAAGTAAAATTTTAGATTTTGTAGACTCAATTTTTTAATTAATTTTTAAAAGATTTAAAATGGTATAATATTGTTTTGGAAAGAAATTGCAGTTTGTTTGTTAAACTTTGTAATAAGAGATTCCGTTAAAATATTTAATGTTGGTAAATATTGTGAAATCATGAAAAAAAATTATGTGGTTTTGTAAAAGATCTTAATTAAGATGAAATATGTAGATGATTATTCAAATGAAATTGAACAAAATTAGTTCTGATTCTAAATGTTTTAAATTGATTATGTCATGGTTGTAAATAAAAAAGGCGTCAGTCAGTCATAGTTGCACAACTTTGGTGAAGGATTCGAATGTTGAGAGCCTTGACTTTGAAATCCAGCACGGTACCATGCCCAAGCAAGCGAGATACATGAATCTGAAATTTTAGTAATTCAATTGTTTATAATTAAATCTAAGGATCCTCGGAAAATTTTAGTGCAAAACCATTATCAGTCTCCGACTTTCATACGGGCAATTAACGTGCAATTAATTATTGCAATTGCTGGGCTAGCACCAGAAAAAACCAGCCTTTCTAATTAATGATTGGCAGTGGTTGGTTGGAAAAGTGCTTGAAAACCTCACGGCACTCGGTTCATTACGCTCCAAATGATTAAATCTTAATTTTTGCTTAGTTACTTAGAGAAATTTTCCCATTTAAATCTGGAGCTATACGAAGAAAGCAGAGTAATTACAAAAGTTATTAATAAAGTATGTTATACCAGTATTCAGGAATCACTTTATTCTAATTATCCTTCACTACTAATACTTACTTTAACAAGTTTATTTTAATCATAATATAATAATATTCTTATTTGAAGTAAAAGTTTTTCATTTACTGCTATAAAATTTCTTTAAGTAATGAATAATGTAAGATGTAATGTTTTGTTTATAACTGGATCGTAAAGATAAAAATGACTTTAAATTATAAAGAGTATTCAAAAATCGTGCCAAAAATTTACGTCGGTTATAAAATTGTAATCCTTGTAATAATAATTACAGCGATACACAATAAAGTAAAAATTTTCTCTTTTCGACATTGGCGCGACAGAAGAAAAAACATGGGATAATGTTTATGGATGAGAAAACGGAACCATGAAAATGCGATGTCGCAAGTCGTAAACTTTCCTCGTATTATCTATATGCGCTATTATAATAATGCATATATTTCTACATTATGTATGATGTAACGATTATTTGAAATGTGATATATGATAGTAGTGACACGTTATAATTGATGTTTGGAAAGGAGGTCGGTGTTCGAATAGGCGCCACGGAAGTATGTTCTTCTAAATTAACGCAACAAACGTGCACACATTTCTCTGTCAAGGTCTCAAAACCTGCGTAGCAGGAAGAGAATTCACCGTCGCCCGTGAAACCCACTATTTCTTCATATCATTTTTATATCCTTCTATCGAGAAGAATAAATCATAAAGCACTAAAGAAAATTGATCTAATCTCATATTAATAACCACACATTTGATTGATTCGACGTTCGATTGCCTATCAAATATTTAATTCCTTTAACCATTTAGTTCCTTTAACTTCAAACCATCAACATTCATATTTTATAACGTAACACTTTACATGCTAATCCAAATAATACGTATATCCTACATCTCTAAGGGTTAATACATGATGCAGCACCGACTCAAGCAGCGATCCAAGCACCGATTCTAGCAGTAAAACCACGGGTATGCAAAGGGTATTGGCGAAGTGGAAGCAAAAGTTCTATGGTCTCAGACCGGAGTGAAAACAGCTAGATGGCTAAACAACTTCACTCTAGTCAAGTCACGTGACTGATGTAAATGACAAGCCACGAAAAGTTTTATTTGTGGTTTTATGGTTATTGTTGTTTGTTGTTTCTTTTCGCGTGTTTAATCCGTTGTTGTGGGATGTAAGTACATTAAACATTAAATTTTATTCAGCATTTAGAAAAACTTTACCGCATTAAAGAATGACATCCTTTAAATTAAAATTTAATTATGCCTGCAAATTTCCAAATTGTGATAAAAAATCCTATAATTTACTTGATTTTTTAAGTTTTCTACCAATGATACTGTTTTAAATAAATAGAAAGAAATTTGTAATTTAAAGGATGTTGATTGGAATTTTAAAATTTGCAAAGATGATTTTAACTCCAACAAATTTTATTCCTCCATTTAATTTCAAAGTAAAACCTGATTCCGTTCCAAAAATTACTTTCTATGGCTTTGAAGTGGGTACAATTTCTAAATCTTGTATTAGAGATGATGCTCAAAAAGAGGAAATTGTTGAGGGTAGTGAATAATTAAATGATAGTGTTTTCGTTGAGGATTATTCTCGAAAGTAATTTGTAAAGTGTAAGTGTAGGTCAGCTGATAACATTGAAGGTGAGGTTGATTGCAGTGATTTTTCATTTCTTTCTGAAATTTCGAGGAAAGGAGTGTTTTTTTTATGAAATTAAGTACATCGAAGTGTAATTTGACTCCAACGGAAGAAAAAAATGTATGTTATTCATTGGTCAAGAACTAATAAGGTTTCTAAATTAAAAAAGTGTTTAGAAAAGGAACATAATATGCTTGTAAAAAAACGTAATAAGCTTGTTTGTCTTGCCGTAGTCCAGAGGAGTTATTCGATGGATATACTTTATTTGCATTTTCTTTATTTTAGGTAAAGCGAGTATACCCTTCATATGAAGTAAAATAATTAATCCGTTTGTTGCTTTTAGATGCACGTTAAAGAACGGGCCTTGAAATTTATTCAATGTAGCAAAATTATGTTTTTTTTTACTTTATTAAACTTAACACGATTCTACATTTTCCATTAAATTGTTTATTTATTTTCTGAGTAGACACGTGTATATGATTTCCATTATATGAATATTGTTCTTTTAAATATGAAATATTCATGTAGTGGACATATCGTACTGATGAGATCAAGGAAGATCGAAACACATGTTTATTCTGAATAATAAATTAAAATTGTTTTATTTTTGACCTTATAAAATAAATTACCCTTTCCTTTTAAATTGCATGGATAAGAAAGTATTTTGAACAGGTAGGTATATCTTATTTTTTTTATTTCAAAAAATGTTGAACTTTATACTTAGTAATTTTTGTATGTAAAATTGTGTTTAATTAAATTCTGTAAGTTATTAATCCAGTATAATTTAGTAAAAATTTTAAAGCACCAAATGAATATGAGGCTTTAAAATTTTTGCTAAATTATTATTAAATTATTACTACAAAGTATATAGAATCAATACGCGGTTTAAATTTCGCGGCATTCTAATCCGATCTTGCCCGACGATATACGATCGCTCACGATCTGGACTGGAGTGAATTGGCGTAAAACCATCTCACGCACTTCAGGTTGGTTAAAATTTGTTTCCTCGGATTTACATGGCATTGACACTTCTAAAGAGTATTATTATTCTGTGAGTAAAACCAAACACAATTTTTTCTTATGGATTTAGGAGTCAGTGCTTGAGCCGGGAGTTGGTGCTGCACCATGTTCACGCGTATAAAAAACATTGTGTTTGTTTTTAATGCTTGAGTCGGTGCTGCACCATGTTTTAACCCTAAGGCGTTTATCAAGAAATCTTCAAAAATATAAAACCTACAGTTTCTGAAAGTGAAAGGTCCAAAATAGTGTTTGGAGCTCTTAGAAACTTCTTAAAATAATCAATGACAGTTATGTAGATGTGAGATATACAGGGTGTCTCTGAAAGGTCTATACAAGATGCTACCACATACTCCTGAGACGATAATATGAAGATGAGAACCAAACTTATCTCTATCCAAAAGAGATTATATTCTAGTAATTATATTCTATCCAAAAGTGATGTATAGTGTGTCTCAATGATAACTTCAAATCCCAACATGAAGTGGGGGAACTTTAAGTACTGGTTGTGTTCTTTTTACCAACTTTGATCGATCAAATTATATCTAATTTTCTCCAAAAGCCCTGAAAAGAGAAGAAAGTTATTTGTTCGAATCGCTCAAACATTAAGCATAAATGTTCGAAGAAGTTGAAGTTGGAGAAAAATTCGAGCACTATAGAGTTTGAAATCAGGTCGATATCAAAGATATTTCGAAGTTTTCGTTCCATTTTTAACGCTGAAAATACAAAAACAGTTATTAGTATAAATAAAAATTCTTCGGCTTATTTGTTACTTTTAATATTAATCTATAGTGACGTTTCGCCGAGCATAAAATTCGCTGGCTTCATCAGACCTATAACAACAATTAATTTTACATATAGACATAAAATACACAAAGACAAGAAATTACCTCAGACAAACAATTAAGTAACTTGTTACATTATAAAATTGAAGCAATTCATGTTCAAACGAACTTATTGGAATCATCAAGGGTTTTTACGATGATTATTGTGTGAGAAATTTTTCCCAATTTACGAATTACAATATTGAAGAATATTTGTATCACCAACCAGGTGTTCATTAATTTACTATAATATTTTCCAGGTGATCTCATTCACTTTTAATTTTAAATTTTCAACCCTGAAGCACATTGGAGATTTACAGGTTATGATAACCGATTGTGAGGTTATCAGATGATACCACAGAACTAAAATCAATATACCGTGTGCACAAAAGTCATTTTTGATAATATACCGTGTGTCACAAAAGTCATTTTTGATAACAGACCGACATAACATGGATATTCTGACATAAATGTTAACAATATTTATAATCTTAGGGTATAACAAAACTTGTATTAAACACAACCAATCAGTAGGCGGTTTACATCAACTAACGACTCCAATACTGGGATGATCACCATTAATGATGTTACAATAAATCGCACTTAATCTATCAGTATCTGATCTGAAGTTAACCCAATTATTTAATTTTATATTAACCATCTCGCTTGTCATCCTTTTTTGATAATTCTGTTCTAAGTCCAATACTTCAACATTATCAAAGTCGAAGTTATGTTTCGTTGTGTGGAAGTGATGAGCTAATGCAGTCATACCATCTGTGTGTGTTTTATTTGTATTACAACTGCATTTATGTTGTTGTATTCTGGTTTTAAGATATTGTTTAGTCTGACCGATGTAACAAAGTCTACAATTCCTACATGGTATTTTATAAATCAAATTGGACTGCATTAGATCATTGTCGGTAATGATGGGGATGTTAACCACCTTCGTGTATTTAGGTGGAGTATCAATAGGAGTATTAACTCTTTTTACATTATGAGGCGTACTGTAGAAAATCCTGTTAATTAATTTAAGGGGATAATTATTTGAGAGAAGTATATTCTTTGCTATCAAAAAATTCTTATTATGAAATTTGTCATCACTTAGAGTAGTGATCCTATGTTTGAACTGTTTGATGATTGCAATTTTCTGTGGTAGCAGGTGAAAAGATTTAAAATTAAGGCATCTATTAGAATTCATCTTTTTCCTATACCAGTCAACTTCTATCTGATTATCAGCATTTCTAATGAGTAATAAATCCAAGAATGGAAGGCATCTATTTTGCTCTTTCTCAATTGTGAAACAAATTTTAGGATGTATACTATTGAATGTGGTTAGTGTGAATTCAATTTTGTCTTCAGGTAATACGATAAAGATATCGTTTACATAAATTTTTAAGATAGGTATTGTGAAGTCAATTAATTCAATAGCTCTAGTAAGTATGTTATCCATTACCAATTGTGCTAGTATAGGAGAAGATGGGTTCCCCATTGCTGTGCCATCTAACTGTTCATAGAAGCATTGGTTATAATTAAAGTAGCTAGTGTTGAAAATAAGCCTAATGATTGACAAGAAATTTCTTTTTGTGATATTAGTGTATGCTGAAATAATAGACCATTGTGAACATAATATATTTTCCACCAAAGATTGTGGAATATTAGTAAAAAGAGACTTCACGTCAAATGACACCAGTATGTAGTTATCAGGAATTACTATGTTCTTAACATATTCTCTAAGTTCACTTGAGTTCTCAATACTAAAGGTAGACAATGATGCAAATTCACTTAGAGAGTTGTGTATCAATTTTGCTAAATTAACTGATGGGCTCTGTATATACAGGAGACCACAGGTCTGAGTGGTGTGTTTTCCTTATGGACTTTAGGAAGGCCGTATAATTTAGGAAATTTACAATTATGTGTTATTAATAATTTTGCTTGTGATGTTGTGATCTCTTTGTCACTTTCTAACTGTTTAATTATTTTATTTATTATTATCAAAAAAAGGACTTTCCAAAGTTTTAACTTCCTTAGGTTCGACCTTACTGAACTTTGCTAACCTTACTGAAGTTTTTCATCGTGTTGGAACTTCAACAAAAGTATGAATAAAGAATGAGTTCAAACATTTCGAGCTTTTTATGCTTATATTCGTGTTCCTTGTATTTCAGAAAAGATCAATTTATATTCAGAAATCATCAATTGTCTTTCAAAGAAACCAATTTAATTCTAGAAATTATTAATTGTATTTTAAAATTATCAATTGTAATTCAGAGAAACCAATATAATTCTAGAAAGTATTAATTGTATTTTAAAATTATCAATTGTATTTCAGAAAGCATCATTTGAAATCAGAATAAATCAATGTAAATTCAGAAAGTATGATTTATATTTCAGAAGTAATCAATTGAATTTTAGAAAGAATCATTGTTTCATTCAAAGTAAATTTTGGCGCAGAAATTTTTGATTACCCAAATATAATATTTTAGCAACCATTGCTATAGCAGCTATATAATCATCAACTCCAAACTACACTTTTTCCAATTGTATTTCAAAAAAGATCAATTCGATTTTAGAATAGTCAATTGTATTTCAGAAATGATCAATTTTATTTCAGAATATTCAATTGTATTTCAGAAAGCATCAATTGTATTTCAGAATAATCGATTCAATTTCAGAAAATATCAATTGTATTTCAGAAAAGATCAATTGTATTTCAGAAATCATCAATTGTATTTTAGAAAAATCAAATTTAATTTCAGAAATGACCAATTATAAAAAAAATGAGAAATTCAAGAGTATTTGGCTTTGATTGTGCACGGGAACCACAACAGCACACACGTTTCATCAAAAATGTGCTTTCGAAATTTATAAAATTACACCAGTAACACCAGGCTTGGGTCCTTATTCACCAATGTTAAATCCAATTGAAATAATCTGCCAAGAACTCTTGGCTTCCTTCATACTTTATTTAAGGTACTTTCTAAAATTAATTTTCCTGAAATCGAAAATGCTTTCTGAAATACAATTGATCTTTTCTGAAATACGATAGACTATTCTGAAATATAATAGCTATTTCCTGAATTTGAATTGATTATTTTGAAATACAATTGATGCTTTCTGAAATATAATTGAATATTCTGAAATCAAATTGATCATTTCTGAAATACAATTGAATTGAATTGACAATTAAAGTGATTATTTTCTGTGACAAGTAAAACGTCAAAAATATCAGCGATTATTTTATGACGTTAATGTCAAATTTCAAAAAGTTTGAAGTTGGCTGTCAAATTTTGCACAAAAAAGTGGAAAATGTTCGTTAAATAGTCCCTTAAATATGCACTCTTGTTCAAATTATTAGTCGAATATTTTTCATACATTACCACTCATGTCATTTGGGGTTAAAAATTCCCCTTCTGCTACGCAGTCGGGGAATTAAAACTTAACCCCAAATGACATTCGTGGTAATGACAGTGAAAAATATTCGACTTAAATTTGACCACTCGTGATATTACATATGATTATTCTGAAATACAATATACAATTGATGCTTTCTGAAATACAATTGACTATTCTGAATTTAAATTGACGAATTCTGAAAATGAATTGAGCTTTTCTGAAATACAATTTGAAAAGGTGTAGTTCGAACATCTCGAACATAAACAAAACTTCCAAGAAGTTGAAGTTTAAAAAAAGTTCGAGTTCGAATATAGTTCGAAATTGGAAATGTTCATTTTTACCTCTGAAAATTACATAAAAATTTATTAGTATTATTAAATTTAAAATCTTTACTGAAGTTCGAACTTTGTCACTTTCGAACTTCACTGAAGTTAGAACTATCTTATCATCAAAGTTCACTGATCTTCTATGTTTTTTATAGTTATTTTTAAAATTTTTGATTTTTCTTTTATAACTTTTATAATTTTATCTTCAGGATTAAAGTTTTTTTATGAAGAAAGGGATGAGTTAGTCAGAATTAATAAATTTATAATTTGTAAACGCAGAAATATAAACAAATTTAACACAGTCGAATACAAAAAAAGTGGACAAAAACAGTTTCCTGTAATTGTGTTTTCCCAAAAACTTATTGTGTTAATAGAAGACTGGCAACAATTCAAATTCCAAAATTTGAAAACTATCAATATTGATAATATGAAATTTTATAATTAGTATAAGGTCTATCGTGAAATATCACAAATTGATCCAGTGGTACTAAACATTTATTTAATAATAATAGCAATGAATAATCATAGAGTACTGTGATAGAGGTCCATAATTTAAAAATTAACATTGCATTTATCTTTATAGGTGATGATTAGTGTTTTTTTGATAACGATTGGCTGCTGGTTGGAAGAAGAAAATTTTGGTATCAAGTTTCAAATACGTGGCATTAGAAATCTTTTTTGTGCCACTGGAATAATATTGGTACTGCCATCTTTTAAAAATACTTAAAAATAGATGGTGGCCATATACTAAAATTTTACCAATGGCTTTACAATAAGAAAAATTGCAACAAGATAAATATAAATAAAAGCACAGTCCATAACATTATAGAAAAATGTGGAGATTACCATATGATTTTCAAAATACCTAGGTGGAAGAAAAATTTTTATACTTGAGGAAAGCTAGCAACTAATCGGTAGGATCAGAGAAAATCCATTTTCTTCAGTTGTAAATTCTGTAAATATAATTAACTTTCCAGCCGTATTTATCGCTTTTTGAAGAAACAAAAAAACTATCTGGATTATTTTAAAACAGCCTACAAATTTAATTTTACTCCTACCCATAAAGAAAATTGAATTGGATTGCAGCACTTTTGAGAATCGTATTTTTCCAATCGTAATCGTAACTTTCCAAAACAAAAATAATGGATAGGAAAAGTATATCAATTTGGAAGATCATCAAATGTTTAAAGTAAATATTTGAGGTTGGATTTCAATTTATTGAAACACCATTTTTCCAAGTGGTTATTTTAATATCAGTCTGCCAACACATTCAAGTTATTAGTTCGTTACCCAATAGGTTGTGCATCAAAACCATTGAGTAATGAGAATGCATCTTTGTGATTGGTCATCACATGTTGAATAGTACCATAAATTTCGTAATGTATTTCATTACTTTAATGAAACTCAAACGTAGTCGTGGAGAAACATTTTTTTATAAAAAGTGGAAAAGAGCGTATGAATAATATATTAGGAGTTTCTGGGATTCTAAAAAATTGTGATTGCAGCTAATTGGATTTAAGTAGTAGGAATATTTATGAGGACAAATGGATGTACCAATTAAAATTTTTAAATTGGAGATAAATAAAATAATTTGCAGGAATTTAAGGCGAAGAGTGAGGATATTTTGCAGCAATCCTTTGACCTTCTGAAGAAATAAATTACATGTCAGAAGTAGAAAATAATGGTAGTAGAAAATAGTCGTCGCAATCAAAGTCGCTGTTAATATTGCGATAAATCTTTCACGTATGAGGAAAATTAGTATAAATAAAGTCAGCTATAATATGGAATAAAAGTTTTAACTACCGGGTTTGAAAAAAGCCTGCTCTCACTTAACATACACGCAGTATTATCTGAACACGTGTAGAAAGACATTAAGAGCATATCTGGTCATAAAAGTCGGTCGATATGGCCGTCATTATTCCAACTAAGGACGCGTACAAAGAGTGTTTTCATGTTTTTTTTTATAATACAGTATTTTCTAAAATCAATGTTCAAATTGATTAGCTGGGATAAGTTAGTGGTACTTAAAAGCACGTGAAAAATTTAGCGCGCCACCATTAAATTTTCATTAATTTCTTCTGTCACTATTCCATTTGCATAATTAACGCGGCGAAATCCGCAAAAATTTCCGAAACAATTTCACTCGGCAGCTGCGCGTTTTTCGACGTTCTGTCGAGCGCACATTTTGCGGTTTTCGACGCGCACATTCGGGATAATTCATTGGATGTATATTTAAATTTAATTCCCCAACATTTTTAATGCATTGCCCGCAAATAAAACTAATTGCTGCACGAACACGGCTATATTATAAATTATCCATTTATTCCGGATTTTATAATTAATTAATTGAAGGACTACGGAATACGCAATTTATTCACCTCTCATTAAAATTCAATTAATAATTTCCAGTTTTGTATTTATTTTTACCTTTCGTATTGGAGCTTCGGTTTTATTCATTAATATTATTTTAATTAAATACACCATTATTCCCTTAAATACACAAGAAACTTTTACAAATCATGGAATATAATTAGTCAACTCCTTTGTCTCCACTTCGATTTTAAAATTCCTTACCCCACAATATATACACCCCTTTGTTATCAATGCTAAACATTTTTATTAAAATAATACAATATGAATTACTAATTATTACTGGCAACAATTCAATCCTTTAAAAAAATTATACAAAGAGTTTTTTTTTAATTTTTTGCAAATTTTTTGTAGATATACATATATATTGGTATAATTGCACGCCATTAGTAAACCTAATGGCTTGAAAATTTGATTCAAATTGATCAAATTTTACGTTTTGTCCAAAATGAAATGAAAGTTGTAAACTTAAAAATGAAACTTAATTTTAACAGTAACCATTAGATTTGGTACATAATGTACTTCTGCAATTCTTAGAACAATCAGGTGTCAAAGCAATTGCTTGGAAATTGCATCATATTTAACAAATAATAGACGTAATATAACAATCAAAAATCAATCAATTCTCAGGAATTAAATTTGTGTCAATGAAACGATTATCGATGAAAAAGTAATGTCGATGAAACGTCTGTGTCGATGAAATGTCCTTGTCAAAGAAGATTTGTCGCTGAAAAGGTAGTCTCGATGAAAAGGTGATGTCGATGAAACGTTTGTATCGATGACATGTCCTTGTCAAAGTAGATTTGTTACTGAAAAGGTAGTGTTGTTGAAACGGTTGTCGATGAAAACGTAATGTCGATGAAACGTTTGTATCGATGATAAAGTAGTGTAGATGAAACGTCCTTGCCGAAAGGAAGGTTTGTCGATGAAAAGGTAGTGTCGATAAATTGGTCATGTCCATGAAACGGTCGTGTCGATGAAACGGTCGTGTCGATGAAACGGTCGTGTCGATGTAAAGGTCATGTCGATGAAATGTCCTTGTCAAAGAAGATTAGTCGCTGAAAAGTTAATGTCGATAAAACGTTTCTATCGATGAAAAAGTAGTGTCGATGAAACGTCCTTGCCGAAAAGGAGGTTTGTCGATGAATAGGTAGTATCGATGTAAAGGTCATGTCGATGAAAAAGGACTGTCAATGCAATGGACTGTCGATGACGTGGTAGGCAGCCTAACGCCTATAATTATACACAACCATCATTATATTCTGGATTGGAGTGTATAAATTTGGAAGAGGAAATTTATAAAAACTTAAATGATTTAATAATTGGTTAAATGGAAACCTTTTAATAATAATTAATACCAATATAACAGAATTTATAATATTTAAGGCTCTCTTTTCAGTGTATATGCAGTTGCCTTACCGACCATTTACATTTGGGTGTTAATTTCTTAAATGCTGTAAAATTACGGTAAATTTGCATTACGATAAAAAAATATAAACAATATTTATCAATTTGAAATATACCGGGTGGAAATGAAAACCGGGTCACCTCTATAACTTTTTTATTTATGAATAGAAAAATTTGAAATTTGGCTATGTTCTATAGTTCAAAAAAACAAATTTTATGTGCATTTTTTATTTTCGAAATCACTTCCGGTTTCACCGGAAACACCATGAACTTTGTTTTTTTAAATGTAACATCCCATATTTTTATTCATGGCTTAAAATACTTTTAAAAAAGAAGTATTTTTCAGATATTAGTTTTTATTTTTTGCGACAAAAAAATTTAAAAAAAAAAAAAAGGTTTTCGAAGTCGGTGAAAATTACCAAAACTAATTCTAAATAATTCAAATACATAAATAAAATTGTAATTTGAAAAAAAAATTAAGTGGTCTTTGAACTATTAATTTTTAAACTTAGTTAATGAAGATTTTATCAAATATCTTTATTACAGGCAAAGTATCTTTATTACAGGCACATGCAAAATAATACCCCTACATATGGAGTACCAAAATAATCGTTATAAAATCCTCTTTTTAATAAGTCGAATGACCCGGCATCATTGCATTTAAAAAAGTGAGATATTTGATAAAATCTTCATTAACTAAGTTTAAAAATTAATAGTTCAAAAACCACTTAAATTTTTTTTCAAATTACAATTTTTTTTAGGTATTTGAATTATTTAGAATTAGTTTTTGTACTTTTCACCGACTTTTTTTTTTTTTGAAAAAAATTTTTTTACATAAAAAATAAAAACTAATATCTCAAAAATGCTTCTTTTTTAAAAGTATTTTAAGCCATGAATAAAAATATGGGATGTTACATTTAAAAAAACAAAGTTCATGGTGTTTCCGGTGAAACCGGAAGTTATTTCGAAAATAAAAAATGCACATAAAATTTGTTTTTTTGAACCATAGAACATAGCCAAATTTCAAATTTTTTTATTCATAAATAAAAAAGTTATCGAGGTGACCCGGTTTTCATTTCCACCCTGTATTTGGTCACTCAAAAGATCTATTTAGGTGTAATATTAGTAAAAATAATTTGCAGGAACCTGTACAACCTAGGTGGCGCTAATAAATTGTTTTTGCTGAAATTATTACCTAAAAAGAACTTTTGGGTAACCAAATATATTTCAAGTTGATCATTATTGTATATATTTTCTTACTGTAATACAAGTTTTCCGTAATTTTACTGCTTTTAAGAAATTAACACCCAAATGTAAATAGCAACTTTACATACACTGAAAAGAGAGCCTTAAGGTGATAGGGAGTCATTTATTGAAAAACCTATGTTTTTATCTTTCCCGAATTTTTTTAAAGTGTTTCGAATTGGAAACAAAAAAAATATTAAAATACCGAACTTAAGTAAGACTTGTACTTTTATATACAATTTTTGTTCTTCATGTATCTAGATTTATGTAAGCGTAGTTTTGCAAAAATAAAAATATAAATACAGAAGTTTTTCTTGCAAAATTACACAAATACAGTTGTAGATACATAAATAACAAAAATTGCAAATGAATGTAAAATTCTTACTTTAGTTTGGTATTTCTTTATTTTTTTGACTTTCCATTTCGCAACACTTTAAAAAATTTATGAAAGATGAGAACGTCGTTTTTTTCAACATTTGACTCCCTATCACCTTAAGAAGAAAAATCTCCAAAACAGAAAATTAAATTTGAAGACCAAGTAAAAAACAAAATTGTGTTCTTTGTATTCAAATCTTTATGTGCATTCAGTTATTACAACATTTTATTTGGGAAGCAGGATGACATTTTGAAAATGTTATTTCTTAAACATTTGCTATCTGTAACTTTTTACTAAAAATTATAAACGTACAACTTTTGCGTTTTTTAGTCTTAGAATTGAACCTAGATTACGCTCCCTTAAGGGACATCTTGTATTGGTTTTCCTTTTTTTTTTTTTTGAAATGAACTTAAGGTACGTGGACAAACTGCACGACCTAATTTTGGGTAGTTTTCCAAAAAGATTTTCTTATACCAATTGAATAAAACTCTGGAGTTCGAAACCACTTTGATCAAGATGGTTAACAAAAGGTAGTCAATATCAATAGGTGATAGTTTTATAGTTTTGAATCATATGGTGGGTGTTCTGGAGTTTCATACTACACTTTGTTTAATTTTTGGTTCGTGGGTTCTTCGATGTGCAGGCTCGTGTTAAGGCGCGTACACATCTGAGCACGTACGCGAACGAGGCAAGACGAGGCAATGCTTTTTCTCCTATCTGCTTATGCGTCGCACCAAACAAACAGGAGAAAAAGCATTGCCTCGGCTTACCGCATTCGCGTATGTGCCCAAATGTGTTCGCGCCATTATCATGAAGAAGAATAGAAGCATTTTTATTCGCAGAAGTTTCCAATGCATTTCGACTATTTGCTGGCAGTACTTTCCTGCAGCGATTTCCCGAATTAGATAACACCGTGCGAAAGTATTTCAGAGCTTCTTCATGGTTTAACCATTGTTTTAACCATTGTTCCGTTAGTTTTCTATTTTCATACAGAATCCAATTTTCATGGCACGTTACAATTCGGCAAATATGCAGGCAACACCCCTAGAAGTTGATTTACTTGGTTTTCCTTCAAATCTTGAACCACCTATTTCACGAGCTTTTTGAGTTCCAATTTCTTGCAAATGGATGGAAATGGCGTGAATCGTTGTCTGCAGGTCGACCACTTTGGTCTTCAGTTGCCAATATTTTTAATAATTTTCTTTACAACGTAATGAAATTCAGCCTTCTGAATAATTATAAGTCCTTTGTGAATCCTTAAGGTTAATGTGGATGTTAGTAAATTAGTGGTTATTAATAATAAATGAGTTAAAAATAGTTTTTAAAGTATTCGTCATGGTGATATCTTTGTTCGGTCTACTTAAAATCAGTTGTGAAACAACGCAGTTGGTTGGATGATGATTCATGTAAAATTTCCATACTACGCAGTATTTTGTGACCCTTTGTCACTAATTAACTACTTTATTTATAATTGGGAGTTTGTGTTTAGAGTCGCTTTAATAAAACATCTGAGGCGCTGGCTAATTTATGATGGACATATACATATCTGCATTTTCCCTGAAAATAGGTGGTCGCATTTCGCGTTCAACGTACTACATTTTTTATCGTGTATTATTTCTGGATCGCCACTTTGATGAAGTGACAGAGATGGAAATTTGAGGCGGTGGAACCCCGCGAACAAGGCGTACTTATTTAAAGAGCGTCGACACGTGTTCGTGAATACGAGCCTTTGTTAATTATTAATGATTTGAAGCATGAACAAAAGAATACAAATTTGATACAAGAAAAACAAATAAAACGCATCTTTTATTTGATAATTTATTCAAGTTACTTACAAAGTATGTACGTACCTATAATAAATGACAAAAAGGGCTTTGATGAATAAAAAGTTAATTACAAAGTTATTTATTCATTTTAATAAAATTTTATTTATATGTTAATTTGGTTGTAATAGCGGGCAAGCTATAAAAATAAAACGTTGATTGCATTTTAGTTTGCAGGCCATTGGACTTCTACAGGCAAAAAGTTTCAGGCAAACACGTAAATAAATCAAGGAAAGTATTAACATTATAGAAGTAATCTAGTCGGACCAAGAGCCAAGACCGTGCTGTCGCAACGCATCCATAATGTGACCAGTGGCAGGACATAAAAAACTATCCAACATGTTTATAGTTCCTCATTGAGCTCCCGTGTTACGCATGGCATTGACTACATTAATATAAATAAGAAGATTAGGACATACTTTTTGATACTCGCCGAAACCCGAAATCCTCGTAAGAGACAAGGATAGAGCTATGAACGCGAAAGAAAAGCTGCGAGAAACCGCGTTGGGGCTAATCCTCGTTTAACGATTCTTCTCAAAATAATCCTCTCCAAGGTTTTATGTATCTAGATAATGGAAATATATGATTAAAACTTCACGCCTTTTTTTAACATCAGCCTTTAATTCACTTATCGCGAAGCTTTTCCGGCGACGATTTCGCAATTAAATTAATTGCAGAAAATGCGGTTTTGTGTGTTTTGTGCTTTCCAGGGTAAGCCGTCGAATTAAAAAAATTCCACCGCTCCTCTATGCCAGGTTTTATATTCTACTCTCTTTTTAATTAAGCCGTTGGATAATTAAAAGTTTTCAGAAAATATTTTTAAATAGAGCTCTTTTTATTTTCACGACAATTTTAATCTCGGATATTCATTTTTATTCTATCTATTTTACTAAATTTTCTTTCATACCTAAATTCTACCTCAAATTCCCAAATCTACCTTCACAAAACATACTCCCAAAAAATCTCTATAAATCCTTCCTAGTATAAAATTCTTGAAACTACTACTAATATTATAATCCCCTGAATATATCACAACTTTTACCAAACCTTTGTTAAAAATATAAATACTTACTCTATTTAATTGCATTTAAAAGCCACTTGAAGTTTCTTTATGATTGTGGAAAAACAAAATATAACTCAGTTTAAAATACAAAATTTCTGCAGAAAGAATTGAAAATCAAAAAATTATACCAAACTATATTTTCATCATAACTTCATTAATACAATGAGAAACAAGGAAAAACCAGGAAAAACGAGGAAAACAAGGAAAAACAAGGAAAAACAAAAAAAACAAGGAAAAACAAAAAAAACAAGGAAAAACAAGGAAAAACAAGGAAAAACAAGGAAAAAACAAGGAAAAACAAGGAAAAACAAGGAAAAACAAGGAAAAACAAGTAAAAACAAGGAAAAACAAGGAAAAACAATGAAGAATAGAAATGCCTTATAAATTGATTTAAGTATCTTTTTGATGTAAAAAGAAAAATATTAAATTTGAAATTAAAGTATTCAACATGTCCATGAAGTTTTAAACTTGGATCAATGTTCAAGCCAAAAGGTACTTGAATTTAATCAATTTATCAAGAATAAGAAGACCTTTTCGAATGTTTTGGTTTCTTTATTATTTATGATCATGTGGAAAAAAAATTTGGCAATCAGATGTAAGACATTTCTGTTGCTCAGTTTAATATCACTTTTAGTTGATTCGAGGTTTTCCTGTCTGGTTCATTTTAAAAAATCGCTACATCATCAGAGTAGAAAGCGATGTTACCATTGATAATTTTAGAGATGTAATCAGAAATAACATTGGCCCAAGTATCGATCCTTGGGGGACACATATGTAAATATGCTTAATTTAACTTTTCATTGAAAATTTGGACAAATAGTTGTCTATTAATTAAAAAACTTTTGATAATTTAATAACGAACACCTGAGTTGTTCTTCTTTATCAAGACTTTCTTTGCATATTATGATAATGGAAATAATTATTATCGTGATAAAGTCACAAAAGATGTACAAATTGTCCAATAGAAGACCTAGGTCTACAGTTACAGGAAATGTACAAAGATTTGAAGAAACAAGAAGCGTTAAAAGTCGTTACTCTACAGGTCAACCAAAGACGGCAACAGAAGATGATAAGGCACTAACGCCCGGTTTCTCCACCATATCTTGAGACCAAACTAAATCTTAAGCTGCGTATCAGACCCACGTGGTTTTAGAAACAGCCAATTAGAAGAGGACTGGGAGCGAAGCATCTGTTTTGAGGCTGAGCTTGGTGAAGTTGCGTCTAAAGACATGTTGGAGAAACCGGGCCTAAATATTTTGCTGGACATTGCTGAAAACCCACAGAATTCTACACGTAAGCTTGCTGCAACCCATGATATCTCAAAAACAACAGTTAAAAGAAAATTAAACAAAGAAAATTTTAAACCTTACAAACTCCATCTTATTCAATAATTACCTGAAGATGATTTTGAACGGAGGGTTGAGGTTGCAGAGAAAATGTCTCAGCTAATAAATAATAAACAAGATTTTATCAGGAAAATTGTGATGTCAGATGAATCCACATTTCAATTGAATGGTTTTGTGAATAAACACAACTGCAGATATTGCATAAAAAAACTATGTTGGATACTAACATAATCGGCTTTTTTATCTTTGATGGAACACTAACATCTGAAATATACCTGAGAATGATGGTAACAATATCATTCCACGAATAAAAGAAATTCAACCTCATCCAAAATATATTGATATCATCACCCATCAATATAGTTTCAGCAAGATGGAGCACATTAAATGTAATTTTTCCTCAGCGATGGATAGGGCGTATAGAATGGCCACCGCGTTCCCCTGACTTGACACCTTTAGATTTTTTTCATTGTGGACAATTAAAAAGGGTTGTGTATGCAGCTAAAATGTATGTAGCGCCATCACTCGGTCGGATACACTTTAAAAATGCTGTTAAAATATGGACAGGTTGATTAAAGTTGCACCTGTAAATTTTGATTTGTTAAATCCCACGCGTTTTGACAGTGATACGAGACTTTTGGTCCACACTGTATAAATGACTTCACTAAAATCATCAACATCACCATCTTCCCTTAATACAAAAATGCATATAATAATATTTCCATGGTTCAACAACTTTTTGTACTCTTCTACAGCCTTTCTAATACTTATACTGAAATAGTTTAACATTTCTTCTCCTTGAGGCTGACTCGAAGCTTGGCTGAAATTCCAAGAACGAACAACTGTTCCAATCGTTTTGTTTTTAACTTGAGGATCGTGGCAAGCATCATAGCCAACCACCATCATCTTGGTTAACCCCTTAATGCACAGTTTTTTTTGAAAAAAACGGACAAAAAAAACAATTGAATATTAAAGAAAATAAATTTTTGAACTTTATTTTGATTTAAAATTAAAAAAAAAATACAAATTATAATGATAATAATAATAATAATAATATTTCCATGGTTCAACAACTTTTTGTACTCTTCTACAGCCTTTCTAATACTTATACTGAAATAGTTTAACATTTCTTCTCCTTGAGGATGACTCGAAGCTTGGCTGAAATTCCGAGAACAAACAACTGTTCCAATCGTTTTGTTTTTAACTTTGTAACGCAAGTCTTGATAAAGAGGAACAACTCAGGTGTTTATTTCTCGAATTTCAGAAAGCCTTCGATTGGGTTGACCATAGCATACTTAAAAAAAACTGGTATCACTGTGGTAATTTTCACTTAATTATCAAAAGTTTTCAAATCAACAGCCAATTTATCCAAATTGGCATTGCCAAAAGTAAAATTCCTTGAGGTTCCACAAGGATCGATACTGGAGCCAATGTTATTTCTGATGTACATTGAACCAATTAAAGGTGACGTTAAAGGTACACGTGTATTTTTGAAGGTTTCTAATGTACTCCTACCAAATTCAAATTATATTTGCTAAGATTTTTAGAGGATATTAAATAAAATGTTTACATCTCTTGCACGTGCAGTAGTAAACGTGGAGGAATGAACCCGTATGGATCCTAATACCTCTTTATGATGTAAATACAAATTGTGGTCATCATGAATTTTGATAAAGAATATTATATGTGGTTATTTTGTTTAAAATGTTATTTTAGTATAAGAAATTTAAATGAGTTTTTAAAAATGAGTGAATTAAACAAGTAAAAGTCATTAAAATCCAGTTAGTGATTGCAAATACTAAAAGGAGCCATTAATAAAATTAATAAATTATATCAATATCAGCTCTTAAATAAAAACGAGGCAGAGGTTGTAAAAGCTTAGAAGAGGAGTGCTTTCAGAACGTCTACTCCAATATCTTGGTTTCCACATGTCCGAATATATTTTTAAAAGCTTTTTTGTCTAGCATTGACATCTGATATATGGGCATCGTCAAACATTATTTGGCAGTGAATTACAAACGCTCGCTTCCAGATAATGACACATTAAACGAAACACGCTCGTAACTGTTTCTCTCCACTTAATGCCAGCGTGCATTGGCTTTGGGTAAAGAGGATTATGAATTTCGTAACTGCTGTAAAATATGACCGATGTCCCGCTTAAAAATATGATTAAATGCTCACTTTTTTTCGTATTCGTATACGTGAACGATTTATTATGGTATTAATGCAGGGAATGGCAATGCGTACGGATTTTTTGACAAACATTTTAACCAATGTCACATAATAAAAGCATACACATCAGGTATACAGGTCGACGCCATTGTCAACTTTTTTAATACCCGTATAAATTTTACAAATGATTTATTTGAGGTTTTTTTTTAAATCTACAAAAATACGCTTTTTAATATTGCTGAAATAAAACTAGCCATAAATTTTATCCTCACCTTTATTTCAATATCCCTAAACTTCACAACAACTCCTACTTTTTAATACTACATACAATAATTAATAAGTTTATGGAAAAATTCAAACTTTTAATTTGTGTGAATTATTAAAAAATAATAAAATGTTAAGAGCAATTTCCTAAACCGCAAATATAGTGGTTTAGTTCTGCAGTCATAAAAGCTAGTACGAACAACATTTTTGTATAATTTTTTTGTAGATGATTTAGATGTCCTTTTTTTAATTTTTGCCAGAAGGAAAAAAAATTGGAGTATGTACAAAAAAAATATAATGATCTAAAAGTACCATAACTTTGGAACCCTCTAATTAATTTTGTGCTAGGTTGCAGAAGGTAGCTCTCTGGCAGGATGTAGCCTAATCAATTTAGATTATAAATCTGAAAAAAATTGAAAATCTAACGAGGGAAACTTGAGTTAAGACTGCAGAACTAATGCTCGATTTCATGATTTTTCACATTTTTTCCTCCCAAACTCGCGCGCCCTTTAGGGATTTGCATTAATTATCAGTTATTTGGTCATAATTTACAAAGAAGCTCCAGAAAAGTGGGATGGATTTTCTATTCCTTGTTATTATCTCCAACGGAAAGTTTATGCTCTTAATATGTGTCGAAATAAGTGGTGTAAACAATAATAATTGCATGAAGTAATAAAAGCAAAAAAGAACATTTAAAAACACAATTTACTAATCACACAAGTTTAAAAGATTAACATCAAAATTGCTCCTTGTTATAAAAAGCATATCTTGGTAAAATCTTACATTTAATTAACTACTTCCTTTAGAAATGCCAAGAACAAAGATGAATCACGTACATTCGTTTTTAAAAGGCTGAAATAAACAAATAATAAACAGCTAATAATTCGAAAATTGCTTTAAACATATTAAATATGTAATTAATAGCGTGTTCATAATAAATGAATTAGAATTCTACTGCTTTTATTCACAATATGGGCATTAATTTCCGGGTTTCTAGTTCCGTTTACCTAAATTGATGACGTTTTATTGTGCCTTTACTTTTGGTTATGAAATATTATGGCATTATAATATGCCTATTAATTTTCATCAAGATTATGAGCATTTTTGTTAGTTCGGAGACAAGCAGAAGGACGTTGGTCATGATAAATGACCCAAAATACAAAAGAATCCCCTTTAATTCGGTCCTGTAATTACACGAAATACTGAAATAATAATCATCTTCACAAAGCCCACTCCTTATTCTTTTCACAATCTACATTCGAATACTTTCATTAGCTAAAATTCTAAGCTTGACATGAATTATTAAATAATTATTATTTTATGCAAAATTAACTAATCATTACGTTATTTCGGGAATAAACAAGCTCATTGTTTAAGTCATTTTCATTTCTATTTATTTAAAATATTCTTTTATACACATTTTTTGACTTATACAGGATGGTCACTCTTACGGTGCACACCATTGTGATCTTGTTAACCTAAAGAGTTACAAAGTTGCTTAAATTAGAAAAAAGTTGCCCCTTTTCAAACTTCTTTAGAATCTATTTAGAAATCACAGATATCTTGCTCTAGTCCTGAAATATCATGAAAAATCTGAAATTTCGCATTTTCGTTTTCCTTCCATATTTTTGTAATCGCTTAACTTTTTGTAATTTGGCAGTTTTACATAGTTTGACATTCTCTATCGACTGGCATCGAGAAAAAAATTTTAGGTTAACTAGATTTCATTTATTTTAAACCAACTTTTAATTTTCTTATAGGCGCGATATTTGATTTTTATACCATACAATTTAAATGATGTAACACACATTGTTCTTTTACTTTAATTTAAAAAAAAAATTGAAAAAAATATTAAATTTTGATTTACAAAATCAAGTTGGTATAAAATAACAAAAGAATAATTTTGTTATTTTATTTAAAAATAAACAGATGTTTATTTTATGCCAACTTGATTTTGTAAATAAAAATTTAATATTCTTTTTCAATTTTTTTTAATTAAAATAAAAGAACAATGTGTGTTACATCATTTAAATTGTATTTTGTTTTCTCTATCCAATGGTATAAAAATCAAATATCGCCCCCATAAGAAAATCAAAAGTTGGTTTAAAATAAATGAAATCTAGTTAACCTAAAATTTTTTTCTCAATGCCAATCGATAGAGAATGTCAAATTATGTAAAACTTCCAAATTACAATCGAAAAAGTTGTATAACATTTGAGTACCTTTAGTAATAAATTTCGTACAATATATTTTAGAAACAAAAATGTTTTGAATTATTCTTATAGAAGAATGATGAATATTTTAAGCTACTAAACAGTCAATTATATAATTAGTTTTTAAAATATTCATATTTAAGTGCAAATTTTTCAAATAACGATGGAGCTTTCCAGATATAACTTTTAAACAAAATGTTTGGTTAAGACAATAGTCGGCGAAATTTTGTGAGCGTAAAATGTGACTACGGAATACCATTTTTTAGACAAACCAGTAAATGAAATTCTGTTTTTTTTGTAGTAGTAGTTCATTAATACTTGGCATAACATGTCTATTATTTTGTTTTTGTATTTTTTATTGAATTTTTAGATTTATAGACAATCAAATCTGACCTAAAAATGAGCAAGTTTTGCTTGCTGTTTTAAACCTTATACTCGATATAATCGGAAAAACAGAATAACACTTTGTGAAGTTGTGTATTTAGATAAGAGAAAATTTTACAAATCTCAATTTGAAGGTCCCTTGTTAAAGAAATATGGTATTTTCTAGGACCAGGTTTTTTTAAAAGTGCCAATTTTACTGCTGCCGTATGAGTATTTGGTGTGACTTACAAAAACAAAACCAGAAGAAATTGGTAGCCACAAGACTCTTCTGTGTACCAAAAAAAGAAATTTTAAAAAAGCTTCAATAGAAAAAAAATTACGAGCAAAACCCCAAATATCAAGCGAATTTCAAAATCAAGCGCTCGCATTTGCCGACTATCGAAAAGATTTTAAAAGCTTCTAAATGATCTATCTAATATTAAACTTGTATGAGGATGAGGAGAAAAATGGGTCTCGCATGATTTTTCATTAAAAATTACGAATTTTCGAAGAAAAATCATTTGAAGTAGGAACAACTGAATTATTTATGAAATACTATCTTAATAGTCCTTTTAATTTTGCTTAATCTACAAACATTTTTTGCAGAAAAATTTAAGTAGTTAAGTACAGAATTGAAAATCTCAAGAGTAACTCAAATTTACAAAAGTTGCAATAACCATGACCCAAAACAATTTTACGCTGATCTCAATATTTGAGAAAATATTTTGATAAACCTTTAGAAATACCAATTTTTGATAAACTAGAACAACTCAGATGTTTCTTGAATTTCAGAAAGATATTGATTCGGTTCACCATAGCATACTTAAAAATAACTGGTATCTCTGGTAATTTTCAGTCAATTCAATCAATTCAAAAGTTTTTTAATCAACAGACAATTTGTTCAAATTAAGTGTACCAACATTGGTGTCCCCCAAGGATCCGTACGGGGACCAATGTTATTTATTATACATGTAAATGACATAACTAAAATCATCAGCCTCTTTCTAAAAAATACATATATTTACTAAAATATCAAACACCAAGCAAATTTTGTAACATAATTTTTGATAAAATAAAGAGGAACAACTTTGGTGTTGTTTCTCGGTTGACCATAGCATACTTAAAAAAGAACCACTGGTAATTTTCATTCACTAAAGTTTCCTAATACACAACAATTATTCCAAATTTACAATGCCACAAAAGTGAAATTACAAAATTTGTGTCCCCCAAGGATGGATACTGGAGCCAATCTTATTTTTGACACATGACAATACTAAAATCATCAATAGCAAAATCAGCTTCTTCCTTCAAATTAAAAATACATACTGCAACACCAAATTTATTTGAATTTTGTAACGCAAGTCTTTATAAAGAGGAAGAACTCGGGACTTTCAGAAAACCCATCGACAATTCTATATTATCAAATAATTTTAGGCATAATTATTTGGAAATTGATAGATTACTGCAAAATATGCTCTTATTACCCTCTATCCAGTAAATATTCAATAAGATCCGCTTTTAGCCTTAGTGGAGTAATACAAGCTATAGTGTTAAACAAATTCAAAGCTAAATTTAAAATTACCAAAAAGTCTTCAATTTTTTACAAAGATGGTCCAGTTTCTTCATCATTGTTCGGAAATAAAGAGAATTCCACCTCTGGAGAAAGCCACGAACATGTAATTTTTATTGGATCTGATTAAAAATATTATTAAAACCGATAATAATATTAACTTAATACTACTTACTAGGTAAATTTATTGTCGGCACTAAATCCTTCGGTATGTGGGTTCCCTTGGGTAGATTCCCTTCAAAAGGACTACCTCAGACTCTTTTGTATTCAAAAACATCTTTTGGAGTCATTAACAGCAAATTTTCATTTCATGGGCACTCAACCCACTTACCAAACCGCACAGTTTCAGCCTCGTAATTGGGAAATTTCTTTAGATGATTTGTATTGTTACAATTATTAAAACAATACCTTCTAGGCAATGGAAATATTTTAATCAATTTTAATTTCGTAGTTTGTGACAAGTTACTATGAACAAATATCAAAGTTAACTTGACAATTACTATTTTTTTATTAAGGGGAATCATAGAGGGGAAGTATTTTGTAAAAAAGTTGCCTAAAAAAACTGATACAGCAGCGACACATATTAAAAATCCTATGAACATATGGACGACGTTTTTTATATGAGAGATATCCTACCCTGGCTTGACCATAGCATACTTAAAACATAACTGGTTGAGTTTGTCCGTCCTGTAAATGGATGAAGTTGGTGTTTTTTGTAGATTAGCCTGAAGAAAAAATAAAGTGGACTACTGAAGATATCAGTACTCTTATAGATGTCTTCAGAGATCACAAAAATTTGGGAGATCCAATGGATGAAAATGACTGGACACAAAAACAAAACTGCAACAATATTCTGTCCGCTCAGTGGAAATAGAGTTTAAATTTGTTTTGTTTAGTTGTAAAATTTAGAGAAAAAAACTGAAACTCGACTAGTCCGTTTGGTGGAAAACCGGCATTGGTTGAAAATTTGGAGTGGAACCTGTTGAGACCTTCCAGTTTTTGAAAATATGATATGAATAACAGGAGGTTTCTGAAAGTAAACACATGAGTTCTACCCCTTACGAATTATTATTTTGAAGGAATTCGTTTTGATTTTCAAGATCAAACTTTATGATTTTTATCATCGTCATAAAAAATTAAATACAAGTTTTGTAGGTGAAAGTACTTTAGGGCTAATTTTGCATAAACGCCTGGTGAAAAAGTACCAATATATTTTAGACCTCGCTTATACATAAAATCCCGTTATATATTACTTAGTGAGGTTGGTTACCACCTAATGGTTTTTTAATAAACAAGTTTTTTTTTGGAATTGTGGTTTACAGTAAAACGTATTGTTAGAATCATTATTTATTTATCCAGTGGCAAGTTGCCGCTTCTGTAATTGAAATTTAATAAAAGTCAATGTAAAATGATATACGACTCCCTGCAACGTTTATATTTGTAATAAGAATATTGAATTGATTTATGCTGGGAGCCAATTCGTTTCTCATTTTAACGTTTGCATTGCATTAGGAAAAGGTCGATGCCGCTCCGATGTAAATTTATGAGATGTTTCAATTTGTAATGACCAAGGTTAGTATATGTAAATGTCTCTTAGAAAGGCATCGTAAATAAGCCCATTAGTGTTGTTACTTGAATAGTGCTAAGCATTTCATCAACATTAAGTTTTTTACATTTTTACAGCAAGCACTAACAATACTGTTTTTTCGCCATAAAAATTATAGTAGCCACCATTTCAATGATTTATCTCACAATCAATAGTGTTGAAACACATTAACAACTTTTTTAATACCCATCATTGTGAATCATCTAGTAGTTTCGTGGAAAAAACAAATTTATTCAAAATTTTATAACTGTTTTAAATTTATAGCTAAAAAATATTTAAAATATAATATATAAGCGCGTTTATTGAATAAGTATTAGAAATAAATTGAGACAAAATAATCCAATAAAAAAACAACGCACGCTTAAAAATGAATTTGATGGTTTTGAGGTATTATCGTGTTGTTTGGAAAACGTAGGCTTATTTACTTTTATGTTTCTCGTCCATTACGAAAAATAAAATGGAGAAATGTAGAATAAAGCAAATCAAATTTGGGCAGTTTGGAAAACATCGAAATAATATGAAAATGTATTTTCGATAAATCCCAGTTGGCATACAGCTGATCCTAGCGTAATCCTCGTACTTATCTTTTGCGATGAAAATATGTCGGTTGGACGTGATGAAATATGACAATTTTTGCTGATCGAACGCGCCTCAATCTAATCCCGCAAATATTTTTTCCTTTGTTTTCTTCGAACGTGCTTATTCCTTATCAGCGTTTTCGAATGTTGTTAATTCGCATCCACTTTGCGCGTTCATCGTTGCCCATGCATGGTTTTTTCAATTTTGATTGGCACACCGCTGATAAACTGATAAAATATCCATTATCACAAACGCTGGCAGTATGTTTGTCGCCTGCTTTTTTTATCGTAATTGCATTGAAAATCATGCACGCGATGGATCATATTTAAATAATTTTAAGTCTTTATTAAATTCCTATTTTAAATTAGTATTATCCAATCCAGAACATAATAATATAGTATCTTCAGTACAGACTGAGTGGTTTGCTTTAATTTAAATAAAGAAGTGGTCCTAGAACAGAACCGCGAGGAACACCTATTTTTGTATACAGGGTGGGCCAACGAAAACGAAACAGACGAGTTTTGAAATAGTTAATAAAAAAATTTGAAAAAATGCTCGGATAGGTCAACTTTAGTTTCGAGGGGGACATATTTTGCAATAGAGCTGATTCAAAAATCCATTCATCCCTGCGCCCCATGGACACAACCCCTTAAATTTTAATAGGAATGGTGGGGTAAGTAATACCTCGTTGGAAAGATCTTTTTATCCAGAGTAACATACAAAAAAAAAGTTAAATCGATCGATTCGTTTTAAAGATATTCAAAATTTAACAAGTAGAGATTTCATGCCTTTTAAAATTGTGCCATGAACAACACACCTTCAATTTTAATTGTTTTGATAAGGTAAGTAATACCGTTTCGAGAGGGACATACTTTGCAATAGAGTTGATTCAAAAATCCATTCATCCCTCGCCCTTTGCACACAACCCCTAAAATTTTAATAGGGATGGTAGGGTAAGTAATACCTCGTTGGAAAGATCTTTTTACCCAGAGTAACATACAAAAAAAAAGTTAAATCGATCGATTCGTTTTAAAGATATTTAAAATTTAGCAAGTAGAGTATTCATACCTTTTTGTGCTATGAACACCACGCCTTCAATTTTAAGTCTTTTGTTAGGGTAAGTAATTAGAAAGTAATTTTACCACAAGTAACATACAAAAAAACAAAAGTGAAATCGAGTGGTTTGTTTTAAAGAATTCAAAATAAAACAGTATTGCACATTATTGTTTATTTAACCAAACTAAACTTAACTAATCTTTTTGAAGAAAACTTAACACTTTAAAGAATCCCATCGATCCCGACACTTTCAAGGATGTTTTTATTATTTTATTAAATGTTCGAATTGAGTTCCACCAACCTCCATGCAAACGTACAAATTTTGCTCAAAGCGAATTCTTACTTTTTGTAACATTTCAGCAGTAATTTCTCGGCATTCATTAATAATTCTCTGTCGTAACTCTGCTAGAAATCCTGGTTCCGTCGCGTAAATCTTACTTTTTAAATGCCCCCAAAGGAAAAAATCAAGGGGAGTAAGATCGGGAGATCGCGGCGGCCACTCCAAAGGTCCTCTACGCCCAATCCATTGCCCAGGAAACGTCGTATCCAAGAATTCCCTAACAGGCCGTGTGTAATGAGGAGGAGCTCCGTCATGTTCGAAAATCAGATGGTCTTCTAAATAACGATCGTCATTTTCGATAATATCGTCAAGAAATGGATGACAAAGTTTTGAAGTAGATCCAATTACATATCCCCTGTTAGATTGCCATCTAGAAAATAAAGACCAATAAAACGGTCTCCAAAAATTCCAACCCACACATTCAATTTTTGAGGAGTTTGAGTGAGAACTTCATGAAATACCCTACGATTCTCATCTGACCAATATCGACAATTATGACGATTAACGGTTGAGTTTAAGAAAAAAGTGCACTCATCAGAAAAACCGAACTTATAAAGATAATTTTCATCAGCAATTATCCGTTCCGTCATCACCTCACAAAATTGCAGTCGCCTATCAAAATCATCTTCATTTAACTCATGAATTAAATGAATTTTATAGGGATGATATTTGTGACCTTTCAATATTCGGCGAATGGTTGTTCTGCTGATGTTAGTCACAGTCTCCAGTTTTCTTGTGCTTAAAGTTGGATCTGCAGCAACTTGTCCCAAAACACCTATTTCAACTACCTCATTTCTTATTGGATGAACATTACCAGGATCGCGTTTCTTATTACCAACAGAACCGGTATTTTTAAATTTTGCAACCAACTCCAGAACGTATTTTCGGTTACAATGTTTGTTTGGATGTTGTTCATTAAATAAATTAGCTGCACGATGAGCATTCTCATCGTTTTTAAAATAAAAAGTGATTAATTCAACCCTTTCTGGAATTGTATAAACCATTGCTAGCAGAAGCTTTTACAGAAGTTCACAAAATTTTAAATGTTGATTTCTAATAATTAGTCATAAACAGTTTCAACACGATGAAAATCACCACTAATACAAAATACAACTGATAAAAAGAATCTCAATGTAGTTATAAGTCGTTTTATGTTTTGCATTGTTTTGTTCCAGATGTTACAAAATTTTAAACAATTCCTCAAATAAATTTAAATTTGTTTTTTAAAATCTCTCTTTTGTAGAAAATGAAAATAAATTGCGTTTTACATGTTTTTGTATGTTACTTTGGGTTAAAAGATCTTTCCCAGGAGGTATTACTTACCCTATCAAAACACTTAAAATTGAAGCCACGGTGTTCATAGCACAATTTTAAAGGCATGAAAACTCTACATGTTAAGTTTTGAATATCTTCAAAACGAATCGAAGGATTTAACTTTTTTTTTGTATGTTACTCTAAGTAAAAAGATCTTTCTAACAAGGTATTACTTACCCCACCATCCCTATTAAAATTTTAGGGGTTGTGTCCATAAGGCACAGGGGTGAATGGATTTTGGAATCACTGCTATTGCAAAATATGTCCCCCTCGAAACCAACGTTGACCTGTCCGAGCGTTTTTTCAAAATTTTTTATTAACTATTATAAAACTTGTCTGTTTCGTATTCGTTGGCCCACCCTGTATAATATATCACTTTAAAATGTATTTATGATTGTTAATAAATTCTTTTGATTGATCTAAGAATTCCAGAATTATGATCCACTGTATCAAATGCTTTGGATAAATCAATGGGTACTTCTGCTACATATTTAGTTGAGTCGAGGTGATCATAAATAAAGTCCTGTTGTGCATGAGCTTGATCATCAATGTACGGTTTTTCATGCTGTTGGAACAAACCTATAGGTAAAAAAACTTTTATTGTTTTTGGTGTGTATATTACACCCAAACCATCTAACACATCAAAGCGTTAAAATTAAAATTAAATTGCTTTAAAATTAAACTACATATTGTATTATAGTTGATTTGATAAGTTTTACAAAACAATTTTCAATGCAGAGTGGAATTTTTAAATTATTTTGAATTTAATTAATAAACGGGTTACTATATTTAATTAGCGAAATAATTGACGCTGGTATTTTATGCGATGCAATTGAAAACTGTTCGGTCTGTAAGCAAATATTTAAAATTTACCAGATTTCATTTCAATTAATTTTGTCGAACAAATCGAATGTCAATATACTTAAAATTGAAATTATTTGCTTTAGCACAAATGTTTTAAAATTATAAATATACATTGATTTTATTCCATATTTATTAGTTTTCAGGTAAATTTAATTTCATCATGTTTATTTACAATCATTTCAACCATATTTTTATACTGTGAAAACAACCAGTTTAAATTCATTACGTTATAAATTTTGTTTCGTTTATTAATTATAAATTTATATCAACAAAATTAATTTATTATATTCAACAGAACAATATATTAATTCTACGAAATAAATTCAATGAGTAGCTATAGTTTCAAAATTCAATATACTGGGTGTTCCTTAAATGGCGCCAAAGTACGTCGTCGATGAGAACCCTTCAGAGATCTCCAGAAAAATTGTTAAAAAAACCAATTAATAAGAAGGCACAAAATTTGGAATTCAACTTTTCTTTTTTTTATGAGTGTGTGTCGCTTGACAGGTTGTAACAATGTTCGTGCATTTCCGACGTAAATCGGATACAATCGGGTTTTACTTTATATTTCGAAGGAGTAGAAATGTAATTATATGTTACATTTTAATAGTATATTGTTTTTTAGGACCAAAAGAAGTACTTTTTGTTGCAAAAGTTTTTTTACTCCGAATAAAACATGATAGTATTTCTTCAAACGTCGAAAGTTATAATACACTAATATAAAAAATAATTCAAAATTTGACATTTAATTTCCATACAATACACAATATAATGTGAGTGTATATTGGGTTGCGTAAAATACATTTCTACTCCGCCTTTCAAATAATCCTTGTTAATGCAAAGTAAATCCGATTATAACCGATTTACTTCGGAAATGTACGACCATAAAGTCTAGGAACATAAAAATGACTTGTACTTTAATGTCGTTTGAAGAAAAAATAGTTTGTTTTATTCGGAGTAAATAAACTTTTTGTGGCATATTTCTACTATTTACAGTTTTTGTATCTTAAAACTCGTGGCAAGCATAAAACATTAAAATCCTGCACTTAAAATTCCTTACATAATTTGATATAAATTAAAATAAGGAAATCTAATTTAAAATTAAAATTTATCAGATACTTTAAAGTAAATTCTTTTAAATAAAAAATTAAATTAAGTAAATACTCTTAAATAAATATATGAATCATCCATTATTTTTGCGGATAAGCTGAAGTCTTATATTAAAATCTGACGCAAATCCCTTTTTTAAAGAGAATTTACATATTTTTACCCTTCAAAAAATATTCTTAGACACCACAGGGTTAAACGTAGTAGGTTGCGGTTTATTAATAAGGGTGTTACAAAAAAAGGAGCTGAATTTGTTGGCTTCAATTTGAAACTTGAGAATACGAATTTACGTGGTTTCTCAATAACAGGGCCTCTAAATCGTTTTACTCAAACTCATAATCAGTAAGGAAACCAAATTTAAACCAAATTAAATTTTGTAATAAAACAAAATTCTACTAAAATAATAAAATTAAAAATATTGAAAATTCTGCTCGCCCTCTGGTGGTGAAAGTATGAACCTAGAAGTGCAGTATGTTCCTGCTTGTTTCATCTTTATTTTTTCTTCAAACGACAATAAAGTACAGTCTTCTGTGACGTTTGACAGGCTTTAAAATGTCACTTTTTATGTTCGTTGAATCAATGTTCACTTTGTACTGTGTACTGCCTAGGAATAGAAATTACTACTTTTCACTGACAAAGAATAAAAGGGCGGAGTAGAAGTGAATTTTACGCAACCCAATACACACTAACTTTGTATTGTGTGGTGTATGTAAATTAAATTAAGTCTGACGTTTGATGAAGAATGTTCGATGTTCGGAACAAGCTGTATATGTAAATGTATGGTATTAAAATTCTCGTTGTTGGTGAATTATTTCAAAAATTAATCATTGTTTTGGGAAAAATAAAATTTTATTATTATGTAATAAATAATGAAAATTTAGGACTGTTGTATAAATTAGCATAATTTCAAAATAGCTTGCCAAAATTATTGCAATAATGTTTACAGCAGTTTAATAAATATTCATAAGTTTGAATGTAAACACATTTAAAATTTGCTTACAATTTCAATTGAATAAATTACTGAAAGTAGCAAATTTGAGTAGATGTTGTTGTTGGTTTCAGGTTTCAAGTTTGAGGAAATGTGTCATTTTTAAAGTTTTACATAATTTCTAAGAGATTGTTTTTATATTAAAGATGAATTATAACATAATTTTGTAGCGACACACCAAGTCATGCATATTCTAACACTGTAAATGCAAACTTTCTGCAAAATAATTGGTGGTTAACTGCACTCAGAAGAGAGATAAGGCGGACGCGTGCCTGGAAGTAATATAATTACGTATGCATCTAGATGACTTTTCAAATTGCTTTCATTAAAATTTATTTATAATGTTTATTTTCGATATATCACACTTTTTATATCTCGACCTGATTGGTTCGCCAATACATGAATTTGTATTTTCCAATTCTAGAGTAGTCGTCTAGCAAGACAAAAACACTTATAAATATACTTTTTGACCATAAAATTTTATGTTAATGCACCCTAATGGATATGTTTTCGATATTGGTTATCTATTCGACTTTTTTAAAATACCCAAATCTGCATACTTCCACATACCTTTGAGATGTCGATACATTTAAATGGAAATGTTCCTATTTGCTCCAACAAATTCATTGGAATTACCAAAGTGCATTTAACTTCAATTTTTGGATTATACTCAAAGACATAATAATAACAATTTTGCAGATAAATACTACTATTTCAAACAATTTATGAGTTTATATTTTAAAATTATCAAAAAAATTTATGTTATTTTTGCATCACTATTTACAACTTTTTCTATATAAATTAATGGTTAGTGTTCATTATTTTATATTAAGACCATGAAGATGAAAGATAAAGTTAATAAAGTAATTTTTTAGTAAATTTGCATTATCACAGATGCATGTAAATTATCTCATACATCAATTACGTTGTAGCGTTATGCAAATTACAACTTAAATCAATCACCGATGCCCTGCCCTGTCGTCAGTGTTTAACAGACCAAGAAGTTATTCCTTATTCAATACAACTCAAAGACTAGTTAAACTAATGGACTTGATGCTAAAAAACTTAATTAGATTTACCTTTTTTGCATTATAAGTCTTCGAGATTTAGAATAAATATTATTACATATTATATTATTTTATATGCAACCAAATAAACAGCTACAACAAAAACCATGTTATTTATATAAAATTATACAGTGTTCTCAATTCGTGGTTCACCAAAACATCAGGGTTAGAAACTAGAGAGAAATTTATATACATTTTTTTTCGTTTTGTACCTACGGGGCCTAGTAGAAAAAAAACGAAAACCCCAAAATCAAGATTTTTGGTCTTTTTTGACACGTAACCTAACTATTTATCTCGAGACCATTTTTTTGTAATTTACAAGTAATTTCATATGGTTTTAAGATTGATACAGTGAAATTTTCCTCCAAAAATGTTCTAATTTGTAAATTTTCAATCTTCGAGGTGATACATAAAACAGTTTGTTTATTATTTTAGGGATTTTTTTCAAAAATTTTTTTTGGAAAGCAAATGACTAAACCCTAATCTCTGTTAATTGAGTCTATGTTCATCTTTGTACCAATTCGTAGGTATTTAGTTTAATTTCTTCTTATTTTGGATTAGGGATTTTTTTTACATATTTTTCGTATTTGTATTATTGTTATAATACTTGTGATAAGCCAATAAATTATGTATTTATAATGTTTTTGGCCGTCGTGGACAATAGGACAAACGGTGAAATGCCGAATTGTACATAAGGCCGAAGTACACAAAAGACCCAATGATAAAATGCCGATACAAATAAACCTAAAATTTAATAAACTTTGTTAAATTGTGGAAAAATTCTTTTCATACAATGTTTATTAGTTTTGGAAATATTTTCACTTTGCAACTTAGGTTAGTTCGGCTTTTTTCTTTCTATCTGCCATTTTCTACATGGGTATTTTGTCGTTCGGTTAATTTTCTTTCGGCCGTTTGTCCAATTCAATCTTTTCTCCAATTAGGTCTTTCATTCAATTTCTCCGATTCGACCTTTTATCTTTCGACTTCAATCCTTTCTACCTTATGTCAAATTCGACATTTTGTCCACTTTGGCCCTCGGTCCAGGACGACCTTTTGTCTCTTTTGGACATTTTGGGTAGTCTCCATTTCTCGGTTAGTTGAGTCTATTGTCATTTTCGTACCACTTCGTAGGTATTTAGTTTTTCCAAAAAATCACAAGTTTAATGGAAGTATTAACCCAGTTGGGTAAATTACCTTTTTAAAAAATCTACCTAAAATTAATTTCATCCTGTTTTGGATTAAGGTCTTTCATCCAATTCGATGTTTTGTCTTCTTGCTTTATTTCTTCCGTCCTTTTGTCGAAGTCAGCTTTTTATTTAATTTGGCCTTTTGCGTATGACGATTTGGGCCTTTGATATTTAGTCAGAATAGACCCCATTTCTCTGTTAGTTGAGTCATCTTCGTACCACTTCGTAGATATTTAGTTTATCCAAAAAAAAAAACACAAGATTACAGGAAATCGAATATGAAACCAGTTTTGTAAACTACTTTAAAAATATGCCTAAAATTAATATCTTTTTGTTTCTTATTAAGGATTTTTTTACAAATTTTTAGTATTTGTTTTGTTTTTGTAATGCCTGATGTGCAAATTGATTAAATTTTGTACTTTTTTGGCAAGACGTGGATACTTGGATAAACTATTTGCAGAATTGTACATAAAGCCGAGCTACACAAAAGACTTAATGATAAAATGACCATACAAATAAACCAAAAATTTAATAAACTTGGTTAAATTAAATAAGTTTGTCCATTCTGATTACCCTTTGAACACTTTTGCATTGAAAATTCTTTTCATACAATGCTTATTAGTTTTGGAAATATTTTCACTTTGCAAGTTAGGTTAGATCGGCTTTTTTTTTCTTCTGCCATTTTCCATGTGGGCGAATGACGAATAGTTTTTCTCAGATTTGTTTTCCTAATTATCTGAATTTTGGTTATATTTAAGTTCTGATGGATTTTTCCCAAAATTTTGTACAAAAGTTATCTGGCGGTAAATTTAGAAACTTTTATTTTTTAATACTTATACTTTTGTTTTCATTCTCGAGATATCGTTTTATTTTTCAGGATTTTGGTCAACTTGACTTATTTTTTCAAAATTCGTTCTAATAAATTCTTATCTTTCAAAGCTGGTAAATTTCTTATTCAATCGAAAAATAAAACAGTAATCGCTGCATTTTGAAACTTCTGTTTTTATTACCTTCACCAGAAATATTTTTTTCGTTCTTTGACATTTTAGCAATTTAGACTAATTTTTTCGGGATTTTCTTCATATCTCAAGAATGGCTTTTATCAGAATTTTATACCAAACTTGTTTATACATACTTGATACAAAAATCGGAAAGTTGGGTACATTTTCAATGGTCGCCTATTTATACAACTGTATCCTTGCTGTATTATGTGACCTACTGTTAATCCTTAGTTCAAAAAAATATTGCAAAATCAATAAGATAAATTCGATTTTGGGCGATAAACTAACGAAACCAAAAACATGAACGATGTTTTGAGGTTCATCGTATTATCGGATCCTTTCATTTGAAGTATACGGAAATTCCTTTAGGTGAGAAATTGAACTTACCTATCATGGGAAGATGTAGAATTAGTAATCGTGGATTATTTAACATTGGATAATGAAATACTGGAAAATTCCGATAATTTTATGAAAATTATTCGTCAGATGATAATTAAAGGAAATTTTAATTTCACCGAACCCGAACTTTTTGAGGTTCGAACTTTAAAAAATAAAAAGTTCGAACTGTTCAAACTGTTTAAAATAATAAAAATTCGAACTTTCATAAATTCAAACTGGATAAAGTTCGAATTCGATAAGGTTCGAACACGATTAAGTTCAACCTCGATAAAGTTCGAACTCGATAATGTTCGGACTCGATAAAGTTCGAAATTTATAAAGTTCCAACTCGGAAAAGTTCGAACTCGATAATGTCCAAACATGTTCAATATGACTGTAATCGGAAAGAATCCTCTATGGCCATAGTTTCATGGACACACAGCATATGATGTACTCAATTGCCGAATTCGGCCAATGGCCGAAATTTAATATACTCGAACTTTTTTTGAACTCGAACTTTGTTTGAACTCGAACTTTTTTCGGATCCGACCTTTTTGCAAATCTAACTTTTTCCGAACCCCAATTTTTTGCAAATCTAACTTTTTCCGAACCCCAACTTTTTCCCAACTCAAACTTTTTTCGAACCCGAACTTTTTGCGAACTTAAACTTTTTCCGAACTCGAACTTTTTCCGAACTTGAACTTTTTCCGAACTTTTGCATTATGTTCGAACGGTTCGAACGGTTCGGACTATTTCAACTTTTGAATGAAAAGTTCGAACTTTAAAAAATATAAAGTTCTTACAGCACCAATTTGTATAAAAATCATATTATTTGTTTATTATTTACCTTTCCATTCCTCACTGCATTATCATTATCATTTCTATATTTTTCACAAAAAATGAAATTCAAAATCACCGACCTCAAAAACTCCCATGTATTGACATTCAGAAAAAAAATTTTTTTTTTAAATCGTTTCTTTAAAAAAATGTCTTATTTAAAATCAGCGACCTCGGAAATACACATACACCAATTTTCAATAAAATTCAAATACAAGAAGGAGTTTTATCCATGTTCAAAGGTTTTTTCCCACTGTGCAGCATTTTGAAGTTTAGGTCACTGGTTTTTGTCAAAAAACAGAAAATATCTAAAACCAATTTTTCAAAGAGATTTATTACTAGAAAGCTAACAACTGTAACACAGAAATCGTTGATAAAAACGTCAAAGAAAATTTTTTGTAAAATCTTCGAAGATATACCCATGTATTTTTTTTACTTTTCTGAAATTTCTTCATATTCTCAGAAACCGTTGATAAAAACGTCAAAGAAAATTTTTTGTAAAATTTTCCAAGATATACCCATTTATTTTTTTTACTTTTCTGAAATTTCTTCATATTCTCAGAAACCAGGGGCATTTTTCAAATCCTTCATTTGTTGAGCTATCTCAACTTACTTCAATTAGAAGTAGATCATTATAATTTTATGAAAGGGGAATCATCTCAGGAGACTAAAGTGAAACTTAATGAAGATATGCATCTTTAACCTGAACGGTTTACAAGTAGTATCTAAAATTTTCGGAATGACAAAATGACCACAAGTGACGCTGATCGTTCAGGACGTCTTGTTGAGTCCACTATACTTCAGATTTAATAAAATCCATAATATGGTGATGGATTTGAGTACTGTGGGAATCTCAAATAAACGAGTACACAACATTTTGCATTTGTACGTGAAAAAATATTACCCAGATAGGTGCTGCGTTTACACGAAAAAAATTCGTAGGCGTCCAAGGAAAGTTTGCAGTTTTACCAAAATCCACAAAACTTTAGGCGTCTACACCCTACACCTTTGACACAAAGGAAAAGTCTAAACAATTGGTGACCAAGGGAGAATTGAGGGATTTTTATGCAACTTAGGTTATGTTAGGGTTTTCTAAAATATGTTCTTATAATTTTCTGAATTTTACCTATGATGGAGTTTTGATGGATCTTTCTAAAACTTTGGACGTCTTAGCCTTTGAAATAAAAGAAAATTCCAAACAATAAGTTATCAAGAAAAATTAAGGAATTTTTATGAAACTTAGAAGGTTAGGTTACGTTTTTCTAAAATGAGTTTTTCTAATTTTCTGAATTTTGGCTATGATTGAGTTTTGATGGAATTTTCTGAAACTTTGGACGTATTAGCCTTTGAAATAAAAGAAAAGTCCAAACAATAGGTGATCAAGGGGGAATTGAGGGATTTTTATGAAACTTAGAAGGATAGGTTACGTTTTTCTAAAATGTGTTTTTCTAATTTTCTGAATTTTGGTTATGATTGAGTTTTCATGGATTTTTATGAAACTTGGGACGGCCTAGCCTTTGATATAAAAGAAAATTCCAAACAATAGGTGACCAAGTGGGAATTTGCACCAACAAAGTGAAGTCTATTTTATCAGCCGGGAAAGTTATGATGACTGTTGTTTGGGATACGCGAGGAAAAATTCTTTTTGACTATTTTGAAAAAGTAAATTATATTGGATTTTTTGAAAACTGAACTACAAAAAAAACGTCTACGATTGTCGTGCTTCTCTGCAGTTGTACCCACAAAATTTATAGGTTTTTGGACCCAACTCCTCTCCACACCTATTTTCCAGATTTGGCTACTTACTACCTGTTTCGTAATATAAAGAAATGGGTGTCGGGAAATAATTTTTAAAGTTATGTGTTTGTATATTTTTTTATTTAATTAAATTTTATTAGTGGTTGCCCTTAAAATAGGATTTAAACTGTAAATTGTTGTGTGTAAGGACCCGTTAGGTTTGAAGAGATAAATAAAAAATAACTGTCTTTAAAACTTTCCGGGTAAATAATGAATGAGCACGTGCATTTAATTATTTGCGCGAATTTAAATAAAAACACTGACTCACGAAATACATTGTCAACTTAAATAAAAAAAAGTATTGAAACATATAATTATGCACATACATCACCATACAATGGAAACTGTAAAAATATGTAGGTACATATTTTATTTCATTAAAATATGTTTGTTTTGCATAAATACCAGGAATCGCAGATACATACATAATCCAAAATGCTTATTATCGTGAGGCCGGTAACGTGTGTTGTTTTGCTAATTTGTATAACTATTAAGCGGATTATTCTCCATGCACTGTAGATTTGTATAATAACCATTTAATTAAAATATATTGTTTACTATAACTTCACTTTGGGTTACTAATATCTGTTTAAAGATACCACCAATTACTGCATTAAACACTACTTAAACACCCTGTACATAAATATTTATTTTTCCACAAAAAATTACAATTTCTAGTAATTTTATAAAATACAGGGTATTTCTAAAATGGTGGCGTTCGTGTGCTTATACTACAAGTAAAAATAATCTCCCAATACAGTGAAAAATTTTTTCTCAACATTTTAACTTCTCTTCGATTTTCTGATTTTTGACAAAAATCGATGACCTAAAATTCAAAACGCTGTAGCTCCTATAATAAATATCAACAGTTTTTGGTTTTTTTTTCTCGATTAGATTTTCTAGTATCAAACCGTGACGTTTGGTGAACCATGAATGGAACACCCTGTATATACGGTATATGTCAGTTGGATTCTTCAGAAAATAGTTATTTTAAAGGATTTATTTATGATTTTTAATTTAAGTGAAGGTGTAATTTAAGGAAGTTTAGTAAACGAATATGGGTTGAAAATAAATAATGTGTGTAAATATATTTCATTAAATCCCGTTTCATGTTTTATTTTGCGCCCAGACTAGGCCCCATTAAAGGTAGCCTCGATTATAGCACGACTTCCAAATACGGCACTCCCATATATGCAAAGGACAATATTTACTGACAATTTACTACGAATCAGATTATATCCTATTATTTCGTAGATCGTTGCAAATAATTATCAACTATTTAATACAATTATTGTCAGTTTCTTTATGGTTAATTACACGCTTATAAAGCGCGACTGGTTCAGCAATTAAGGTGCTTTGTTAATAGTTTAAAATTAGCGACGATTTACTCATTGTAATATTCCACACTCATTTCTGTTGCCGCAGAAAAATATAATCGAAGCAATTTGCACGTAATTAAAACGAAATTATATGCCTGGCGGATCTAGAAAAACTTTTAATTTCTTGCTTGCAGTTTTTAATGCTACTATAAAATGTGTTTTTCAACTCCAAAGAATAACGAGATTTTCAGATAAACTGATTACGGTAATAAGCGTCGCAATTAAAACGTCACATCAAAAAATTTTAACCCACTTTTTTACTTTTTACTTCTCCAACATACCTTTTTTTAACCACCAACATTAAAATTCATTATACAGGGTGAATCATTTAACGTGAGACACTTAGGGCCGGTTGCAGAGTTGAACAAGTGTCGGATAATCTAGGAATGGATTTTTGGACCAATTTTAAAATAAAAACTAAGAATAATTTCCAAAATAGAGCTTTTTAACGAAAAATAAAATATTCTTACTTTTTGTCTTAAAATTGGTCCCAAAATCAATTCCTTGATTATCCAACACAGAACATGTGGTTCCAGAATATCATTGGATAGGCAGTGGTGGGCCAGTAAATTGGCCACAGTGGCGGATTAACCCATTTGGAGGCCTGAGGCGCAACCTGATTTTGAGGCCGCTATTTTTTAGAAATAAAATAAGATGACCTTTTTAGTTGACATCAGTTTCAGACGTTTCAGGGGTTAGTTTAAGGAAAACTTAGAAGTGCAAAATTTGAATATAGCGCCATAGGTGAAATTTTAAAAAAATGGCAGGTCAAGCATTTCCAGATACTTTGGAAAAACATCTCGTTTTTCTCTTTTTCAAAAAATTTCATGGAATTAGATGAACTGTAAAATATAACCAAAAGTTAAAATTAAAGAAGAAACTAAATTATACAGGGTGTTCCAAAAAGAAGTGTTCAGAAGAAAATCTTAATTGACAGAGTTTAATGTGAAGTTTTACGGATATAAAAAATGGTACCTTTATGGGGCTTGTTTCAAAGATAGTGAAAATATCAAGAAAAAGGTGAAAGCTCGTTAATTTTTTGAAAGAAGAATTATTTTTCAATCAAAACATTCTTCTGATGATAACTTCAAGCCAAAGTGGCATTAATTAGCTTGACTTTTCAACTTATTTCTTTTAAAATGATCAAATAGTTTATGAACTACAACAAAATATCGAATTAACAACATTTTTTGTAGGAACAAAATTCAATGACCCATCAAAAAAGCTGGTCTTCTTGTTGATGAAACCTCGTCTATTGTCTAGGATTTTCTTCTGAGCATTTCTTTTTGGGACACCCTCTATATGTATAACTGGTTCGTTCGAACCGACAAAATTTTAGAAGGTGGGTCTCAGAAATTTCAGAAAGGGAGTCTTTTTTAAAGTCAACTTGTCTGGAACTGGAAAGAAAAACTCCTTTGTATAATTAGTTTGTTAGGTTTATGGTTTATTTGAATAGAAGTTTTCAAAAACGACCATGACTGGTAAAAAAATGTGACTGCATAATTTTTTTTAAATTTTTTTGAGGTCGGTTCAATTAGGAGGCCACAGGCGCGCGCCTCATGCGCCTGTGCGATAATCCGCCACTGATTGGCCATTGGCCAGCTAGGTCTCCTGATCTTACATCGCTAGAGATTCTAGTGTAAGGTTCCTACAACATCAGAAGATATGCACAGTTGAAGCTTAAGCTTGAAACGACACTTAAACTAAAAAATTGACAGATTAATCTGTCATATTTTTACTTTATGTGTCACTTGAAGCTTAAGCTTGATGAACTGTGCAACCAGGCCTTAAATATCTAAGAAACTAAGCACTTTCTTCTCTTTTTAGTTCTATGGGAGAAAATGACAGAATATATATACAGGGTGTTTCTGAACAAGTGTCGGATAATCTAGGAATGGATTTTTCGACCAATTTTAAAATAAAAAGTAAGAATAATTTCCAAAATAGAGCTTTTTTAACGAAAAATTAAATATTCTTACTTTTTGTCTTAAAATTGGTCCCAAAATCAATTCCTTGATTATTCAACACTTGTTCAGAATGGATTTTTGGACCAATTTTAAGACAAAAAGTAAGAATAATTTCCGAAATAGAGCGTTTTAACGAAAAAAAAAATATTCTTACTTTTTGTCTTAAAATTGGTCCCCAAATTCATTCCTAGATTATCCAACACTTGGTCAGAAACACAGAATGGGTTTTTCGTAAAATTTTAAGACAAAAAGTAAGAATAATTTCCGAAATAGAGCGTTTTAACGAAAAAAAAAATTCTTACTTTTTGTCTTAAAATTGGTCCTAAAATCCATTCCTAGATTATCCAGCACTTGTTTAGAAACACAGAATGTATTTTTGGACCAATTTTAAGACAAAATGTAAGAATAATTTCCGAAATAGAGCGTTTTAACGAAAAAAAAATATTCTTACTTTTTGTCTTAAAATTGGTCCTAAAAATCCATTCCTAGATTATCCAACACTTGTTCAGAAATACACAATGGATTTTTGAACCAAATTTAAGACAAAATGTAAGAATAATTTCCGAAATAGAGCGTTTTAACGAAAAAAAAATATTCTTACTTTTTGTCTTAAAATTGGTCCTAAAATCCATTCCTAGATTATCCAAGACTTGTTCAGAAATACACAATGGATTTTTGAACCAAATTTAAGACATAAAGTAAGAATAATTTCCGAAATAGAGCGTTGTAACGAAAAAAAAAATTCTTACTTTTTGTCTTAAAATTGGTCCTAAAAATCCATTCCTAGATTATTCAACACTTGTTCAGAAACACAGAATGGATTTTTGGACCAATTTTAAGACAAAAAGTAAGAATAATTTCAGAAATAGAGCGTTTTAACGAAATAAAAATATATTCTTACTTTTTGGCTTAAAATTGGTCCTAAAAATTCCTTCCTAGATTATCCAGGACTTGTTCAGAAACACAGAATGGATTTTTGGACCAATTTTAAGACAAAAAGTAAAAATAATTTCCGAAATAGGGCGTTTTAACGGAAAAAAAATATTCTTACTTTATGTCTAAAAATTGGTCCTAAAAATCCATTCCTAGATTATCCAACACTTGTTCAGAAACACAGAATGGATTTTTGGACCAATTTTAAGACAAAAAGTAAGAATAATTTCCGAAATAGAGCGCTTTAACGAAAAAAAAAATTATTACTTTTTGTCCCAAAATTGGTCCGAAAATCCATTCATAGATTATCCAACACTTGTTCAGATACACCCTGTATATTTGCTCAGATTTTCTCGACCAAAGTTGGTAAAAAAACACAACCATTGATAATAATCAATTCCTTTTATGTCGAGGTGAATATCAGCGATTATGGCTTATTGTATTTAATTAAATTACTCAACAAAATTGATATGATTCCATTATCATGTAATAAATTCCATCCTTATAATATCTTTCTGCACCAAGTCTTACATGGTGATGATTTTGGAAATCGTCTGACATTTTGCCATTGGATCCAACAAAAAATTAGAGAGATTAATCTTTCTTCACCAGTCATTGGCAAGTTAATCGTCACAATATGCACTACTGGGCTATTGAAAATCCTTACTGGCTAAAAGAGGTAGAACATCAGCTGTCTTGGACTATGAATGTGTGGTGTGGGATTTTTGGTGGAATGCTAGTGGGTCCCTACTTTATTGAAGGAAATTTAAATAGTCAAAAATATTGTAATTTTCTTAGAGAAGAATTGCCAAACTATTAAAAGATCTTGATTTAGAATAGACAGAACATGTGGTTCCAGAATATCATTGGATAGGCAGTGGTGGGCCAGTAAACTGGCCAGCTAGGTCTCCTGATTTTACATCGCTAGAGATTCTAGTGTAAAATTCCTACAACATCAGAAGATATGCAAGTGGTTATTCGAAATGCTTGTCGTGGAATTGACGAAAGTACTGTATTACATTGTAATCAAACTTTTATAAAGTGCAATAATAAGTGCATTGAAGTTGATGGGCATCAATTCAAGCATTTGTTAAAATAATAGACATTTTTTCTTGTATTAATTTTAGTAACTTGCTTATTTTTCTGAAGCTTCTCAGTACATAATTAATAAACTAAAATATTGAGTTACCTAAGTTAAATAATTTTTTGCGTAGAAGAAATAATAAAGTGAAGCTTCAAATGACCTTGAAAATGACTTTAATATTGAACTAAAATTAAAGACTTTAGTTAAACTGCTTAATTTTATTTGTCTCACGTTAATGATTCATCCTGTATAAAGTATTTTTAAAATTTTATTTTAGTTGTAATAAGAAAAGTTGTGATAATTAAAAATATTTAATTCCGTCATTTAAGTGTAAAAAAGTTGGAACTTTATGTGAAACACTTAGGGAAGTTTAAAATTTGGAATAATATTTGGGTGTTCTTGTGAATTTCCCACAGGTAATGTTAGATGAAAACATGAAGCCATCTGCCAAAACTAACGAGGGACTATAAAAACTTCGTAACGAAAACTTAAATTCGCCCATTAGGATAGTTTAGAAGTAATGTTTTAAGCACGATTTTGCTAAGAATTATGACAACGTTTAGATAATGGGAAGGGTTATCTTGATTGGAGTTACGTAAGATCACTTTCGGAGTAATTCAGACTAATTCAACACTTGGTGATATAATGATTGTGATAAATATTTATTACAGCTTTATTTATTTGGTTAGCAAATTGCATAAAATTGTATTGGCGACCACATCAAAGCCAGTCCCGGCTCGTCAGGTGAGCAATTGTGTTCTAAACGTGACACAGCTGTTGGTGTGGCCTGAAAAAAAATCAGTTGACGTCAAATGCTGAAAGCCTGAAAACACGAAGCAAGGAACATGAACATGAACACCAGACTGCTCGACGCTAGTCGCGGCCGGCAACAAGCCAAGGTTATTTGCTTTAAAAATGCTGAACTTTAATTATAACTTGCAATAATATGCATGTATCAATTTACTATATGACCTCAATGAAATAAATTGCTTTTTTCTAAATACCAAAAGTGCATTGTTTTAATAATACGTTACATAATACTTAACATAATTTTGTAATTATATGAAAACGAACGGAAAAAAATAAGGTCACCTTATAGATCACATTTTATAACTACTTATTATCTACTTACTTTACGAAAAAACTGGAATCAGAAGCAGACTTAAATACCGTATAAAAGTTTACATTTTTTTTCATTTTTTTACGATTTTTTTTGCGTAATTGTGTCACATTTTCAAGATGTTTCATTTTTTATTTGTTATATTTATAAGGATTTTCTATAAAAAAAATTTTTAAATTTTTTATGACCTCAAATTATTTTTTAAAGAGTTGTTACGGCCAAACAAATAATACTAAAAATATATTTTTTGGCTCATTTTATTTATTAATTATAATTGTAAGTATTTTACGTAAGACAAATAAGATTGTAACGGCCAAACAAAAAATATCAAAAATATATTTCTTTTGCCAATTTTTTATTAGTTATATTTGTAAGGATTTTATACAAAAAAATAAAAAAAAATAAAAAAAAATAAAAAAAATAAAAATTTTTTGGGACTAGATTGGTATCGATTTTGTTAAAAAAATGATGTTCCAAAAATTTTTCCAATTTTATTATGATTTTTTGCATCTTTGCTGCATTTTTAGGATAATTTAGGTTTATTTCAACCAAACAAAAAATACCAACAATTTATTTATTTGCTCCTTGAATTATTACTTATAATTATAAAGATTTTCCAGATTTTTTTGACGGTCAAACCAAAAATAATAAAAATATATTTTAAAATCAAATCAAAATAAAAAAGGCACAAGAAGCGTGCAACAAATACATAAAAAAAATCTTAAAATCTACACTATCTGAAAATTTCTAAAAAAGAAACATGTTTCAAATTTAAAAACGTAATCCATTTGTACAGAAGTGAATTTTTACAGGATGTCCCAAAAATGATCAATAAGCTATATTATTATTTTTGTGAGGATTTCCAATAAAGTACTGAAGAGATCTTCCGCCATTTATGGGACACCTTATACAATTAATTATTTTTCTTGAAATTTAAGCAAAAATAACATTGAAAATCTTCCAAATTTGATTTAAATACACTTAGATTTAATAAAATATAGAAATTTTTAGTTTCTTCAAAATTGAAATATAAAGACTAATTCAAAGGTTACTTTAAAGAATTTAAATTCCAAGAAATTCTTCCATTTCTAAGGTACAAACAAACGAAATCAGTCTTCATTATTGAAAATTGTTTCTTTTTGTAACTTTTGGGGAGAGTTACGTTTTAGTTCGAAATCTCGAGTTTGGGTCCGGTTCTGAATGCCAAGAGAGAAACATAAAAGAAGTGGTCATCCAAATAAAAATGTATACAAATAATATCATTACAACTTTTGGTCGTTTTTTGTAAAAATCGTTTTATACGAAAAAAACTATTGTACATATTATTTATGTTTATTAGTTTTTTTTTGTTGCTGCGTTTAAAAAATTGTAAAAAATCATGAAATCGAGCATTACGGCTGCCACTGTATCTCAAGTTTCTCTTGACAGATTTTCAAATTTCTTTCTGATTTGTAAACTAGATTAATTAAACTAAATCTGGGAAGAAGCTTTTGTGTTGTCATTTTATGCAGAATTAATTATAAGCGACCAAAGTTAAGGTAATTATATTTTTTCTCTATAGATTCTCCAATTTTTTTCCCGCTTCCCAAATTTAGTAGAACGACTCTAGAATCTAAAATAAAAAAAAAATTATGAAAATATTGTTTGCACTAGCATATTATCTAGTGGCAGTCGTAAACCGCTATTTTTATTATTATTAAGAAGTGACTCTTAACGATAAATAAATTTCCTGTTAAAAAATTGAACTTTCTGTCATCTGAAGCAGTAGAATTCTTCATAATGCCAAAATGGAATATGAAATACTGGAAAGTTCTAATGAAGAAATTGATGAAGACTATTCGTTCGATGATAACGAGGAGAAACTTCAATAAATTTGTATAAAAATCATATTGTTTGTTTTGTATTTACTTTTTCCATTCCTCCTCACTGCATCATTTTTTACGAAAAGATAATTACTTCTATATTTCCACATAAATCTGAACTGAAAAAAAAACAATTTTATAATGAAAAAGTCGGTTATATTGAATCTCAAAAATACACATACACCAATTTTAATTAAAATTGAAATACAAGAAAGAGTTTTGTCTCACTGTGCAGCATTTTGAATTTTGGGTCACTGATTTATGTCAAAAAAATAGAAAATAATTTGCAAAGAGACTTATCACTAGAAATCTAAAATCCTGTAATTTCAATTGGAACAACAATAATACAAAAATCGTTGATAAAATGTTGAAAAAATAGCAAAAAAAGTAAAAGAAAATTACTTCTATATTTCCACATAAAACTGTACTAAAAAAAAATTATAATGAAAAAGTCGATTATATTGGATCTCAAAAATACACATACACCAATTTTAATTAAAATTGAAATGCAAGAAAGAGTTTTGTCTCACTGTGCAGCATTTTGAATTTTGGGTCACTGATTTATGTCAAAAAAATAGTAAATAATTTGGAAAGAGACTTATCACTAGAAATCTAAAATCTTGTAATTTCAATTAGTAACAAAAGTAATACAAAAATCGTTGATAAAATGTTGAAAAAATAGCAAAAAAAAGTAAAAGAAAATTACTTCTATATTTCCACATAAAACTGTACTGAAAAAAAACAATTTTATAATGAAAAAGTCGGTTATATTGGATCTCAAAAATACACATACACCAATTTTAATTAAAATTGAAATGCAAGAAAGAGTTTTGTCTCACTGTGCAGCATTTTGAATTTTGGGTCACTGATTTATGTCAAAAAAATAGAAAATAATTTGCAAAGAGACTTATCACTAGAAATCTAAAATCTTGTAATTTCAATTGGTAACAAAAGTAATACAAAAATCGTTGATAAAATGTTGAAAAAATAGCAAAAAAAGTAAAAGAAAATTACTTCTATATTTCCACATAAAACTGTACTGAAAAAAAAACAATTTTATAATGAAAAAGTCGGTTATATTGAATTTCAAAAATACACATACTCCAATTTTAATTAAAATTGGAATACAAGAAAGAGTTTTGTCTCACTGTGCAGCATTTTGAATTTTGGCTCACTGATTTATGTCAAAAAATAGAAAATAATTTGCAAAGAGACTTATCACTAGAAATCTAAAATCCTGTTATTTCAATTGTAACAATTGTAATACAAATATCGTTGATAAAATGTTGAAAAAATAGCAAAAAAAGTAAAAGAAAATTACTTCTATATTTCCACATAAAACTGTACTGAAAAAAAACAATTTTATAATGAAAAAGTCGGTTATATTGGATCTCAAAAATACACATACACCAATTTTAATTAAAATTGAAATGCAAGAAAGAGTTTTGTCTCACTGTGCAGCATTTTGAATTTTGGGTCACTGATTTATGTCAAAAAAATAGAAAATAATTTGCAAAGAGACTTATCACTAGAAATCTAAAATCCTGTAATTTCTATTGGTAACAACAGTAATACAAAAATCGTTGATAAAATGTTGAAAAAATAGCAAAAAAGTAAAAGAAAATTACTTCTATATTTCCACATAAAACTGTACTGAAAAAAAAACAATTTTATAATGAAAAAGTCGGTTATATTGGATCTCAAAAATACACATACACCAATTTTAATTAAAATTGAAATACAAGAAAGAGTTTTGTCTCACTGTGCAGCATTTTGAATTTTGGGTCACTGATTTATGTCAAAAAAATAGAAAATAATTTGCAAAGAGACTTATCACTAGAAATCTAAAATCCTGTAATTTCTATTGGTAACAACAGTAATACAAAAATCGTTGATAAAATGTTGAAAAAATAGCAAAAAAGTAAAAGAAAATTACTTCTATATTTCCACATAAAACTGTACTGAAAAAAAAAACAATTTTATAATGAAAAAGTCGGTTATATTGGATCTCAAACATACATATACACCAATTTTAATTAAAATTGAAATGCAAAAAAGAGTTTTGTCTCACTGTGCAGCATTTTGAATTTTGGGTCACTGATTTATGTCAAAAAAATAGAAAATAATTTGCAAAGAGACTTATCACTAGAAATCTAAAATCCTGTAATTTCTATTGGTAACAACAGTAATACAAAAATCGTTGATAAAATGTTGAAAAAATAGCAAAAAAGTAAAAGAAAATTACTTCTATATTTCCACATAAAACTGTACTGAAAAAAAAACAATTTTATAATGAAAAAGTCGGTTATATTGGATCTCAAAAATACACATACACCAATTTTAATTAAAATTGAAATACAAGAAAGAGTTTTGTCTCACTGTGCAGCATTTTGAATTTTGGGTCACTGATTTATGTCAAAAAAATAGAAAATAATTTGCAAAGAGACTTATCACTAGAAATCTAAAATCCTGTAATTTCTATTGGTAACAACAGTAATACAAAAATCGTTGATAAAATGTTGAAAAAATAGCAAAAAAGTAAAAGAAAATTACTTCTATATTTCCACATAAAACTGTACTGAAAAAAAAAACAATTTTATAATGAAAAAGTCGGTTATATTGGATCTCAAACATACACATACACCAATTTTAATTAAAATTGAAATGCAAAAAAGAGTTTTGTCTCACTGTGCAGCATTTTGAATTTTGGGTCACTGATTTATGTCAAAAAAATAGAAAATAATTTGCAAAGAGACTTATCACTAGAAATCTAAAATCCTGTAATTTCTATTGGTAACAACAGTAATACAAAAATCGTTGATAAAATGTTGAAAAAATAGCAAAAAAGTAAAAGAAAATTACTTCTATATTTCCACATAAAACTGTACTGAAAAAAAAAACAATTTTATAATGAAAAAGTCGGTTATATTGGATCTCAAACATACACATACACCAATTTTAATTAAAATTGAAATGCAAAAAAGAGTTTTGTCTCACTGTGCAGCATTTTGAATTTTGGGTCACTGATTTATGTCAAAAAAATAGAAAATAATTTGCAAAGAGACTTATCACTAGAAATCTAAAATCCTGTAATTTCTATTGGTAACAACAGTAATACAAAAATCGTTGATAAAATGTTGAAAAAATAGCAAAAAAGTAAAAGAAAATTACTTCTATATTTCCACATAAAACTGTACTGAAAAAAAAAACAATTTTATAATGAAAAAGTCGGTTATATTGGATCTCAAACATACACATACACCAATTTTAATTAAAATTGAAATGCAAAAAAGAGTTTTGTCTCACTGTGCAGCATTTTGAATTTTGGGTCACTGATTTATGTCAAAAAAATAGAAAATAATTTGCAAAGAGACTTATCACTAGAAATCTAAAATCCTGTAATTTCTATTGGTAACAACAGTAATACAAAAATCGTTGATAAAATGTTGAAAAAATAGCAAAAAAGTAAAAGAAAATTACTTCTATATTTCCACATAAAACTGTACTGAAAAAAAAAACAATTTTATAATGAAAAAGTCGGTTATATTGGATCTCAAACATACACATACACCAATTTTAATTAAAATTGAAATGCAAAAAAGAGTTTTGTCTCACTGTGCAGCATTTTGAATTTTGGGTCACTGATTTATGTCAAAAAAATAGAAAATAATTTGCAAAGAGACTTATCACTAGAAATCTAAAATCCTGTAATTTCTATTGGTAACAACAGTAATACAAAAATCGTTGATAAAATGTTGAAAAAATAGCAAAAAAGTAAAAGAAAATTACTTCTATATTTCCACATAAAACTGTACTGAAAAAAAAAACAATTTTATAATGAAAAAGTCGGTTATATTGGATCTCAAACATACACATACACCAATTTTAATTAAAATTGAAATGCAAAAAAGAGTTTTGTCTCACTGTGCAGCATTTTGAATTTTGGGTCACTGATTTATGTCAAAAAAATAGAAAATAATTTGCAAAGAGACTTATCACTAGAAATCTAAAATCCTGTAATTTCTATTGGTAACAACAGTAATACAAAAATCGTTGATAAAATGTTGAAAAAATAGCAAAAAAGTAAAAGAAAATTACTTCTATATTTCCACATAAAACTGTACTGAAAAAAAAACAATTTTATAATGAAAAAGTCGGTTATATTGGATCTCAAAAATACACATACACCAATTTTAATTAAAATTGAAATACAAGAAAGAGTTTTGTCTCACTGTGCAGCATTTTGAATTTTGGGTCACTGATTTATGTCAAAAAAATAGAAAATAATTTGCAAAGAGACTTATCACTAGAAATCTAAAATCCTGTAATTTCAATTGGTAACAACAGTAATACAAAAATCGTTGATAAAATGTTGAAAAAATAGCAAAAAAAGTAAAAGAAAATTACTTCTATATTTCCACATAAAACTGTACTGAAACAAAACAATTTTATAATGAAAAAGTCGGTTATATTGGATCTCAAAAATACACATACACCAATTTTAATTAAAATTGAAATACTAGAAAGAGTTTTGTGTCACTGTGCAGCATTTTGAATTTTGGGTCACTGATTAATTTAAAAAAAATAGAAAATAATTTGCAAAGAGACTTATCACTAGAAATCTAAAATCCTGTAATTTCAATTGGTAACAACAGTTATACAAAAATCGTTGATAAATTTTTAAAAAAATAGCAACAAGGTAAAAGAAAATATATTTTTTTTTCAATTCTTGTAAATCCAAGAATGGAATGAACTAACCTAACCTAACCCAAACTATTAAGGTTTTTTTTAAATCTTTTGAAGTTTCTCTATATTGTCCCAAACCACAGGGAAAATTATAAAATCGTAGTTATTACCTTCAATTGTTAAAGCTTTCTCAATTTAATTCTATTTGAAGACCTATTCTGATCATTATTTTATTAAAGGAGAATCATCTCAGGAGACTAAAGTACACCTTTAACCTGACCGGGCTACAAGTGGTTTTAAAATTTTTGAATGTCCAATAAACACAAGTGACATTGAATGTTCAGAACGTCTTGTTGATGCCACTATTTTCTAGATATCTATGATATAGTGATATCCATCCGACAATGAGGTGGACATCTCAAATGAACGAGCACATAACATTTTGCATCCAGATTTGGGGATGAAAAAGTACTCAAAACTCAAAGTTGATCAAAAACAGAATCGTATGAGTCCAAGGAAAAGTTTGCAGGTATTTTAGCGAAATCCACAAAACTTGACCAAGGATGAATTTCGACCAGAATAGGCGAAGACCGTTCCTTCAGCTAGGAAAGTTATGACAGTTTTTTGGGAATCGCGAGGAAGAAAATGTCTTGACTATTTTGAAAAAAGTAAAACTATACATATTTATTGGATCGTTTGAATATGAAACTACAAAAACAATTGACGACTATTATCTTAAAAAAAACAACGACCCCCGAAAGTTTTTGGTTACAATAAGTTCTCCCTTGTTTTTTAAATTTGGATTTGAATAGCTGTTGGGAAATATTTTTTATTCAAACGAAGAAGTAATCCAGGAAAAAAATGCTTATTTTTACAAGTTGAACCAATCCTATTATTTAAAAGAACTTATATAATGGGAGCAGTGTTGGACGATTTTATATCCATCTTTGATGATATTTTACAATCATGAATCTTCAACTAAATTTTCATTTGAGCTTCCTTCAAAATATAAAATTTCAAAGCCTCGATACAAAATTTCTTGCATTCTTATAACCATCAATGAAAATAGAAAATACAACACCATGATTTACGTATTGATTATTTTGCTATAAACCACACTTCAAAAGTTGCTCCTTTAATTATCAACAAAATGTTCAATCATAGATGGTTGATACAGTAGGTATTTGGCTCGTTTTCACGAATTAATAATAATATTTAATCTCTGAGACTTTATGAGCTTGTAGGAAAATCAGGCACGTACTGTTGTAAATGTGAAAGTTTGTTGTGTTCCAAATTTTGAACTGTAAATATTTGAAAGAGCAAGATTTTGGAGTTTTAGAGTGATCCAGGGATTTAAGGTGTTGTGTATTTGAAAGCATTTGAAGAAAAATAAAATATTATAAAATGTAGAGATAACGATTGAGCAGTGAAAAAATAAAAGCCGCAATAAAGCAGAAGTGCAGAGGATTTATTTCGCTCCGAGTTTGAAGTAACGGCCACTAAAGATAAGTCGATCGAATCTTATATAGTGTGAAAGTATCTTAACACGTCTGTGAGAAGATTATCAAAGAAATTTATCATCTGACTAAACCACATCAAGTTCAAGTCATCAACACGATTAAATTAAATAAAATCATTAAAAAGATGAAGTCGTGATTTTGGGATTGGGATTTATGGGGTTATAGTTTCTTCCTGCTATAATAGAGTTGTCTTTATCAGTTTTGGAGTTAAAAATAATGAAGCTATAAATTTGTGGTAATAATTCCATTTCAAGACTCTTTTAGTAAATGCCAATATAATGAGTGCGTAAAGCACATTGGAGCAATAAATAATTTATCTAGCGGCGACTGCTTTTAGTTGGCACAATTAAAATCGGCATAAAACATTATGAAGACATTAATAGTCACGAGCGGCTATCACTGCCGCAAAACCTAAAGCATCCATTTGCTTCCTAATGGCTGGTTTGTTCTCACGCTTTATTATTTACTGATCATTTGCCTAGGGGACACAGGTGCATTCAAACAGGCCATCGCCTCAGAGGAAATGAATTGATTTAAAAGAACAAATTCCTTCATACACTTGTTTTGCTCTATTATTTCTCACCTATCATCAAATTACACCACTAAAAACTAACAGCAGCCATCAATATACTAAAGAAGTCGTCTCTAAAATTTGATCCTCCTAGAATCGATCAAAAATTTTTGGTACCTCCTATCAAGGTGCAATTAAAATTCTTAAAATCGTATCGTTTAGTCTGCAGAAACACGTTGGCTATCTGTCAGGAGTGGTTTTAAACAAAATGCACAACAAGGTAAAATAATCCAGAATTCTTCTTGGATTGATTTATCTGGCGGCCTTCCTCCATTTCAGCATTCCAAGTCATGGGAACTGATTTCGAAATTGACAAATGCAAACGCGAAAAAACTTGTACATGCATGCCCCATGATTCCACATCTCTCATACAAACGCTATGGTAATTTATCTAAGCATTTCCTTGAAAAGTAGGAAGGGAAGTATTTATTTAGTACGTTTTAAAAATGAGGAATGTATTATATTACTCGAACCATACGCGGTGAAGCGAAACAATACGGTTAAGAGTTAGAATTTGCGAGGATTCCTTGCTAATTAAGTTTATGCACAAAACTTCTAATTAAGGATGCAATTATGAATCCCTCGTGGTGATGTTTATTTAATAAGATTTCAAGCCAACAACTTTACATTAAATTGTTTACAATTATTAAAAACGATTAATTACGTTTCACTAGTTTGGCTTCGAATATTTCGCTTTAATACTACTATCAAAATTTTGCAACTTTAATTACGCTGATAACGTATGCATATTATATTATCCTAGTTTCGCTTATACTCCAATATTACATCATTTACCTACTAAAACCACAAATAAGTATTCTCTACTGCAAATTATTACTATAATTAAAGCCACACGCAAATTTGGTTGCCTAATGTTGACTATTAATTATAATTTATTGTAAATTCCCCATAAAATTTTTACATAATCGATTTCGATTTAAATTTTTAAACTCATTAAATCAACTTAAAAAACTATTATAACGTGCAGATGTGCATGTGCTGATTTTATTTTTCGCTATTTTTTTTTAATTTTTCATGCAAATTTTGTAAAATATGTAAAATGGTGCAGTACGTGCTTATGTACACGTTAGTTTTTTTTTAGTAATCACGTACGCTATTTATTAACATGCATATTCATTCTACTTTGCAAATAAAATCAAAAAATTAGTTACATCCATTACATAATTGATAATAACGTATTAAATTACTTACGCAATATTATTATAATAAAAGCAGTTAAATAAATGGTTGTAATGCTTTAGGCTAGTTTAATTAAGAGAATACGTTGTATTTAAAATAGATCTGTTGGAAAAACCCTTTACGCTTATAAAATCACACGACAGCTTTATTAATAACACGAGTTTGTGATTTATGTTTCGATTTTCGAGAAATAATTTGAGTTATTTTTTCCTTCCAAGGCTATTAACATGTTGCCACCCTGGAGATTTCAATTTGAACTTTCATTTAGGTATTTTTCAATAGATTTACTGGGAAATCTAGAGACCACCTATGGTTTAAGCTTAAGAATTTTATAAGTCCTATAATGAAAAAAACGTATAAGGTATTTTAATACCTTTTTATTAAGAGCATAAAAAAAGGAAATGAGCTTATTACATGCTTACTAATTACACTATTTTATTGTAATTACGTTTTATCGCAACTTTAAAACAAATTTATTTCGGTTTATAAGCCACCATAAAAAATATTATAATTTAAAGCTGCATAAACTAGAATTTATAGTGTGAAGTGAGTTGCATAGAAAATCTCCTAACGTTCCATGATGAAAACAGCACATGATCTAACAAGACAGTACAAAACATAAAGAAACAGAACTTTGAAAAACTCAAGAATGGAAAAACGGAACATGAAAAATAAAACACAGGTAAAAAAGTGAAAAAACAATGAAGAAATAGAACACGGGCAAAATAGGAGAACATTTATTTTGATCCAAAATCTTCCTTGGTCAGAATTTGAAACTGGGAGCTGCATATCGCAGGTTTTCATATGATGATGATTAGAACCAATATCGATTCTCCCAGTTTTTTTGACAAAATTGAACAAGGTTTGAAAATGGGTAGGTACTGTAGTAGTACCAATACATACGATTTGGAGATGCCAGGTTCGAATCCTGGCCAAGGATAATTTTGCATTAATTTTTAATTTTTTAAAAGCTTTATACAGGAAATTCAATAAGACCTCTTACCGAAACTAGGCCACCAAATATACTGTGTGGTAATTTTTAGTGATTTTAGTATTACTATTTTTGTATACCTGTTAAAATCCAACCAAACTTTATTTTTGATTAATTGGTGGGAACTTGAGGACAAAAATTAAAAAAACCGTCCAGTTTTTTATTTAGCTAAATAAAAAAGTTAACATATATTTACTTTTTATCTTTTACTTTAACGAAAGGACCTCTTAGCAGCTTTATTTTTGGTATTAAGTACTTAAATAATAAAAAAAAAAACTGATATTAGAATTAACCTCAATTTGTTTCTTAAAAATGTCAGTGAAGTAGATTTCACCAGTAAAGTCCTTTCTTGAAGACCCTGTATTTATTTCGATGGAATTTGTTTATAAATTAAATACAGGGTGTCCTGTAACTACACCGACAACGCTTAACTCGTGATAGTAGACGTGAAAATAAGTCGATTTGACCCTATTTATCTACCGGGTGGAAATGAAAACCGGGTCACCTCTATAACTTTTTTATTTATGAATAGAAAAATTTGAAATTTGGCTATGTTCTATGGTTCAAAAAAACAAATTTTATGTGCATTTTTTATTTTCGAAATCACTTCCGGTTTCACCGGAAACACCATGAACTTTGTTTTTTTAAATGTAACATCCCATATTTTTATTCATGGATTAAAATACTTTTAAAAAAGAAGTATTTTTGAGATATTAGTTTTTATTTTTTGCGAAAAAAAAATTTTTTTCAAAAAAAAAGGTTTTCGAAGTCGGTGAAAATTACCAAAACTAATTCTACATAATTCAAATACATAAATAAACTTGTAATTTGAAAAAAAATTTAAGTGGTCTTTGAACTATTAATTTTTAAACTAAACATGCAAAATAATATTCCTACATATGGGGTACCAAAATAATCGTTATAAAATCCTCTTTTTAAAAAGTCGAATGACCCGGCATCATTGCATTTAAAAAAAGTGAGATTTTGATAAAATCTTCATTAACTAAGTTTAAAAATTAATAGTTCAAAAACCACTTAAATTTTTTTTCAAATTACAATTTTATTTAGGTATTTGAATTATTTAGAATTAGTTTTGGTACTTTTCACCGACTTCGAAAACCTTTTTTTTTTTTTTTTGAAAAAAAATTTTTTTACAAAAATATAAAAACTAATATCTCAAAAATACTTCTTTTATAAAAGTATTTTAAGCCATGAATAAAAATATGGGATGGTACATTTAAAAAAACAAAGTTCATGGTGTTTCCGGTGAAACCGGAAATGATTTCGAAAATAAAAAATGCACATAAAATTTGTTTTTTTGAACCATAAAACATAGCCAAATTTCAATTTTTTTTATTTATAAATAAAAAAGTTATCGAGGTGACCCGGTTTTCATTTCCATTTCCACCCGGTATATCCAAAAAATGCACCCCTAAGAAGTTATAAGCTTCTGAAGTTCATTTAAAAAAAAATATTTTTTTAATTGCTGCCAAAGTAATAAAAATTTGATGAAATTTTGTATGCATCCATTTTTATAAAAATCGCTCATTTGGTAAAAGTTTTACTAATACTTGATTACCAGAAATGGTCTTAGATGGTACGAGAGGAGATAAAACACTTAAAAACTTTTTTGGTATTTAAAATTTTAATTAAAAATTTATTGCCCCATGTAGATAAATTCAAGAGAAAGATTTTTTGTCTCCTATAAATTTTGTGTAGCATGTGCTATTTTCGGATAAAATTTAAAAAATGATTTAATTTCAGGTGTTTTTAAAACCGTGTCCATGGTAACAAGCTACATCTTCAACTTTTCAACTAGATTTCCTAATTTTAAAATTTATATTCGAGTTTAATGAGTATGCGAATATGCATTTAATATGAGGTAAACGCAATGGTAATTTTTGGGCTTTAAATAAATATTTTCTTAAAAATGTATGTTAAAAAGCCTAACTTACTTACCATTTATTAAATTATTTTTTTAATGTTACTCAGAAACTGAACTTCCAACGCAAAATTTGTAGGGGACAAAAAAAATTTCTCTTGAATTTCTCTACAAAAACAAATAATATTTTCCTAAAATTTTTTAATACCAAAAAAGTTCTTAAGTGATTTATGTCATTTGGCACCATATAAGACCATTTCCAGTAATCGAGGATTGGTAAAATTTGTACCAATTTTTTTATAAAAATGCACGTATAAAAAATTTCATCATAATTTTTTATTACTTTGGCAGCAATTAAAAAAATTATTTTTTTTAAATGAACTTCAAACGCTCATAATTTCTTAAGGGTACATTTTTGGATATAGATAAATAGGATCAAATCGACTTATTTTCACGTCTACTATCACCAGTTAAGCGTTGTCGGTGTAGTTACAGAACACCCTGTATTATACTTCACTTTTTAACTAGGACGAGTGATTTCCCGCGCTAAAATGCCAAAAATTAATGTATCTGATTCGATAAAAATCAGCAAGGTTTACAAGCCAAAATAACCTAAAATTCCTGTAAAAACTGATTGGTTATTTTTCTAGTAACTTTTATAGTGTAACCTGTGTTTCCCTATCACTCCTCCTAGTCAAGAAATGAAGTACACAGTCTTCAAAAATGATTAATACTGTTGACATTGTATGGTAGGAAACCTAAGTTTCCCACAGTTGGCTACACTGAAATGAATACGTTGTGCTCTGGTGAAACAAATATCGTAGATATTTTAACTGCACTAATTTTAGTTTTGAAAAAAAAACTGTTTTTTATAAAATTTGCTGGAGAAATAACTTGAAAAGTTAAAGTGACAGATCAGATTTAAATTTGAATTTAAATTAACAGGTACACCTACTTAGCAAGTCTAAAATCACTACAGAGTATGTTTAGTTGCATAGTTGCGGTGTCAATCTTATTTGAATTCACTGTATAATACAAAATATAGAATAATGAATTTGTAATTCTAAGATATCGACCTCAAAATGATTACATTTTCTAATTGGAAAGAAAGGTGATCTTCCTACAGTTCCTTCGATATAGGTTAAGAAGAAATATGATCGAATTTTGTTGTAGTTATTCTCCAACTTCATGTCAAAACATACTCGATCACCTCCTTTAAGCCAACACTCATGATTTTCCAAAAACCACTTTGGAAAACTACTCTTTTACTTCTACTTGTAGATGTGCAACTTCACCAGCAGCCATATATGCTTTTCCAAAATTCAAAAATAAAATTGTAGCGTTATATTTGGTACCAATTATTACAGTATAGTAAACATTCTGTTGCGTTTCCATATCCTCTTTTTTTTTGGAAAAGATACATTGAGAATATGGATGTATATAACTGATATTGTATTTCCACAAATGACATCTTTATCTAATTCTGTGAAAAAATCATTATTTCCAATTGACAATATTCTTTCTTGATCATCAACTCCCATATCATATAACATGAAATCAGGTTACTTCTCTGGGATAAGAAAAGTAATTGTACTTGGAATGACAATATGAGTGCTTTGGTAAAGGCTTCTAGTTCTAATACATCCATATTTACTACTGAGAGAATATTTTTCAAAATATTTCTTAGAGTTATAACAATTACCTGTTCTCTTTTAGAATTGTTGTGGGACCTCTTCAATAATATTTTCTCCCTAGGTCCACAAGTGTATCCCCTGAATTTGGTAAAAAACTAGAATCGACATCTCCAAGTTATCAGTCCACTCCCATTATTCCTAAACATTTTGTACATTCATATTCTTGGTACAGTAGAACTTGATTTCCTTTTTGTGTCAATTCATGGTAATGGTAAATCTTCCTTATCAACTCCAATAAATACACAAATTAATTTTTGGTTTAGAATATTGACAATTTTTGATAAATTAAAATTTATGCTTCTTTTTTATTGAAAACCTCCACTACAAGGATAAATTTTACTAATTTATATAGGCGATTATTACATTTAAAATTGTATAGTATATAATTTATTTTCATTGTTCTGTTCCTTCGCTGTTCTATTTGGTCGCAGTTCTGTTATTTCATTAATCTGTTCCTTCATGTATGTTTCTTGATATTCTGTACTTTCGTATTCTATTATATCATGTGCTGTTTTCACAATATTATTGTTCTTCACTGTTTTGTTTTTCAATCCTCTGTTTTTTCACAGTTCGGTTTCTTCAAATTCTGTACTTTCATGTTTTGTTATATGTTATATCATGTGCTGTTTCCTCACTATTATTTTTCTTCATTGTTTTGTTTTCTTACAGTTCGGTTTCTTGATATTTTGTACTTTCCTGTTCTGTTATATCATATGCTATTATTCTCCCTATTATTTTTTTGTGTTTTTATTCTCCGTCTTTTTCATGTTCTGTTTAATCATCTTCTATTTTGTCCGATTAACCATCTGCAAACTGAGACAATTTTAAATTTTTGATCCAATATAAAGATAAATCTTATAAAATAGTAGCTTTATAATTTTTGGTTTTTTACTTTTTTTACAGTTCCTTCTATTCTCCAAAAAATTCACTTAATATGGTCAATGGGCTTTTGGTCAAAAATAGGAATAACCCGTTTTCTCTTTGGTTTTTTCTTTGATCTTTTATTTAGAGCACCAATCATTTCTGAAAATCTGAAAAAAGTATAAAATTACCTTAAATGAATTATTTTGAATAATTTTAAACAAATCTTTTCTAATTCATAATTTTTGAATTAAGGATCTTCAATCTTACATACAGAGGGGTGCACAAAAAACGGCCAACGATGTAGCTTCGTTATTTCTTATCCGAATTTAATAACTGATATGTCAAATTAAATGGTTTGAAGGACACTACTATCAGATAATAAAAGATTAATTTTATTTTTGAAAACATTCGAGGAGGAGGAGGCAACTTTTCTTTTTCAAATGGCAACATATTTTTTTCGATTGAAAAACATCATTAACAAAAATAATTTAAACAAATTATAGCAATTTTTTTTCTCTTATTTTTTTTAATTTTCTTTATTATTTATTTTTTTTAAATTAAATTCAATTGTTTTTTTTTGTTATTGAGTTTTCAGTTTTTTTAAGTTATAAAAAACAATTGAATTAAATTAAAAAAAAATAATAATAAAAAAAATAAAAAAATATGTTTTAAATTAATTATAAAGAAAATGATTGGTATATTTAATAGGTTTAGATTTTTTTTGTTATTGATTTTTTTCAATCGAAAAAAATATGTTGCCATTTGAAAAAGAAAAGTTGCATTCCCTTCCTTTGGTGTTTTCAAAAATAAAATTAATCTTTTATTATCTGATAGTAGTATTCTTCAAACCATTTTCTTTTCACATATCACTTATTAGAATCGGATAAGAAATAACGAAACTACTGTATATAAGATGTAAGCTAATCACTTTACTGATCTCTAGATTTTAAAACCAAAAAGTATTTCAAAATATCATATGACAGTCAGAAGGTTACAGGAGTTTGAAATCCTGGAGTATTCTTTCTTAATTCATAATTTTTGAACTTCCATATTATATTGCACGTGATGTTCTGATCAAATATTTTATCACCACACTTTACTGACTTCTATATTTAAAGCTCATAAAATATTTTAAAATTCAGAAAGTTACAAGAAATTGAAAAATCCTGATTTATTCAAATAAGACCCATTACTGCAATTTTCCTTTTTTTTAAATCAAAGAAATTAAAATTTTTATTAAACCCAAATAAGTATTATTCAGAACGAATTTTTTGTAAAAAATCAGAATTGTTGGGTTTTGGACTTGAACCCTGAGTTCAGGAAATCTACAAAATTAAAATTGTATACGAATAATAAACAAGTCTTATAATTATAATAAGGTCAACAGATTGCTCCTATAAAATTTAATTTATCATTTTGGATTTTTTTAAAAATTTTACGATATTGCGCCATACAAATATAAAACGTAAAGATAATTTAGATTTTTTTGGACATAAATAATATATTGAGATATGAGGCAATATTTTTATGCAATAATTTTTTATAATCAAGAATAATGAAAAATATTAGAAGATAAACTTATATTATATAATACCTATAGATTTGTTCCAACAATAAATTTTCCGTAACCGTAACAGAAGTAGCGTTGATGCAACGGTTCTATTTGTGAATAAAATGATTTTTCATTTGTTGTGATTGGAAACTTAGGTTGGAATCTATTTGAACACAAACTTCAAATGTCGCAGGTATCGTCACGTCTCTCATGGATCGCGTTTTATGAGCGGGAACAAACCTAAATCTAACCAAAAAAAAAAGTCCTTTTTCTTTTCTAAAAATTAACAAAAAATGTGATAATTACAAAGAGTTTTTGTGGTGTTTTCATAATAATTGATATTTCTATGTTTTAATTAACAATAATGAAAACTATTTTATGTTAAAATAATTATTCTGTTTTTATCTTACTTAACAATTCCACGTCGTAATATCATCACTATTTTTTAATTTTCAATTTTATCGATTTCAATTAATTTTTGGTCATAAAATAGGAAGTTATTTTTAGATGTTTTAGTTAGATCACCTTTAGATAATAGAAAACATAATATTCTATATGCATTCTGCGTTGTGGCAATTGCAGTTAATTGAATTTAATGAAATGTCATTATTATTCTGACCTTCGTATGCAAGTAATGTTTTAGATAAGCACCAAAATACTTTAGTATAAATTTACCGTACACAAGTGATAATTGTAGAAACAGTCCAGTTATAAAGATGTATTTATTATTAGCGATTTTAATCGTGTTAGTTTCGTGTATTTACTTATATTTTAAAGAGAAATTTAAGTATTGGGATAAACTAGGAGTGAAGACTTTAAAACCAAGCATACCATTTGGACATGTGGGTTCTAATGTTATGGGTACAAGATCTATACCGGATATCATTGATGACCATTACAAAGCTTTTAAAAATGAAAGGTAATTAACATCAAAATTATTATCGGTAATATCATATTTAATTTGCAGATATTTTGGTTTATACGAATTTACATTACCAGTTCTTGTAATAAGAGATCTCGAATTGATAAAACAAATGACAATTAAAGATTTCGATCATTTTATGGATCATGAATTTCAAGCAAACGATGATGTTGATCCATTTTTTAGCAAAACTTTAATCGCCTTGACAGGTAATTTCTTCCTCAGAAATTCACATATTTAAATTAAAGTACTTTTTAGGTGATTCTTGGAGGAAAATGAGGTCAACTTTAAGTCCTGCATTTACTGGCAATAAAATGCGTTACATGTTTCCGTTGGTGAATAAAATCGCAGAAAATATGGTTGAATCTTTTAAAAAACAAGGCCCATTAGTCCAAATGGAAATGAAAGAAACTTTTTCGAGGTTGACCAATGATACTATTGCAAGTACAGCTTTTGGGTTGGATTGTGATTCAATTAATGAACCTGATAATATGTTTTTTACGATTGGTAAAAAGGGTGTTGATTTTATTGGTATTAAAAGAATGAAATTTATGATTTACACGCTTTTTCCAAAATTTTTAACAGTTGAGTATTTCAATAATGATTTATTTTATATAATTTTAATTTCTACAGTTTTTTGGTATTAAAATATTTGTTGATGAATTCGCCAACTTTTTCCGTTCTGTGATTAATGATACAATCAGTTTACGAGAGAAAAATAATCTTGTGAGGCACGATATTCTTCATTTGCTATTAAAGGCTAGAAAAGGTGAATCTTTAAAGGATGATGATAGCACAGAAAATACTTCTACTTTTAAAGAGTACTTGAGTAATGAATACATCACCGCACAAGCTGCTATATTTTATTTTGGTGGATTTGATACCACTTCTTCTTACCTATCGTTTTTAACCTACAATTTAGCTACACATCCTGAAGTACAAGAAAAACTTAGGAACGAAATTGATTCTGCTTTAGAGAAGAGTAATGGAGAAATTAATTAGGAAGCTATATCAAATATCAAATATTTAGATTTGGTATTGAATGGTAAGTACCTAGTATTTTTTTGGTTTTAAAAAATATATTCGTTTGAATTTTTTTAGAAAGCTTACGTTTGTATTCACCAGTTATTTTCCTGGATAGACTATGTAATAAGGACTATATAATTGAACCAGTTAATCCCAATGAAAAACCTGTTGTTGTAAAGAAAGGTAGCGTGGTTTGGTTACCCACATATTCAGTTCAAAGAGATGAGCAACTTTACGAAAATCCAAATGAATTCAATCCAGAGCGGGTTATCAGTGAAAAAGCACAATTGTTAGGTTTTGGAATTGGACCAAGAGCTTGTATTGGTAAGATTTCTAAACTCAAATTAAGAAAAATTAACCTGTAGTATTTTTAGGACAAAGATTTGCTTTTATGGAATGCAAGACTTTAATATGTCATTTACTGAAACATTTTGATATTGTCACCACTGAAAAGACACAAATTCCTGTTAAATTAAGTATTAGTGATATAAATGTAACGTCAGAAAAAGGTGTTTGGCTTGGATTAAAAGCTCGTGTTTAAAATTTTTGACTAATATTAAAAATAGTTGATGGTCTTCATAAAAAAATTCTTAAAGATATTACAATTTTTATGTAGGCTAAATTAATTAATTCTTAAGGTGTGTGGTTTAATTAATAAATTTTTTAAATAATTATTTTTGTGTTATTACCTAATTTGTGCAAAGTTTATTTTGAGAAATTTGTTTTTAACAAACTCTTTTATCTACGTTGTTGTTCAAATATTTTAAAAATAAGCATTAAGTATTATGACCTTTAGATTGAAATATTTAATGTTTTTGATAAGTACTAAAACAAATAATGCTCACTTATCATTCGCAAATTACTTTAGCTGGAAGAGTGTTCGTATTAAAAATGTTTGTGCTAATCACAATTGTTGTAGTTTTGTTTTCATGTATTTATTTATATTTAAAAGAAAAATTTAAATATTGGGATAAACTAGGGGTGAAAAATCTGGAGGCTAGTATTCCGTTTGGGCATATTGGTCCAAATATATCTGGCTCAAAATCCTTTCCAGGTATTATAGATGATCATTACAAATATTTCAAAAATGAAAGGTAAGACTATAAATTTTACTACCAATTTTACAAAAATTGCTTACAGATATTTTGGTTTCTACCAATTTACATTACCAACTTTAGTAATTAAAGACGCTGATTTGATCAAACAAATAACCACGAAGGATTTTGACCATTTTATGGATCATCAATTCCACTCCAATAATGATGTTGATCCGTTTTGGAGTAAAACTTTGTTTTCAATGACGAGTACAATTTTTCTCAATAATTCCACAAATATACTAATAGGAGATTTTAGGTGATTCTTGGAGAAAAATGCGATCAACTTTAAGTCCAGCATTTACTGGTAATAAAATGCGTTACATGTTTCCTTTAGTAAACAAAATAGCAGAAAATATGGTGGAGTCTTTTAAAAAAAGAGGTTCTTTTATAAAACTAGAAATGAAAGATACTTTTTCGAGGCTTACAAATGATACCATTGCAAGTACTGCCTTTGGTTTGGATTGTGATTCAATTAACGAGCCAGAAAATACGTTTTTTATAATTGGTAAAAAAGGTATTGATTTTACAGGACTAAAAAGGATGAAATTTATGCTTTATTCCGCTTGGCCAAAACTGTTAACAGTTGAGTATTTTATATTATTATTTTATTTTTTATAACTAAACGTTTTAGTTCCTTGGTGCTAAAATATTCATTGATGAATTCGCAAACTTTTTCCGTCATGTCATTAATGATACCATCAAAATGCGAGAAGAAAATAATCTTGTAAGACATGATATTCTTCATTTGCTTTTAAAGGCGAGAAAAGGCGAATCCTTGAAGGAAACTGGAGATGATAGTAGCGTTTCAGAAAATACTTTCAACGAATATTTAACCAATGAGTATATAGCAGCACAAGCTGCTATATTTTATTTTGGTGGATTTGATACCACCTCTTATTTTCTATCATTTGTTGCTTACAATTTAGCGACACATCCTGAAGTTCAAGAAAAACTTAGGAGCGAAATTGAAATTGCTTTGGAGAAAAATAATGGGGAAATTAATTATGAACTAACACAAAGTATTAAGTATTTGGATGTAGTTTTGAATGGTAATTTTTATGAATTTTCAAGAATTCCTTAGATTAAATAGAAAAAAAATTGTATATTATTTTAGAAAGTCTACGCTTGTATTCTCCAGTTATTTTCCTCGATAGAGTCTGCAATAAGGACTATACAATTAATCCTGTTAATTCCACGGAAAAACCTTTGACCATAAAAAAAGGTACTGTAATCTGGTTGCCCACTTATTCAATTCAAAGAGATGAAAATTTTTATGATAATCCAAATGAGTTTAATCCTGAACGAGTTGTTGGTGATAAATCCCCATTGTTGGGTTTTGGACTTGGACCCAGGGCTTGTATTGGTAACTTACCTAAAAATTAGTTTATAAAATTATAATTAACGGCGAGTTTTAGGTCAACGGTTTGCTTTAATGGAAAGCAAGACTTTAATTTGTCATTTGCTGAAAAATTTTGAAATTGTTACAATTAAAGAAACACAAATCCCGATTGTATTAAGCAAGACTCATATAAATATAACATCAGAGGAGGGGATTTGGCTTGGATTAAAAGCACGTTAAATATTTTTAATAAAAATAAACTTTAAATTAAAAAAATGTTTATCTTTTCCTTTTCAAAAACATTACATAAGAATTTAAAAATAAACCTATAATATGCGCTATCACTGATTTGTGTTATGTAATTTATATAAAGAAATTGGCACTTGAACTCAATTGAAAGATAATCATGGTGTTTACAACTAATATTTTAAGATAATCTTTAAATTGTCATTTTGTTCTTGAATTTGAGTGTCACTTTTATTTCATATATCAAGATATTCACTGGTGAAAATGTTAATAGTGTTATCCCTTATTACTATCTTAATTACCTGTCTTTACTTTTATTATAAAGATAAATACAACTTTTGGACTAAACAAGGAGTTAAAAATTTAAAACCAACTCTCCCTTTCGGGAGTTTTGGTGAAAATCTTTTCGCCAAAAAGTCGTTTGCGGATATTATTGATACCCACTATACTTCCTTCAAAAATGAAAGGTAAGTACAACAAATATCAAAACACCAAGTAAAATTTTAATTCCAGGTATTTTGGGGTGTACATGTTGACAACGCCAATTCTTATAGTTAAAGATGAAGAACTAATAAAGCAGATAACAGTTAAGGATTTTGATCATTTTGTAGATCACCAAAATTGTGTAACTAACGAGGATGTTGATCCATTGTGGAGTAAAAATATTTTCGCCATGATTGGTAAATCGATTTAATTTAATAAATAGAATCAAAATTTTATATTTTAGGTGAATCTTGGAAAAAAATGCGGTCCACTTTAAGCCCGGCTTTTACTGGAAATAAAATGCGATACATGTTTCCATTAATGAATAACGTTGCAGAAAAAATGATACAATCTTTAAAGAAAAAAGAAGGTTTAATAAAACTTGAAATGAAAGATACCTTTGCTAAAGTGGCCAATGATACAATAGCAAGTTGCGCTCTTGGAGTAGAATGTAATTCAATTGATGAACCAAACAATGAATTTTTTCAAATATGTCAAAAGGCTTTTGATTTCGCTGGAATAAAAAGATTTAAATTTCTTTTATATAGTTCCTATCCAAAAGTAATGAAGGTTAGTAGATTTAATTATATTTTTTCTTCAAACGTCATTAAAGTACAGTCACTTTTTATGTTAGTTGATTCTATGGTCACTTTGTACTGCCTAGGAGTAGAAATTACTACTTTGCACTTACAAGGAATAAAAGGGCGGAGTATAAATGCATTTTAGGCAACCCAATATACACTAATATTGTAGTGTGTGTTGTATTATATTACTCTTTTAAAAATTTTGATGTTTAAAGAAAAAGTAGCATGTTTTATTCGGAGTAAAAGAACTTTTTGTGGCTCGCATGTTTCGTTACAAAGTACTTCTTTTACTCCTAATAAAACAATATACTATTTATGTGATTTTTAAAATATTTATTTTAGTTTTTTGGATTAAAACTTTTTGAAAAGAAATTTTCTAAATTTATACACAATGTAATTAATGAATCTATCGAGTTAAGAGAGGGAAAGGGTATTGAAAGGCATGACATTATTAATCTGTTATTAAAAGCCAGGAAAGGCGAAGCTTTAGAGAAGAATGATGATGACAAAAATCAGTTGATCTTTAAAGAGTATTTAACGAATGATTACATAACTGCTCAAGCTTCTATTTTTTATCTGGGTGGTTTTGATACCATTTTATCGTTATTAAGTTTCATGGTTTATAACCTAGTAACACATCCAAAAGTTCAAGAAAGATTAAGGACTGATATTGATGATGCGTTGATGGAAAACAAAGGAGAATTTTCATATGATTTAATTCAACGCATTAAATACCTAGATTTAGTCTTTAATGGTATGAAATAAAACAAAAAACTTAATCAAATATTTTCTGCAAATTTTCTAGATTTGCATAGGTTATTCCCATTATTTGGCGTTTATTAACAACTTTATTTTAGAAACTGTGCGGTTATATTCTCAAGCAACATTTCTTGATAGACTTTGTGTAAAGGAGTACACCATTAAACCAACCAATGAATCAGAAAAACCGTTGGTTATAAAACCAGGCCAAGTTATATATATTCCCACTTATTCAATTCATCGAGATAGTAGATTCTACGATAATCCATATGATTTTAATCCTGAACGTGATTTAAGCAAATCGTTAGCTTTAGGTTTCGGGAATGGACCTAGAGCTTGTATTGGTAAAATTACCAATTTTGTTGTAAATAAATCTATTCCCGTTTTTTAGGTCAAAGATTTGCTTCAGCCGAAATCAAAACCGTGATTTGTCATCTTCTTAAAAATTTTGAAATTGTAACGGTTGAAGAAACACAAATACCCATCAAGTTAAGCGTGACTGATATACCTTTAACACCTGAAAGTGGAGTTTGGGTCGGATTTAAACGTCGAGAAGAATAAAAACTATTGTGTGTAGTATATTTCTTAAATAATAAACATATTAGACTTAAAAATCGTTTTTTCAATTCCACAATTATTTAATGAAATTGCCAATCAAAAGTACTACAAAGAATATAAAAACTAGTAAAATTACTTTTTAGTATTGATAAAAATAATAAATATTTTAGAAAGGCACCAGGGAATAGAAGGCTACGAAGTTCCTGATGAGTATCAGTGATATAAATGTAATATCAGAAAAAGATGTTGGGCTTGGACCAAAAAACTCATTCTTAAAATTTCTAACTAATATTTAAAGTAGTTGTTATAAAAACACTAAAGTAATTTATTTAAATTATATAATAGTTTAATTTTGATAACTTTATTTGTAATAACCTGTTCTATAATGCGTTGTTGTTCAAATATTCAGAGAAAAAGTCAATAATTACTATATTATGACCTTTAGATTCTTAATGTTTTTTATAAGTACAAAAATAGATACCTATTTTCGAAAATAACTTCAGCTGAAGCAGTCTCGCGAATTTAAAAATGTTTCTGTTAATCACAATTGTCATAGTTTTATTTTCATGTATTTATTTATATTTAAAAGAAAAATTTAAATACTGGGATAAACTAGGGGTGAAAAATCTGGAGCCTAGTATTCCGTTTGGGCATATTGGTCCAAATATATCTGGCTCAAAATCCTTTCCAGTTATTATAGATGATCATTACAAATATTTCAAAAATGAAAGGTAAGACTATAAATTTTACTACCATTTTTACAAAAATTGCTTACAGATATTTTGGCTTCTACCAATTTACATTACCAACTTTAGTAATTAAAGACGCTGATTTGATCAAACAAATAACCACGAAGGATTTTGACCATTTTATGGATCATCAATTCCACTCCAATAATGATGTTGATCCGTTTTGGAGTAAAACTTTGTTTTCAATGACGAGTACAATTTTCCTAAATAATTCCACAAATATACTAATAGCAGATTTTAGGTGATTCTTGGAGAAAAATGCGATCAACTTTAAGTCCAGCATTTACTGGTAATTGTATTTCAATCCCTATTCCTCTAGTTCAATTATTGTAGACCTGCGTCCAGTGTCTATTTACCACACTTCCAAAGCCTAAAATTAAAAATATAGGCTCTGCAACTCTCCGCGCATGTCATCAGCGCCAGCGCCAAGCCGTTCATTCTTGTTCTGTGTGTCGAGCATACTGCACGCTTCGCTCTCCAAAATAGCAAAATGGGTAAACGACGCAACATGGAAGAAATAGCGCGCTTAAGCAAGAAGTTAAAGAGATTAGAAAGAAAAGTCACAAGAAGACATAGCACAGATTCTTCAATTAATTCAAATTCGTCTCCAAGTAAGTGACTAATGTTTTTGTTTTCTCTTTTTAGAAATGCGAGAAAAAACTGCAAAGTTCTGTGAAATAGATTGTTATCTTTTTCACAAAGTCGGCCTATGTGCCGAAACCACTTACGTGGTTTTTTATCCGTGAATTAGATTTTTCTCTTTTCATGAAGCTAGACTATGTGCTAGATTAAAAATGTTAAATGTATTTTAACATTTAATGCAAATGGCGTATCTAACAAGGGACGTTTTTTCTTTAACGCAGATGTGACGCCAACGCACGATTCCTTACGGTACGCAGACACGCCATCCCCAGAAAATCAATACGAGTTCGGAAATCTTCGGACTGATTCGCCAGGGCGCGAGGTGGAATGCGCACTAGTAACTCAAGATTTGGTTCAGGGCGCAGGTTCGTCAAATCTTACTATGGATAAGGAAAATATCCAACCCCAAGATGAAAATATTGATAGGGAAATACTCGCACTCCTGGGGGATGATGTGATTATAAAGGACAATGTGGGACCACCGATTCAACAAAAATTAAGTTTGAATCTAGCCCATATTTTAAAATATGGTTTAAAAACGGAGGATCTTACCTCTATTATGGATAAATATCCCATACCAATAAATTGTGGTACAATTAACCCCCCTAAACTTAATGATTCAATCGTTAGGTGTACTTCGGAAACACATTTGCAGCGAGACAGCAAATTGTTGTCAAATCAAAAAAAGATAAGTGCTGCTTTAGCTGCCTCAAGCAGATGTCTAACCGAATTGATAAAAAATGGAGGGGGAGGAAGTGACAGATCAACAAATCTGAATATGATTGAATGTTTAAACGATTCAATTAGAATTCTAGCTGATGTGCAATATACTCAGAGCACAATAAGAAGGGCTTTATTGGCCCCGAATATAAAACAAAGTCTAAGGCAAACTTTAAATCAAACTTCAATTGATGAATTCTTATTTGGGAATAATTTGGAGGAAGAAGTGAAGACTGCAAAGAATTTAGAAAAGGTGTCCGAGGAATTGGCAATTCAGAAGACAAAGACGACTACTGCTCCTTCATCAACAAAGAAGTCAAAAAACTTCAAAGCCCCGTCCACTTCTCGTCAAAATCAACAACAGAATTGGGGGGGGCACAACTGGCGACAGACAAAGGTCTCACAAAAAACACGAAAAAACCAACAGTATCAGAAAACCAAACAACATCAACCATACAGGAGACATCAATATTAGAAGTAAGTAAAATCTCTGGTCGACTTAAACATTTTGTTAAAAACTGGAAGGACATTACCTCTGATCCTTTTATCATAAATCTACTAAGGGGATATAAAATTCCACTAATTTCAAATGTTTATCAAAAAGTCGTTCCACTTGAAAAGAGTAGATCGTTGTTTGAAAATAATGAATGCAATCTTCACATTCAAAAACTACTAAATATGGGAGTAATTACTCCCTGCAATCATGAAAAAGGACAATATATTTCTAGTATATTTTTGGTCCCAAAACCCGATGGTTCTTATAGATTTATATTAAATCTAAAGAAATTGAATGATTTTGTGCAAAAGCTTCATTTTAAAATGGAGGATTGGAGGTCAGCCATAATTTTAATGACAAAAGACTCCTATATGGGATTGGTGGACCTCAAAGATGCATATTATTTGGTACCAATACACAGGTCTTCTAGAAAGTTGTTACGTTTTCAATTTCAAGGAACTCTTTATGAATTCACTTGTTTACCTTTTGGTTTATGTACCGCACCTTTTATTTTCACGAAATTAATAAAGCCAGTAGTGGGTTATTTACGTGAACGAGGGTTTCTTTCAGTTGCATATATTGATGACTTTTTATTACTGGGTAATACAATGGAAACCTGCAGGGATAATATTGAGACAACAGTAAAATTACTAGAACATTTGGGTTTTATAATTAATAAAAAGAAGTGTAATTTAATACCTTCAAAACAATGCAAATTTCTTGGATTTATGTTTAATTCCAGTAATTTAAGTTTAAATGTTCCCGAGGAAAAAATCATCAAACTTCGGTCAAATCTTAATTGTTTTAAGATCGGAAAAGGGGTAAAGATAAGAGAATTTGCAAGTTTAGTAGGTAAACTAGTAGCATGTTGCCCTGCAGTTAGGTTTGGTTGGATTCATATAAAACCCTTCGAAGTTGTAAAATATAAGGAACTTTGCCTTAATAAAGGAATTTTTGACAGCAATATGATAGTTCCTGCATCTTTAAATAAAGAAATTCTTTGGTGGATGAAAAATTTACAAGTTCCTAATCCGATTAGAAATTTCAGTTATGAATTGGTTATTTTTTCGGATGCCTCCAGAAGTGGTTGGGGTGTTTTTTGTAATGGGGAACGTATACATGGTTTTTGGAACCAAGAAGAACAAAAGTATCATATAAACATACTTGAATTAATGGCAGCATTGTTTGGGTTAAAATGTTTTACCAGATCTGTTAGTAATTGTGAGATTTTATTGAGAATTGACAATACCACTGCGGTAGCATATATAAATAAATGTGGAGGTGTCAGATTTGAAAATTTAAATCAACTTTCTAGAAAGATTTGGGAATGGTGCGAAGAAAGAAACATTTTTGTTTTTGCTTCTTATATTAGCTCGGCTGAAAACAAGGAGGCTGATGAGGAATCGAGAAGGGGAGAACAGGAAATTGAGTATGAACTTTCCGGTTTGATTTTTAAAAAGATTGTTAAGGAATTTGGATTGCCTGAAATTGACCTCTTTGCTAGTAGGTCCAACACAAAATGTAAGAAATATGTGTCATGGAAAAAAGATCCAGAATCTTGGGCAATTGATTCTTTTACAATCCCTTGGAAAGATATGTTCTTTTATGCTTTTCCCCCCTTTTCAATTATTTTAAAGGTTTTAAGGAAAATAGTTTATGAAGGATCAGAGGGAATTGTAGTGGTTCCAAATTGGCCTACCCAGCCATGGTGGCCCCTATTTATTTCAATTTGTGTTAATAAACCATTGATATTTGAATCAAATATAAATTTATTAACTTCCTCTAGGAAAGATCCACATCCGTTATGGGAAAGCATTTCCCTGGCTTCCGCCAGGTTATCAGGCAAGCTTTTGAATTAAAGGATGTACCAGGAATATCAATTGATCTATCTATAGATTCTTTATCAAAGTCTTCACAAAGTCAATACAATTGTGCCTTAAGGAAATGGTGGGAATTTTGTCTTAAAGAAGATCTAGATTTTTTCAATTCATCTTGTTTCCATATACTATTGTTCTTAACGCAGGAGTATGATAAGGGCTCATCTTACAGCAGTTTAAATTGTATAAGATCGGCAATCTCCTTACTAATGGGACCCCAAATAGGGGAGGACTACAGAATAAAGAGATTTTTTAAAGGAATAGTCAAAAATCGTCCACCAAAACCCAGATATGAGGCCATCTGGGATCCTAACGTGGTTTTAACTTTTCTACAAACATTACCTTGCAACACCAAGCTGGCTTTAAAGGATCTATCGATGAAGTTAATAACGTTAATTGCCTTAACTACGGCTCATAGAATTCAAACCTTAAAGGCAATCAAAATATCAAATATTGGTATACATAAGGATAAAATTGAAATTAGAATTACCGATTGTATTAAAACTTCAGGCTTAAATAAACTTCAACCGAAGTTAGTTTTACCTTTTTTCAAAGAAAAAACTATTTGCGCAGCTTTCACACTACAATCCTATTTAGAAAGAACCAAGAGTATAAGGAGCAACCTGGACTATTTGTTTATATCATGGAAAAAACCATACAAGGCTGTATCCTCTCAAACACTAGGAAGATGGGTTAAAATCATCTTAGGAAAAAGTGGAATAAACACAAGCATCTTCAAAGCTCACAGCACCCGACATGCAACTACATCAGCTGCTAACCGAGCAGGCATTAGCCTGGAAACCATTCGGAAAACAGCAGGCTGGACAAGAAAGTCAGAAGTTTTTACAAAATTTTATAATCTTGAACTAACCAATGAGGACGTTTTGGCGAGGGCTATAATAAAATCATAGTGGTTTGCAATAATTTTTTTTTTTTTTTTTTTTTCCTATTGGATTATTTCAAATCCTATATTATTGTATTTTATTAACGTTTATTATGTTCCTAATGTTTAGAGTTATTCTTTGTTTTAAGAATTAAATTGTTTTTTATTTTTCTGTATGAATTTAAGAATATATTTATTTTTTCTTTTGGAATTAAGGTTTTTTATTTTTTCCAACTTAGGGTTACTTAAAATAAAATTTGAAACCGTAATCAGCTTTAAACATCTACAATAATTGAACTAGAGGAATAGGGATTGAAATACAATTATAAGATTAAACGAACTTACCTTAAGTGAAGTTCTGATCTTAATTGTATGAAATCCCTATTCCGAATAGTTCAATCCCTCCCTTCCCTTATTTTTCCCCCTTTTTGAATAGATTACGGTTAGGCTTTAAACGAATGAACGGCTTGGCGCTGGCGCTGATGACATGCGCGGAGAGTTGCAGAGCCTATATTTTTAATTTTAGGCTTTGGAAGTGTGGTAAATAGACACTGGACGCAGGTCTACAATAATTGAACTATTCGGAATAGGGATTTCATACAATTAAGATCAGAACTTCACTTAAGGTAAGTTCGTTTAATCTTATAATAAAATGCGTTACATGTTTCCTTTAGTAAACAAAATAACAGAAAATATGGTGGAATCTTTTAAAAAGAGAGGTTCTTTTATAAAACTAGAAATGAAAGATACTTTTTCGCGGCTTACAAATGATACCATTGCAAGTACTGCCTTTGGTTTGGATTGTGATTCAATTAACGAGCCAGAAAATACGTTTTTTACAATTGGTAAAAAAGGTATTGATTTTACAGGACTAAAAAGGATGAAATTTATGCTTTATTCTGCTTGGCCAAAACTGTTAACAGTTGAGTACTTTATATTACTATTGTATTTTTTATAACTTAACTTTTTAGTTCCTTGGCATTAAAATATTCATTAATGAATTCTCAAACTTTTTTCGAAATGTGATAAATGATACCATCAAAATGCGAGAAGAAAATAATCTTGTAAGACATGACATTCTTCATTTGCTTTTAAAGGCGAGAAAAGGCGAATCCTTGAAGGAAACTGGAGATGATAGTAGCGTTTCAGAAAACACTTTCAACGAATATTTAACCAATGAGTATATAGCAGCACAAGCCGCCATATTTTATTTTGGTGGATTTGATACCACCTCTTATTTTCTATCATTTCTTGTTTACAATTTAGCGACACATCCTGAAGTTCAAGAAAAACTTAGAAGCGAAATTGAAACTGCTTTGGAGAAAAATAATGGGGAAATTAATTATGAAGTAACACAAAGTATTAAGTATTTGGATTTAGTTTTGAATGGTAATTTTTTTATAAATTTTCAAGAATTCCTTAGATTAAATAGAAAAAAAAATGGTATTTTTTTTTAGAAACTCTACGCTTGTATTCACCAATTATTGTCCTTAATAGAGTCTGTAATAAAGACTACACCATTAATCCTGTTAATTCCGCAGAAAAACCTTTGACCATAAAAAAAGGTACTGTAATCTGGTTGCCTACTTATTCAATTCAAAGAGATGAAAAGTTTTATGATAATCCAAATGAGTTTAATCCTGAACGAGTTTTTGGTGATAAATCATCATTGTTGGGTTTTGGACTTGGACCCAGGGCTTGTATTGGTAACTTACCTAAAAATTATTTTATATAATTATAATTAACGGCGAGTTTTAGGTCAACGGTTTGCTTTAATGGAAAGCAAGACTTTAATTTGTCATTTGCTGAAAAATTTTGAAATTGTTACAATTAAAGAAACACAAATCCCGATTGTATTAAGTAAGACTCATATAAATATAACATCAGAGGAGGGGATTTGGCTTGCATTAAAAGCACGTTAAATAATTTTTAGATATTTTTAATAAAAATAAATGTTAAAGTAAAAAATGTTTATCTTTTCCTTTTCAAAAACATTACATAAGAATTTAAAAATAAACTTATAATATGCGGTATCACTGTTTTGTGTTATGTAATTTATATAAAGAAATTGGCAATTGAACTCAATTGAAAGATAATCATGGTGTTTACAACTAATATTTTAAGATAATCTTTAAATTGTCATTTTGTTCTTGAATTTGAGTGTCACTTTTATTTCATATATCAAGGTATTCACTAGTGAAAATGTTAATAGTGTTATCCCTTATTACTATCTTAATTACCTGTCTTTACTTTTATTATAAAGATAAATACAGCTTTTGGAGTAAACAAGGAGTTAAAAATTTAAAACCAACTCTCCCTTTCGGGAGTTTTGGTGAAAATCTTTTCGCCAAAAAGTCGTTTGCGGATATTATTGATACCCACTATACTTCCTTCAAAAATGAAAGGTAAGTACAACAAATATCAAAACACCAAGTAAAATTTTAATTCCAGGTATTTTGGGGTGTACATGTTGACAACGCCAATACTTATAGTTAAAGATGAAGAACTAATAAAGCAGATAACAGTTAAGGATTTTGATCATTTTGTATATCACCAAAATTGTGTAACTAACGAAGATGTTGATCCATTGTGGAGTAAAAATATTTTCGCCATGATTGGTAAATCGATTTAATTTAATAAATAGAATCAAAATTTTATATTTTAGGTGAATCTTGGAAAAAATGCGGTCCACTTTAAGCCCGGCTTTTACTGGAAATAAAATGCGGTACATGTTTCCATTAATGAATAACGTTGCAGAAAAAATGATACAATCTTTAAAGAAAAAAGAAGGTTTAATAAAGCTTGAAATGAAAGATACCTTTGCTAAAGTGGCCAATGATACAATAGCAAGTTGCGCTCTTGGAGTAGAATGTAATTCAATTGATGAACCAAACAATGAATTTTTTCAAATATGTCAAAAGGATTTTGATTTCGCTGGAATAAAAAGATTTAAATTTCTTTTATATAGTTCCTACCCAAAAGTAATGAAGGTTAGTAGATTTAATTATATTTTTTCTTCAAACGTCATTAAAGTACAGTTACTTTTTATGTTCGTTGATTCTATGGTCACTTTGTACTGCCTAGGAGTAGAAATTACTACTTTGCACTGACAAGGAATAAAAGGGCGGAGTAGAAATGCATTTTGAGGCAACCCAATATACACTAACATTGTAGCGTGTGTTTTATGTAAAATTAATGTCAAATTTTAAAATTATTTATTATATTACTCTTTTAAAAATTTCGACGTTTGAAGAAAAAATAGCATGTTTTATTCAGAGTAAAAGAACTTTTTGTGGCTCGCATGTATCGCCACAAAGTACTTCTTTTACTCCTAATAAAACAATATACTATTTATGTGATTTTTAAAATAATTATTTTAGTTTTTTGGATTAAAACTTTTTGAAAAGAAATTTTCTAAATTTATACACAATGTAATAAATGAATCTATCGAGTTAAGAGAGGGAAAGGGTATTGAAAGGCATGACATTATTAATCTGTAATTAAAAGCCAGGAAAGGCGAAGCTTTAGAGAAGAATGATGATTACAAAAATCAGTTGATCTTTAAAGAGTATTTAACGAATGATTACATAACTGCTCAAGCTTCTATTTTTTATCTGGGTGGTTTTGATACCATTTTATCGTTATTAAGTTTCATGGTTTATAACCTAGTAACACATCCAAAAGTTCAAGAAAGATTAAGGACTGATATTGATGATGCGTTGATTGAAAACAAGGGAGAATTTTCATATGATTTAATTCAACGCATTAAATACCTAGATTTAGTCTTTAATGGTATGAAATAAAACAAAAAACTTAATCAAATATTTTCAGCAAATTTTCTAGATTTGCATAGGTTATTCCCATTATTTGGTGTTTATTAACAACTTTATTTTAGAAACTGTGCGGTTATATTCTTAAGCAACATTTCTTGATAGACTTTGTTTAAAGGAGTACACCATTAAACCAACCAAGGAATCAGAAAAACCGTTTGTTATAAAACCAGGCCAGGTTATATATGTATATTCCCACTTATTCAATTCATCGAGATAGTAGATTCTATGATAATCCATGCGATTTTAATCCTGAACGTGATTTAAGCAAATCGTTAGCTTTAGGTTTCGGGAATGGACCTAGAGCTTGTATTGGTAAAATTACCAATTTTGTTGTAAATAAATCTATTCCCGTTTTTTAGGTCAAAGATTTGCTTCAGCCGAAATCAAAACCGTGATTTGTCATCTTCTTAAAAATTTTGAAATTGTAACGGTTGAAGAAACACAAATACCCATCAAGTTAAGCGTGACTGATATACCTTTAACACCTGAAAGTGGAGTTTGGGTCGGATTTAATCGTCGAGAAGAATAAAAACTATTGTGTGTAGTATATTTCTTAAATAATAAACATATTAGACTTAAAAATCGTTTTTTCAATTCCACAATTATTTAATGAAATTGCCAATCAAAAGTACTACAAAGAATATAAAAACTAGTAAAATTACTTTTTAGTATTGATAAAAATAATAAATATTTTAGAAAGGCACCAGGGAAAAGAAGGCAACGAAGTTCCTGATGAGTATCAGTGATATAAATGTAACATCAGAAAAAGATGTTTGGCTTGGACCAAAAAACTCATTCTTAAAATTTCTAACTAATATTTAAAGTAGTTATTATAAAAACACTAAAATAATTTATTTAAATTATATAATAGTTTAACTTTGATAACCTGTTCTATAATGCGTTGTTGTTCAAATATTCAGAGAAAAAGTCAATAATTACTATATTATGACCTTTAGATTCTCAATGTTTTTGATAAGTACAAAAATACCCATTTTCGAAAATAACTTCAGCTGAAGCAGTCTCGCGAATTTAAAAATGTTTCTGTTAATCACAATTGTCATAGTTTTATTTTCATGTATTTATTTATATTTAAAAGAAAAATTTAAATACTGGGATAAACTAGGGGTGAGAAATATGGAGCCAAGTATTCCGTTTGGACATATTGGTCCAAATATATCTGGTTCAAAATCCTTCCCGATTCTTATAGATGATCATTACAAATATTTCAAAAACGAAAGGTAAGACTATAAATTTTACTACTACTTTTACAAATACAGATTTTACAGATATTTTGGTTTATACCAATTGACATTACCAACTTTGGTAATTAAAGACGCTGATTTGATCAAACAAATAACCACGAAGGATTTTGATCACTTTATGAATAATCAATTCCAATCAAATGATGACGTTGATCCGTTTTGGAGTAAAAATTTGATTTCAATGACAAGTATAATGATTTTCAATTATTCCACAATTATCCTAAAATACCAGTTTTTAGGTGATTCTTGGAGAAAAATGCGATCAACTTTAAGTCCAGCATTTACTGGTAATAAAATGCGTTACATGTTTCCTTTAGTAAACAAAATAGCGGAAAATATGGTGGAATCTTTTAAAAAAAGAGGTTCTTTTATAAAATTAGAAATGAAAGATACTTTTTCGCGGCTTACAAATGATACCATTGCAAGTACTGCCTTTGGTTTGGATTGTGATTCAATTAACGAGCCAGAAAATACGTTTTTTACAATTGGTAAAAAAGGTATTGATTTTACAGGCCTAAAAAGGATGAAATTTTTGCTTTATTCCGCTTGGCCAAAACTGTTAACAGTTGAGTACTTCATATTACTATTGTAATTTTTATAACTTAACTTTTTAGTTCCTTGGCATTAAAATATTCATTGATGAATTCTCAAACTTTTTTCGAAATGTCATTAATGATACCATCAAAATGCGAGAAGAAAATAATCTTGTAAGACATGATATTCTTCATTTGCTTTTAAAGGCGAGAAAAGGCGAATCCTTGAAGGAAACTGGAGATGATATTAGCGTTTCAGACAATACTTTCAACGTATATTTAACCAATGAGTATATAGCAGCACAAGCCGCCATATTTTATTTTGGTGGATTTGATACCACCTCTTATTTTCTATCATTTGTTGCTTACAATTTAGCGACACATCCTGAAGTTCAAGAAAAACTTAGGAGCGAAATTGAAACTGCTTTGGAGAAAAATAATGGGGAAATTACTTATGAAGCAACACAAAGTATTAAGTATTTGGATTTAGTTTTGAATGGTAATTTTTTATATATTTTCAAGAATTCCTTAGATTAAATAGAAAAAAAAATTGTATTTTTTTTAGAAACTCTACGCTTGTATTCACCAATTATTGTCCTTAATAGAGTCTGTAATAAAGACTACACCATTAATCCTGTTAATTCCGCAGAAAAACCTTTGACCATAAAAAAAGGTACTGTAATCTGGTTGCCTACTTATTCAATTCAAAGAGATGAAAAGTTTTATGATAATCCAAATGAGTTTAATCCTGAACGAGTTGTTGGTGATAAATCCCCATTGTTGGGTTTTGGACTTGGACCCAGGGCTTGTATTGGTAACTTACCTAAAAATTATGTTATAAAAATATAACTAACGGCGAGTTTTAGGTCAACGGTTTGCTTTAATGGAAAGCAAGACTTTAATTTGTCATTTGTTGAAAAATTTTGATATTGTTAGAATTAAAGAAACACAAATCCCTATTGTATTAAGTAAGATTAATATAAATATAACATCAGAGAAGGGGATTTGGCTTGGATTAAAAACACGGGAATAATTTTTGTATTCAAAAATATAATAATAAAGGAAAGGATTTTATAATCATAATGATTTTTTTAATATCGATAGATTTTTGTTTGTGCAACAATGTAGTAATAAAATTTGAATAAAATTTAGAGTTGAACTTTAATCGATTTTTACTTTTTTAGTTGTATTTTTATTACAAAAGACTGTTTATCCATTGGAAAATTTAGATGTGAATGTTTTGCATCCATAAAGATAACTCTTTATTTGATAATAAATAAAGATAAAAATGATCATCGCAAAAGGTTGGTACTATAAATATAATAATTTAAATATTTCCTGCTTTGATAAAAGGGAAATTATATAATAAAACTTAATCAAATTTGATTGCATCTTGTTTGGAGTTATTATTTTTAGCACAAGGTTTGTTTTCAAATCATGAAAGTACCACTCAAGTTTTAGTGATAAGAATTTTTTGATAACCAATAAAGTTTACACTTCAACCAACACAAATATTGATCTACAGAAAATTATTTACACTTCGAATGTAAAGGTTGTGTAATCATTCAAGAAAATGTACACAATCATAAGTATAGCAATTGTTTTATTATCATGGTTTTATTTGCATTTTAAAGAAAAGTACAATTTTTGGAAGAAATTGAGTGTCAAACATTTGAAACCAAAATTCCCTTTTGGTAGTTTAAGTGAAAATGCATCAGGTAAAAAAGCTATGGCGACAATCATTGATGAACATTACAAAAATTTTAAAAATGAGAGGTAAATTATATTAGAATTATTCAAAAAAATGGCTATAAAATTTTAGGTATTTCGGCATGTACCAATTTACTGAACCTGTGTTGGTTGTAAAAGATCTTGATTTAATCAAACAAATAACTGGTAAAGATTTTGATTATTTCACTGATCACCAACTTTGCGCAAATGACGAGGTTGATTCATTTTGGAGCAAAACTCTTTTTGCAATGATGGGTGATAACTGGAGGAAGATGAGATCAACTTTAAGTCCTGCATTTACTGGTAATAAAATGCGCTACATGTTTCCATTAGTAAATAAAATAGCTGAAAATATGGTAAAATCTTTGGAGAAGAATGAAGGTGTGACTAAAATCGAGATGAAGGATACTTTTTCGAAACTAACAAATGATACAATAGCAAGCTGCGCGTTTGGTATTAATTGTGATTCAATTAATGATCCTGGGAATGCTTTTTATAGCATAGGCAAAAAAGGTATCAATTTTATTGGAGTTAAAAGGATGAAATTCTTGCTATACTCATCATTTCCTAAAATCATGAAGGTTAGTACTATATTACCTTGAATATAAACCATTTTAATAGATATTATTTTAGTTTTTTGGAGTGAAAATATTTATCGATGAGTTTAGGATATTTTTACAAAACGCGATTGATGAAACCATTAAATTAAGGGATGAAAACGGCTTGGTTAGATACGATATTATTCATGTACTTTTAAAAGCCAGGAAAGCTGAATTGGAAGATGATCAAACTTTTAAAGAGTTTTTGACTAATGAGTATATAGCTGCACAAGCTGCTATATTTTATTTTGGAGGATATGACACTACATCGTACTTCATGTCATTTTTGGCTTACAATTTGGCGATTCATCCTGAAGTACAGGTTAAGCTTAGACGTGAAATTGAAATTGCTTTGCATGAAAATGATGGAGAAATTACTTACGAAATGATACAAAGTATTAAATATTTAGATTTGGTTATTAATGGTTGGTATAATAAATTGTTGTAAACCAAAATTTATGTTGGAAGTTTTTAGAAACTTTACGGTTATATGCACCAATTGTTAATCTTGAACGAATTTGTACCAAAAATTACAACATTAAAGCAGTTAAATCTGGTGAAAAGGCTTTAGTTGTTCAAAAAGGTACGATTGTGTGGATTCCCACGTATTCTATTCAAAGAGATGAAAATTATTATGAAAATCCCAATGATTTTAATCCTGAACGTGCAATTAGGTCAAAATCACCATTACTTGGGTTTGGATTAGGACCTAGAGCATGTATTGGTATGTTAGCGGGAAAGTTGTGGGATATTTTCGATTTATTCCGTTTTACGTACAAAATTTCGTAACCCAACATTGAAAAAATTGAAAAAATTATAAAAAAATCTCTATTTTGGGCGTTTTTTGCTTATAACTTGGGAACTATCAACTTTTTATTTCCTACAAATTTCACCATGAGGTTTTTTCTCCAATGCGAATCGTTCGGGCTCAACCGCTAATTGAAAATTGGCGTATTTCAGAAAAACCCAAAAAAACCCACTTCTTACTTATTTACGCGTGAAAAATTTGTTTTGGTAAAAAGACAATAAAAAACGACCAAACAACCAACCGACAGCGTTTAGGGTAATTTTTCGATTTTTTCTGAAGCCCAGGGTGAAATGTTAAAAGTGTTGATTTTCTGGCTTATAAAAATTAATGCAGAAAACGAAATAAAAAATATTCCACTGTCATAGATGGCCCCAATCAAAAGTTACGAATTTTCAAAGTCAACGTCGAAAAAGTATGAAAAACATATAGCGACTTTGAGGGTGCCAAAATGTCATAAAAATTAAGATATGAAGAAGACCTCCAGGAAAGTGGTAATAACGTTTATGCCAATTTCAATTTTTTTACTTAGGTGGATCTCTAGATGATAGCCGAAACGTTTTGGTACCTAAAAAACGCTAAAAATGCATTCTTCATATCTCGACGCCGTGACGTCAATTGGTTACGTCTGGAAACTTAAAAATGGTTTTAGTCTATCCTGAGGATGTGACAATAAATGGGACAAAATTTTGTCGCTTCCCTTTAAAACCCGACGAAGCTGCGATTTTTCAAAGTTGAGGCCGCCGAAGACCAAAAAAGAGTACGAAAAATCAACCATTTTCGGTATTTTTTTTTCAATGTTAGCGTCCTTGGAAAAATTTAAAATTCGTACGCCTCTTAGAATAAACATCGCTCTTTACGATGCAACTCGAATTTTTAATTTACATCAAGAGCTTAAAATGTTAAATGAGAAAAAAGCTAATCACTTGCATAATTGCACTTAAACGTCTCCACACATTACAACATGTTGATACTAAACATGTTAGTAGAGATAATAAAACTACTAGCTACAAAATAAAAAAAGAATTATTAAAATCCGAGAATAAATAGTTATGCAAAAATTTCGATTTTGGAACACAAAAATGGTTTAAAACCAAAATTTAATTTAAGAAAATGCAAAAATTATTCAAATTAAAGTTGGAACTGCAATTTAAGCTTCAATAATGTTTTTTATCGTCTCAACTTTTAAATTTTGGAGTAAATAGCAATTTAACATAAAAATTTATAATTTTATTACCTAAAACTTTTTAAAAAACGGTAATAACTCCACTATTTTTGAACAAATTTTTGATTTTAAAAGCACATTAAAAAAGAACATTTACAGAGTCTTTAATGGAATGTTAAACTTGTTTCTGTTAAAAATATTTTAGATTTTATCGCCAATTTTTTAAGAACCTAAATAATTTCAAATTTACAAAAACTGAAAATTTACACTAAAAAATAAAATTTAATTTTTTTAAAATTTATATCACGAGATAATAATAAGTTTTAGGTAAAAAATAAAAAAAATGATTAAAATCCGAGGATTATTTAAAAAGTTATGGAAACATTTCCATTTTTAGATCACAAAAATGGTTTAAAACCAAAACTTAATTTAAACAAATTGAAAAAATTACTCAAATTAAAGTTGGAACTGCAATTTAAGCTTCAATAATGTTTTTTACAGTCTCAACCCTTAAATTTTGGAATAAATAGCAATTTAACCTATAAATTTATAATTTTATTACTTAAATCTTTTTTAAAAATGATAATAACTCCACCATTTTTGAACCAATTTTTGATTTTAAAAGCACATTAAGAACCTACATTTACTGAGTATTTAATGGAATGTTAAACATGTTTCTGTTAAAAATATTTTAGATTTTATCGCCAATTTTTTAAGAACCTACAAAATTTCAAGTTTACAAAAAATGAAAATTTACATTAAAAAATTAAATTAATTTTTTTTAACTTATATCACGAGATAATAAAAAGTTTTAGGTAAAAAATAAAAAAAAAATGATTAAAATCCGAGGATTATTAAAAAAGTTATGGAAATATTTCGATTTTTAGATCACAAAAATGGTTTAAAAAAAAAACTTAATTTAAACAAATTGCAAAAATTATTCAAATTAAAGTTGGAACTGCAATTTAAGCTTCAATAATGTTTTTTACAGTCTCAACCCTTAAATTTTGGAATAAATAGCAATTTAACCTAAAAATTTATAATTTTATTACTTAAATCTTTTTTAAAAATGATAATAACTCCACCATTTTTGAACCAATTTTTGATTTTAAAAGCACATTAAGAACCTACATTTACTGAGTATTTAATGGAATGTTAAACATGTTTCTGTTAAAAATATTTTAGATTTTATCGCCAATTTTTTAAGAACCTACAAAATTTCAAATATACAAAAACTGAAAAATTACACTAAAAAATTAAATTTATTTTTTATAAATTTACATCACGAGATAAAAACATGCTTTTAGGTAAAAAATAAAAAAGATTGATTAAAATCCGAGGATAATTAAAAAAGTTATGCAAAAATTTCGATTTTTAGATCACAAAAATGGTTTAAAACCAAAATTTAATTTTAAAAAAATGCAAAAATTATTCAAATTAAAGTTGGAACTGCAATTAAAGCCTCAATAATGTTTTTTACAGTTTCAACCCTTAAATTTTGGAAAAATAGCAATTTAACCCAAAAATTGATTATTTTATTAATTAACACTTCAAAAACGTTAATAACTCCACTATCTTTAAACCAATTTTTGATTTTAAAAGCACTTTAAAAACCTACATTTATTGACTTTTTAATGGAATGTTAAACTTATTTTTATTATAAATATTTTAGGTTTTACTACCATTTTTTTAGGATCCCACAAAATTTGAAATTTACAAAAAATGAAAATTTACACTAAAAAATTAAATTAAATTTTTTAAAATTTATGTCACGAGATAATAACAAGTTTTAGGTAAAAAGTAAAAAAGAATGATTAAAATCCGAGGATAATTAAAAATGTTATGCAAAAATTTCGATTTATAGATCACAAAAATGGTTTAATACCAAAATTTAATTTAAAAAAAATGCAAGAATTATTCAAATTAAAGTTGGAACTGCAATTTAAGCTTCAATAATGTTTTTTACAGTCTAAACCCTTAAATTTTGGAACAAATAGCAATTTAACCTAAAAATTGATAATTTTATTAATTAAAACTTTTTCAAAACCGTTAATAACTCCACCATTTTTGAACCAATTTTTGAGTTTAAAGGTACATTAAGAACTTACATTTACTGAGTTTTTAATGGAATGTTAAACTTGTTTCTGTTAAAAATATTTTAGATTTTATCGCCAATTTTTTAAGAACCTAAATAATTTCAAATTTACAAAAAATGAAAAATTACACTAAAAAATTAAATTTTATATTTTTAAATTTTTATCACGAGATAATAACAAGTTTTAGGTAAAATATAAAAAAATATGATTGAAATCCGAGGATTATTAAAAAAGTTATTCAAAAATTTCTATTTTTAGATCACAAAAATGGTTTAAAACCAAAACTTAAATTAAAAAAATTGCAAAAATTATTCAAATTAAAGTTAGAACTGCAATTTAAACTTCAATAATGTTTTTTACAGTCTCAACCTTTAAATTTTGGAATAAATAGCAATTTTACATAAAAATTGATAATTTTATTAATTAAAACTTTTTCAAAAACGTTAATAACTCTACTATTTTTACGTACGCCTCTTAGAATAAACATCCCTCTTTACGATGCAACCCGAATTTTTAAAATTGGACGAAAAATGTTGGCCTTTTCGAGGTTTTGCGCTAAGAAGGTCAAAAATATAAAAGTATCTCGGCCCCCTTAACAGCTAGATTAATGCAGGTCAAAACCATCGTCTTCAAAATTTGGTCCTCCTAACATAATAAATTTGGTGCAATTAGGGGTGAGTTTCGGACACTGTGAAAGCGATTTTGCGTTACGGGTTGAATAACTTTTTCGGGGAAAACCTGAAAAAATACTTTTTGTCACGTTTAATCTTAGAATTTTCTCTTCCATTCACCCAGAAACTTTCAACTCCTACCTATAAAACTAAATACCGATTTCCTTATCTTTTTACATATGAAACTTGTAGGAAATATTCTGTACTTTCATTTTGAATCAAAAGGTTGTTTTCGAGATCTTGAAATTTTTTTTACTTCCTTTGCATTTTTTTAATGTTGTGTCAAGAAATTTTGTTAGCAAATCCAAAAAATATATAGAATGAAAGAAATCAAATCTATCCCGGAAATTTCCTGGGGGCATATGCTCGAACCACTCGATACGATATCGTATACGACTTTCATCATTCTATCAATGGTATTCAAATACAAAAATTAGAGCGTGTTATGTCGTATACTAAATCTTCGGGTGAATCAAGCATGGTAAAAACATAATTTGACTGTAGTATTAGTGTAGTTTATTTTAATTTTAGGTCAAAGATTTGCGTTAATGGAAAACAAGGTTGTTATATGTCATTTGGTCAAAAATTTTGAGCTTCTAAGTATTGCTGAAACTCAAATTCCTATAAAATTGAGTACAATTCACGTCCCAATTACTACTGAAGGAGGAATTTGGTTGGGATTAAAAAGTTTAAATGAGTTTTAGTGGATATTATAATAATGTAGAAAAATTATGGTGCTATTACCTAGTTCTAGTTGGATCTAAATTTTCGCACGGTCTAAATAATTGGGAAAGTTGGAATGAATTTCTCAATAAATTTGAAATGAAAATAATATTAAGTGAATTAATTGAAGATGAGAAGCTTCGACCGCATTTGGCCTCGACATTATCAATTCACATACACCGAGGCTGCAATTTCTGTTTAATTGCAACCGCCAAAGTTCACTGGACGATTACTAACGAACCGAACGGATCCAACGCAATTTAACATAATATGTGGTTCATTAAATAAACGATTACAATCGCATGTTACTGGTGTAAGCGTTTTATCCTGAATCGCGACATGGCATGTGATATTATTGGTAAATTATCGCGAGGCTTTCATGCAAAAATACTATTTTTAAATCCAGCTTAATGTCAAAGCGATCGCAACCGATCGATTAATTAGAATTATTGGTGATCGAAAATAAAGACTTAATCTCAACCATTATTTTATTTAAAAATTTATTTGTATCAAAATATAAATACTTAAAACTTTAGTGCTCCACTTTATAAGTTGAAAATTATTTTAAAGGAATTTTACTTATAACATTATTTGACAGCCATTAACTTTAAACTTTAACAAAGTTTAAAATGCAGCGGTTTTCAGAAGTGGTTGTCAGGAAAGTTTAGTGAAACTTTTTTAAGTAAAAATCCATAAAAATATATCAGTCATTGCGAATAATCCCTCAGGAGAAGATAATGGCGTTAAAATTGGCCACAAACCATTTTTGCATCAGCTGCGAGGTATAGCTATATCTATGATTATGTATACTTTTAAAAATATCCAAGAATTGGGGTGCATCACTTCAAAAGCAGGGTACTAATATGTCTCGGAACATTATGTCAATTTTCGGCCCGAACCATTAGACACGCCAGCTTCAGCCTCTGCGCCGCCGAAATTATAAATGTCCTGTCAAAAAGCACATCTTGGGCCTTACATTACCAGCATTTTTATATTCATAAAGTAATTTCATGTTGACGGATAAGCATTTTTTGTTACGCCTCAAATTTATTTTAGCTCCGAATCAAAACCATTTAATACCTCATGCACTGCCTCATAAATTATTGACTGGTATGTAAACAATTATTTTGAATTTAATAAGAATTTCCGACTTGATTACACCCATCCATCACATAAATGGAAAATAAACAAATCCCACTTAAAAAATAGATTGCTACAATATTTGAACTTATAATAATCTTAAATAAAACCATTTTATAATTAAGAATTTATACATGGAAAATATTTTAATAATCTCTAGAAAGATCAAATAAAAAAATTAATAATTTGGAGTTAAATATTACAAGTTTCCAATTACAATACCATCAATTCAATATTTGAATAATAATTAATAAATTTGTAATTAAAATGTTTCAGTAAAATTCTGTATAAAATAAATGTTAATTTAAATCAAAATTATATGTAATTTAAAACTGTATTCCCCAAGGTTTTACCTCGTTTAAATTTGCAGCATGCAATTAATTATCTGGTAATTATTTTACGACTTCCTAATAAAAAAATAAGCAAATTATCATCTGGATTTTTATGCAAATGTGCAAGTAATAAATTTAGTAATTATTTAACTGCGGACGCTAATTAATGGCATTTTAAAGCTCTTAGAAAAATAATAGACATTTAGGGTGAAATGTTAAGTACAAAAAAGGCGTCGTGATTAAGTAGCTTGAATTTCTTGTTTTTCCGTAATAAATCCACCAAGGTCAAAACATCATTTTATTAGCGCATTAAATTAAATATATTATCTTGTTTTATTGTGTAATCTCAATTATAACACAATAAAAACCTATTATCATTTTAACTTTTTAATTTTTTATAATAAAATTTTGTATACAGGGTGTCCCTATAACTAAACAAAATTGGAAATTTGCAAATATGTATCTTCCAACATTTTTAGATTACAGTGTGATATTTTAAAGGTAATTGTAGAAGTCTCCTCTCGTATGTGATTTTCCAATTGATTTATAGTCCAGTCAACGAAGGAAAAATAGGGGAAATAATTCGTGTAGTCCCAAATTTTTGTACGATAGTAGGGAGGAGTGCCTTAGCAAGATAGTGGGGGTAAAAAATTAAACCACATGATATTCCCTACAAAAAAGGTTGTTTTAGTTTTTTCCATTCCCTTTATTTCTTAAAATAGTCATCCTAGAGAAAAAATGAATATAACCTTTTTTGTAGCAAATTTTATGTAGTACAATTTTGCACCTAAAAACTTTTTCGCTATAAGCAGCGGTTTACGAGTTATTTAAGAAAAACGTGAAAAAGTGATCCGAGTCCAATCAACAAATATACAGGGTGATTCACATTTATATTAAAATCTCTCGGGTGGTGATTCCTTAGATAAAAATAAGAAAAAAAGTTTATATAAACATATATCCGATTCCGCTTCCTAAGAGAGTTACAGCTCTTCAAAGGTGCTGACAGAGAACAGGTTTTTGGCCATTTATTTCAGAATGGATACTAGTAAAGCATTCAAATTTGGCATAACTCTTAATATGCATTGGAATCACGTCCATGATTTTTTTGAAATTTTTTTATTGGTTCTAAGTGGTATTTTAAGAGATCGTTGGTGGTAAAAACAATGGTAACTTTTTTAGTACTGCATTTTTATGAGATTTTTTTCAGAATATCATTCTGTAATCAAATTTGCACAAAAAAACGTGCTCTTATACAAATTCGATAGAATGAGCCGTTTAAGAGAAAAGTGCATCTAAAGATGTGCTTGCCGGGATTGTTGTCATGGTTACCATACTAAATTTTTTTGTAGACCTATTGTTTTACCAAAATTATTCCAAACGTTACATAGGAACCTTTTTTCATAAATTATGGAATAATTTTGGTAAAATAATAGGCCTACAAAAATGTTAAGTATGGTAACCATGCAACTGTTCTGGAAAGCACATCTTTAGATGCACTTTTCTCTTAAACGGCTCATTCTATTGAATTTGTATAAGAGCACCATTTTTGTGTAAATTTGATTACAGAATGATATTCTGAAAAAAAATCTCATAAAAATGTAGTACTAAAAAAGTTACCATTGTTTTTACCACCAACGATCTCTTAAAATACCACTTAAAACCAATTAAAAAATTTCAAAAAAATCATGGACGTGAGTCCAATGCATATTAAGAGTTATGCCAAATTTGAATGCTTTACTAGTATCCATTCGGAAATAAATGGCCAAAAACCTCTTCTCTGTCAGCACCTTTAAAGAGCTGCAAATCTCTTAGGAAGCGGAATCGAACATATGTTCATATGAACTTTTTTTCTTATTTTTATCTAAGGAATCACCACCCGAGAGATTTTAACATAAATGTAAATAGGGGAAATAATAATTGTTTTTCTGCAAAAATCGGTGAACTTTTCGCAATTTCATGTGGAACTTTCAGGATCTTTAATAAAAGACAGAAGTACATCTTCAGGTTTTTTTAGACCCGTTACTGATTTTGGTATACCAGTTCTTATCCGATCTTTCACTGAGTCCTCTTCTAGGAATGTTTCTTTCTACAGTTGATTTTGAAAATCGCTCATGAAAATTATCATTGAAAACATGTCGTACTTGATACTATAATCTTGCTCTGTCTTCAAAGCCATCAAATGAGTGATTCTTTCCGTTTAAGTAGATTTTAACGCCATTTCCTGAAGCAACATTATTAATTTTTGAAAGTTCAAACTTTACAAGTTTGTTTATATTATTTATTCAACATAAAAAGGAGATCTTCATCAGTTGCAAAATGATACTACTACGTTTTGTTCTTATTTCTTTGAATCGTTCGAAACGTGCACCTTGGTTATGGGAGTGGATTATCGAGGAGTCTTCAAAAATTAAATTCAAGGATTTATTCTAGAAAAAAAGAGGAGATGAAAAAAGCATGCCGGTGCGTGTGCAAAGATAATGTCTAAAAGGTATTTAAGTGTGGCAATGATATCATTGATAATGAGAGAAACCTTGAGTGGTTCCGCGAAGAGTTGGTAACATGCGTCAGCTGATCTCTGGGCACAGACAAGTTGGCTCGTTTGAGTTGTAGAAAAGCCGCCAAATAATTAGACTTACACATAGAACATAACAAATATACATATTTACTTTTTATCTCACAAGCTTACTCTTTCTACGTAAACGTCGTAAATACGTTAGCAGAAACAGACAGCTGTTCATTATAGTTAGATTTATGAGATCATATCCAATAATACACCTAGGAAAGATTGCACTGGTATTTAAAACAACTAATTAAACCAATTAAATTATTTTTTAGATACTCAAGTATTTTATGCACTTTTAATATTTTCGTGACCTTTACTTACTTATATGTTAATTACATCTACATAAAATTATTTTTATATTTACATCAAGTTTAGTCTTAAACTTGCTTTATAGCAAATATCATAAATAATATTGCCTTAATTAAGTTTTTATTGCAGTAATTATTATTATTTTTCCATTATTATTAAAATCACTAATTTATAGGATATTTGCGTCCGCTCTTTTGAAAATAAGTTGATTTCGTATTATCTGTACTAATTGTATTACAAATCGCTTCCATAAAACCGGTACAATAATGTCCTCGTTTTAAACAACTAAAGTAAATTATAAATCATCCGAATGCATTAAACACTGGTCAATTTCAAGGTAAATTTATTACAGGATATTTCATTTTACTTACGTTTTTAATTAATGCAGACACGTTGTAATAATGCCTGTAATTACTATTTTTTATAAGCAGTAAATCTTGATTCTTTTCGCTTTTTGTGGTTTCGTTTTTATGCTTTTAAAGGAAAATAAAAGTTCGTTATTTTCAAATTACGTTTCTTTAATAAAATCTTTTAACGACGTATGAATTCTTACTTCGTTCGTTTTATTAATATTCCAATCCAACGAGGTTTTTATTTCAAAAGTTGGAAGGTTTATCCTTGACCATTTGAAAAGTATACTGTAATAATAGAGTAATAAACTAAGAAATTATTATAAATGTCAGTGGATTTTGACTTAATTTATAAACTTATAGCAAAATCTCTTTCCATTTACTACTGCAATTTTAATAATTCCTTTAATTATATACATGTCAGGACTAATTTTAGTTGATTTAAGGAATACTACGAGTACAATAAACTGGTCTTATCCCGAAATATAATTAGCTCTTAAAATAAAATAATATTATAAATTACATCTTCCAAATTAATATTATCCAATCCAGAATATAATAATATAGTGTCATTAGCAAGAACTGAGTAGTTTGCTTTAATTCTTGAGAATTAAAGATTTTAAATATAATTTAAATAAAGAAGTGGTCCTAGAACAGAACCTTGAGGAATACATATTTTTGTATACAGGGTGTCTCACTTTTTTTCCAGCAATTTTTTTTAGATAGTAAATGTCATTCTGAACAAAAATTTTCCTATGAACTTTTATGTTTTTTCGACTCCTTAAAGAATTACAGCAATTTTAAAATTTCAAAAATCTAATGATTTTTGTGGGACACCCTGTATAAATTTCATTTTATTTTAATTTTTTTTATTTAAATCAAGTATGCTTTGGATTTTGTATATCTTTAAGCCAATAAGATGCTAAATTTTACCGAGGGAAATTTAACCTGATCATTCCCTTATTTTAAATATACTGTCAATAATGTTGAAAATATTCAATTTGGCCAAGAAAAAATCCAAATCATAATTGATTTAAATAAAAAAATGTATTAAGAAAGAATATTATACAGAGTGTTCCACAAAAATCATGAAAATTTATCAATTTTAAAATTGCTGTCGAAAAAACATGATAGTTCATAGGAATTTTTTTGTTCAGAATGACATTTACTATCTAAAAAAAATTTTGCTGGAAAAAAAGTGAGACACCCTGTATAATTTATTACTTGAAAATTTAATTTGAAAAAATTTTGTGTACAAGGTATATGACCAAATAAACAACGATAAGTTGAAGATCTGATTTGGAAAATCCTTCTAGGTTTATTGGTTGATTTATCGTGACTTTTCTGGATGTACATCATTGTCATCTCACTTAATAACCGTTTTCTATAATTTGGTTCATTATCTAGGATGTTGAAATTTTTTAAATCAAAACTATGATGTTCCCCAATTTTAAATTTCAAATATCTTTTTGTCTGTCCGATGTTAAATATCATCACAGTCTTTATGCGGTATTGATTAGTCTATGTTTTTCGCTATTTCTATGGTAGTTTTGATTTTATTCTGAATTATGTACCACAGGGCAGCATCCTTGGGCCAGCATTTTGTGTCTTGTACATTAAAGACATGACAGCAAATCTATCAGCAGCAAATGATACCTTGACCATAATTTCAAGTAGAAGCTTATAAGAAATAACCAAATTCCTGGAATCTACTATAGAGATTATTAGTGATTGGTCCAATAATAATAGCATTGTACTGAATAAAACAAAATCACTAACAGTGCCATATTCACTATCTAGGTTACCTTTGAGGTAATAGAAAATACTAGAAATGAATTTCAAACAAAATCAACTGTGAAATTTGTTGGTATCACTTGCGGCACGAAAATTCAGCTAGAAAAAATTATTAAATCTTTCATGCTACACTATACTAAGACTGGGAGGCTCTGTATCTCTAGACATTCTAAAAACATTCTCAATCGCACATCTCATATGGCCTACTGTGTTGGGCTAACTGTGTTTCTGCAAAGTGTGCATTGTCCATTATGTAAAATATTTTATGTGCACTAGAAAACCCAAACTCATTCAAAAGTGTCACTGATATCAATAAAACACATGATACATGGTAGTCTAGAGCCAAGCCTAAAAATGACCTATACCAACCAAAACACAAAACCACAAAATATCATTGGAGCTTCCTCTACAGCTAAATTATATTCTACAACAAGCTCCAAGATAATATAAAGACAATCAAGAGTGTCAACACCTTTGAGCCAACGACCTACTTACCTCAGGAGTCTTATTCTTGGACCGGTCGAAATCATGTGGTCGACGACTTTCATCATTCTGTCCTTTTCATTCACATGTCCTTCTAGTCTCGTCGACGACACGATCTCGACCGGCCCAAGAGTAAACCTCCAGATGTGGAAGCACCGGTAGATTGGAGAGTATCGAATCTACTTGTTCAATAAATCAGGCGCTTATGGTGGTGCTGTGCGTGAACTAAGTAAGGTAAGTAAACTTTAAAAATTTTGTGTAGATGGTATTACTGATTCAATATTCAACGTCTTTCGAAACAAGTTACAGGTATCCAGAACTGTTGATTTTTGTAAATTCTTGATAATTTTTTGGAGTTTGATATTAAGGAGTCGTAGATTAGGTTCCAGGTTTTTTGGAATTTCCCAAGTTGCACCTATAATAATCTTCAGTCCTTAAATGTTTTATTTCTTGAGCCAGTGGTAAGTATTTTTCGATTTTTTCTCCGTTTTTTTTCAGTATATTCGTAGCAGCTGATATTGCTATATCAAGTCGTATTTGTTGTTTTGTCCTGATAGACGATGTCCGGTGTATTGGCTGGAATGCTGGAGTCTGTCAATATAGATCGGTCTCAATATAGTTTTTCATGTAGCGTGTCGATAACTGATCTGGTATGAGTTCTCCAGAGTCTTTCAGACTGTTCACTAGTTGCTGGTGGCTTCCTTGGGATGGAGTATACTCCATGCATTTATGATGTGGTATAAATTCTCTATGGCGTGCTTGTAGACTACTACACATTTCTGCTATGACAGAGGGATCCTTCTTAACGTGTTTTTTGTAGTTTAAGGTTGGTACTACTTGGTCCTGAATGGAATACATAAAGCTTTCGGTTTCCACGAAAAGGTTGCCGGTGCAAAGCCATTCATTCGAAGCCAATTAATCTATGTAGTCGTTTTCAAGTTAAGATGGATATCTTCCATGCATAGCTTTTCCTTTCAATTTATTTATTTTTTGTTCATCGTCTTCAACTATTTCCTGGTGATTAAAGTTTTCGCCCAAGATAGTAATATCGGATAAAAACCATGGTTTTTATCCGATATTACTATTGCCCGGTGGCGTTGACTATATTTTTTTTCCTGAAGTGGATTGTAAGGAGTTCTACCTATTTTTGGTGGGTATTATGCAAGTTTGTAATCCCTCACCAGCCTTATGTCTAGGAAGATGAAAGCGTTCCATGCAAAATTTGGGATTGTGAGTTCAATATCTTGCAAACTCTACTCTCATTGAGCGGTCAAGCTTTTCAAGTACAGTTTTGTCCCTCGAACGATCCCAAAGCTGTACGATATTTCCGGAAAGGCATAGTTGATGATCTCTTTCAAAATATAGAAATTTGGCATGATTTCTATTTTCATCTATCATTTGATCTTACATTGTTAAAGTTATTGGAAACGTTAAATGTTATAGATGGTATTGATCAACTTAGCAGAATAACCATTAAACTTTAGTTTTTTATTCTGTTTGTGGAGTTGTAGATCTGACAACAATTGGATTTTTATCTTGAGTTTTTGATTCAGCGGGTCTTTGGATTTGTAGTTTAATACGCTCTACCTGAATCTGAACCAAACAGATGGTTTTGAGTTTTGAGTACAGATCTGGTGTAAGGTGCGTCTACATCTCGTCACCTCAAAATTGGTTTGTTCAATGTCCACTTTTAGAGCTTTCGAGAAAAGGCCATTGAAACATAGAAGTTAATGGCATTTCATATTTGTATGAAACGTGGAAATTAGTTCTTGCATATACATATTTATGTTTGAAATGTATTTCTGGTTGGTATTTTATGTTATTATTAATAGATAATAAGTTTTTACACATATTTACTTTGGATATTGAACAAAATCAGTATTTAATATTTGTACTCGGTCACTGAAGTGGATATTGTACAAAATATGAGGATATTGAATAATCAAAGTCTAGGTTTATTTAATTAAAAAAAAATTTAGAAACTTAAAAATTTATTATTTATAACACTACAACAATAAATGATTTATTATTATTAAAAGATATTAATATTTTCTGAAAATACTACGAAAATTCTTAAATCTAATTTTGTATTTTAATATTTTTTATTAAAGACTTGTAAAATTTTTTATCAGATATTTTACCATCGATTTTAGGTCTTTTGCCTTTCGCGATGTAGTTGTATTATGGTCTTCTTTTATAGTGGATATGGCTATTAAAGATGGATTTTCGTCCACGGTTCTACCGTTATTTTTTTGTGGAATGAATATCAAATTCAAAATCAAATTCAAATTCATCTTTTAAGACCACATGGTCACAATGACATTTTAATCACATGAAGTAAAACATGACTCTGATTGGTCAAAATGGATATTGAACAAACCAAAACTACTATTTGTAGCAGTTTAATTTAGTTTTTATTAGAGTATTCAACATCCGGATATTGAACACTACAATACAGAATTTTAATAATATTGCAGGTTGTTGAATAAAAAATATACTAAAAAAACCTTTATTTACTGAAATATATTTGATTTCTTTTCGTCTGTTGAACAAACCAACTTCAACTTAATACTTGGTATATATAACTCAATTTCGCCAAAAAGTGTATATTGAACAAACCAATTTCGAGGTGAGGATCTGAGCACGTACGGGTACGAGGCAAGGCGAGGCAATGCTTTTTCTCCTATCTGTTTAGTGCGACACAGAAACAGATAGGAGAAAAACGATTGGCTCGGCTTGCCTCGTTTGCGTACGTGTTCAGATGTGGACGCACCATTAGATGATGTATTTGAGTTAGTGTTGATCTAATGTAAATCCCGAAAAGGTCTCGAACAAATCTCTTTTAATGTGCCTTCATCTTTGATCTTTGTCCCTAGGTACCGTAGTGAAAGAGTCATCAACGTATGTCACGAAAATTCTAGGGTCAAAATCCAAAACTTACTTAAAGCTTTCTTTTATGATTTCATCCACAACCAAGTTGGCCAACTTTGAATTCAAGGAGGTTTTAGGTGTGGTTAGCCGGAAGTACTCACTACTGTTTTTAAATGTGATAAGTTTGGTTAGTTTTTTGTGTTCCAAAAATTTTCAAAAAATAGTGGTCGCAGAGGAAACATTTTGGGGTTATAAAAATTGATGAACTGGGGTTGTGGAAGTGTAAGATAGGAGAAATGATGTGAATTTAGAGGTGTAATAATTTCGGGTGGGCCTATATTTATGCATATGAGTGTTAATAAAATTGGGGGTGTGATAAGAAAAATAAACGCGACTGCTAAAAGTAGAAGCAAAGTAGCAATAAAACGGATTAAATCGAAGTGAGGGTATGTACCAGGGGAGTACACATATCAAAGAAACGATCCTGTTTTGCGCATATAAAGTGTGGAAATTATCCCCCCGCCGACCATCAGCGGGTTTCGGTTAGCGGTAAAAAAGGGTGGCCTCAAAAAGATAAGGTTAATGCAGTTGATAATATTGAAGGCGTCGGAATGAATTTATCGTGCGCGGGGTGCAGGGTGCAGATATAAATGTGGGCAATAATGTGGACTATGCATCTTTAAACCTTAATGAAGTCTCCGTGCAAAGGGCCCAAACGAAAGAATCCGTTTTATAGGCGAATAAATCGCAACCGGGCCGATTACGGGGGCATGCAGATGCGACACACTGCCAGTAATATTATGCCTGAAAAGCCGATAATTCTTCCTACAAAACCCACCGCCTGAATACGGATTGCCCTAAATTTTACAAAATGGCGCCCGTTCCCTGGACCCTGCAATATTAGCACTGGATTTGTAAACGCCCGAAGATATACAGGGTGTCCCAACGCTGCGACAAACTAACATTACTCTAAAATGAAAGAAGAATAGAAGTAATATACAATAAAAATATTTTAATAATATACCAGGCGTTAATTCCAAGATGGCGGACCATAGTTACGCTTTTTAATTGGAACACCCAGTATATTATGACACTTTTTGTGGTGAGCTTTTTTCCGGGTGACTCATGAAACGCAAATTAACCAATTAAAAAAAATCAAATGGGACACCCTGTATATCTTAACATCAATCGAAGGCATTTTTTACAAAAATGGATCGAAATGAATATCAGAAAAACGAGTGAAGATAAACTCGGATAAAAGCTTTTACAAAGTATGACTTTTTTTGATAGGTGTTTGATTTAAAAACAGGTAACTTTCGTCGGGCATATTGGAATGGACACCCGGTATATTATTAAAATATTTTAGGAGTATTCGTATTTTCTGGGACACCCTGTATATTTAATATACCGGGTGGAAATGAAAATCGGGTCACCTCTAAAACTTTTTTATTTGTGAATAGAAAAATTTGAAATTTGGCTATGTTCTATGGTTCAAAAAAACAAATTTTATGTGCATTTTTATTTTCGAAATCACTTCCGGTTTCACCGGAAACACCATGAACTTTGTTTTTTTAAATGTAACATCCCATATTTTTATTCATGGCTTAAAATACTTTTAAAAAAGAAGTATTTTTGAGATATTAGTTTTTATTTTTTTTGTAAAAAAAATTTTTTTCAAAAAAAAAAAGGTTTTCGAAGTCGGTGAAAAGTACCAAAACTAATTCTAAATAATTCAAATACCTAAATAAAATTGTAATTTGAAAAAAAATTTAAGTGGTTTTTGAACTATTAATTTTTAAACTTAGTTAATGAAGATTTTATCAAATATCTCACTTTTTTTAAATGCAATGATGCCGGGTCATTCGACATTTTAAAAAGAGGATTTTATAACGATTATTTTGGTACCCCATATGTAGGGGTATTATTTTGCATGTGCCTGTAAAATTATTTATTTCTTAAGTTGGAAAATACTAGCTATTAAGTATCTTTATTACATTATAAAAAATGCACATAAAATTTGTTTTTTTTGAACCATAGAACATAGCCAAATTTCAAATTTTTTTATTCATAAATAAAAAAAAATCGAGGTGACCCGGTTTTCATTTCCACCCGGTAGATCACTAAATTACTAGTCCCATAATTTGGTTATTATAAATTAATTCATAATCTCCATAAAAAGCGTTATGTAATCCAAAAACTTTTCCACTGCTCTAATTATGTAAATTATTTAAATAATTAGCATTTCATTAGAATTCCATGCTTAGTTTAACTTGTATATTATTGATAATACAAATTTTGTTTACAAAATCTTTACGTAATTGGTTTAATTATAGCGCAAAAGCCACCTGACAGCTGCTCTAGAGTTAGAGGCCAAGGTTAATATTCATTGCATTATACACTCTTGCCAAAAAAGAATTACAGTTTATCTATTGCAGCTTGAATTAATTACAAACACGTCAATCAATCAATTCATTTAGCAATAAAAAAATCGACGCGAATTCATAAAAAAGTAAAACACTTTCCACGTTTTTATGAAATAAAAACATAAAAACACTCCTGAGAATTAAATTTAATACCAGTTAAGCACCAGAAGAAATATTTTCGTTTTAATTTCGGCCCTAGGCCCTGATGTACAATATCTTTGAAGCAAATGTGTTTTAAAAAGGATTTCTTTTGAATTAATTTAAATATTTTACCAGAGGCTTATCACAAACATTTTTAAACCGTGTTTACAGAGCTTATACAAAATATTTTGCTGTATTTAATATTTTATAAAATAAAGGATTATGATTACATGTAAAAGAATAAGTTAAAAAGAAAATACTTATGAAAGGGTTTCAAGCGAGGCTTACAGCATTTTATAAAAGTATCTTTTACAAAGTATGTAATATAAAAACAAAATGATTTAATAAAAATACCCTCTATTCACTGGGTAATATTTTTTTATAAAAATTAGGTATTATTAAATTAATTTAAAAAAATTAATTGAAATTAGATACATGTAGCTACATCTATTTATGAATCTAAGAAACATCAAGGATAAGTGCAGTTAACGTGCTTAAATATACGATCCTTCGTTTTAGAAATTCTAAGGTCACTCAAGTGTTTAATCTCTTTTATCTTTTGTCGTAAATTGGTAAGAATTACGCAGCTGCAAAATTCTACTTAAATTATTATTCAACTACAAAAATAATATAAAATACGCATGTAAACTTCCAGGATATTACACTAAGCCTATAAGAAGATCTTCCTCAAATAAATATGATTATAATCCTCGTTTTTAATTTTTTCCTAAATCTCTGCCAACTTCAACAGGTTTTATTTCATAAAAGCCCCCAAGTCACAACGAAAATTACATAAAATAACTCACCATTTATGAAATATTTAATTTCAGAAAATATTATTTATGGGAAAAATTAGTATAATCATTATATTTTTTTATTACTAAAGTTTGTGATTTAAATTTTATTGTTTTAGGTTTAAATAAATCGTTTTAACTTCTTTACTTTCGGAGTTTTAAAGAAATTTTGATTACAAACAAAATATAAACTTAAATTTTATGTGAATCGTTAATAATATTTCTAAAATTAGAAATTGTTTGTACTAGTGGCAAACTCGTGTTATCTTGAAACATTTTCACGTTGTGGGCTTAGAATTTTATTTCACTTTAAATTTTCACCTGGTTAATTTACATTTTTTGCAAATTAATTTTTCCCCTTGGAAGCTAAAAGCGGATAAACTTTTTAAGTAACAGACGCCCCAACGAATTTTTGCGGCTCGTACACCAAATTCACTGCCTCGAAAAGCGTTTTAATTATGTAAGTTACATTCAAGGGGTGTACTATTGTAGTAGCTGAAAAGACTTCAGTTTGCGTATAAAATAACCAAATTATCTTTTCACATCCGAATTTTACTTTTGTATTATTTCTTTTAAAGAATTTCAAAAAAAAAGAATTCTATTGGCGATTCAAATTAATTCAAAAATAGAAAACGTCAGTTCTAGGTCAGTCTTAAAACCTCGTTAATAAATAATACTAAAACTAACCCACTTATGACGTCATTTCACAAGGGCGAATCACCAGTACCATAAATTTAAATAATAGCCATGCTTTTTTTAGATTTTATGGCTAAAAAACGCGGAAATTACAAAAACTACATTTGAGGCTGAAATTACATTTTAAGCTTTAATTTGAGTAATTTTCGCAATTTCATTTTAAACGAATTCTTTATATTAAATTGCTGGTTTTTATGTCCTCAAAATCATTTAATTGTGCCCGTCACAAATTAAAAATATACTTTTCAATTTTTTATTATAATTTTAAGATTTTACAGGTTCTAAAAACAACGCTAATAAAAACGAAAAAATTAAAACAAAACATTAAACATTAAAATAGCAATAATGTTAGGTATTTAATGTGCTAAAAATGGTTAAAAATGAATTGACAATTTTTTAACGAAATTATAGTTTAAGCCCAACAATTATAATTTTTTATTGTAATTATATTTTTTTATTAATTTGTAATTTTGTAGGTTCTTAAAAAATTGGCGATAAAAACTAAAATATTTAAAGCAGAAACAATTTTAACATTCCATTAAAAAGCGAATAATTTTAAGTTTTTAATGTATTTTAAAAATCAAAAATTAGTTAAGAAATGGTGGAATTACTAACCTTTTATGAAAAGTTTTAATTAAAATAATTCATTTTTGAGTTAAATCGCTTTTTATTCAAAAATTAAAATGCTAAAATTGTAAAAAGCACTAGAAAAGCTTAAATTATGGTTTCAATTTTAATTTGAATATTTTTTTGCAATTTTTCACGAGTGGTCAAATTTAAGTCGAATATTTTTCACTGTCATTACCACGAATGTCATTTGGGGTTAAGTTTTAATTTTTAATACCAAATGACATGAGTGGTAATGTATGAAAAATATTCGACTTATAATTTGAACAAGATTGCATATTTAGGGGACTATTTAACGAACATTTTCCACTTTTTGTGCAAAATTTGACAGCCAACTTCAAACTTTTTGAAATTTGATATTAACGTCATAAAATAATCGCTGATATTTTTGACGTATTACTTGACACAAAAAATAATCACTTGTGAGTTGAATAGTCTATATTACATTTTTATTTTATACCATTTTTAGATAAAATTGACGTTTTTGTGTCCTAAACGTCAAAAATTTTCCATAAATTTTTTGTTTATCAACCAATTTTAATTGTTCTTAATTTATTTTGTTTTTTAAATCCTGTGATAAATTTAAAAAAATTTTATTGTTTTAATTTCCATTTTTGTAATTTTAAGATTTTACAGCTTCCAAAAAACGCTGATAAAAACGACAAAATTAAAACCCAAACAAATTTACTCTTCCATTGTAAATGCAATAATTTCAGGTATTCAATTTATTTTAAAAATTAACAAATTAATGGTTAAAGTCGACTTAAACTTTTTCCAGAAGTTTTGACTTGAAATTGACAATTTTTGAACAAAATCGTAGTTTAAGCCCAATATAACCCAAAATACAAAAAAATAATTAATTGTGGTTCGAACTTCAATTGATGCAATTTTATTTTTTTAAATTCCATATGATTTTAAACCACCTTTTTTGACCAAAATTAAAGAATTTCTTCCTTAAAAACCAAAATTCTTGCATAACTTTTTTTATAAACCGATTTTAGTAATTTTTGTTTAATTTTAAGCATAAAACCTTTAATTTTCGTATTTGATAATCCAAAAAATAAAAGAAATTTTGAATTTTGGTTTTAATTGTACTGTCATTTTGAAAATTTTGTAAGTTCTTAGAAAATTTGCTATAAAATCTAAAATGTAAGGTCAATAAGTGTAGGTTTTTAATGTGCGTTTAAAACTAAAAATTGGTTAGAAATGATTTAAAAAAAGGTGGAGTTATTACCGTTTTTTGAAAATGTTTTAATTAAAGTTAACAATTTTTAGGTTACAACGCAATTTATTCAAAATTTAAATGGCTTAGATTATAAAAAAAACATCACCAAAGCTTAACCTTTAATTTTCTTATTTGATAATGCAAAAAATAAAAGATATTTTGAATTTTGGTTTTAATTGTACTATCATTTTGAAAAATTTTTAAGTTCTTAGAGAATTTGCGATAAAATCTAAAATATAAGGTCAATAAGTCAATAAGTGTAGGGTTTTTAATGTACGTTTAAAACTAAAAATTAAATAAAAATGGTATAAAAAAAAGTGAAGTTATTACCATTTTTTGAAAATGTTTTAATTAAAATTAACAATTTTTAGGTTACAGCGCAATTTATTCAAAAATTAAATGGCTAAGGTCCAATTTTAATTTTAATAATTTTTGCAGATTTCTTAAATCACATTTTGTGTTTATACCATTTTTTAGATGATGATTGTTGTGTCCGAAAAATGGAAATTCTTGTATAACTTTTAAGTTTATCAACCGATTTTAATGATTCTCGTATAATTTTATGCATTAGACCTTAACTTTCTCATATGACAAGCAAAAAAATAATTTTTGATTGTTATTTTAAAGTTTTTGAAATTTTCAGATTTTGTAGGTTTTTAAAATATGTAAAATATTTAAAACAAAAATAAGATAAAACTACTTTGAAAAGTTATCAAGTGTAGGTTTTAAAAGTACATTTGAAATCAAAAATTGTTTAAAAATGGTGGAGATTTTTGAAGAAGATTTAATTAAAATTATAAATTTTTAGGTTAAAACGCAATTTTTTCAAAAATTTTAAAAAGCATAAAAAAAACCAGAATTACAGTTCCAAATAATTTTTGCAATTTTCTTAAAGTACGTTTTGATTTTATGCTATCTTTTAGATTTTTAGAAAAAATTCACTTTTTTGTGTCTTGAAAATCGAAATTTTTGCATAACTTTTTTAATTATCCTCGAATTTCAATGATTCTTTTTTTGTTTAATAACATGCTTTGCTATTAACATATTTTAGAAAACATTTTGGTATAATGGCACCTTTAGAATTTTTTTTTAAATTCAATAATTTGAGAAATCTTTTAGGCACAAAAATGGGACCTGAATTTTATTTATTTATTTTCTTTATAAAATAAAACTACACAAAATCGAATGTAGTTTTTAAAATAATAATTCTCCTTGGTATTTTTTTATTTAATGGTTTTTACTTCAAAATGAATTTTGTGCATTACTAAAGTCTTTGTTAGTGTTTACTTTGTAATTTGTATTAGATGAAAATGGAAAAATTGGGAAATCTTTTAGGCACATAAATGGGGCCTGAATTTCATTTATTTATTTTCTTTATAAAATAAAACTACACAAAATCGAATGTAGTTTTTAAAATAATAATTCTCCATGCTAATTTTTTATTTAATAGATTTTACTTTAAAATGAATTTTGTGCATTACTAAAGTCTTTGTTAGTGTTTACTTTGTAATTTGTATTAGATGAAAATGGAAAAATTGGGAAATCTTTTAGGCACGAAAATGGGGCCTGGATTTCATTTAGTTATTTTGTTTATAAAATGAAACTACACAAGTGTGAATGTAGTTTTTGAAATAATAATTCTCCTTACTATTTTTTTTATTTAATGGTTTTTGCTTCAAAATGAATTTTGTGCATTACTAAAGTCCTTGTTGGTGTTTACTTTGTAATTTTTTTTTATAGTTTTGTTTGAAAATAAATAATGGTATGTTAATTAATAATTCAATAACTAGCAATATTAGCAGTATAGTTGAGAAGTTTAAAACGTGCAAATTATTAATTTGATGTTTGCTTTAGTAATTCCAAGGTAAATTGAAATCAAAACAAGGCTAAATTATTTATAATAATAAACAGAATATGAGTTGATGAATAAAGTGATGAATTATGCAAAATTTAGAGTTGTGTGTTATTGTAAATAGGTTATTAATAAAATATTAAAAGTGCGGAAGCAATAGACAATAATCAGAAGGATTATTTATTTATGTGTAATTTGCAAGAAAAGGGCTGGGTTTTATTAAAAACAAACAGCTGATCTTGTTTATTTATCCTTGGAAATTTTAACCTCGAATGTACCAGCTTATAAATATTTATAATCATATCCCGTTTTCCATTTCGCTTCTTTCTGCAAAGACTCTACTGGAAATTACAGTAATTTCATTTAATTGCTTTATAAATCCAACTCTACATTACGACTGACATCAAAGGGAACAAAATGTATACACTTTATTAAAAAATTAATATAAGGAAAAAGTTATAAAGCAGCGATTTATAAAATCGTATTTTTTTCAAAAAAGGCATTTTTTCACTACGAATATTTAAATTTAAGCTTAATTAAATATTTTAGTCCTGAAATTTAGGAATGAATAAAAACAGGTCTCAACTTTATTATTAAAAAATGTTATTTTCGGCGATAAAATTGGTATCGTTTTATTAAATTTCCTCTTGTTTTATTACAGCTTTTATTTACTCTACGAATTTAAATGGCGCTCGGGAAAATACTCTTGGAAGCATTTCAGGTTGTAAATAAACACCAATGTCATTGTCATTGTCATTGTCATCGACGCATCTGGTTATCCTTCGCATGCCACGCACGAATTTACGTACACGCATTTAAATTACTAATTTTCCCATTAACTCTTCTTCCTATAAATTTTAAACTAAATTTGTATAACAAAGATCTCTAAATTTACGCATTTGTACCATACTACAAAGAGGTGTAAATCTTTTGTCCCTCGATTAATTATCTATCTCTCGACACCCACTAAATTACCACTTAACAAATTTTAAAACGTGTTTTTATAAGAATCATTTACTCTGATTTATTACGAGCTACCCAAAAAAAATGTTGAAAATCCAATAATAAATTCGCACTAAACTTGGGTTGATGCACTCTTATGCTATGTACACTAGTTTTTGATAGTTTCACAAGTTACTGTCAAATTAAGCTCTGGAATAATTAAGCAACCCTATGACTTGCCCGTGATTAAGGTACTCTCAAAGCACCTTCATAAGTTAGTAGCTTCTTAGTATAACTCCAACCCACTGAAATTTTAATCAAGGCATACTAACATTTTTGTACAAATTCCAGATTTATAAATTTTTTAAAATTTCTATAAAATTGTGGTTGAAATATTATTGAAAATAGTGACACATGTAGCACATGTTATATAATTAATTCTAGGCCAAAAATAAACCGGGAGGTTTGTGCGGTCGTTTGGAAATAAAGCTTCTGATTGATTGTCACAATAAATTACCGAACGGCACATAAAACCATCCATAAATAATCGGTCGGTGATGTATAAGTGGAGAGTCTAGTCGTTTTTGGATGGTAGTGCCATTGTCCATAATTTCAAAGGTCTCCGATTTATAACAGTTTCCAAAGAATGTATCATATGATGAAGCGCCCAAGCATCATTAAAGAAATTTATTTGAACCAATTAAATATCAATCAGTTTGCATATGATTTATTTACTCTCCAAAATTTATTTTGAAAATAAAAATTTATAGATACAAATTTTTCTGATACAAATTTTGATACTTTATGTGTCTAAGAAACTCAGTGCTCTGAAAAAAGTTTTAAATAAAATTGATGCTGATAAATGGGAAAAAGTTAGCATGATTATTTTATAAAAATACCTCAAACCATTTTCTTCATAAAATATCAATTTTTGTAATGAAACTGTTTTAAATATTTTCGATGTTACTGCTGCTTATCTAAGAATAGAAAAAATGTAAAAATTAAAAAAATTAGATTTTATTTTTTTTGCAATTACATCGTTGAACAACAAAAATTTTTAGGTACAAAATAAAAAAAGAATTATTAAAATCCGAGGTTAATTAAAACATTTATGGATAAATTTCGATTTTCAGGGCACTAAAATGTCAATATCATCAAAAAAATGTAATCTATGAAATCTGAAAAAAAAAATATTCAAATTAAAGTTGGAACTTTAATTTAAGGTGATAGGGAGTCAAATGTTGAAAAAAACGACGTTCTTATCTTTCATGAATTTTTTAAAGTGTTTCGAATTGGAAAGTCAAAAAAATAAAGAAATACCAAACTAAAGTAAGAATTTTACATTCATTTTCAATTTTTGTTATTTATGTATCTACAACTATATTTGTGTAATTTTGCAAGAAAAATTTCTATATTTATATTTTTATTTTTGCAAAACTACGCTTATAAAAATCTAGATACAAGAAAAACAAAAATTGTATATAAAAGTACAAGTCTTACTTAAGTTCGGTATTTTAATATTTTTTTTGTTTCCAATTCGAAACACTTTAAAAAAATTCGGGAAAGATAAAAACATCGGTTTTTCAATAAATGACTCCCTATCACCTTAAGCTTTGATGATATTTTTTACGATCTTTTCTTCTAATTATTTAATCTGAAGTTATTAAAAAAAACGATATTTTTAAGAAATAAAGCGATTTTTTTTTAAATCACACAAAAACTGCTGTAACTTTTTTATTTCTTCATAAAAAAATTTAAATTTTTTTTAAATAATTTAATTTTTATAAAATCTAATCAATAATAAAGTTTTAGAATTTTTCTAGTAGTTTATTCTGAAATTAAAAGAAAAACGTTATTTTTAAGAAATAGTGCGTTTTTTTCTTAAAAATCACACAAAAACTTCTGTAACTTTTTTATTTCTTCATAAAGAAATTTAAAATTTTTTTAAATAACTTAATTTTTATGAAATCTAATCAATAATAAAGTTTTAATAATTTTCTAATTGTTTATTCTGAAGTTATTAAAAAAAATGTTATTTTTAAGAAATAAAGCGATTTTTTCATAAAAATCACAAAAACCGCTCTAATAAAAATTTTTAGGTACAAAATAAGAAAAGAATAATTAATATCCGAGGATAATTAAAACATTTATGGATAAATTTCGATTTTCAGTACACTAAAATGTCAATATCATCTAAAAAATGTAATCTAAGAAATCTGAAAAAAATATTCAAATTAAAGTTGGAACTTTAATTTAAGCTTTGATGATATTTTTTACAATCTTTTCTTCTAATTATTTAATCTGAAGTTATTAAAAAAAACGTTATTTTTAAGAAATAAAGCGATTTTTTTAAATCACACAAAAACTGCTGTAACTTTTTTATTTCTTCATAAAAAAATTTAAATTTTTTTTAAATAATTTAATTTTTATAAAATCTAATCAATAATAAAGTTTTAGAATTTTTCTAGTAGTTTATTCTGAAATTAAAAGAAAAACGTTATTTTTAAGAAATAGTGCGTTTTTTTCTTAAAAATCACACAAAAACTTCTGTAACTTTTTTATTTCTTCATAAAGAAATTTAAAATTTTTTTAAATAACTTAATTTTTATGAAATCTAATCAATAATAAAGTTTTAATAATTTTCTAATTGTTTATTCTGAAGTTATTAAAAAAAATGTTATTTTTAAGAAATAAAGCGATTTTTTCATAAAAATCACAAAAACCGCTCTAATAAAAATTTTTAGGTACAAAATAAGAAAAGAATAATTAATATCCGAGGATAATTAAAACATTTATGGATAAATTTCGATTTTCAGTACACTAAAATGTCAATATCATCTAAAAAATGTAATCTAAGAAATCTGAAAAAAATATTCAAATTAAAGTTGGAACTTTAATTTAAGCTTTGATGATATTTTTTACAATCTTTTCTTCTAATTATTTAATCTGAAGTTATTAAAAAAAACGTTATTTTTAAGAAATAAAGCGATTTTTTTAAATCACACAAAAACTGCTGTAACTTTTTTATTTCTTCATAAAAAAATTTAAATTTTTTTTAAATAATTTAATTTTTATAAAATCTAATCAATAATAAAGTTTTAGAATTTTTCTAGTAGTTTATTCTGAAATTAAAAGAAAAACGTTATTTTTAAGAAATAGTGCGTTTTTTTCTTAAAAATCACACAAAAACTTCTGTAACTTTTTTATTTCTTCATAAAGAAATTTAAAATTTTTTTAAATAACTTAATTTTTATGAAATCTAATCAATAATAAAGTTTTAATAATTTTCTAATTGTTTATTCTGAAGTTATTAAAAAAAATGTTATTTTTAAGAAATAAAGCGATTTTTTCATAAAAATCACAAAAACCGCTCTAATAAAAATTTTTAGGTACAAAATAAGAAAAGAATAATTAATATCCGAGGATAATTAAAACATTTATGGATAAATTTCGATTTTCAGTACACTAAAATGTCAATATCATCTAAAAAATGTAATCTAAGAAATCTGAAAAAAATATTCAAATTAAAGTTGGAACTTTAATTTAAGCTTTGATGATATTTTTTACAATCTTTTCTTCTAATTATTTAATCTGAAGTTATTAAAAAAAACGTTATTTTTAAGAAATAAAGCGATTTTTTTAAATCACACAAAAACTGCTGTAACTTTTTTATTTCTTCATAAAAAAATTTAAATTTTTTTTAAATAATTTAATTTTTATAAAATCTAATCAATAATAAAGTTTTAGAATTTTTCTAGTAGTTTATTCTGAAGTTAAAAGAAAAACGTTATTTTTAAGAAATAATGCGTTTTTTTCTTAAAAATCACACAAAAACTTCTGTAACTTTTTTATTTCTTCATAAAGAATTTTAAAATTTTTTTAAATAATTTTATTTTTATGAAATCTAATCAATAATAAAGTTTTAAAAATTTTCTAATGGTTTACTCTGAAGTTATTAAAAAAAAAACGTTATTTTTAAGAAATAAAGCGATTTTTTTTAAATCACTCAAAAACTGCTGTAACTTTTTTATTTCTTCATAAAAAAATTTAATTTTTTTTAAATAACTTAATTTTTATGAAATCTAATCAATAATAAAGTTTTAAAAATTTTCTAATGGTTTATTCTGAAGTTATTAAAAAACAATGTTATTTTTAAGAAATAAAGCGATTTTTTTTAAATAATTTAATTTTTATGAAATCTAATCAATAATAAAGTTTTAACATTTTCCTAATGGTTTATTCTGAAGTTTAAAAAAAAAACATTATTTTTAAGAAATAAAAATTGATTAAAACTTTTTCAAAAAAGAACTCCAATTATTTTATTTTAAATACACATTAAAAACCTACAATTATTGAATAGAAATTGAATTCATGAAATGTTAAAATTGAAACAAAAATTTTATTGCCAATTTTCTAAGAACCTACAAAATTTCAAAATCTTTGCTACTTTGGCTGCAATTAAAAAAACATTGTTATAAAAATCCATTTCGACTTATTTTTAAGGCCTACTATCTCCAGTTACCAGTTGATCGAATTATGCGACACCCTGTATTATGAGATAATTTATACAGGGTCTTCAACAACGAGCGATACTGTTGATTTTGCATGATAGGAAACCTAAGTTTAACGCAGTTGGCTATACTAAAAACTGAAAGTTAAAATTAATACCTAATTGGCGTTTTTAATAAAGAGTTTGCAAAACACTTCAGAAATATTTTGTAAAATATACCCGTAAAAAACTTCTAAGAAACGCTTTGGTTAAAATGACAGATCAGATTTTAATTTGAATGAATGTTAACAAGTACCTCAATTTAGAAAGTCTAAAATCACTACAGAGTATGTTTGGTTGCATAGTGGCGGTATCTATGACTACGTTTAGCTCGAGCAGGTCAAGCCAGCTTGAATTCGGCATGACTTGACCTCTCCCATTTGAAGTACATGTAAAATTCAAATCAAGCCTGAGCTAAACGTAGTCAATCCTAATTAAATTCTTTGTATAATTTAGGACAAGATAAAATAGGATTTTGAGGTATTTGTTAATAAATTGTTGGATGAGAGTAATTGTTGTAAAGGTGTTAAAATTAGGGTATGAAAATATGTTATGATAAGAAAATATTAATTCAGGTTGGCGATAAAAGTGGCATAATTTAGTGGTGCTGGGCTATTAAAATGATTTAGTAAGAAAGCGCAGCGAACATTGAAAATGGACATTTTATCATTGCCAGCATTAATGTAGTGTTAAATTTCAGCCCATTAAAAGTTGATTAAAGATTATTTATAAGGTGTTTTCGCGTAATTTATGACCCTGAATCCCGAATAAGAAGTCCAAGTCTGAAGTCAATCGCTTTACTAAATTAGTAGATCTGCAACCAACAAGCCAACAACTCGAGTGTAATGTTATGTAGATGTTAATTACATCATAAATAATTAATTGCAGCGGTGAAGGTGTAAAAAACTTACCCGCCGTCTTGTACTATGTTTGCATAAATTTCATTACAATTGCAAAACATTTATTGCATTATCTGATCTAATATGACCATAAAACTTCACCTTTTTAATATAGGAAAAAAGGTATTCAACGCGGAGGATCTATAAAGTTCCGATTGTCAAGTTCTATTCATGTAACAAAAATTGTAACTTATTTATACATCCTTTACCAAAGCTAAACCGAAAGCTTAATCACCACATGTTTAATGCAATATCTTAGCGATTAAATATCCTTTACTTGTACCTAATAAATTACATCCAGGCTTTCATCAACTATTTAAAAAAAAATCATTTTTTAAACCTCGATTCTAATTTTCGGGGATACGATATCCTATTCGCGATTTCGGAGATCAAATACGACCTCTGGTGGTCATTTGAAAAGCTTGAATGGGAGTAATACTAAATAAAAAGCTGTTTATGTAAACTTTATGTGTGGGTACTTATAAATCAATTATTTAGTCACCAAAAAAAGCATTGCAGTTATTAAAACCAATAAAAATTCAAAGCACAACAAAGCCTTTACTCGTCTTCCTCCATTTTTTTTTACAATTTTTTTGTAAAAATAGCGCCATCTATACGTCGTCGAAACTCCCAATAGAAAGAAAGGCATGTTCTGCAAAAATATACGTATGTTCAGGGAATTTAAATAAAATTGATACTGAAACTATGCAAGAAAACACATTCTGTAGTGATTTTAGACTTGCTAAGTTGGTGTACCTGTTAATTTTCATTGAAATTCAAATCTGACCTGTCACTTTAATCAAAGCGTCTTTCAGCAGTTTTTTTTCGGTATTTTTTCAAGTAATTTCTCAGAGTGTTGTAAATTTTATAAAAATTTTTTTTTTTTCAAAATTAAAATTAGTGCAGTTAAAATATTGGCGATGGTTTTTTCACCGGAGCACAACGTATTCATTTCACTGTAGCCAACTGCGGGAAACTTGAATGTAATGTCAACAGTATCAATCATTTTCGAAGACCGTGTATAAAACACCTTTCGTCTTAAATCTAGCAAGCATTGACATCCCCGCTTGCTGTCACTTTTAGAATTTTTACATTTCTTTCCTGTCAGATTAAAAATAGGGATTGTATTTTACATAACGTTAAATTTCGGCTTTTACGTTAGTAACATGTTCTTGTGCGGTTTTGAGTTGGAAGCGGTCGCGCGAAATTAACGAGTTTTAATTCGTAAATGTCAGGGTAGTTAATTCGTTAGACTTAAAATTTAACAAAAAGCAGGCGAAGCAGCTGATAATATGATGACACCTCAAGTTCCTGGCCTGCGGAAGACCGTCACCATCGGAAACTACAGGTTTACCGGAAAACGCTTGGGGAAAGGCAACTTTGCTAAAGTTGAGGAAGCTGTACACACCGCCCTAAATATTAAGGTAAGTGACATTTTTTGAATAAAATTTAGGTTAAAGAAAATTGTAGGTGATTATTTAATTAAGTTAATTTATATTGTTAGAAAGTTAATGAAATGTAATTTTTCGCAATTACCAAATTAATTAAATGTGGTGTTGTTTGGTAATTAAATTAAATGCTTAGTAAAGCAGATTGCGTTAGGAAGGGCGATTAAAAAAGCCGAAAGGGTGCGTTGAATTACTAAATTGGTAAGGCCGGTATCGACATTAATTTAATGTTTTTTACGTATAATACGTTTTTACCGTATCTGAACTGGGGCTGTAATAAATTATTACCATAGATCACTTCACTCTTATTATTTTGGATGTCTTTCTTATTTGGGAAGCATGTGGGCGAATTGGTTCGCATTCTCCTGCTGCGATTTATTGCAACCGATATAGTGACAAATTAAAGTTATAATTTTACGTAAGAAACGTATAAATTGCAACAAGTTCACCGTCGCGCTAGGCCGTGATTTATGCGGTACAGCGGTGGCACCAATAGCGTGGAATTGACTTTCGGGACAGGATTTATGGAAGTTGGCGGACATCTTGACCAGAAGACCAGAGATTACAAAAAACGGACGTGTCGTGCACGACGAGCGCTGCAAGGTGGACGCCTAATTTGCAGACGACTTCCAGGATTTATTATAATCGGGATACTTGCAGATTTATTGATACACACCTGGATAATACCTCTATTTTCCCACCACCATAAATTTATCTACTCAATAATTTTCCAAGATTTAATCAGACTCCCTCTTCCTTTTCTGATCGGTCTAATAGAATTTCAGGAATTTGTTGTAATGCTTTTTAAAATATTTTAACGAAATCTCATTTTACAAACCCAAACCAACAAACTAAAATTATTGGGAAATTGTCACATTTCATCTAATATCATTGATCATTTCTTGAGGCAAACCCTACCTTTCTGTAATTAAAGCAATTCACCGAATTGAGGTCAGGAGGCATGCTGGCCAACTCATTTTTTTATACAGTGAATTCAAAAAAGACTGAAACCGCAACTATCCAACCAAACATACTCTGTAGTGATTTTTGACTTGCTAAGTTGGTGTACCTGTTAATTTTCATTCAATTTTAAATATGGTCTGTCACTTTAACCAAACCGTCCCTCAGCAGTTTTTCTTCGGGTATTTTTTCAAGTCATTTCTCAATTTTATAAACAACAGTGCTTTTAAAAACTAAAATTTGTGCAGTTAAAATATTTGCCATGGTTTTTTCACCGGAGCACAACGCATTCATTTCAGTGTAGCCTACTGTGGGAAACTTAGGTTTCCTACCTTGCAATGTCAATGGTCTCAATCTTATTTGAATTCACTGTAGCTATTTGTTTCAGGCAAACATTGCTCAGAATTACATTTATTATCTCAAAACAGCCACAACGTGTGGATCGTTTCAAGAATAAAGCCCCAGATGCAATATTTTTGATATATGGCATATACGACTTTTAACATTCTATCCTTCAATTGTGGGGCCACCATTTTCGGGGATATATCAACCAATAAGCAATAAGTAACCAGTAAAACGTCTTTTTTCCTCTAAGATATCTTTTAAAATGAGGTATTCTTGAATCACGCGACACGATATCGTATACGACATAACGAACATTTTGTAACGAAAAAAACAATGATAGAAAATCGTATCGATTGGTTCAAGAATATGCCCCGTGCTAAACTTTCCAGTTTATACGATGAAGTTACATATATTGTTTTTAGTCAAAATTCTATTAGTGGTTTTCTCGTCTCCTATCTATGCGTTCATGAACGTGTAGTTTTAATTTCGCACAAATTTTTTCGCATGCGTAAAGTAAATTTGGGGTTATTCTCGAATCATACGACACGATGTCATATACGACTTTTATCATTCTATCCTTGTCATTCAAATGCAAAAATAAGAGTATGTCCTTGTCATGTCGTATACGATATTGTGTCGTGTGATTCGAGATTACCCCAAAAGTATTCTAGAAAGGTCATCACTTCTCATTTTCGTAAACGATGAATCGGTCGAACGAGTTATTAGCAACATGGCTAAATTACAGTCTCACCAACAGTGGCTAAGCAAATATTGGGCTTACCGAAGAGTAAAAAAATCGTAACATTGTATTTGTTAAATTTTTGATTATAAATGCCCATAAATCAATTTTTCTTCGCGATTTAGGAGATCAAGTTCATACTTGACCACCAGAGGTCATCCTCTGGTGGTCATATGATAAAGCTAGTAGTGGAGTAATAAATTAAAATCTGTTTATGTAAACTTTATCTGTGGGTTATCAGTTATTTAGTCACCAAAAACTTTTAAAAAAGTACAACCATGACTTTACCTGCCTTCCTACATTTTGTTACAAAATTTATGTCAAAACTAAGCCATCTATATTTATCTAAAATACCCAATTAGCGTAAAGTACGCTTTTCACACATTTGGCCGAGTATTCTCTTAATGTCTCTTGTTCAATTAACACCCTGTATATTTTAACGTCAGTCGATGGCATTTTTTACAAGCTTTCTATTGATATAATGTTTGTATGGTCGCTTATCAATGGTTTAGGAGATATTAATATCCAAACTGAGAAACAGTGAAAATAGACAAAATAGCACTCTTGGTGAATTTTTTTCAGGATTTTTTTTAATTTGCCTAAAACTTATTTGTGTCTTTCTCTTTTTTGCTTTTTTAATAATGTTGTTATACTACAAAGCAGTTTTTGTTGCTTTACAACACAAATAAAATCGAAACTTGCAATTATCAATTTTGGTTTTCTAAATTTCAGTATGTTTTGAAAATTTAACAACTGATGTTACCAAGGAAACCCCTATTTTGTTGAATTTCGTTTTTACGCTCTCTTATGATAGCTAGAAGCGGTTTTCTTTCAGCTTCCCCAAGCGCTTATAGCATATTTGCCATTTCTTCTTTAGAAAAGTTCACTATATCGGTTTAGTTATTGCCAATAGTACAGAAAAAGGCGTTAAAACAAAACTCAGCAAAATAAGGGTTTCCTTGGTAACATCAGTTGCTAAATTTTCAAAGCACACTGAGACTTAGAAAACCAAAATTGATAATTGCAAATTTCGATTTTATTTTTGTAATAAAACAACAAAAACTACTATTGAAATAAAACAACATTATAAAAAAAGCAAAATAGAGAAAGACAGAAATAAATAATAGACAAATATAAAAAAAATCCTCAACAAAAGTCATCAAGAGCCCTATTTTGTCTATTTTTCACTGTTTCTCAGTTTGAATATTAATATCTTCTAAACCTTTGATAAGCGACCATACAAACATTATATCAATAGAAAGCTTGTAAAAAATGCCATCGATTGATGTTAAAATATACAGGGTGTTCCATTTGAAAATTTCGTTTAATTGTTCAATTTGCGTTGCATAAGGCACCCTGATAAAAAATATCACAAACTTAAATTTGACATTACAGTTGTAGACTAGACGATGTTGAAAAATTTTTGACAAAATTTCAAGCCAAAATGTTCATCTGTTTTAGAGCAGTGATTTTTCAAAAATTGACCTTTTTTGGCTTAAATGGCAATTATCAGCAAAACGAGTGATGATAGACCCATAAAAGTTTATACAAAGTATAATTATTTTTTGATAAGGAATCCAAAAATGTCATTATATCCTGGGTGTTCCATTTAAAAAAATATAACTTTGGTTCGGTAGGCCATGATGGGACACCCTGTATACCGGGTGGAAATGAAAACCGGGTCACCTGGATAACTTTTTTATTTATGAATAAAAAAATTTGAAATTTGGCTATGTTCTATGGTTCAAAAAAACAAATTTTATGTGCATTTTTTATTTTCGAAATCACTTCCGGTTTCACCGGAAACACCATGAACTTTGTTTTTTTAAATGTAACATCCCATATTTTTATTCATGGCTTAAAATACTTTTAAAAAAGAAGTATTTTTGAGATATTAGTTTTTATATTTTTTGTAAAAAAAATTTTTTTCAAAAAAAAAAAAGGTTTTCGAAGTCTGTGAAAAATACCAAAACTAATTCTAAATAATTCAATTGCCTAATTAAAATTGTAATTTGAAAAAAAAATTAAGTGGTTTTTGAACTATTAATTTTTAAACTTAGTTAATGAAGATTTTATCAAATATCTCACTTTTTTTAAATGCAATGATGCCTGGTCATTCGACTTTTTAAAAAGAGGATTTTATAACGATTATTTATTTTATGTATTTGAATTATTTAGAATTAGTTTTGGTAATTTTCACCGACTTCGAAAACCTTTTTTTTGAAAAAATTTCGGAAATTTTCGCGAGAATACGACTTTTAGAACAGAAAACGTATGCGAAACTTGTTCGTATACATTTTGGAATCAGTGCTCTGGCGAAAGTGGAATTGCATGCAGAAAAAACCCATATGAACGAATACTTTTCATTCGGTTCGAAAGGCAGCCCGCTCTTGATTTATTCATTGCAGAGAATTTCCAATTCGAGGTTATTATTTATTGCAATGGTAAAAAAGTTTCGTAGGCGGAAGTAAATTCATGATCGGAGATCGGCAGCCTGGATCTGTGATTTTTTTCGGTTGGGAATTGTTTTTCGAATATTTTTACGGTCTCAATTGGTTTGGGGCACTTTAGTTGCTGGGGTGTTGATTTTAACCGCTAGCTAGAGCTGCCAGAGCGTTACGCTACTAACCACAGCCAAGGTTCATATTCTACTGATGCGGCGCAAGCGCAATTAGTTTCTAGGGTGTTGATTTTAATGTCTAGCCAGCCCCCATATTCTTGAAACGGTCCACACGATGTAGCATACCACTTTCATCATTCTGTCTTTGTCAGTTTCATGAAAAACTAAGAGTCTGTCCTTGTAATGTGGTTTGCGACATCGTGTGGAGTGGTTCAAGAATCTGATCACTGAGCTGCCAGTGAGTTGCGCCACTAACCACTGTGTAGGTCCATATTGAACTGAAGTGCTTCAAGCGCAGTTAATCATATGGTGTTGATTTTATCCTCAAGGCAGAGTTGCCAGAGGGTTGCGCTATTAACCCCAGCGAAGGTTGATATTGTTCTAAAGTGGCACAAGCGCAATTTTGATTTAGAATTGTTTTATATAATGTAGTTTATATGAGATTGGTTTTGTAAAAAAATGATAAATAAATGTAATAAATTGTGTTTTAATGGTTTGTGTGTGGAATAGGAAAATGTTTTGTAAACAAATTTAGTGAGGTTTTTTTATCTTTATAGAAGGATTGAGGTAATTCAAATTGGTTCATATCTTGGGTTTGGAAATGGACATTGGGAGTTTCACTTTGTTACGTGGGGTTCTGAAAACTGATAGGGAGTCGGAGGCCTTGGGCACCCCATCAAACATAATAAAAGGGCTGCCGGATCTAACCGCCAACTGCATTTATCTATCGGGGAAATATGTGCCATCGTTTTCCCCGGTGAGCACAATGGCCGCCGGTTTGTGTCCGCGTACGTTGATGTAGTGCAGCGATTTTTCTTGCTTTTATTTTCGTGTCGGACGTTGGCTGACAGAAAAGTGCTACGAGCGACGACGATTGATTTGCATGGTCCCAACGCACCCAACCCAACGTCCTCAGATCCGCGCATTTACATTCGTTGCAAAATTAAATGAGACAGGAAGCAATAAAATAGGCCGCGGAATTGAACTTTATTATGCGAACACACAAAACACGCCAGTAAAAACGTGCAAAGAAACAAACGAGAAAAAAGTCGTTTGCTTTAATCATGAATAAATAATTAACCATAAAAGTACAACGCTTTTGTTAAAGCAACTACCATCATAAAATTTAATTAAGAAGAAAACGTTAATATTTTACAATCTCTTTTCAATGTGAAATAATTCATCCATCCTACATTCACACACAAATTTACAAAAACCTTTTCTATATACTTCCACATCCCTAAACATATTACCGAGAAAATATATTTAATACGTAAAGCCTTCGATACAATAAATCTTTCTCTTCTTAGGGCGCGTTCCACTAAAGACTCGCAATGCCCACGACGACCGCAAAGTCGTTCCACATAAGACTGCGGTTGTTTTTTTCGTGCATAAAAACGTCATCGATGGCGACCGCAAGAAGCTCACTACGACCGTATTTATTCGTGGGTTTCTGTGGGCGTTTGTTGAATGGTGACGTTTTGAGCTAGTGGAACTGGAAAATTTTGCGGTCGTGGTCGTGGGCTTTAGTGTTCATTAGTGGAACGCGCCCTAAATAACCCCACCACTACTGTCAGTCAATCTTTTAGTAGGTTTTGGAAGCTTTCTAGATTGTCCAAACACCCATCACCAACCACCAATTTTGACTAAGGACATTAAATTCATGATGAATAACAATAGGTTTTGGAACTGTTATTTATTGATCTAAGGGCAAGTATTGGTATTAATAGAGTTTAATGAATGATTGTGGGGTTGAAAGATGATGAAAATGAGGTAGGTTACCAAATTGGAGTATGAAAAGTTGTTTTTGTTAGTTTAGTAATTAATTTGAATGAATTGTTGAAACAATTCAAAGTGTGTCTATCTTATAATGGAGTTAAATGGGTCTAAAAAAAGCTTTTGAGAAGTTAAATTATAAATGGTGTTTATGAAAGCATTATTATTAAAAGCAAATTGAAGTGGCTTTCCCGATGAGGGCTTTTATGTTTATTTAATTCTGTGTTGGTGAAAAATTTCATTTCGAACTGATGAACGGTAGAGTGAATGCAAAGTAAATCCGGTGGATGATGTACAAGACGAATATAAATACTTATCTCCTGCTAGCAGGCACACTTTCGATAAGTGGAAGAAGTTATTTTTCATAGAGAATCGATGCGGATGATATTGTTCGGGAGGCTAAACGAGAATGTGCCGTCCGCAAGCTTTGCTAGCAAACATTGGCCGGGGCCCCCAAACAACTACTGTCAACATAAAGTACGTTATATCATAATGCGGATCCACACACACACACACACAAGCCCACATCTATTGTATCAAGGCCGTGTTGTCGCCAACGGTATTTCGATTTATTGTGTAAACAGACTCCCTCGTCTCCACTTCGCCCCCAATTGATAAAGCGGGTGGTTTGTTTGCTCAAATTCATTGGAAGCCGCTAGAAAATACTCACCACTTGCGGGATACTCGCAGATAAGACCCAGTCACGGGTCACCATACTTTCATCAAAATAATAAATATTATATGACCGATAGAGTGGTAATGTTAGTGGCGGCCAGAGCCTCTGAAACGTTGCCCCAGTGGATAGTTTATTTTGATGCATGGGACCGCGTTTCGATGGCCCTAAATTGCCCCCCGGCGGTACATAATGTAAGAGGACCTTTACGCCACTACAAGATTAAATAAATACAATACCCCACTTTCATTATACCTCACTCCAAATATCACATATTATATCACTCAAATTTAAGACCCTTTCATAACTAAACTTACAAAGATATGACTTCTACCCACACACTTACCGTAACTTGCTTCTACGTATATCCATTCGAGTAGTTCAAGAATAGGGTCCCAGGAAACAATAATATTCCATACAACGCATTAAAAAAACTTCCGGATAACGCAATAACCGCTATAACAGTAATTTGCAATTACTGCCTCATAACATCCTACTTTTCGGAAACATGCTAAAATCATTCCGATTCCAAAACTCCAAAAAAACAACTAAAGATCCTTCCAGCTAACTTCCAAGAAGGTTATGCTCGAATCACCCGACAAGATGTCGCATACGACATGACAAGAACACTCTTATTTTTGCATTTGAATGGCAAGGATAGTATGATGAAATTAGTTCATTGCATCGTGTTCGGTACCGCTATTTCAGTTCTTCCAATTTGGACGTAGACATCACATCCAAATGATGGTACCGAACCTAAATTTGGTTGGAACACAAGACACCCACTTGGATCGTCCAATGAACGTGTGACGGAACGTGTTTTATCTATTGCACATGAGCGTTATAGTACAGTGTACGTTTTTTGGGGGTGTTGGAACAAACCTAAATGTATTCTGAGGTAGAGTATTATTTCGTTGTGTTATGACATCTCCATTTGTTGCGATGAATAATTGTAATGTAGTAAAAAAATAAAAGAGGTGATATGGAGTTAAAATCGCCAGCTGTGAAATAGCAATAAAATTTGGTAGTAATCTCAATTTTAACGGCATTGAAAAATATTGGTTAACGAAACGTTTCATTATTTCGCAAGCCATTTATTTTCCACCGGGTGTGCAAACGGAGAGGCCATATCGGGTACCTCATTAATATCCCGGTCAGCTTTACGCGATTATATGCAGCATGTAATGTGTAATCATGATACATGCGTTCGCCAAGTGTTCAATATATTCGGAGCATTATATTACGGAGGTGCATGCCATTTGGACACTGCCGGTTCGGGAACGTAAATTACGAAACCGCGATCGTTTCAATTAAGCGCCGCACCCGGAATTACCGACATGCCCGTGGTGTGACCCCTGCGAAAAAAAATCGCCAGCGTATGGAATCCTAGAATGTATTTTATGTTCAATACATGTTATGAAATATTAGCTTTAATTAATTCCGGCGATAGTTGGCGTGTTGCGCTAATACAATAAATACTTTACGACCTAACACCAAATGTAAGCATGAAATATTCATTGCAAATTCCATTACTAATACACGACAACATTTTTTAAACTCAATTTTACTATTGATAAAGGTCGAGTTTATTGTGTCATTAACGCGCCGTTTCTCTAATATATTTTTAGACACAGCTTCGCCAAGCTCAGCTTAAGTCGAACTTACGCTGCATCGTAGCTTTATTCACGACGTCTTGACTAGAGTCATAGGTGGGGCAACTTCACCGAATAGCGCATGCCATGCTCACAGCCTTCGTCTACTTGGCTGTTTAAAAAATCAGCCGTTAAACGTTCAACTAGTTACTAGTTGTTAGATCTTTTGACGCCCAAGCGCTCAAAATCGACGACTTCTGTATAAGCTCTGCTTGACGCGAATACGACGATATTTCGGCGTGATGCAACAGAGTAAACTAAACTTGCGTCTTGAGACGCAGCTTAAGATTTAGTTAAGTCTCAACTTACTGCTGAAGTCGAGAAGAAAACAATGATGGACATAAACGCCCCTTTTCAATTTTTTTTCAATATTTCGGAATATGCGTAAACGGGAGATTGAAAATAGTGTATGTGTAAATTCACCTTTACTTTATATTGTTTCACTGACATATTTTCTTGTTCTGTTTTAATAAAATCTGCAAAATGCGGTCTAATTAAACAAGTTTTTACTGAAGCTCATGCCTTTCTTAGCTAGTCGAGATTAATTGCCTATTAGTTAAAGAAGCGGAGGGCATAAATAGTCGTTTTTGTCGCTGTTGTCGTACGGTCGCCGAACCATGCCTGTCTTCACTCTTCGCCGCTAGCGACGAGCAAAATACATCCATGTTAATAGTGCCAGAAGACGCCGCTAATCTGCGGTATTTTTTTCAAGAACATCAACGATTCAGGAAATTAGCGTCAGCGCGACTTAATTGCTCCAAGAACTTGCACGTCGAAATGTGGATAATTGTCTTAATGTGTAAACACTTTTTTAAATACAGCTTTTAACCTCATTTTTTCACCAACAGCTTTTTTAATACCCCTGAAAACTCACCACACAAAAATAACTTAAAGACAGGGTGTTTCATTCATGGTTCACCAAATGTCATTTACTTGAGTTCCTAATATGAAATTTGACAATTTTTTGTTTTACATTAAAAATTATTTGACCCAAATTTTGGAAAAATATAGTTAGTTACCAACTTTCATTCAACACATATTTTAAATATTTCAAGTGTCTTTAAGTTAGTATCAAAATACTAACTGGTAACTAACAGTGGATCAAACTATCTTTTACCAAGATCTGATCCAAAGTTACCCTTAAGGGTCAAAGATACTCCAGTTGATGGTATGTGAACAACATCTTGATTAGCTGGAAAGGTGATGGTAATCAATTACTATATTTACTGTTATTTTTGAACGGTATTCACCCTAAAAAGTATTATGGAGATTGAAAATGGAATCTTCTATAAAGATTTTTGTCCAATAGGACCTTTGTTCAATTGTACCTTTTCTCGTTCGGGCTTTTGTCCAAGTCATCCTTCTGTGCAATTCGGCCTTTTTTCCTTCAGCCTTTTGTTCAGTTCAGTCTTTTCGTCAATTGAGTCTTTTATCGTTCGGCCTTCTTTCTTTCGATCTTTTTTCATCAGCGACCTCTTGTTGGCTTTCAAATATTATTTATAGTTAATCATTTTTATAGTTAATCATTTTTCATTGACTTTTTGTTCCAGTAAATTTTCTTACTTTTTTTATAATTATGTAATTAGAATTTTATAGGCAGATTCTGGTTCAAATTTAATTCATTTAATTGGAAAAAAATAATGTAACCATGGAAATTGTCCATTACAACCCATATAACAAATTTAAATTAAATTAAATGATTTGACCAGAATCTGGGGATTAATTAATTTAATATTAGTTTAAATTTTAAGATTGTATCTTCGTGAAGATGATTTTTTTCGTTTGGTAATTATAGTTTCTTGATTCACCTGACTTAACTGACAAAAGTATTACGTTTTTTGATTTTTTTTTGTGTTCAAATTGACATAAAAACCTATTCTAACCAAAAACTAATAACAATAGCTGATAATTCTAAGATTTGAGTGAAATATAACAAATTGAATAAGCTTGAATTAAAAGAAATTTATGACCAAGAAATATACCATCAATCAAATTTATGAACAAACTACATAATTTTTAAATTTAATGCGAAATTTGCGACCTAAAATCTAAATCTTTATAAAAAATATATCTAGATTTTAATAGCAGTAATGCAACTGACGAATTTGTACAAAAAAAACTTAATAATAAATCAATATTTTACAAAAGTGGTGAATGCGCCGGGCACATAACTAACAGAATGATTAATTTTCAATTAATGAGGACGATTTATGGTGGTTACAGTCGAGTCATCACATATTAAAAGGTACAAATTACAATGTCTGAACTCATGAAAATAAATTCTAGCAATTATTTATTCGAATATCCAATAGCTTCAATAATTGCAGTTTTTAATTTTAAATTATTGTGAACTAAACTTCTACGTAACTTCTTATTGATTAATCTATAAATAAACTATAAAATAATTTATATTTATTTGATATTCATAAAGTAGGAAAAAGACAACTTGTACAATTGCATTTCCGAAAAGATCAATTCAGAAATCATCAGAAATTTAAACTGTATTTCGGAAAGCATCAATTTTGTTTCAGAAAAATCAATTTAATTTCAGAAAGTATCAATTGTATTATATTTCAGAAAGCATCTTTTAAATATCGAATTTAGACAGTATATGATTTGTACCTCAGAAGTAATCAATTGTATTTCAGAAAGAATCATTGTTCTTCATTGAAAGTAAATTATATTTTTGGCTTCATTAAGAATTGTTTCTAAGTAAACCAAGATTTGCTCCAAAAAACCGGGAGCTATAACAGAAGAAATCCGAAAAGTAGCCTTTTAACAAAACTGCTTTAATCTTAGAACAGATTATTTCAATTGGGTTGAAGATTGGTGAGTAAGGAATTACCAAAGCACATTTTTGACGAATTATGTATTTGTTGTGGTTCATATGCACAGTTACCTCCGGAAACTCTGGGGTTTCTCATTTTTCTACAATTGATCCTATCAAAAATTGTATTGATTTGCTAAAATAAAATTGATGGTTTCTGATATACAAGAAAAAAATAAAATCCAATAGGGTTTTTTTATTAATGTAAAGTCTTATCGTAAAACTAATAAGTGAAAAATAAAACTTGAAAAATAAATACTTGGGAAAATCTAATTAAATTGGGAAAATAACATTTTCACGCGAGGCTGGTGCGTATAAAAGCAGTTTTCCAATTAAGGGTGCGTATTAGGAGCATAGTAAGCAAGTGTTTACATTTGGGAGGGAGTACATAAAAATGGGACATAACGTGGAAGCCCTTGGGATAAAAAATATATATCGAAAGGGCGAAAAAAGAAAACATGCCAAAAACAACAAGCACGAATGTTGCGAAAGAAAAATACTGGCGCAACGGACGATCGGGCAATTAATACTAACGATTTAACTTTGCGCAAGTTAACTAAAACGGACAGGAAAAACAAATACATAAGGGAGAAAAATTGGGGAACTAAATGGCAATGACGGCGAGCGTAGTGTCGCTAGAGAAAAAAAATGTGAGCGAATTCGCTTGGATCGTGGGGTCTTTAAATTCAATTGAAAATTGGGCTTATATAATATTATAGCAACAGTATAAAAGTTGATTGGATTGCATTTAAAAGCGTCGTTTTGCTCGCTTTCATTAGGAAGGGTGGAATATTTTAGAAAAAAATTTGTTAAATTCGCAGTTTTATCAATTTATTTAAATTTTTTATTAAAATAACTGGAGTAAACAAGTAGGGGTGTAAATTACAATCTAGTATATCATTTATTCACGAGTAGGACCTACTTGTTTAAAGCTTCAAGCGTTTCTTTGAGAAACTTGTTCCACTGGGATGTACTATTTTAGAAGACATCTTAGATTTCATACGCTTTCCACAAAGTGTTGTAAATTTGCCCTTGACGTTAATAAGGCAAGTTGTGTTACTGAATTAATGATGTTCTACTTCGTCGATCTTTAATGCCTTAACGTCTTCCTAATATCCCTTAAATTCTAACATAATTAAAAACCTCTTATTATCGTTTAATTTAATTTTAGTTTTTTAAATGAATTACTTCACTTTGGGGTGCTTTTGTTTGCATCACAAATCCGCTCCTAACTTTTTGATATTGTTTAAGTAACAAGTTTTAGCTTTAACGTAGTTTTAATTATTCGTATATTATTATAATTATATAACATCGGGTGATGTTTAAATGCATTTCGTCTTTAATTAACAAAATTAAAAAGTTATTAAGCTTATACTGCGCCACCGCTTGTTGCAATTTACAACATGCAACCGAACACGGTATTGCATTTTGCCAAGAATAATTAGATTTTACGGCAGCTCGACTTTTTTATTTTTATGTGAGTGTAATTAAGTTGAGCTGGCAAATGTTGCCAAAGTTTACCTTTAGTAAATTAAACGTTTTTTTACGATTTTAATAAAAGCAGCTGAAATTAATCACTTAAATTTTTAATAAATCCACATATGGTTGAATGCGAGTGGAGGTTTTTGCTCCCGTTTCCAAGTTTTATAGCACATCAACTTCCCCAGTATTTTATAAGCTAGTTATCGGTCATCTCGAATATTTTATGCGACCTACGGTGCAGGGCCATTCTATACTTTCAAAGGGTGTAATCAAGTGTTAAGGGTGATCCTTCAACATCTCGCAATCCTTCACACACACAAACTTTTCTTATTTATCTTCAAATGGCTGTGAATGTGTTTTCCTTGGCTTTGGAACGTCATGAAAGAAACGACTTTTTTTATTATTATTACACTTTCTGCGCATATATATTGAAAGTCAATAAGACTTACTTTCCTACTGGTACTGCTCCGATTTCTTCTTCGGCCAATTTACTCCCGGTTATTATCATTGACAGCGTTTAAGTGACATTTAAATCCAATTCACCCGCTTTGTTGTTTCCGTACAACTGAGCCTGCAATCAGTTTAATCCGGTCGCATTTCTAAGCAACGACGGAAATTTCGTTTAGCCACTGTCATTAAAGGGATCCTCTCATACTTTCAAAATTGATTTTAATTAAAACCTTCCTACTACAAATTACAAAAATACTACCCCTCTATAGGTACATCTTATGTTTCACACATACACAATAATTTATTAATTTGAACTTCATTATAATGAGCATCTTTTTCACAATTGAAGAAGGAAATAAGTTCATTTTTTGGAATTTCTGAGAAAATAGAAAAAAAAACATTTTACTGAATGAATATACAGGGTGTTCCGTTCATGGTTCAACAAACGTCGGGGTTAGAAATTAGACCAAATCATGCGTTGGGCACCTTGCCAAATGGCATGGAAACAATTTAGGAATTTCTAACCCATCACCGTAACATTTTTCCCAAGCCAATTGAAAAATTTCCAACGCCTGCGCAAAAAACCTCTACACTAACCACTACCAAAAATACAATATTTTAAAAAAATACTATAAATTTTAACAAATCTAACCATTATTTTAGTAGTTTTGGCTTTATGAAGGTTTTTGGTAAAAATTTATTTTCTTCATAATGACACCTTTTGATCTTCAACTCTATTGGCAGCACATTTAGTTGCATAAAAATTTCACATACTGTTCAAAAACACTTGTTTACTGATGATGAAAAAAGAATCCAGGATGTACATGAAAAAGTCATTCAAATTTCTCGACCGAATTTCGATGAAATCTCCTTATCGATCAAAAAATCTATCGATGAATGATGAAAAGGTCAGTCGATGAAAAGGTAGTGTTCATAAAAAGATAATGTCTATGAAACATCTGTGTCGATGAATCGTCCTTGTAGATGTAAAGGTTTATGTCGATGAAACTGAAGAAAAGTATCGATGAAACTACTGTCTATGTCAATAAAAAAGTATGGTCGATGAAAACGTTACAAATGTCGATGAAAGTGTAATTGATCAAAAGACTATACTATGAATGACATTTCATCGACATTATCTTTATATCGATGAAGCTGTAGCCGATGAAACGATATTGTAGATGAAATAGTAATGTCGATGTAACGTGTGTGTGTCGATGAAAAAGTAGAGTCGATGTAAGATTCTTGTCGAAAAACATTTTAGAAGACATAGTAATGTCGATGGAACGTCTGTGTCGATGAAAGGGTAGTGTCGATGATCCAAAAAAGTGGGTGTCTAGTTTTTTTAGTTTTAGAGCTATAACCTTTTGAATTTATGTCACAGATTGATTTCATCTTAACCAATGTATGTGGGGATTAAAAGAGTTATAATTAAAACGATAAAACCATCCTCTTTCAATAGGTTATAACAATAATATAAAAACAATTGTAAAAATGTTGAAAAAAAATAAAAAATGAAAAAAATATTTTTTCTCAGTTTTTTTTAAGACCCATTACGGTTAAGTTTTCTTAATTTTCTGAAACTTATTCACATTCTCAATAAACAAGGAAAAATTTTGAAATCTTTTCCTTCACTTAATAAAGCCTTCTGTAGTTTCTTCTATCAGAAACAGTCCTGAGCATAGAGTTTCACGCCAGTCCACCTCCTGATGCCAACAGACTGTGCTCAGAATATTCCTTCTAGGAGCAGGTAACTCAGAGATGGAAAACAGTTATGGTTTCAAAATTTTCCCTGATTTGTTGTAACTATGAAGAGCTGTCAGAAAATTTAAAAAAATGCAACCTTAATGGGTCTTATCTTGGAAAAAAAAATTTAAAAACTGAAAAGAAAATATTAATTTTTTCTTCTTTTTTTCGATTTTTTATTCAACATTATACCAACCATTTCTGTATTATTGTTGTTACCAATTGAAAGAGTTTTCTAGTGATATTTTTCTTTTATTTCTTTAATTCTGGTGATATTTTTCTTTAAATTCCGTACACGAAATTGAGCTTTGAGCATGGGCATCACGGATACCGTGATGTTTCTTTTTTAGATTAGGTCAAGATTTTTGTTTTTGGTTGTGTGTTTTTGATAAGTTTGTTTTAATAATTCTATAAATGATAATGCAATTATTTATTAAGCGGCTATTGAAACATTTCAAGAAACTGAGGACTTAGTTGAACATGGTCTTGTGTTCAACTAGTAATCTGACCGTTTCCAAAATCGGGTGGAGTAGTGGTGTGGCGAGTGGCATTTTTGGAACCCTTTATAACGGGTACTGTAGGGCTCCTTGTGGTGGTAAGGCAGTGGGGTAGCACCTTTCTAGTGGCAGCTTACTAAATGGCGACTTTGGGGTTGCCACGTAATTGCCACGTTATTGCCACGTTATTGCCACATTATTGCCACGTCATCTACATACCACTTTGATCCGCACACGGACTTACGGGAAGAAAATTTCTAAAAATTTATACGTTGTACTAAGCGACAGCCAAACACATTATTAATTTAGTATCCCCATACAGAGGGGTGTACAAAAAAAGGGCCAACGATGTAGCGCCGTTATGTCTTATCTGATTTTAATAAGTGAAATATGTCAATTTAAATGGTTTGAAGAATACTACTGTCATATAATAAAAGATTAATTTTATTTCTGAAAACATCAGAGGAGGAGGATGCAACTTTTCTTTTTCAAATGGTAACATATTTTTTTCGAATGAAAAAAATCATTAACAAAAATAATCTAAACCAAATATACTAATATTTTTTTTTAATTTTTTTATTATTATTTTTTTTTAATTTAGTTCAATTGTTTTTTTTTTGATTTTGAGTTTTGAGTTTTTTATTTTTTTAAGTTTTGTTTTTTAATTAAATATTTATAATTTTTAATTTATTAATAATATTTTAATTCATTTATAATAAATTAAAAAACAAAACTTAAAAAACTAAAAAACGGAACACTCAAAAATAAAAAAAAAAACAATTGAATTAAATTTAAAAAAGTATTCTGTCACTTTAATTCTGCCGGCATTTTATAATTTGCCTAGTCAAAACACAAAAAAGTCACTCGCTTACCCATTTTGCCGGCTTTTTATAAATTACCTAGGTATTTTGACAAAATGCCGATTATTCCATTATGCCTACGACATATCCATTGCCTCCAATCTTTTTTGCTCATGGCCTAGAATTTAGGGAACTTTTTCCCATAACTACTGTGTTTTTTTGAATGTAAATTCTTTGTTAAAGTTTCCACTTTTGAAGCCTAGAATCTAGACTCTAGATGATTTGCAAGAAAGGCTTTTGACTTGAATTAAAAAATTATGATTTTCCACTTTGCTATATTGAACGAAAATTTTAAGGTTAATAATTCTTTTTTCTTCAAACGTAATTAAAATACAGTCTTCTGTGAAGTTTCAAAGACTTTAAAATGTCAATTTTTATGTTCGTTGATTCTATGGTCACTTTGTACTGCCTATTAGGAATAGAAATTACTACTCTGCACTGACATGGAATAAAAGGGCGGAGTAGAAATGAATTTCAGGCAACCCAATATACACCATCATTGTATTGTGTGTTGTTAAATTTTTTTTTTCGAGTAAAAACTAAAATTTTTCATCTTACTCCATTCTTTCACGAAATGGCTGCTAAGGATAAGTTAATATTTCAATTAAACAACTAAGTATTTATTAAACACACATCCTTCTTGCAGTATGTTGAAGTAAATAACTCATTTTGTCCCAAAAGTAGACTTACTTCCTTCTTGATGCAAGGTCTTCAATTGGTTCAAGCTGAAGTTATGATTTTTTAGTTAGGTGTTACAAAAATGACTATTGGTCGCAGAACAAAACTTTGTACGTTATTAGCGAACCCAAATATACATGGTGTTCAATTCGTGGTTCACCAAACGTCAGCGTTAGAAACTAGAGCATATTTATGGCCAGATTCTGGTCAAAATTAAAGGACTTTAATTAGAAATAAGTAATGTAACCATGGAAATTGTCCATTGCAACCCATATAACAAATTTAAATTTAAAGACCTTTAAACTTAAATGAAATGACCAGAATCTGGGTATTAGTCGATAAAAAACGTTAAAACTAGGGGTCTATCTTTTTTAGTTCTGAAGCTACAACATTTTGAATCTTAGGTCACCAATTCTTGTCAAAAATCACAAAATTGCTTTGGTGAACCATTAACGGAACACCCTATATAGGATAGGACTAAAGCTCGTTTAATATTAAATAAGCCCACCAGATAATTAACTCCAAATTTGGGTTGCGTATGTTGAGTAATTAATATATTTCTGGTAGTGGATAATTAAAATTAAACCATCACGGTGTTTAAAACGTTTCGTTAAGGTATGAAGTAATATTTTTGTGGCACGAAACTGATTCGTTAATACACTGTAATTAGTAAGTAATTTAATTTTAAGGTGTTTTAATGAGCGGTTAAGACATTTGGCAGGTGCTGGTAATATTTTTTTTAAGCCCTGAGGTGATAGTTATTGATGAGGTTTCCGAAATACTCCGTAATTAGTTGAAATTTTTTCCGGGAGCGTTAGGCAATGATTCTTTTAGAGGACAACGTAATGTACTTTTTAGTGTCGCGATCGGCGATATAGACGTCACTAATAGAGCAATAAAGGTGTTTTATTGCATCAGGCGTTTGTTGTCCGGAAATAGTTTATGTGCATGTGAGTATGTCTAGGCAATAGAGCTAGTTTTTGTTTGACAGAATTGTCACGCTATGAAATTGTCTGAATGCACTGCATTGAAAGGCTTTACATGCAAGAATTTTTATTATAGAAAATGTCGTTTATTTTTCTTAATTTAAACGTTGCTTTTATATGATTTAAATTGAAAACAAGCAAAAACAATGATTTTTAATGAAATATCATTTTAAACGTGGATAATAAGTAATGGGCACAGTATTTAACCAATTTAGCTAGTTTATCTTATTTTATAATAAAACAAACGTACGTGTGCACCATATACGTGCAAAGTCTTTAAAGATGAGCACGAACAAGTTGTCCATGGGAAAACAGGGCCGGTTCATGTCCATGTAACTAGTGGTCGCTTCTTTATCTCATTTTACAATTCAATCTTAGTCACGTCTACTTAGCACAAATAAAAGTGTCAGTTGCACGAAGGATTTCTAAAATATATGCTCTTGCAGTACACCAGCATCAAATATTACTACCTACATTTATTAAAATATAATTTATTATGAAAATAGTTTCTTAAGTTAATAATAAATTTATGCAAAGAAATGATTGATACGCTTTTATCCAAATTGAATTTATCCTAACATCAATGTATCATTAGGATGTTTATGAAAGTAAACTAAATAATAAATGAAATTTGTGCTTTCCAGCGAATACATCTCTTGGGGTTAAAATAGCCGGGTACTCTTCCTACATTATAAGGATTATAAATAGTGGTTTTGATTAATGTGTTTTCAAAGACCCACACACATTCATGGAAGAAAGGAAAATGAAAAAATGGAAACGCCATGATATATAAACGTCAGTTTACTCTAAACCCGAATGAAAAAACTTATTTATTTTTCTATAGCGCACCACTGCATAAGAGTATTTATCATGATCCTGACTTGATACGAGTTCGGAATCGCCTACAAATATCCGGCTAATATTAAAATAGGTTCGAAGATGGAATCATTTTTGATACTCAACATTTTTATAAGAATACCACAAATAAAAACATTATCAATACTAAAATCTCTTACAAAACTAAAATTTGAAACAAAAATTTCTCAATTAAAATGTAATAATTTTTTTTAATAGTTTTTTTTAATTTTTTTGCTGCTACAAAAATGGCTGTAACTTCTAAACTAATGGTCGTAGAACAGAAATTTTTATTTCTCCATAATTAGCAGGCCGAAATCTATTATAACACATAAGTTTTTGTTCAAAGTTTATTTCAAAACGTTGTATTTTAAAAAGTACGCCATCGATCGCGCTAATATTGCTTGAATCGTTATCAGCGAAACAAAAAATTATTTTTTTTTTATAATTTTTTCTATAAAACTTAATTATGAAAAGTGGGTAGAAAATAAAGTTTTTTAATCAATGTGATAAATTAAGTTAAATTATTTATAATGATTTTTTTATAAATATATTATAGCACTTTGAACGCCCAAAAATGATAATTCCACTGAAGATAGACTTACAAAATTTGTTTCATTAACAAATTTAGACAATTTCCTATATAATAGACTTATATAAGTAATATTTTTCTCATCGAACCTTTTTTGAAAATTGATTATAAAAAAATACTTATTTTTGGTGTATAAAAAAATCTTGATTAAAAACTTCCAGTTTCGATAAAATTGTAACAACATTTTTAAGTATAAATTAAAGTTTAGGATATAATCTATAATACGAAAGTATAAAATCAATCATGGGCCAAAAAATAAATTTAATATAATTAATTGAAATTAAAGTTATTTTTTTGGGGAAATTTTTTATGTATTTTAATGACCTAAAAGGGGTGTTTATAGTTAAGATATGATTATAAAATAAGTTTTATTATAAAATTTGGTTAATTTTTTATAAAATGGACTATTTAAAAAATACAATTCGCAATGAGGCCTTTTTTGAAATCCCATTTAAAAAATTTTTAATGCTTTAATTTAAACTGATGTTTTTGATAAAAGGTGTATCCACATTTCCACTAAAGCTAGACTTACAAAATTAGTTCCATTATAACATTTAGACAATTTCCTATAAAATAAACTTATTTAAGTAATTTTTTCCTCATATGATCTTTTTTGAAAATTTATAATCGTAACAGTGGTTGCCTATTAAGAGATGGCAGCATTATACTTTAATAAAAAATTTTAGCATCAATTAAAAAAATACCATGTTTATTTGCAAGGTAAGTACGATGACGTCAGTAAAAGTGGTTGCCTATTTTTGAATTATTCCCAGTTTCGGGTTCCTGTCAGGGTTGGGGGTAGCAATTTTTTTTTATCAATTTACTTAAGACTCTTCATCGACTGGCTCCTTGACTATTATATGAAATTCAAATATTTTTGGAAAAATAATAAAATTTTGTTTGTATTAACTACTTCATATGAATTAAGAACTTTATATTCAAAAGTAGATGTGTATCCAGTTAAAGCGTTATGAATTAATTTTGCAAGGTTGACGGATGGTGTCTGTATACTTGACACCACCGGTCTCAGTGGGTAATTAGTTTTATGGATTTTGGGTAAACCATAAATTTTTGGAAATGTTGAGTTATGTGTTGTTAAATGTTTCCCTTCTTGTACAGTAATGTTCTCATCTTCCACCAATTTCTTTTTTATTAGACATTGTTTGAAATTTATTTGTTAAATTACCTGAAATTCTTTCATAAGTTTTATTATCATTCAGCAATTCACTCATTTTATCATCATACATCTTTTTGTCCATAATCACCGTTTTTCCCCCCTTATCTGATCTTGTGATTAGTATTTCGTTATTATCTTTTAAGAATTTTTTAGCTGAGCTAAATTCTTTTTGAAAAATATCATTTTTGATTTTTATATTATTACATCTTGATATATCATTACTAACTATATTTACACATTTTGATCTAAATTCGTCGCGTTCATTATCATCTATATTACTTATAAATTTTGCGCATGTTTCTATGTCTTTAATAACATTAAGAATCGGAACAGATTTAGGTTTAATGCTAAATTTGGGCCCTAAACTAATCACCTTAACAATCTCTTTAGGTACCTCTGTTGTTGATATGTTTACTATCCATTCCGGTTGTGTAACATAATTCTCTATAATTTTGTAACTATCCAATAATTTAGTCAATTTAGTTAGATTTTTACTTTTGACTCTATCAAATACATATATGTTCTTCAACGTATTCATGCATTTTAGAATCTTACCCGTTAAACTATCTAATTCCCAGTGAGTAATTTTTATTTCTAAATTAAGTATCTTCTTGTTAAAGTTATTCTTTATGTTTTCGGCCTTATTCTTGAAGGGGTGGTCTCCTGTTGTTAAATTATTGATGCATCCGATGTTGTTTGTAATGTGTCTAGGGAAGATTCCATTGTCCCTGCACTTGATTAAGAATATTCTTCTATTCATTAGAGATGCTTTACTTTTGTTCCATTTTAATACCATTTTGATGTCCTTCAGTATCTCGTTCCCATATGTTCTACCCATCTCTTCCAGGAATGTCATGATTACTGCTTATAATACCATATGCCTTTTTAGCGTCCGTTATTGAGAATTAATTAAAGACCTTTTCAGTTGATCGGACAAATTTATTATTTGTTAATTAATACATACAAATGTGCTAACGTTTCGCCTCCACAGCGGGGGCTTCTTCAGAGCTAGAAAGAACAGAAATTTTATGGAACGATTTCAACAATTATATAATTTAAGAACATTAATTACTCTTATTAAAATTACTATTATAAATGAATATACTGGGTTAATTATTATATCATATTATAATTTATGCATACCTATTGTATTTTTAAAAAATTGTCAAAAATAATACAAATGATAATCAAAATCATGCGTTTTCATTAAATACCAGTTTAATAAGATGTATCAAACACTTTATATCAATTATGACCATTCGGTTAAAAGTTAAGCTGTTAATTATAATTTTGAGGACAAATTGGGCCATGTGCTTTTTGTATTTTTTCAAATTTGACCATTTTTGAAATAGCTGAATTTTAAGAAGTACGCGTGGGGTCGCGCAAAATTTTTATGTATACGAAAAAGCTAAAACATGGGGAAATTTTTTTTTGGATTTTGGAAGCTATTTTAAGCGCTACTAAAATTACCATAATTTCCAAACTATTGATCGTAATCGAAAAATGTTTATTTTTCCGAAATCAGCAGACCAAAATCCATAAGTGTAGTTTATGAAGTTGAAGGTTGATTAAATTTGTTGGAAAAAAAATTTAATTAGTTAAAATGAGGTGGTGAGAGTTGGTTGTAATTTATATACACATAGTTCGGTAGTTATTTAAGGCTTAGATTTTAGTTTTCGCAATTTGCAACACCCTCGGGAATTGTTGAATGTAGAAACCCGGAGGAGTTGAGTAGTCGTTTTGACGGTGACGGGTATAGCTGGTGAGGAGTGGTTGCCTGCAAATTCCAATGATACAGAAGTAGTTACATCTGAATGCTTAATTAATGAAAATTCCGTTGAAATAACTCTCGGGGAGCTGGAGACACGCGGCCGTCTTCTAATTATTCAGCGTTCGTGAGTTAATATTTAATTTTATCACGGTGCGCGTTGCAAATTCGGCACAACAATTTATAATTTTAATGAAAAATTAGACTGCAGGGATAAAGGAGGAGGGAGAAGTATTCTTTAGTATTCTTGAGGATTTTTCCCACCCAAGGTGCTGCCACCGCCGACGCCATCCTGTTTATTATGATAATAACGTAGGGTGGTCATGGATTAATTAAGGGACTAAGACCCATGCTGCACGAACACCCCGACCCTCCGTCAAGTCCTGATTGATTGACTCCCCGGTGCCAACCCATACCTGATTTGTACCCATTGTCCACCGGTTTGTAGCAGACAATCTACTTCATGTCAATTATGCTAATGTCCTCTGTCTAACTAAGCGTATTGTATTCGGATTTAATTAGACTAATTAAGCACGTATTACAGCAACTAAACCAATTAACGTTACCGACGTTCATGAACATACACAGGCATATGGACACATATTCGGATTAGCCTTAATCAATTCATATAACGTTGTTGAATTTCAGTTTGTTGACTAAATATCATCAAAAGTTACATAACTTTCCTGAAATAACAACTCACCTGTAATACATTCTACTTGAAATATTTAAAAACAAAGTTTGAAAGAATGTTTATTAAAGAAGCCCCTAAAAGAAAGTATTTCCAAACTGAAACGCTTCCCTTAGAAACTCCGGCTGATAATGTAAATAAAAGATTCAGTTTACTTTTTTGGGGCTTTAATTACATTCTTTTTGTGGAGATCGAAAATGTTTCTTTCAGAGAAAGCCTTTAAACTACATACAAAAAACTCAAATTTAGCCTCTAAGAAGTTTCAAATGAATGTGAAGAAGGGATTCGTTCTTTTCGATAACGAGCCGGACTATTGTCGATATCGCTGCTATCTCTCACAATCCGGACTGTGCCAAATGAAAAAGTCATTAGCGGCTCCCTTAATCCTCGCCCTCTTCGACACGATACTTGATGAACACACCACAGTTTCTTTTGAGCGAGCGGGCGTCATTTTCACGATTGGTTTCTTCCCCACAAAAAACGACAAAAGAATAAGTTTCAGACTTTACAGGGGAAGTGAAACAATTGGAGCTGAAAAATTGCTCAGGTAAAGGATTACTCTACGAAATTCTTTTAGAAATATTCAGAAACTCAATGAACAACGTTTACTAAAAATCCTTTTATATCTTTTCAAATCATAACATAGTTTTGTTAAAGTTTTCATTTTTATCGAGAAATTTCTATAATAGATAATTGGAACGAGTGAATTATTGGATAGTAAAACCGTTTCAAAAATAGCACCCTATAAGCCTCCAATTAAATTATACACGAAAAGGGTAAAAGTAATTTAAGTTAATGTGATAGGCTTACGGAAACACCCGAATTTAAGTTATACGGGTACAAAATTGTCTTTAAATGTCTTAACCGAAGCACGAAGCACGAAGCCTTTTTGGCTGCATTAAAAATGTAATAATTGTACACACGAAGTGCATGAATAATGTATACGAAACCTAACTTCTCCAATAGATTCCCATTTTTTATATCCTAAAGGGATTAACTTGAGAAATAAGGAAGCAATTATGATAATTTAAGGTCTAATTGTGAAAAACTGACCAAGATGTTTAATGTAGCAGTTATATATTTTTAACACCATAAACTCCGTTAAAGGTTACACTTAATGTTTCCATAATTCACAATTACGCACTAAAGTGTGTCATGGGACGATAAACATTTGCGAGCCTGCATTTACGGTTTCATTTTTTGCAGTCCAAGTCTGCGAGACATCTAATGAAACACGCGACCCAAACCTCACCTAAGCCCTGTCATATTTCATCCACCCAGCAGTTATTTGTAATTGCCCGGTACATGTTGTACTTCCAAACCATAAATTCCAACTCATTTAACATGATAACTTATCACGAATAAATCTTTAATTGAAATTATGCCAAACTATCCATATTTACTAGGAAATTTATAAAATCACTGAAATTATCAGTTGATTAATAAAACACGTTACCTTTGCGCTTCATAGTCCAAGAATCCGAAAATGGATCTTATTGAATAATGCTTAAGATGGGGAAATTGTGAGAAAGAGAGAGAAGTATAGCAACCATGTGTTATTTTATTTTTTTTGCATAGTAACCATTAACAAAACTAAATAAAATTTACATGATCCCCTTCCTTATAAATAACTCTTTGGGTTCCAGCATATTTTTTTTAAATATGTGGCTCTGGAAGAGAGTTGTAGTGGAACTAGCACATTTTTTTCCACATTTCATCGTATTTCCACTTCTACACTTTCCCAGAATTTTATTTAGAAAAAAAATTAGGTAAAACTTAAAGTACTACTTATAATTATAATGGTCAGATACTTTTAATTTATTATTTTTTATGATTTCTATGTAAAAATATTAAAATAACAAACGGTTGCTGTGTTTCCCTCTCTTTTTCACAATTCCCCAGTCTTAAGGGTGAACGTTTTAATTGGATTTATAAGGGTACATTTATCCTGCAGCATTTTTGCTCGCTGCTTGCACGTCGCCAAAAATACTCGCTGGTAGGCTGGAGGCTAAATGAAATCATAAAAGAAGCGCTATCACGGCGGATCCAATAAATATACAGAGTGTCTATCTTTCTACATTTTTAGTGCGGAAACAGTAAAAACTATAAATCGCAGGGGGGTCGGGTTTTAAAGGATAGCAACAAAATTTTAGTTTAGATTATAGTTTAGATAATCCTGAAAAAGATGGTTTTTATCGCTTGCAGCAATTTCAAAATGGGGTCGAGTTACAACTACTTTTGTATTTTAACTCTGAAATTGGACGTTTTTGGGCGAAACCATAAAAGTGTCGTGATTTTCGTTCGATTTTAAAAAATCAAGTTGTATTATAAAGAAGGATATTCATTTTAACACCTGTATGAATTTAATTTTTTTTGGACTTGATAACACCTTGAAAAAAATTCTTGAAAAATACGCACAAGTTTTTTTTTCATCGTCGACGCCGTGCAATTTGAAAAATCGCAACGACATCGAGTCTTAAAGGAAAGCAACAAAACTTTAGGATGTGATAGGCTACGAAAAACTGAAAAAGACGGTTTTTATAGCTTGTAGCTATCTCAAAATGGGGTTGAGTTACAACTAATTTTGTATTTTAACTCCGAAATTGGACGTTTTTTGGGCGAAACCTTAAAAAGTAAGATTTATTTATTATCGTTAGAAAATAAAAAATAAAATTGCATTATAAAAAAGGATGTTCATTTTAACACATGTCTGAATTTGATTTTTTTTAAACACGAAAATATTTTGATATAAAAATCCTGAAAACGCTGGATTTTTCTTGCTATTTTTTCTCATCGTCAACGACGTCAATTTTGAAAAATCGCAAAGATGTCGGGTTTAAAAAAAATGAAAACGCGAGTTATTTCTTGTTTTTTTTTTCAGAATTCCACCAAAATTTGTGATTTTTTTACGAAAAATCTAATTAACCGACTTTTTGTTTCTTAAAAATATTAGTGCACCCTTAATTTTTATCACACATTTTCCATAAAACTTATCACATTTTTCGAAAATATTAGCGAAAAATGATGTGTATTAATGTTAAAGAACACTTATGGTGCAATTTTGTGCAAATCTGTAAGTCCTTACAGGAAAAATCTATAAGATTTGTTATATGCGTTTTATGGTGCAATTCTGAGCATATCTGTAAGCTCTTACAGGAAATATCTGCAAAGTAACCGTCCATTACAACCCATATAACAAACCTTACAGATTTTTCCTGTAAGGACTTACAGATTTACCCAGAATTGCACCATTAATCGATGGTTCCATGGTTACCTTACAGATATTTCCTGTAAGGACTTACTGTTTTGTACAGAAATGCACTATAAATGAAAACAATGTTTTGTAAAAAACAATTAAAATACACCATTCACGAGTTTCCATATTTCACGCCTCCCACCCACCACTTATGAAAAGAATTGGAAAAAAAATGTACCAAAAATACAATATCGATATTAGAAAATGACATAAATATTGTTTTTAAAGTTTACATAATAATGCCAATATCATTTTCTAAAAATATGTCTAAATGTAATAAATGATTAAAATTTTGGAATGGTTTCGGTTAATATTTTTTTAAAACACAGTTTCGGTTACTGTTTTTAAAAATTTCAAAAAACACACGTAAAGGTTACATTATAGTAATCAATCAGATAAAAGGGTTTTAACTGAATTTAGGTTAATAAAACGGTTCGGTTAAAGTTTTCATAAACAGGTTTTTATTTACTCTACTTCTAGCTTTTAAAATGGCCACCAGAGGTCGCATCAAATCTCCGAAATAGCGAGTATCAATATACAGTGAATTCAAATAAGATTGATACCGCAACTATACAACTAAACATACTCTGTAGTGATTTTAGACTTGCTTAGTTGGTGTACCTGTTAATTTTTATTTAAATTTAAATCTGATCTGTCACTTTAACCTTAGTTTTCCTACCATGCAATGTCAACAGTATCAATCATTTTTAAAGACCGTGTATATTATTATTTAAATGTATATTTTTATTATAAAAGTAAAAGGTAATAAAGTAATCCAAACGGTGAGCCTATAATCCCGTAGATAACTCCATCTTTTTTCATCAGGAAATTAAATAAAATTTTATGTTCTCCCTTTTCCCGAAGCCGGAAATCTTTTACATAAACAGTAAAGAAAAATAAGATAAAAAAAGGACATAATGATTGCTTCCACAATGGCCCTATTTTTTCGGAATAGGTGCATTATAACATCATTCACAAATACTGCATTAAAATAAATGGTTATTTCCAAACGACTACTTTTTCTCGAAAGAATAGGGCTATTATTTGGAATATGTGCTACGTTTAAGATAAATTATATCAAAAATGGCTACAAAATTTAATACGATTAAGATATTCTTTCAATATTCTTTTATCCCACATGTATCAAGTATGTGTTTTAGATTTTCTCAATATCCCCACATTTTTGTTAACTGCCTTTTTATGTTATAGTTTATCGCGTTAATATTTATAACTTTATCATCTAAAACAGATTTTGTAGATTATGTTGTGTTATCTTCGGGGTATGTCATGCTTATGAAATTCACTCTGGAAGAGTGAAGTAACCTTCCGCTTCCGCTGGTGAAGAGTCAAGTTTGGAGTTTACTTGGCTGGTCCTTAGGGTCCAGTTCTTCGTTAGGGAACTATCACATAGTCATTTATTCGACTGACTCGATCTCCTGTCCATCCTCTCGCCTTCACTTCCGCTTAGCTTGTCACCCTTCACTAATGGCTTGCATTTCCGCTTTTACTTCCCCTTGGTCTAGACTCCAGACAAATACAAGATTGATAGATTAGATTGTGGTAAGTAGCTTCTGATCTCGTTAGGATTGAAGTAAATCAAAAGTATCATTAAAAAAATTGGATGTAAAAAGTTTTTGCAAAAAGATTCACACATCTCTTCCTTTGAAAGTACATAGGGTTGGGAATAACCGAGGGCTGCTCCCTATTACTATTACGATTTCTAATATCTGTCGGGAACACGTGAGACGCACGGTCATTAGAGGATAGAGGAGACTTATCTCGCGACTCGCTATCCAAGTTTCCGACTAATTTCATCATTGAAGTGTTCCATAACTTGCCGGTGCATTTCAGAGATTGGTCCGGACGGGCACTGTCGTTGGACTAAGATTGATTTTCGATTCAATTTTCAACGAAGCGACGCAAATTCAGTTCTATTAGCTGCCCCCTTCACCAACCCTCGCATGCTTTTGCCCTCCTGCATCTATGCACCAATTTCGCTACCCAATTTAACTCAAAAAATTTATACTGGCTTTTCAGCAGGAAACTACATTCATTATTTTATAAATATCCTGATTTGCTCCAATCAATGACTATAACCTATAATTTTATGCACCAAATATAGTCATCTCAAATCAGGATTTTCAAAAACGTTATCCTGAAGGTTTTGAAGGAATGCTTGGTTGATTCTGTCTTTATGGAAAGGAAGAAGAAAGTTAATGAAGGTAATTAAAAAATTTAGTGTGGGAGTGGTAATTTATTAAAATGGGTAAATGTAATTCATGAAGTTAATCTTATTATTTAAACATTTGCTGTTTGTATTTTACGAGTGCACTTAACTGCATTAGGCCATTTGCATACTTCTAAATTACGATGCAAATCGCAACTACACCGAGGGTGAAGTTTTCCTCTCGTGGTAATAATTTGAGATAAGTTGGATACCAGTGGCACTTATAACCCCCTTTTCCATCGACGTCACACGCAATGGATCGATACGTCACCGGTCATCCCTCGCGCACGCATTTTCCGACACCCCCAGAATGCGTCGACCACGGAACTCAAAGCTTGGGGGCCTGGGGGACATCCTCGTGTTTAATTATTTAAACTTCTCCACGTCCAGATGACCAGTATTTACGTGAGCGTACAATAAGTGCGCGCCTGATGGCGCAACCGGGCGCTGTTATTATTTATGGCCATTAACACCCGAGAGCTCGGTTTATTGGCAATTATGGGCATCGCTGCTATTCCCTTTTTACCACTCGCTTGCAAATAAATATAAATGTCGCACATAGGTTCGCACACTTGCACCCCATTTATTAAATTCCCTATAACTCTTCTTTTCAAAAGTTAACTCTGACAAATATCCAGAAATTACGTTCGTACTCCCAATAATAACAAATTCTACATTTTCATACCCTTCATCAGAAGCTCAACTTCTTCAAACACATCTAGTCACCTAGAGAAAGGCTACTAATAATAGTCATCTTAGTACCCATTCCAGTCCACTAATAAAATATCCTATATCCTAAGTATTTTACCTCATTGAACGTAGTAAGTCCTGGAGGTCATAGATGTTTTCCTTGGATTAACCTTAAGTCTTTTCCTTAAAGTCCATCTATCACTGTGCTAAGTACAAATTGCGAGCGGTGCTATGAAATTTATCTTCCATCACCACTACCTGGTCAACTCCGTAGCCAAGTGGGGGAAAAACCTTCTTCGCTTCTTCGCTCAGCTCCTAAGGAGGCCATCCATAACAAGGATCCACAGGAAGAGCGACGAAATTTTGGAAAGAGGTGTTGCCAAATGTTCCTTCCATGTCCATGAAAGGACCTAGAAGGACCTCTTTGTTTTTCCTGGTATTCTGTACTCTGTTCATCAAGTCGTGCAGGGAAAAACCTTCTTCGCTGAGTTCCTCAGAAAGAGCGAGAGATATTCCCCTACCACTCTGATGAAATTTTGCATATACTTCTAAGCATGCAGTCTATCCGGCTACAGCCTATTTTTTCAAGACCTCTCTTGGCAAGGGACCTCATGATTGAGTTGAAGGTGGTATCGCCAAATGTTCCTTCCATGTTCATGGAAGCACCTAGAAAAATCTCTTTGTTTTTCCTGGTTTTCTGTACTCTATTCACCAAGTGGTGTGGGAAAAACCTTCTCCGTTGAGTTCCCTAAGGAGACCATCTATCCACTTCTATACATGCAGTCTATCCATCTTCAACCTGATTTTTCAAGACTTCTCTTGGCAAGGGACCTCGTGATTTCCAAATGTTCCTTCCATGTTTATGAAAGCACCTAGTACTGTGTTTACCAAGTGCTGTGCTCTTTAGGTAGTTTGGTCTTGTGGGTTGGTTTCCGATGTAATTGTTTTGAGATAATTTAGATAACTTATCTTCCATGATTTGGAATTAATTCCAATTATTGTAGTAATTAGGTAATATTGGAGGAGTGTACTTATTTAATTTCAGAGCGTGTACTGTTCCTGGGTAATGACCATTCGCAACGTGCGTTGTGGAGATATATTCAAGCTAATCAATACACGATGAACTTGTTGATGTAATCGCAGGGCTTAATTGAACGTTAATGCAGGGAACGTAAGCTCCCCACACCCCGGAACATGTATTGAGTATGTACTCCGCCCGTCCGTTCCGACAATGGGATTATGCAGAATTCCGGATTGAAACTGGTACGCGTAAGCGGATCTCACTTTTATGCGCACTTTTTCCTCATTAGTAATTCCCATTATTGTGTTTTTCAGTTTGAAACCAACTTTGTTGGATTTAATAGTTAATTCCAATTTTAAAATTAAAATTAAAATTAAATATATTTGACTTGAAATGAAGCTATCAAACATGCAATTAACCGTAGTTATTAATTATTCCGTGTTTCGTTTTATCGCTTTGCTATCCAAACGAATAGCTCTTCATCCTTGATATAGGTACGAGTAATTTATATTTGTGTACGGAGTTGAATAAATAGATATGGGTTAATATAGTTTTTAGCTGTATTGATAGATTCGGGGGAGTTGCTAACATCACCAGCCTTTCCATCCCTTTTGGCCAACCGACGTCCAATTTATACTCATACCGCTGACGGTAATGATTTCCAAATATTCGGAAATTAACACAGCCGAGTCTGCCAGCCCTAGGCGTACTTGTTTGTTCCTGTTTCATTTCAGTCCCTAATCACGTACAATGCTTTCAATTACTTCGATCTACAAATACAACAATCTTTTCCTAAACCAAAGTTACATCTTTATCAATATCAACCCCAAACCCCACTTATCTTTGTTGTAATAGCGTAACTTCATTAAAACTACATCATTAAATAATATTCTACGCTACACGAATGACTGTTAGCATACCGAATTAACATTCGCCTCCGAAAAGTTTACTTTCCTACTCCCACTCACACCATCAACAGATTAGAGTGAGTAAACTAATTGTTAGGTAGTTGAAGGTGAAGGTTTTCCAAAATGCTATCCAGTTTTTTGGTAAATTGTCTGAATCGCATGAATTGAATTTTTGTTGGTTGTTTAATTTTATTAGGAAATGTAGTAGGGAGGATGAGTTTTATTTATGTTGTTAAAAGAGAGCAAAGTCAGAGTCCATTATGTGCAGAAAAAGTTGAGAAATAACGTTCAAGGACGCGAATGCCGGGGAAAGATTACGATTATGACTCGGTGATTCGGACCACTTTGGCCGGAGGATTCGCTTCCCTGGAGGAATCTGAGACCCCCCGACGATGTCGTTTTTTCGCTTTATATGCGGCGACTGTGCGGAACGTGCACGGCGATAATCGGAACGGCAATTCCGGTCTCGATGGCGATCCTGCAGCCGCCCTCACCCTTCAGCGAAAATGGGAAACTGCCACACTGCTTCTTCTACCCCACAACCCCGAAGGAAATACGCACTCTGTGAAATGTCCGACGCGAATGACTCCTTCTTTTGCTCACACAAGCGAAAATGGAGACATATGTTCGTTCTCATTTCCTAGGTCGTATACGAGTTATGCCGCTTCTTACGTCACTGTCATTAGAAGTATTTTTGTACTTAATGATAAGTAAAAAGGAACTATAAAGGAAACAACCCTACAAAGGAAAATTACCCAACCCAAATTCTTTCCACACAAGAAAACTTATCGTAAAACAGAAAGTACAGAATTTTTTAATCTTCGCACATTTTTATAATACTACCTCAACTCCCTAGTATAAAACTTTCATCGACAATGAGCACAAGCTGCTAATTATTCATTGCTTCCAGACACTACTTGTGGCGTAACAACTTTGAAACTTCCTCAGACTAATTAGCGTAATAATATGTGGATAAAATATGCACAAAGCTAGGTTATCATAAAATCATTTTACCTAACCACCACCTGGATTCCACTTTTTGAATAATAACTTTATATACTACTTCATCTTGTACCCTAAAATACCCATACTTCAAAACCATGTATTTCAAAATTACAAGACCATGAAGAAATATAACCAAATTACAATGTAAATCACTTCATATTTTAGAAAAATCAGTAAACTAAATCAAATATTTTAAAAGACTGCATAATTTTTCCAATCAGTAACATAGGCGTCCGCAGGAATTTTTCTAAAGGGGGTTTACAATGAATTTTTTTCTTCGAAAATTTGGTGTTTTATATTCTCCCAAAACTAAGGGGGGGCTCTGACATTCATCGAATCGATCATTGGGCGATCAGAGTTTGTCACTAAGCGATTAACGCGGAGGTATCGTTTGTCGCTAAGCAAGTATACATATCTGGGTAAATGTAGAAGGATAGGGTTTGTTAAAATCGGGTGATTAGTGAATGTTTTGGTGGAGCGGGGGAGCTCTGTTAAGACCAATAATCGATTCGATGAACGTCGCTGAGCGATTTACGCGGATATATCATTTGTCGCTAAGCAATTATATATGTGTAAACGTAGAAGGGGTGAGTTTTTGGTAAGATTGGGTGGTTGGTGAATGGCTGTGTGTGCGTGTATGGGGTTGTGATAATTTTTTGTTGGGGTTGAGTAAGTATTTGTGGTTTTTAATTAAAATTTGTTGGAAGGCAGAGGAAATTCAAAACAAGTGAATTTGAGTTTCATCAAACTAATTTCAGCCGCATTCGGAAGAGTGAAGCCCAAACGTCCGGAAATGGAACATCACGCGTTGCTGGGTATGTACACTCTTTAATTTCACCGTAGATTAGGCGAAGGGCGCAGAGCTGACTGCAGAGGAGCAATTTGGCCGACGTTTAATTATTGCCGCCGCCGCCGCAATGCTCGGCGGTCGAAATCCTGGCGTAACGCTCGCGTCTGAATTAAATTTAGTACGTGACTTCACTGGCAATGCGAAGGGCCCAAAAGCCAAGCTCACCGATCCCAATTACTGGGCTAATTACTCAGCGACCTGACGCTGGTGTCTAAGGAAAAATTGTGCCCACCTGCGCACGCCCCTGCAAACGATCGGGAACGGATTCATTAACCGTCGCAGTCGTTGAGAAAAGCGGCATCGCGATGCGGAATGTCATAAATTTCGAACATTCCAAAATCTGTCTTCATTATTACGCCCTTCTGATTTATTGATTATAACCTCCAGGCCCCAGCAGCTGTGATTACATTCTTATTTTGAAATTTACAGAACAATCACGTTGCCCTAGTATTGCAGTCCTGCAGACCCTGCAGGCCATCCTTTTCCAGGACATTTTACGATCGCCAGTATTTCTAGTTGAATTCAATGAATTGAATGAGCAGAGGGAGAATTCCAATAATGCATACGCGGGCTTAAATTAATTTACACACCCTGCGTGTCACGCCTGGCTTATTCGGATCTATATCTTCCTCACCCAGCTACTTACGCTTTGCCAACTCACAGATGACATTTGCAAATAGATCAGTTCCAGGAACATAGGCGGAGAAAAAGCGCCATCCAGAACCTCCACTTGTACATCAAACTACCGGCAGTAAACGCTGCCGGCAATCTTCCTCGTTATTGCAGCAGCATTTATAGAAACGCTCCCTTTGCTTCTCCTACGACCCCTCTTGAATTTACGCCAGGCTATAACCATCAAAATATTTCAGCCGAAAATACCCAAGTTTCCCTAATACGCCACGCAAAAATACACCCTTTCTGCATCGTTAATAACATAAGTCTTCAAAAAGATGCCCGCCAACCCAAAAGGACCCTACACAATAAAAAGACAATTTAATTTACTTGAAAGGCCAAACTTTATTTTTATAATTCCTAAACAAACCTCCCTCACACAAATCATCCACTACATAAACACCTTTTTATTACACCCAACACATGTTACACCACCCCAAACTTCAACAAAGTTAATTCTAAGGAAATCTTAATTTCATCCCTACAAACAATTTTCTATGTGAACATTATTAAATCTACTTTTGATGGATATTAAAGTTCTTTTTCGAGTTTGCGTTCGAGTTTTTTGGAAAACCTCGTAGGGTTTTTAGGTTAGATTGGACTACTAGGGGTACAGCCATACCAGGTTAGTACTGCTCATGACTCATTGAGACGATCCTCACTCAGCACTGTGATCACAGTGAAGCAAATACAAACCGATTTGATATATTATTCTTTAGCAAGGAGTGAAGATATTTAAACAAATGCGTTTGCTTTTTCATTTGACCAGTGACGATCGTCTCAATGAGCCCTGAATAGTGATCGCTATCCTCAACTTCAGTGATTCTACTCGCTATTTTGGTGATCCCAGGGATTCTCTTCGTTTTAGTGCTCTCTTCAATGCACATTTTATGTAAATGCGGTGCTCTGAGACGAAAGTGATAGGATATTTTTGGAAAACCAATCACAAATATCAAAAATAGACATAAACACGAATGTGTGCACGAGACTACGGTGCTTCCGAAGTTTAGAGCAAGGAGAGAGAAAAAATAGTTATTTTATAGTTTCGTCGGGTCGAACCGATGAAGATTGTCCCAATCTTGGGATTGGTACTTACTCATCGAATCTGCATCCAATTTGGTCGGATCAGAGGTGGTAGTTTGTAACTCTAGCGAGTTGATCTCGGTTCACAAGAACGTTCATAATGTGAAGACGAGACAGAAACTGTAAATGCAGTGAATAATCCACTGTTCTCGGCACGTTAGGAGTTACAAACTTCCACCTTATGTGTCAAGTCGGACCGGGTGGAGGCTTGTTGCCATCTAAATTGGAAGATTGGGTGGTCGGGTGAGTCATACAATCTGATCGCCCGACCAAGTTGGACCATGTGGACGTTCATCCTATAGTAATCTCCTTTATTCGCAATAATTGTCCATGGCCATGTAAAAATTCGTCTATTTTTTATCTTTCTTGTATTATATTTAGGTATATAGGGTTAACCCAACTCTTCCCTTTTCTCTGTTGCCTTCGTCATGAGGTCAGAGTTTTTAGTACAAATCACGATGTATCCTAAATGGGAAAAACACGTTTGTCGTATACGATTGATTGGATATCTAGAAGTAGACCTTCAGTTCACCGTAGAAAATTTGGTATTGCACATTCGGCATGTGTTGATCAATTATTGGTAGATTTAAAAAAATAACATTCACTAGAAATGAATGGCATACTGAGTACGATTCCTCAAAAATTTATTATTTTTTATCATAAGTAAAAGTCGATTTCAACTCTGCACTACTCCCGCGTATATTGATGGTTTTCCACTGGAATACCTTCAGCGCTTGCTCTAAGAGCATGTATCGGCCTTAAGGTCCATTATCTACGAAAATGTTTGGGTGGTTATTCTCGAAACACTCGACACAATATCGTACACGACATGACAAGGACAGACTCTTACTTTTGCATTTGAATGACAAGAATAGAATGGCGAAAGTCGTATACGACCTAGTGTCGTGTGGTGCGAGAATATGCCCCCTGGAGTCATTTTTAAAAAATACGGATAATTAATTAGCGCATACCGAATGTGCAACACCATAAAGGGCATACAGGGTACGATCAGCACCAAATTTCCTACAGTGAGTTGAAGGTCTATTGGACGTAATTCAGCTGCAGTGAACGAGTTTCGTATGCAGTGTAGGGTCGTCCTAGTACCGAGTGTAAATGTCACTCCAATCATATACCCTTTTGATAAAACGAGAGACATAATATTAAAGGTCTATTCATGCTCAAAGATTTAAGATTCCTGATTAAAGATTTTTTGGAAAATTATAGGACTTGTGTACCCGGTTTTAAGAAATTGTAAATATTAAATCCTAGGTTCTCAATCTCTGAACATAAACAGGTCTAGTTATGCTCAGACATTTATGGTGCAAATCCGTGCAAATCTGTAAGTTCTTACAAGAGAAATCTATAAGGTTTGTTATACGGTTTCCTTGGTTATCTTACATTTGTACATACAGGGTGGGCCAACGAAAACGAAACAGACGAGTTTTAAAATAGTTAATAAAAAATTTTGAAAAAACGCTCGGACAGGTCAACTTTGGTTTCGAGGGGGATATATTTTGCAATAGAAGTGATTCAAAAATCCATTCATCCCTGTGCCCTATGGACACAACCCCTAAAATTTTAATAGGGATGGTGGGGTAAGTAATACCTTGTTACAAAGATCTTTTTACTCAGAGTAACATACAAAAAAAAAAGTTAAATCGATCGATTCGTTTTAAAGATATTCAAAATTTAGCAAGTAGAGATTTCATGTCTTTTAAAATTGTGCTATGAACACCACGCCTTCAATTTTAAGTGTTTTGATAAGGTAAGTAATATCGTTTCGAGGGGGACATATTTTGCAAAAGACCTGATTCAAAAATCCATTCATCCCTCGCCCTTTGGACACAACCCCTAAAAATTTAATAGGGATGGTGGGGTAAGTAATACCTCGTTAGAAAGATCTTTTTACCCAGAGTAAAATGTCAAAAAAAAAGTTAAATCCTTCGATTCGTTTGGAAGATATTCAAAATTTAACATGTAGAGTTCTCATGCCTTTAAAATTGTGCTATGAACACCACGGGTTCAATTTTAAGTGTTTTGATAGGGTAAGTAATACCTCCTGGGAAAGATCTTTTAACCCAAAGTAACATACAAAAACATGTAAAACGTAATTTATTTTCATTTTCTACAAAAGAGAGATTTTAAAAAACAAATTTAAATTTATTCGAGGAATTGTTTAAAATTTTGTAACATCTGGAACAAAACAATGCAAAACATAAAACGATTTATAACCACATTGAGATTCTTTTTATCAGTTGTATTTTGTATTAGTGGTGATTTTCATCGTGTTAAAACTGTTTATGACTAATTATTAGAAATCAACATTTAAAATTTTGTGAACTTCTGTAAAAGCTTCTGCTAGCAATGGTTTATACAATTCCAGAAAGGGTTGAATTAATCACTTTTTATTTTAAAAACGATGAGAATGCTCATCGTGCAGCTAATTTATTTAATGAACAACATCCAAACAAACATTGTAACCGAAAATACGTTCTGGGGTTGGTTGCAAAATTTAAAAATACTGGTTCTGTTGGTAATAAGAAACGCGATCCTGGTAATGTTCGTCCAATAAGAAATGAGGTCGTTGAAATAGGTGTTTTGGGACAAGTTGCTGCAGATCCAACTTTAAGCACAAGAAAACAGGAGACTGTGACTAACATCAGCAGAACAACCATTCGCCGAATATTGAAAGGTCACAAATATCATCCCTATAAAATTCATTTAATTCATGATTTAAATGAAGATGATTTTGATAGGCGATTGCAATTTTGTGAGGTAATGATGGAACGGATAATTGCTGATGAAAATTATCTTTATAATATCTGTTTTTCTGATGGGTGCACTTTTTTCTTAAACTCAACCGTTAATCGTCATAATTGTCGATATTGGTCAGATGAGAATCCTAGGGTATTTCATGAAGTTCACACTCAAACTCCTCAAAAGTTGAATGTGTGGGTTGGAATTTTTGGAGACCGTCTTATTGGTCCTTATTTTCTAGATGGCAATCTAACAGGGGATATGTACTTGGATCTACTTCAAAACTTTGTTCATCCATTTCTTGACGATATTATCGAAAATGACGATCGTTATTTAGAAGACCATCTGATTTTCCAACAAGACGGAGCCCCTCCTCATTACACACGGCCTGTTAGGGAATTCTTGGATACGACGTTTCCTGGGCAATGGATTGGGCGAAGAGGACCTTTGGAGTGGCCGCCGCGATCTCCCGATCTTACTTCCCTTGATTTTTTCCTTTGGGGGCATTTAAAAAGTAAGATTTACGCAACGGAACCAGGATCTCTAGCAGAGTTACGACAGAGAATTATTTATGAATGCCGAGAAATTACTGCTGAAATGTTACAAAATGTAAGAATTCGCTTTGAGCAAAATTTGTACGTTTGCATGGAGGTTGGTGGAACTCAATTCGAACATTTAATAAAATAATAAAAACATCCTTGAAAGTGTCGGGATCGATGGGATTTTTTAAAGTATCAAGCTTTCTTCAAAAAGATTAGTTAAGTTTAGTTTGGTTAAATAAAAAATAATGTACAATACTGTTTTATTTTGAATTCTTTAAAACAAACCAATCGATTTCACTTTTGTTTTTTTGTATGTTACTTGTGGTAAAAAGAACTTTCCAAGGAGGTATTACTTACCCTATCAAAAGACTTAAAATTGAAGGCGTGGTGTTCATAGCACAATTTTAAAAGGTATGAAAACTCTACTTGCTAAATTTTGAATATCTTTAAAATGAATCGATCGATTTAACTTTGTTTTTTGTATGTTACTCTGGGTAAAAAGATCTTTCCAACGAGGTATTACTTACCCCACCATCCCTATTAAAATTTAAGGGGTTGTGAGCATAGGGCGCAGGGATGAATGGATTTTTGAATCAGCACTATTGCAAAATATGTCCCCCTCGAAACTAAAGTTGACCTGTCCGAGCATTTTTTCAAATTTTGTTATTAACTATTTTAAAACTCATCTGTTTCGTTTTCGTTGGCCCACCCTGTATATGTATTTCCTATAAGGGATTATAGTTTTGCACAGAATTGCACTATTAATTCCATAAATCTTAAGTCTTAAATCTTTGAGCATAAGTATACCTTCAATCTTGTCGATAGTTTCTTAGCACTATATAGTATGGTTGGTTGAACCGTGTGAATGCGGTATCCGGTTTGGTCAGGCCAACCGACCACGAGACCAAATTGGATGGTTTGTAGGTTCTTCTATAATAAAGTGAGGTCCGTACTTTACATTATGTCAGTTGGAGTAGGTAAATCTATTGAAGCCTTCATAACGTAGATCGCTACGTAACCTCAAAAAATGCCCATGCATACTTTCGTTTATGTGCATGTAAGGGGCATACCACTTAAATAAAATATTTGTTATAATTCTAGTAGTTGATATTAGGGTGGTATATTAGTTATGATGGTAGAAATATGAAGTTTTTGTTGGGGAAGTTAGTTGGTGAAATTTATGTTAAAGTAAACTGAAGTTAAAGAATTAACTCCGTCGAAGCTCGTATAAAAGTAATAAAATAAATTTATACGAATACATCGTCTATTCTTTATGAGATATATTTAAAATATCCATTTAAATTTCTGTTTTTGTGTTTTAAATGTGGATTTTATTTTATTCTTTTTTTATGCCACGTCATAAAAAGTGAGCGTAATGTTCACACAATAAAAGTGATCATTCGTAAAGATGCATGTAACCGAAACTGATGGAAGCGAGTATCTTCCTGACCGATCTGTTGTAATCTGGGTGTATTAATCTAATTCTAATATGCGTTTGACCTACGACCGTGCCATCTTATTTGGGATTGCGTGTAGTTGATGAAGCCTAGAGATATCGCCAACAACGTGCCATCAAAAAAAGGAATGAGATTATATAAAATGTTTCAGTGTTCAGTATTCAGTGTTCAATCGATAATGATGATTCTCTTGTGAAATTTTAGCGCGCGACCGAGGCAGTCTACGACTTATCAAAGATCTATTTGTCGCTAAACCGGAGCGAGGAGATTTCTCTCGGGCGCTGCACGTAATCTTCGTAATCTTCGTAATCTTCTTTAAACCACCCTCACTTATCACAAAGATAATACGACACACTTTTTGTAGAAAATCTGTTAACAGTAAAGATAAAAATATTTTAATAAATCGAGTTTGTTGAGGAAGCGGAAGAGGGTGGGACCTACTAGTTTTTGATTGATAATCTGGTTAATTTGCTTTGACCATGGCGAACACGTGTTTTTTAGGGTGTCAGTGAAATACTGGTATAATTTTTTCTGACTATTAGGCGAAGATAAATTATGCTGACCCCATTAAAGCAGAAATTACATCAACATGATTGATAATGCGTGTCCGTTTGTTGATTTTCTTCTAACATGCTAAAAATATGAAACGACGCGAGTAATGTGTAACGCACCCCAAACTCCTTAAATTATTATTGCTCAATGGTGCGATGTTTAACTTTAAAAAGGTTGGGCTAAGCCTGTTTCATTTTTGTTCAAAAGTAATTTCGTGTAACCGGTACGTAATCCGTTTCTAAGCTAATGATAAAGAAAAAAGCTTATGTTTCTTCGGAACGGAGATGAGGGAAGACTAAAAGCAAAAGTGCACGGAAAACAGAGAATCATCCACCCTATTTCTGCCCCCAGCCCATTTCTTCTCTTTGCTCTTTCGTCGACTTAGCCCATATTTTCTATCCCTCCTCCCTCAGGACTCCACGCGCATCAGTACTTATCCGCTCGGAACGCGGAAACTTTTTAAGCCTAGTAAATAAATTACGAATTTTCTTAATCAACTTGATAAAAGCAAACTCTATTAAACCTTTTGTAAATAAATAAGCGATTTGTCTCCATCCGTTTTCCAACGCCTTTCAAGTTCAACTCTGCAGCCTCATCAGCCCTCACTCTGTGTGAAGTGATTAATTATTTGCTGAATTAAACATTTGCTTTTCTTAAGCAAACATTTCGGATATTTTTATGCTCCACTTATTTCATTTATATTTATTTCTTACCACAATCGCTTTATTCACCACAACAATTTTCACACCATCATAACAAAAATTTTAATTTAGAGGAGTGGATTTGTAGGTTGTGATAAAATTTCGAAGTATCATTTTTTACTCGTATGAAAGTTGTAAGAAAATTTTGTGAAGGTTGAAGTTTGGCTCGTTTGGAAGTTTTATGTAGTAAAGTTTTTTGTGCGGTATGGTTTTGTAGATTAAACAGTGATTAATAAAGTTTATTTAAATTGGTAAAAGTTTCGGATTAAAAAGAGGTGGTAAAAGTGGAGTTCCTATAAGATTAACTAATAGATTTATAATCCTTATATATGCTGACGTAGTTGGAGAATCTAGAGCGTAATGAAATTGCTTTAAGAGCTTAATGGGATGAGCAGACATCCCCTCAAAGCTACACATACTTTAGAGTTTAATCTAGGCGCGTTTCTTTTTTACGAGCGAAGGTCAACATAAATCGGACGGGATTTTCGAAAAGGCAGCTCCGATTTAATTCAGCAATTGTACTTCTGGACAATATTGGAAAACGCATACGTGTCGCACTGGAACTGGACTTTCCATTACCTCACCAAGTATAAGCGCGGTCTAAGGGGCGAGCACTTAAAATTAAGGGCGCAATTAATTCCGGCCTATCTGGCACGAACACGGGTCTGGACTTATCTCGCGTGTTCCTTTTATCACCGCACCGTGGCTCCGGGGGTGTGCAGAATTAAAGCACAGGCCTCTCTATACAAGAGTTTTATTGATGTACTCCCTGTCGCACGATTCCAAAGGATCTTATCTTATTTCGCGAAATTCCCAACTATTATCGGCCGTAAAGTTCCCGCAAATTGTTAACAGCCTAAATAAAACTATAGTGCCACTCGTAAAATTTCCTCTCAAGAACAATTATTACCACCGACTGAATCTTTTAGATTATTAAATTATTCCACAGGCCTAAACTTTATTCCTTTATACTTACTTACATAAAAAATACATAAAATATTTACCACCAATTTACTTAGCATCACTCAAGCCACATCTAATACTTAAATCTTCGATCGAATGGATCACAATGGGTCGTGTAAATAAAAACTAGCTTTAACTGTAATTTTTTAAGTAAAATCTTTAATGTTAGTGAATAAAATGTAAGCTTAAGCTTTTGCTAATTAGCTATAGTATTTTCTTCTGGTTCTTACTAGATCTTCTAGCTATTGCTATAGAATGTGTGAATAAAAAGTAACAAAGACTTAATTTTATCAGTTTAGGCTAGTTATTTTTCAAGTGTGGTCGGTTGTTGCTTGAAGCGCGTATTTTGTAGAAATAGCTGCGTTTATAAATATCCGTGCTCCAAAGCATTATCCAAAAAGATCAATTTGTCGAACTGGTGATTATAAAAAATTATATAGGTTTTGTGAAAATGGAGTGGTTAGGTGAACATTTTTTGGGAAATTCAGATGAAAAAAGAGGTAGCGCTATAAATTCAAAACAAAAAATGCAAATTTTCCTGCGATTTGTAAGTGATCCTGGTTTTCAAATAGGCGTTGCAAAAGATGAAGGTGTTCATAGGACAAATGTTTGCAAGGTAATAAAATTTGTGCTTGATTAAATTAATGAAAAGGCACATATTTGGATTAAATTTCCCACAACTATCGAGGAAATAAATAACGCACAACAAGATTGGTCCAATAATTATCAATTTCCTTTGGTAATAGGTGCAATTGATTGCACACATATTAGAATTCAGAAACCAACTGATCATGGAGATGAATATTGTAACCGTAAAGGTTTTTTAGTGTTAATGTACAAGCAACTTGTAATGCCAAGGAAGAATTTACAAGTATCGATACTCAATGGCCTGGATCTGTTCATGATAGTCGAATACTAAAAAGATCAGACTTATATAGAATAATGAATGCAAACCGATATGATGCCATACTGCTTGGGGATGTAGGATATGGAATTTCGCCATGGTTACTTACACCGTATAAAAATCCTCATACTCCCCCAGAAATTACATACAATAATTTACACACTCGAGAAAGGGTCACAATAGAAAGATGTTTTGGTCAATTAAAGAGACGATTTCCTATCTTACAATATTTAGTAAGAGTGCAAATACAAAAAGTGATAATTAGCTGTGTAGTACTACACAATATAGCGAAATATTTGCAGGATGAATTTGAGGACGATGAAGATGAAAATCTAGGGGAAAATATTGATAATGATGAAGATTTGGAAGAAGATGAACCACACCTAGATGCAAATATGCGGAGATTGGGTCAACAAAAAAGAAACGAAATTGCAAATATTGTATATTATCTTGATAATTAATTAAAGTATACTCCTACTATTTATATATTTTATTTTAATATGTTTATTATTTTAAATTAATGAAAGTAAGTCCATCATCAGTACTTAAAATTTCTGAATTTTCTCGTTCATTTTTGTGTTCTTGCAATCTTTCCAAGACTATTTGTTCCTTTTGAATTTGCATCCTTGTTAATTTTAATTGTTCAAGTAATACGAGTCTTTGTAATTCGGTTGTACTAAGTCTGCTCGTCTCGTCAGCTTCTGTAAATTGAACTTTTGTTTTTACTCGTTTGGGAGGTACAGGTTCCGGAAATTTTTCAATGGCGTTCCTGTTTATATCATCTGTTGTAATTCAATTTTTTGAGCTCCTATATACAATAATATAATACTATTAATTACCCCAGACTATTGTAATAAGATTTAAGAAATATGTGAATAAAAACACATTTTTATCACTATTTTTTTTAGAAATATTAATAGTAAAAATACTTGCCTGGAATTTTATTAAAAACAGGATTATCCCCCTTGTCCATTAGTTCCAGAAAAAATGTCTCCCATTCTTTTAGAATAATTTTTCGATTGCCTGTAGCATTTTTATAATTTTTTTTTCAATTCATTCTTCATATTTTGAATATTTTTTTTTTAATTGTTTGGAAGTTATAACTTTACCGAATATTTTCATATAGTCGCGTTCAAGTTCTTTAATAGCCTTTTCTTTAGCTTCCAAAAATTTTAGGTACTTGTGATTTATTAAACAAAACTTTATGATTTTGCTTCACACCACTAGAATGAATTTCATCATCTGATGAATTAATTTCGTCATGTGAAGACATCCTTCTAGCTTGTAGCACTGACATAAAATAAATGCCCTGATCCAAAATTAAAAATTGAGTATTTTATTTAATATTTGAAATCTTTTAATAAGAACATTTAAATGTTCAAGAATCGTACAATGGCTTTAAAGCCAGCTGTTCAAGTGGTTTATTTTTTATATTATGTATTCGCAAAATTTATTGGATGTTTTATTTTCTTTTTAAAAATTTTAAGCGATTGTAAATACAAACAGAAAGTAAAACCTAAGTTTCGTTACCTATAGCTAAACCTTAAATATCACAGCAATTACTAATAAGCAAAAGCAAAAGATTATTCACACATTTTGAAGCTAAAGCTAGGACTAGACGCGCTAGCTAGTAAGCAAAAGCTAGTACTAATACTAAATACTAGCAGCATTTGCTTGGTTTTTATTCACACCGCCCATTATTCTTTTTAATCGCCTCGAAACATAAATATTATAAAATCGTACCTGTCTAACAGGACACAAATTATTCCATTATGCGGTGTGTTCCTTCTTAGTACAAGGCATCAACTGGTGTACCACAGGGGTCGAATTGGGACCACTTCTTAGAACTCTTTTGTTAGTCATTCTGATTGTGAAATTGTAAATTTCGATGGATTTCAGTCTGCCATATTTGATCATCTTTATAATCATTTGAAATTCTGTTCAAACGTTAACACGTGATTTCCTATTTTTTATCTTTCAAAAAGTGACTCCTTGCATCGAAAATAGGCTACTACATTATTGATCCGAAGTAGTGAAGTATAATTTTACCTTAATATAATTGGTTCTATAAAAAGTAACCTAAAGAGGTCTCAAAGATAAACATCATTAACCATCTTTAAAATCACAAATGTTGATTAATGAATTCTGGACATAAATTAACAAAATAATACTGGAGCAAGCACATAGATTTTCTAGAGTAAAACTTGTATATAATTGGGTGATAAAAGAGATGGATATTTAATATAGAGTTGAGATGGTATTAAAGGGTATAATTAGTTAGAAATTCGAAAATAAACATTTTATTTGGTAGGAATGATCGTAAAATCCGTGCAGTTTCGGAGTTAATCTATAAACCTACTTTTAAAAAAGTTTAAGTCTATAATTCCGCTTCTCGTTTCTTTTAAAATCACCATCGCCGACAACTCAGTAAACTTTCTTTTTATTATTTTCTTTTCGGGTGAAATGTAGCAAATCAGCGCTCGTAATCGTAAATTTACTTTTTTTATATTTCGGGGCGAATTTTGGCCTTTGTACCAAATCCATGTATAATACTCTTTTTTACGAGAGTTGTAAAATATTGGAAAAATGTATCTGGGAACGTAAACACATCGGGCCAATTAACGTCAGGCTTGTCCGGCCGGAATTTTCGGTGACATTCGGGTTTCAGTTGAATCCAAGACGCAATCTTCGTCCTTATTCTCCGGAACCGATCATATCGCGAATCCATCTAATTCAGGTCCCGCTTAACGGATCATTGACTCCTCGGTCCCCGAGAGAAGATGGAAACCTCACGCAATTTCTCTCCTATAACATCCCTCACCATTCGCACTAACATACACATAGACACATACAAACATCCAAGATGATATATGGCTTCGGCATCCCGATTCATCCCCTTCACAGCATACCATTAGTTAGATTTAATTTTCGCCTTGAGAATGATACACAAGCCAGAAAATGAAAAATCGACCTACGAGTATTTACATATCCGACATCAAATTTACAATGCCAAATTTTGATACGTCATTACGAACATCTGCGCCGACAAAAGGGAAACAAATCTCCTTATTTTACAAACATGTTTTATTAAACTTTTACAATTTTAAAAAGAAAAATAAGCGCATTTTTCATATCTCTTTCATAAAAACACCCAATTTTATTTTTATGAACGACACATGCTTTTTAATATTTTCTACAATAGTTTCATACTAAAACTTACTTTCAAAACTCCTAAATGACACCAAATATACCCCTAGCTAACCTAACCATTAAGGTGCAAAGCGAACACAAAACATTCTTGTTCGTACGAACCAAACGTACTCAGTTCAGGGGGCGTATTCTTGAACCACTTGATACAATGGATGCGTTCCACTAAAGACTCGAAATGCTCACGACGGCCGCAAAGTCGTTCCACATAAGACCGCGGTTGTTTCGTTCGTGCGTAAAAACGTCAACGATCACGTAACGAATGGCGACCGCAAGAAGCCCACAACGACGGTATTTATTCGTGGATTTATGTGGTCGTTTGTTGAACGGTTTATTATGATGAATAACGTCAAAAAGGGCAACAAAATCATTCATTTTATTTGATCCTGAAACAGAACAAGTTATACAACTTCAGATTTCCCTAGATCTTCTTCAGAACTGTATAAACTTGGATAAGTGATAACTGTTTTTCGACCTCATGTATTCGTTTTGCACCTATGTTTACAAAGATTAAAGCGTTGACAGACATGTTTATCAAACTGTTATTAAGAATTTTGGGGTTATGTTATGCATTCGCAACGCATAGTTCAAAACCCATTCCACTTATGTTTCGATCGCAACGTTTTGAGCTAGTGGACCGGGAAATTTTGGGGTCGTGGGCTTTAGTGTTCGTTAGTGGAACGCGCCCAATGTCGTATACGACTTATCTGCTCTTTTCATGCTGATATTGTAAATCATGAATATTCTATACGACATGAAAAATACATACTCTTATTTTTCTATTTGAATGATAAAGATAAAATGATGAAACTTGTTTACGACATGGTGTTAAGTGTTTCCAGAATACGCCCCTAGGTGCCTCATTTTTGAAGCACTGGACATAATATCGCATATGGAACTACAAATACTCATATTTTCTCAAGTAAATGGAAAACACATAATGATGAATGTCGAATGCCACATCGGTTCAAATTTCAAATAATACTGGGGGTCTATTTTTGACAGTCTCGACACGATGACGTATTTGAGATTTCAAGGACAGATTCCATTTTTTCTGGTAAAGGATAGGCGGATGAAATTCTCATACTATAACCTATCGAGTTATTTAAAAATAATCTCCTGGAGGCATATTATTGAACCACTCGACACGGTTTACTATACGATTTTCATCATCCTTGTCATGTCGTGTACGGAATCGTGTTCGTTTGAAGGTTGGTATTGTAAAACTTTTACAGTAAAAGAAAGTATGGTTGCCTAAATTATGTGTATACTTGGTTGAGTGGTTTTTAGGGTAATTTTTAAATGAAGCGTATGCGTAGTGATTTATAGTAATACTCGGAGATTAATAATAAATTGATCGTTCGATCATCACCTGGGCTTAATCCACATTAATCACTTTTACTTGGGTATGAATACTGAAGGGCAGGCGGGCCCTGAAGTGCGTATAATGCACGCATATGATCTGAAATATGGATGAGGCGGTGTGAATCGATGTTTCGGAAGAGCAGAATCTCTGTAACGAGATAAGGGATGGCAGTGGGGTGCATATGGTAACGCTGTTTATACGTGGCACTCGATAAATTTCTGCCGAGCTGATATTTTTAAGAGATTAGATTTGCCCCTCACCCTCCAGGTTTATTCGCGCCGCTCTTTTCCTGTTCACGGCGCTCAATCAAACTGGTGCTAGAATACCTCGAACCACCAGCTTCGATAATTTATTCTCCCTCGATTCGACAGATTAATTGCATTAATGCAATTGCGAACGCGTTTCAATCGATTCAAACTAAATTTGATACGCTCAGGTTAGATCGTTACGTTTGGCGTTGCGGTTGCTCTATAATGAAACTACAATAATAATTCGATCGCTGTTTTGTGTTTAACCCCACCTAACTTATTACTGTATTAATTATAACAACTTAATTAAAATTTATGTTTATCACTTTGTCATTTCAATTAATAACCTCCAATTAATGCACCCCACACCAAAATCCCAATTTAAATTAGTTTTAAAAAAGTGACTCCTTACATCAATAATAGGGTACTACATCATGATTTTAATTGCTTCTATACAACTGTAATTCAAACGTGGATGTATTCAACTTTTTTAGTATTATAGACTACAATATCTATAATATTGCGGTTATTGTGGATGATGTATATCCAGAGGCATCCAGTAGAAGCAAATAAAAGTGGGTTTTGTTCGATTGTATGTGAATTTGGTCTTTATGGAATGCCTGTAAAGGTTTGTAGATAATATTCGCAGTATTTCATTCTTTTAAACCATAATTTAAGGAATAAATCATGAAATTCCTTGAAAAGTTTTGATTTAATTTGATATATAAATTGTCGAGAACAAATTATCCGACATGCTCAATAAATTCTAATGTAACGTTCTCATATTTAGGGAAACCCTCGCTAGACTCGTGCTAAACTTGTAACTAGTTCGGCCGAAAACTGGCGCTAATTCGGTATTATGCAACGAAATAGTTGAAGTCGGCCCCCTTATTATCCCGCCTGACAGTATTAGGCCGAATTCCTGCAAATAATCCAGCCGGATTATTTAAGCGTGTCACCCAATTTGCCATGCGAACTAAGCGGGGTAGGCAACCAGCAACCGGCAACCACCCCCAGGATTACCGGCTCTAACATTTTGAGGGCGCGCGGGTCAACAGCCACGACTCGCTGACATTCACACTTGATGAAACACATATACTGCAAAGGGAAACTACAAAGATTCCCAACTCACAACTTTCAAATGAAATTATTTCAATTATAAAAACCACAACCCCACTAACTTCACCACCCCCCAATTAACACAAATTGAAACAAATTAAAACCAAGAAGTTGCCCAATTCTTATTATTACTTTACATACTCCAACTTTTACTTAAGTTGGATTTCTTGAAATCCTCAAATTACTCAACTTTTCTTGCAATTAGTCATCATCATCCAGTTTTTCAACTCATGAAATCCAATTCAAAATATGGTCCATTGATGCCGCCTTCATCAAATCCTCAAAATTAATAATGATATTACTATTTCGTGGATTCACTATACAAGGTATCCTATAAATGCTGGAGGAGCTTTTCAATACGTTATTGGGGACCCTCAATCCTTAGAAATCCTTGGAAACATTGCTGCAGGATTTTAATTAAAGGTCAAGCTACAGGTCTAGCGGGACCTATATTCAGGAAGCTGTTCCTGGATATTCCTCGTGCAACGATTCTCTTACTACCTATACACAATATGATGGGGGTATATTGTATCCAAATATTTCTAATATCTAGAGGAAACCCTTCGAGACGATCTTCCACGTCATTCATGAAAAATTCCAATAATTTTTCACCACAGGATTCCTGAATATTACAATCCACACTTTTGCACTACAACGAATGATGATTTTTCACGTAGGATTTTTAATGGCGAAGATAATAACAAATTAATGTGTTGGTCGAATTATTAACTTTATCCGACTGATAAACACGGGAAGTAAAAGTATAATATTGCTATTTGAACCAGCACTAATTTATTCGAGGTGGGAAGTCATTTGATAAGAAGGAAGCCTTTTGAGATCCAAATTTTTTGGAAATACTTCTAGTGCTGCTTCCAATGAATTCAGGATTTGTTCCAGCATGTTCAGAGTCATCGCATGTCGTGGACGACCACGATTTGAACCAGCTACTGGTGTAAAATAGCTAGGTTTACATGTACTGAATTTTTGACTGATTTGAAGAGATCGCTTCAAATCTGCAGACCGGAGCTGAGTATGTAAATAGTTGTAGAAAGGACCTCATTTGGTAGGACAGGAATGTGAGATGAAAACGGAGAGAACAAGACTGTTAGTTAGCGTTTACACGTACAGTTGGTCCCAGCTGGAAGTAGGACAAAAGTAATCACGATCGCGTATTCTTTGTCCTACTTCTAGCTGGGAGCAACTTTACAATTTTTTGTATAAAATACAAAATATAAACTGAAGAGGTAAAGTCTGTTGCACCAGTCCCTTTAGAAATTCCAACAGACCGAAATTGTTGGCCAAGACTGACGGAAGTTGGTGGTTTTTGGATTTACACGACTGATTTTGGTATGTACGTTCTAGAGATCAAAGATCAAAGATGGAAGATAAATGATTGTTTTCGTATACGGAAAAAACCGTTTGTTGAATAAGTTGCCTTGGGTTTTGTCTCTTTTCAACAAATGCAAAACGTGCATAATGAAGAGACAGAAAATCTATCACTAGGGAACTTATACCCAGATTCTGGTCAAATCATTTAAATTTAAAGGCCTTTAATGGAGTAATTCTGAACAAAAAATGTTAGCCGTAACTGCGATGTTAAATTTGACAGTCACCTTGATTTCAAAAAAACGCTATTCTGTAAACTTTATTTTAACTTAACGACCATGTAAAATGACATTTTCGGTGTTAACATGCATTGTACTTCTAAATAATGTATAATTTTGATCAACTATACATTAATATATTATTATTTTTATTTTGATAGATGTTATTTTAACACCGAAAATGTTATTTTAAATAACCGTTACGTTATTCCTAGTAGTCAAATTCCTTTTCGTCCTTAAAACTTCACTTGCTGTAAATGTTTTTCCCGATTAGGACTAAATAAAAATTCGCATTCCTAGTAGTGCTTCTGGGATGAATTTACGAAATGTTTCTGCATTCCATAATGGTCCATACCAGCGACTGGTGCTAACATTCTAATTCTCCACTTCTTTGATCAAGATATTATTGCGACCTATAGTCAGGAAGTTGGTTCTGGATATCCCACGTCCAATTATTCCCTGGAAAAGCAAAATATGGTGGATTCATTTTATTTAATCCACATATTTCTAATTACAGCTAGAGGAAGGCCATCAAGATGATCTTAAAGGTAATAGAAAAATTTGCTTAATCAGTCTAACATACAGGAGGTGAAAGTACCATCTACTGCTATTTAATCCAGCAGGAATGTAGGAAGAGGAAAGTCATTTGAAGAAACAGATTACGCTTTAGTGAAGTGGAAACCTTTTGATACCCATAATTGGAAATACTGATAGTGCTACTTCTGGGATAAGTTTCCAATGGATTCAGAGTTTGTTCCTGCATGTTGAGAGTCAACACGTGTAATGGACATCCAGGATCTTGACCAGCACCTGTTGTTAGCTTCCAATTCTTCCAGACCTTGAATAACAAAACTTGTATGTCTTATATCAGAAAATCTTTCACTATAGACTCTTGCATCTTCCTCTGTATTTTTGTAGCATTCACCCAAAATCTTCTATATAACAGTTATGTTGTATTCCTTCCTTCTGCAATTTATTTGCTAAAATGTTACAACAAAATGTCAGAATAATTCATTTACAATTTAAGTACAATATAGTCTTCCATGGTGATCTGTGGAGTACAGTCTAGTTGATTCTTCTTGACTGATTTCAAGAACTGGTAGAAATTTGAAGGCCCACATTTAAGTATTTGGATGATTTCACCCGATACTTGGCGGCTACTATGGTTTTGAACATATGCTGTACTTAACGAAAAGCGAGATATATAAAATCTGCAGTGGAACATACGTAGCACACTTTTTCAAGAATCTTACCAATTCTTGTTATAGCAAAAATTGCTGGTTGTTTCTTTTTGGTAGATCAACATGTGAGTTTCTTGTGAGCTCTGAGTCAGTGAAACAACAATTATACCTAAGAGGGTTCCTATTTGATGTAACCAGTATATTTACGGTTTTTTTTTCGGATTTAAAATTAACTTTTTTGCTGCGAACCAGGTTTCTGCTGCAGTATATGCTGATTTTGATGCATCCTCAACGGTTTCCTTATTTTGGTGTATATTTAGAAACTTGCTTATTGGATTACTTCGGCTGGTATATTGTATGGTCTTAGTCCTTTGATCTGTACGTACTGGACTCTTTTACGGAGGTACGAATCAATACACTTAGGTAATGTTCCTCTGAAACCACAGTACGAGAAGGTTATGTGACATTCAAAAGCCTTTTATACAGGGTGGGGCAACGAAAACGAAACAGACGAGTTTTAAAATAGTTATTAAAAAATTTTGAAAAAACGCTCGGACAGGTCAACTTTGGTTTCGAGGGGGACATATTTTGTAATAGAAGTGATTCAAAAATCCATTCACCTCTGTGCCCTATGGACACAACCCCTAAAATTTTAATAGGGATAGTGGGGTAAGTAATACCTTGTTAAAAAGATCTTTTTACTCAGAGTAACATACAAAAAAAAAAGTTAAATCGATCGATTCGTTTTAAAGATATTCAAAATTTAGCAAGTAGAGATTTCATGTCTTTTAAAATTGTGCTATGAACACCACGCCTTCAAATTTAAGTGTTTTGATAGGGTAAGTAATACCTCCTGGGAAAGATCTTTTAACCCAAAGTAACATACAAAAACATGTAAAATGCAATTTATTTTCATTTTCTACAAAAGAGAGATTTTAAAAAACAAATTTAAATTTATTCGAGGAATTGTTTAAAATTTTGTAACATCTGGAACAAAACAATGCAAAACATAAAACAATTTATAACCACATTGAGATTCTTTTTATCAGTTGTATTTTGTATTAGTGGTGATTTTCATCGTGTTAAAACTGTTTATGACTAATTATTAGAAATCAACATTTAAAATTTTGTGAACTTGTGTAAAAGCTTCTGCTAGCAATGGTTTATATCTTACAATTCCAGAAAGGGTTGAATTAATCACTTTTTATTTTAAAAACGATGAGAATGCTCATCGTGCAGCTAATTTTTTTAATAAACAACATCCAAACAAACACTGTAACCGAAAATACGTTCTGGAGTTGGTTGCAAAATTTAAAAATACTGGTTCTGTTGGTAATAAGAAACGCGATTCTGGTAATGTTCGTCCAATAAGAAATGAGGTCGTTGAAATAGGTGTTTTGGGACAAGTTGCTGCAGATCCAACTTTAAGCACAAGAAAACTGGAGACTGTGACTAACATCAGCAGAACAACCATTCGCCGAGTATTGAAAGGTCACAAATATCATCCCTATAAAATTCATTTAATTCATGAGTTAAATGAAGATGATTTTGATAGGCGACTGCAATTTTGTGAGGTGATGACGGAACGGATAATTGCTGATGAAAATTATCATTATAATATCTGTTTTTCTGATGAGTGCACTTTTTTCTTAAACTCAACCGTTAATCGTCATAATTGTCGATATTGGTCGGATGAGAATCCTAGGGTATTTCATGAAGTTCACACTCAAACTCCTCAAAAATTGAATGTGTGGGTTGGAATTTTTGGAGACCGTCTTATTGGTCCTTATTTTCTAACAGGGGATATGTACTTGGATCTACTTCAAAACTTTGTTCAACCATTTCTTGACGATATTATCGAAAATGACGATCGTTATTTAGAAGACCATCTGATTTTCCAACAAGACGGAGCCCCTCCTCATTACATACGGCCTGTTAGGGAATTCTTGGATACGACGTTTCCTGGGCAATGGATTGGGCGTAGAGGACCTTTGGAGTGGCCGCCGCGATCTCCCGATCTTACTCCCCTTGATTTTTTCCTTTGGGGGCATTTAATAAGTAAGATTTACGCAACGGAACCAGGATCTCTAGCAGAGTTACGACAGAGAATTATTAATGGATGCCGAGAAATTACTCCTGAAATGTTACAAAATGTAGGAACTCGCTTTGAGGAAAATTTGTACGTTTGCATCGAGGTTGGTGGAACTCAATTCGAATATTTAATAAAATAATAAAAACATCCTTGAAAGTGTCGGGATCGATGGGATTCTTTCAAGTGTTAAGTTTTCTTCAAAAAGGTTAGTTAAGTTTAGTTTGGTTAAATAAAAAATAATGTGCAATACTGTTTCGATTTCACTTTTGTTTTTTTGTATGTTACTTGTAGTAAAAAGAATTTCCCAAGGAGGTATTACTTACCCCATCAAAAGACTTAAAATTGAAGGCGTGGTGTTCATAGCACAATTTTAAAAGGTATGAAAACTCTACTTGCTAAACTATGAATATCTTTAAAACGAATTCAATCAATTTAACTTTTTTTTTGTATGTTACTCTGGGTAAAAAGATCTTTCCAACAAGGTATTATTTACCATACCATCCTTATTAAAATTTTAGGGGTTGTGTCCAAAGAGCGAGGAATGAATGGATTTTTGAATCAACTCTATTGCAAAGTATGTCCCTCTCGAAACGGTATTACTTACCTTATCAAAACACTTAAAATTGAAGGTGTGTTGTTCATGGCACAATTTTAAAAGGCATGAAATCTCTACTTGCTAAATTTTGAATATCTTTAAAACGAATCGATCGATTTAACTTTTTTTTTTGTATGTTACTCTGGATAAAAAGATCTTTCCAACGAAGTATTACTTACCCCACCATCCCTATTAAAATTTAAGGGGTTGTGTCCATAGGGCGCAGGGATGAATGGATTTTTGAATCAGCTCTATTGCAAAATATGTCCCCCTCGAAACTAAAGTTGACCTGTCCGAGCATTTTTTCAAATTTTTTTATTAACTATTTCAAAACTCGTCTGTTTCGTTTTCGTTGGCTCACCCTGTATATCACGTAGCGTTGAAAATGCTATTTTATGGTCCTCTGGGGGCCTTGAAATTTTCTGTAGTAGGTCCATAGGTGCGTCCGAAGTGCTTTTCCCCTACTTAAATCCATATTGGTTTTGCGTGAAAAATTTCATTTTTTTCCATATTGCTGTCAAATGTTCGAATACTTTGGATAATATTTGGAGGAGCATTGAACTTATCGCCTAAAATTGACTCAATATAACAAAAACTAATTAAAATGAAGAGGAACTTTAATGGTCCTCAGCAAGATACTAACGCCTGGTTTTTCCACCATATCTTGAGACCAAATTAAATCTTAAGCTGCGTATCAGACCCACGTGGTTTTAGAAACAGCCAATTAGAAGACGACTGGGAGCGTAGTATCTGTTTTAAGGCTGAGCTTGGTGAAGTTGCGTCTAAAGACATGTTGGAGAAACCGGGCGTAAATATCTCATCCGTCATTTATGGGATACCTTGTATACAAAGAAATAATTGTATTAACACGTTTCGTGTATGAGAACATTGGATGTTAGGGCATATTCTAGTCTAAGTAACATGTAGTTGAGCGTGTAGTATAAGGTAATCGATCAAGTTGTGGAGTGTCCACAAACTCGTTAACCTTTGTGGGGGGTGAGTTGAGGTTCAATCCGATGTCTCAAGTATGCTGCAGTGTACTTGAGTCTAAAAATCTCGCGAGTACAGAATGAAATCGTAGCAAAGTAATGTATAGGGGAACAAAAAGTGACAATTTAAAGAGCATTATTTCACTTAAAATAAATAATAATTAAAAAAATTAATGACCTTCGTCATTACTCTTAAACAAAACGGAAGTTATTACTATTAGAGCGAGTTGACGTTAAAGTACTTAACCTCTGATCCTGGTGCGGATGTCGCCCACGAGTTGAAGTTTACAGAGCTACAGAAAAATATAAAATTAACAGGGCTGACAATTGAGACATCTCGGTGCGATTAATTTCAGCACTCACGCTCCCTTAATGGGGCCACTTAAAAACCGCTCTGCGGCCTCACTTGCCCATATTTATTCACGTCTGCCGCTCTATAATAATTATAAATGCGAAGTGATAAAAAATTGCCTTAAAATCGTTTATTAAACGAAATTTATTCCATTTCAGCTGGCCCACTTTCTTAATTCGCCCGCTTAAATCACCCAAATTTTCATCAATTTAAATACGTGGTAATTAATAAAGAATATTCCACTTCAGGGATTTAAATATTAAACGGTTAATTATTTTAGACGGCATTTTTCTTAAAGTTTAATAAGAAGTTTCATTTTTCGTTTCACTTGATGTCATTTATTAATTTGTCCCCTCGGTGTACGTGTGCACCCGCATAAATAAGTAATGGCGACGCAAAATGGAAAGTTATTATTTAAAGCGCGGGGGGAAATCTGGAGCGGCAATCGTTCATCCAAGTTGCTCCCGGGGGTGTATTTATCCGAGACATTTTGTAGTAAAGCCGCACAAATCTCACCGAGATTCTACCTCATGCACATATATACACATAACCGACCCAATGGTTTCCCGGAAAAATAAATTTAAATATGAACTGTGATCTTGTCGTTCGAAAAGCAAATCAAATTCCAAAATTATAACGAAAACAAACAAAACTTTATTATTATGTACACTTATTATTTACTACCCTTATTTCCAATTCCACAACAATTCTCATAAAATACCACTGGATATGTCTTTTACATTACATATTCGTTTTATCTTTAATATTACACAAACAAACATTCTATTACAAGAAATAAACTCAATAAAACAACTGAGAAATTGAAGACACCAAACACCAAGGTACAACTAAATAAAGATTATGGTAGAAAATATTTAGTTAAAATAAATTTCCCTTTTAAAATAATTTCATTAACGTAAAGCAGAGCAATTTAGTGAATCAAATTATATTACTGTGATTTTCATGAGTTCCAACCCTTTCCGAGTTGATAAATCGTCGTAGGATTTTCCTTTCATATTTTCCCGTTTAAGTAAACAATGAAAAATCGAAATTTCCCATCTTTCGCATATAATAACCGCCTGCGGTTTACATAAATTAAAGTAACTTTACAAAAATTCTTTAATGTAAAGGTGCCTTTACACATCGGACATTTTTTGAATCCCTCGCTTAGCGTGACCGCATGCACATCATACATAAAGCAGATTATAGTTGAGCAGTCATGAAAAAGCATAGCAGTGAGGCAAGACACATGCCGATCATGCATAAAGTAAAGCAATCGGAATAAAATTGATCGTTTTTAAGAATGTTTTTCCAGAGCGTTATCATGCTTTGAAAAATGTTAAACTCATACGACTCTTAGAATGAATAACGACCTTTATGATGGAACTCGCATTTTTAAAATTCAATGAAATTTCAAGAATTTTAAGAATAAGAAATTTCAACAATTCCCAAAAAAACCTCCAGACGTAGATGATTCAGGACATTTCGATAATGATTTAGATGATGAAGTTGAAGTTGACGAAAATGATGAGCATGTTGTTATTTTCTCAAATTCGGATGATGAGATTTAGATTTGAACTTGAATCATAGTATTTTTTTTAATAAACCATTATATTATAATAAATTAATTTTTATTCCTTTGGAAATATATAAAAATCAATTATTGCATTTTTCTTATGTTAAATATATGCCTTTAAATGAATACCTAATTTAAATTTCCGAAAGAATAATTTTCGAATTAATGCCAGGTTTTGTGGTCATCTGCCCCACTGTGCGACGCTCGGAAAAAATGAGTAAAATCCACAATTTTCGGAATTTTTTTTCAAAGTGTTAACGAACTTCGAAAAATTTAAAATTCATACAGCTTTTAGAATAAATATTCCCCTTTACGATACCCTTCGAATTTTTAAATTTGGACGACAAAAACTACCCTTTTCGTGGATCCGCGTAAAAAACATCCGAATTCGAGGTCAAAATACAAAAGAGGTTGTACCTCTGCCCACTTAACGGCACTGCGGACCGCTTATAGGATAGGTCCAATTCACCCCAATCTTGAATTTTGAATTTTTATAGATATCGGTTACGTGATTGTAGTCGGCTACTGGTATGGAATCCAAAGATTTGGATCTAACTCATCATTCTATAACATCAGCAGCCATATGAAGTTATTATTAGCAAGTTTTGTACTGCGGAGATTTGGTCCAATTAAAAAAATAGTTGGAAAAACAGTAAGAAAGTATCCTTGGTTTTCTTGACTAGTATAGACAAAAATCAGTCAAATTATCTGGAAAATTTATCATTTTATGAAACCTAGAATTGTGTATCTCATTAGGTTCTGATAGTTTGAGGAAAATATATTTTTTGTCAAGGAAGGCTTCTTCTGGATTTTCTGAAAAATTTGTGAGCATTAAGATACCGCTTGAAAAAACGTACATCCATATCCTCCACAAGTAGGAGAAAAGATTTGGGCACCATAAGGATTGAAAGAGTCCTTGGATTTTCCATGAACTTTAACGATGGCGTAATCATTTGATGACAACGAACCTCACTTCCAGCAAACAGAGACTTCATATCAGATTCTGAAATTTATCCAAAACAGTGTCCTTCTTTGATTGGTGTGAGTCGTCCAGAGAATTCACCCAAGAAAAGTGCTGAAACTTTCCCAGTTTCGTAATGGAGTAATGACGATACGCCTTCTTTTGTAAACAAAAGACACCGTAGAATTGAGCCAAAATATTGAAAAATTGAATTACTTCACTTTGTCTGCTGCCGAGTGTTTGCATCCACAAATTCTGGAAATGTCGTTGGATTTTGTAAAAACAAACGGTTTTGGCAATTCTGGAAAAGGGAAGGTTTAACATTGGTTCCGGTATAAAAGCTTAGTTGCTCAAGTGGAAAAGAAAGCATGTAGTGCAACAAAATGATTAATACCCAAATTCTGGTGAAATCATTTAAGTTTAAAGGCCTTTAACTTTAAATTTGTTATATGGGTTGTAATGGACAATTTCCATGGTTACCTTATTTATTTCTATTTAAAGGCCTTTAATTTTGACCAGAATCTGCCTTTAAAACATGTTTATCACCTCCATGGACAAGTGACAATTGATTTTTTTCATTTTCCACTACGTCTCTGCTGATGGAAATAAGCTCCGGAGTGTCGGAAAAACTTTGGTGTTGCTGGAACCACTCCATTATTTTATTTGTGTATTCATTATAAGGTCCGGGCCAAAAGCTATATTGATTCTAGTACATAAACTTAGTTACTCGACTGGTAAAGAAGTAGTGAAACCTCCCTGTATATGTGGCAATTGATTTTTTATTTTATCTAGTATGCCTGAGTTAATGGAAATAAGTTCCGGGGTGTAGGAATAGGTTGGGTGCTGCTGTAACCACTCCATCATTTATATTTCAATCTTCATTAGAAGTCCAGGTGAAAAGTCACATTGGATCTGGTAAAAAAAACTTATGGTGCAATTCTGGTTCTGATAACTCTACTGCTATTTCTGTAAAAGCTTACAGTTTTGCATTGAATTATACCATTGGTTACTCAACTGAAAAAGTAGTAGTAAAGCCATAAATTCTACTAATACCCTTAGTCCTTATATCTCCCTGGATAAGTGATTGATTTTATTATTTCCCATTATGTTTCTGCTGATAGAAAAAAGCTCCGGAGTGTCGGAAACAATTGGGCGTTGGAGGAACCACTCCATCATTTTATTTGTGTCTTCATTAGAAGGTTGTTGTCCAAAATCACATTGGTTTTGTTACAAAAACTTGGTTACTCAACTGGAAAAAAGTAGTAATAAGCCTGGTAAGTGGAAATTCATGTTTTGATTTCCCATGTGCCTCTGCTGATAGAAATGAGTTCCGGGTGTCGGAAAAAGTTGGGTGCTGAAGAACAACTCCATTAATTTATTTGTATCTTCATTTCAAGGTCCGGATCAAAAGTGACTTAGTACTGGTTCAAGAACTTAGGTTCTCTACTGGAAAATTGTTTTCCATTATATCCCTTCTGATGGGAATAAGCTCCCGGCTGTCAAAAAAAGGTGGATATGGTGGAACCACTCCATAATTTTATTTGTATCTTTATTAGAAGTCACATTGTTTCTGGTAATAAAACTTAGTTACTCGGGTGGAAAACAGGTAGGAAAATGCCACTATTATCCTTAATCCTCACCTCCCTGGATAAGTGGCTATTGATATTTTCATTTCCACCAACTATGCCTCTGCTATCGAAATAATCTCCGGGGTGGTGCCGAAAATATTGGGTGCTGGTGGAACCAATCCATTATTTTCTTTGTATCTTCATTGTTTTTTCTTTCAACATTATTCATTTGATCGAGTAAATCACTTTTTTCTCTTTGTAGTTTGATGGAATGCTCGAGCAAAGTTGGTAAAAAATCCTAACCATTGTCTCGTCGTATTCTTGAGTTCCTACTGTCTATCCAGCTTTTTTGAGCGGAATTTGACTGAACTAAAATTGTTCATCCATTATTCACGTCGATTTCAGAATACGTGTTTTTAAATTTACCGCAAAAAATAGGTGATTTATGTGGGGATCAGAAATTTGTTGGAATGATATCATTCCTAGAGTCCATTTAAATAGTATTTTAGCTTCATTTGAATCCACTAAGTCCGCTACACATTCAATTCTAGCATTTATCACTTTATTGAATAGTAAAACTCCTGTCCGAAATGAAATTTATGATGCTCCAATTTCCAATTGTAACATATCTTGTAAATTCATGGATGCATACTTGGAATACAAGTAGTGGCATCTAGCGTTGAAATACGAAAACATGTTGTATATGGTTTTATGATGTTGAGACCAACTGCACATCCTCTCTAATTCAATAAACCTCATAACTAAAGTCACCATTTCGAAATATTGAGTGCAGAAGACTTGCCAAATGTTGTTCAGTTTTAAATAAAGTTTTTTGTAAGTTCCTTCCTATAACCTTTTTCATGTGCTGTTAGAAGCTCTAACTGCTCTGCATTGTACTTGTTGTATTTGGAGGTATTACCTGGAGTTTTATTATCCGAAAAGTGTACATAAGCATGCCAGTGCTGTTGACTGCATAAATAGTATTGTTAAGTTTGATCAGGCCACTTCCTTCCATGAGGTAACCCACTATCCTAATGAACAACATTCAACAAATGAAATTCTCCTGGCCTTATGAGTTGGAATAAGGCCTTGAGATAAATTGATTTTCTCTTTGGAGATGACCTTTCTTGATGTACAGAACATAAAACATGAATACAACATTTTTTCCTCATTGCGGAATATGTGTAAACGGTGGGTTGGAAATCCTGTATTATGTGTAAATGTAGCTGTGGTAATTTTGGTGAAGCCAATACATTATTAATCTCAGTATGAGAAAAAGCGAAAAGAAGGGGTGGTTAAGCTTTCGCCGCCCGACAAGGCGATCGTAAATACTAAAAGCAATGATTCACTCACGAAACGAAACGAAAAAGAAAAAAAGCGTTCAGGGAATTCTACAAGCGATCGCCGTGTTTATACACTTCCGCGGGAAATGCGTGCGCGATAATTTACGCTTGCAATCGGAAAAATCCATAGTGTCCCCGAAGATTTATCGATTGCTAACCTTGGTTGCGAAGTGTGTAGATTTATAGCAGGGTTTTCTAGGATTTAATCGCCTTAAGAATAGGTATCAAACTTGTTGGGTCCAAATTTTCAACCAAATTCAATCAAGAGTTTGAATATCTTCATGCAAGGATTCCTCCTCGATTCAAACTCAAATAATGTCAGAACTGCCTCTCCGGGATTATTTCGGAATTACATAGCAAAGCCGATACGAGCACCCCTAGCTCTTCAGTTTATTAGGTCTTACTTCTTGATTAATTACTACACGTATACTAAAATCGATTACCTACAGTAATTTATTATTAATGGGAGTCACAATAAATGCCAGAACTACACGTCATAAATTTAATTAACTACAAATACTTACAAATACTCAACGGAAAGCCTTGGGTACTTAGAAATTTAATATAACTATATAAAATATGATTTCGATAAAACGTCCTGTAAGTTTGTTCTAAAAAACATTTTATTGTTTATGAAACTTTTAAAGTAATAAAATAAACAATAATAAATTGTAATATTGTTGAAAGTTTATCGTAACCTCGAAGTTATGCATGGTTCGGGTAACACGAGTACTTTCCTGCAACTCTGCAACTTTTATTTTATAACTTGAATAGTTCGCGTTGAATCCATAAATATTATTCCAAACACTTATTTGCCAACTTAGGTACAGATGTTATGATTCTGTTGTTGGTTTTTGAGTAGAAAAGTGCTGATAAGAGATCTGGAATCTCTTGGAGAATCCTGGATGTATTGTTATGAGCTCTGTTGCCGCCTCGTGGGAAGATTTAAATGCGTTCTGGGTGTCTAATAGCCGTTGCAGGCTCCATGTTTATTTTATTGACCATTTATTGTACGAAACTTATTTTGAATTTACATGTAAAGTGGCCTGGAGAGCTCTTTCCCTTCCTATTCGCCTCAAAAATAAATAAGCGATTTCTCCGCCTTTCGTGTTCCGGATTTGTTCTCGTGTTCCAATTTCCGCCTCGAACATCTCTCACCTTACCTCTACAGTCCTGAGAATTGAAGAGTGAATTATCCTAAGACTACAACTCTACACTAATCCCACACATCTGCTTTTACACAAATAATTGAGTCAACACCACCAATCTTCCCTTCATCCACACATTTCTTAATCCTTTGAGGTTGACCAACATTAAAATAACCATCCACAAATCATCAAACCTATCAGTATTTTCTTCAAAATTTGTATTGTTCCTAAAGAATCTTCGATTAGAGTCATTTAAGTTAAACTATGTAAAGTCGACTAAAATCTCTGAGTGTACATGTACAATGAAATGTGTTGAAGCTTTGAGTAGTATCGTGAGAAAGGGAAAGCGCTTTGAATACAAAACTTTAGCTGTAATAAGATGGGAATGTTTAGTATTTTGGAACGTGTAATCTAAGTCTAAGGAATGATTTTGGGAATTTATAAGAAAACGCGATGAGGGCTATAGTGTGGAGTAAAGGGAGCATTTAGCTTCGCGTCTCGCTTCCAGTTTACGACCCAAAACTGCGCTTCTTGTGCCATGCAGAGAATAAAAAGCTTGCAACGATGGCTAAAGACGATTTCCTTAGTAGCAACTTTCATTATGCAACCTACGTCATGTTCATAAACCAACTTTAATATTATAAAAGATTTTTATACCGCATTTTATGAGCTTTTGCTATAATTGCGAACTTTACAGAAAAGGACATTGGGAAATTGGGGGTATTATTAATTTAAAGACCATTGAAAGTTTATAGCAGTTTTTGGTTTCAGGCACCACCGTTGTTTCGTGTACGAATTGTTTCTCGTTTTAATGCAAGATTCACGTACACCATTTCAATTCCATTTCACTCACTCGTTAAACAGGTTGCTGTTTCTTCCGCCCTCATTAAAAATTCTCCCCTACATTCGAACCCCTACGAATTTTACATTACCAACAACGAAATGTCGACATTTTTTCACAAATTTTAGCTAAAACATTAATTTTAGTGACTTAATTTTCGATAAGTTCGCGTTGAACTTCCGCATGCAAAGAGTTTATGCTAATTTATTTAAATCTGCCTTTAGTTAATAACTTACAGTTTTTTTACCTTTCCGTTCGTCTGTAATCGCGTGATCACTCCGTGCTCACGTGCACCTTCATCGTGAATGCAGAGAGCTTAATGTAATTACATCAACACTATATTTATAAAATCTATTTTGACATCTGAAATTTTAGGAAATCCTCTTTTTAATAAACATTTAATTAATCACGGACACGCGCAAAATACTACATAATACCATACTCATGCGATCGTGTCGCACGATAAAGGTGCGTTTTGCTAGCGACGGAAATTCCGCCGTCCGCGACCAAAAACGCTGAGTGGAACACTTTACTCAGCAACTGGGCAACTTGGTTCACACGTTGCTAAGCAAAACGCACCTTAAAGATTCTTAGAACCTACTAAGGGCGCGTTCCAGTAATCAACACTAAAGCCCACGAACACGATCGCAAAATTTTCCCGTTCCACTAGCTTAAAAGATCATCATTCAACAAACAATCACGGAAACCCACGAATAAATACGGTCGTTGTGAGTGCACGAAAGAAAAAATCGGGTTTCGTGTAGAGCGATTTTACGATCGTCGTGGGCTTTAGTGTTCATTACTGGAACGCGCCCTAAACGATCAAGCAAGCAATGTTATCGCACGATTCGGTTGCTTAAGATATCATACATGATATGGAATATTAATTGGGATGAGTGTGAATTGGTTGGTTTAATTGGATTTTGTATGAATGTGAGGTGATGAAAAATTTTATTTATAGTGTCGATTTTTTTATCATTGTGGGACGTAATTGTGAGAGAGCTGCTGGGTTTAGGAGATAAACAAACCGCAAATCAGCATCAAAACTTCAATTATAGAATTCTGTGAAGCACGGAAGCGAGGCGATTTACCACAGGAGGGGTTGATAACTCCGGTGCGATTTCCATTTTGAATACTACAGGGCGATTAGTGAAAAGTCGCTATTAATCAAAACTGCAAGCAAAGCTACGCACTTTTCGTAAAGCACCACCTTCGTTAGGTTCGTTTAAAATTATTAATGAAACGTTTTGTAATTAATAACCAATTTGGAGCAGGCGGTTGTTATTTCTCTAAATTCTCTACCTTCCACCTTCGTTGGAGTTTTGGGGGAGAATTGGATTAATAATATTTCGTATTCGCGAACGGCTTTGAATATATCGCACGAGCTAATTTAATTACCGCCCCCCATAATTCATACATAGGCGACTGTGATGCGTGACTTGAAACGGTTGCCGGTTGCGTAAACAACGGCGGGAGCGGCTCCGGGCGACGCCTTTCTTCACGAAAAACGACGATCAGATATTATTCGCCGTCCCCGAACCTTTTCGGCGGCCCTTAATTAACGCGTTCTCGCATGTGTTTCGCACATTAAATTCCGGCCGCGTGTTATTCTCGCCACCCCCGCGACCAAATTGATTCCGGCCGTTTCGGGGCTACTGGCTTAGATTTGTAAATAATTGATATGTTTACACGTTCCAGACCTAACGAAATGATGGCCGCCCCCGTGTATTAATTTACAACGCGATTTACTGCCACCTTTATTGATCGCTTAAGCTTTCCTTATAATCGACTCACAAGCTTTTTATTTATAGCCACGCTTACAACCGTCAATCACTAACATACACAACGAAATTCACTCTTTCCTTAATACCTGAAATCCCCTGATCATAGATACCAAACGATGAACTTCAAAGTTCTTCTTCGTAGACACCAACCTCAAAAGTAAGAAAATTTAGTTCCTTCTCTTAGATATCAAACTCTAAATGGAGACCAATCGATTCCTCTTTGAAAATTCTAATGACTAGTATCAAAAATCCATTTCCTCTTCGTAGCCTCCAAATGTTGAACACGAAATATTGAATCTTCAAATCCTCTTCGTGAAAATAGAACAGCCAAAAATGAAAACTAAGTTCCTCTTCGTGGATATTAAATGCCAAAGTACTTCTAATCGAATCCTCTTCGAAAACTCCAAACGCCAAACGCCTAATATCAAGCAGGTACAGTTCCTCTTCGTAGACACCAAACGCTAAATAATGTCTATTTGATGCCTCTTCGCGAAAATCGAAAATTCCTAAAATTAAAATTTAGTTTCTCTTCGTGGACATCAAACACCGAAAGATGAACACTCGATTTTTTTTTCGAAAACATAAAATACTTAGTATTAAAGGTGCCATTCCTCTTCGTACACTTCAAATGTTGAACACTAAAAAACACAATTCAAAACCTCTTCACGAAAATTGAACAGCCAAGTATGAAAGTTCAGTTCTTATTCGTGAATATCAAACGCCGAAGGATGATCAATCGATTCCTCTTTTTGTAGGTTATAAAGATTTAGTATCAAAGGTGCATTTCTTCTTCGTAGACTCCAAATGTTGGAAACTATATAATGAATATTCGAATCCTCTTCGCGAAAATCGAAAGGCCAAAAATGAAAAATCAATTCCTCTTCGTGGACATCATCAAGTCCCAAAGGACAACGAATCGAATCCTCTTCGAAAACACGAAACGCTAGTATCAAGGAGGTACAGTTCCTCTTCGTAAACACCAAACGCTAAATAATGTCTATTTAATGTCTCTTCGCGAGAATCAAAAATCCAAAAATTAAAATTTAATTCCTCTTCGTGGATGAAAGATAAACACTCGATTTTTTCGAAAACATCAAATACTTACTATCAAAGGTGCTATTCCTCTTCGTACACTTCAAATTTTGAACACTAAAAAACACAATTCAAAACCTCTTCCCGAAAATTAAACGACCAAGAATGAAAGTTCAATTCTTATGCGTGAACATCAAACGCCGAAGGATGATCAATCGATTCCTCTTTGTAAGTTTTGCAAGTTATAAAGATCTAGTATGAAAGGAGCATTTCCTCTTCGTATGCTACAAATGTTGGACACTAAATAATGAATATACGAATCCTCTTCGCAAAAATCGAAAGGCGAAAAATTAAAAATCAATTCATCAAGTGCCAAAGGACAACTAATCGAATCCTCTTCAAAAACACCAAACGCATAGTATCAAGGAGGACAGTTCCTCTTCGTAGACACCAAACGCTAAATAATTACTACGTATCCATCGGGGATTGAATCGGATTTGAATTCTTGATTCTACTTGAAAACTGGATGGAAACGCGCAATTTATCGTTTCGAGATCGTACTCGGCCTCAAGGTCGATACTGCTTTTTCTGGGATCGTATCTGGTTTGAGCTGAAAAATATCTAATGGAAACGCTTCGAAAGCTTGAATTTGGACTGGATCATGCGCAAAAGAATAATCTCCTCGCCGCAATGCATTATATTATCTATGGTTTTATATTCATAACCCTAAAAACGTGATCTGGCCAAAACGCCACCTAATGCCGGTATTGAAAGTAATTTAGATATTTTTTAAATCCTCATGATGGAAACACATAAGTATTTAAATTTCTGATATTTTAAAACCCGATTCAATCACCGATGGAAACGTAGTAACTGTCTATTTGATGTCCCTTCGCGAGAATCGAAAATCCAAATATTAAAATTTAGTTCCTCTTCGTGGACAACAAACACCGATTTTTTTTCGAAAACATCACTTTCTATCAAAGGTACCATTCCTCTTCGTACAATTCTAATGTTGAAGACTAAAAAAAAACAATTCAAAACCTCTTCCCGAAAATTGAACGGCCAAGAATGAAAGTTCAATTCTTATGCGTGAACATCAAACACCGAAGGATGATCAATTGATTCCTCTTCGTACGTTCTAAAGATCTAGTATCAAAGGTGCATTTCCTCTTCGTAGACTCAAAATGCTGAACATTCATAATGAATATTAGAATCCTCTTCGCGAAAATCGAACGGCCTAAAATGAAAAATCAATTCCTCTTCGTGGAAATCGAGTGCAAAAAGCAAAAAGACAACGAATCGGATCCTCTTTAAAAACACAAAACGCCGCGTATCAAGGAGATTCAATTCCTCTTCCAACACGAAATGCTAAATAATATTTATTTGATACCTGTTCGCGCAAATCCAAAAATTAAAATTTAGTTCCTTTTCGTACACCCCAAAACGCTAAATTCTTACTTTTAGATTTTTCTTTGCGAAAATTGAACTACCAAAAATGAAAAATCAGTTCGCCTTGGACATTAAATGCTGAAGGATGATTAATCGATTCCGTTTCGAAAACATGATCAAAGGTGCAGTTCCTCTTCGTAGACTTAAATTGTAGAACACTAAATAATGACTATTTCAATTCTCTTCTCGAAAAACGACCAAAAATGAAAATTCGATTTGTCTTCAATCAAATCCTTTTTTTTTTTGTAAACACCAAATACTAAAGGTGTAGTTCTTCTTCGTAGACTCCAAAGGTTGATCACTAAATAATGACTACCGAATATTGCATGACCACGAATTCAGTTTTACTTCATGGATATCAAACTCTGAAGGCATAGTGTCAAAGGTGCAGTTTCTATTCATAAACTCCAAATGTTGGGCATTAAATAATGGCGAATTATCTTTGTGGATGATCAAGTTTAAGGAAGAACCTTAAAAGTTCAGAAATTTTTCGTGTACACCAAACTCTCAATACCAAAAAACTGAATTCATCATCGATTTCAAACAATTATTTTCGATTCATCTAATAAAATAGAAAATTATCCAAATTTTGATATTTAAGAAATTATAGTTTTAATGAAAATTAAATATTTTGTTGATTTTTATTAAATTAAATGTTTGTATGATTAATGCGAATGTAAATTTGTATTGGAGACGTTAAACAATTGGGTGTTTCCAATTTTCGTCGAGTAGGAGTAAAATTTAAAATTGAAAGGATATTTGTTTAGTATTTCGTATAATACATAGAAAATCTTTGTATAGAAAAGAGAGTATATTTACTGAAGAGAAAACGTGTCCGTCAAATTTGGCTCAGGTGAACAAACAAAATCGCATCTCCCACTCCAAGCTATTCGTTTTATTGAAAGATGTCACCAAACCGAATCGATACGTTGCGATATTCTGAACCCCAGGCGCAATCTTTTGGGTCTTCTCATATGATTCTCATACACATGGCACACGTAAAAAGATAGCTTTAGCGTTCACGATTTTACGCTCTTCTATTTTTAAAGAGCAAAGAACGAGGGAAAAACTCATCATAAAAGCACGCATCTTGATCGAAAATTTCCTTAGACCTAATTTAGTCATCAAGAGTCTATCCCAGCGTCAGGAAACGAGTATTTAAGGCACTCATGTTGCGATAATCTTACGCGCTGAGTGGTTTCATTTTATGTCATTAAAAATCCTATCGCACATTTTTACACTAGACACCAGATTGCATCGTAAAAGCTTTTATAATTACTGCTTACTCCTCCACAATTATTTACATAATATTTAGTATATTAAATTATATAATAAATCTTGTCAACCTCTTACTATTCGTATTAATTTTAATGCCAGCAATAATGTTTACCTTAAATACGTTGTAGGGAAACTAAATACTTAAGCCCGATCATTTTCCAAATTAGGCTTGGAGAAATGCCCGAATATTATCTCTAATTAATGCCATTTAAATTCTCCATGATTAACGAAGCGAAATGCTATAAGACCAGAAATGTCTCGGAGGAAAGCTTCCAGAATCATAACGGCTCGCCTCTACAATTCTGGGGCTCCAGCCAACCCCAACAGATGGCTATCTCCGGTCAGCGGACGTCGAAATACGACACCGACCTCCTTCCAACCACACGAAATACTACTGCCATTTAATACTCAAGATAATACAGTTATTATACTAGCTATCACTTCTATAACCCCACAAAATATTTTTCTAAATACACCACCACCCATTCCAAATAGTTACTAAATTTTCAAATTCACAAATATGGAAATTTAGAAAAATATTCCAGGGTTTTATTAGGAAATTCCCAAATAAATATAAGCTGAAGTTGATTTTGTTGTGAGTAATGAGAGTAGGTATTGTTGTACAAATTTTGATGTAAACATGTTTGAATATAAGTAAAAAGGTGCAATTTTAATGAAATTCCTGGATTCCTTATGAAACGTATGTTGATGTGAATGAATAATATTAAAGTAGTGAAATAATAGGAGTTGGAGTGAAGGTAGGAAGTTTTAAATTTAATTATCTGCGAGTTGTAAAAGGTGTAATAACAGAGGAAAATTAATGGTAAAAGGTTGTAATGGTAATAATATTACTATAAGACATTTATTGTGGTATAAACTTTAATAATTATATTAAAGGAAGAAAATAATGTAAACCTGCCATGGAGCAACAAACTTAATTTGGTTAGAACACGCTAGTCTATAAACCGTATCCACACCTAAATCCTAAGCAAACATTCTCCTATGTTTTTGATAGCAATTACCCAATTTCCCATACACGACTAATGACACAAATGCAAGCTTTAAATTACACTATTAATTTTAACGTGTGTATTGTGTATATAGGCTTAAAGGAAAATTTAGCTAATATGCTGACGTCTCGCTAACAATATTGAAGGCAGTGTTGTATTTTGGGGGTTGGCACCAATTCAACCCCCTGGTTATATCGATGTGCGTAATTTCGAGAATGTGCGCGTTCGTATACATCCGTTTCGCGGCTGCTCAAATCGATAAAGGCACTTGACGCACATCATACGGCAACGTGCCAGGATTATTTTTCAATTCTCAAAGTGTCCAAAAATTTACACCAATCATCCCAAAACCACCCCCTCATAATCCACCAAAAACTTACGAAAATTGTAGAAACGTTCCTCGAATTTCTTGGAGGGATATTCTTGAACTACTCGACACGATGTTGTATACGATTTCATCATTCTATACTTGTCATTAACTTAAGAAACTAAGATTCCATCTCATATCGTAAGTCGAGTGATTCAAGAATAATCCAAAAAGCGTGCGACAACTTAAGCAACCGCAGCGGACGTAGAGTTGTTTGAAAATTTCCAGGGGGCATATTCTCGAATCACTCGACATGATGTCGTATACGTCTTTCATCATGATATCCTTATAATTTACTTGAAAAAGTAAGAGTTCGTTTTATATACGATATCGTGTGAAATAGAGAACCATGCAAAACACGTGCGACAATTTAGGGAATCGCATCGTACGATAGAGTTGCTCGAAAGTTTCCAGGACCAGAGGTGGAAGTTTGTAACACTAACGACATGATCTCGGTTGGGAGTTTTATGTCTCTCTCTTACACACATAAATGTCCATAATGTGGAAACAAGACATAAATCGTATCTACGGTAATGTAGTGAACAATCCACCGTTCTCGTTACGTTAGAAGTTATAAACTTCCACCTCAGTATCCTCATTTTCAGGATTAAAATATCCTATAGAAACAACAGCACGTTTCTATGGAAATTCGCCAAAACAACTAATAAGTATTTTAGCTAAACACGCCTCTCATTTTCAAGACTTTATCCATGTCATTTAATTGAAAAAATAGAAGCCTGCGTCAGTAGCTATACGACAACATGTAGGGCGATTCAAGAATAATCAAATAAATGTGCGTCTATTCGTCTATACGCTGGAGTTGCTCAAAAATTTCCAGGGGGCAGGGGACATATTCTTGAATCACTCGACGCGATGTTCTTTCTTCATTATATCCTTGTCATTTGTATGGGAAAATAAGAGTCCGTGTCAAATTGTGTACGATATCAACTGGAATGATTCAAGAACAATCCTATAAACGTGCGACAGTTCAGTCAAATATATCATTCGATGGAGTTGCTCGAAAATTTCCTGGAGACAAAAAATAAAAGCAAGTTATATCGTATACGATATCGTGGGCTAAAATAATCGAATAAACGTGCGACAATTTATGCAACCGTATATAGTTGCACGAACATTTAACCATTTAACCAATAATTTTTTTTTTGAGTAAATTTATTTTTTTTTTCAAAAATGGTTGAAATTTCTTTAAATATTTTTATGTGATCATTAATATGATAAAAAGGTCTATGAAAAATGTGTAAACAAAGTAGGGGTTTCCATTTAAAAAAATTGATGATAACGTAGTGAAGTTATCAGTGACGTCATGAATATTTTTTTCATTCCAAAAGATGGCATTTTTAAAACAAAAATTGACCTGTCCGAGCGATTTTTACAAAAAAAATTTTTACGGAAGTTATGACCTTGGTTCCAAACTTTATCACCACCCTGTATATACCATATCGAGTGATTCCAGAATAATCCAATAAACGTAAGATAAATTGACAACCGCGTTGTATGATGGAGTTTCTCAAACATTTCCATTCTAAAACTACTGGACATGATCTCATGTACGAATTTTATCATTATATCATTGCCATTGCTTAAAAAATTGACCCCGTCTCATATCATATACGATATCGTGTGGAATGATTCAAGAATAATACAAAAAACGTGCGATAGTTTAAGCAACTGTATCATACGATAGAGTTGCATAAACATGTTCTTGAACCATTCAAAACGATATCGTATACGAATTTTGTCGGGTGATTCAACATCCAATAAACGTGCGATAATTTAGGAAACTGCATGGTATGATCGAGTTGCTGAAAATCTTCCATTTTAGAATTACTCGACATAATACGTCATTATTATATCCTTGATAAAATAAAAGTCCCTTTCAGAATGTATAGAATATCGTCTTGAGTGATTCCAAAATAAAACAATAAACATGCGACATTTCCAGGGTGCATATTCTTGAACTACTCGACATGTTACACGATGTTGTATATGACATTAACCATTCTGTCCTTGTCATTTACTTGAAAAAGTAAGAGTCGATGTCATATCGTATACGATATCATGTCGACTGATTCAAGAATAATGCTCCAGGGAAAAATACTCGTATGGTTGCCTATTCACTCTAAGAAAATAAGACCTTTTCTACTAAAATCCAAAGATTGGTTGAAATTGGTGATAAATAAATTTTTGATAAAATATAATTTGAGCAAAATAGGAGAGTATCTATGGATGGAGCACGAGAATACGTGCTAGCCGTAAAACAAAATCAGGCCTAATTCGTGACCGGCACGGAATGACCGTGACCCCCAAGCGACCTCCCGTTGCCCCTTTGCTTCGCCGCCGCCTGCTACGTGATGTAAACAAACTCCAGAATAACCCGGTGAACCGATGCGACGCTCGAGTGGGCGCCATCGCCGTGCTTACACATCCACTTGCGGCTGGCTAGGCTCGGGGCTTCAGCCATCGATCAACTTGCCTGTCCAAGTCTGTACTTTATGCGCTTAAACGCGAACACAAACCCGGTCTTTAGCAAAAAACCAAGGTGGAAGGTGTAAAAACCTCAGGTAATTTATTTCCTACAAATTTATTTATCCCCAAGATTAATTGACCAGACTGGACTTGCAAGAAAATATTTTTACTTTCCACAATAACCTGAAAATCCCTCTTAACCCCAAAAAACACCACATTTTTTGGAAAATCACACCAAATTTTTGAAAAATTATAGGTGTTATAGTGTTGTGACACTAAATATAATGATAAGCAAATTCTACAAATTGCTGAAATTGAAGACCTTGGTGCAATAACCTGTTACGTCCAATTCTAAAAATTTTGGAAGAACCATGAAAAATCATTATTATGTACTGGACATGACCGAATACAGCGCTAATCGATCCAATTTCCAAAAAAATTGATTCACTACAAAATATATTTTTTTTGGTAGTCCAACAAACGTCTGGGTTAGAAACTTGGGCAAAATTGGTCGACGAGAATTGAAAAAACTAGGGATCTATCTTTTTCGGTTTTGACGCTACAGGATTATAAATTTTAGTCACTGATTTTTTAAAAACCAGAAACCATCACCTTATCTTGGACTTACTAAAAACACAAATGATTCTTTCAGAAAAACAATTGAATACTTCTGAAATCAAATTCATACTTTCTTGTTGTGACCAACTAGTAAAATAGGAATTTTAGGTAAAAAATGGTCTAGTCGTGAAATTCTGTTTACAGGTTTTTTTTAAACCAGAAAATGAAGAATCCCGATATCCCGATAAATTTGGGGTACATAAGTATGTATTTCAGGAAGGGACAGGAAAGAATGAAAATTCAAGATTTATGAGAACTAGGCAAGTGAGGTATCATTTTATATATTTTTTGGTCACTGAATCTAATAAAACTAATAATATCAAATTGATACCCGATTTCCGAACAACATTTTGTAAGATTAAAGATAATGATCCCTTTTCTTTGTCTGAGCAAGTTTGTTGTTTCTCTTGTAAGTGGCATAACACATAACAATATAAAATGAAAACTCCTAGAATTAGAAATCAAAACGGCTTTTTTGTCAATGCTAAAAATAAAGAAAAGTGTATACAAATTCGAATACATTGGTGTGAACTCAATGGCTTTGAGGCAAGACATACAGTAAACCAGTAAACCAAGAAATATACAGGGTGTCCCATTTGACGTTGGACTCTATGGGTATCTTTGTTATTATTGGAGATAGAAAGTAGGTTAAATAGACAAAGTAGTAGAGATTTTTTCGAATATTAATAATTCATTTACAAAAAAATTGAATATCGCATCGTTCCAACGCTATCTTGAAAAAACAAGAAAATACGATTTTTAAAATATGGCTATAACTTCTTTATTTTCTGTGGTACCAAAAAAGTTTTTTTACATAATACAGACAATTTTTTGTGTACAATTCAGTAAAACAAATGAATATTTTTTTTCGCTAACGAATTGACCGGAAATGAACCAAACTTATTTTTTTCTTACGGCAGCCATATTGGATTTACACATATTCGGAATCAGCATTTTTTTCTGAGTAATTTGGTATACCATATGTCATATTTAAAAAAAAATAAAATTATTGGATTTTACAAACTAACATTGGACTTTTAGAGATGTAAATTATCAATAACATAAATGTAACTATTTAAAATATTAAATGTAAAATAAATCTTAACACATGTATTGACAGTTTACATCTATTCAAGGCCATATTTGGTTAGTAAAATAAAATTATTTCTATTTTTCTTAAAATATTACATATGATGTATCAAATTAGTCAGAAAAATACACTTACTCCGAATATGTTTAAATCCAATATGGCTGCCATAAGAAAAAAATAAGTTTGGTTCATTTCCGGTCAAACCGTTGGCGAAAAAAATATTCAATTTTTTTACTGCATTGTACACAAAAAATTTTCTGTATTATGTCAAAACACTTTTTTGGTACCACAGAAAATAAAGAAGTTATAGCCATATTTTTAAAATCGCATTTTCTTGTTTTTTCAAGATAGCGTTGGAACGATGCGATATTCAAATTTTTTGTAAATGAATTATTAATATTCGAAAAAATCTCTACTACTTTGTTCATTTAACCTATTTTCTATCTCCAATAATAACAAAGATACCCATAGAGTCCAACGTCAAATGGGACACCCTGTATACTTAAACCCAAAATAAGAAAAACAAGGAAAAGTGTATCTTCAACCTAATAAAGTTAAAACAACAGAAGAATATCTATTTACCTTTTTTGTATGGTTCAAAAAATAACGAACAAACACTTAATCAACTACGAATATTTCATACCAAATGAAGTTGAAAAAAAATTAGCAAAATTGGAGATATTTGTGTGATTTCTGCAACTGCATCGCATTACTCATACCGAACCTACTACTAGGTTCAATTGGTAACAAATAGCCTAAATGGATTCGTTAGCAAGGTGACTTAAAACCATTGAAAACCTCTTTGGAACTTGCTCTCGATGCCATTCTGCTGATGATTTCCTACTCCTACAAAGGCGCTACTGTTCTTGTGTTAAAAATGGCATGAGATGTTCAGAGGCCGGATTTTGTTTTGTTGGCGAGTTTTATGAACTCGCCAAATCGTCATCATTTTCCGCCAATTCGTCATTATTTACATTGTTCTCTTCGCCTAAATGATGACGTTTTGGCGAGTTTAAGAATCCGCCGTAGAAACAAAATCCCACCTCAGGTCTTTGCAAATTTTGTGAGGGAACAACTTGTCCAAACCCAGAAAGTGAAGTTATCGATTACCACGATGATGATTCGGGAATATTACACTAGGATTATACCACCAGTTTACTTTCCAAAACACATATTAGCGCAACCTATTTTTTGGGGAACTTTGATAATGATGGTGATACGAAATTCTAAGCAAAGTTTCATGAATTTTTTACCCAAATTACTCTTTTGGGCTTATTTTACCCGTACTCCGGAGGAGGAATTGAGGTGACATGGAGGAAATTTAGAAGACAATCCATCTCTTTGATGTGAAGCATCATAAGAACAACACGTTTTTACTTCCAACCACCGTAAGAACCTAATTCTCTTTGATTTTAACCAGCAGCAGAAGAAGACTTCTTAGAACCCGACAAAAAGAACAACATTTTTGACAATTCCGACCAATTGGTTTTTCTTAAATACAATTACTGCTTCTCACATTTCTGAATCAAAATTGGTAATTTCTGGAATTGAATTGATTTTTTCTAAAATACAATTGGAGAAGTACGAAGAGAACACTCTGTATATTTATAAATATGTAGTTTTGATTTAACTGGATTTAATCCTGGTATTTAAATTAAATTTTGCAATTAATTCATGTATGAAGCGTATTAGCATAATTATTTGAAGTAAAACTATTTGCCTAAGGGACGTGTAGGATCAATGCGTACTAATTAGTCTTTGGCCTGCTAATTACGTCGTCTAAAAGGAGCCCGGAGCCGTTGTTAGGCAAACGTGGATGTAATTAAAAAAGAGAATTCATGAATTTTCAAGCCTACTCGCGTTTCTTCAGCAAAAATAAGGGTTTAAATTTAATCTAGGGGATCAGCTTTCTTTTAATCATACCTTTTTATTAAATTGCTAATTTAAAATAATTTGGTATTAAATTTTTGTGAAAGAGGTTTGACAAATCCGAGTATAATAAATTTCGTAACAAGCAGATTTTGATGGGAGTTTTTGGGTATAAGATATATACGTAAAACAAAACGCTGATTTCGATCTGCACAGCTGCGCAAAATTTAATCCTATGATGGGCCTCTAATATCCGTTTAAGTGGGCGGCATGCACCATATTTTATTAATTATTTCGTGCCAAGTCCGCACGCAAACCAGTGCACGATTCATTATGTGGCGTTCATTTGGTTGAATCGATTTCTGCTAATTGGCACATAAACAATACATTATAGGCGGATGTAGGCGCACACATACACACATTCTATAGCCTGATGTATGCAAATATACGCTTTGCACTTCACTTAATCCCCAGTGCGTGATTAAGCTCAGAACTTAATGCGTGCCCTCCCTTCGCCCTTCATCTCACTAAAAAGGAAAATACGAAGCTAAAACAAACAAGGTCAATCCAAACTTCCCTAAACAATTTTTTTCATCAAAACTAATTACATTTAGGGTAATAATCTGGAAATAAATTGTGGTTTCTGTGGTTAGTGGTTGGCTAAAATTGCAGTTACAGAAAACACTAGGTCGATATTTTCTCGTCCTATGCCTAAGGCAACCAAACTTCTCCTAGTTTATATAGTGTGGACTCCGAGGGTGTCGACCCCTTAATCCTCAGATTACGAGGGTACACAATTACAATTACATATTTTATAATGCAACTTCGGGAAAAACCTCACGCACCTTCTACAATTAATTCAGACATAAAAGGGGCGCCGCGATTAAACCTTTTTAATTGAAGCCGGCAGCAGTGTAAATATTTATAGACGCTTACATTCGTTGCCCGAATTTTATACATTTATGTTTTAATATTACACGAATATCATTAAAGCCCTAATTTTCAAGCGATAAATTAACATTTATTGCCCCGAAGAGCCCCCGCTTTATACCAAAACGCGTTTTACATCCTCAAACTTCACACATATCTCATATAATCCACTATGACGAAATAATCCACCAAAATTTTCTAAAAGTAATCTTGATAATTACACACTTCAAAAGATATCAAGATGCCAGAGATTTCTAATATGTTAAAAAATGTGGTCATGAATATGTGAGATCAAAATTTTGGGGAAATAAAATGAATGAGAAAAAGGAGGAAACGAGGAGATTATAGACCAAATGAGATCAAAATATTGGGAAAATAAGATGAATGAGAAAAAGGAGGAAACGAGGAGATTATAGAAGAAGACCAAATGAGATCATAATTTTGGGGAAATAATATGAATGAGAAAAAAGAGGAAACGAGGAGATTATAGAAGAAGACCAAATGAGATCACAATTTTGGGGAAATAATATGAATGAGAAACAGGAGAAAACGAGGAGATTATAGAAGAAGACCAAATGAGATCATAATTTTGGGGAAATGAGATGATTGAGAAAAAGCAGGAAATGAGGAGATTATTAGAAAAAGACCAAATGAGATCAAAATTTTGGGGAAATAATATGAATGAGAAAAAGGAGGAAACGAGGAGATTATAGAAGAAGACCAAATGAGATCAAAATTTTGGGGAAATAATATGAATGAGAAAAAAGAGGAGATTATAGAAGAAGACCAAATGAGATCATAATTTTGGGGAAATAATATGAATGAGAAAAAGGAGGAAACGAGGAGATTATAGAAGAAGACCAAATGAGATCATAATTTTGGGGAAACGAGATGATTGAGAAAAAGCAGGAAATGAGGAGATTATTAGAAAAAGACCAAATGAGATCAAAATATTGGTGAAATAATATGAATGAGAAAAAGGAGGAAACGAGGAGATTACACAATGCGGACATAAAGTAAATCCCCCCCTGCTAACTTTTGAACGGTTATGTTTTTAATTCTGAAAATTTGTCTACGAAGGACTCAAATCGCGAACTTTCTAACAAAGGTATTTTTGATTTTGTGGAACTTCCGGTTATACCGGAAATGGATGGCAACTTTCTTATTTTAAATGGAACACCCAGTATATTTTTGCATTTTCGTGTTCTCCATAAAAATACCATTAAATTGACCTAGCGTAGTGTGCTCTACTATTAATACTTTCGAAATTACGCCCATTCGAAAAATCGAATTTTTATGCAACTTCATATACACCGGAAGTGGAAAATTAACGAACTTAAGGTTAAACATAATTTGGTTTAAATTTAATATTACTAACTTAATTTCAAAAGAAAATCATTTAAAATAAGGAAGTTGGGGCAATTGGCTAGAACTTCCGGTGTAAATGAAGTTGCATAAAAATGTGATTTTCAAATGGGCGTAATTCTGAAAGTATTAATAGTAGAGCACACTACGCTAGGTCAATTTAATTGTATTTTTATGGAGAACACGCAAATGCAAAAATATACTGGGTGATCCATTTAAAATAAGAAAGTCGCCATCCACTTCCGGTATAACCGGAAGTTCCACAAAATCAAAAATACCTTTATTAGAAAGTTCGCAATTAAATACTTTAGTGGACAAATTTTAAGAATCGAAAACATAACCGTTCACAAGTTAGCAGGGGGGGGGGGGGGGTTTCTTTATGCCTGCACTGTAGAGGAAGACCAAATTAGATCAAATAAGATAAATGAGAAAAAGGAGGAAACGAGGAGATTATAGAAGAAGACGAAATGAAAAGATCTTGATCCTCGATTTCCATAAACTGCTCAAAATTAAAGGATAAACATAACATATTTTCAAATTTGGTATGAACCGAATGTGGGTATAAGTTGGTGGTTAGTTAGTTCGGAGAGGTCAATTTAAGGAAGTGAATGAAAATAGGATGAAATGAGGAGATTATTGTAGAAGATCAAATGAAAATGAAGAAGATCGAGGAAATAAAAAGAATTTCCTTTAGTTGATCAAAATTAAAGCAAAACCATAAGAATTTTCGATAACTAGTCTTCAAGTTTGGGTAAAAGTCTTTTGTGAGAAAAATGAAGATCAGTAAAGAATCTGATTGCGGGGAGTAAAGTTTGATGGTTTTCATAAAGTTGATGGTAGATACAATAATGAGGAAAAAGTAGTAAAACAGAAGGTAGCCTTAAAATATTTTGCACAAACAAGCATTTGTGCAATCATTGTTCGAAAAGTAACGTTACACTTAGACTTAGGAATACTAGTCAACCGTCAAGTAGACCTAGCGGCCATTACATTAAAAGAAATTGGAAAACTGCAATTGATAAAACTAAGGAATGAACATACATCAAATTGTTTGCATATACCGGGTGGAAATGAAAATCGGGTCACCTCTATAACTTTTTTATTTATGAATAGAAAAATTTGAAATTTGGCTATGTTCTATGGTTCAAAAAAACAAATTTTATGTGCATTTTATATTTTCGTTTATACTTTGTTTTTTTAAATGTAACATCCCATATTTTTATTCATGGCTTAAAATACTTAAAAAAAAAAAGTATTTTTGAGATATTAGTTTTTATTTTTTTTTGTAAAAAACTAGCTATTAAGTATCTTTATTACAGGCACATGCAAAATAATACCCCTACATATGGGGTACCAAAATCATCGTTATAAAATCCTCTTTTTAAAAAGTCGAATGACCTGGCATCATTGCATTTAAAAAAAGTGAGATATTTGATAAAATCTTCATTAACTAAGTTTAAAAATTAATAGTTCAAAAACCACTTAAATTTTTTTTCAAATTACAATTTTATTTAGGTATTTGAATTATTTAGAATTAGTTTTGGTACTTTTCACCGACTTCGAAAACCTTTTTTTTTTTTGAAAAAAATTTTTTTTACAAAAAAAATAAAAACTAATATCTCAAAAATACTTCTTTTTTAAAAGTATTTTAAGCCATGAATAAAAATATGGGATGTTACATTTAAAAAAACAAAGTTCATGGTGTTTCCGGTGAAACCGGAAGTGATTTCGAAAATGAAAAATGCACATAAATTTTTTTTTTGAACCATAGAACATAGCCAAATTTCAAATTTTTTTATTCATAAATAAAAAAGTTATCGAGGTGACCCGGTTTTCATTTCCACCCGGTATAGACACCTGGAAATAGAAGAATTATCAAAAGATCTTTATAAAGTCAAAGCAAGTATGCCCCAAATACGGAAATACGCGAGAACCGTTTATGACAATTTAAGATTCAAATATAGAATTTTTGAAGTCAAACAGAGTCCGTATATACTGGAGAAGACCCTGTCCCCTGTCCTGATATGGTTTTACTAGACCACAAGAGGAAGAAATTAGTTGTTATAAACTGGAGATATTCGAAAACAAAGATATTCCTTAATATAAAGAGACCTTTTGATTGGATACCAAATACTTACCCGGAGTACAAAACCAGCTGAAGCTTCATCATCATCGGCATATTGAGAAGATTATCCCACACCATCTTAAATGAACTGAAAAAAACATTCCCGAAACAGAGAAAGACGTTAAAAATCTATGTACAGAAATGCAGAAACATGTAAATTGGGATCCATTATTTTGGAAACAAATCGGGAAAGTTTGAGTATTAGGAGACAGGGTAATGTCATGATGTACTTACGAATTTCTATTAGTGATCTACAGGACTCCCAGAAAGACTTACCCATCCTACAAAATGTTTTTGGGCAACATAGTTTGCAAATTATTTAATGTATGAGCTAACTAAAATTGGATCCAAGATCGACCCTTGTGGAACACCAACAGTGACCTATAGAACCTCTGAATTTTGACACACATTTGCTCTTTTGCTTTGATGGGATATTTCAACATAATGACATCTATCTGATAGTTTTGAAGATATTTATGGCATTCGTCATGGGAGGTGAATGAACAAAGAAGGAAACGAGCATATTATAGAAGAAGACCAAATGAAAATGGTGAAGATTGAGGAAATACGAAGACTTTCCATAAACTGATTAAAATTAAAAGATAATCATACGAATTTTTCATAAAAAGTTTTCAAATTTGCCATGACCAAAATCTGGGTATAAGTTTTTTATAAGAAAAATGAATATAGGTAAAGGATGTTATTGTGGAGAATAACGGTTCTAGGTTTTGATGAAGTTGGTGTTTAGTTTTGGTGCTTGTTGCATTCGTCATAATTTAGAGTGGTGAATGAGAAAATGAGGTTATACAAGAAGACCAAATTATCAAAATTAAAGGATAAATGAATTTTAAAGATTTGATATGACCAGAAGTTTGGTATAAGTTTTTTGTAGGATGTGATTCTGGAGAAGAAAGTTTGAAGGTTTTGATGAAGTTGGTGATTAGTTTAGGAGATGTTTGTTGCTTAGTTTTGGTGCTTGTTGCATTCGTCATAATTTAGAGTGGTGAATGAGAAAATGAGGTTATACAAGAAGACCAAATTATCAAAATTAAAGGATAAATTAATTTTTGATAATAAGTTTAAAAATTTGATATGACCAGAAGTTTGGTATAAGTTTTTTGTAGGATGTGATTCTGGAGAAGAAAGTTTGAAGGTTTTGATGAAGTTGGTGATTAGTTTAGGAGATGTTTGTTGCATTAATCATAGTTTGGATTGGTGATTGAAGGAAAGAAGGAAGATGAATGAAAAAAGGTGAAAATGAGGAGATTGTAGAAGAAGACCAAATGAAAATGGAAAAGATCGAGCAAATAATCCATTAAACTGGTCAAAATTAAAGGTTTTTGGTGGATAACCATAAGAATTTTTGGTAACATGTTTTCAGATTTGGCTTGTGGTTTGTAAGAAATCTGAAGATGAGTAAAGGGTGTGATTGTGGAGAGTAAAGTTTGAAGGTTTTGATAAAGTTGGTAGTTAGTTTCGCAGGTGTTTGTTGCATTCGTCATAGTTCGGAGTGGTGGTGCTATTAATAATGGCTGACACCGTTCACGTACGTTGGTAATCTGGGTAGATATCGCTTAATCCCGCAATGATGGATGATTAGAGCTGGCATAAATCCGCATTTGCACACGGTTTCGATTCCTAAATGCTATATTAAGCGCAGTTTATGGGCGATACGAGCCGCGTTCCCGCATGCCATGTATGCGCCCGTAAACCGAGTTTATGGCGGTAAATTTTCGGATACGATCCCCGATTTGCCAACCCCTCAGACCGGCGTACGTTTGAGTGACGCGACCACAGCCATAACCTGAATACCGATCGAGTATTTGTGGCGTGTGTTGCCCACTTTGTCACTCACATACGCGACCTCTTTTTGTCATTTATTTATGGGAACGGTATCAAATACAACGGTGTCCAGTCTACAGCCCCGCTTTTATCCGATGACCCTTGTCCACCGTCGTATTTATGAGACCCGCACATCACAAACATGAATGCGCCTGGTCAAAATTATTTGACGCATAACTTATATCCCTTAATTAATTTTACTACCCCACAATCTCACACAATAACTTCTTCCTAATCTAAATTGAAAACCATTTTTTCCTACGTTTATTACCCACATCCAAATTACCAAAGCTATTTTACAACATACTATAACTTCAATTCCTCATCATCTCATAAATCCTTAATTGTAGAGTCCCAGTTTGGGACATCATATTTCTTCCTATCAGTTTGAAGCTTAAATTTTCCAAAGTCGATGAATTAGATAAGTATCTGCAACTTCCAGGATTAACTCTTATGGGACTTTTCCTAAAACTACTCTATCATCGTCCTTCGGGTAAGGCTCCTGACTTTTAGGTCGTTCTCAATTATTTTTGTGTCTTAAATTTAGTGGGTTATCAGTTGTTATTGTTGGTCACTACTCTATCATCGTCCTTGGTGGTTTGGTAGTATCTGCAACTTGCAGGATTAATCCTTACGGGAGTTTTCATGAAATATCGTCCTTCGTGTATCAATTAAAGCACCTGTCTTTTAGGTTAATCTCAATTATTTTTGTTTCTTAAATTTAGTGGGTTATCAGTTGTTATTGTTGGTCACTACTCTATCATCGTCCTTGGTGATTTGGTAGTATCTTCAACTTGCAGGATTAATCCTTACGGGAGTTTTCATGAAATATCGTCCTTCGTGTATCAATTAAAGCACCTGTCTTTTAGGTTAATCTCAATTATTTTTGTATCATCCATTTAGTAGATTGTCAGTTATTATGGTTGGTCACTACTCTATCGTCGTTCTTCGGGTATCTAATTTCGATGGTTCGGTAGTATCTGCAACTTGCAAGATTAATATCGTCCTTCGGGTATCCTGTCTTTAGTGGATTGTCGATTTTAGTCAAAAGAAAACTATGAAATGTTGGATTTAGGTTGTAGTTGGGACCTTCGGATATCTAAGGCTTGGGTCATTTAGGTTGATCTCAATTATTTTAGAATCTAGAATTTAGTAGGTTGTCAGTTGTGGGCAAGTGAAAAATATGAGATGTGTGATTTGGGTTGTGGTTGGTCATTGTCTGGTTATCGTCTTAAAGTTAAGTTATAATCCTTATCAAAGTTTGTTGATAGTGGAGTAAGTTAGTGATGTTGTAACTAATAAAGTTTGAGGGTTGGAAAATCGTGAAAGATAAACTACAAATCATAACTTCTTGGGAAACCGCGTTTCGTTTGTTAACAAATAAAACTTTTTACGCTGCAGTGACCTTTCCTTTTATAAAAAAAAATATATCGCCTTAAGATTTGTTTCTTTATTTACAAATCCTCGTTTTATATTTTCTTTGCAGACCCAAAGTCGGGAGCGCGCTCTCAAAATCTGCTGAGATGTTAATAAATATTTTAGTTTCGTAACAGTCATATCGCCCTTGCTTGGATCATGGCGATTTAATATAAAATTGAGGGGCATACTCCATTTCGCCAACTCTAAATCCCCCGTAGTTACGCTGGCCATTCCCTAGGGAAGGCGAGTCGCTTTCGGTCGTTGTAATAACATAGAATCCACTCTCACGTATATATGTTTCAAATTTCAATGTTTTTAGATTGATAGCGGTATATCTTAAGCGAATAGATAAAATACAGTTCTGAAATGAAATTTTATCGAAATAAATTTGTCTTTACCATCCTTATTTATATAGACTATACCTTCTTTTATTCAAACTTTACTATTTTTTTACATAATTTTATTCACACTTTTATCAATCACACATTCACTTAAAATACACTCAAATATATCAGTACTTACACAACTTTTTTTCATTATCATATTCCACAAATTCGGAATTATTTAACACCAATTTTTTATATGGTCAAACTAAAATTGGAACAGGAGGGTTACTTCTTATACGTAATCACGGACGAGGATAGAATGATGAAAGTCGTATACGAAATCGTGTCCACTGGTTCAACAATAAGGTCCCTGATTGTTTATGATAGTCTGTATGGAATACTCGTTACGGAGCGATCTACGTTATAACGGTTAGAAGATTCTGCAGTATTATTTTACTCTTCCCAGCCTTTATAACGTAGGAAGCTAAGTAACGACATTGTATATATTTCGCTTCCAGGGGCCCTATTCTCGAATCGCTCGATACGAGATGTGGCCTCAGGATTTTTTTGTTTTTTAGTCAAAATCATCATCGAGTTCTCATCTAATTTTAAAGAAATTTAAGGCATAAAACCTATATTTTTGTATTTGTGCTGATAAAACAAGAGTCGTTAATGGTTGAAAATAGAAATTTAAATTGGTGATGAATATTAGTGCTTCTAAATTTGCGTTTGGTGTTGGAGGGTGAGTTTTGGTGATTGGAAACTAATGATAGAATAGAAAATTTAAATAATAGATGAGTGAAAATTGTTGGAGGTATTATGAAAATATTGAATTCATTAGGTAGGTGATGAAATGGAGTTGATTATAAGCTTCCTCCTGACGAAATATTGAAGTAAAACAAACTGCAGTTATTTGACTTGCCCCTTTCAGTCCTTATTTGCATGTTAAAATTACGAAAGGGGTGGAAAATAGGTACTGACAAGCAAACTTTTAGTTTGCAGTAATTTATATGGAATGATATTTCTCCTGGGACCACAGGCACATGTGCACGTAAGCTTTTAAGGGCTGATTTCAGACAAAACGCCGTTTGGCTAATAGAATTTAAGCGTCATTACAATTATAATTACTTTCCTAATAGTTTGTTTATTTCGTAACTTTTCTTTTTATTTTATTGTATTTGTTTTTCAATTAAACTTTTCTCTTACAGGTACGTTTCTCGCTACTTCCAAACTCTTCTGCTTCGATATTAGTTTGGTAAGTTTAGTTACGTTAACTTTTATGTTCACTACATTTCTTATTCTCAGCTTTATTTAAATTATCCTTCAAATAACTTACCAACTACAAATTAAATTAGGAAACTTTTAATTTAAAAAAAAACCACCATTTTCTATTGACAAATCAGCAAACTTTGATAAATACTACTTTTATTAATTGGCAGTATTTTTACAACACCCTGTATGTGCCGTATAATTATTTTCGCTTTTATAAGAAATTAAATAAGCAATATTTTTTGTAAAATCCTTCGCTAATACTTTTATACAATATTTTCGATACTGCGTCCCTTGCTTGGACATAGATTTTACCAATAGTCATCCGCCTCTTTAGCTCAGTGGTAGAGCACTGGTCTCGTAAACCAGGGGTCGTGAGTTCAAACCTCACAGGAGGCATCCAAATTTTTACCAACACTAATCAAATTTACTCAAATATTACTGATGATGAATAATTCAGAAAAATAAAATCTCGAATAATAACCAGGATTAAATCTACAAACCCGATTATTTTTTATTATTATTTTTTTAATAATTTTAAATAAATATTTTTATAGTTTTATTTAAAAATGCAAATAACAGAATAATAAATAATAACAAACGAATGAATTATTAATCTATTAATGTAGTGTTTTAAATTCTAAAAATAATCAAAAATTATTTCAATAAATTATAAATAATATCTAAATATTAAATCACTTAATTTTATTAGAAAATAATCATGGATTAATAAAATAGTAGAATTGCATTTTTTAAATATTTAATTCTGCAATAAATAAATAAATACTCTATAATTAGGTTATAAATATCTTACCTATATATTTAATTATGTAATAATGATTTATTTAATATTTAATTTAATATAAATAATAACATTAATAAATAAGCCATTTTTAATTATTTTTTATAACAGGCCAATATTTAATTCCACTTTACTTATAATATTATTTTTTACTTTAAAAATAAAAATTATTGGGGAAAAATAAATATAATATAATTATAATAATATTAATTTTTATAAAAACAAAAAAAATGTTAACGTTGATGACTGCCTCCTGTGAGGATTGAACTCACGACCCCTGGTTTACAAGACCAGTGCTCTGCCACTGAGCTAAAGAGGCTTACACTAAAAGCGACTTTAGTAATCCTATATAAAGTTAATGATAAAAAAGCAACACGTAGGCAACTTGTTGAGCTAACACGTTCATATACTATTTATTCTCTACACGTATGCATGACTGAAACCCCGCTTACCTATTTTCATTTCATGATATTACACCTAATTTACTCATTTTACCGAAATAAATCAATTATTCACTCAAAAATGGACGCATTAATTTTTTTCTTTATGTAGCACCATTTTTTATCGTGATATTTTACATTTTATATCAAAAAAGTAAATATTTTATAAGAAAATGTGTGTCCACATATTACGGGATACCCTGTATAGTGTAACCAAACAATATGTTATATACAGCGTGTCCCAATTTGAGTTGCATTGCATGGGTATCTTTTTATTAAATAAATTGCAATTTCTTTTTTGCTTTAAACGTTGTACCTTCCTTATACTCTACAAAAATTTTCGGGAACACTATACAAGAATTATTTCGTTGACTGAATTATTAGAGGAGTACTTAGTACGCATGCGCCGCTGCACAATTTAAGTCAACACTTTGCGTTACCACGGCATATCTGACTATGTAGGAGGAGTTGCCTGGTACGCATGCGCCGCTGCAGTTTATTTTAACCTCGTTTTGCGTAGTCACATTGCATGTGACTACTGTAGGATGAGTAACCTAGTACGCATGCGCCGCTGCAGTTGACTTAAGCCTCGTTTCGCGTTACCACTACTGTAGTAGTCCAGTCAACGAAAATATAGTGCTAACTAAACCTCTGTTTACGACGAAAAAGTATTCACATTTGTAACTACATAATATTCCCTACAAAAACTATTTATGATAATCCACAGGTTTTTCGCTTTATTTCGCAAACTATTCATCCCAGAGAAAAAATGAATAGGATCTTTTTTGTAGAAAATTTTATGTAGTTTAATTTTGTAAATATATAATTTTTTGGTACAGTAAGCGGTTTACGAGATATTTAAGTACTGGTGCAACTAGCCCTAAAATACTATTTTTAATAATCCGAAAATATTCAATCCTCTTTATTTCGAAAACTGTACATTCTAGAGAAAAAATAAAAATTACCTTTTTTGTAGAAAATTTAATCTAGTTTAATTTTGTAAATATATAATTTTTTGCTACAGTAAGCGGTTTACAAGATATTTAAGTACTGGTGCAACTAGCCCTAAAATTCTATTTTTAATAATCCGAAAATATTCAATCCTCTTTATTTCGAAAACTGTACATTCTAGAGAAAAAATAAAAATTACCTTTTTTGTAGGAAATTTAATGTAGTTTAATTTTGTAAATACATAATTTTTTGCTACAGTAAGCGGTTTACGAGATATTTAAGTACTGGTGCAACTAACCCTAAAATACTATTTTTAATAATCTGCAAATTTTCACTCCTCTTTATTTCCAAAACTGTACATCCTAGAGAAAAATTGAATATCACCTTTTTTGTAGGGAATTTAATGTAATTTAATTTTCTAAATGAATACTTTTATGTTACAGTAAGCGGTTCACGAGTTATTAAGAAAAAATATGAAAAAATTACCTTAAAGCATTTTACTTCGAAATGGCTCGGAATTTTTAATGCAACTTAAATTGGAACACACCCGGCACCGATTTAAAAAAATGGATTGTATTTTAATATAAATAAGTATAGGTATAGGTGTTTTAAAAATTTGATTTTTTTAAATCATTCGGAAATTTTTGGTTGAGTAAGTTATTGAATAAATAAGGATGTGAGGTCAATAAACTATCCTTGATGGGGCTTGGAGTAAGTTATTGATGTAAGTGAATAAATAGGTAATGAATTCAAAATTGACGTGATCTAAAATAATTCATAGTAGCATCCTTGAAAAGTATAAATGTTTGAAAAAAGTCGGGGTATAATCCATTTGACATGTTCTAAAAAATTCATGGCGCTCAATACTTTCCGTTGGGTCTTGAAGAAGCATTTATGCGGGTTTTATTGCAAACAGATTCAGTCTTTGAAATCGTCGAGCTGATAGCTATCGGGATGATAATCTATAAGTAAGGGAAAGGACGGGAACGCGTTTAAATTGGACGTGCAGATGACGCTCGCTTTTCCAACCAAACGACCTTGTGCCTTGTCTGTTTAGCACTCTGCAAATAGGACGTTGCCTCTTTAAGGACAAGATGGTTAACGAGAACTTCTCTATCCGAGGACCATCTATGGTCCCATTGTTCCGTCATTAGGTTTTATCTTCCTAAGTACGCGCAAAGCAAGAACTATTCCACAACGAGCTTTTTATTAAACATGAATGATGCTAGGTGCTTACAGCTTACTTCCAAGTGTTTATTCCATTTTTTATTTTAACCAACCAAATCGTTGTAATCGCTCCACCAAAAAAATTCAAAAAATTTTCATGTATTTTGTGGCGAAATTTACTTTTTACTTCAACGAAATACCACCGGGTTTAGTTACGTGGGTAAACTACACAAGTGTTAATTACATCTCTTGGAAAGTGGAAAGCGTCTATCATTACTTAAGTTCATACATTCTACAACGAAATAGAATACGCTATTATGCATCCACTTTCTTGAAGACCACTCAAAAAGTTTTCTTCCAAGCATTACTGTTTGTAAGGTGTGAAACTACTGGTAACCAGCTTATGCGCATGCGTTAATTTCACATCGAAACGGAATTGCATGACCGTATCCATGCAATAGATGTTCATTTGCAGCTTGGAACAAACCTAATAAACAGAAATGTCATTAGTTAAAATAAGATTGGTGCCAGATTCATTGACATGTTATTCCGAAAAATTTGTGATGGTTCAAAGATTAAAATGTTAAGTTTATGTCTTATTTTTCCGTAGAAAATACATACAGGGTGTTTCATTGAAAACTTCAAATGTCGTTTATTTCATAACCAAATTTTTTTTCAAAAAATTAACCGAACAGGCCGATTTTTGTTTTGAGGGAGACGCATTATAAGACCGATTTAAGCACTCTCACGTCACTCCCTTAAGCGGGGGGCGTTGACCCCCTAATTTCTTAAATGGCAACAGGGGTTGAGTAATGTATCATTTGAAAGCTGCTTTTAATTAGAATTCAACGGTATAAATTAAATTAAAATTGATCGATTCATTTTAAAGAAAAAAATTAAAAATTCATTGCAATAAATAAATTTTAAAAACTTTAAATTAACCCAAAAAATCTTTTTTGAATTAGCAAATTATTAAATACTGAATAAAAAATTTAAGGTAAGATGTCCCGTTTGGTTCTCATGATACTTTAAAATATAAACGCAAAAGAACCATAAATAAATTTCTTTGTTATGTTATCCACATGATTTGACAGGTGTTTAAATCTAAATAAAATGTGATTTAAAAATTGAATTAATTTAATTTAGTGTATTACAAGTTTTCGAATTAAATAGATTACACTAACTTTATTACCTCCTAACCATTCAAAATGGTTTATTCTAAAAATGATCGAGTTGAGATTATTATGCTATACAGTGAACAGTGAAGAAAGAAGATGTGCCCTTCGAGCAGCTACTTGTTTTAATAATCTTCATCCAGATAAAAATGTATCTGCAAGATATGTTTTAGATTTGTTCAATAAATTTCGTGAAACAGGTTCAGTAGGAAATAAAAAAAGAAATGAAGTAGAAACGTTGACTGTAGTAGGCGAAACATCTCTAAATCAGCAAACTTCCATAATAAACTTATCTACATTAACTGGACTTCAAAGTACCAAGGTTTGGAGAATTTAAAAAAATTTAAAATATCGCCCGTATAAATTTTCTTGTCATCAAGAATTAAGTGAAGATGATTTTGATCGCCGAACAGAGTTTTGTGAAGTTATGTCTAATCAAATACTCCAAACCAACTACAAAACATCTGGTTTAGTGATGAAGCAACATTTAATTTGAGGGGTGAAGTTAGTAAACATAACTGTCGTCATTGGAGTACAGAAAATCCACATTGGATGCGAGAAGAGCACTGTCAGTATCCAGAAAAATTAAATGTTTGGTTTGGCATTTATGGGGACCATATTATTGGCCCAATTGATGGCAATTTAACAGGCGAAAAATACTTAGATATGCTGCAAAATATTATCGAACCTATAATAACACATGTCTTAGAAAATGATGACATGCTGGACGAAAATTTGATAATTTTTCACCACATGATACGTTACCAGTTCGTCAATATTTAAACTGCACCTTTCCTAGTTGGATTGGTCGTAGAGGTACTATTGAATGGCCAGCACGCTCACCTGACCTCACACCGCTGGATTTTTTCGTTTGGGGCTATTTAAAAAATAAGGTCTTCCAGAACCAACCTGATACTTTAGCAGACCTTCGTCAAAGGATCATAAACGAATGTGGAAATATTACACCAGTACTGCTACAAAAAGTTCGCGCAGATTTTGAAGACCGTCTCTATTTCTGCTTGGAAAATTCTGAAAAACATTTCGAACAATTACTTTAATTGTGTATTTAAAAATAAAATTATTTTATAACTAAAAAAAATTTATTGCAAACTTTAAATTTGAGTATTACAATAGGTTATTATTTTTTTTTCTTTAAAACGAATCAATCAATTTTAATTTAATTTATACCGTTGAATTCTAATTAAAAGCAGCTTTTAAATGATATATTACTCAACCCCTGTTGCTATTTAAGAAATTTGGGGGTTAACGCCCCCCGCTTAAGGGAGTGACGTGAGAGTGCTTAAATCGGTCTTATAATTCGTCCCCCTCAAAACAAAAATCGGCGTGTTCGGTTAATTAAAAAAAATTTAATCATGACATTTGAAGTTTTCAATGAAACACCCTGTAGAAGATTTTTTGAATATTTTTCTGATTTTCTACCAAATGTAGCTAGAGCTTACGCACGAGTTTTGGGACACCCTGTATAGAAGGTATCTCCTTTAAAGAATTTCTAAGCAGTGGCGGATTATCGCACAGGCGCATGAGGCGCGCGCCTGTGGCCTCCTAATTGAACCGGCCTCAAAAAACTTGAAAAAAATTATGCAGTCACATTTTTTTACCAGTCATGTTCGTTTTTGAAAACTTCTATTCAAATAAACCATAAACCTAACAAACTAATTATACAAAGGAGTTTTTCTTTCCAGTTCCAGACAAGTTGACTTTAAAAAAGACTCCCTTTCTGAAATTTCTGAGACCCACCTTCTAAAATTTTGTCGGTTCGAACGAACCAGTTATACATATAGATGGTGTCCCAAAAAGAAGTGCTCAGAAGAAAATCCTAGACAATAGACGAGGTTTCATCAACAAGAAGACCAGCTTTTTTGATGGGTCATTGAATTTTGTTCCTACAAAAAATGTTGTTAATTCGATATTTTGTTGTAGTTCATAAACTATTTGATCATTTTAAAAGAAATAAGTTGAAAAGTCAAGCTAATTAATGCCACTTTGGCTTGAAGTTATCATCAGAAGAATGTTTTGATCGTAAAAAGTTCCTCTTTCAAAAAATTAACGAGATTTCACCTTTTTCTTGATATTTTCACTATCTTTGAAACAAGCCCCATAAAGGTACCATTTTTTATATCCGTAAAGCTTCACATTAAACTCTGTCAATTAAGATTTTCTTCTGAACACTTCTTTTTGGAACACCCTGTATAATTTAGTTTCTTCTTTAATTTTAACTTTTGGTTATATTTTACAGTTCATCTAATTCCATGAAGTTTTTTGAAAAAGAGAAAAACGAGATGTTTTTCCAAAGTATCTGGAAATGCTTGACCTGCCATTTTTTTTTAAATTTCACCTATGGCGCTATATTCAAATTTTGGACTTCTAAGTTTTCCTTAAACTAACCCCTGAAACGTCTGAAACTGATGTCAACTAAAAAGGTCATCTTATTTTATTTCTAAAAAATAGAGGCCTCAAAATCAGGTTGCGCCTCAGGCCTCCAAATGGGTTAATCCGCCACTGTTTCTAAGAAACGATTAAAATATCGGTTGGAAGAAAAATATCAATTTAAATATTTAAGGATAAAATTGCTTGTTAATATTCGGTGACATTTAGACAATTAACATTACAAATTATCCCAAGTTTAGAAAGGAGAAAAGAAAAGCGGAAAAGATTTTTTTTGTATAATTTACATTTTAAGGTGTTTCCCCTCCGCATAAATTTTAATTAATGTACTTAACTTTCATCTTTATAATTGTATCTTTAAAGTATCTTTATTTACTTTGGAAACTTTAATAAATTTCATTTTAAGAAAAGTTTTTCGAGGAAAAATATGTTTCTGTATTATTTTTCCTCGTAGAAAAACAGTGCACGAGTCGCCTTAAAGAAACGTCGCGATGTCATTTACATAAATATTGGCTACAGATTGGATTTATGTATTTGGGGCTGCTTACACATTCTGAAAGGGAATACCAATGGATAGCGTTCATAAAACTTTATCGGCTCTCGTAATTACTTTCGTGCTCCAAACTGCACCCGCTATACCGAGTTCATCGTGTGGAAAAAAACTGCATTAAAATTTTTATTTTCTAAAATATTGCACGAAACGTGTGCCTTGATTAAAAAATTGAAACTTTGTAGGAAAGGTGAGAAATCGTGAGGATAAAACACCTGCTTTTCCTGTTCCCTGGCTTACTTTAACGTTATTAATTGTGAGTCATTTATTTGGACCGAGTGTGATTAATAAATATTAATATAAAAATGCGGGGGTATTAAGCAACCCTTGTGGCTCTACTTGATTTATTGTTTTCGCCAGGAGGGGGTGGTGTAAGTTATTGCGTTATTTTATTAGGGATTTATAAAATCATTTTTAAATTAAGGTGTAAATTATTTGGTTTAAAAATTGGGTGTTGTGGGTAATGAAGAGTTGTAATTGATGATGGTGGTATTGAAATTGCAAATTAAGCTTGGGCCAGTAAACATAGATCAGAGGAGATACCAAATATTGGATCGGGAAATGCAGAAGGTTGGTGGATGTTTAATCACCAAGCAACCGCAACTGTAGTAAATACTGAACATAGTTTGTTTTTAGGAGAAGTTGGGCTACACGGAGTAATGATCTAGGTAGGATACACCCAATGCATCCACCTGCGGCAACGTCTGGATTCTGGATGGCGATTTATCTCTTTCCCAAATGACGAAAATACGAAATGCAAGTGTAGTTACCGAGCGCCGCTAGCATTTCGACAGAATCATTACTCTAGAGATGTACCGACCGGCAAAAGCTGAACTGGCGAATTTAAATTAATGTTTTGCTCCTTAAGCAAACCATGAATAATTTGGCACGGCTGGCGCGATATAACGGGGACATAAAATATGTACATCCTTGTAGATTAAATTCAGGACATCAATTAAAGAAAGGATGAATAATATTTTTTGTTTCAATTACATCCTAAACATAAATCATAAACACTAAAAACCCATTTTTATCATGTCAGTACAATACCCTTCACTCCTAAATAGCGCAGAATGTTCTCCACAGACGCTATAAGGTGGGGATAGCGAGTTACTTAAGTCTGTGCGTTCCCTGAGTAGTGGGGGATATACTTTGGAGTGAACAGTATTGTAGCTTAAACTACGCTTAACCTGAACTAATTTAATCGCGTGAAGGTTTCTTAATCAATTAAAGTACATAATTTTAAATAATAATGTATTGCATTTGTTAAATAATTGATAAGTGTAGGTGAAACAGTTGGGTAAAATGTATTAATCAGGAATTTGAGTAATTAATATTTGAAAGCAAGGCGTTTGTCTGGAAAGCGAGGAACGAAACGCTGTGTCGCCTATATTAAACATTTTAACGATTTTCATTTGAAAATGTTAATAAGAATGTAAAATATTTAGTTAACATACAAATGGGGTCATTAGGACCGTGGACCCTCGCTGCGTAGCGCCCATTAAGCGAATTGTAAATTTTAAATAAACTCTTGGGACAACAGAGAGTAAGCGTCGAGGGTCTCCACACATAAATCTGGAAGGACTAAAGCAGGACTAAAGCGGGACTCGACTTAGCAGCTTTCTTGTCGCACTCTTATCTGTTCAATTAATACGCTAATTTGGTAATAACAATAGCGGCCTCGGACCCTTTTCTCTTCCTAGATATTCTCTACTGTCTACATGTTATCGAGTGTCCAACAGTTTCGTATTGTGCGTATTGTTATAAGCTTGTGATTTACTGCTTCCATAAATAATTTTCAACGGCAAGGACACGCTAACGCGATGATACCGGCGCCTTTGCAATTAATAACCAACACTGGCTATCATCACTCTACGCCATTAGTTATAAATAAAAGCACACGAATATTATCTAAACCCACCCTTTTATCTATACCATAATTTACCATCACGTTTTATCTATTGTCTATTACAATATTTATAACAATTACCTTTTTAATCACCCACTGCCATAAATTTTCCCACATCGTATTCCTACATCAAGATTGTTCCATTGAAACTCATTCTTAAAGTAAGGGATATCCACGAATTTCCAGTACTAATAGAAGTGGATTTATTATTATTTGGTAAAAATCCTTTTAAAGATTTCGACGACCACCTTGAAATGTAATATTAGTGATTTTCTAAAGAATTATAAATATTATTAACATCGAGTCTTACCAAAGGGTTCCTGACAATGTAGCGAGAGTTTTAGGACACCCTGTAAATATACGTAAAAATATCTGTCTTAATTTTGTTTTTGAATTATGTTCCCAAAATTTTCCATTTTGTCTTTCAATGTTATAAATCATAAGGAGGTACATCTTTTTGCTTCCTTGTCTAAGGAATCTGGTGCATGGCTCAATGCTCTTCGTGTTGTTTCTTTAGGAAACTTACTCGATAATTCAAATTCCTTCAAAATAGCAATTGGGCTGACCTTTGTACTGGAATTCAACACTTTCTCCTGTGGCTTTATTATCAATTAAGATGGACTTCATAGTTTAAGTTGTAGCTTTACTGCAGGAAGATTTTCTCGACACCAGGATATTATTAAAAGAACATTATCTTATTCCTTCCATTTTGAAGCCTTTTGGAAGAAGCAGAGATGATGGAAAATACCTGATGAAAAGTATGTTTTCTGGAGTTGCAGGAAACTTGTAGTACGGTTTGATGTTTGACCAAGAAAAAACAACTAATTGTAAAGGCATCCAGATTTTCCACAAGAATCCAAATGTTTAAATCTGCCCTACACACAAGGTGAGGATTTCTGACTATATGGCATTAATCTTCCTTCTCAGGAAAAAACATTACAAAACCCTAATTTTTTTCAAAAAGTTTACCGTACAAGAATTGCAATGCTCCTCTTCCTACGAAATCCAAAGATATATTTTTATTGGAAACTGAGCTAAAGGCTGTTTTAGACGGGCACATTTCTTACAACAAATCTTATGTAAGATTTGTTATAAGAAATTTGTGGTCGTGTAAAACAGGAAATTTTAACATAAACTCTCAATTTGTGTCAAAATTGTGGCCAAAATAGAACCTGCTCTATTTTATTTGTAACATAAATTTCTTAGAACAAATCTTACGTAAGATTTGTTGTAAGAAATATGCCCGTCTAAAACAGCCTTAAGATATAATCTCCTCGTTTTAAGTTTTTGTAATCTACTGTAGTATTAATACTAAGAACTGGCCATATGTGGAATAGTATGTCCCAGGGATAGTATGTCCAGGAACCCTCTATACCGTGCGGTCATAAAGTAAATCCCCCCCCCTGCTAACTTTTGAACGGTTATGTTTTTGATTCTGAAAATTTGTCTACCTAGGAATCTAATTGCGAACTTTCTAATAAAGGTATTTTTGATTTTGTGGAACTTCCGGTTATACCGGAACTGGATGGCAACTTTCATATTTTAAATGGAACACCCAGTATATTTTTGCATTTTCGTGTTCTCCATAAAAATACCATTAAATTGACCTACCATAGTGTGGTCTACGATTAATACTTTTGGAATTACACCCATTTGAAAATCGCATTGTGATGCAACTTCAGTTACACCGGAAGTTGGACCCAACTGCCCCAACTGCCCCAACTTCGTTATTTTAAATGATATATTTTGCAATTAAATTAATAATATTAAAGTTAAAAAAAATTATGTTTAATTTGATTTTTCTGATTAACATAACCACCTTCCACGTCTTGACAGTAATAAAATCTACAGGAAATCTCTTGGATAAAAATGTTGTTTAAATTTAATGTTATTAACATAATTGCAAAAAAAAATCATTTAAAATAAGGAAGTTGGGGCACTTGGGTCCAACTTCTGGCGCAAATGAAGTTGCATAAAAATGCGATTTTCAAATGGGTGTAATTCCGAAAGTATTAATCGTAGACCACACTATGCTAGGTCAATTTAATGGTATTTTTATGGAGAACACGAAAATGCAAAAATATACTGGGTGTTCCATTTAAAATAAGAAAGTTGCCATCCACTTTCGGTATAACCGGAAGTTCCACAAAATCAAAAATACCTTTATTAGAAAGTTCGCAATTAGATTCCTCAGTAGACAAATTTTCAGAATCAAAAACATAACCGTTCAAACGTTAGCAGGGGGGGGGGGGGTATTTACTTTATGTCCGCACTGTATAAGTGGAATAGTATGTCCCAGGAATCCTCTATGTAAGTGGAATAGTATGTTCCAGGAAAAAAGGCGGCGTGGCACATCTAGGTTACTTTTATTTTTAGTAAGGTATGGTTTTAAAATTGTGGCTCGAATTGAAATAGGTGCCGTGGCACATCTAGATTGCTTATTATTTCAAAATTCAGAAGAATCAAAAATATTACCAATGTCAAAAATTATAAAAATTTGGATAATTGTGAATACTATGAAAGTTTATGAATTTTATGAAAATCATAAAATTTATCTTATAAGAAATTTTTACATCTCACAAAATAATTAATATCTTTGAAACTATTCAACCTAGCAGGACATTTAAAATTCGCCCCGTCATCTGCCCCACCAAATTCCGTTAAAATTCTTATTCTTTGTTGAAAATTGCGTCGTCCAGGGCCGTATTTATTGCAAAATTTTTCAAAAACTGCGATTTTTTTACGAAAAAACTAACAAACCGATTTTAAGCGAATATTTTTTTAAAATGAGCCCGTGCACGATGTTCACCTTCGGTAAAAATTTAAAATCGCTATTATTCATAGTTTCGGAGTAAAAAAATAAAAACCGATTTCCATGAAAAATTTCAAGCCCACAAAAATTGATTGCGTTGAATCAAGAAAGTTCTCCTGAATTCGTTCCATCTATTTTTATTTTTCTAAAATGAAAAATAAACAAAATATTCTGGAAAAACCTCGAAAAATCCGAAAATTTTGAGTCGGCTCGCATTCAGTCAGTTTTTAAGATACCCTCATCGTATATAGTTATTTTTCGTTTAGAAATGTGTACGCTTACCGCTATTTGTAGAGATTTTCGAGGTTATGAGCGACTTCTTTAATTTATGAACGCGACTTGTCCGAAAAAAATGACGATTTTTTTGTTTTGAACCTGAATCCGTTCCTGAAGGAATTTTTAAGCGAAAAATACTATTCGATGCGGCTCGTCGTCCTCTTTAAGAATCCGAAGAGAAAATTGAAAAATATTGAAAGACCTTTGTTGAAAACGCAGGTATATTCTGAAATGTCGAAAGCATTTGGACACATATTTTTAATTTTGGCTCAAAGTCGAAACTTAAATTTTGGTCATTTTGAAAACTTGAAAATTTTTTTCCGAAATTTTTTTAATAATCAAAAAGGTGGCATAAGGGGGGAGTACCGTACAAAAGTTCGTAAAAATCTGTTGACCCGTTCTCGAGAAAACTCGAAAAAAGGTAAAAACTAAAGAGGTCGATATCTACCGCTACCCTTTGTTCAATTGCGAATACGACCTGCGGTACGGCAAATTTCTAAAAAAATCTCCTGATTTTTAAGAGATGCTCCCGATGAAAAAGTGCCTGGTTTCTTGAAAAAATCTAGTCCTGTTAGAAAACAGAGCCCCTGAACGAAAAACGTAAGAAATCACAAAAATTGCGGATCCTCGAGCAGAAGAGGGCGCAAGAAGAATGACGAAAATCGGTCGACGCGTTTTCGAGAAATCGAAAAAAATAACTTTTTTTCAACACTCCGTATATCCGTCAAATTTATACCTAGCGATCCAAAAAAATCGCAAAAATTCTACTTTTTCGCCCGAAACACTTGCAAAATTTCAGATTGGCGATTTGACCGGAACCACCCAAACCAAAAACGTCGCGAAACAGTTTTAGTAAAGTTATGGATCAGTCTGATGCCTCATCTTTCAGATTTGACCTGCGATAGCTATATCAGAACCTGTAAATGATAATTTTACCTTTGTCTTTGGTTTCATAGGTTTTCTGAAATTCGATCCACCTCCCTTTACTGAAGATCTTTCTTGACGCTTCATGTGATGAAGATACGAGTAAGTTTGTTCTATTTCTTCTTTTTGAAAGTATCGATCAAGACTCTTTTGCTATTTCTGCTTAATTTTCCCCATGAGCAGCTTTTGTTAAAGGTCTCACAATTTCAGGTTATGCAAATATTTTCATTGGAACATTCTTGGATTTTCAGAAATTCTTATGTCACCTTCGAAACTACACTGTTACCAATAGTATTTCAGATGAATCAATTTAATTTCAGAAAGAATGATTTATAAAAAAAAATAATTAGGTTAAATTTTTGACGATCATTGTACACAAATAATCTGTTCTAAGATTAAAGCAGCAAATGTTGGTTTACTTAGAATCATTCATTGATGAATCCAAAAATAAAAATGGTGTATTTGTGTAGCACTTCCAGTTGATGATTTTTGAAATACAACTGGAAAGGTTTTTTCGGAAATTTCGTATTAATATTGGTCATTTTTTAATTGGTAAAGTGAGTTACCTTTAATGAAGGTTAGTGATAAAAATTCATGAGAGGTATTAAAAGGCGTGAGGACTAAAGTCATTCGGAATTAGCTGTCATATTAATCATCATCCGTCAGAGCGATCCATCATGCGGTTTAACCATTCAACTGAGTGCATTACTACAATCCAGACATTCAAAATAGGTGGTTGATGTTATTATAGCTTATAGCGTTAACGTTCCACATAATGGAAAATTAATACTCTAAATTATTTTCGATTTATTGATAATAAAAGTGCTTTCACTTTTTAGTGAAAAAAGAAAATCCTAATAATAAATTATTTAGTTTTAATGTTTTCCTTTCACTGGGGGTAAAATGAAAAAAACTTATTTACTGTAGTCAAAAAGTTCAGCTTCCGTCGCGTTGAGTGCTGTGTCAACACCTGACCGCGGGCTTACCTCCTTCACATCTCACATCAAAGGAAAACGTTCATCAACAATAGACTCCATTTCGTTCGAGGATTTCTTCGTAAATATTGAATTGTTATCCAATCCACCATAACCTGCAAATACACTAAGAACGAAATTCAAAAACAACCAAGATAATTACTTTTGGTTGATCGATTTTCTATGCAATTAGTAAAAAAGAGTATTGTAATTTTTCAGTGTAAGATTTTTAGATTGAATTTAGTTGATTTGGCACGTCTTGGGGTGTAGATAATTTTCCTCTCATCTGGGAGGCAAAGTTTAGCATTCATTGAGTTCTATAGACTAGGGGTAAAAGATTAGTTGAAAAAATCTATTGAAGTCACGAAAAAGCAATCCGTAACAGAGCGTCGATGCGGGAAGATCATCGGGGCCTGAAAGAAGAGTGATCGAACCAAAGTGAACGATCGTGCGCGCACTGTTTTTTGTCGGATTTCCATCGTTGCTTTTACGCTTAAGAAATATTACCATCATTAGGTATATTGAACGTATAATCGATTTCGGCCTGTTATGGTATCTCACGTTACAAAATAGATGAACTAACTAGTAACTAGAGTAACTACGGTATTTAAGAACGAATATTCTACTGTTTTGTTTTATGATTTAATTCGGATTTAATAGATTCGGAACTTCTACGTGCACACTGACATTTTATGAGCAAGGGTGTTCGGACAAATCTGCTTCCATAAAATGACCGCCATATAAATCTAGAGAATGCTTTCCCGTTCTACGCTATTTTCACAAAACCGCAGAATTTATTACAAATGGACGGAGCTTTACTATTTATTACCGAAGATACAAATTAAATATTAAATTCTTACAAACTTATTAATATTTATAACATGACTCAACTTTCATACTCCAATTCTCAGCTACAACAATTATTTACAATTTAAGTTTGTCTTTTGTATGCAAAATAGTTGCAATTCCAACAACGTTTCAGGATGCATAATTTTGTCACGTGTATTGTAACTTTACTATTTTAATTCAACCCATTTAAACAACCTAACGAAGCACACTTTTTCAAGTCAATCGTCTTTATACTAGATAATTTATACTAAATCGAGCGACATATTTTATTGACTTGAATTGGATTCAACTGCATTCGCTTGAGCAATTTTTATCGTAAAAAATGTATGGCTTGAATTCTTACTGGGGACGAATTCCCGAATCACTCCACAAGATTTCGTATACAGCATGACAACGATGCACTCTTATTTTTTATTAAATTGCCAGGACAGAAAGATGAAAGTCATATACGAGATTTTTTCCAATGGTTTAAGAATAAGGTCCCATATTCCTGAACCACTCCACATGATTTCGTATACGACTTGGCAAGAATGCACTCTTATGACGATGCTCGTATACGATATCGTGCCGACTGGTTCAAAAATAAGGTCCCTGGATAGCGATCTACGTTTAGAGGATTTTGCACTGTATATGATTTTACCCTTTAATAAAGTAGAACGCTAAATAACGACAGTGTATTATTCTTCATCTCTCTGCTCTTGTCGTATCGTATGCGATATCGTGTCGAATGGTTCAAGAATAAGAGCCCTGTTTTTTTTTAGATTTGTCTCCGTTACTTGCAAATAGTGGCAATCCATTTCATTATCATGTTGGTTAACATATGGGTGGTAAAATCGAAGTTGTTGAATTAATCGTTACAAAAAACATGGAAATTTCCGATTTCTCGTGGATTGGCAAGTTTGCATAGCTTAACCCTTCGCCCCTGAAAGATAAACAGCTTAAACACATGAGCCGGCGTTGGGAAAGCGAGATGTTCGTGCATTTCGGTGTAATGCCCTTTCACATCGCCCTCGGCTTTCCCGACAGATAACTAATTGATGACCGGCCTCTTTTTCACTTCTTTTTTATTTGAGTGCGACCTCGGCAGACCGCCGGTGTGCTTTATTAGAAGTTGGCGTAGCTTCCGAATTTCTCGGATCCACAGGTGAGCATAAATTTTCCCCACAAAAATATACCGCCGGGTGGAATTCCTAGCTGGAAATTACCCGTGAAGGCTTAAACAACTCGTGCCTTGCGTGCGGTTTTTATCGTTCGGAAAATAATAAGATTAAATGCAATAATCGTAAATTTAATTCCCAATAAAACTAAATTAATTGCTCCAGAATAAAATCGTTTAATGGACACGGATATAAATTTAACATACTTTAATAAATCAAATTACAAATTCCTTAGATATACGTTTTTTCTTTTGCGCCTCTTGCGCCCAAATACTAAACTGCTGATGTGATGTCATAAGCGGGTTAATTGCTATACAAGGCGTCTCAAAAGTACTAGAATGGCACTATAACTTTTGAACGGCTGAACAAAAAAAAATTGTAAACACGTACAAGGTCATGAAATAGTTATTTATGCAACAAGTGCAAAAAGTGGATAATATTTGCACGCGACGAATCCGTTGGTCAAATTGAACAATACGTTAAGTCCTTTTTGCACGTGTTGCATACTCTACTTTTTCTACGATCATCAACCATTGAAACTAATAAAATTCCATAGAAACATGCAATTAATGAAAGATATTGACATTTCTAAATTTGTCATTTATAATCAGTTCGTTGTCGGTGCATAAAGTCATGCTTTTTTGCACTAGTGCAGAAACTACTTTTTGCACGATCGTAGAAAGGCTACATTTTACATTTTATGATATTTTTTTCCAGTTGACGGGTGTTCTGAAAAGAAAGCTTAATGGGGTAATTGGTAATTCTGAACAAAAATGTTAGCCGTAACAGCGCTGTTAAATTTCACACTCACCCCGATGTCAAAAAAATCGCTATTCTGTAAACTTTACTGTAACTTTACGGCGATGTAGAATAACATTTTCGGTCTTAAAATACATTTTACATCAAAGTAATGTTATATTTTGATCAATTATACATTAATGTAAAATTATTATTTTGATTGATGTTATTTTAACCCTGAAAGTGTTATTTTACATCGTCGTTAAGTTACAGTAAAGTTTACAGAATAGCGATTTTTTTGACATCGGGGTGACTGTCAAATTTAACAGCGATATTACGGCTAACATTTTTTTTCAGAATTACCCCATAAATTGCAATTGCTCTATCGAGTTTGATATTATTTTAAAGATAATAAAAATAGAAACATATTTCTGAAAACCAGAAGTAAATATCTTAATTATATCAAAAGTTATGTGGAAAATAGGAAAATTAGGATATTATTAAAATATTTATCTTGTGGTATTTTCTCATCGCAAAAGGTGTTCAAATTTTGATTCTTCTTTTGCCTCGCAAAAGCCCAAACGTTCATAGATGATATTTTGGCCATTTAGAAGTATTCCTCTAGTGATGGTAGAAATCACCTCTCGCATACGATTTTCCAATTATCTATTGTTTCTGGCTTTGTTGTACATACCCTATTTTTTAGAAACCTACTAATGAAACAATCAAGAGGTGTTAAATCAGGTGATCTAGGTTAGGGTGACCAACCGTCCGGGTTTCCGAGGACATGTCCTCTTTTTTAGGGTGTCCTCCTACGTCCTCGCGGGTTTTTTTATATTGTCCTAGTTTCGTATATTTAACTAAAGAAAATGAAAAATGCGATTTTTAACGTTTTTTTGTTGTGAGCTTTGAACATTACTGTGATTTTTTTGTATATTTTTTTGTGGAAAATAAATGAGTTTTAATGTCCTCGTTTTGTCCTCTTTTACAAAATGGAAAGTGTCCTCGTTTTGTCCTCTTTTACAAAATGGAAATTGTCCTAGTTTTCTCGTCCTTTGTCCTAGTTGTTCAGAAAAATAATTGGTCACCCTAATCTTGGTGGCAATTCAATTTCACCTCTCCTTCCGGTCCACCGATTTAGAAACGTGGGATTTAAAAAGTCTGACTGCAAAACTGCATCTATTTCCGACCAAATTAATAAAAAATGGTCCAATTGGTCCATTTTCTGGAGTCCTTGAATATGATCTTCTCTGAATACATGTGGATTTGTATTTGTACTTCTATCGAAGTCATTTCCAATCAGTTCATGAACCACAGTTGAAATTGGTATGGAAAATAATTATTTTCGGTGCATTGAACTTTCCGCAATTTCATATACCTGACTTGATTTTCATAGGGAACTTTCAGGATCTTCAAAAAACACAGCTTTTTCTGGACCTGTTACAAATTTTGACCGATGTTTCACTGACGCCTCTTCTAGAAATCTACGAAAAGTTCTTTCGACAGTTGATTTTGAAATTGAAGATTGCTGATGAAAATCCTTGTAAACGTGTTGTACTTGATCAAAGGATCTTTTTCTGTCTGCAAAGCCACGAATTATCAATAGCGGGATTTTTTCCCTTTCAGTAAGTTTTTGCATCATTTCACTTTCTTCGCGTTTGCTAATTGCAATTTTAAATCGAAAATACAAAAATTCGAACAAATCCAATCTCGCATTTGGTACTTTTAATTCTTGTATTTCTAGGAAGAGTGATAAACTCTCTAACTGAAAAAATTTATAGTGTCGTCTCGGGATTTTTAGAACACCTTGTATGTCTTGCAATTTGAGGAGGCTATGCTGCTTAGAGATGACCCACTACTGACGTCATTTTTAGGCTATAAGACTATTTTTGAGTAGAGCGCATGCGCTATAACTCTATTACTATTAACCCGCGTATTGTGAAGTGAGTCATTACCGCAGGAACCTTCAAATTACTCGTAAATTTAAGTATTGTTTTTTTTTAGATTAATAGTAGTTTTACGGTTATTTCTTTGAAGTAATTTAAAACACGAAGGCTTATTTTACTGTGGGTGTTTGGTAAGAGTTGAGGGAAAGTAGATCCATTGGGTGTAGTTTTTATTGGCCCGGTGGACGTCGTGAACAGCGTACGTGACTCCCGGTGATCCGCGTCGATGACCCGCGCAGCGCCGCTTGGCGATTTAAAAACTTTTTTAATCTCGTTCAGAGATCCTCGGAAAATATAACGGGACGCCGGTTCGTGTTCGTTCGTCCGATAATAAATCCGACGTGGACCGCATCTACGTCCCTTTACGGTTTATCGCCCAAATCGGAGATATTTACCAGGAGATGCTTTTTTATAAAGCTAAAGCCTGGGTATATAAACTCATAAAAATGAACAATCATGTGGTTAAATAAAGTATTGAATTTTTGATGAAAATTTACTTATTTATTTAATAAAAAATATTTAATAAAGAAAACAGTAGGTAATTTAGGGTTTCGTCGCAATTACTGAGATTGTTTAAGGCTGTTGAATGTAATAAAAAAATACTTGGTCTTGAGCAATGTCGATATTAATATTTGAGTCGGCCCTTCAGTGTAACATTGTTCCTTGCGTGCTGGGGTTCTGGGGTATGGCTCTTTGACGCGCGAAGGATCACCTCCGGATTTGCTTTGAAAACCTTGCAACCCTCGCCCCCATAGCTGGGGTGTTATTATTTTCCGCTCGTTTCCACGGGGCGCGCTTTGTAATTTTCTGCATTTTCAAAAGGCCACAGAGCGAACTCGTCTAAATTTTCTCGTTTCGAAATGCGAGCTTTTTTATCCTCCTCTTTTCAGCTGGCATTATATTTTCAGGAGATAAGCGACGGATTGCAGGAAATCCAATGGCGTTAGTTTTTGGCGCATAACGACTTCTTTAGAAAACTTACCACGGCAATAATCATTCATTACAAAAGAAGCTAAATATAAGAAAGTTTAACCTGTTTAAACCACACATTGCACTTACGATATGAAGCTCCACTTGAAACTCGAATGAATAAATTATAACTCTATTAAGCAAAATTGTATGCTTGTGCCAAGTTCAAATAGCTCCAGTGCCAGCTGCTTCTAAATTTCTTAACAAATTTTACTAACTTCACTCAAATTTCAAACCCCTTCAAAATTAAACTTGCAAAATAAAAAGTAAAATAAAAGCAATATGTGAGAACGAGATCGAGAGCTCTTGAAGAAATCATTATTGTCTAGCTTCAAAAACAGGTGGCATTGGACCATGCAGTAGCTTTTTATCTCAAAATTACGTACTCGTCTCACGTAGCATCATAACGAGACCAATTCGATCTTCAATAATGATCTCTAATTAATACTTGTTTATACCTCCTTTATTTACGTCTAACACTTCAAGTACCTCACACTAAAGTATATCAAGTATCTTCATTCAAAATATAGTTTTCGTTAATTAAAATTTAACCACAAAGCTATTCTAATTAAAACCAACCGTAGACGATTTTAATTGAGACATAAGATAGTTTAGAGAAAAATACGTTACTTTTCCCCCAAGTCGACTGTTATGTATAAATGAAATATCTGCGCCCTTAAAGTCCCTAGGGAGCACAGCGCGTTTTTCGCCATGACGATGTATGTCGTGCGAACGCAGCATTTTCTATCCAGATTATTCTGACGTTATTGCTGCCAATATTCAAATGTCAAAGAGGAATAGGACGAAATGAATGTGAAACTTTTCCCCTGTCTGGTTATATCGAACGCTCCTACGCGGCCTCTTCCTGTCCAAATTGAGTTCGAAACGATGTAAGGATGTAAGGACGTTATTTCAACCAAATATGATTGCAACAACTAGTCCTATAGACTTGTTAAAGCACGTTCGTTACACAATTAACTTCGTTATTGCATTTTCCACATGTTGATACAAACCTTGTTATCTATTTCTACCCTGATTTATGAATAAATATTACAATAATTCGATACTGCTTATCAAAAAGCGACTAAGCAACATTTTCAGAAAAATGGGATTATGGATCCAGAACGTCCATGGTACTATAGTCCCATTTTTCTAAAAATGTCGCAAGCTCCTTTTTTTATAAGCATGGTACAATTGTACACAAAGCCGCATCTACACGTTAGACACCAAAAAATTGCACTTTTACTCTATTAATTTTGATTTTACAAAGGTTTAGAACTTCATTATTAGTACAAATTTTGCCTACTTAGATGAGCTTTTTCTTATAACTCATTTGTTATAGCTGTCTTAAAATTAAAAATAGTATTTTTTGATTGGGAATTGAATACAGAAAAGGATAAGATAGTTTATGGTCTTTACCTTCTAATAGTTTTGCTTTTACAGAAGTCCAAACTTTAACTTTCATATATGGGTAAAAATTTTGTCAGGCAAAGTGAGGTTTGTTGTAATACTCTTTTGTTAAAGGTGACTTAAAATTAAAAGTAGCATTTTTTGGAAAAGAATTCAATACAGAAAAGGATAAGATAGTTTATGGTCGTTACTTTTTAATAGTTTCCCTTTTACGGGAGTCTAAACTTCAAGTTTCATATTATTGATACAAATTTTACCTCGTTAGGTGAGCTTTTTCTTATAACTCATTTGTTATAGCTGCCTTAAAATTAAAAATAGTATTTTTTGAATGAGCATTGAATACAGAAAAGGATAAGATAGTTTATGGTCTATACCTTCTAATAGTTTTGCTTTTACAGAAATCCAAACTTTAACTTTCATATATGGGTACAAATTTTGTCAGGCAAAGTGAGCTTTGTTGTATAACTCAATAGTTAAAAGTGACTTAAAATTAAAAATAGCATTTTTTGGAAAAGCATTCAATATAGAAAACGATAAGATAGTGGTCGTTCCTTTCCAATAATTTTGCTTTTACGGGAGTCTAAACTTCAACTTTCATATTGTTGGTACAAATTTTACCTCGTTAGGTGAGCTTTTTCTTATAACTCTTTTGTTATAGTTGGCTTAACACTAAAAATAGTATTTTTTGAATAGACATTGAATACAGAAAAGGATAAGATAGTTTATGGTCTTTACTTTCCAAAAGTTTTCCTTTTACGGGAGTCTAAACTTCAACATTCTTATTATTGGTACAAATTTTACCTCGTTAGGTGAGCTTTTTCTTATAACTCATTTGTTTAAAATTAAAATGGGAAGTATACTACGGAAGGACCCTGCAAGCGAATTTTCTCTTAAAATTTCACGGACAGGAATTTCAAGAAAATGTGCCCTTTTGTTGCGATGGTTTTAAGTGGCGCGTCAGTTTTCTGGTACCCTTGCTACCCTTGGGCCAGTGTACATACATACGAATATTTAATTACTTCTAACAAAACGAAAATACTAGAATAAATTCAATCGATTTTTTGCTATAAGATTTAAATATCAAATAGAAATTTCGGTGTGAACGCTTAAGAAGCTTAGCACTCACTGTATTTGCGCAAGCGCTTTGAGTTTATCACAGTACGCGCCAACGCTAAAGTACCAGTTGTTGATGGTTCAAGATACGGTGTGGTCATTGCGCATGCGTACAATCATTACTAAAGTAGTTTCTTACGCGAACGGACTTAAGTGACGAGTAAATTTTGTTATATGTACTTTTTTGTTGATGTTTTGGTCAATGTAATTATAAATGAATGTATTTATTTAATGTGTATTAGAATGGATTAAAGTATTTATAATGTAGTTGAAGACTTTATCTTAAATTAAAAGGCTTAAGTGGTCTTTTGAAGAGGAATAATTCTAACGTTAAATCCGAAGGGTATATAAATGCGGCCATTTTAAGCGTGGTGTTAGGCGAATTTCCAAACGAGCTTTTATCTTTATCAAGTCAAGTTTCCAATTCAATAACATTCTAGGGATAAACGGATTATTGCTTCGCCGCGCGAGTCTGCATACAAATAAATTGGTGGCTGCACTGACCACGGTATAGAGCATGCAGTTGCCATTGGTAGAGCAATTATTACATTGAAATGCAGCAACGGTACTTACATTTTAGCGTTGGCGTATAATTCCGGGGTCTTCATGTAATCCGGCAGAGCCCGTGTTCGACCAACAGCGATCGGCAGCAATTATTGTTGAGCATTACGGTAGAGTTGCCGCTTTTCAAACTACCACCAAAATAAATTAATTCCAGGATAATTGTCAGGCGCAGGATACACTGCAGAAATGCAGGCTCTTGTAATTTACAGACTAATTTTACTTGCATAATTCCACACGCAAGCAATTAACGGACAACCCTACAACTCAAGTCCCCTTTTCTTGACGGAAAACTTTCTACACCAGGGAATTATTTTCACTACCTCACCTTATTATCGGAATTATTACATAGAACCTTAATCTCGCATATTTCCATGTAATATACCGTTTCATCGACAATACTCTTAGCCATTTCATTGCAATATCATAGACACTATCTTTACATAGAAGAATTATTTGATCGAAATTAACTACAGTTTTTCGAAGATGATGAAGACTATTTCATCGACAGACCTTTTCATCAACAGAACTTTTCATTCATACATGATACACTTTTTCATCGACATATCTTTTCACTGAAAAAACTTTTCATCGACGGACCTATTCATCGACATACCTATTCATCGACAGACTTTTGCTTTAACAAGAACGTTTCATTGACAGTATCATTTCATCGAAGAACCATTTGATCGACATTGACTACAGTTTTTCGATGAAACGGTAATATAGATCATGAGGACCTTTTCATCGACAGGCTTTTTCACCGAAATAATTTTTCATCGATAGACCTATTCATTGTCAGATCTTTGCTTTGACAAGGACATTTCATGGACACTATCTTTTCATGGAAGAACCATTTGATCTACGAAAAGGTAATGTGGATCAGGACGTTTCATAGACAGTATCTTTCATCGAAGAACCATTTGATCGACATTGACCACAGTTTTTCGATGAAACGGTAATGTAGATTATGAAGACCTTTTCATCGCCAGGCTTTTTCACCGAAATAACTTTTCGCTTTGACAAGGACATTTCATGGACACTATCTTTTCATGGAAGTACCATTTAATCGACATTGACTACAGTTTTTCGATGAAAAGGTAATGTTGATCATGAAGACCTTTTCATCGATTCATTGGCAGACCTTTGCTTCGACAAGGACGTTTCATAGACAGTATCGTTTCATCGAAGAACCATTTGAACAACACTGACTACAGTTTTTCGATAAAAAGGTAATGTAGATCATGGAGACCTTTTCATGGACAGGTTTTTTCACCAAAATAACAAACCTATTCATTGACAGACCTTCGCTTTGACAAGGACGTTTCATGGACACTATTTTTTCATGAAAGTACCATTTAATCGATATTGACTACAGTTTTTCGATGAAAAGGTAATGTTGATCATGAAGACCTTTTCATCGATTCATTGGCAGACCTTTGCTTCGACAAGCACGTTTCATAGACAGTATCTTTTCATCGAAGAACCATTTGATCAACATTGACTACAGTTTTTCGAAGAAACGGTAATGTTGATGATGAAGCCCTTTCTATCGCCATCATGAATAGGTCATCGAAAGGTTATTTGTGTTACTATGTTAGCTATATTTTCGTTTGGAATTCGGATGGTGGTTGTGATAAACATGGGAATGTGTTTATATTTTGATGTTGTAAATATTATTATTGTATTTAAATGCATGTGTTGTTTACGTGAAGTATACACGGTGTGTATTTGGAAGGGCCATCGATCAGTGCTATCGCGCGTGCCATTCGCCACCCCATATTCCGGGCTTTCGATCGGTAATGTATGGTTATTGTTATAGCGCCGCACTATCTCATATTTACGACTATCGGACAAACGGCAGCCACCCCCGAGTCCTGGGGGTGGTTATTTCTCCAGCGTCCACGGGAAAGCTGTGCACTCTCTGAAAGTGGCGGTGGTGGTATTGTCTCAACCGCTGATATCATAAATTTCGATTTTGAAAATTGAGCCACTAATCATCTTTATCTTGATTACCATATATTTTTGGAAACGCGTGCCGCCCCCAACGAGGTTACGGCTATTGTTTACCCCAATCCGATAAGTTATGTGGACAGGCTTCCAGGCTACGTGTCTTTAAAATTAATTTCTGCCTGGAAAAGAAAAAATCTCTATAAGCCCCAGCATTTTTTACAGAAATGCCGCAGTGGATTTATCGACGCGTCAGCCGGAAACAAAGCAATTATTTTTCTCTTTCGGTGGATTTTTATAAATACACATCTCATCATGCTAAGAGCTTGGCCTTATTTCAATGAAACGCATTTTTTATTATTCAATGGATGTGGAGCCTTTTACTGCCAGGTTAATGCTCTACACGCGCAACACCCCAAAGAAAATATTCCTTTCATTATTTTAAGTAGCTGCCAATTAATTTCTACCTTCTTTCATTCCAAAATTAATAATTACAAAAATTATTTTTGCTTTTTATTTTAAATTAGTTTGAGTGGATGAAATTTTCATATCTTGTTATAAGAATGATTCAGAAACGCAAGTTATGTCACATTCAATACTGGAATTTAATCTCAAACATGATTTTTAGAAACGTTGGATAAAAACGTCAAGGCTTTTTGAGAGTATGAATGAAGTTGACAATCTTTCTGGATAAAAAAGAAGAAATAATTGTAAATATAATGTTGATTTTAATCCAAGCTATCATTAATAAAAGAAATTTGACGATATATTTTCCCCAACATCTTTTATACGTGATGCGTTGTGAAAAATATATTTCCCCCAATCGCTTTTTGTAGAAAGGAAGTGGACGAGGAAAGCGACACAAACCCATCATTAAACGCCCGGGTTTTTACAATTGTAAAGGCAAGGAAAATCAGAAAAATCTACTTTAGATGAAATCCAGCCGGTCAAAAATTTTCCGATCCTTTTAAAACGTACTTTTATCGAGGTTTAAAGCTTTCGCATTTCAAGTGCTAGTGTAAATTCTTCTACCCGACATATCCGCGTTTTAATCCGTGTTAAAACCTAGGTGCTGACTCGGCCCAAATACCCCATTTGAATACCAATGCCGCCCCTGCCCACCGGGGCTGCATAATTAAACATGCCGAATGCTGACCCATGCGCTACGTGCGCTTTTCTTGATCTCATGAAAATTTATGAATATTTATTTAATCTACAGTTTATACTTTACAAATGATATACATACAGGGTGTTCCAGCTCTGCGGGGAACAAAAAATATTTCAAAAATATTACCATTCCAAGATGGCAGATTAAATGGAACACCCAGTATATTATGACAGTTTCGGATTTATTGTAAAAAAATAATCATACATTTTATGGGTCTAACTTTACTCGTTTAGCTGATATTTTTGCCATTTAAGCGAAAAGAAGAGTAATTTTTGAAAAATCACTGCTCTAAAACAAATGACAATTTTTGGTTGAATTTTTGATAAAAATTTTGCATATCGTCTAGTTTGCAGCTATCATGTGAAATTTAAATTTGTGACAAGCTTTTAACAGGGTGCCTCAAGAAACGCAAATCGATCAATTAAACGAAATTTTCAAATAAAACACCCTGTATATTTTAACGGTAATGTTATTTTTTACAACCTGATCGTTTTTTTAAGGCAAATATCAGCAAATCGAGTGAAGATCCATAAAATGTTATACAATATACTGGGTGTTCCATTTAAAAAACGTATCATTGGTTCACCATCTTGGAATGGACACCCAGTATATTATTAAAATATTTTTAGAGATTGCGCATAAAAGTATTGTATATTCTGTAGAAAATCGCATGTTGATGTCTTTTATTAATTTTGGAGTAATGTTACTTCCTCAGAGTGCTTGGACACCCTGTATAAAATTGAAAGAAATTCTCAAGTTTCTGTTGTTGTGATTAATGGTGTTTTGTGCAACAAAAACGGTTGTCCATAAGATGGGCAGGAGGCTATGAGTTTTGCTTCCGCTTAATAGTTTAGGTAAACCGGAATAACTAAGCCTATTACCGTAACATCCGGAAAATATAATAAACTACTTGACCCTTCAGAAAGTTTGACATGAAGTAAATTGTCGGTGCGCGCCTTAAACTGCCGCGAGCAACGGGTTTCTATAAAGGGGATGAGACCCGGAGCCCCCGGAGGAGCCATGGTAACCGCAGGGCACGTCCGACTAGGACGAAAAGACGAAACTTTAGCCATGTTGAACGCAAACAACAGGATGTTTTCGGAAACGACAGGTGCGTCTTGGGTGCGTGCGAAGCACTAATGCCTAAGTCGATATCCAAACTTTAACAAATCTGCATACTCCAAAATTTAAGAAAAAAACTTACTAAAGCACTCAATTACTGCAGTAATTATTTAAATTTAAGTATCTTCAAAATTGGGGAAACACAAATTTAATCCCCTAATTAATACCATCATTGAGATTATTTTAAAGCCGGAATTAACATAAAGGAAACTCTTGAATCGTTCTGGCTAATCCTTAAAACATTAATCTGATAGCTTTACAGAACACGATTATTTTAGTGCATTAATCTCCAAGTTAGTGACCGCTTTTAGAGTCTCTTCGCATGCACGTTCCAGGTGATTGCGTTCAACCTGTCCAGGGGATTGCGAAATTATGCAAGCCTCCCTTGTGTCTTTTGCACGTAATTGATTTTACAAAATTCGCAAACTTTCTCTGAAACGATGTCGGAAAGCTCTTTCCATCAACAGGGGATGATTAGATTTTCTTTTATTTGCATTGACTAAAAGAGACGTTAATGATTTTTAGGAGTATTTTGGCTTACAACTTTATTGGTTTAATACAAACTCCTTTCATTCAATTTCTAATTTTATTACACTTTTTAAAACGAGCAAATACCAACTGATAAAGAACTCAAATGGCTACTCCTAACAACACCAGAATAATTTTCATTTTCTCTTATTATACATTCGTATTTTTCAATAAGTAAAACTGCTGTTCATGGAAAATCCATTATCATCCATCACATAAAACTTATAAAGCCTGTATTATCAAAAATTCATAGTGATGGGTAAGAGTTACACCCATCACTAAAAATTTTCGAACGCATCCCAGATCCCAGTGGTGCAGTACTGGGGTCTATTCTTGAAGCACTCGACACAATGTCGTATACGACTTTCTTCATTCTGTCCTTGTCATTCATATGCAAAAATAACAGTGTATCCTTGTCATTCATATGCAAAAATAAGAGTGTGTCCTTGTCATTCATATGCAAAAATAAGAGTGTGTCCTTGTCGTGTCGTAAGCGACATCGTGTCGAGTGATAAGAGCATAACCCCCCTGGTCTCATTAACCAGGGGTGGTGAGTTCAAACCTTACCGGAGGTAACCCACATTCTTAGGAAGAACTTATAATGGCTGTATTAGACTGCCATATTTATGGCCGTGTAAAAAAAATATTAACACAAATTGTGTCCGAAATTATGCTGAAATTAGACAGATTTATAATGAAATTCAAATCAATTTTGTGAGTAAACCAAAATTTCTACTTTTAAAAATCCATAATTTAGGTTTTTGAGGTTGAATTCTAAATATGAACAATCAAATCAGATTGTTTTTAATGTTAATTTTGAACCACATAAAAATCTAAAACCAAGTTTATACTGTTTCGTACAACCCACCCTTATAAGCTTCTACTATATGAAACAGTTTAAACTCGGTTTTAGATATTCAAGTATCGTTTTTAAGCAACTAATAAATATGACAAAATGCGCATGCCCCCGGAACAATTTGGGATACAAATTATGGCAAGTAAAACGAGTAAAAATCCAAAGCTAAGGCTAATGTAAGTATAAACTGGACAGCATTTGTTGGCAAATTGTTTTTGAGTTGCACCAATAAGTTGCCAAGATTGTTTTAAACAAGTATCCTAATCCTGGCTCATGGCAATTGTTACTTAAGTAAAAACCGCAGAACATTTGCTGGTAAAATGTTGATAACTGTTGACAACAAATTTGTCCGATACTGCAACTTTTTTCTGGAAACCTGAAGCCAAGATTGCTATGCGTTGAATCCAAATTTACTGCGATTTAGATTCTTCCACCTTTGAGGAGAAGATGATGGTCGTCCACCTTTTCTTAATTTTTTTTTACTACGAAGACAAGCTAATATAGGAAATATTTTTAAATATTGGTAACTCTATTGGTAGTTTTATTAGCATGATATAATCCGATTCTTTGTCTTCTGGAAAGCACCAAAACAAAAACATGCAATATTTACTTAGATTTCGTATTTTGCAAAATCTCCAACAAGCTGGTGACTTTTGGAAAATTTATTTTCGGTTTTCACCAATAAGTTGCCAATATGGATCCTACCGGTTGTTGGCCGGTGTAGCATAGCTTAAGTATAAAGCAGATAACATTATTTGCTGGCAACACGATAAGTGTTGACAGAAAACTTTTGCCTGGAAACCTGTCGCCAAAATGTTGCGCGTTAAAACCCAATTCAGTACAATTTGGATCTACCGACAGTTGACCGTCTTGCTTCTTTCCAAAAAAAACGCATCTACTATAAGCTAATGTCGAATTTCTTTTAAATTATGATAGCCTCTTTAGAAATTTCGTTAGAATTACTAAATCCGATTTTGAAATCTTTGACTCATGGCTCAAAAAATTACAAAAAATAAACGTATCTTACCCAGTTCAAAAAGCAATTCAAATTGTTGATGAAACCGAGCGAACAATTCATTGATAAGACTAACGACTAATTTAGAACCTGAAATTTGATTGGACCTCGTTTCAGGAAATAATCGTGTTTTCAGTAGATAGTAGTGGGTAGCGGATATTTTTTAGTAATTTATGTTACGTGGCTAATAGGTCTTCTTTTAGATTTGTAATTTTCGAAATAACTGAAAATAATAATGAGTGCTTTATAAAGTTGAAAGCTTTATGTAGTATCCCTTTGAAATCCCCCTTCAGTTAAATCAAAAACAAGCTGTGGACATATATTAAAGGTCTGAAGCAATCAGAATTTTAAATCAAATCTGTTCCGTACACAATAACCACCTCCTCGTGATCTTAATTACTCGGGCTTTATGCGTTGGTCCTTGTCGTTATTGCTTGACCACAACGCCTGAAGTCAGAATAGTTTCAGGGTGTACTCGGCTGTGACCGCATTTCAGATGGACTTCCTTATAAACTTCAACAATAACGTAGTCCGCTATAACAAGCAGCTACCAGTGTGTGAGCTTTATACTACCGCGGACCACGTTGGTGGCTTTTGATTTTCAACTTGTTTGATCTCTACTGTTGGTTTATTCACACATTACGCTTTCAAAAACATCGACTGCCGGACCTTAAACTAATTGCCTTGATTTCTTTAACAACTAAACACAACTAACTTTCCCAATTTGCTTTGAAGATAATCAACATACGTGAATTTAACCCATTCAACAATCACATAATTTACTTACCTTTAAAATACTAACTTCCAACGAAATTTTTATAATTTACCATAATTTAAATAATATCAACTATACTTTCATCAAATTTATACTAAAACTTTGAAGCCTCTTCTTTAATTTGCTTTTTTACGGTCAATGGAGTAAAACAGAAAACGATTAAGTACGCAATGGCGTGGAAAAAAACAATTAAAAAGTATAGATGTAATGGTGAGTCGATTACTTAGGTCTGCCTTTCTATTAGTGGTGCCCCAATCAAATAATCCAAGTTGCACTCGTTTTAAAAATGTACAGAGCCATCTAGTGTTGGTATCGGTCTACACAAGCCTTCATTGGGCATGTTAGATGGCTCTTCTTTTTTCTACTAAGTGGAATGCTCCTGGTACTGCTCAAGGTAATCAACAATTCGTCCGATCCTTTTGAAAAGGATTCGAGCAAGCAGTATGTGATGCTGATGAGTGGTAATAAGCACGAAACGCAGCCTGCATGATTCTGCCACTTGGAATTGTTGCTTGTTGCACCTTTACCACTAAAACAAATTAATTACTTCACAATTTGAAATTGGCTTTTCAAGATTAGCGATTTCCCTGTTGCGGCCTAATAGGGTGACGTCAAAAGTAGGTTCGTTTCCATGGTTGTCAAACTAACCTAACCTACTTACGACGTCAGAATTTATAGTTTATGTATTATTTCGTTAGTCTTCATTTACTTTGTTGCTTTAAATGTTTTCTAAGGATTTAAGGATTTAAGTAAAGTTAAATGAATTATTGTTTTTGTAAATGTATTTGGTATTTGATAGTGGTTATAAATGCGAGTATTTTGGAGTGATGTAAAATATTTGTGAAAAGGGTATTTGAGTTGGGAAAGCTTTAAAATGTTTTAATTGAATCGAGGTTTATAAAAATGAATGTAACTTGTTTCTGAGTTAAAAGTGAAGAAGTTAAAGATTAAGTTCTGTGAAGTAGATGCTGTAAAAGGTGTATAAAAGTTTCGTAATTTGTTAAAGCCGTAGAAGTAATTTTTTTATGGTGAAAAATTTAAATTATTAATTATAAAAAGCACCGCAAAAACTTGTGTAAGAGCGCTTGAAAGTTTGTAATGTAATGTAATGCGAACGACATTTCGAAATGACGTTTAGAGCATGGACGCTGTTTATAACTTCAAATAAATGTCCACGAACTTTCTGCGCAAGTGGAAACTTTCCAAACGGTGAAAATTGCAAATTTATTGCGACCAAGTTTGCGTTTACATTACACGTGGCGTACATGTAATATTTGTTTGAAACTCAATTTCAATGGGAAAATAAATACTATATTTTATAATGTACATCATGCAAAATAAGCGACCATATAAAGAAAATATGGCTGCGGATATTGGATTCTTAAGGTCGACGTTATGATATCCAAGCGAACATAAATCAAGAAAGAAATGCTCTCTGTAAATGCGTTAAAACTAAGAGTTTTGCTTCAGGGACTTCATCCGTAGTTTTTAATAATGGACGGACTGCTTCGTCCCGCCTTATTATAGCGACCCTAAGGCTCTACACTTAATTGGTTTAATTTAATTAAAAGGAAAGCTGAAAACTTTTCGCCGTACAAGCTACACAGCGAGTACATAATCTCTTATTGTTTATAAAAATATAATACATTTTTTTGTTAGCAATTACTTGTTCGGCCTCACTTATAGGTAATAGCTTTTCCCAAGAGTGAATTTTCTTTACAAAAAAGCCACCTACGTGAGCGACCTAAAGCAATTGGACAAACGTGAAGTTTTACTCTTGAACCACTCGAAAATTGCAATTAGACGCCGAAACTCTTAAAATTTTCCAGCACTCGACAGTTTCATCAAAACAAGACCTTCCTAGCGGGAAATATACTCATTTAAGTCTCAACTTCAGCGACGCGAGTAATGCGATTTACCATCCACTAATCATCATCAGCATCTCAGCGGGATGAAACTCGCATTACATCCTTGTAGTTCGCACTGTTAATGAGGAAGTGTGCGTTAACATCCCTGGCAATTTATGCTCCTTAATTAGAATCGCACTTTATGATTTCAATGATTAAGGATCAAACGGACCGGTCCGGACGGACGGAGTTCTAGACCTCTCCGGACGATTTTCCTTAATTAACGTGCCAACTTCAGCAATAAACCCAGACGCTCGACCGATGTTGTCCCCAAGGAACACCACCTCATTTCTTATCAAAGAATATCACACAACACTCTATAGCCTCATAACTTAATCCTTTACAAAAAACACCAATTTAAAAACAAAATTTCTACTACATAATTCATTCCGAATTCTGGATGAATATTCAAAGTTTTAAATTTAAACCTCCAGGGGGGTTATTCTCGAATCACTCGACATCGTATACGACATGACAAGGACAGACTCTTATTTATGCATTTGAATGACACGACAAGAATGACAAGTCGTATACGACATCGTGTCGTGTGATTCGAGAATAACCCCCCAGGGGCCTCATTTTCGGGGATAAAATATCCTATAGGAAAAAGGCGTGTTCAAACAAAATACTAGTTACTTCTTGGTTGTTTTGAAAAATTTCCATTCAAACGTACTGTTTTTCCTGTATTATATTTTAACCCCGAAATTCCGACTCCATCATTCTATCCTTGTCATTCAAATGCAAAAATAAGAGTGTGTCCGAATTTTGTCGAGTGAGCGTATTATATAAATTGTCGTTATTTAGCGAACTACGTTATGAAGAATTGAAGGGCTAACTTCAACGCGCTTCTAGTAATAGCCATCACAACAGGAGCTGGAGGGGGTTATCCTCTGCATTCGCCCTAAAATAGATCCTTACGTAACGCCAAAATTTATAATTCGGCCTGAGGCTATGATAAATTGTTTGTTAAATTCGATGGAGTTATTTAGTTCGTTGGATAAAATCGCAGTGTTGTTTTAAATAATGATTTTATAAGATAAATATTTCGAGCAGTTGGTAAAATTCTCAGGTTAATAATGCAGATTGAAATTGGAATAGTGAGCATGGAATGATAATTAAATCAAAACTAATTACGCCCTAAACCTGAGTAAGTTAGTAATAAGTAATAACAATCTAATTACAATGATACCTTTCCGAGGAAGATCGTAAAAATAGCAGCGTTTAGCTGGAACACGAAACAAGTTAAAGTTAATATAAATGGCGAAAGCGGCGGGCTGCTATTGTAATTCGCTTCGACGAGTGCAATTCCGCAATTCCATCTCAGAGGGTTGTTAAGTGCGCGATGAATGCGAATGCAGATTGCTAGCGTGCAAATAGTTTTAGTAAATAGTTTTCGGCGTGCTCTTTAAGGGGGTAGATAATAGTTGTCGAAACTTGTACGCCTTTTCGTTGAAACGTCATGTTCAAGGCGCCGCCGCCGACCGGCGGCAAAGCTTTCACAACCTTTCTCAACATCTTAAAATCTTATTGTTTATTCAAGCAAATAGTTTGCATTTTTAGAAACTTTCAAGAGCGCTCGCTTTTCCCCCAAAAAAAGATGTAGCAAAAAATATTAGAAGTAAATTGTAGCTTTGATCCATCAACGAGTTTCACGATACCGTAAAAAACTGCTTGAATCGAGTTTATGCGCTTGCGCCAACTTTTTATCGTCTAAAGTCTATCTCACCATACATCATTGTTGGGACGGTTTTAAGATCACGTATTGTATTGTATTGTATTGTATTGTATGGTCACGTCTCTGATGTCTATTGCGCATGCCCGTGATAATAAATGTACGGGTTTTCGGGCTGTCGGAACAAACCTTATTTTATTAGGAGCAAATAAAAGATCCGAAATACTCCGAATAAAACATTTTCTACGCCAAAATTTAACAAACGTTAATTATAAGATATGTATAATTATAATTTACCTGATCTACACCAAAAATATACGAAGTGGTACGTACATGATTTAACTAGAGAAAAGACTTGTTCCAACCTGTAAAGCATCAAAAATAGCTGTACTTCCTTGACGTTTGAAGAAAATATTATATTACCTTATAGTCATAATAGTCATTGAACATTTGGATACAATTAGTTGTTTTTTCTTCTTCAAACCATTTTAAATTTAACTGATTACTAATTTAGGAATTAATGTAAAAAATGGGAAAAGGGCCTTGATCTCTTGTATGTTTAAAAATAGTGGTTAAATTAGGAAATAAAGTAATGGAAGCGATAAGTTAATGCACAATAACAAAGTGGGTTTTATTTTGATATTTTATAGCTTGAAGCTCGTTACTGTTTTATGAGCACTTAAGAGTTAAACCCCAAAATTGACCGGCAAACTGTATTTTTATATGGTTGAGTGCGCATTGTTTTAATTACCAGTGGCAAAAAGTCGTGTTTAATTGATCGAAGGAATAATTAAGTCAACCGCAGGCGATGCGGCATAATCGCCTCTAATATCCTGCCGTCTTATTGAGATTCAAAGGGTGAGATTAATGGATTTTTTTGCGAAAGTCTGCCGAGGACAAGTGTAACCCGAGAAGATCGCAACAATGGAACGAATGCTTGTCCCACGTCAGCAATGTGCGCGGCTGGTGGAAGATTCCAGAACGCAAGACTTTAAACTGGTAGCATCCGTCTTCCAGAGAATTCCGAATTCCGAGTCCCACAAAAACTTTCGGCGCACGTCTGGATAGCCATTCATCATTCTCCCAATGCTGGCGCCGCGTACGGATTTTATTCAAATTTGATCACCCAAAAAAACCTGAAGGTGTCTTGCAGAAATTGATCCTACATCAACTCAGAATAGAATAATGTTTCCTACGCTACCAATCTAATTCCTCCAGGAAATTACTTCTCACAAAAACATTTTATCGAAAAATATATTTTACGACGTGAAATTTAAATCGAAATACTACTCTTTCTTTTTACTTTTTTTCTAGTTTTTCGACCCAATTACCCGATTCTCGTCAACACCTCGTTGGCACTCCAATTGATTCCCTTGTCGCTTTTCACAAGCTCGTTTACTCGCTTTGAAGTTTGCAAATGCTTTGTTGTTCCCACGACCAGTTGCGGTTTGTTGTAAATCAGTTAGAAGATTCTTTTATGTTCCTCAATAATTGTAAACCCTCCTCATAAAGCCCCAACTAATCCAATTAATAAAATGGAATCTAGCATAATTAACAATTTTTCCAAAATACTGTTTTCCAAAAAATCGTACCCAATACATTTTTTTAATAAAAGTGGTGATTTTTGAAATTTATTTAATTTCGAAATTGAAGATTCTAGTTAATCTTAAAGGGGCTGGGAAGTGTTTGTTGGGTGGTAGTTATCAGGGAAACTTATGAAATGCAATGTTGTTGTGGCAACGGCGTTTAAAGGAGGCGTTGAGGCGGCATAGCCGCCGGCGGGCCTGAAATATTCATCTTCCGGCGCTACTCAATTTCGTAAGAAAACATCGCATGCAGCAGTTCGCCCAACTTTAACAATTTCCACGGAACTTTCTTGTATACATTATCTCGGCCGCGCTTCCCTTTCACTCTGGGGGCTCGCACACTTTCTTTTTTTCGAATTTTAAATAAAAGGTTATTTTTACCGCAAAATGCCATATTGAAAATTATCCCATCCATTTCCAGCTCCGATACTCCTATTTTCAAAGAAAAACATTCCTCGATTCCCTCGAAAGTTAAATTTCCCAGAAAACTTTTTTTCCACACATGACAACCTCTTCAATACAATTTACAACCCCAATTGTTTCATAACTACTTTTTATACAAAAACCAGAATTTCAATTATTTTCGATCAATTTACGGAAACCTATATATACAAAACTGTAGTTGCAATGAAAATCAAACACCACACAAATAATAATATTTATCCAATAACCAGGATTACTTTCAACTATGTTAGATCAATTTACGAGCTCCTATTTACAAAACACACAATTACCTTGAACTATTTTGGATCAATTTACGGACACCTATCTACAAAACTGTAATTGCAATGAAAATCAAATACCACAGAATTATTAATTTTTATACAATAACTAGGATCACTAGGTCACTAGGCATTTACCCTAGCACTCAGGGAAACCCGGAAAACCTGGGTATTGTGAGGTCCAACGCTGGAGGTGCCCAGTGGAACCACCACCTCGTTATAATGTAGAGGTGGAAGTGAATATCCAGGCGTTGGAGGTGAACAGTGGGACCATCACAGGTGCTGTAGTGCCCTGCAGTGGGGGCGCCAAGACTTTATGGATCAATTTACGGACACCTATGTACAAAACTGTAGTTGCAACAAAAATCAAAGACCAGTCAATTACTAATGTTTATACAATAACCAGGATTACTTTCAACAATTTTGGATCAATTTACATAGGTACAAAGTTTAGTTGCAATAAAAATCAAAGACCACACAATACATACAAGTTTTTGTTAGAAGGTCTTGATGAAAAATGGTGAGGAAAAGTATTGATTAAAGTATGAAAATCTGGGAAAAATTAAATGTGGTGATAGAATTTTATGAGGAAGGAGGTCTTTTCATTGTAGCGCTTAACTTACGACTATCCTATTGTTTGTACATTCCCTTAATGAAATTCCCCCTTTTTGGTTCCTTTTCTTGGGATGCGACGCGCATAGAAACCATCTGGACATTTCCCGAAGCCTCGCGTTGTTTCAAACTAATCTCCCCATAACGGACCTACAATTGCCCCCAATGCCTTATCTACGAGCGCCGTTGGATCCTCGGCGGTCCGTAATGTAGTTTTGAGGATAGATGGTTCTCGTTTAACGAGCCAATTGAATTAGACACCTAAATTATGTGAGCTAATGGGAGTAATTCGATTGGGCGGTCGCGTGGCCATCAATACGATCCTAATAGTACCGTTCATGCTGTGCAACAGTCTGACGAGCATCAGATTACTTGCACGTAAACGCATAAATTCCGCGTGCCAGATACTTGTTCAATTAAATTCGAAACCTTGGGGAGCTCGAAAATTAATCCATCAGAGAGTTCCAGGCTCTGGGCCTCGGAAAAATTTACGTCAGATGCAAATAATCCTCCTATGAAAATATTAAACTTAACGGATGATGATTTACGACCTGCATAATTAATCCTAATTTCCCTAATTATTTCAGAATATTTCAAACCTAATCACCTCGAATGCATTTTAACTACTCAACACTTTAATTACATGCATTATTCCAAATCACATTAGTAGGATAACCCAAATTCTATGCTCCAATCAGTTAGTTCAACATTATACCAACGATATATTAATATTCAGCAAATCCCAAATGGAATCGGAATATAACAATATTGAATCGATGAAAAACTTTGATACTCTAGGAAGAATTGTTACTAGGGTGTAGTTAATTTAGGGATTAGTAGTTTGTGGATAAAAATGATTTCTTTGCGGGTTTGGGGGTGTTTGAAAGGGATGTGTTAATAATAAATAATCCGGATTAGGTTAATCCTTAATTAGTTGGAACAAGTCCCAATATCTGTTAGTGATTGAGGTGGAAGTAGTGATTTCTCGACGGATCATCAGTTACAAGAGTCCTTCGAGGTGTGCAGTAATTACACCTGCGTTCGCAATTAGGAACATAACAAATGAGGAGACATAAGTATCGTGAGACAGGCAAGTAGTGATTTTCTCGCAACGTGTGTTTTAGATGTATGCCGAGACAATGCGGCCCCCTTGATGTATGTGGAACCTGTTAATTTGGGGTGGCATGGTGATTTCGATTAGTGCGTGTCCCATGGGGGGACGAGCCGGCACGTGCATCATCACGTAATCCCGAGCTGACCGCATGTATGATGGACGATGGTCATGTTGGTATGCAATTAGTGCTTGGGCGCACTTGTAATTATCCTGTCACAAGTGGTAGTCGTATATACGAGACAGTTAAGGAAAATTAATGGCTAAGCGACTTGCAAATATCATCTTGATTAATACGTGCAATGCGAATGAACGAATGGACGAGTTAAGAATTTATAATTTAAAAAATGGTTATAATAAATACGGGTAATTTGATCGTTATATAGATTAGAAAAGCTGGGTTAAAGGGATAAAGAGGGATGTGATAATATTGGTATTAATCTCGTTGCTAGTTATTTCGAGGGCGCACAGCAAATCTAGCGCATTAATATCTGCCCGAATAATACACAAGATAGAGGATTTCCTTGAAGCGAAATGCGGTAGACTCAGGTTAAAATCAATAAAGTGCGCTAATATTGTTCCAAGAAGCACGGGAAACTGTCGGATCTAGAGCAAACTTTCTGTCTCCTCATTAATAATGCCGCTTGCAAAGGGATTAGTGGTCTTGCATCTTCCCCAAACACACTCTTCAAGAACGCACCCCATAAAAGGAGCTGCAAAATCAACACTATCGTGCATATGACAGAAATAGATTCACATTATACCAGACTCTACTTGTTACTTGATGAATATGCACGCATACTGCTGCCTATGCCATACAACTTCTCCAAATTTCCTCTCCCTATATGCTAGACCTCTTTGAATTACACAACTGATGCAAAGTCGACTTCACCCAGCTTTGATTGAAGCATATTACATTGTAAATTGTTTACTTAATCTAATCACTTAAGAAACTTGTGCGAGGCGTTGTCAAAAGGATACACCAACATTACAGGCTTTGAGTTTCCAAACTTCTCCAAGATTATCAAAATCAATAAGATTTTTAATTACACCAACACAATCCACTAATTTATCATTTTTATTCAATCGAACCAAGTATCTTGGATTGGAATAAACACGTGGACGAAACTCACAATCATCATAAATCATTCCCCACGGAATCCACGGACACTTTATTGTCTACTCCGGACACGACTAGGATAATAATCATTCGATTGGATACTGATTCGATTTTCGGCCGAAGTGGTCAACTCAACCCAACAATAAGTTACATTGAAAAAATCTTATATTAAAATTTTTTTAATTATAACAATGTGATCAGCTTAATACGGACGAGGGTTAGTTGGAATTCAAATGGACATATCCGGTATTTTTTTCCAGTTGCTACGTGTACATTCATAGTTAAGATAACCTTCCTGAAGATTCCTGGAACTACTCATATCAAAGAGTAATAATAAGATACAATGTCCGCAAAAAATCCGCCCACCCTGAAATATCAAAAAAGGCTTCATAATACACCAAAGACCAAAGAAAAAATTAATTTCTTTCAAAAAAGTAACAGGGTAGAAAGTTTTGGTTAAAGGTTTAAAAATATAAAGTTACTTTTAATTGACCTCTTGAGAATTTTCAAAAATGCCTTCCTCGAACCTAAATTTCGTCATTTAGCCACCCTGTCATTGAGTAGATCAAATTTGTTAAGAAAAGATGAGGAGTTGCTATTGATGATGATCCAATCGAATTACCTAAGCCTACCGTATAAGTAGTTCTGGATGTGCAAACAAAAGTTGGTTTGTATAAAACATTCACAACAATGGTAACGGTGGAAAAAGATGGAACACAACGCTCTTGGCATTGGAGTCTGGTGTTATCTGTCGTTTATTACAAGAACCAAGTCGATAGCTCTATTTGATAACGAAATGTAGACAGTGGTTCAAACTATCTTTTCCAAGATTTTGAGCAAATTTATCCTTAAGGATCAAAGTCACCCGAGTTGACAGTAATGTCTCCTCTATGAAAATCTACCAGTTACTCTACTAACGCAGGCTAAGCTTTAAAGTGGTTCAACGACGACAAATTCCCAAGCCATTTGAATTGATCCCAAAGATGCTCAATTGAATTAACTTCTGATCTCCATGTTTCTCAACTAGGACAACAGCTTGAGCAACCTTAGGAACATATAAAAGCGTTGTCATCGCGAAAAATCTTTTTGTTAACAGTCAACCTTAATTCCAAAAACCCTTCAGATACACCAATTTGTATTTTATCATCAGGAATCGATTCCAGACTAACTAAAAGGTACTCCGAGGAATACTCAAGGAATTATATACTTAGTACCGACTACAACAATCAATATGACTGCATCAGTAACCTTAGGAACACATAAAAGCATTGCCATCTCAAAAAATCTTTACATTCAACCTTTATTCCAAAAACCTTTCAGAAACACCAATTTGCATTTTATAATTAGGAATCGATTCCAGACTACCTAAATAGTAACTGCAACAATCAATATGACAGCTTGAGCAGCATTAGGAACGCGAACAAAACTTTTGAGATACACCAATTTGCATTTTATCATCATGAATCGATTCCAGACTACCTAAATGGTACTCAGAGGTATTCTCAAGGAGTTAGACACTTACTACCGACTACAACAATCAATATGACACCTTTAGCAACCTTATTAATACATAAAAGCATTTTCATCGCGAAAAATGTTTTCGTTAACAGTCAACCTTAATTCCAAAAACCTTTCAGATACACCAATTTGCATTTTGTCATCAGGAATCGATTCCAGATAATCTAAATGGTACTCCGAGGTATTCTCAAGGAGTTAGACACTTAGTACCAACTACAACAATCAATATGACAGCTTTAGCAACCTTATTAATACATAAAAGCATTTTCATCGCGAAAAATATTTTCGTTAACAGTCAACCTTAATTCCAAAAACCTTTCAGATACACCAATTTGCATTTGATCATCAGGAATCGATTGCAGACTACCAAAATGGTACTCCGAGGTATTCTCAAGGAATAGGACACTCTGTGTCGACTACAACAATCAATATAACAGCTTTAGCAACCTTATTAACACATAAAAGCATTTTCATCGCGACAAATCTTTTCGTTAATACTCAACCTTAATTCAAAAATGTTTCAGGTACATAAATTTATATTTTATGATCAGGAATCGATTCTAGACTTCCTAAATGATACTTGGAGGTATTCTTAAGGGATGAGACCTTTAGTGCCGATTACGACAATCAATATAACAACTTGAACAACCTTAGGAACACGAAATCTTTTAGTTAGTTTCAAAAACCTTTCAAATATGTAAATGATATTTTGGAGCAGATGAGTTTGATCTACAAACTGTCGAATTTGGACGGATACTTGATCAGATTTTAAATGGTTAAAGGATACTTTGAAAAATTGAAATATCTGGAGGTTTACTGTCAAAAACATTTGATAGTAACAGGGGTTCGGAACAAATTACCTGTCGGTATCTTGTCCGTGTTGGTTTTAGAAAATTATCAATAACACATGTATCAAGTTTGGAAATAAAATGTGTAATTGGTGTGGGGATTTTATGGTAATGGATGAAGGGTTGAAAGAGTTGTATTAATGAAACATTTAAAGTTGTATAAAAAGTGTAGTGTAAATAATTGGAAAGAATGTAGGTATCGAGGCAAGCTATTTTAATTTTAATTAGGAAGTTTATTCGGGATGGTTTGTAGCAGATGGTAAACTCGTTTAATTTAAATTTATTGCCTTTTAGGTGTAGCCGTAGAGCTCGGATCAAAGGGTTTGAATGTCGATGTGATGAGGACTTGGTAGGTCGGACGTGGCGCAACTACCGCTAATTGAATTTACGATGACAGCTTTCGCCCCGGGAGGCTGTATATTTGGCGACGGCATCGCTTCCGAGATGCCAATATCGCGGACTCCCCGAGGACCGATCTGTGCGTCGGGGCCCTCCCGGGGCCACCCCGTCCCTGACTGTACTCGTGCTTACTCGATCATTTTGCGCACGGCTCTTCCAAATATATATTAGCCATTTGTAGAGATTGGATGGCGGAGCCTATGACGTTAATGCAGTGATGATAAACAGTTAAGTGTGGAGGAGATCAAACGCTCAAATGGGTTCAACCTCTCCTCCGAATATCCTCCAAAGGTTTTAACGACAAACCGAGTTAAGAGTCCCCATGGTATCGAGTCATATTGTACGAAGAATGCTTACACGCTGCACCATATTTTTGGTGGTTTATTTAACGGGATCTCCAGGATTTTTTTATTAGATCCGCTGTCACCATTAACCCCAATAGCGAAAATCAATACAAAACGAATAACCCGATAGAAAAATACGCCATCTAATTCTATCCCAAAAAATAATTAGATCGTTTCATATAATGCTTCGTCGACTTTCAGCGATCTGCGATCAATCGACGAAGATCCGTTTCGTGTAATTCTGGCCGCCATTAATCTTGGTTTATTGCGCGTTCAGTACACGCTGATTGACTGGTGGATCAAAGGCGAGTTTCTGCAGGGCCAAATCAATTCCCTAGAGATATCAACTTCTTCCCGGTATTGGTCAGTCATCCGTCATCATAAAAATAGATGATAAAATTACACACCAACTTTTCTGCACATTCAGCTTATCAAAAACTTTCTAAACGGTATTTCTTGTAGATTATCACTTCCAACAACTTTATTACTTCGAATCTAAACAGATAAACACGACTCATTCATCACGCTCTACGTATATTTAAAAAAATACTTTTAAAGTAATTAATTGAAGGGCGTTCGTATAACACTTGCTGGTTTTAGACTTCGCCGCATAAATCTTTTGAACATACGCGCATCTAAGGGCACTCATGTATGTCTAGGAGCGAGTGTTTGTGTGTTCCCTGCGGTGACAGGCTTTCATCCTGTCGACGACGCCGGTTCAAATAAATTGCACTCGGTGCATAGAAACAGGCGAAAAGCTGCCGGATTTGTACAAGCTGTGAATCGAAACGGCCGGATAAATGAAATTAGAGACATGTAAATTGATCCTTGCCACTCTGATGCACTACCAACAAATTTCCACCAAGTGTCACGATCCTACACAAAAGTATCCACCACCATCAAACACATCCCTACATCCCATTCGATGTCTTTATTACTTTCATATTTATTCCTCACACATAACATATAACATTCACAAACCACACACATTTTTAAACCTTCGGTAGAACTATTAACCTCTTCACTTGAAGTTTTCAGTCGAACTGTTCAGTTGAAGCTTTCAGTCGAACTGTTCAGTTGAAGCTTTCAGTCGAACTGATCAGTTGCAGTTTTCAGTCGAATTGTTCATTTGCTCTTTTCAGTCCAAATGTCCAGTTGAAGTGCTTAGTCCAACTGTTCCAATGAAGTTTTCAGTCGAACTGTTCAGTTGAAGTGCTCAGTCAATCTGTTTAGTTGGATTGTTGAATTTGAATGATTGGGATCCTTAGTTGAAATAGGTTTATTGCTTTTTTTTGTTGATTTGGACTATCCATTTGGACTGTTCATTGGGACTGTCCATTAGGACTGTCCATTGGGACTGTCATCCATTGGGACTGTCCATTGGGACTGTGGATTGGGATTGTCCACTGGGACTATCCATTTGAACTGTTCAGTCGATTCAAAGTTCTGGTGTGGTGCTGTAATGATTCCAGATTTCAGAATTGAAGGTTTTGTGTTGTTAGGAGATATTTCTGTATTGATAAGTTTGTTGAATTTGAGGGTGGAGAGGAAAAGGAAATCAGTTCACGGGTGAAAACTATGAAAGCCAAAATTGTGCGATAGGAAAACGTAAATAACTCCCTGGTAGGCTTTACGATATCGTAAAAAGTTCGCGCTCGGCCGCCTATGGGATTGATCTCTGCGGAGGCGGCGTTGCAGAGACGAAAGGAACGCGCGTGTGCTTTATGAAAAATGTCAAGCGGAAAATATTTAAAACAAAGCGTTTACCCATCCCCGCGGGGTCGTACCGCCTCATGGCGTCTAAATTTCTGCGTCGGGCGCGAATAAAATTGAGCACTTTTTGAATAGAGAAAAGTAAAAACAGAGCTCAGTGGAATTAATGAAAAAGCCGGAATTTCGCGTCGGGACTTTCCGAGAGGAGTTGCCCTACTGCAATCAAAGTTTTAATTTAGGGGAGAAAGAACAACTGCCGGAGTAGATATTCCACACTTTACTTGTAGAATCTAAATTACTGCAAAACTTTTTACCTAATTATTTTATAAATATTAAACCTTATAAGATTATTAACTTTACCACATCTAAGTGAATTTTCAAAACTTTAGTAATTTCCCTGGAAATTTCAAATTATACTTCTCTATCATTTATTATACAAGTCCTACAATATTTATACCTTTTCCCCCGTCAAATACCTCACTGAGGTATTTAAAAGAACAATTCACAAACAATTATTTCTAAAGAAAGTTTTCCTAATTCTTATTTTTACTAAATTAGGCTCCAAGTCTAATAAGGGTGCGAGCATAGTCGAGAGGATAGCGGTGAGATGCAGGTGCACCTCACTATAAACACCTCCTAAATATTTTTCGAGATTGGACTACTAAAGTGAATCCGTTTGAGGTATTAATTTAGGTATATTTTAATGCGATGAATTCTGATATTCAATTTGTCAAATTGTGTTAAGTTTGTGAGTAAAAGTAAGGAGTAATAGTGGTAATGAAGTGTGTTTTGGTTTTACGATGGTTTTAAGGGAAAGATTATAAATTAAAGTAAAGAAAATTTAAGAGGTTGTTTATTTTAAAGACCAATTGTGTGTTTTAATCTTAAAAGTTAAAAGAGGAGTTTAGTGGAGCCGTAAAACGCTGCCGTCCGAAAAGTGGGTCGTAAAAGTGGGAACCTTTCTAGGGCAGCGTTTGCAAGTGGATTGTTTAAATTTTATCAACGTAAAGCGATAGATATAATCGGGAATATTAGATTTGCGGCAGTAAAATTGGGATATAAGTCATAATCCTGCAACATTTACGGTGGCGACGAACGGAAGCCGAAGGAAGCAGAAGCGCAAGGACTTAACTACCAATGACACTCCGTTGGCATTTTCGGACAATGCGTGGGCGAGGCGAAGCCACTCAAAACCCCTCAGCTCGTTGGTTTTATGTGAGGACATAAAAATTATCAATCTAGCTGAAACAGTGGCACAAAAGCCGCCGACGCCGTTCTCTTTTGCCATTTCGAAAGATATAAAATTCCGCCGCGATTTTATTACCGTTTCAAATCTCAGATAACTGATTGAACTAATCATGCTTACCTGCTACCAATCACATACAGATTCAAATAAAACTCAAACACTTTCAATCCAATCTTTTTCAATAAATTACCCTCCTAAAATCACTTAAATCTAAACCACAATATCTTCTTCCATTATAGTTTCAAAGCGAATCGAATACCTCAACCAAACCTCTTCTTCAAATTTATAGATGAGAATGAATGACCCAAAAACCTTACAACTCTTTTAACTTTATCGTCCCATTATCAAGTTTATGGATACAGTTTTTGAACTACTCCTTTTCCAGTTATATTTCAGAAAAGATTAATTCAATTTCAGAAATCATCAATTGTATTTTAGAAACGTGAATTGTATTTCAGAAAACATCAATTAATTGTGCTGCACGAAAACAAACATCACCAACTGTATTTTTCGCTTTATCTTTAATTGTTTCTGTGTAAACCAACATTCGCTCCATGAAACCACGAGCTATAACAAAAGATTTCATTATGTCCATCAGTAGTGGACAGTTTATTGAATCTACAGTCAATAGCTAAATAGCGCTACAGATTGGAAGGGAGTCGATGCTACCAGCAGTTGGTAAAAACTAGTAGGAAATGAGACATAGGGGATTTTACCAATTCCAATGTCACTATTCAGAAGAAAAAGAGTACGAAATCCTTGTAATATACAGCATTCCAACCTATAAACTTATATGAGAACCAAGGAACAACGAAATTTGTAGTTATGTCTGGAGGTCATCTACTTTACAAAGTTATGTGACCTCGAAGCTCATCATTTGGTTCGGTAGCTGACTGTTACTCCCAGTACATCACTGCTCATTAAGGCACAAAAGTGATAGCAGTATTCGATGGATACCCAACAGATGTTGCACAAAAAGATACGAAGAGTCCGAGAGTCTTCACGCTCATCTTCGGAGATAGTCTTTGTTGAAAAACCCATGGCTCATGATTCGCAGAAGAGTTATTATCATATGACAAAAACAAAATTCATTTCATCGACCTACTGAAAACAAAAATGGGAAAGCACAACATTTGAGCTGTCACTCTTGCTGTGGTGTAGACTTGTTGATAATTGATGGTGCTCACTGGGATATCACACTAACGTGAGATTTTTTTTTAAGAATCAAAGCTACAGATATGATCTATTCAAGCATCCTCAAAGTAGAGTAAACCATGGAAACCGTCCATCACAACTCATATAACAAACCATACAAATATTCCATTTGCACAGAATTCCATCATTAATCTTATAAACGATTATATTTAACACTAGTGAATTAGGACCCAAGCGTAATATTATTACAAATGTATTGAGAAATTGCCAAATCACATTTTATTACAATTGGTAAGAACCAAGATTAACCCCCTTATTCACTAACTCTTAACGACAAGTGAACGGCTCGTTACTGAACGATAATCGTTATTTTAAAGGTTTCGCTATTCTCTAAAAAAAATTTCTCGTTTATGAACGATACAATCGTTCAACTATTATCGTTCATCTATCGTTATTCAACGTCATACTGGAAGTTATCGTTTGCTAACGTTTTGAAAATTTAAATCGATTTTTTTCTATAAACAAATATAAATATAACACAATAATGGAATATGCACTTCTTTTATTAGCAGAAGAAGTACAAAGAAGGTAATAATATCTAAAAAAAATACTTTTACTATAAATAGGTAGTAATTAAAGATATACCCCCAGTATTATCAAAAGACATTTAATTTTAAATGAGGTTTAATTTTACATATATAGTATTTTTATGAAGTTTGAATATAGCTAAAATGACATTTAGCTGCAAAATAGACTATATATGTCAAATTAAACCTCATTTAAACTTAAATGTCTGTTGATAATACTGGGAGTAAGTTTATTTCTTTTTTGTGGCTTTACCTTAAATTAAAAAAATTTAATATTTTCTTTGGAGAAGAATCTAGAAATTTGAAAAGGCAAATGAGGGATAATTCAAATCCTTTTGAATTGCCAGAGAATATTTTTCGTCAACTGTATAGACGACTCCCCAGATATCTGTGTTTTCAATTATTTAATGAGATTCAACCTTATTTACAACCAACAAAAAGAAGAACGAAAATTCCACCTGTTATAAAATTTGTTACCGCTATGCATTTTTTTGCCCATGGTAGTTATCAAAAAAGTGTAGAAGTAGACTACCAATGTGAATTATCTCAGGCTTAAGTGACTAGATCTATATCTGAAGTAACAAATGAAATAAACGAGCACCTGGCGAATAACTATATTAAATTTTCCACTACTTTACAAAATATTACTAGAGCGAAACAGGGATTTTTCGAAAAGTATCAGTTTTCAGGAATAATTCTGTGCATCGATGGTACTGGCATTGCAATAGTTCCTCCACCAGCTAATGATGCAAATTACCCAGGAAATTTATTTTTTAATAGAAAATCGTTCTACAGTATAAACGTACAAATTATATGTGATTCTGATTTAAAAATTTTGAATATGAATCCACGATACCCTGGATCAGTTCATGATTCGGCAATTTGGATGATGAGTGAGATTAACACATTCCTCGGTAATAAAACGGATGATTTTTCTCCAATTCATCCAAATAAAGTTCATACTGCTGATACGTTGTTTTAATACAGCATACTTTTTTTCGATTTTTTTCAATATTCGATATAACTTCTATCTATGATTTTAACAGCACTTTCAACTTTTTTGCAAAAAACTCACTCGTTTTTAAGTTTATAAACAACGCTTACCCCCAGTATTATCAACAGACATTTAATTTTAAATGGGGTTTAATTTGACATATATAATCTATTTTACAGCTACACATCATTTAAACTATATTCAAACTTCATAAATATACTATATATGTCAAATTAAAGCTCATTTAAAATTAAATGTCTGTTGATAATATTGGGGGTTAATCGGATTAATTTCAATAAAATAATTACGCGATTTTAAAATTATGTGCGCCCCTGGTGGCGAAAATAGGAACCTCTAAAGCCGATGAATACCTTTTTGATTATACTCATTATAATATGTCATCGTTTTCAATTTTAGTTTGAAATAAAAAATCTCTTGATGTTTTGTTGCATATTAGGTATAAAATTGCAATTTAAATACACAATTTGGCACTGACAATTATAACTAACAGCGCCCTCTAGCTACTATTCTTATTAAAAACGTTCGAATATCGTAACCTTTCGTTTAAAGGTCGACTAACGAACGAGCGGCGATACAATTTTAACGATTGTCGTTATACGGAACGTTAAAATTTTTCCTAACGATTATCGTTCGTGAACGACTCGTTCACTAACGTCAATTTAGTGAATAAGGGGGTAAATGATGCTTTTTGAAATACAATTGATACTTTCTGAAATTGACGGTTTTGAAATACAAATGATGCTTTATGAAATCAACTTGATTTATCTGAAATGCAATTGATGGTTTCTGAAATGCAATTGGAAAAGGTGTAGTAGTAGAAAATTTTTTGAGAAATGGTGGAAAGTCATCTTAACAATCTTTTCGTAGAAGGAAAGATTAACGACAGTGGTTTTCTCATTTCAAATCTGATAATACCAGCTTGGACCACAAGTCAGAAAAAGTCCAATTTCGGAATTTGATGACCAGGTGCTTCTAGCGACTGTGGAAGAAGAGCTTAGAACTTTATCATCGATCAATTCAGCAATTCGGCAAGGTGTGAAAATTGACCACAGCTACGTTTAGAGATTTTGATCTAGAGATTACTGAAATAAGAAACATATTAGCGGCCATTAGTTTAGAAGTATGGAAGCGTAAATCAATCTAGTTCAAAATTTTGCTATAATAAAAGTCAACTCGATTTTTGCTTCTGTTGGATACTTCAAGATTCTCTTTTGTATGAACACTAATGATGAAAATAGTTAATTGGACGTAATATGAGGTATATTTTGTAAGGTCAGAGAAAAAAGTAGAACTGAACAACCACTAGTTAAAATAGGAAATCAAAATTAATATTTTCTGATTCAATGGAAGGTTGAATAGAAAAAGTGGATTAAAAAATGGTTGTAAGAAGGTTAAGTGGGTGTGAAGGAGTAATTGGGCAATAATTTAAAGTTTTGGCACGTTTTACGTATAAAAAGGGGGAGTAGTTTCAGGTTGAGTACAGTTTTAATCCGGGTATTTTTAAAGCATTTCGATTGTGGAGCAGAGCTAGCCGGAACAATTACTAATGGCTAAAGTTGTGAAGTAAATAAAGAACAAAGTGCGCGGAATTCCACGATAATCGTGGTGGCCGTTCGGCCCCCGGGGCATCGTTAAAACTTGTTATCAATTCGGACCTACCGCCTGGTAACAAACAAGTATCATTAGCAAGTTACCAGCGGAAATATTAAAACGAAAAGTAAAAAAATAGTATTTTGATAGTACTCGATGTGATAGTTGAGGAGGATGAAGCAATTTAAGTTTAGGTAACGTGACCATTTGTCTATTTGCTTATTTGTTTTGTTTGTTAATGAAGAGGATTAAATGTTGCTAAACACACCATGAAAACGTTGCAGTATCTGCCTAAACAGTTCGTAATTAAATATCTAATTAATTTAGAGGAAGATAGCGCATTGAGACTTAAACGGATGTAATCTGAAATTGCAAAAAGCGCAGATAAGCGTCACTCAAAGGAATGGCAATATAGGGCATGAGCAAAGGGGAGAGATCAATCCCTTGATAGTGTTCATCCCGGTTCTCTTTCGGAAAGGTAAAATTGAAAGACGTCGCCAGTCATGATTAACAATGGGCGAGTAACGCGCGCGCAGCCTTTTCCTTTTCCATTCCCCCTAATTACATGTAAATATGGAAGATAATAGTTTGCGTAACTTAATTATATACCAGAATTACAGGGCACGTCTTTGGCTTGGCGGAGTTTTGAGACAACTTTAATAAGCTTAACTTCATAAGCTCCAGTTACCTGTGGAGCAGTTGAAACTTAATGCGCGAAATTCTCTAGAATTCAACGAAACCTTCCAAACCCAAAGTCTTCTACAAAAAGGGAAAGTTTAATTTGTTTAAAACATATTAAAACCTCGACCATTCCTCCTTTTCAACTCCATTATTCGCGATGGTCTTTTATTAAAATTATACGACCCAAAACTTTTTAACCTGTGATCTCCACCCTATTTATCTTCATTACATTTCCTTGAGATTAAAGAGATCTCTACTACTGCAAGATATAGTTAATTCCAATTATTTCAAAGCACCACTGAAGTTACAATTTTCCTACTACTTGGACTTAAATTTGGGTTATTGTAAAATTTATGGAGAAGTACGAAGGAAGGTTTAATTATTTATTCTGTTTACGAAGTAAAGTGCATAAATCATTCTTACTTTTTGCATACTGTGATTCCGTAATCAAAGTTGGTCTATTAATGTATGTCACATAAAATACATTTAGTGTATAGCTCCATAATCAAGGTGATGGAAAAATTATTTTGACTACTATAAGTGATGATTTTTTGAATATTTTGGTAGGTTTTAATTAATTTGATGTGTTTGTATTATGTGAATTAAGTTTGTAGGTTCATTCATTAATCTGGGAGGCTATGTATGCTTGAACCACTCAACTCGGTGTAGTATACGACTTCCATCATTCTATCATTTTCATTCAAATACAAAAATATGTATTGTATATTATATTGTATAGATAAGAGATCTCTACTACTGCACGATATAGATAATTCCAATTATTTCAAAGCACCACCGAAGTTACAATTTTGCTACTACTTGGAATTAAATTTGGGTTATTGTAAAATTTATGGAGAAGCATAAAGGAAGGTTTAATTATTTATTCTGTTTAGGAAGTAAAGTGCATAAATCATTCTTATTTTTTCATGAGAAGATGTTCCCTAAAGTATTAATCCAATAAAACTTTTCTTTGTGTTTCTTTGAAAAAGGAAAACATTTATTCCATGGACAAATGTTGAAAGGAATATGTTTTCGTCCAGTGAGTGGTCTTACCAATTTAAATCCATAATAAACGATGCATCTATCCAACTGCGCGCTTGTTATGAAAATAAAATGTCAACAACAAAGCAAGTTGTTAGCTTTGAAAAATCATATCGTACACGGTGCGGAAATGTAAATTTCACATACATTATGCGCGCAACTGTTTGATAAAGTTGACATAATAGAAAAGCTTGTAATTTTTATTTTGACGAGCTTCCCTTTTACGAGAGTTTTAATTAAAGTCAAAGCTGTCTTCATTTTCAAACACAAACTACGCTTTTATTTCAATGTTATTAATATTCAGATGATGTTAATTATTTATTTTTATTTTACTCAAAACATGTTAACTTATTTTTATTTGACCAGTTAACAAACTCTTCTTGTTATTTTATCTTACGATATTTCGTCCTAAATTCTATTTTTATTGAAAAAGCATGTGTGATTATTAGATAAAATCTGGCGTTACCTTTATCATATGAGGGTAATATTTTGCAACATCTGTCCATTGTCGTATCAGCAATGTACCGAAGATGACAGTCCATTACATTTAAGTGATATTATTATAACCATTTTTGACCACCCCAGACAAATCATAAATAAAAGGGGATCTGATACAACGTTTATATTAAATTTGAACTGATAAACCGATTTTCCACCAAAATAAAAACTTGGCCAATATTAATGCAACATAATAATGTAGTTGAATATTAATTAAACATGATTTAAATTTCTAATTATAACAGATTTATAAAGTTAGAATCAATTTAGTTGAGCCATGTATTTGAAAGTGCTGACACAGTCACCACGCATACACCAACACATTCGACACTAACACACATCTACACTCCTGCCATTTCATCATCGGTTTGTGTATGCTAAAATTTGTGCACTGGATTGCATTTGCATAAATCCAGCACGAAATTCCATTTATCCACTTTTATTCAAGTTGTCCCAAATGGATAACACAGTTGTAAAACTAATTTTATTGACTTAACATTTTAGTTTGTTTTATAAAATACACATTTACCAAATTGTTCAACGAAGTCACCAACGTTTTCTTCACTTTAATAATGATAATTCAAACACAATTTATATTCAAGTTTCTTAATTAATTTAAGTCAATTGATTACCTGAATTATTTTAAGCGCCCAGCGATTTTTATCAAAAGTTTGAGTCAGCTGCCCAATAATCAAGGTGGAGAAAAAATTATTTTGGCTGCTATAAATGATTTTTTTTTCAATTTTGAAATTTTTGAAATTTTTGAAATTTTTGAAATTTTTGAAATTTTTGAAATTTTTGAAATTTTTGAAATTTTTGAAATTTTTGAAATTTTTGAAATTTTTGAAATTTTTGAAATTTTTGAAATTTTTGAAATTTTTGAAGTTTTTGAAGTTTTTGAAGTTTTTGAAGTTTTTGAAGTTTTTGAAGTTTTTGAAATTTTTGAAATTTTTGAAATTTTTGAAATTTTTGAAATTTTTGAAATTTTTGAAATTTTTGAAATTTTTGAAATTTTTGAAATTTTTGAAATTTTTGAAATTTTTTAAATTTTTTAAATTTTTGAAATTTTTTAAATTTTTAAAATTTTTGAAATTTTTGAAATTTTTGAAATTTTTGAAATTTTTGAAATTTTTGAAATTTTTGAAATTTTTGAAATTTTTGAAATTTTTGAAATTTTTGAAATTTTTGAAATTTTTGAAATTTTTGAAATTTTTGAAATTTTTGAAATTTTTGAAATTTTTAAAATTTTTGAAATTTTTGAAATTTTTGAAATTTTTGAAATTTTTGAAATTTTTGAAATTTTTGAAATTTTTGAAATTTTTGAAATTTTTGAAATTTTTGAAATTTTTGAAATTTTTGAAATTTTTGAAATTTTTGAAATTTTTGAAATTTTTGAAATTTTTGAAATTTTTGAAATTTTTGAAATTTTTGAAATTTTTGAAATTTTTGAAATTTTTGAAATTTTTGAAATTTTTGAAATTTTTGAAATTTTTGAAATTTTTGAAATTTTTGAAATTTTTGAAATTTTTGAAATTTTTGAAATTTTTGAAATTTTTGAAATTTTTGAAATTTTTGAAATTTTTGAAATTTTTGAAATTTTTGAAATTTTTGAAATTTTTGAAATTTTTGAAATTTTTGAAATTTTTGAAATTTTTGAAATTTTTGAAATTTTTGAAATTTTTGAAATTTTTGAAATTTTTGAAATTTTTGAAATTTTTGAAATTTTTGAAATTTTTGAAATTTTTGAAATTTTTGAAATTTTTGAAATTTTTGAAATTTTTGAAATTTTTGAAATTTTTGAAATTTTTGAAATTTTTGAAATTTTTGAAATTTTTGAAATTTTTGAAATTTTTGAAATTTTTGAAATTTTTGAAATTTTTGAAATTTTTGAAATTTTTGAAATTTTTGAAATTTTTGAAATTTTTGAAATTTTTGAAATTTTTGAAATTTTTGAAATTTTTGAAATTTTTGAAATTTTTGAAATTTTTGAAATTTTTGAAATTTTTGAAATTTTTGAAATTTTTGAAATTTTTGAAATTTTTGAAATTTTTGAAATTTTTGAAATTTTTGAAATTTTTGAAATTTTTGAAATTTTTGAAATTTTTGAAATTTTTGAAATTTTTGAAATTTTTGAAATTTTTGAAATTTTTGAAATTTTTGAAATTTTTGAAATTTTTGAAATTTTTGAAATTTTTGAAATTTTTGAAATTTTTGAAATTTTTGAAATTTTTGAAATTTTTGAAATTTTTGAAATTTTTGAAATTTTTGAAATTTTTGAAATTTTTGAAATTTTTGAAATTTTTGAAATTTTTGAAATTTTTGAAATTTTTGAAATTTTTGAAATTTTTGAAATTTTTGAAATTTTTGAAATTTTTGAAATTTTTGAAAAACCTTGGTATACCGCTTGACCCGATCTCACACGGGTAGGGGTGTATAACCTAATCACCTAACCTAAATTTTCAAACAAAACCAATCTAACCCATTTCTAAAATTCTTATTTTTCGAGCGATTTTCTTCGTTTTTTTTTTAAACGACGCCAATTTCATGATATTTTCGGCTGTCATAAGAACGAAGTTCGTAATACCGTAACTTTTTTTTAATATGCAAAAAACAACAAAAAGCAGTAAATTTTCTAGTTTTTTCGATTTTACGGAGAAACGACCCGTGGGATTACCCAGATGTTATATATTAGTAGAAAGCTCTCGAAAAGATGCGCCCTACGACATATTGCACTATCCAAGTTGACAGCGTAAGGGGTCTATAACCTATCCTAACCTAACTTATGTAACTTTGTAATAATAACATTGTAACTTGATCTTCTCGAGCGTTTTTCAAAATTCTGTGTTAACTAAATGTTAATTCGTCCAACAACAGCAATAAATAGATGAAAATCTAAAAATGCCAAGTGAATGCAATACAATGAAGGTACTGATTTCAAACAAAAAAACCTATGATATTAGTGCAAAGAATCTTGAAATCCGCCATGTTAAGAGCACAGTTTGTCAAAAATGCCATTGGAATCATAATTTTTCGGAATTGGACTATTAGCTCGAGAACGGTTAAAAATAGAAACATTTTGTGGGGATAGTTAATGTGGGGATTTTTGTCGGCAAGAGTAATTTTTTTGGCTTTATATGCCAAAAACCAAAAAAAGTCAAAATCTAAGTCAAAAATTTTGCCCCCTTCATGCACTCTATAATCATTCATCACTCGATCCGCATTTTTTTCGAAATAATTATGAGTTCCATCCGGCATGTTTATTTATTCCGGATCGACTTACGCGAGATAAACGTAGTTAATGACTGGACAATTTGAGAAAACTATGAAACAAATTTGTAGGTTCATTCATGAATCTAGAATGAAATTCTGGAGTCTAAAAATTTGTGTCACACCAAATATTTTGAGAGATTTGCTTCATAATCAAGGTGGTGGAAAAATTATTTTCACTAATATAACTGATGTTTTTTTAATACTTTGGTAGGTTATACAGTATTTGATATGTTTGTATTTGTAGTTTGGGAAAACTATGACAGAAGTTGGTAGGTTCATTCATTAATCTATATAGAATGAAATTCTTGAGTCTAGTCAATTGATTATATCAATTTAAGTATCCTGTGATTCCGGAATCAAGGTTAATCTAAAAAATTATGTCTGAGTGTGTTACTCCATAACCGAGGAGGTGGAAAAATTATTTTGACTAGTGTAAATGATGGTTTTTTGAATATTTTGGTAGGTTTTAATAAATTTGATGTGTTTGGTTTGTATGAATTATCGATTGGAGTTTGGGAAAACTATGAACGGAGTTTGTAGGTTCATTCATTAATCTGGAATGAAATTCTGGAGTGATAGGTGGGTAAATGGTTGGGCCAAATCTGGTTCTTCGCCCCCATCTTAAATAAATCCCAAATTAAAACGCCGCTGTGACATTGAAAGGGCTTAATTGGAATTGCGGGCTGGTGAAAATACATTGAACAGCAATGTCAATATCCGGACCACTGCGTCTAATTGATCGGCCTGGTTACTACCCATGTTGCCGGGACACGCCGGCGAGGGGATATGCGCTCAAGGGATTTCCGCTTCCATTGCCGAAGGAGGTCTTGTCGAGGGGATAGATACCTTTAAAAAATCAATTTGCGACAAAATACTTTGCAAGCCATTTACAAATAAATACATTTACTTCCAAATCTTATTCCTACATCTTTCTCATAGGAATAGTTTAACTTAATCAACAAATATTTTTCTTCTAGAGGAAAAATGATAATAGTTTTCTTAAATTTATTAGTACAATAGTGTCTTGTAGTCTTTGTGGTAAAATAGAATGGTTGCATAAATCTTGGAATTAGAAATATTCCTTTATAGGGTAGAGTCTTATTACTTTGGAAGCAAAACATAATTGACCACGTTTATAACAATGTAGCATGGCTTGTGTCGTCCCTTGTTTATTCAGTTTTATGCTCGACCTCCATCTATTTCCATTGTAAAGGTCGCTTGTTGGATGCATACCGTATTCAACAAAAACTATTAGTTCGCTTTTGTGCAGTTCTGCGAAAACAACCTCTTCACAAAGGTGGTTTTTCAGAGAACAACTCGATTCATAAAAAATGTAAGCATGGAAGCCTCGTTAAATATTATTCCATGTTAAGTACAATCCTTTACTCTATCCTATTAAATAACCACAGTTATTTTAAAATTAATTAATTTAGTCCACAAAAATAAATCTGTAACTTTAGTCCTAACTGTAGATGTATAAGAAGGAGTGGAATTATGAAAAATTCAATTTTCATTCTCCTCAGCCCATGAGTAATAAATCTTTTAATTTAAAAGTGTCGCCTATTTTATTATAAAAGCCGTTTTAGGGATATAAAACTTTTCAAACACACACTAATTGAACGTGGGAATAGCAGTGGCATAAAATTCGGCGGTAAATTTAAGTGGAAAGTACATTTGACAGGCGTCACATTAAACATAAATTCGAAAGGTACGTGTCGTTTTTAAACGGCACGTCTCTCTCAAATACTCCGCTTTTGAATCATTAGATCCATCTGGGAACCGAGACATTTCAGCAGCGCCTAATGAGGCGACTTAGCATATTGATGAATTAAACTGCTCCCCCTAAAGGGCAATCAGAATTAATCCAGCCAGCAGTAAACACGGATTACGTGGAAATGAAGATATTCTCAATCACTTCATTCATAACGAATATCCGACAAAAAACTACTCCTATCATCATCGCTTCATTCTTACTAACACTTTCGTTGTCGAGCAGAGTTCATGTTGACTTCTGGAAGAGGAATATTCTCCTGGGTCTTCCAGTTTTCATAACGAAGTTCCAACTAATTCAATATTTTATCATATAGGTTTTTTGAAAATATCAATTATTGAATTTGATTGACCAATATCGATCAAATTCTTTGTATAATGGATTTTTCACAATTACCTACTATTTTGTTAAAATTTCGAATGTGCTCAACTTCGTGTCCCAAATTCAGTTATATTTTCTGATTCTCGTAATATGAATAAACATGGTGTTAGTTCCAAAACTAATCATCTCGTATTTTTGATAAGGGATGCATCTGGGCCATCAGAGAACATGTTAAAATATACTTTTGATTTATTCGAAAAAAAGGCAGACTTCCAGCCAAGGAAGATTTGCATCAAAATTCTGTAGACACTTTATTTTTCAGAATTTATCAAAGATTGCAATAATAATATTATGGTTGAAGGTCGGATTGATTTTGATGGTCCAGTTTCTCCGAATTATAGGTACATTAATAATATAGTTAGCAAGCAGCCATGGATTAAGAACACCCCATTTCATTCGAGAGATTTTATTACTACCTTTTGCAGAATTAGACTAATACCAAGATTCTGATGAAATCATTTAAGTTTAAAGGCCTTTAAATTTAGTTATATAGGTTGTAATGGACCATTTCCATGGTTACATTATTTGTGTCTAATTAATACCCAGATTCTGGTCAAATCATTTAAGTTTAAAGGCCTTTAAATTTAAATTTGTTATATGGGTTGTAATGGACAATTTCCATGGATACATTATTTGTTTTAAATTAAAGGCCTTTAATTCTGACCAGAATCTGCCCATAATACCCAGATTCTGGTTAAATAATTTAAGTTTAAAGGCCTTTAAATTAAAAATTTGTTATATGGGTTGTAATGGACAATTTCCATGGTTACATTATTTGTTTTAAATTAAAGGCCTTTAATTTTGACCATAATCTGCCCATAAAGGCCTTTAATTTTGACCAGAATCTGCCTATTAGTCAAACTTTTTCAAACTTACATTTATAAAGAATTCTTCCAATTGTTCTTAAGACGAAAGTCATTCAATTGATCATTGATCACATCTTTTTTGATTTGCAGATAATGGTCAGAATGTGAACGTTTGCTCCAAAGTTTGATTGCAATGACCTTCCCTTTATCTTCAGACTATATTTCCTTATTTCATAATCGTAAAGCTTTGTTTAAGTTTCTTAAAGACTTCTTAATTAAACTCGGACATTTTTTTAAGAAATCACTAGCCACTTGGGTTTTTATTAAATGTTTCCTGAAAGCTACCTTTTGAGGTTGTCCAAGTCGATCTGGAGAAGGCCCTAGATCGTTAACAGCTTATGACTGGAAGATAAGTATCAGATGGTATAAATGTAGTTCTATTAATCGTTTTGAAAAATAGAAAGAATATGATATCCTCAATCACTCGATTCTTAACGTAATTCTAAAAAGACTTCTATCATCATCTGCCCATTATTACTAACACCTTCATTAAGGACCAGTGATCAATTTGACTACTGAAAGAGATTCCAGTTTTCATAATGAATGCTGCTAATCAACGACATTTTCTGGGATAAAGATCAAGGTTATTAAATGATTTAGTTATTATGTAGGTACATATTTTTGGAGTCCAATTTAAATATTTAAAAAAGAAAGTTGTTTCAGAAGGTCTTCTTATAAAAATTAAATTATAGAAGTTTACCTTATCAAAGTTATTTTTAAGGCAACTAATTTTAGAAATAAATCGTATATTGAGTATTACTGGATTCATACCAAATATCCTAGAAAAACTATTCCTATCATCATTTGTTCATTGTTACTAATACCTTGGTTATGGAGCAGTGATCAAGTTGACTGTTGGACAAAGTTTTTCCTTCATTGAACTACCGAAATTTCATCTGATTAAAGGTCCTTTTAAGACAACAAACTTTAGAAAGGTATCTGTCACATATTAACTACTGGTTTAACCAAATTCCTGAAGGTTTTTGTAAAGTTGTCATTCTTTAAATTGTTATAATTAAAGTATTTTTATGGATTGAATTTGGTGATGATAAAATAGTAGAAACGAAGTAAGTTCTCGTTGAATCGAAAAGCGTGCATTTCGCATGCACTTGGCGCGTTCCAATAAGGAAATTGAAATGGCAAACAGTGGAAATCAAAAAACGAATCACGTTTAACTCTAAGAGTAAAAATCTCTGGCCATATTAGCGAGACCCGCAGGCGAGAGAGAGCTTTTCAATGGCTCGGCGCGATTTATTTTTTTGTTTGCTTTGCGGCATGCACTGTCGGGATTTTAAAAGCGTTTCAATTCGTGTCATTTATATAAAACTGTCCCTTTCTTTGCTTTCGCAATTCGCCCCCAATATCTGACGGTTATTGATGGTTTTAGCATTTTTATGCCAGTTTTCAGAGACATCAAGCTAATGGAAGAGAAAAATGCTAGATTTATGGATTCTTAAATGAAATCTATGTTTTCCTATTAACGTTTGCCAAATCTTTCAATAAAAACAAATTTTACTCTTTTCACTAGTTTACACTCTCAACACCACAACTAACCAAAATTTTCAAAAAGGTCAGAATTGGGCACCAGGCAGCAAATTCGAAGAAGATAACACAGTAAAAATAATATTTTTATTGCAAGACTTGAGGAGTTTTCTGAAGCCAACTTTTCCACAATTAGTAATATTGCTACTTCTGGGCTAAAACTTTCTTGGAAGATGAATGATGAGAAATTTAGTAGATTCTTGATAAAATTTGTATCAAAGTGGTGTTTGTTATAAGGGTGGTGTTGTTTTAATTAATTAATTTTGTGAAGATAAACTTTTTAATACCTAGGAGTCCAAACAATGTCAAGAAAGACAAACTCTTGACAGTTGCTAAGAAAACCTTCGTCGTATAACACGGCAGGGGTAATTCGTGCAAACTCTGGCACCGTTAATTTGTAGGCATATGTTTACGCAGTCGGGTTGAAACTAAATTAAACTGAAATTAGTCCGAATGACGTTGACAAATCGCCTCGACGTGACGCGTATGCAAATATTAATATCGCAGGGATCGTGGTGGAGTCGAAATATTTGCGATATCCACACACATACAGTACACACAGGAATATGGGGAGGTTCACAATTAATATAATCTCCATCCCGGACAGCGTACTCACATTCAGATTACGCCCAAGCCGCTTAATCACAGAACAATAAGGAACTCACTAATGGCTAGGGCTCACCGTCATTTTTCTCTCTGTCAGCGGCGGATGCTGCCTTTTTTCAACCCCATCATGTCAGATGTGCAAAAAGTCCACTCAATCGATATACATCCATCTTATCCTCTCCAACAAGCTTTTTTATTATCAACCCTCCCCTCATCTCTACATAATATTTGTACCTTCGCACCTAGTAACTAGTCATTCACTGAGTTGGATGGTGTAAGATGGGTATTGATATGCACCTGGGTGTAATTGAAAAATGTTGTAGCACGTGTATATGTATGAAATTGAGTAGATCAAGCTCTGTTGATTCGACCTAACAGGGATTTTCGATTACCTTGCTTCTGCTTCCGAAATTTATTGAATCACAAACGAGTATTTAATAAATGGATTTTTGCATGGAAAGTTGGAAACTTCGAGAATGGCATTTTAAATTCCTTAAAAGCGGCGCGGCACTACCCTAAGACCTTTCAAAGTGGATTACAAACGTAATATAGCTGTTTACTTCCTGTTTATATATAGAAACGTTTACATTAATATTCCATGAAGGCTATATTCGAGATGAATATTCATAGATATTCATCCTTGTTTGGCAGAACAGCTACGTTCTTAATATATTGCATTACTTTGGCATGTCAGATATTAGAAAGTGACTAGATTATACGTGTATGCGGGTAACTCTGGGGTCTGGGGTCCGATTTAATGCGATTATATTTAATACATCTTACAACGTGGATTGATGTTTCATTTCGATTTGCTTGGCGGTGATATATTTACTTCCTCCAACAAGATTGCTTCGGATATTCAATTTAATATTCTACATAATAATTAATTTCGTTATTATTCCATTTATTTATACACATCTTAGATTAGATCACTTTCACAAAATCTTATCAATATTAGTACCTCCAAGGACCATTTCGTTCTTCATAAGTATTAAATTTGCCCATAAAGCAGTTTTGTTAAAACCAACTTCTGATTTCTACTGTTATGATTTCTAGTATGATGGACCAAATGTTGGTTTACTTAGAAACATTATTGATGAACCCAAAAATATAATAGTTGGTGGTTGGAGGTGATTGTGCTCGTGCAGCACATTACACTACAATCGGTCATGCAGCTGCTTTAGCAATGGAAGAATGGAATTCTGCGGCAACATTTATTTTGAATGAAATACATTGATTCTTTCTGATATTCAACTGATTTCTTCTGAAATATAATTGATGAATCTGAAATACAATTATTGATACTTTTTGAAATTGGTTTTTCTAAAATACAATTGATGATTTCCGAAATTGAATTGATCTTTTTTGAAAAACAACTGGAAAAGGTGTAGCGGTTGATCAGTTGAACTTTTAGTCTCTTGACCTTTTAGAACACACCTTAGTACATCTCAACCTGAAACGTTCAATTAAAGTCCGGTCAATTTAGCCCTAAAAATAGTAGTGCCAAAAATTAGCGTGGAACTAAAAATTGGTATGAATCTTCGGAATTTTATTCAAAGTCAAAGGTCTTAAAATAGTTATTTATGTGACAAGTGCGAAAAATAATGTATTTTTGACGTAAAAGTAGGAAAATGGGTTTTTCGCGTTTTTCAGCAAAACGGTAAGATTTATCATAAAATTAGGTCAGACAATAATTGTAGATCATATAATTATCTATAAAAAATGACTTACTACTTTTTCTCCGAAGAGCCACCATTTCTGAGATATAACGATTATAAATGTTGAAAAAGTTGTAATCTTCATAATATGCACAAGTATGCCACGTATACATACAGAGTGTCCCAAGATTCAGTTTACGGGCCACATCTCCGTTAGTTGAAGAGATAAAAAAACAAATCAACAAAAGTTTTTAATGGCATCAAATTGGCATTCCAATTCCGTCCTTAAAATATTATTGGCTTTGACCACCTTTAAGAAGCCATCATCAAATTTTTTTTCAAATGGCACCCCCTACTTTTGTAAACAGAAATGGGATCTCAACTTTATACTGAATACGACACTATGTTTTTTTACTATTTTTGATACACAGAATATGAATGTGTATTGTGCATATTTTCTTGGATTTGAATCGCCAAATGTCAATAAAGTTATTTTGTCGAAGGAAATGAAAAAAATCGTTTTTGACATTTTAAAGTTGTGTACAATGTGTAGGAGCCAATTTTTTACATTTATTATAATTTATTTTAGTACTTTATCATAAAATAAAAAATACGTTAAATTTTATACCACTTTTTTTAAGTGAGTAACGAGTTGTCGTATTCAAAATAAAATTGAGATCCAATTTCTGTTAACAAAAGTAGGGGGTGCCATTTGAAAAAAAAAGTTGATGATGTCTTCTTGAGAGTGGTCAAAGCCAATAATATTTTAAGAATGGAATTGGAATCCCAATTTGTTGTCATTAACAGCTTTTTTGATTTGATTTTTTTATCTCTTCAACTAACGAAGTTATAGCTTGTAAACTGAATCTTGGGACACACATCACTGAAGGTGTAATACAAGTAAAAATATTTTTCTATCGGTCAATGTAAAGCCATAAATCTTTCTAATCGGCCAACTGGTTCGGTCAAAATTAATTATTTTCCGATTAATCAAAAATTTTATATCAATTTCTTCGTCCAAAAGTGAAATTTTCAAATTTTCAACGGTTATTCGGTCATAACTTCTAAACGAATAAAGATATCAAAACGAATCTTTTTTTATGTGAAAGCCTCCGCAAAAACCTTTACCATTATTGGTTAAAATCGGTGAAGGGGCAGGAGGGTAAAAAAGATTGTCAAAATCGCAGTTTTTTACAAAGTTTTTTGCGCGATTAAAATTTTGATTTTTTTTTAAATTGAAAAAAATCAACGCGTCTCGTGGTAGTACTTGAAAATCTCATTCCAACACATATTTTAGTTAGACGATAGGATGTGTCGTTACCTTACAGCGATTATTTTGGTCGCTGGGGGTTGACAAAACACAATTTTGATTTTAATAGGTCGGTGTGAAGTGAAATGAAAAGATAGAGATTTCAAAACTTCAAACCGACCTCGTTTGATCAATCCTCTTGTAGGTCACGTGTAGCCATTTTTCATTTTTTGTCCCGTTTTGGCCCCATTTCCTCTACCAATTTTCTCTACGCGCCGTTTTTTATCGATATTTTTGTACGCTTTTGGAAAAAAAAATCCCGACGCCGCTGGACACGCCGGATAAAACCGATTATTTTTCTGGGTATTGAAGGTACTTTTAGCCACAATATAAGCCGCGTTTCGTTAAAATCGGTTCAGTCGTTTGGTAGAAACGATTTTTTAAATTTCGTTAAAAAATTACCAAAATTTTACCCCGATTTTCAAACGTCAGAATATGAGATACAAACAAAAAAGTGCTCCGCTATGGGTACATAAGTCTGTTTCCTCTTTACGAAAATGCCATTCGCGATTTTTATCCTCAGGCTACAGTCAAAATCTAAGCAATATTACCTTTTTGTTTTTTTCGCTAAAAAACGTGACATTTTTAAAAGAAAAATTCGTCCTCGCCACAGGATTAACCTAGGAGGGTCGGAAATTTTGGATATAGTAAACGAGGATGTGGGAAAAAAGAGGGCCCGATTTGGTCGTTTTGATTCCGAATCCGGCGTAGCTACGATTTTTCAAATTCGGCGCGGAGGACGCTCGAAAGAAAAATTGACTTTTTCGGGAGCGCTTTTGGAAGCTTTCCCGTCACCTAAAAAAATCCATTCCGATAGGATTATAAAACAAACATCCCCCTTTAAATCGAGACCGGGTTTTTGTAATTTGATAAGAAATTGTTATCGTGAATATTAGACATTTATGAATCTAACGAATAATGTGCATATTATGAAGATTACAACTTTTATAATCGTTATATCTCAGAAACGGTGGCTCTTAGGAAAAAGTATAAAGACATTTTTTTATAGATAATTATATGATCTACAATTTTTGTTTGACCTAATTTTATGATAAAACTTACCGTTTTGCTGAAAAACGCGAAAAACCCATTTTTAAGATTTTTGACCTTGAATAAAATTTTTTCCAGGTATGGGATCGATGGGGACTTTTCAGCATTCATTTATAATGGTGTTCCGAATATTCATACCAATTTTTAGCTCTACGCTAATTTGTGCATGTCTAAATTGACCGGACTATTAACTATTTTCATCATTCATTATTAGAGCTTTTCCATTCATAGTAGAATTTTGTATCCAAAAGAAGAGAAAAACATGTTCGATACTTCTAAACTACTGGTTAAAGAACAAATTTTTTATGTCGCCGTAAATAGAAGATCAAACTACAGACGTATCTCTGAAGCAAATTTGTGAAAATTCGAACTTGTTCGACCTTGTTGTATGAAAGCTCGTGCGCCTTTCATCCTGTATTTCTGAGATGAATTGATCGAGGATAAAGTTCTTAGTCTATTTCGTTTCTTCCACAGCCATTAGAAGGACCTGGTCATCAAAATCCGTAAATCAACTTGTCCTCCAAGCTGTTATCACCAGATTTGAAGCGAGAAAACCACTGTTCCTAATCTTACTTCAAAAAATTGTTTCAGATAACTTTCCATGTTTTCTCGTAAAACCAACTAGCATTACAATACACATTTTTATGAGAATAATTGAACTTGTAAGTTTGAAGAAAAATTAATGAGTTAAAAATATTGTGGTAAATTTAACAAAAAATGATCTGCTGTGTGTTGTTGTGAATACTCGATCAAATTGGTAATAAAATATTGAATGTGGTAATTATAAAATTGTTTGGAGTAGAGGTAGGGCGATAAACAAGTCAAAATAAAAGTAATTTCTGGGAAAGCTCTGTACCTTCACGTATGAATAATTCAGTCGCATTTTGGCGTGAACGAAGGAAAAAAGATTATGTTTGTGCGTTGGTACGGGGTGGAACAGAATTAGTTCGTTAATACTGTACGCTCGCAGTGCTTCGAAAAGGTTGTTGGGGGTACATTAAAATGCATGAATAGGCGTCGGGACACATGAAAATTCTCATCCGGCTTGTTTCAATGGGCACCTACAATTTTCAACACTCAAAAATTAACATAACGCGTATGAAATCTTTTGATACTGATTTTTCTAATCATTTGAATTCATGTAATTTTTATAAGAAACCAGCGGCTCATAAAAGTGTCATAAAGTTTCGCGCTTTGTTATAAACTTGGGAGAAACCGGCTGGCAATCTTAGGTGATAGAGTTTCAACTGTTGAAAAGCAACTTTTCAAACAATCATAAACTAAGAAAATATGATATATTCTAAAGTTAAGCATGAAATAAAACTTGGGTAATTTCAAAGTAGGCATTTTCATAAATAAATTACCATACCCTCAACTCGGTATACGTCGTGTGTTTATTTTTTTAGCAAAATTGGCTTTTATTCACTGAATTACATGGATGATTATATAAAAGGACAATTTTTCTTTCCAATTGAAACAAGCTGAGTGTTTTTCGGTCCGCAAAAGCTACGTTCAGATTATCGCATGTATGTGCCCTAGGGAATTCATCGTGTACGCTCAAATAAGCATATCCAAGAGAAAAGCAACTGCGGCTAAATGTAGCTTCGTATAACACAATACACCACAGACAAGTTGAACTAAAGCAAACACATCCACAAATACATTCCCTAAAACACAAAACGAAATAAGGAAACGCAAGCGATAATAAAGGATGTTTGATAAAAAATATTTAGACAAACTTTTAATTAAAAATTAATTAACTGTCCTTTAAATTCCATTCGTCCAAAAAGAGTTAATTAAATAAATAGCTGCGTTAGTCAGTTTAACGAATTTACCACCGATAAGTCACCTCTTAAATTATACTTAATCTCCTATGATTATCCTCAATTGAATATTTCCTTTATACTTCAATTTCACGAATCTATTCAATACTTAATTTAATTTCAATCAAAGATTATACTGGTTTACCATTAAATCGAGAAATATTTTGTGAAGAAACTAACCTAACGTTATTGGGCGTTCGGCCTTCGTGAATACGTACCCTTGCACAAACTATTTTTAAGTTAATTATGAATACACAATATTTTGTAGCTAGTAATAAAACTGATAAAATTCTGATTTAATGCATATTGATTTTTTTATTTACCCTATTTCGTTCCTGCATGCTTCCTGTGAGTAAGTTAAAAGTAACTTTAAATCAATTTCGATATTTGAATATCATCTGAAGAATCCGGTGTCAAAAAATAAAATCATTGAAAAGCGATTTGAAAGTTGAAAGGAAATGGAGAACTGGCAAACCATGAGCATTGTGATGCGAGCTTGCAATATTCATCCCTGACTGCTGTTGAAGTTCGCATTTCAGGTGTCTGAAGGGGACAAAAGAGCCTCGGCTGGCGCGTCTTAAAAGACGCCTTGAAGATGTCATCGCATGAATACTCTGACGAGCACAGGCGCCCACATTGTCAGAGCGGACGCGTCCGATCGTACAAAACAAGCTTTTTTCATTTTCTTTTTTGAATCCACCTTTACAAATGCGCAAAAACGCTTTAAATTTTAATAAAAGTAAAATTTCGATTATATTTTTTTACAAACATCTACCTTTTATCATAATTTGTTTACCAAACACGATGTCCTATGCGATTTTCATCCTTCTGTCCTTATCATTTACATGAAAAAAAACAAGAGTTTTTCCTACGAGATCCCGTCGAGAATTTCAAAAATACGCCGCCTGGGGTCTTATTCGTCGACACGATGTGGTATACGATTACCAAGGATAGAGATCCTTGTTAGTCAAATAAAAAATAGGAGTATGTCCTTGCCAGGTCGTATACGATATCGTGTTGGCTGATTCAAGACTATGTCCCCTGGTTCTTGAGTCACTTGACAAGATTTTGCATTCGAGTTTAACAATTCTGACCTTCTTATCATTTACATGAAAAAATAAGAGTCTATCCTATAAAGTCAAACACTACATCATATCAAGAATTTCAATAATAGATCCCCTGGGAGCATATGCTCGAGACAATCGACACGGTGTCGATTCTATCCTTATCATTCAAATTCAAAAATAGGAGTATGTCCTTGTCATATCGTATACGATATTTTATCGAGTGATTTAAGCATAACCCCAAATAACGACAAATTATCGCACACTTCTTCTTTCAAAAGTCTACTACTTTGTCAAAAATATATTCTCCAATGTCGAAATAGGAATCGAATGCGACAATCGAGAAAAAGGAGTGAATGGGACAGAAAAAGTGTGCGATATATATATTTGTCGTATACATTCGAGAATCGCAGTCCTGGGTCCTTATTTTTGAACAACTTAGACCTTATAATGTCTAATACGATCATGGATAGAATTATAAAAGTCGTGTGATTCTAGAATAAACCCCCAGGTCTTCCCTTTAATGCCAAATACCACATCGCATCAAAGTTTCAAAAATAGAGTTCGCTTGATGTATTCCTATTTTCGACAAGAATAAGTAATAATCTAAATCGATTTTATTAAAAATGCCTCTTGCTGTATATCAAGTTCCATCGTTTTACTATGACATCACCAGATCGATAAGACATGTCGACATGTTCACTTTATTAGTTTGTTTTATCGATGAAAAATATTTATCAAAATACAGGGTGTTTCTAAAATGGTAGTCGCGGCTTCGTGTTCTTATACCAGAAGTAAAAATTAGACAAAAAGTCTATACAAGGTGTCTCACTATTTTTCCAGCAAATTTTGTTTTTAGATAGTAAATGTCATTCTGAACAAAAAATTTCCTATCAACTATTGTTTTTTTCAACTCATTAAAAAGTTAGAGCAATTTTAAAATTGATAAATTTTCATGATTTTTGTGTAACACTCTGTATAAATTTTTTCTTATTATATTTTTTTTATTTAAATCAATTATTATTTAGATTTTTTCTTTGCCAATTTGATATTTTTGAACATTATTGGCTGTTTTTAAAATAAGTGAACGACGAGGTTAAATTTCCCTCGGTAAAATTTAGCATCTTATTGGCTTAAAGATATACTAAATCCAAAGCATACTTGATTTAAATAATAAAAATTAAAATTAAAAAAAATGTATACATGGTGTCCCACAAAAATCATTATATTTATGAAATTCTAAAATTGCTGTAACTTTTTAAGGAGTCGAAAAAACATAATAGTTCATAGGAAAAATTTTGTTCAAAATGATATTTACTATCTAAAAAAAATTTAGCTGGAAAAAAGTGAGACACCCTGTATAAACATTTGTCGAAAACTCAACTGTTACCAAGATACTGGGTGTTGAAATTTGTTTTTATTTTTACCATTTATATAATTTCTCTGGATTGGCTAAATGAAAAATAATAAAATTTAAGGGGTATTATTTTTGTCTTAATTTAACAATCCAGTGGCGTAGAAACAGGTCAATGTGCCCCATTTTTTGAATTTATTTGGTACGCCACTGCAAAATTTTACAGTTTTGTTTTGAATTTTTAAAATCTACATTCAATTTACCACAAAAAGGTACACCTATTAAATTTTGATAATATTAGTAGTATTTCAGTAATCTTGCATTTTATAATCCAGTACCTTTGTTAACATCAAACTAATTTAAAAAATTTGAAACAATTTAACTTCAAATAAGGAAAATTAAAATTAAAAACTCTTAGAATAACATTTTCTCGGTGTTTTACATAAAAAAGCATGGCAGAAAAACCCAATTTTAAAGTTTAGAAAAATACTCAAAATGGCCCCCCTTATTCATTTTTTTTATAAAATTTAAATTAGTGTTTCTGGCTTATACATTTATTTAAAACACCAACTAAAAGTCTTACTAAGAGTTATCAATTTAAATTTTGTTTGTTTAATTTAAATTTGATTAAAATTTTGAAAATTAGTTTGATTTTACCAAGTTCACTGGACCATAAAATTGGAAATTTCAGAAATACCACTAATCTTATAAAAATTTAACAGGTGTACTTTTTTATGGTAAATTGAATGAAGATTTTAAAAATCCAATCAAAATGGCGTACCTAATAAATTCAAAAATTGGGGCACCTTCACTTGTTTCTACGCCACTGGATTAAATTAAGACAAAAGTAATGGAAAAAGGTGGCTATCCAGGAAAAGTAATCACCCCTAAAATTTTAATAATTTTGATTCAGCCGATCCAGAAAAAATAAAAAAACTAAAACTAAAAAGAAATTTTAACACCCTGTATTTCGGTAATGGTTGGGTTTTGAACAAATGTTTATATGGATTTTTTGTCTTATTTTTACTTCAAGTATAAGCACACGAGGTCGTGACCACCATTTTAGAAACACCCTGTAGAAAAACCTTTTGTTCGTCTAGTATTTGATCGATTCCTTTTCTTCAATAATTTTTTTGGACATGAAGTTAGATCGATTTTTACTAGTGCTGTACAAAATTCAACTTCGTTAATGTATTTCTGGAAGGTGTTTATTAGTTCCAGTAAGTTTTATGCATTATAATAAGTCTCTGAAGATGAAATTTGAATATTACGAAACGCATTAAAGTTTTATAAATTGATTAACGTTTTATACTACGTTTGGTATTATAAGCTTATCTGATCCAGAGCTGCTGGATTTTTTTGTTGGAGTAGATTTGGACGCAAAATAAAATAAATCTCTTACGCCATGGCTGATTTGGACGCTGACTATTTTCGCCACAAAAATTGGTGGGCATATCTGGACGCTAACAAAATATAACGATAGGTAGGTTTTCTACCTGCTACCAACTATTAATAAACATCCATTTCTACATTCAATTCACGATAGGGATGGAATGATTTTTAAAAAGTGTATAAAATAGTGTCCTTGGTGCACCTACCTACAATTTAGAAAGGGCACACTGTCGTTGGCGTGTTCTTTTTGATGTCAGAGTGCAAATTGTTCAGGAAAATTCAGTGGTGCTATTAGTGAAACTAGTCGACATATTCTCGCATGCGACATGAGTCGATTGCAGTCGATTGCCAAATGTCGTGTATGAAATGTAAATACTTATAAACATGTCGACTACACGTTTGGTAACGTAGTAATTTCATTGATGCCTATTTTCCTTTTTGTTTAGGAATTATGAATGAGAAATCGAAAAACAGAAATACATAATTGGAATAATATTTTTATTGTGTGTGGTAATTTCAGAAAATGTGTCCTCTAAAGGTACCTTTACACATGAATCGTTTTTCCAAATCTTCTATTTGAACAATGGCTGAAGAATGGTTCATGGCTCCTTCTCCGCATTGCATGTTGCCCGTCTTAGTTTTTTGCCCGACTCCAGTTTTGAAAAATTTTGAAATCCAAGAAAACAGTATGGGTTGTCATAAAATCTACTATTATTTCAACTCGAGCTCTTTGTATTTCGTTTTGGATCTGGAACGCCTCAATAAGTTTAAAAGCAGGATTAGAAAGCGGTCAGATGTGATAGTTCACCGTTCACCTTCACTTTTTGGGTAACAGCAGTTAATGTTGAGCTCACAGGTTGAACTTCTGAGGATCCCAGTTCATTTATTAGTTCTCTTGGTACTTCTTTCATCAATCTATAAATCCGCCTAGCATAAAAACTGATCATCTGATAGATTTTCTAAGGAATCATTTATTCATAATCTTGTCTCACATTTTTTGTTTAAATTTTAGCATTTTTCTTGGCAAATATCAAATATAACTGATTCTCAATTTCCACTTTAATAACAAAATTAAGGTAATTTCATATATTCAAAATCTTTTCACAATGATAGTTTTAGGTTAAAATGGCCATTCGAAAGGCAGTCGAGACGTGTCGCTTACAATTTCTCGCATGCGACATGATGTCACATGTTCAATGATACGGTTTTACGAAAAGTGATCGACATAAGTTGACATTGTGTCGAACGGTTCGATAATAGCACGCGAGGACAAATTGCACCAGGAACATTTTACTCCCAAAAATAAAACGGGCTATGATGACTGGTTTGTCTCATTTCAACAAATACAAAACTTGCATAAGGAAGAGAGATAGAGGATCTGTCACTAAGCAATTTAGAGAAAAATATAATTTCCACAAAAACAATCCTCTATCTTAAAGACTTTCATTTCTGGTTCGGTGAACAGCACCAACTTTGACGTGGCAGCCATGACAATGTGATGGCAACTAACCTACTTCTGACGTCATCCCATTAGTTCGCTTAGCTTGAAAAGGCATTTCTGCTTATTTGACGTTTGGTCGGTTTTGTCAATTCTTGGCAAAAAACTGTATGAGTGAAGTTGTAAAAGAGTGGTGAATCTAGGTAGTATTAAATTTTGAAATCTGTTGAAAATGTGTGCGTGTCGTGCGTGATGAGGAGGCTAATAAAAGTGAGAATAGGCTTGGGTTTAGCTCCTGGGAGAAATATCATTAGTCTTGAACATTGAAGTTGGGAACTCAATGTATTAGAAAGCCTAATGAAAATACCGCCGCTGTCGTCCAAAGTGCAATAATTCCGTCCGAAGTAGAAACGCGAAACCCTTTCAAGAAGGGGCAAGAGAATCTCATTGCAAATTAGGCAATTTAGGTAAGTAGTTCCCGTTATGAATCATTTCGCCTCTGCCAAGTGTACATCCAGTAGTAAATAGGATAGAGGATGCGGGATTGTTGCCCCCACAACGGCGGCGGCAATGACGTCGCCGAGGCGCTAAATTACAATAATATCCAGAATGCTCCGTGTAATTTTAAGGTGCCGTTGTGAAACTCATGAACATCATCAGCGCATATTACTATATCTGCACTACTCTCGAGAATTGCCTTTTTCATTACAGCTACATCGACATGCAATCTTAGCACTTCATTTTCATTTTACCACTTTTTTACACACAAAGCACTACTTTCATCCAATCGCTAGTTTTTCTAAAGAAGCATCACCACACAAGGGACATCCATTAAAAGGTTCTTACCTTTACACATCATTTTAATTAAACAATACCAATTAAAAGTTTTTATATAAATGTCAATTGGGTACAAATATGTTTTTGAAATTAAAAATTTATTTTAACGAATTTAGTAAAGATAAGTTGTTGAAAAGCGTTGAGCATGTGTTGCATAGATTTGTATCAGGAACGGAGATAGATGCGATGAAGAAGTCATTAAACACGCATCAGCTATTTGGATAACTAAAGGGACCTCGTAAAGCACCGGGTTCACCATTAAATGTAAATAAGAGATATTTTCGAGGGGATTAGGGGTTTGAAAAGGAATCGCTAGGGTGCGCACTATTTTGGAAAGGATTTAAACGCGTAAAATTCTTAATTAGGTGAAAATTAATGCTCATGACTGCACGATTTTAATAAGGCCGACTCATTAATTTTAAATTACGTTTTTTAGGTGGCGGTGAAGATCATGGATGTGAACACGATAAAGGAGGAGTATGTTATTAAGAACTTACTTAGAGAGGCTAAGATAATGTCGAAGTTGTCGCACCCTTCCATTGCAGTTCTCTATCAAACGATGCAAGTGAGTATTATCATGCATTATCAAGGCTTGTACGTTTATAATTCATGCGATAAAATAAAAAGCTTCGTCATCTAACGATATACGTTATTAAATATTTTCCTTCCCTGCGGTTCGCTGAAGAGGAAAATGATTCGGTGCGACAAGGTCTCGGGTCGGGGGTGGTCGGACGATAAATCAGCAATATGTAAGCGACACGGTCAGAAATTAATGGTTCGCCCTGGCGACATTTTCATCGGACACAACAAAAAACGAAAAGAAATGTTTAGTTCGCTGCACTTGTAACGCGCCACGAAAGCTTTCTCGCATCAATTGCACTCTAATCTTTTCATACTCAAAAATCAAAACTACTCATCTTTAGTTTCCACGGGAAATACTTTTTATAGATAAAGCTTGTATCCATCAATTGTCTGCAATGGCGTTTTTTGATAGATTACATAGTGCACCAAATAAACCAAACGGCATTCTAAAAAACTCGAAATGCGCGGATTATAAAAATACTTGAATGATGATGATGTATTTTGGTAAAAATAGGTTTAGATAAGTAAATTAAGTAATCTCTTAGAAAGATTTTGCAAATTCAGGTCGTGTTCGATCCTGCGGTCTAAAGCCTGCTGCTCTATCCGGCTTGCGAAACGAGGGGTTGTATTCGTTGGCTGGCAGCGATCGTTTCTATGGGGGGATTAATCAAATTGAGTTGCAGGCTCGACTGTCACACGGCATGTAAGGCGATATCGGGTGCCCCCGGGACCTGATGTAATCGCATCCTCGTGATGGAACTCATCAACGTAGTGCGCCGGGATTCTTTTCCGTATGGCCTTACCCCCCACCTATTCAAGCGTTACTACATTTCATTGTTGTTTCTCTCAAACGACAAAAACTACATCATCTAATTGAAATATTCAATACCTACAGTAATCAGGTCACGCTTGAATAAGCTGACAACCGAAATTCCCAAATTGGGAAATGAAAATCAGAGCAGTAAAGGCTTAAGACCACTACTCGGTCCCAGATGTCGTTTCCGTCCGAATATAAGTCAGCACTTTGATCCCATTTTATGATCTATGAACATACTGAAGCACTAATGAGACCTTCTCTTACTACTTGTATCCAACTTATTTCAACTAATAACCATTCCTATTCCCAAATACAACAATTTACTGTAAATAACATTTTATTAACAAAACACACACAAAGTTTCACATTGACAACATTTATCTCGCGTAATTCGATCCGGAGATTGGATTGGATTGAATTGAATAGCGATTGACTCGGTCTGCATTTATTTTTTAAATAAACACGTCGGGTTGGATTCACTTTTTGGAGAATTGAACTGAATGTTAAAACAGAATCCAATCCGAATGCGAATAGAATCAATCGCTATTCAATCCAATCCGGATCGATTTTCATGAGATAAACGTAGTCAATGTATTACTTCTTATGTTGTTTAAGCACATGGTCTTCCTGCACAATGATTCTTTACAAGCATAAATTGCATATACTTCTATTTGGTAATAATTTTTGATGATAATAATTTGGTATTAAATTTAAGATCAATTGGATACTACAATTACTAAATTATCTTAGTATCTTTATTATACACTTGTGGACTAAAAAAAATGAATCAACAAATATTCTCGCTTTTGACCGTTTTTTTTGTTGTTGATTAAAATTCAGCATCAAGATGCTTTCTTGGGGAATATTTCCTCACTCTTCTCTTAAAGCAATTTTTAGCTTCAGGATTTTTTGGGAAAACATAATTACAGGAAACTGTTTGTGTCTACTTTTTTGCATTCGACTATACCTTTAAACTTCATCAATAGTGTTTTTCAAGGAAAACGGTTTTATCGACATTACCTTTACATCGACACGACACGACCGTTTCATCGACACGATCAACTCATCGACATTACCTTTTCATTGACAACCATTATTTCATCGACACCTCCTTTTCATCATAATGTCTCTGAAAAAGTAGTGCCGATGAACCATCCTTGTCCATATAAAAAGACCTAACGATGATATGATAGTGTTAATGAAACGGTTGTCGATGAAAAAGTTATGCCGATGAAACGTCTATGTCGATCAAAAAGGTAATGTCCATGAAACGTCTGTGTCGATGAAACGGTAGTCGATGAAAAGATTAAATCGATGAAACTTATGTATCGATATAACGGCTGTCGATGAAAAGGTAATGTCCATGAAACGTCTATGTCGATGAAAAGGTAATATCGATGAAACGTCTGTATCGATAAAGAGGAGTGTCGATGAAACGGTGGTCGATGAAAAGTAATGTCGATGAAACGTTTATATCGATGAAAAGGTAATATCGGTGAAACGTCTGTATTGATAAAAAGGACTGTCGATGAAACGGGTGTCGATGAAAAGGTAATGTCGATGAAACGGTTATCGATGAAACGTCTATGTCGATGAAAAGGTAATATCGATGAAACGTCTGTATGGATAAAGAGGAGTGTCGATGAAAAGGTAATGTCGATGAAACATCTATGTCGATGAAATGGTAATATCGATGAAACGTCCTTTCGAAGAAAAGGTTTGTGGATGAAAAGATACTGTCGGTCAATGAAATGGTAATGTCGATGAAACGGTCGTGTCGATGAAATGGACTGTTAATGAAATTTCATTCGGTGAAAAGTGTATATCGATGAACAGTTGAGGAAACGATATCTAACCTTAAAATGGCAGGCAATTTACTTCAATATTTTCAACAATAACAGAAATAAAAAGCATCTAAGTCAAAAACACTAAGTATTTTAAATGCAAAATAAGTACAAATGGTAAATTCTCGATAGTTAGTTGCTCCCATGATATTCTTCATACGTTTTAGAACTTCTAACATTTTTCCTTAAAAGTACTGACTTTTTCTATTATTCCGGTGACCTTACGCTCATAAAATTAGAGGGGTCCAAAGTTAAAGTACTTCTAGGTCACTATATATTTTTTGTACACTCTCGATTTCTTTTTCGATGCGCCAGAATTTAATTCAACAACTTTTAAAATCTTCTATGAAAAATTATACATGGTGTCTCACTTTTTTTCCAGAATTTTTTTTATATAGTAAATGTCATTGTAATTTGTGAAACCCTGTATAATTTTTCTTTGTTATCATCATGTTTTTATTTAAAAGATTAATGGTTTGGATCTTGTGTTTTTCCCAACTTGTCTTTTTGAACATTATTGGCTGTTTTTAAAATATGTGGACTCATTTAAAATTTCTGACAAGAAAATTAACCTATCTGATTGGCTTACAGATATAATGTCAAAATCCAAAGCATACTTGATTTAAATTTAAAAAATTGAAATAAAATGAAATTTATACAGGGTGACCAGAAAAATCATTAACATTTTGAAATTTTAAAATTGCTGTAATTTCTTAAGAAGTCGAAAAAAATATTAGTTCATAGGAATTTTTTTGTTCAAAATGTTTGCTGGAAAAAAAGTGAGACACCTTGTATAAAAATATCTTTTCTACTAGCGTATATCTTTACGGCCGTAGACCACTATATTTGCCATTTAAAAATCATTCTTAAGAGGCCCCAACAAAGTAGCGATAGTTCTGAGACACCCTGTATAGTGAGTAAAATTCTTGTAACTCTTGTAAGTCGAAGGTCGTCAAGAAGATTTTCTAAATGAGTTATGCGCGAGTTCTGGGACACCCTGTATAATAATTTGATTTCTCCAAATGAAGACTACTTTTTATTGCATGCTGTACTTCATTTTCTTTTTCTTCAAGATTGATATCTTTGATTTCTTCTACTCAAGCACCAAAAGCTGCATTGGATTTAATAATTTGTTTTACATCTTTGACCTGTCTTGCATTTAAAGAATAAAAGATTTCATCTAATCTTCTAGAATTAAGAATAGGATTTATGAAAAACTGTGCGAAATGCCAGTTTGATGACATCATCGGAAGTGCGAATTTCAAATAGTGCTCCAAATAGCTTTTGTATAACTGACTATAGATGAAGTATGTACTTTCTCGTTGAATTCCGATTCCTATTCTTTGGCAAAGATATTTATTAGCCTGTTTTTTACCAGTCTTCTTTGAAATTCTTTTTCAGATTTTAGATTTTGAAGAAAAACTCTATATATGTACTTGTTTTTCAGTTGAACCAATGTTAATAATAATATTAATAATGATACTGTATTGTACTATGTTGATGATTTTAGTTTAGAAGAGCTACATAAATATAGGTCTAAATTAAATATTGGAAATAAAAGCATCTGAGTGAAAAGGGAAATTGCGTATGACGGAAACGAGTTTGATGTAGGTTTTTATTTGATGGACGAGATGCTGAGCGGGCGAGAAAATGAAGTGATTTATTGGAAACAAGAAGTGAAACGTTTCTTCGCATATTATTTATTTTCTACCGCGAGAAGTACAAACCACGCCTGTATTAGATTCTTTTTTTGATTATTTACGAAACGTATCTGGAGCGAAAGCCTATTTCACGGAGTGCGTATTTTTATTAGACGCAATAAAATACAGAAACACGCATGATTTATTTATCTCATATGGTGTATTTTTGCATCAATTTAACACAAATTGAGGTGGCGCACATATGCCGAAAGAAATCAATCATATTTTATACCCAACAAAAACTTTACGATTTTCCAACATTTCTTGATCTAAATTTAATTGTAACGTAGTTTTCTAAAATGTTGACCTAGTAATCCTGGTGAAATTTATTAGTAATATCCGGGGATGATAATTAAAAGGGGTTTAAAAAGAAATCAATTTTCTGGTAATAACTGTTAATAAAATGGAAGTTTTTAAATTTCGATTAGTGCACGGTTCGTTAATTTCCGTTAATTTCAAAAAGTTTGCAATATTGAAGGTGTTCTCGCATATCGCCGCCGCCGCTCTTAATTAAAGGCCGACTGCTCGTCGTCGCATCGAACTTGTTTTATCTCTTTCAAAACAATGTTTTCCGCTCGCAAAGTTTTCGAGTGCGCTCATAATGTAATCGTTTTGTTCAGCCAACGCCGTAATATTTTAATTGTGAAGTGAACTGGCAATAAAGACTAACTTACGATTTATCTCGTTAAATCATCTTCATTAAATTACTTTTAAAGAATTAAATTTCTTTCAATAAAAGTAGGTCTTAAGTGCCTTTTAAATTTATTGTTTTCCTCATCTTAAATTATGTTTATTACTACGAATTTATCAATTACGATTATTATACAATTAATTTTATACTTTTATACCCGGCGCATCCACCAAAATTGACCCATTTTATTCCTAAAAAAAAAAACTAGTTGAGCGACAAAAAACTTTGATGACCTAATTTTATACCTGGAAATGCAAGGATAGGGACGTCTTTGCTCTCAGGGTTTGTAGCAGAGAATAATTTTTGGAAAAGTTCAATTTTTGTTAAATGGCCCTAAATAATAAAATTAAATATTAAATTTTGGTGCGTAAATCTATCTTTCAATTTAAATACATATTTTTCTAGTTGCTATGTTTATGATAATAATTTTGTATGCGCCCGGCGCATTCACCATGTGTGATATATTAACAGGAAAACAATCTTTTTCAGCATGATAGTTTGTATTACATTGTAACTGAGTTGGTGAATGGGGGAGACTTGTGCAACTTCATCAAAGGACAACGTAATGGTAAACTTGAGGAATCTTCTACTCGCGTATTTGCTCGTCAGCTTATCTCGGCAATCTCACACATGCACAACCTGGGAATTGTTCACAGGTATGTACCACCACACCAAACAAACCATATTAATACTTTATCTAGCGTTGCGTCACTTTGTTTCCAACAAACGTAGATAAATTATTTATACCTCACCACAGGTATCTTGGTGCATAATTAAGGTATATTAACTTGATTTAATAATAAACTACAAGTTTTTTGAGTGATTTAATTAAATTACAGGACCACAAAAGTGTCTTTTTATATAAATGGTGAAAGATTTACCCTTAGAGCGAATAATATAAAATTTATGGCTGATATTAATCAAACATTTATTTTATTTCATAAAAGAGCGAGGTAAATTTGAAAATAATGATTCCGGGTATATTTCCTACCAAAAGTAACTAGATTTAATGAAAAATTAAAGTAATTTAATAAAACGAGAGCATTTTCTTTATTGCTTGTGATTATGTTGTCAGTTAAATTTACGTCTACCATATTTTTGGCGTATTATCGTTTTAATGCGCACTCAAGGCACCGAAGGTCGCTCTTCAATCCGAACCATTTGCATACATATATTCCTCTTCCGGATTTTACGTGTACTGTCTCCTTTCTCTCGCTCACTCTTCCACATCACCGCCACCGCAGCCGCCGCCAAAAAGGTCCTCTTTACCGCTTCAAACCGCCGGCGGCGGTGTGAGCACTTCTTGAAATCCGCACACGGCGTCTGGTCCGCGTACAAATCGCCCTGTTTGCTTCCAAATAATCTGGGTTACCTTCGCCCGGGATGGTACTTTGCATAATGCACATGTTATAATTCTCCCTTCGAGAACACTTAATGGAGAAAAATGCCGCGACATTATCGTATACTTATGTAAATATTTATAACCATCCCTCAAAACCCACCACACACCCACCAATTTTAACAACGACAACACATTATCAACACCTACACAATATTAACAACCTATCTAATAGTTCATAAACTAAAAAAAATCAACAGAAAAGTAAGGCACAATTTACGCATTAGTATCGGTCGTAAGCATTGAGACGTTAAGTGTGGATATACGCATGCGCAATATACGTGAAGCTGAGTCAGTTAGGGTTCAGACTTTAAGCGCGCAAGAGCAATGTGTCGCTTTATAGTCTGGGAGCTAACAATAGAAAAAATGTATTAAATAGTAGCAGTACAAACCCACAAAATCTTAATTAATAGCACATGTCGAACGTAAAAATTAATTCGCCATACAAATTCGATGGCTGTGGTTTTAATATTTCCCAAAGAAAATGCTTGGAAAATATACAATTTTCAAATCATTCCACGCCATCTGGCATTTGTTTTAGTTTACTTAAATAAAGAAAAAGTCCAACGGAAAATAGTCGCCATACATTTTGAGTGGGTACCAAGGACTCTTGGGCTATTCGATTATGTCTTCTTATTGACCACTTTTTGAATTTCGTTACACCGTCTGGCAATTTGATAGTTTCATAGATTTACCATATATCCAAAAACCGAAATCTGAAAGGTCTGTACAAAACAATACCTCATACTCCTGAAACCAAAATATGACGATTTAACCAAACTTATCTCTATCCATAAGTTCTTCGTTAAGGCGCTACAGACCAATAAAGTTCTTAAAACTATTTTGTTTTTTTTTTTAAATTACTAAAAATTGGTTCATACGATCATAACAAAATTTGGTATGTGGCTATGTAATGAAAAAAGGTATTTGTAGACAATTTGTTTTTACTTTTCCACGTTATGTAAGTGGTCAAAAATAGGTCATCGACATGCAGATTTTCTTGTAACTTTTTAATGGCCAAATAAAAATTCAAAAAACTTTACTTGTAGCTAAACAGTATAATTATAAACTTTTTTTTTCTCCTACAAAATTTTTCTAACTCCATTATTTTAGGCATAAAAAATATTTCCATGTGGTGCATAACCTAACTTAAGAAAAATATTAAAATTTTTCGCCAAAAGGTTTGTACAAAGTAACACTACATATTCTTAAGACCAAAATAAAATGATTTAACCAAACTTATTTTAAGCGAGAAGTGCTTCGTTAAGTGTCTAGCGACCTTGAAAAATCTTATCTTTTTAAATAACTTTCATGGTCAATAGAGGCTTAAGGAAGCACTTTTGGATAAAGATAAAAGTGGCTAAATCGTTCTATTTTGGTCTCCGGAATATACTGTGTTAATTTATACAGACCTTTTAGCGAAAAGTTTTAATATTTTTTCAAAGTTATGTACCACATGGAAATACTTTTTTTCTGCCTAAAATAAAGGAGATAGAAAAATTTTGTAAGAAACAAAAAAAGTTTATAATTACACTCTTAGGTACAAGTAAAATTTTATGAATTTTTATTTACCCATTATCAAGTTATAAGAAATTTTGCATGTCGATGACCTCTTTTGACCACTTACATAACGTAAAAAAGTAAAAACAAATTGTCTAGAAATACTTTTTTCCATTAAATAGCCACATACCAAATTATGTTATGATCGTATGACCCAATTTTTAGTAATTTAAAAAATACAAAATAGTTTTAAGAACTTTAATGGACTGTAGCACCTTAACGAAGAACTTTTGGATAGAGATAAGTTTGGTTAAATCGTCTAATTTTGGTCTCAAGAGTATGTGGTATCGTTTTGTACATACCTTTTAGGGACACCCTGTATAATATCGGTTTTTGGATGTAAATCTATGAAACTATCAAAATGCCAGACGCTATAACGAAATTCTAAAAAAGATATAATCGAAAAGTCCAAGACTCCCCGGTACCCACCCAAAATGTATGGCGACTATTTTCCTTTGGACTTTTTCTTTATTTAAGTAAACTAAAACAATTGCCAGACGGTGTAGAATGATTTGAAAATTGTATATTTTCCAAGCATTTTCTTTGGGAAATATTAAAACCACTAGCCATCAAATTTGTATAGAGAATATTTTTTTACGATCGGCATTTTGTGGGTTTGTACTGGTACTATTTAATACATTTTTTTTCTATTGTTGGCCCCCGGACTCTTACATTTCCACTCGTTTGAACGCTTGATTTTGAAATTCTCTTGATATTTGCGGTTTTGGTCATAATTTTTTTTTCCACAGGAGCTTTTTTAAAATTTCTTTTTTTGGTACATAGAAGAGAGGCTTGTGGCTACCAATCTCTTTACCGCCATCTTAAAGTACAATTTCTTTTCGTTCAGGAATCTCACTTTCTAAGGAATGTTATTTTAGGCTTTAAGAGTAGAGTGATATTCCACACATCGAATGCTACTTTTTTTATAATTTTTTATTTGTTGGAGGACAGGGGAGGAAACGGGAGAAACTCATGGTAACTCTCCATCTTTGGTCACCAGTTACCGGATATCCTTTTGCTGGACTAAGACCATTTGTTGCTTTCGATACACTTGGTACAGGGTGAGCTAAAATGATTGTGGTTTGATATTTAGGCAACCAAATACACAGATTGGTACAACTGAAATTTAAAAAAAAAATCCAATGGCGTAGCAAAATTTTTTTCCAAAATCTCTAATTTCACAGCAAATGTCAAATATTGAAAATGTTTTTCTTCATTTTCGAGGCAGATGCTAACACTAAACAAAGACTTGCGCAAATTAATTTTGATAAAAACTGACGTTTATGAAATAAAAGGCACAATAACGAAATTCTAAAATCTGAAGTTTTAACACAACGCCTCTGCTTTTGTGAAGTCTAGTTACTTTGTTTTGATTTTGACATGATTTTGTGTTACTATGAACTTGAAGCAAACAAATTCCCCAGATTTTTAGGCGAGAAATTTGAATTGACCACAATCATTTTAGCTCACCCTGTAGTATTGTGCAAATTCATAATGTTGTATGGTAAAAATTTCAACCCTATCCACTGAGTCAGTAGGTGATTCTTGATATAGCTACAGGGAGTGTAAGTTACAAGGTAGCCAAGTAGTAAAAGCGCATGGTAGTAGCTGCGTTATTTCCACGGCTGCGCATTAAACGTACAGTTGAGTCAGTAGGCATTGAGAGGCGAAGCGCGCTCTATTACATCAAAGGTAATCACTGTAAAGTTGATGGAATAAACTTGTAAGTCAGTAATATGCATTCTGCAGAGACTTTGAAGTAAACTGCAAGTAAGTAAACGTGGAGTATCGTTCGACTTAGGTGAAAAGTTATTCTGATATTAGTATTCAGGTTGGAGGTTGATGATGGAGAAGTAAATCGAGTTTTTTGCATTGCAAGTTTGTAAGTTTAGTGCAGTCGGTGGAAAGTTTAAGCACACGGTTGAGTCGTAACCTGTAGATATCTCCCAGTTATAGTACCTAGGGTACATGTATGAATACGCGGGGGGTAAAAGTGGTTGCCCCTAGGAGTTTGAAAACGGAGCACCGGCTGCACTTTAATATCAGTTCTTAGTTTGTTTATGAAACATTTTAACCTAATATCGGATTATGTACGTGCGGGAAGGGCGGCGATATTTTAATTTAACACGGCGTGTGCTTTCATGGCCGCTACAAAGTAACGTAACGAGCAAATGCAAAGCGACGCTGCACTTACTCCACGTTTATGGCCAGTGCATTTCTGAAAATAACGATTATTACCTTGCTTGGCGTAATTAAATTCACATTGACGCTTGAATTAATATTTTCAAGTGCTTCGCTACGTTTATATTTGTATAAAATGTAACAGCTCGTAAATTTATCCAAAGGCATTAATTTTTTCATCATTTTGTATGGAATGACTGTTGTAGGATCCAATTAATTTCACCATATTAATTAACTGTAAAGTCAAATATAAGCACTAATTTCCCTTATTGAATTAATACCCACATTGCTCGATATCAATCATTACTCCAGCACACACGAAGCCGCCTCAAAGACCCGTGGCATGAGCAACATGTGCCATTTTACGATTTACTCAATAATTCATTGGCCAGTTATCAAATCAATACCACTATTAAACCTCTATTTAAACCACTAATTTAATCATATAAATAACAAATTACACATTTTATTAAATTTATTGAAAAACTTTTATATTTCGTTTTAATCTCCATTATCTCGTTCTTTCCATTTTAAAATTCTCCACTTTTAACGCGATACTCCCCAGGCTTTAAAGTGAATCGTTACTGTCGGATCAAGTTGTTAGCTGCAGCTTGCATTCATGTTTATTGTTTCCAATTTTTACCGGCGTTCTAGGTCCTTAAGGAAACAAATTTACTATCTCATAAATAAGGACGAGAGCGAGCCCGTACTTTGGTTGCGCCAAGCATCGTGCACAAAATGAATAGGAAAATATACCTTCCGTTTTGTACGTTCAATTCAATAGCCCAAGTTATAGGCATTTAAAACCAGGTTTTAGAGCTCTCTTTAAACTACTTTATGTGCCTGAATCTACGATATTTTAGTGTATGCAGTACTAAATCATAACAGAATATCAAGAAATGTAGCGCTGTACTTGCGCATCAAACGCGAAGTTAGTTACTGATTGGATACAGCGCGCGCAACTGCTTCGATTCACCGCTTGCGCTTTACGCATGAAGATGAGTCAGTATGCGTTGAGCTTTCAATCATGCAAGCACATTAGAAGTTGTTTTGAGCCATTTAATATTAAAAATCTAATTTTGGATTAATAGGACCATAAACTGGAAGAAATATTTTATTATGGTATTCAATTTCAAATATTATTAAAGCGTTTTTTATCTGGGAGGAGTGTTGTAGTGATGAAAAAGAGTAAGCGGAGTTGCTAAATTCATCCGCTATAAAGTTTATTCGTGCAAGCTCCACTTAACATTCCTGCTGACATTATGTAACCCGGTGGTTTTGTTCTGAAAACACGCAGACGTGTCGTGTCATCGACATTCCCGTAAATTTAACTATCGTACGTCGCAACCCTGCGAAATCGCATGCACCGTAAATGGGCATTAATTTAATGCACACGATAGCGCCCCAATAAAACCGGATGTGACACGTGAATAAACTTAATTTTATGTCGAGATGTATCGGCAAGACCTGCCATAATGTTTTTATGAAGGATAAAATATCCATTACACGCTTCGTGTAAACATTGAGAGCTGACCGGAAGTCACTGATTTTTTATCGCTTCCCATCAACTTCAATCCAATTGAAGAGATTACAACTCTACTTTACTGCACCTGCTTTTATCACCAAATAAATTTTTAACTATTGCTTCGTTTAATTCACTAGCTTTACAGTTACTAAGAAAACTCCTTAATACCAATATTAACATCCTTGAAATCTTCCGTATTCTTCTTATCAACTGGAGTCCTCAATATGAAAAATGATCAGTACTAATATCCTTTTAATATAAACATGAATCATAATAAAGGTATTTGATATGAACGTGAATCATATCAAAGGTTTTTGATATGAAAAAAGGACCCCAATATGAAAACTCCATTTATGGGCAAGGTTCTTCTTGATACAAAAAATGGTAAGATGGATAATGTTTTTGAAAAGTGTGTATTAAGTTCTTCTTCATCTAAAAGGCATTAATATGGTGACCTAGGTTAAGCTTTTAGGTCTTATAATTGAATTTGGAAGTGATTATGTGATCGTATTACATTATAGGAGAGTAAACTCAAGATAATATATTAAGGACATTGATTTGGTCTAATTTGGGTTTGATCCTGTTTTATTGGAATTTGTAGCTGGGTCTTCTAATTCATGAATTCATGAGTAGGGATTGAGATAAAATTTGAAAAGTAGGAATGAAGTGTCTGAGTGCGATTAGCTGGTTAATCAATGAGAGGTCCTGGTGGATAAGGGGCGTATGGGTGATCGGCTTTAATCAAGTGGAGCGTGGACAGAAAACACTCCGACGTGTGCGATCCAATTTTGTTCCGAAGTGGTCCGATCCGTACCGGTCCCAGCGTCAAACTCAATTAGGAAGCTGTTCCGCTCTCCTAGTTCGGAGTAATTGGGCTCCATTAGGACGCGACAAGATGTGTTGTTTAAGAAAACACCGTCGCAAGTTGAAATAATTTTCGGGAACAATTTGTCGGTTGAAATCCTGGGGGATATTTCATAAATCAAAGGGTTATTAAAAAGGATGTAATATTGTTGATAGAGTCGTCTGGTGATTCGAAAAAAGTAATTTGACAATGACAAAGTGTTCTAACTGATAAAAGAAATCACCTCCCGGAGTTTTAAGAGGGCCTGCCGTTCCTCTTTTTCTCAAAGGTTTTCATTACGGTTGTCGATGACGCGGAAAGAGCTCCATAAACCGGATCACCCTAATAATTCTTTCCTTCTCTCACATAAGCGCGGTGGGGTTGCTCCCGGTTGCTCCCAGTTGCTCCGAGTTGCTCCTCGTGCGCCAGCCGGTCCTTAACTAGTTAGCGAAATCTGCACAAAGTGCACTTTTTACGTCTTCCTTCTCGGCAGTAAATAGTGACGACCGATGGAAGGAATTGATTTCCAACAAAAGGAACTATGAACGGATGCCGGGTGAGGGTTGCTCGGTTTCTATTTGAAAAGTGACAATCTCTAGTTTCGACGCAAATTCTTTTCCCTAAAATACGTTGACGCTGTAAACCTACTTTTCACGTTTCCCAGCTACACACAAATCTCCTGCAATTTCGGGAATTTATTCATCACTCTCTCACATAAATCTTAATTCAATTTTTTCCTTACTCACATAATATTACCCCAATTACATATTTCAATCTACTCTGTTTCTTCAACAAATATTTTAAGAGCCTACGAAATATCATTTATATACATGAATAATGCTCAAACGTAATTCCGAACAAGCATCAACAGTGCCTATGGGGTCTTCATGTAGCATACATGGTCTTTACTCAATTTGCATGAGATTTTAAAGACTAAACCAACATAGGCTTACTAAAAACACTTATATTGATCAATGCTAAAATGAAATCCTACTGGAAACTTCTTTAGAATGTTGTACCACAAGTTGGAATTTGGATTTTAATTTTTAGTATAAGTAGAATTGATTTGAGGAAATGCTGGGGGTTGTAAATTTGTCAGGAAATTGGTTGATATGAATGTTGATTAACTAAATTCAAACAGTGGTATAATTTCCTGGATGTAAAGATAAAAGCTTTAATTAAAAATGAAATCGTTAAAATTCAGCTCCCTTTAGTTGTATCTAATAAATTCGATTGGCAATTTGTTTTCTTTTTGAAGAGAACTCAAAGTAAAAATTAAAATGGAATGTTTGTTATAACAAGCCAAATATAAACACAAGCACGTATCCGTTTGTAGTAACAAGGATTCCATTTCAAATCAAACACATCAAATCAAACACGCAATCAAATTAAATGGAACATCAAAGTAGAGGCCAATTATGCACGTTACGTGGGAATAGCAAATAAGTTGTAAGCCTATGGACTCCAATGTCAACTGGTGTATGTGTATTCCCTCTTAATTAGCTCTTTTCTTCCAACTGCTTAATAGATTCATTATTAATTTTCCTCATTTAGTAACCAAAAATTTCCGGCGGTATTATTCTCTTAAACCAAAATATCCGCCGGACGGCGGTATTATTGTTATTGTAGTCAAAATCGATAATTGAGACACTTCGAACAAAAAATTATGGATTTCGTGTGTTTAAAAAATCATGAGAAATCATAAATAATGAAAAGAAAATTTAAGGCATCTGGTGGTCGGTAGTTATTTTCATTGATAATGGCAAGGTATGGTAATTATTTATTTAAAAATCGCAATGGGCATGCCATTTCTTGTAACAATTAAATTATACCCGTTGGTGGAAACTAGCCGTTTGCAAGTCGTTGCATTTTTCATTTGTTTGTCGCCGCCTCGTCCTGGGGGCGAATAATGATAAGGTGTATAACAGAACACTGCTGTATTGAATTACACAGAGAGTTCTAATAAATTATGCAATTGTAATGATTGTCCTCCGGGCTCCCAACTCCAGGTACTTAATTGAACTCCTTTCCAATTACACTTCGCGTATTTCAAATTTAAAATACGGAAAACCAACACTCTTACTACAACACATGAGATCATAGGACGAACCTACTGATTCATGAATAATTACGGATTAATAGCCTAAGGATAATTATTGGTCCTTAATTTATAGCGACAACCATAATTTGCTTTGAAATTAAATTCCTATAACTATTATTGTAATTAACTACTATTATCTAGATTTAATACAGGGTGTTTTAGTTAAATACTTAAATTTAAACACACTGAATAAGTTCTCGATTAATCCTACATTCCAATAGTATTTCAGAAAAATCAATATAATTTCAAAAGGAGCAATTGTAGAAAAATGAGGAACCCCAGAGTTTTTCGGTAATTGTGCACGTGAACCACAACAGACACACAAATTTGACAATTTAACGTACGAATATTTTGCTTAAGTCCTTATTCTCCAATGTTCAATCCAATTGAAACAATCTGTTCTAAGATTAAAGCAGAAGTGTAAAAAAGACAACTTCGGATTTTTCATGTTATTGCTCCTGTTATCATGGACCAAAAATGTGCTTGTGCTCATGCAACACAACGCACTACAATCGATCATCAGGAACTTAGAAGTGGAAGACCATGATTGTTAGTGACTAAAATATTATATTTAGATAAAACAAAATTTCTGCAGCAAAATTTACTTTGAATGAAAGACAATATTTTTTTTCTGAAATACAGTTAATTACTTCTAAAATACAAATTATACTTTCTGAAATTAAATTGACGAATTCTGATATTCAAATGATATTTTCTGAAATACAATTGATTGTTCTGAAATACAATTGATTCTTTCTGAATTTAAATTTATTTTTCTAAAATATAATTGATGTTTTTTAAAATACAATTCACGATTCTGAAATACAATTGATTTTGAATTACTTATTTTTTCTGTATTTTCGTATGCAAATCAATGTTCGGCAAGTTCACATACTTCCAAATCAATGTTATTCGATGTATGCTACACAATGTAATCAACTTTTTGACGAGGAGATATTACAAATGCTAAATACCTAGATAACTTGAAGAAATTAGTTGCGGATCTTCTCTGAAACAAATCAATGGATCTCAAGGAAACACAATCCAAAAATTGGACCATCTTCAAAAATGAACCTTTTGTTTGTCATAAAAGAATCAGATCATAACACAGAAAATTGCTCATCAAGAAACAAATACATTTCTACTATCTTAAAAACACCAATTAAAAAGAGGATCGCAGAATACTACCAACGAAGAAGTTATTGATGGTTTATCGTTGCAAATGAAATGACAATGAAAAAATCCAACAAGAAAATTGGGGAATGCAGAAGAAAAACATGATGGAAAAACATAATATGAAAAATATTATACTTTTTCATGAAATTGAAGAAAGGAAAATTAGGAAAAGATGAGAAATAATCTAAGCCAATTATACAGGGTGTCCCATTTGACGTTGGACTGTATTGGTATCTTTGTTATTATTGGAGATAAAAAGTCGGTTAAATGGACAAACTAGTAAAGATTTTTTCGAATATTAATAATTAATTTACAAAAAATTTGAATATCGCATTGTTCCAACGCTATTTTGAAAAACAAGAAAATGCGATTTTCAAAATATGGCTATAACTTCGTTATTTTCGGTGGTACCAAAAAATTTTTTGGACTTAATACAGATAATTTTTTGTGTACAATGCAGTTAAACAAATGAATATTTCTTTTTCGTCAACGGATTGACCGGAAATGAAACAAACTTATTTTTTTCTTATGGCTGCCATATTGGATTTACACATATTCGGAATTAGTATATTTTTCTGAGTAATTTGATATATCATATGTAATATTTTCAGAAAAATAGAAATAATTTTATTTTACTAACCAAAAATGTAAACTGTCAATACATGTGTATTAAGATTTATTTTACATTTAATATTTTAAATAGTTACATTTTGTTATTGACAATTTACATCTCTTAAAGTCCAATGTTAGTTTGTAAAATCAAATAATTTTATTTTTTTTAAATGTGACATATGGTATACCAAATTACTCAGAAAAAAATACTGATTCCGAATATGTGTAAATCCAATATGGCTGCCATAAGAAAAAATAAGTTTGCTTCATTTCCGGTCAATTCGTTAGCGAAAAAAAAATATTCATTTGTTTTACTGCATTCTACACAAAAAATTGTCTGTATTATGTCAAAAAATTTTTTGGTACCACAGAAAATAAAGAAGTTATAGCCATATCTTAAAAATCGCATTTTCTTGTTTTTTCAAGATAGCGTTGGAACGATGCGATATTCAATTTTTTTGTAAATGAATTATTTATATTCGAAAAAATCTCTACTAGTTTGTAACCGACTTTCTATCTCCAATAATAACAAAGATACCCATACAGTCAATACGTCAAATGGGACACCCTGTATACCAATAATTTTTTTTTCGAATTAATTTTTTTTTCTTAGTTTTTTTCTAATTTTTTTATTATTAATTTTTTTTTAATTTAATTCAATTGCTTTTTTGATTTTGAGTTTTCAGTTTTTTATTTTATTAAATTTTGTTTTTTAATTTATAAAACAAAAAAAAAACAATTGAATTAAATTTAAAAAAATAAATAATAATAAAAAAAAATAAAACAAAAAAATAAAAAAGAAAATAAGAAAAAAATAAATTACAAAAATTAATTTAAAAAAAAAAATTGGTATAATTGGTTTAGATTATTTTTGTTTATGATTTTTCTCAATCGAAAAAAATATGTTGCCATTTGAAAAAGAAAAGTTGCCTCCTCCTCCTCTGATGTTTTCCAAAATAAAATTAATCTATTATTATCTGATACTTTCAAAAATGTTTCATTTCAAAAATAGAGGGGAGTTTTTGTACATCCTGTGTACAGGGTCCCATTTTAATCGGTCCAGCTAAATACAGGGTGTTTCAGTTTTTTCCAGGAAAATTTATTTTAGGTGCTCGGGTCATAGTGTGCCACTTCAGATGGTACTACCTATAGTTCATAGGATTTTTTTGTTTAGAATGACATTTACTGTCTAAAATTTTTTTTGTTAGAAAAAAAAGTGAGACGCCCTGTATTTTGAAAAACTAAAATTGAAGATAGTTTTACAATCTTATTTAAAAAAGTTGGGTTGAATATGTTACAGTATACCGAGTGGAAATGAAAACCGGGTCACCTCGATAACTTTTTTATTTATGAATAAAAAAATTTGAAATTTGGCTATGTTCTATGGTTCAAAAAAACAAATTTTATGTGCATTTTTTATTTTCGAAATCACTTCCGGTTTCACCGGAAACAACATGAACTTTGTTTTTTAAATGTAACATCCCATATTTTTATTCATGGCTTAAAATACTTTTAAAAAAGAAGTATTTTTGAGATATTAGTTTTTATTTTTTTGTAAAAAAAATTTTTTTAAAAAAAAAAAAAAGGTTTTCGAAGTCGGTGAAAAGTACAAAAACTAATTCTAAATAATTCAAATACCTAAATAAAATTGTAATTTGAAAAAAAATTTAAGTGGTTTTTGAAGTATTAATTTTTAAACTTAGTTAATGAAGATTTTATCAAATATCTCACTTTTTTTAAATGCAATGATGCCGGGTCATTCGACTTTTTAAAAAGAGGATTTTATAACGATTATTTTGGTACCCCATATGTAGGGTGCAATCAATTTACTTGTGCCAGTTTATCATATTTTTTGTACTCGGGATTTTTCAAAATTAAAAAAAAATTAAAAATGTATCACAAACACATACCCCTATACATCCTGTATACAGGGTCCCATTTTAATCGGTCCAGCTAAATACAGGGTATTTCAGTTTTTTCCAGGAAAATTTATTTTAGGTGCTCGGGTCATAGTGTGCCAATTCAGATGGTACTACCTATAGTTCATAGGATTTTTTTGTTTAGAATGACATTTACTGTCTAAATTTTTTTTTTGTTAGAAAAAAAAGTGAGACACCCTGTATTTTGAAAAACTAAAATTGAATATAGTTTTACAATCTTATTTAAAAAAGTTGGGTTGAATATGTTTACTGTATATTGTATAGCGTTTTTGAAATTTTGACCTAGAAGCGAGGCAATTTCTGGAGTTAAAGGTAAATTATTGAATTGATGTAAAGTTTGAGTAACTGATACATGTTTTGGATAATATTTGAAGTGGATGCATTTTCGGGAAAATGATGAAAGTAGTTGGAGTTGCAAGGACGTACATCCTGTGATCCATCAATCACTGGCAAGTGGAGGAAAATAGTGTGCAAGCTCGGTTAGGAAAAATAACGAGCTTTCAGAATTATCTGCTCACGAAGACAAATGAAATGAGGATGTTAATAAAAAAGAATTATCGAAGGCGGCAAGCGGCGGGCGGCGGCGAGGCTCTTATTTATACGCCATAAATAATGTGGAAAATAAACGTGGGAATTATAACTGAAAAAGATTAAATTTCGTAAATAATAAAGGAAAGTAGCAGTTTTTGATGAGCTTAAAGTTGAAACCCCTTCGCACTAAAACTGACGCGTGATAAAATAAACTTTTACTACTGCAATATTAAACTCTTGACAGATTTAAATTTAAATTCATGAAACTGCCTCACTATAAAAGTTTAATATTGCTTTTATAGTTTATTATATTTACTAAAAAATATAAATAATAAAATTTAAACATAAAAGTATACTTTAGATAAAGTTGAAATTGTTTTCAAGAATTTAATGCTTGAAGAAGCCTTAAACTTTTATTTTACACGCAGTAAGTCCACTGGATTTCTAAATCATTGAATTTCCAAAAAATAATTTAAATAATAATACTTCTAAAATTTTAACACAATTGAGGTTATCTGATTTTGTTTGAAATCACTGATTTTTTCCCATTTCATATTATATAAATTTGATGAACCATTCTTCAGCTTTCAAGTTCGTCTCTTTCATTGATTTATCTAAAGCTTCTAAATCTGGTTTTCTGTTAATTAATGATTATGATATGGTCGGAAATAAGGAAAAGTAAAGGTCCCAAGGTGGAACCTTGGGGTACCCCATATTACATTTCTTGCATATCTGAGGAGCTATTCTCAAATACTTTTCATATTTATTTACTAAAGGATTTTAATTATCGAGGTAATTAGTAAATAGGGATTTAGTAGTTTAACATGAAAGTTAGGCAATCAAGTCCGGGATAATCGTATTAAGTCTTGCGAATTCATTGTTTTAAATTGAATTACTATATGAACACGAAATCAAAATATAGTAATCGTAGTTTTGGAACATTATTCGAAGCGTTGGTGTTGTTAGAAACCATTATAGCTACCGTTAACGTGGAAAATTACTTAACAATTACTGCACACTTTCAAAGAAATAATAATATCAAACTACTATCTCCAACCTCGAGAGAGGAGCATTTCGGAATTATTACATTATCACGCAAACGATAATAGGGCAAATTTTGATGTCGACGTTACGAACCGAATTAGAAACTCCTTTAGTACATACATAATGCATACCTAGGATGAGTATTATGTTCACTTTACTCTAAATTTAGATGTAAAACTTAGCAACTACTTGATATTCCCATTTTGTTATTAACTTTAACCTCTTTAGATTAGTTTTAATTGCTTTATGATTTTTAACTACCCTCAAAATTTTAAAATAAAATGAAACTTGTAAGATTTAAATTTGAGTGTTTTTTTGTAAGAAACTTTTCTTTAATAAAGCGGAAAATAGCGTCTTTGTAGTAGTCGGTCGACCTGCTGTCACAATTACTCCATAATTGTGCAACTACAACTAAGAAACTAACTGAAAAGTTTCAAGTGAACAACGCCGGCAAGCTTTTCTGTTATATTTGTGCTTAACTTGGCCTCAGGGTTTTATATCTTTCGGTTTAATCCTCTCAGTCTGTACGCTGGTATATAATTGCACCCATAGTTTAGCGACGGCAATAGTTTTGCTTGAACGAGCCCGTTTAACGTCAGGCCTTTATTCGAGAGTTTAACGAACGATAAATTTCGCCATTTGCAAGTGGACGAACTAGGTTAATTTCCTGTTTGTTAAGAGTAAGCTTAAACTTAAAACCACCTTACTTAAACAAAATTTTAATTACATCAAATTTACTATGATATTTTGAAGAAACCCAATGTATATAATGATGTGCATTTTATGCATGAAAATAGTGTGTCGATGCCAAACACGTTTTCCATTTGAAGGGAAACGAGTCGACGAGAAAGGGCCAACTTTTTTAACAAAACATCATCCAGCACAGCTTCGGATGAACACTAACGTAAACATGCACACAAACGAAACGAACGAAATCTATTCGAGAGATCCTGGACAGGAAACATGGAAATCGAATACGTTGTGTTCAAATACACAACAAACATCTGGCTTCATGTCGCTTCTATTTTCCACTGCACGTCCCGCTTTAACAAGTTTATTCGGCTTCCAAGAAATTTACCAAAAAAATATTACGTTTCAACTAACCTTTCAATTCATACCCAAACATATTCTTTCCTATATTATTTACAATTTCAGTTTTCCACAACGAAAAACTCCAAATTAGGAAAAAAGTAAAGTGAGAATTTGATCTGTCGAATCTGAAATGAAGAATTTCCACTAAACAAAACCTTCTAAAAGTCCAGGAAAATTTGCAAATATGTACAGGGTCTTGAAAACTACATTTTGTGATATTTTGGGACTTTCTTCCAGTTGAAGGGTTTTCTGAGGAGTGGGCTCCCCAACATATTTCTGAAAACATTACTGCACCTTCAAGAAGTAAATATCTTAAGTATTTCAAAAGTTTAGTACAAAATTATGATATCAATATTTTTATCTTATGATTTTTTCTTATCGCAAGAGGTGTTCAAATTGTTCATAGATGTCATTTTGGATTTTTGGAAGCTTACCTCTAGTAATGGTAGAAATCACCTCTAGTAAAAAAATTTCCAATTGATTTATTGTTTCTAGCTTTGTAGCAAACACCCTACGTTTTAGAAAACCCAAAAAAAATCACCTATCCTATCAATCCAACAGTTTGGAAACGTGCGACTTAAAAAGTTGATGTCTGCAAAACTAAAGATTACCATCTTGTTTAGGGTGACCAACCGTCCGGGTTTCCAAGGACATGTCCTCTTTTTTAGGGTGTCCTCCTACGTCCTCACGGGTTTTTTATATTGTCCTAGTTTTGTATATTGTCCTAGTTTTGTATATTTAACGATGGAAAATGAAAAATGCGATTTTTAATGTTTTTTTGTAGTGAGTTTTGAACATTACTGTGATTTTTTTTGTATATTTTTTGTAAAAAATAAATGAGTTTAAATGTCCTCGTTTTGTCCTCTTTTACAAAATGGAAAGTACCCTCGTTTTGTCCTCTTTTACAAAATAGGAATTGTCCTAGTTTTCTCGTCTTTTGTCCTAGTTGTTCAGAAAAATAATTGGTCACCCTAATCTTGTTGAAACCATTTATGGCTGGAACAATTTGGTTCTCTAGAAGTTCCTGCAATCTATTTCCGATCAAATTTCTATGACCCTACCATTTTTGGTAGAAAGGTGCTTCATCCGAGAAAACAACAGTCAAAAGCAATTTTACAAAATTGCAGTCTTTATCGAAGTCATCTCCAATCAGTTCATAAACCAGGTGAAATTTGTATGTAAAATAATTATTTTTCTACAAAAATCGGTGCACTGAACTTTCCGCAATTTCATGGCCCGCTTTTGATAAGAAACTTCTATTAAGGATCTTCAATAAAAGTAGAAGAACCTCTTCAGAAATTTCTGGACCTGTTACAGAGTTCTTGTCCTATCTTTCACTGAACTCACTTCTAGGAATCTACGAATAGTTCTTTAACAAGGTGAATTTAATTTTAATCTCATGTTATTTCCAAAATTGAAGTAGTTTTCTACATGGTGGCAAAAAATAACGGACCTGAAGCAGAATTGAGTGGTCAATTTTAATCATTTTTTAATTATCTTTCATCTGAGAGGCCGTTTTCTCACAAATTCGAAAATTACATTTTTCAAAAAGTATTGATAGCAGAGATTTGAAATTTTTACCAAAGATAAAGACCTGGAATTGGAGTATTTTAAGTCATTTACAATAAAAATCGGCTAAATAGTTTTTGAGAAAAAAAATTCCAATTTTTTTTTATTTCGAGTACAAATCCGGCCCCGGGGGGCGCATTTTTCATGCTAACAGAACTGTCTCATTCTTGGACAGAGAAAATTATCCTGCAAATTTTAAGCCATCAAGCGTCTCCATCTGCCATGTAATTTCTTTAAAATTAATTATTTAGTTTTTATCTGAAAAAATGTCTTTTTCAATTTTTTTGCGGTTTTTGAGTCGTAACTTTTGAACGAAAAAAGATATCGATACGAATCTTTTTTTAGATCAAAGCGCACAGTAAGACCTTTAAAATAAGCTATCGCTCGTTGAAATAACTTTAAACTGAAGGGTTTAAAATGGTTTTTATCTCGTGCGATGTCCAAAAATGTTGTATTTTCAGGATAGTGGCAAAAAAATAACGCACATGAAGCAGAACTGAGCGGTCAATTTTAATCATTTTTTAATTGCCTTTTATTCTAGAGGTCGTTTTCTTCAAAAATTCGAAAATAAAATTTTCGTGGGCTTTGGGCTTGGTTTTTTTTATGAAATTTCGATTTTATTTAATTTCTCAAAAAGTATTAAGAGCAGAGACTTGAAATTTTTACCGAAGACAAAGACTCGGAATTGGAGTATTTTAAGTCATTAACGATAAAAATCGACAAAATAGTTTTTTCGAAAAAAAATTCCAAAGTTTTTGTAAAATTCGAGTACAAATAAATCCGGCCCTGGAGGGCGCATTTTTCTTGCGATCAGAACCGCTGTCCCATTGTTGGAAAGAAAAAACTATCCTGCAAATATTAAGCCATCAAATGTCTCGATCGGCCAAGTAATTCCTTCAAAATTAATTATTTTCTGATAAACCGAAAATTTCATAGCAGTTTTTATGTAAAAAATGACTATTTCAAATTTTTAGCGGTTTTTGAGTCGTAACTTTTGAACGAAAAAAGATATCGACCCGAATCATTTTTTAGATTAAAGCGCACGTTAAGACCTTTAAAATAAGCTATCGCGCGTTGAAATAATTTTAATCTCGTGCGATGTCCAAAAATGTTGTATTTTCAGGATAGTGGCAAAAAAATAACGGCCATGAAACAGAACTAAGCGGTCAATTTTAATCATTTTTTGATTACCTTTTATTAGAGAGGTCGTTTTTTCAAAAATTTGAAAATAAAATTTTTAAAAATTTTCGTAGTCTTTGCGGTTGGTTTTTTTTATGAAATTTCGTTTTTATTTAATTTCTCAAAAAGTATTAACAGCAGAGACTTGAAATTTTTACCGAAGACCAAGACTCGGAATTGGAGTATTTTAAGTCATTAACAATAAAAATCGACAAAATAGTTTTTGCGAAAAAAATTCCAAAGTCTTTGTAAAATTCGAGTACAAACAAATCCGGCCCTGGAGGGCGCATTTTTCTTGAAATCAGAACCGCTGTTGCATTCTTGGAGAGAAAAAACTATCCTGCAAATTTTAAGCCATCAAGTGTCTCGATCGGCCAAGTAATTCCTTCAAAATTAATTATTTTCTGATAAACCTAAAATTTCACAGCAGTTTTTATTTGAAAAAATGACTTTTTCAAATTTTTAGCGGTTTTTAAGTCGTAACTTTTGAACGAAAAAAGATATCGACACGAATATTTTTTTAGATTAAAGCGCACGGTAAGACCTTTAAAATAAGCTACTGTTGGTTGAAATCCGTTTCGGAAAAGAGGGGTAAAAAAATTATCGAAATCGTAATTTTTTACATACATTTTCTTCGGATTAAAATTTTAATTTTTTTTTCGAATCTCATAAAAGTTTTTAGGTTTCTTTGAAGTGTTTAAAAAGTCCTTTCCAATGTATATTTTAGATCGACGATCCGACGTTTCCTTCCTTAGCTCCGTTAATTTTGGATCGAAAAAACGCATTTTCGACTTTGGAGGGTCGGTGCGGCGCCAAATAAAGAGGTGGACGTTTCGAAATATCACTAAGGGACGAGCGAAACATTTTTATTGGACGCCACGTGCAGCGATTTTTAATTTTCGACCAAACGAAAAAGCCTTTTGAAATAGAATTGTCGGACGTTTTTTAGAGTATTTTTTCTATGCTTTCGGAAAAAAATCCCGGCGCCACAGGAATCATGGCGAACAACCGAATATTTTTCTGTGCATTGAGGGTACCCATGCCCACAACCTGAGGCACTCACTATCTTCATCGGTCAAGTCTTGTAGAAGCTGCAAATTTTCAAATTTCCTTCAAAAAAATTCCAAAAACCATACTCCAAATTTAAACTACTAAAAAAACTTGGAAAGCAAATTTTCGTGAAAGAAAATAACCTATACTGTATGCGGATGCTTCCGCTTTAAAAGGCGTAATTTCCGAAGAAAAATTCGCCGACGGCGCCGGGTCGAATTTGAAGACTCCTACAATTTTTCAAATTCCGGGACGTTGCGACCTACTCGTCCATCCTTACGCGATTAGTTCTTCTGAGGACTACAGTTGATTTTGAAATTAGAGATTTCTGACGAAAATATCATTGAAAACGTATCGTACTTGATCATAGGACCTTTCAATATCTCCAAAGCCACGAATCACCAAGAGAGCAATCCTTTATCCTTTCAGTAAGTTTTTGCGCCATTTCATTTTTTTAGCGTTTACTAATTGAAATGTATTAACAAAATATTAAGTTGTAAAGATACAAACAGTAAAATTGTAATAAAAGATCGATTCGAAGCGTTCCTATAAAAACTGCCTACTCTGTGTATAAGCGGTGCGCCAGAGTGTACTTCAACGCATGCGCATTAAACGTGAAGTTGAGTCAGTAGGGATTAAGACGCGAAGCAAGCAAGAGGTTTTTTACAAATATCATTTTAGTATTATAAAAAGTAAGTGATTTTCTTGTGGATAATGTAGGATTATAAAGAAAAGAATAGTGTTGTGAAACTTGTTGTTATCGAGGAAAAATCTAAATATTTTATTAGCGTGGAAAAGTTGGGGTAAAGGCGAAAACTTGTGAAGTAATCGAGCACCCCTTGGCGGAATATTGATTAATGTACTTGTCTACGCGGTTTTGGAGGAAATATTTCAAGGGACGGTTATTATGGCTGTCGAGCCAACGAAGCACACCGTCCAGATTGATTGATGTTCGACGACAACATAATCGCCCTTTGCTAAACCAATACACAAAAATAATTACGTCAGCTTCCCTCCTTTTCCTTTGGCGAAACTTTTCACGTCGGAGTGGAAAAGAATTAACTCCCTCTCAACTTTTACATTTTATGAAGTTTCAAAGGAGTTGGGAGTATAATAAAAGGTGAAATTAATCAATTTTCAACCTTTAGAATACAAGTACTGATATTAGTTAAAATATAATTCGTATAATTGTTTTTTTTTTAATTAAAAAAGTGGGTGAGGAAATTGGCATTTTTATAAATTAGAAAAGGTTGAATAAGTTAAAAAGTCGACTAATTATTTGGTGTAATCAGTTGGTTGGCTGGGGGGTAAACAAGTCCTGTTTTGCCGGTGAGAGAAGCACGTGCTGGCATGAATAGCTCGTTAGTAAAAGAGGAGACATCGTGGTACTTCACATAGTAATTAGTATGCATTGGGGAACAGCATAAATGCAGAAGCACGGAATTTGAAATAAAGACTTGAAAATAGCTTTTTTAGGTCAAGATTTGAAATGTATTGGTGCTGATCGCCGGGATTATTTTTTACTTTTTAATATACAAATTCAATTTTCTTCAAAATGAACTTCGATATTTCAAGAACAGAGTAAAGTAAACAAAACGAAATATAAAGAGGAAAATAATCAAGAACGATATGGCAGGTAATAGGAAGGAACATATCGGGTTGGAATTGATGTCAACGTATTACTTAAGGAAGTCTGCCATCGCGAGTCCAAATAAAGGAAAATAATATATAATAGAGCGATGAGATGTAGAGATGTTAACGTTAGAAATATCCACTTGAAATTTTTATTATGTACGGTCTTTTCTACACTCAACGCTGTTTATTCTTTCATGCGGCTAAAATCAGATTTTTAACAAAAAATTACTTAATATGTAATTTTTCGTTCAATTATGAAATTCAATTTTTATTCGAAAAGTTTTCTAAGAAAAGCTCATTTCATGAAAGTATTTCTGAAGATAAAAGCAACTGTTTAAATTTTATGCACAAAACATATTTTAACATGAAGTTACATCAGTTATTTACGCCCTTGTAACCTAAGGGCGATACTATGTTGGTGTTCTTAACCTAAAACTTGGTCCTTCGAGTGTCGTACATTCCGGTTTCAATGTAAAGCGGCACCTTCGGGCTCGTCTCGTGGGTGCTGCACCGGACATTCCTGTAGGATAGAAATGTGCACGACTTTTTCTATTAGAAAACTTTACGAACTCAATACAAGAAAAAGTTTGTCTAAAAAAAGTTAACTATATTCACTGCTACGGTAAGATATTTGCAGAATTCAGGGATGTATACAACTACCTTTGCCCGTATCCCGTATACAAATGTTTTCAATCGGATAATGGAATTCAAGTAAATCCTTATTATGCTAGAGTTAATAAAAAATCATTAAATAATCATAAAGAAATCGAAATCAATACATTAAAGGATCTTAAAGCAAGAACAAAATAGTTATTGTACTTGACATTATACTAATACTATAGTACAGTAAAATTAGCACAAAAACAGCCTGAATTGTAGCTTAAATCATGTACATTTAGGATCTAAAGAGTCCCGAGTTGTGAGGTACCTGCCTCTGAAGTTATGGGGGTGGAAAAATTGTTTTTCCCAGATATCTCGGTTTCTATCAATCCTACGATAATAGTTATTTATGCACCAAGGGAGTAAAGTGAGTAATTTAATCCAGAGTGTGGAAATTGTTGCCCGAGACGTAGTCGAGGGCAACAATCACACGAAGGATTAAATGCACTTTGCTCCAGCGGTGCATATTAAATTTTTTGCACTTCCAATTAATTATTTGAACAAACGTTTTCAATTTTGGGACAATGGTTATTTCGAATGCAAATAACTCTACTGAGCCAGACATAACCGTCATCTTATTTAAAAAAATAATTGAACTAGTTGTACCTCCCTTATTTGGTATAACAAATTGTATTGATTGTAATGTTAGAGTAAACGTACATATTTATATTTACTAATTTGAAAATGTACATATCTATTAATAAATTTGTGTTGTTTTCACCAATCTTGTATAATTTTGAAGCACATCGGAAACCTAAAATCAATTGATCGGTTAATTTATGATAAATTAAATATTATTAAAAATTTAAGTACCTATACCATGATTCGGTACGGATCATTCTGCATGAACTCCCGAGTGATGATGAAACATTTTATCATTTATCTTCTAGAAACTTAAACAATTAACAAAAATCTTTTGAATTGTATAAATATAAGCATTTAGCATACTACATTAGATAAAACCATTAGATATCTTAATAAATAATACAAGGCAATTTAGAGGTTAGAATTTCTTGTCAATAAAATTTTTCGAATTTAAGACAAAAAACTATAATAGATTCCTTTCCCAAATAAAAAAACCCTAAAAATCATTGTAGTAATATTAGAAATATATTGTACTTACCTATTAAATTATCAAATACAATTCAGAATTTAAAAATATTTAGTTTTAAAAACTTGCGCGCCATCTGTGTTTGTAATATCTAACTACGGAAATTTTTTAATACCTAGGGATTAAATGAACCGTTATGGGACTTTTAATCCCTAGAGATTAAATGAATACTTGGTAGTAAATGTGTTACTTTTACTTCTGCCATTAAGAGAGTAAAATGGCTCATTATTGTTTGGAAGTGCAAAATAGTTATTTATGCACCAAGGGAGTAAAGTGAGTATTTTAATCCTGAGTGTGGAAATTGTTGCCCGAGACGTAGTCGAGGGCAACAACCACACGAAGGATTAAATGCACTTTGCTCCAGCGGTGCATATTAAATTTTTTGCACTTCCAATTAATTATTTGAACAAACGTTTTCAATTTTGGGAGAATGGTTATTTCGAATGCAAATAACTACTGAGCCAGACATAACCGTCACCTTATTAAAAAAAATAATTGAACACGTTGTACCTCCTTTATTTGGTCTAACAAATTGTATTGATTGTAATGTTAGAGTAAACGTACATTTTTATATTTACTAATTGTAAATGTACATATTTATTAATAAATTTGTGTTGTTTTCTCCAATCTTGTATAATTTTGAAGCACATCGGAAACCTAAAATCAATTGATCGGTTAATTTATGATAAATTAAATATTATTAAAAATTTAAGTACCTATACCATGATTCGGTACGGATCATTCTGCATGAACTTCCGAGTGATGATGAAACATTTTATCGTTTATCTTGTAGAAACTTAAACAATTAACAAAAATCTTTTGAATTGTATAAATATAAGCATTTAGCATACTACATTAGATAAAACCATTAGATATCTTAATAAATAATACAAGGCAAATTAGAGGTTAGAATTTCTTGTCAATAAAATTTTTCGAATTTAAGACAAAAAACTATAATAGATTCCTTTCCCAAATAAAAAAAACCCTAAAAATTATTGTAGTAATAACAGAAATATACTTACCTATTAAATTATCAAATACAATTCAGAATTTAGAAATATTTATTTTTAAAAACTTGCGCGCCATCTGTGTTTGTAATAACTAACTACGAAAAATTTTTAATACCTAGGGATTAAATGAACCGTTATGGGACTTTTAATCCCTAGAGATTAAATGAATACTTGGTAGTAAATGTGTTACTTTTACTTCTGCCATTAAGAGAGTAAAATGGCTCATTATTGTTTGGAAGTGCAAAAAATTATTTATTATTAATCTTATAGAGCATAAAATTTCCTACAACTTTTGTTCGAAACTTTTTTTTGTAGGGTAAACTTATTTTTAGTTAAAGTAGCGCGAATGTCCTATACACAGAGATTTTGCTTAATTTTGCTACATTTTCAGTAATAACTTGATAACTACAAGAGATAGCGAAGTGATTCTTTTTTTGTCGTAAAGCAGACTGTAAAAGCTTTCAGAGAAGGTATACTTCATGATGGTGAAATGGAATTTGAGGGGTTGATTAGACCGAAAAGCTTCAAAAATTGCGGCATGGGACATTAAAAAAATTATTATTTGGTTAATTTTTCGAAATTAAAAAAACCCTATATGTGGTCGGTTTTGGTTCTAAGAATAGATTCAGCAGAGTTTTAAAAATGAAAATCCGTTAAAAAATGGCCTGACGGGAGCCGTCCACCCTTAAATTCAAAAATTCTGCATTATTTTCCAAACCACTTCGAGTGTAAAAACATTAGCTGTAAAATTAATTCTTTTTAAGGGAAATGAAGTAAAATTTGAAATTTTTTAAAAATTGTGGGCGCCAGTGGTACAACTGTACGACCTCGTTTGCGCGATTTTTTTTAACATTTTACTTTCGATTTTTTTCTGAAGCAAAGGGAGAATATTTAGAGGTGTCGATTTTTTTGATTATAAATATTAATGTAATAAGCAAAATAAAAAATATTGCACCATAATATCCAACCCCTATCAAAAGTTACGAATTTTTAAAGTCCGCGTCGAGAAAGCAAAAAAAAACGAAATGCAAATTTAAAGCCATCAATTCAATATAAAAAATGAAGATATTAAAAAAGGGGCTCAGAAGGTCATAATAACGGGTATCTACTTTTTAAATCAAAAATCCGCTATTTTTTGCACCTGCCGATCCTCAAATATACGGGGTACAGTTTGAGCACTTTTGCCGCACGAAAAAACGCTAAATTTGTACACTTCGCGTCTCGGCGCCGGGACGCCACACCGTTTTGCGCCTGGACACTTAAAAATAGCCACGGTCTATCCCCAGGATGTAAGAATAAAAGGAGCCAAATTTCGTCGCTTCCCTGTAAGACCAAGCGGGGCTGCGATTTTTTAAAGTTGACGCAGGCGAAAACCGGAAAAAAAATTAAGAAAAATCGGAATTTCGAAATTTTTTTCAGAATATTAGAGTGCTTTGAAAAATTTGAAATTTGAACCTCGCTTAGAATCCACATCCCTCTTCACGATGTAACTGGAATTTTTAAAATCTGACGAAAATAGCTACCCTTCTCGTGGCTCCGCGCAGAAAACGTCCGAAATCGGTGCAAAAATTCAAAAGGGATCGTATCTTCACCCCCTTAATCTATTAAGGGGGCGAGTCAAAACCACCATCTTCAGAATTGGGTCCTCCATAATATACTAAAATTTGATGCGATTCGGGTTGAATTTCGGACACTGAGGGGATGATTTCGATTTTTCGTTCGGGGCGGAATAATTTTTTTCGGGGTTGTCCGATCGAAAAGGGACATTTAAACTTCTTTCTTAAAATTTTCTCCTCCGTACACATACAAAATTTAAACTCTCTACGAAAAAAAATACCTTCCCCGTTTCGAAACACTATTTTCATTCATCAGTAGTATGTATAGGATATTCGCGCTACTTTAACTAAAAATAAGTTTACCCTACAAAAAAAAGTTTCGAACAGAAGTTGTACGAAATTTTATGCTCTATAAGATTGATAATAAATAATTTTATCGTAGGATTGATAGAAACCGAGATATTTAGAAAAAAAACTATTTTCATCCCCCTTTCCACAGTCATAACTTCCGAAGCAGGTCTTTCACAACTCGGGACACTTTAGATCCTAAATGTACATGATTTAAGCTATAAATAAGCCGAGTTTCATTAACTCCGCATTTTTTCCTTATTGAAACCTAATTTTACTGTAGTATTAGTTTAATAAAACGTTTCTCCAACATGTCAGCTCAGATTCAAGCATGGAATTCAATACGCGGCGGTGTTGCCAAATTTATCCGGACCTTAGCCAAGGCGTCGTGAATAAAGCCATGGTGCAACATAAGCTCGACTTAAGCTCAGCTTGAATCAGAGGTTGGTGTAGGAGAAACTTGGCGTTAAGAGCATTCCTTCTTTAACATTGTAAAGGTTACTTTGAGGTTTACTTGACTAATTCTACAGGCCTTATAAATTATTATTTTAAAATAATTCTTTCAGAATTTAAAAATGCGATAATTAATCTACAAAACGGCGCAAAGCTTTTTTCAAAAAAAAAATACAAATTTTTTATAGTTCTTGTTTAGAAATGGCGTTTTTATGCAATTTTTATTGGAATATTGTAGAGGAACTATTTGAGATATTGAAAATCGGGTTGCGCCGTTTTGTAGAATATACATTTATCTACATTTCAGTATTTTTTTCTGATAATTGATTAAATAATAAAAGTGCTGCATGTAGTCCAGTATTTGTCGTTTTGCATATAAAATTTTGTTTATTGGATTTTATTCAGTTTGTGGGCGGTGGAAAGGGGCGGCAATATATGCATTGATTTTAAAATTGTTTGTATTATTATAGGGTGCTATTTCTAAAAGGATATAACTTATTTTGAGGAAGACGATTTTGAACACGCGGTTTAGGAAAGAATGCTCTTAATCGCTCACAATCGACGACTTATGTATAAGCTTCGCTTGACGCGAATAAGACGAGATTTCGGTGTTGTGCAACCGAATAAGCTCAATTTGCTTCTTGAGACGTAAGTTAAGATTTAGTTTGGTCTCAAGACACGGTGAAGAATCCAGATGTGTAGTATTTACTTCACTTTACTCAATCGAGATATTGAGGAAGTATGCATGTACATCCCATATTTATATCTATGATTCTTTGATTTCAAGAAATTTGGAAATTTCATGACATAAACAAGGTTGTACAAGTTTGAAGTCATCTTCTTGCACCTGAACAATTATTTCCTTATTTCTTGTACATAACTCATCTTCATTACTTTCTAAGCGTACAATCATATCTATATCCTTTTTAAATTATTTGAACTTACATCCGTACTTACCGAAAAGTGCAATTATTTTGGAGCAAGTGCAGGCCACGACTTATTTTTTCAAACGTCTAAAATAGAAAAAAAAATTCTAAATTATTGAATATTTTGTTAGATGGCTACGAATTCATATAATCGAAAAATATGAATATAAATAATTATGAGTCACTAAAGCATATTAGAGGTTAAAATGTAAACAAGAGATTTTCTGTAAACATTATTTTAGAAAAATACTTTATTATTTGTAAAAAATCATTGTCTATTTTCAATTCGGGAATATTTCTTACATAATTTTCCAAACCATAGCTTTTATTGGCCATTTTAAATTTGTTAAAAAAATCTTGTCCTCCTGCAGTTGAATGTGAGTCGATTTGGGACAAGATTTTGTTACCAAAATCTGCCAGTCTAAAATGGCCTTAAGAGGATAGTCGGCAAATTCGAGTGTTTGATTTTGAAATTATAGTATGCAAATTGATAAAAATATTTATTGAAGTCATCACCACATATAGTACATTCAGGGTGGGTTGCACTAAAAAGTTTTAGTTTAAACCAGTTTTAAACTGACAAGTATGACAGAAAATACATAGAAATAACATCATACTTGTCAGTTTGAGCTTGGTTTTAGATAAAACTGAGTTTAAACTCATTCATGCAACCCACCCTCAGTATTTTGTAACTTCTTTAAGAACCTAATATCATGTAGTCCTGGTCAATATTTTAACACTCACTGACTCAACTCTCAACTCCGCAAGTGTTGAAGTGACTTCTTGCACGCTCAATATCTCAACGCGTACTGACTCACCTCCACGTTTAGTACGCATGCGTAAAAATAAAACGCGCTGAGCAGCAACTGTATCTAAAATATTTACAAAATTTTTTTTTTAATTAAAGAACATGAAAAGGCATTTGTAAGTAATAAAAAGTGATGAAACATAAAGCTCAATAAAAATCTACAGGGTAATTAACCGTTTTAAGCGTTATTTAAATGCGGTCACATAAAAATTATACGGAGAGCATACCTTTATATTTAAGCACCAGTCATAAACGCAAAGCACCCCTTTACGACGCCTTGTGTTTTTTTATTTTGCGAAATATAAATAATTTCATCCCTAATGAAAAGACTGTGAAATCAAGGAAGATGGAGGAAGGGGAGCGTCTTTTCTTCCACGCAATAACCTTATAATTGTGGTAATAAAGGAGGAGGGAGCGCAAGAAGTTTTTATTGTTTTTTTAGAAAATGAGGAATTACGGATTTTTGCATTCGTGATATTTAATTTAAAATTGTGTCGAGTAAGTATAAAAGACGATATGGAAATCACCTGCGAGTGCCTCGAGTGTGGTTTAAATTTCACGAAATCGATACCCAGTGTCATTGCAATACAGATGCATTGGAATCTTACGTTCACGATTGGACTATATGAAATTCTCAAGTGCATTTCCTTCAACTGAATACGTGACGAATAAGTATTATTTTTATTTTTTGATAAATTTTTCAGATATTGCTACTTCTCCTTCTCAACGGCTCTTAACAAATACCCATTATTGCGACACTAATATTTCATGATTGATTTTATTTTAAACTTACCAACTATATTAGTGAGAATCGTGATTCGGGTTTTAAGGTAATAGGGTTTTCTTAGCTTTCGATGTGATTTTTTGGATAAACTGGATTCAACGGGGATGAGAGTCAGAATAGGTTATTTGTGATACCACAAGGAACTGTTCTTGGTGCGTTACTTTTCTCATTCTACATTAAGAGCATCTTCCTAGACACCCACGATAAATTTTTCGTTGGAGATAATAACAAGGTATAGAAAATCCATACCACTATTCTGGAGCTTCTTTGCAAATTATCACCAAATAACTGATAATTAATGCGAATCCCTAGAGGGCGCGCGAGTTTGGGAGGAAAAATTGTGAAAAATCATGAAATCGAGCATTAGTTCTGCAGTCATAACTCAAGTTTCCCTCGTTAGATTTTCAATTTTTTTCAGATTTATAATCTAAATTGATTAGGCTACATCCTGCCAGAGAGTGACCTTCCGCAACCTAGCAAAAAATTAATTAGAGGGGTCCAAAATTTAGGTACTTTTAGATCATTATATTTTTTTTGTACATTTTCCATTTTTTTTTTCCTTCTGGCAAAAATTAAAGAAATGACTTTTAAATCAACTACAAAAAAAATCTTACAAAAATGTTGTTCGTACTAGCTTTTATGACTGCAGAACTAAACCACTATATTTACCGTTTAGGAAATTGCTCTTAATGCCATACCTGATTTGAAACTTGAAGGGCAAATTATGCTTCCTAATCTAACCACGTAACCTTTTTTGATGTAATAATTATAAATCAAGTTTTATTATTCATTGGATTAATTTTAGTTTTTGCAAGACAAATTTAGTAGTAAAACTCGATGTAATAGAAAAGTGATTATAAATTCAACTCATTGGCATATTTTACCTTAGTTTTAAGAATATTTTGAAAGTAAATATTAACTTCCCAAATTACCAGGAGCTGTTTACACAAAACTTTAATCCAAGAATTATCCTAAAATATTCGAGGCTGCCTTTTTCAATAAAGCTTATTTCTTAGTATTTAATAAAAATTGATTAAAATTATGAAAAAAAGTAATAAATGACATGAAGGTAAAAAGAAGTAATTTGGTGGGATGTCATGGAAGCTAATAAAATGATATAAAATTAATTACTTGTTTCTCTTTCGTTGGACTTTGATTTAATCAAGGCCCCTTTTGTAAAAGCGACCCTGATTTTGTAAGCAACGTAATGAGGCACATTCGCATTCGGTCCGTGGCGGGGGGACGGAAATCCGCATGTATTTTTGCCAATTTCCGCTTCTGAATGTAATTAGGTGGAATTATTGCTCACCCATTCATTTGTATACATTTATTTTAGTATACCAGCGTGACTGGGAGGATAAACGATCTGATGGTATAATATTTCTCCTAATTCCCGTACAAATCGATACGAATAAATTGAAAATTGGGCGTATTGCAAAAAAGTATCCAATTGTCTACTCGTGCATTCACTCGTTTATTACACTTTACAACATTACCAAAAATTAAAATCGCAGACAAATTACTTTAAACTACATATCTACTCGAATTATTTAAATTAAAATCAACGCTTCGCTGATTTCGATTTGGTTTATCGAAAGAAATATTAAACCCTTCCAATAATTAGTTTCCCTACAATCAATTTAGTAAATACAACTGCCTAAACTAACATTCACAGCTTTTGGGCTGCAATTACCATCCCTTCCGTTAGGCACTTCCGTCTCGAAAATATTAAAGAGCTTCCCACTTAATGGACATTCATGCTCCACTGAAAGGGATTCTATTATTACCCTCATTTCCTAGTTTGCATTCCTTATTTATTACAAAAATTTGGACACCTTTTTTCAGATTTCATATTTTTCCCAAAAGTCCCGGGATGACAGAGGCAGGCTATGCGATCAAGTACGACACGTTTTCAATGAATATTTTCAACAGCAACCTCCAATTTCAAAATCAGCTGTCAAAAGAACTATTCGTATATTCCTGGAAGAAGGCTCAGTGAAAAATCGGACAAGAACTAGTGGACCAAAATCTGTAACGTGTCCAGGAAAAGCTGACTTTTATTGAAGATCCTGAAAGTTTTCTTTTCAAAAGCAGGCCAAGTACAGGAAATTGCTAAAAGTTCAGCGCAGCGAATTTTGCAGAAAAATAATTATTTTCCATACAAATTTCACCTGGTTCATGAACTGATTGGAGATGACTTCGATGCAATTTTGTGAAATTATACCAGATAAATATCATACTGACAGAAATGTTCTTTCGAATGTTGTTTTCTCGAATAAAGCAACATTCTACCGAAATGGTATGGTCAATAGGCACAAAATGTTCGATATTGGGCATATACAAAATCCCACGTATTCGGAGAAGATCATACTTAGATTAGATTAGATTATAAGGAGAGCGACCATTTTGATCTTTTGTTCAACCCTCACTCTAGTGGAGTCTTGGGATATCGAAATGCTTAATAAAGCTGATTAGATCCTTAGGAGGCATAGCCTTGATTTCGTCTGGATTTAGAGTTGTCCAGCCAAAGTGATCAAATCTAGTGCGAGCTAATGCGTCGCATTCGTAAATGATGTACTCCGAAGTTTCATCTTCTATGCCACAGAATCTGTAAGTTTTAATTTCTGACTTGCCCATTTTGTTGAGATGATACCTCAATGGGCAGTGTCCAGTTAAAAGGCCTGTAATGAGCCTCAGTTCGTTCCTGCTTAGGTCGAGAAGCTTTGTGGCTTTCTTGGGCGAGTATTCAATGAATTTTTTCGCTTGTCTTGAACCCGGAGTATGACTCCAGAGGGACATTATACTATCCCTTTCCCACCGTATGATCTCCTCCCGTAGATGTGTCTTGTTCAGTCTACAGAACGGTTCTGGACCACTCGGTGTAAGATTTGAGGCCGATCTCGCTAACTTATCAGCAATTTCGTAACCTTCTATTCCCTGGTGCCCTGGCACCCACATTAGGACAAGCTAGGCCAACTTGGACTCAAGGGTGTGGGCCTTTAAAGTCCGAATCGTTGCCTGACTGTCGGTCAATATGTATATCTGTGCTCCTTTGAGTCTCCGGTGTAAGCTCTCCTGGGCACATAATTCCACAGCCAGAGTTTCTGCCTGCGTAATGGTTGGGGAAGTTTCCAAGGCCATGGAAACCCTATACCGGGTGGAAATGAAAACCGGGTCACCTCTATAACTTTTTTATTTATGAATAGAAAAATTTTAAATTTGGCTATGTTCTATGGTTCAAAAAAACAAATTTTATGTGCATTTTTTATTTTCGAAATCACTTCCGGTTTCACCGGAAACACCATGAACTTGGTTTTTTTAAATGTAACATCCCATATTTTTATTCATGGCTTAAAATACTTTTAAAAAAGAAGTATTTTTGAGATATTAGTTTTTATTTTTTGCGAAAAAAAATTTTTTTCAAAAAAAAAAAAGGTTTTCGAAGTCGGTGTAAATTACCAAAACTAATTCTAAATAATTCAAATACATAAATAAAATTGTAATTTGAAAAAAAATTTAAGTGGTCTTTGAACTATTAATTTTTAAACTTAGTTAATGAAGATTTTATCAAATATCTTTATTACAGGCACATGCAAAATAATACCCCTACATATGGGGTACCAAAATAATCGTTATAAAATCCTCTTTTTAAAAAGTCGAATGACCCGGCATAATTGCATTTAAAAAAAGTGAGATATTTGATAAAATCTTCATTAACTATGTTTAAAAATTAATAGTTCAAAAACCACTTAATTTTTTTTTCAAATTACAATTTTATTTAGGTATTTGAATTATTTAGAATTAGTTTTGGTACTTTTCACCGACTTCGAAAACCTTTTTTTTTTTTGAAAAAAATTTTTTTTACAAAAAAAATAAAAACTAATATCTCAAAAATACGTCTTTTTTAAAATTATTTTAAGCCATGAATAAAAATATGGGATGTTACATTTAAAAAAACAAAGTTCATGGAGTTTCCGGTAAAACCGGAAGTGATTTCGAAAATAAAAAATGCACATAAAATTTGTTTTTTGAACCATAGAATAGAACCAAATTTCAAATTTTTTTATTCATAAATAAAAAAGTTATCGAGGTGACCCGGTTTTCATTTCCACCCGGTATATGGATATGCCTATACCTGTTCCTCTATTGGATTTGGATCCATCAAGATCATACTTAAAGACTCCAGAAAGTAAATGTATGGGCCGGAATTTTGGGGTTAAATGTAATTGGTCCATTTTTTATTAATGAAAATTTGTAAATACATACCTGGAACTTCTAGAGAACCAAATTGTTCCAGTCTTCCGTGTATTAGTGTGCCCTGACGGTATTGATAATCAATGGTTTTAAGATGGTGCTCCACCACACTTTAGTTTTCATGTCAGGACTTTTTAAATCGCAGGTTTCCAAATCGTTGCATTAGTAGGAGATGTGAAATTGAATGGCCACCTAGGTTTCTTTTGGGTGTTTCTAAAAAATAGGTTGTATGAAGGAAAGACAGATACAATAAATTAGTTGGAAAATCGTGGGACTTTTGGGACGCCCTGTATAGTGTTTGTGGGATCAATCAATAAGAAGGACTGAAAGAAAGGTGGAAGGAAAAAAAATATTGTAATAGTGATGTTTGTTTTTGTAAAAATATCAATTCGGAATTTATGAACGTGTTTGTATCGGTTTGATGTGTATTAGAAGTTTGTCTGACCCTCGTCGTAGTCTTTTCAACAAGTCCATCAGAAGTTCCGTAGCAGTTTCGTTGGCACGTGTCACGTCAGGATCTGGCTGCTCGATTCCCTGGGCGGTGTAACCCCGTAGCAACCCTCAACCGAAATCGGTATTGGAATAGTTGTAAGTTAGTGAACTTCTTTATGGTTGAAGCGCGGGTGGTGACGTCATCGGAAATTAGGCTGCGAGAAAAGTTTGATCCGCTGTCAGAACAAATAGTAGTTGGAAATGAGAAAATTCTGGTGATTATTTTGGTCGTCTTTTCATTATCAAGCACTGAAGATTGGCGAAGATTTCAGAGGAAGTGTCAGCAACGTGACACTTTATTATGTACTTGCCTCCTACTTGGTGATTTTTCTCCAGTTGGGGTGCAAAATGAGATCGCAACAGGGTGCAATTATGTTTTCCACCCGCCTTGAATCTTCGAATCAACCCTGCATAGCATATTAACATCCCAAAATTTAATTTAAAATATTTATTTATGGAACTTAATTTGGAAATAAAGCTTTATTCCGAAAAAAGTAATGCGACTCAGTAAGCTTTGGGAGGAATTTCTATTTAAATTTAAACAATATTTCCTTGTTTCGTTTAGTCTTCTTTGAGATGACAGCCATTGTGTTTTATGTAGTTTGTCTGCGCGGCTTTCATCTCGGATTTCAAAGCGACAAAGTGACTGGACAGGAAGGAACGTAGAGCAAGATCATAATCGCCTGTTTACATTTGTTTACATGTTGTAAAGAGCGGGACTTGCCGCCCCCGCAGTCGCCTCCGCCCCTCTGCATTTTAAACTGCTTGGAAAATGCAATACCTAACATCAAAAAATCCTTACAAATGTCCCTGAATGGGCAAGGCGAAAGCAGTTATAGCTCCAAGTAACGTATGCTTTCCGTAGCACTTTATACTTTTTTTTCTTTATTTTTCGTACACTTAACCATTGTCCGTCCGGAAAATTTTTAAATTGAAACAATTTTTCCACTCCGACTAATTTTAGATAAGTACAACTTTTCTAATCATACATTTTCTTGGATGCACTCAAGTGATAACATTTTACTTGTATTACTTTGAGTAACGCAATCTTCAAACGTTAAATTTTCCAACAAAGGAATGAAATTGAATTATTTCACATCAAATTTAATACCTTTAAATTAAATCCACTCATTTTAAACAAACATCTTTTAACATCAAAACTCTTAGAATCGCCCTATTATTACATTGATATAAAGAAATCCTTTAATTTTTCACTGCATCTCTATTTTCCTCGTTTTATGAATACCTTTGTTCTACAACATGTTTCATGTTTTCCTAACAAAGCTCCTCCTAAGCATCTGAAAGCTTCTGATCTACTCGAAATTCCTAAAGGTCATCAAACTGCAATGAAGAAAATATCAGTAATTTTATAGAAAAAAAGTTTTATGGTAGTTTTCACTTTAGATTTCTTGGAGGAAGGAGTTACTCCTAAAATCTCTCTACATCATGTTTCATGTTTTCTTAACAAACCTTCTCCTAAATTATCTGAAAGCTTTTGATAAACTCGAAATTCCTATAGATCATGGAACTGTAATGAAGAAAATATCATTAATTCTGTAGAAAGATTTTTAGAAACATTTTGTGGTGATATTTAGTGTAGCTATGTAGTATTTTTGATTTGTTGGAGTTAGGAAAGTTAGAAGAGAAGTTGGTGTAGCGTGAGTGAAGGGTTTGTATAGTGTGATGTTGGGGAATATTGATATTAAATAATGTAGTTTGATATTTAGTGTATAAATGCTGAGTGTGCAGAAGGCAGTTGGAGATCGATAAGGTGTAAGAACCGAGGGGGTCCAGTCAGCAAAGTCGGTGGGGATGGAGGATGGAGGATGGAGACCACGAACCGAGGAGGTCCCAAGTTTGAGGAGGCGACCTAGGCATCTCGTTAATAAGAAGCGACCAAGCCCAAGCCCTCTTTAGCACCTCATTTATTCTTTTTCTTGCAGCTTTTTTATTTCGCAAAAAACGAGGCCGACTAATGAAGGTTCTCCCAAAAATAAGAGAGCACTCGAAAATTTTAATTGCGACAAAAATAAAAAATCCTCGCCTCACGAAATTATCTTTAAATAATATATTTCATAATTATTTGGAGCAATTGGCATTCATTGTTTGCTCTCGCTGGCGGCATGAATGCATCCATTTAACCCCTAGACAAAGCACGTTTTCGCGTCGACGCCGGCGGCGATGCAAAAACTTATCCGCACTCAAATGTTTACCTAAATCAGGCGACATTCGCGCTACCAAGGACGAAACACAGGGTAATGAAAATGCAAACGCTGTGGAGGCAAAAATAAATAACCGCGATATTCCGCATACACAGCAAACCTCCACCGTCAATGCAAATTTTCAATTGTTCGTGGCAGAATTTTGCGCTTTTTAAATGATAAAATTATTAAAATCGATTTATTTTACTACCCCCCAACACCGGAAGAAAGGTTACTTTTTACTACCGAATCTCAAACCAGGAAACACACAATTTCTTATTTTCATCTACCTCATTGAACACAATCTCTTCAACCTCAAAACAACAGTCACCAACCATCAAAATAAATTCTCTAAGTTCAACCCAACTTTTCGTTCCTTGACCTTTACAAAATACACCTCAACACTCATCAAACTATTTTCATCATCTATATTAGTCCTTTTCTACAAAAAAAAACAGTATCCTGTAAAGCTGCGTTTCCACCAAAGCAACATTGAGGAAATTTTTGTTTCGTTTTGTTTCTTCTTGTTGCTTCAAAAAGAAACTTTAAAAAACATTAATAAACTTATTGTTTCCACTAACGCAACTAAATCGTCAGTAGTCGCACGTTGTTTCAGGCAAATAAGAAACGCGCAACACAGTGTTTCCACTCGTGGTCGATGTCGGATGTCGCTGAGTTAACCGAGCTAAATTTGGTGAAACATGGATCAAGATGAAGAAATTGCGCTGGCAGCGGCTGCCTACATAGTGTGTCCAGAAAAAAACAAAATAAAAGACGTCACAAATTTTGGGTAGAACTGAGCCTTCAAGAAAGGCAAAATCATGGTGGCATAGCCTGCTTAGCACCCTCAAAGTAGACGATATTACCTCTGGACAAATAAAAAATGGAAGTGTTCAAAATTTTTTAAGATTGTCCAATTCTGACATAGAATGGCTATTGTGTCAGATTGCTCCACGTATTCAAAAAGAAGATACAAATTTTAGGCCAGCTATTTCCCCAATGGAACGATTGCTTGTCACTGCGAATCCTTGCAAGGCGATTCTAACCACCGCGCAGAGATTAAACAAAACAAGTAAAGCAAAAAGCAACAAATTTATGTTCCTAGTTCGTTTCCACTGAGACGGCGACAAGAAGAAACTTATTTTAGTTTCCTTTTGTTGCCGATTTTCTTTTGAAGTTTACCGCTCGAAATGGAAACCGTCGACAAGAAGAAACAGTCGGCATTTCTTTCGGAAACAACGAGAAACATTTAGGAATTTTATGGAACTTTGTGGAACATTTTTGGAAACAAGCAACAGAAACACAAAAGTTCCTCAATGTTGCTTTGGTGGAAACGCAGCTTTAGAATCCAAAAAAGCAACTTCACCAACTTTTTGAGTCTACCCTTCAAACCTTTTGAAATTTCACTTACCAAACTTTTCGTTTCTCGTCATTTTAGAACATCATAAGGCACCAATTTTCTAAATTGTTATCAATTTAAAGCAGAAAGCTCAAAATACAGTTCTTTTATCTGGAGTCTAAAAGCGACTTGGTGTAGAATTTTCTAGGATTCTATCAATCAATCCACACATATTCGCGTAGCATGAATTCCATAAAATTAAAAGATAGATCTGCTGAAAAGATAATTTCTAAATCTTTTATATCTTCGACCATTTTTAGATTGGCATTTGCCAATATCATTTACGAAAGGCAGAAATAGAATGGGATCCCTGAGGGACACCCGACGTCACATTAATAATTTTAAATGTACAGTTGCTCCCAGCTGGAAGTAGGACAAAAGTAATCACGATCGCGTATTGTTTGTCCTGCTTCCAGCTGGGAGCAATTTTACTATCCCTAAACGGAATACACTGAGATAACTTGAAAGCCAATTAACATTATCGGAAAATCCTAGCTTCTCCAAGAGTGTAAGAAATTCAATTCTATCAAACGCTTTGGAAAAATTCGTGTATATTCCTCCAAAGCAGCAGACAAGAACTCATGATATTGGAGAAGGTTTGTGACTATCGAACGGCCCCCAAAAACCCGTGATCTTCCTCGACAATAAGATTGTTACTAGCCCAAGAAAGTTGAGAAGAAATTACTTTATCCAGAATGTTAGGGATTTTTGATTGGATACAAACTCTTCTACAGGGCGTCTCACTTTTTTCCAGCAAAAATTTTTTTTACATAGTAAATATCATTCTGAACAAAAAAATTCCTATGAACTAATTTTTTTTTCGACTTTCGAAGTTAAAACAATTTTAAAATTTCAAAATATTAATGATTTTTTGGGACACTCTGTATAAATTTTATTTTATTTCAATTTTTAAATTTAAATCAAGTATGCTTTGGGTTTTGACTGATTTTGACAATTGTAAGCCAATCAGATAGATTAATTTTTTGTCAGAAATTTTAAATGAGACCACTTATTTTAAAAACAGCGAATAATGTTCAAAAAGGCAAGTTGGAAACACAAAATCCTTTAAATAAAAACATGATGATAAGAAAGAAAAATTATACATGGTTCAACAAAAATCGTTAAAATGTTGAAATTTTTAAATTGCTGTAACTTTTTAAAGAGTCTAAAAAATATTAGTTTTTAGGAAATTTTTTGTTCACAATGACATTTACTATCTAAAAAAATTGCTGGAAAAAAACTAAGATATCCTGTATAAATTACGATTATATTGCGGCTCCCAACAATTTTGCAATTTTTTCAGGACCTAAGGTTAGTAAATTCTTTAGAGGATTTACGATTTACTTAATTGACATTTCAGCACCAGGGGTGGTATAAACTACCTGAAAGATATCGGCAAAGTTATCAACAGTCTCATTAAGATTAGTGGTTCTTAAATCGTTCCTATAAATCATCGTAGTAGGAATAAGGAATACCGTCATCTTTATTTACTGACTGACTGTAACGTTGTACTTTTGAACGGGCGCTTCAATTATCTAGTTTCTGATACTGTATTGACTTTGACTAACCATGGACTAACCGGCTTACATATTGTACGCAGTTCTTTAAACTTTAGAAAGTCAAATTGTCACATTTCAAATGGCATTATCATTTCTTGGGGCAAACGCTCCCATTAATTAATTAAAGTAATTCCCATTTCTTCTATGCTTTGGACCTATGTTGTCTGATTAACATGTCACAAATATGATCAACCGGATTAAGGTCTGGTAAACATGCTGGCCAATTAATTTTCCTTATACCTGAGCATTATTCTGCATAAAGACGAAATCTTTTCCGATACATGGTACGAAAGGTACCACATGAGCTTGTAAAATATTCTTAATGTACCTTTCTACATTTAAATCATCGCCATCCATCATAACCAACTTTATACGTGCCCCTAAACCTATCCCCGCCCACACCAAACCTGAACCCCTACGAAATAAGACAATAGAAGTAAAATTAAACTATAGATTTTGTTTTTCTTCAAGTCTTTCTATTTAATTTATACAAAAATGGCACCCATCCATGAACAAAACTTGCCACATCGGTCATAATTTCAAATATGGTGTTCTTTATCAAACATTAGTCGCATTCCTCGATTCCTGAAGTTTTGAAGCCTTGCTTGGTTACATATACAACTTCAAATCAATCTTTTGAGCGTTCTTCTGACTGTACACTCACCTATACTGATTTCAAGAATATTTTTCAGTATGTTTCTATGAACTGCAGTTTGGCGGTATTTTATGACTTGACCTCGTCTTACTAAATATTCTTCAGTTTACCTGCAACGACACCAATCACAACTAACTTTCTACGTGCCCCTAAACATATTCCGACCCATACCAAATACCAGAATGAGACTATAGGAGTAAAATTTAATTGTAGATTTTCTTCTTCTTTAGGTCTATCCAAATTTGCTCTAGCATCAAATGAATTTACACAAAAATGGCTCCCATATGCAAACAAAACTTGTCCCATTGATCATAACTTCAATTCTGGTGTTCTAAATCAAACATTAGTCGTATTCCGCGATAGGTCTCTAGAGTTTTGGATCGTTTCTTGATTACATAAAAACTTCAAACTAATCTTTCCAATTTTCTTTTGACTCTACGCTCCCTTATAATGATTTCACGAACTTCTTCCAATACAGTGCGGACATAAAGTAAATCCCCCCCTGATAACTTTTTAACGGTTATGTTTTCGATTCTAAAAATTTGTCTACGAAAGTAGTTAATTGCGTACTTTCTAATAAAGATATTTTTGATCTTGTGGAACTTCCGGTTATACCGGAAGTGGATGGCAACTTTTTTATTTTAAATGGAACACCCAGTATATTTTTACATTTTCGTGTTCTCCATAAAAATACCATTAAATTGACCTAACATAGTGTGGTCTACGATTAATACTTTCGGAATTACGCCCATTTGAAAATCGCAGTTTTATGCAACTTCATTTACACCAGAAGTTAGACCCAACTGCCCCAACTTCCTTATTTTAAATGATTTTTTTTTGCAATTAAGTTAATAACATTAAATATAAATAAAATTATGTTTAACTGTAAGTTCGATAATTTTCCAACTTCCGGTGTAAATGAAGTTGCATAAAAAATGCGATTTTCAAGTGGGCGTAATTCCGAAAGTATTAATCGTAGACCACACTATATTAGGTCAATTTAATTGTATTTCTATGGAGAACACAAAAATGCAAAAATATACTGGGTGTTCCATTTAAAATAAGAAAGTTGCCATCCAGTTCCGGTATAACCGGAAGTTCCACAAAATCAAAAATACCTTTAGTAGAAAGTTTGAAATTGTATTCCTTCGTAGACAAATTTTCAGAATCAAAAACATAACCGTTCAAAAGTTAGCAGGGGGGGATTTACTTTATGTCCGCACTGTATGTTTCATCTTTGAACTGCAGTTTGACGCCCGTTTCGAATTGTCTACAACGGTATAAATTTATCATCTATGCCTGGATGGGATATTTTCTGCCTTGGCCTCCTCTTCCTAAATATTCTTCAGTTTGTCTCCAAGGCTATCAATCAGAACTAACTTTGTACGGGCCCCTAAACATATCCCGTGCCACACCATATCCGAACCCATACTAAACGAGACAATAGGAGTAAAATTAAATTGTAGATGGCACCCATCCGTGAACAGAACTTGTCCCATTGCTCATAATTTCAATTCTGGTGTTCTGTATCAAATATTAGTCGCATTCCTCGATGGGTCTCTGGAGTTTTGGACCCGTCCTTGCTTACATACAACTTCAAACCAATTTTTGGAGTCTTCTTCTGACTCTACGGTGACTGATGCTGTTTCCATGAACTTCTTCCAGTATGTTTTTTGTTTGAACTGCAGTTTGACGCCAGTTTCGAAGTGTTTGCAACTTGGATGAAGTGTCTTCAGAAACAAGATGGACCATTGCCACATACCTAGCAATATCAGTTTATGCAAAATGACTCATTATGAACGATTCCTTGCCAAGATGTATGAACTTCTTTCTAGAGAAAATATTCGTTTCAAATGCAAAGTTATATTGGAGACCACGTGTAGGTTGGGTATAAAATAAAATAGGGATTTTTTGGGGAATATAGTAGGAATGGACATCCCTTCGTTGTTTTTGTATGTAATCAATAGGATGTTAGAAAAAAGTCCACTTATTTTTTATGATGTAAGATAAAAAAGTTATCAGATTGAATATTTGCGGGGGTTTTATTATTTTTTATTCGGAACACTTTCTATATATTGGTGCAATTATTGAAATATCATGGGGACGGTTTCATTTTTTGCGGCGGCACAATACCCGTCACTTATCACGCCATCTCTACATTATCCTTCTTACATCCTCTCGGCTGCTATAAAACTTTTTGCCTCTTCTTGGGGAGTATTCAAGGAGGGCGAGCGAGCGAGAGGCGATAAGTAAAGTTCCGGAATAAGTTCTTTGCAGTGCTCTCGCTGGGAAATCGTTCACATTGTGTTTAGCATGGGATAAATGCGGGCCTGTCAGAGCCACTCGAACGGCAATATCGCAGCTTGATCACCGGCAATTGTGCGATTGATCCGTCGAATCGATATTTGCATTATGTACACGTCGAAAGACTGGCACGAAAAATAATAGCTACAGTCTGGAGTGAAAAAGTGGAAGAGTTAACAAATTGCAAATCTCGCGTGTTGAGTTGAATGAAATCTTCCATATTTTCACTAGTCACCTAAGTGATCCCAAAGTCCCAGAAGGAATTTGTCAAGATCTGATTGCACCTTGGATAAGCTACAATTGATTGACCTCTCTGATCAAGCTAACTAGCAATTTAGGAAAACGTGTCGCTAAATTGTATTTCTTACCCCGAATTTGGTAGATTGGTGGATTGGTTCTAAAGTAAGTTTGGATGTATTTTGTCGAAGAAAAATTCAATTGGTGAAGTTTTACGCGTCGAGATTATAAATTACTTTTTTAGTTAAGTAGAAATGCCGAACATAAAGATTTGGCAGGGGTTTTTCTTTTTTGAAATCGTTCTCCGTGAAACGTTTTGTGATCTACGGCGATGAAAAAATGTGCGAAGCGTGAAACGTGCAAAATATTTCCATTTTAATCAGTCCGGTGAGTTTCGTGCGGAATCGTTTGCACCCTCAACCCTCCCCATGTGTGGATATCGCACTCACAAATTCGCCCTTGCTTTAGCTTTAGGCAATTTCCATCTCCTCGAATCTCGAATATTTGACGCGGGTCCGGATGTTTGCCGTTTGCCTGGTTTGCCAATTCACGTTTGTGAGCTCCCAATGTCGAATGTCGAATATCACATTATTGGATGCGTACGGCCGTCGGCGAGGTCGTTTTTAGACCGCACCTCAGCTGATGGATGGCTGGTGGCGTTCCCGATTTTATTTACGGCTCATTTTACCTTAAAACTTCGTTTCTGCCGATCTTACAAATGCCCTAGCTTGTGTTATTGGTAAATAAATCTGCCAACATGGTTCAACTAAATTAATCTTCTACAACTCGATCTCCAATAGATGAGAATTGATTGTTACTCTTATTTATTACAAACCAGCGCCTTTAGATTACGAGACATCATCCCTTTCTCCTTTCTACCCTTACAAACTTTTACAAAAAAATACTAAGATAAAAACTTCTTTAATTATCATTCCTCCTTCTATTCGACAAATCTCCACAACCATCATCATTTTAATAATTAATTTCTTCAAATTTTATCTCTTACAAATCCCAAATCCTATTATTCAGAGTCACTTCTAATGTTCGTTCATTCTATGGTCACTTTGTACTGCCTAGGAGTAGAAATTACTACTTTGCACTGACAAGGAATAAAAGGGCGGATTTTAGGCAACCCAATACACACTAACATTGTATTGTGTGTTGTATGTAAATTAAATGTCAAATTTTAAAATTATTTATTACCCTGCTAACTTTTGAACGGTTATGTTTTCGATTCTTAAAATTTGTCCACTAAAGTATTCAATTGCGAACTTTCTAATAAAGGTATTTTTGATTTTGTGGAACTTCCGGTTATACCGGAAGTGGATGGCAACTTTCTTATTTTAAATGGAACAGCCAGTATATTTTTGCATTTTCGTGTTCTCCATAAAAATACCATTAAATTGACCTAGCGTAGTGTGCTCTACTATTAATACTTTCGGAATTACGCCCATTTGTAAATCACATTTTTATGCAACTTCATTTACACCGGAAGTTGGAGCCAACTGCCCCAACTTCCTTATTTTAAATGATTTTCTTTTACAATTAAGTTAATAACATTAAATTTAAACAAAATTATGTTTAACCGTAAGTTCGTTAATTTTCCACTTCCGGTGTAAATGAAGTTGCATAAAAATGCGATTTTTCGAATGGGCGTAATTCCGAAAGTATTAATCGTAGACCACACTATGTTAGGTCAATTTAATGGTATTTTTATGGAGAACACGAAAATGCAAAAATGTACTAGGTGTTCCATTTAAAATAAGAAAGTTGCCATCCACTTCCGGTATAACCGGAAGTTCCACAAAATCAAACCGATTTACTTCGAAAATGCATGAACATGATCATAAAATCAAAAGGAACATAAAAATGACTTGTTAATGACGTTTGAAGAAAAAAAAATATTACAATATAAATATAAATTATATAAATTACAAAATATTAAGTGGGTAATAAAAAAATTGATATAAAAATAAGACCATGCATCATTCATGATAAAATATTTCTTATCAAAATAATTTTTTTGGTAAAATTATAAGGAAATAAAAGCTTTAATGCCTATAACCTCAACGGATTTCCTCGTAGAACCATTAAAAGATTTTCATTAGTAAATTCAGGCACAGTGGATCTTTACGATCTCAACACACACAAAACAAATTAAATTGATTAATGGGAACGTATTTTCTTCTTAAAAGCCCACAAATGTGGCTTATTTTTTCATCATCATTTCCACTTTCCCAACTAAAATAAACTACGAATAATCGCAATTATATCCCATAAATAAAATTAATTTCCTCTAATAATTATTATTAATTACTAAATTGTTTCCTATAAAAAATATTGTACATTTTTTGCCAACTTTAAGAAACTTACCTTTATTTCAGAGATCTGAAAATGGAAAATATAACGTTGTTTCAAAAATAATGATAGTATCATACACTGTTGTACAACAATTTGTAATTTTTTTTATAAAAATAAAGAAGTTATTAAGTTTTTTCCAACTTAAGTCCCAAAAATCGACGATTTTCTCAAGTTTTTCTTAGAATTTTTCGCAGAAAATTGTAATACTGATAAATGATAGTATCATGCACGACTGTATAAAATTTTGTAAATTTTTTTACAAAAATAAAAAAGTTATTAAGTTTTTTCCAACTAAAGTCCCAAAAAAAGTGAATAAAATACAAAATAATTCAAGAAATCGACTATTTTCTCAAGTTTTTCTTAGATTTTTTCGCCAAAAATTATAACTCTGATAAATGATAGTATCATACACGACTGTATAAAATTTTGTAAAATTTTTTACAAAAATAAAAAAGTTATTAAGTTTTTTCCAACTAAAGTCCCAAAAAAAGTGAATAAAATACAAAATAATTCAAGAAATCGACTATTTTCTCAAGTTTTTCTTAGATTTTTTCGCCAAAAATTATAACACTGATAAATGATAGTACCATACACGATTTTATAAAATTTTGTAAAAATGTTCACAAAAATAAAAAAGTTATTAAGTTTTTTCCAACTAAAATCCCAAAAAAGGAGCATAAAATACAAAATAATTCAAGAAATCGAGGATTTTCTCAAGTTTTTCTTGGAATTTTCGGCCGAAAACTGTAACACTGATAAATGATAGTATCATACATGACTATAAAATTTTAAAAAATGTTTACAAAAATAATAAAGTTATTAAGTTTTTTCCAACTAAAGTCCCAAAAAGATGAATAAAATACAAATTATTCAAGAAATTGACGATTTTCTCAACTTTTTCTTAGAATTTTCCGCCGAAAATTGTAACACTGATAAATGATAGTACTATACACAATTGTACAAAATATTGTAAAAATGTTTACAAAAAAAAAGTTTTTAAGTTTTTTCCAACTAAAGTCCCAAAAGGGTGAATAAATAACAAAATATTTCAAGAAATCGACGATTTTGTCAAGTTTTTCTTAGAATTTTAAGTCGAAATTTATAACACTGATAAATGATAGTACCATACACGATTGTACAAAATTTTGTAAAAATGTTTACAAAAATAAAAAGTTATTAAGTTTTTTCCAACTAAAGTCCCAAAAAACACTTTTTTATTCACTAATAAAGTACAAAATAATTTAAGAAATCGACGATTTTCTCAAGTTTTTCTTTGATTTTCTCGCCAAAAATTGTAACACTGATATATGATAGTACCATACAATTATATCATTTTTTTCTAATTTTAAGGAACGCACTTTTATTTCAGGGATTTGAAAATGGAAAATATCATGTTGGATCATCATAAGAATAAAATAAAAATTGTTGATTTTGGTTTAAGCAACGAATTTTCTGGCAACAATCTTCTAAGAACTCACTGTGGATCTCCAGAATATGCTGCACCAGAATTATTCTGCGAAGGAAAACGATATGGACCAGAAGTCGATATCTGGAGTCTGTAAGTTTTTTACTTCTAAATCTTGAAATACCTTCAAATAAATTTCTGAATTTTTCAGTGGTGTTATTTTGTATGGAATGGTGATGGGTTATTTACCATTTATTAGTACAGCCAAAGAAGGAGCTTCACACCAAATGCGAAGAAAGAAACTTTTAGAACAAATTAATAAAGGTTTCGGATCGTCTCAGAAAAAATCAATTGCTCATTTATCGCCTGAATTTAGATCGTTAATACCCAAAATCTTGGTAGTAGAACCTACAAAGCGCCTGAAGATAATGGACCTCGCCTATCATCCTTGGGTAACAGAAAAAGGACGAAAGTTAATAAGAACAAACCCATGGAAAGGTCTTCATGAAGAACACCATAATAACGTAAAGAATATTCCTATTTCTATTTATTATTTTTTGTTCACACAACTCGAAAACTACGATTTTTAATATTTGCATGAATTTTTGAAACTTTTGAAAAATCACTTATTTGAGTTATTACATGCCATTGAGTATTTAAAAATATGTTTGTGATTTTAGATAATGACTATAATTGGAAAAATAAATAAACTGAATGATGAAGATATAATAACTCGTATGAAAATAGATCCTTTTGGACCAACATCAGGAATGTATAAAATACTAGCCCATCAACAAATACAAGCACCAACCCCTCCTCCTGGTTTAATATTAAAAAAACACAATACTTCCCCTAATGTACCTGGAAAACTTCAACCTTATTTATTACCAACTGCAAAAACACCTCCAAATAATAAACGCCACTCAAGCATTACAAAATCCTCACAAACACCAAAGGTCTCTAGAATATCATCTGCGCCGAATCCAAAATTAAAATTAGATAAAAAATATGAAGAAGCAAAAGAGCTGATTATTTCTAAAGAAAATCGCTATAATCTCAGAAGTAAAAAACCTAGTGAAACTAATAATAAAATCACCGACAACTCTTATTTAAACATATTCCACAAACAAAAAGTTCTTGAAGAGCCTCCTAAACTTAAGATTAAACCGTTGGATTATGCACCAGGAGGTGATGCTGAAAATAATCCTCCTCAAAAAAATAGCAATAATAAAATAGTAAAAAATTCTGAAATCACCACCTTAAATAGGTATTATAATATTTTATATTTACAAGTAGAGACGTTAATTTTTTTTTTAGCAAACTTAAGATGATGAAAAATGATGATGTTTTTGAAAATGTTAAGAATATTCCCCAAAGAGCTTCTACAGCTGATGATAAAAATAGAATTGAAGGGATTAGAAAACGCAGGTAATATTATTTTTTTTAATAATTTTTTTTGGATAAATAATTTTTTTTTTGGATAAATAATTTTTTGTAGTTCAATACCAACTCCTATTAAAAGAGTAAGTCGAAAAGTTATGAGTGCAGGAGTAACACCTAGTAAATTTAATAAAGCTGATGAGTGTAGAAAACGACAACCGTATTTAGGTACTGCAGCAATTTTTTAAAAAAATTTAAATTAAAATATGTATTTATTTTAGGTAATACATATAATTTAGTAGATTTTAGTAATGAACCTATCGCAAGGTCCATTGCTGGTTACGTACGTAATAATGTTTCTACCACACTTGAACCGGTATGTAAAAAAATTTATGAAAAATTTCGGTTAAATATTTTTTATTTTATTTCAGCTCAAATGGATGAGGAATGTAAAATCACCCAATGCTAAGAGCTAAGAATACGACTTAAAATATAAAATAACAAAATAATACTTTTGTTTTAATTTTTTAATAAAGGGATACAAAAATTATAAGTATTTGTTAATCGATTATTCAAGTTTAACTTTTAAATTTTACATTAATGATAGTACCATACACGACTGTATCAAATTTTGTAAAAATGTTCGCAAAAATAAGAAAGTTATTAAGTTTTTTCCAACTAAAGTCCCAAAAAAGGTGAATAAAATACAAAATAATTCAAGAAACAAGAAATCGACGATTTTCTCAAAGTTTTTTTAGAATTTTCCGCCGAAAATTGTAACACTGATAAATGATAGTGATATGTACGATTGTACAGAATTTTGTAAAAATGTTTACAAAAAGAAAAAAGTTATTACATTTTTTCCAACTAAAGTCCCAAAAAGGTGAATAAAAAACAAAATATTTCAAGAAACAAGAAATCGACGATTTTCTCAAGTTTTTCTTGAAATTTATTGAAAATAAAAAAGCTAAAGTTTTTCCTACTAAAGTCCCAAAAAAAGTGAATAAAAAACAAAATATTTCAAGAATTCGACGATTTTCTCAAGTTTTTCTTGGAATTTTCCACTGAAAATTGTAGCACTGATAAATGATAATACCATGTACGATTGTACAAAATTTTGTAAAAATATTTATAAAAATAAAAAAGTAATTAAGTTTTTTCCAACTAAAAGTCCCAAAAAGGTGAATAAAAAACAAAATATTTCAAGAAATCGACGATTTTCTCAAGTTTTTCTTGGAATTTTTAGCCGAAAATTGTAACACTGATAAATGATAGTACCATACACAATTGTAAAAAATTTTGTAAGAAGTAAAGTCCCAAAAAAGATGAATAATATACAAAATAATTCAACAAATCGACGATTTTCTCAAGTTTTTCTTAGAATTTCCCGCCAAAAATTGAAACACTGATAAATAGTACCATACACGGTTGTATAAAATTTGGTAAAAATGTTCACAAAAATAAAAAAGTTGTTAAGTTTTATCCAACTAAAATCCCAAAAAAGGTGAATAAAATACAAAATAATTCAAGAAATCGACGATTTTCTCAAATTTTTCTTGGAATTTTTCACCGAAAATCGTAACACTGATAAGTGATAGTACCATACACGAATGTACAAAATCTTGTAAAAATGTTTATAAAAATAAAAAAGTTATTTAATTTTTTCCAACTAAAGTCCTCAAAAGGTGAGAAAAATACAAATAATTCTAGAAATCGATGATTTCCTCAAGTTTTTTTTTGGAATTTTCCGCCAAAAAGTGTAACACTCATAAATGAGTACCATACATGATTGTACAAAATTTTGTAAAAATGTTTATAAAAATAAAAAAGTTATTAATCGTTTTTTCTAACTAAAGTCCCAAAAAACGTGAATAAAATAATTCAAGAAATCGACGATTTTCTCAAGTTTTTCTTGTAATTTTCAAGCAAAAATTGTAACAGAGATAAATAATAGTACACCCCACGATTGTACAAAATTTTGGCAAAATATTTATAAAAATAAAAAAGTAATTAAGTTTTTTTCAATTACAACCCCAAAAAAAAGCGGGATTAAAATACAAAATAATTCATGAAATCGACGATTTTCTGAAATTTTCCTTGGAATTTTCCGGCGAAAACTGTACCATACACGATTGAACAAAATTTTGTAAAAATATTTATAAAAATAAAAAGTTATTTCCAACTAAAGTCCCAATAAAGGTGAATAAAATACAAAATAATTCAAAAAATCGACGATCTTCTCATGTTTTGGGGCCAAAAATTACTAATTACGCCTCTGCTTGAAAAGCCAATTATTATTTGCAAAATGGTAAATAATAAAACTAGATTTAAGTAGGAATAATTTAATATATTATAAGTACAAAAAATAGCTATCACAAGATTTATTTAATACCCTGCTTAGATTCGAGTAGAAATTTTAAGTTTTGACAATTTCTAAATAACCACAAGTAACTAACTCATCTATATAATAACTACATAATTAATTTGTGATATGTGATTGACTTACGATGTTTTAACTTTTAACTGGATCGATTGTTGTTAATATACATATAACAATCTTACAACATTTTCTTATAATTTCTTAAAAATCTACTAGAAACTATCAATACCCTGCAAACAACATGTTGGTTAGTTAAATTAGACTAATTTGTTCAAATGGCAAGTGACGAAAGTTATTCAATTCTATCTACGATTACAAGTCTAATTTAAACTAAAACCAATAATACTTCTATAAAATTCACATTATTTTAAATTCCACTAAGTTTTTCTTATTGTCGAATTTTCAACACATTTAGTTTGAATAAACATATAAATATTAATAAAAATTAATACGAAAAGTAAATTAAATCGAATTAAAGCTTTGACGAATTTTAAATATGTACGGTGGTATAAATTGCGAATAAGTCGGCTTTAAGACACAAGCGGATCCTCCAGACAGTTTTTTGAAAGACGAAAGGTGGCTGAAATAAAAGATTTAACTATTAATCTAATGAATTTAGCTATAAATTTTACAAAAAAGCAAATAGCTTAAATTGAATATTTAAAAGTCCTAAATACTTACCTTATGTTTTGTTTTATAAACATTGATGGTGTTAAATTTAAAATACCTTCGATTTACACGAGTAAAATTGTTAGTTTTTGAGATAAAAATAAATTAAAGACGAATACAAAAAAAATAAGTTAGAAGCTAATCTAAACCGAATTTTAACTCACACCCTTCACCAAGTAGCTTTTGTTACAAATCAATCTCACTTTTTAACAGTACAAAAGACAAATATGAAATAAAGCTAAAGATAGTGCAATTTCTACTACGTTTACATCTATTTTTTTTTAGTAATTGATGTACCCGTAATTGTGATGTAAACTTAGTAATTAAAGAGAAGAATGCTTCTAATCTACTTCAAATGAAGTAAGTATTTTTATCGGTGTTAATGTAAATAAAACTAATCTGAATAAAGGTCAGTTATAAATTTTATTAAATTTTCCTGATTACATTTTTTTACATTAATTCGTGTATAAACTTAATAAACAAAAGCTTAGATAAAAAATAATTACTTCAAATTGCAAAAATAGCTCACTTTTTTAATATGAAGAAAACAATTTAATAAATCCAACTATTTACAGTACAACAATTATTTTAGAAAAGTGTTTTAATCCTGTTCAAATCACAAATTTATTTCATCAAGAAAGTTTTAACCCTTGGTGATAACTAAAGATTTTTAGATTCTTGAAAATAAAAAGAAAGCTATTGATACAGAAGCAACACAATAAAGTAATGAAAAAAATGTTTTTAAAATGTTCAAAAATTAAACAAAAAAATACAAATAAATTTTTGATCTTAGATAAATCATTTACGTTAACTTTTTGTTTCAAATAAAATCATTTATTGTAATATACCAAGCTTTTATAAAATCCTAGGGTTAATTGACGCCAATTACTTTATTGTATTTAAAAAAAAAACAAAAAAATAAGCCATATTTAATGCCAAGGAACATCCCGAGGCTGTGAGATTGCTCCTAATTTAATATACCTTGCAGTTTGCGATACCGGTGGAGTAGGTATGCTTGTTAATGATGATGCAGACAAGGAACTTTTTTGATTTTCATTAGTGATTTGCGTCCCATCTCCTTTAAGCACTGCCACTGGCTTCCATGAATTAATATAATTCACTACAAAAAAATACATCAGAAAAATAATCAAACGAGCAACAAAACTTTACTTTTAAACATTCTGACGCAACCATCATCACCACTCGAGGCTAAAATTGTTCCAGTAACATTCCAACAAACTCTCCAAACGGTGCAATTATGATCATCGAATTGCGCAACCGTTTGGACATCCAATTTTGTTATACCACTCTGCGCAGATGATGAATCACTAAAATTACAAAACAATTAAGTAGTATCATAAACTATTGATATTGATCTTCTATAATACTAAAACCGTAAGTAACGTGGAAGGTATTTTTTTTCGAATAGAGTTGAAATTTTGCAGGTGAAAAGAGGAGAAAATTTTAAGACAAAAGTTTAATTGTCGCTTTTCGATCGGACAACCCCGAAAAAAGTTATTCCACCCCGAACGAAAAATCGAATTCATCCCCTCGGTGTCCGAAATTCACCCCGAATCGCATCAAATTTTAGTACGTTATAGAGGACCAAATTCTGAAGATTAATGTTTTGACCCGTCCCGACCTGTCTATTAAGGGGGCGGAGATAGGACCCCTTTTGTATTCTTACCCCAAAATCTGTCGTTTTTGCGACAAATCGCGAAAAGGGTAGCTTTTTTCGTCAGATTTTAAAAAATCCGGTTGAATCGTGAAGAGGGATGCGGATTCTAAGGGGGATTGGAATTTTAAATTTTTCTAAGCACTCTAACACTCTGAAAAAAATTGTCGAAAATGGTCGAATTTTCTTGCTTTTTTTGCCAAAACTTTTTTCCAAAAAAAGTTTTTAACCGATTTTTATCAAATATTTTTTAAAACATGTCTATCTATGGTGTTTACCTTTGGTAAAAATTTGAAATCGCTAACTTTTATAGTTTTTGAGGAAAACAATAAAAATGGATTTCCATGAAAAATTTTAAGCCCGTAGCCTTAAAAATATTTTTTTTCGAATCTTTTCAAAATCGACCCCGCAAATGAAAGATAATAAAAAATAGATGAAATGTACGGGGTCACTTGCCCTCTACACCCCCCCAAAAAAATATTACACCCCAAAAACTCAAAAAAAACAAAATTTTTCTAGGTAATGTACCTTAAAAAATAATTAAATTTTAAAAAATTTAATAAGATAATATCGATAATTTTGAGAAACTTATCTGTACGAATTTTTGTTTCTTAATTTTAATTATTAAGCGAAATATGAATTTTTAACAATACACCTTTTCTCATTTGTTAGAATGCCATATTTTATATAAAAATTCATATCTTTTGAACAAAAAGTCGTACTGCCTTGAATTTTATTTTATTTTTTTCTTATTTCTTTATACTAAAACCCGAAATTAATAACTTTCAAATTTTTAATTGTTGTTAAATACCTAATTGGTGTTAAATTTAAAATTTTAACATCCTTCGTTGCTACAGCCAAAATATGGAAACTCCTGCCTAAATTTGGTGCGAAACAAATATCATGAACAGGTTCATTAATTGTACTAATTGTTTCGGTTTTAGTCCATCGACGCATGTTTTCACTATACTCAAAAATAAGTACTTTTCCACCATTCCCTGTACCCGAATCATCAGATCCAATTGCAATCATAGGCGGATGTGCTCTATAAAACCAAAAAAAATATAAAAATCTTTGTCAATTTTTATTTATAAATTATACTTTGAAAGACTGGGATTCCAAGTGAGACAACTACACGATGTTTTCGATTGCACTTCATGCTGCAACGTCCATTGGCTTAAATTCATAACATCAGGGGCTTCATAAATGCGAATAAAACCATCAGCCGAACAGGAAGCTAATACTAAACCTTGAGCCTTAGGCCCAAACTTTACATCGGTCACTGATGTACGTGAATCGACGAGATTCGTTCGCCTCACCCAATGTCGTGCACCACGTTCTCCTGGACCAGGAGTTTCACCCACTAAAAATATTATAATTTTAGTATTATATCACGCTAAAATTAAAATGGAAATTACCTATTTCTTCCCATACAGCTGCGGTACGATCGAACGAACATGTTGCTATAACTTGACCGAACTCGGGATGTGCCCATGTTACTTTCCACACGGAACCACTATGAGCCTTCCAACATGACGTCAAAGTCCACTTACCATCTTTATTTTGATCCCAAACCTATACACACACAATTATTCCACTTGTATAAATTAACCTAATAATTTTACCTTTACATACTGGTCGCTGGAACAAGTAGCCATTCGTTGGCCATAATAATCATAAGCAACATCGTGGATTAAATCTTTGTGTTCGGCACTAATTTCTTGTGCTTCAAACATATTTAAATAAATTACAAAAAATAACAACCATCCACCATTAAAATCACAGAACAAAAAAATTAGACAACTCGGAACTCGATGACGTATCTAACTTCAAGTAGCAATGCTGCCAACGATTTTACTCGATTTTAATAATACATAGGCGTGCTTAAAATTTATAAAAAAGGATTAAATTTAATAAAAAAAATTAAAATAATGAATCTCGTAATAATATTTATTTTAGAAAAATATACGCAGATATGCAGTTTATACAAAAAAATTAAAAGCTAATTAATATCAATTTTGAATTGATTCTTAAGAAAATATAACATATAATAATAAATTATTATAATACAAAAACACAGAGTATCTTCCAAAACTTAAAATTGCACGTTTATATAAAAATAATAAATTTACCGGTTTAACAGTTCATAAAATTCCAATTCCTTAAAGCTGAAATAGTGTTATTCAATTTATTCTGCCAAGTTTTCATCGATGGAGCTGTATCTGCTGTTAAAAAATATCTGATTATCAATCTTTCAAATGAATGGATACATTCGCGGTTGTTGTCACTCGTGAGTGTTTCAAGTAAAAGTGTTTTTGATCTAGGACACATGCTCCTGTCGACAGGATTAACACTTGCAGAGACACAATAAGTCAAGTCAATAAAACCGAGTGGTTCTTCTTGTCCTGGATAATTATAGATGAATAATTGGTGGGCTTTGAGGGAACACCACCTTCTATTCCACGTCACACCTCTCAAATGTACTGATTCCGTCCCGATGTTCAAAAAATCCTCGTGAATTTCGTTGATGTTCACCTGACTGGCGAAATGTACTATAATGCTTCCTTCCAATAAAGAACTTGAAGGCATTTCAAAAAGCTTGAAAAAACCTAACTCGCGTAAATTGTTAATCCTTAAAACGCATTTTCCATCCAAGTTGAATGATGAAGGAATTACTGATGTTTCTTCAGGATTGTGTTTGAACACTTTTAAATCCCTGGTGATTTGGAACAGTTTTTGAGGTGAAGGGCAGAGCGTTTTAACATTCTATAAAAAAATTATATGAGACAACTGAATTAAATAAATTAATAAGTCGATTCTGTGCAAAGTTGTAAGCTTTTACAGGAAAGATCTGTGAAATGAGAACAGTACACTCTACAACCCACATTGGGTTTCCAAGCTATAAAAGTGATCTCATCACGCTTGCAGAGTAACTAATGTGATGACGTCAAAAGTAGGTTCTGACGTCATCGCCAACGGTTTTGCACAGAATTGCACCATAAAACACAAACCTTATTAAGATGAAATTTAGATTCGTGACTGTAATTGCGTAGATTATTCCTTATCCTCATGGAATATATAGAAATGTTAATTTGAAAATCTGAAGGGAGGTCTGTTATTAAGAAAGTTTCTTCAAATTTGACTAAACCATCACCGTTACATCGAACAGGTTTACTAGCTAAAACCGTGGCTCCAGTGGAAATTACGAATATGAACCAATTGGAGAATTCTTTGCTCTTCCTTTTTTCCATAACGTTAGAAATTAAGGCGCTGAGATGTTTTAGTGGGACAGTCACTCCAGTTATTTTTATAGTTCCAAAATTTGATGATAAATCGTGTTCAATTTCTTCATACTCCAGTCGTTGAATTTCTTCTCGCAAAGCTTCCCTTTTAAGGGCTGAAAATGTAAATTTTAATAAAAAATAACTTAGATTTTTTGGGTTATTTGGGTTATTTACTTGCTAGCAGTAAAATGCGTTCAGCTTCAACTTCTTCGATGCTGGAAACGAATTCTTTGGTATTTTTGCAAACATTTAAAGCTTTTGTAGTCTGAATCATGATTTGATTTTGTCTATTGCTTTCCAAAATTAAATCAGATAGTTTTTTGCTAAAAGGAATCGCTTCCGAAATTGTATCCTGGTAGTAACCTTCTTCGTCGTAAGTAATGGTAGATTTGCTTAAAATATCTTCTGGTTGTACTGATAAGTAGCTACTGGCTTTAGATATTAACGCGGAAATATTTGATGTACCTATACTATGATTTTCGTCATCTTCAACTTCAGAGAGCTAAAATAAATATGTTTACAAAATTTTATTAACAAGTTTTTTGTTATACTTACAGCAGTAGAAATGTAGTTGCGCCATTCTTCTCCTAAAGCAGCTTCTAAAAATTTGTTAGCATCATAAGAAAGTCTATCAGAATCATCATGGCTTTCAAAATTAGTCGAATGTGTTTTTACGTGATCATCAGTAGTTTCCACGTTATTTTCATCAGTTGATAATAAAAAATTCAAATCCCCATAATTTGCTAAACTTTCTAACGAATTTAAAGCTGAAATTGTTTCATCGCTACTTTCTGCTGATGTATTATAAGCGTGGTAGTTTCCAGATTCTGCGGAACTTTTTGAAGAAGAAGCCTGCTGATTATAAGCACTTTCGTGGGTTTGAGCTAAATTTTCGTTTAATGTACTGTGTGCAATTTGACAGTTATCAAAAATGGAGTCATTAATTTCGGAATTATCAACAGAATTTTTGAAAACGCGCGAGGTTTGTCGTTGCAAGGTTTTTTGGTGAAAATCATCTAAAATATGACCAAAACGTTCTGTTACTAATTCTTGCACAATTTCTGAGTCACTTTTTGGATCTTCAGAATTCTTATTCATTTTTGAAAGTAACGCATTTTTTCCCATTGTTGGAGCAATGTTTTTTATTGGTTTGATTTGAGTTTCAGATTTTTCTGGTGGTAATATACTGATGTGGTTGTTTTCTTCTTCATTTGTTATGCATTTCAGGTTATTTTTTGAAGGTATTGTTATTTTTAATTTAAGTACGTTAACGTTGTTGTTATCTTTATTAGGAAAACTGTTAATGACAATAATGTGCTTATTATTTTCCCTGCGAATTTTAAAAGGTATTGGAAAATTATCATCCGAATCGTTGAGATTTGAAATTTGGCTTAAGCTTGAATTGGTTTTTTCTTCAAAATTTGATTCGACTGTTTCTGAATTTTCTCTATTTGCAGTCATGTATAAAATTTCTAAAGCGCTTTTAATGTTACTTTCGTCAATTAAATTTGGGTCATTGTTGTTGTTGTAATAAAATGATTCTTCTTTGGACATTGCGATGCTTCTGTTTGTAATTTCTGTGTTATTTGTGGAACACGTTGTATTAATTGTTGTTTGATTCAAGTCTGACATCCTTATGCAACCTACATAGCAATAGTTTAAAAAAAAGAAGTTTTAAATCCACAAAAAGATAAAAATTAAAAAAAATTAAAGAAAATATTTTAAAGCATTAAAAAATATTAAAAAATGTAAAATTGATGATTTTTTGTGTGAAAATTAAAAAAAAATAGTCCTGGGAACTAAATAAAAAAAAAATTAAAAACCTTTATTTTACATTTTCTGAAATTTCAAAATTTAACAATTCATTGAAATTAATGCCTTTATGGCAGTTATAAAAACCCGAGGCTGGTTAAATTTAGGCCCCTATTTTATGGCCTTTTCTATAATCAGATTAACTATATCCAGGTATTGCAAGAACAATGATTTTATTCCTCATCCACAATTTCATAAGGCGCCTTCGTTCTTTTTTCTAAGAAATTAATCGTTAAAATTATTGAATTAGCTTGATTTTCTCGTTTTATTCAATATATTTTTTATTTACTCTAATGTTAATTTTACTTTCTTTGAAAAAAAAAATATTTATCATTTATTATTAAGGTGCTATATTCAAGGCCGTTTGTGATAAGATTATTCTGCATATTTTAATGACCCATTTTTAAAAAACATACTCCTATTATTTTATTAACATTTAAGTAAAACTGCAGCAATTTGAAAATATATTTTTTTTATTTCTTTCGTTTTTTTAATTTTAGTGATTAAAATAAATAATAAAAAACTGACCTTCGTTATATTTATATTTTTGTTCCCTACTAAATGTAAGAACCTAAAAAAAAAGAATTTTATTAAAATAAACTCTAAACATTTTGAAAATGTAAAATTTAGTAAAACCAAAAATATCTACATACTCTTTTAATTGTGCACGCAATTTGATCCATCGCTCCAATTTTGCACTTTCGACTTATTTATATTTCCGATTAAACAATATTTACATAAAACACAACAAAGAAAAATTTGCAATAAATTTCCACTTTCGCGTTTACAATCACAAATTTATAACAGATACGAGATATTCGAACAACAGATAACGTACAAATGCCAAAATAAATTTTAAAGTATTGTATGCATCTCCCCACTTATCTTAATTTCTTCAAAGTGCCAATCTGGCACTCTAAGCAAGATAACGACCACTATTTTTGCCGGATAAATTTCATAAAAGAATGTAATTATAAGGAATACAATAAGGTCTTGTAGTTTACACCCCCAACTTGGTAATTCCAATGTTAAACCCAACTTCATTTTATACCTCTTTTATAGGAGATTAACGTAAAATTTTCAGAAAACCCCAACTAATAGAAAACACTGAATTCTACTATAAATTTTTATGACATTTTAAACAAAATTTATCCTTTTAATTAATTCTTATATGGCTCCTTAAGAAGTTATGATAATTTTAAAATTCCAAAATGGGGAAATGTAACTACGTATAGAGGGCGCTGTAAATGGAGGATATGTTGATTCTGTGGTCACTTTGTACTACCTAGGAGTAGAAATTAAATTATAATTAACATTAAATTATAATTTAAAGAAAGTAGAAATGAATTTTAGGCAACCCAATATACACTAATATTGTATTGTGTGTTGTATGTAAATTAAATGTCAAATTTAAAAATTATTTATTATATTACTATTTAAAAAATTTCGATGTTTGACACCCTGTATAATTTATTTTTTTATTATGCTCACCTAAAATGATTGTGGTCAATTCAAATTTCCCGCCTAAAAATCTGGGGAATTTGTATGTTTCAAGTTCATATAAAAATATTATACAGTGCGGACATAAAGAAAATTCCCCCTCTGCTAACTTTTGAACGGTTATGTTTTCGATTCTTAAAATTTGCCCACTAAAGTATTTAATTGCGAACTTTCTAATAAAGGTATTTTTGATTTTGTGGAACTTCCGGTTGTACCGGAAGTGGATGGGAACTTTCTTATTTTAAACGGAACACCCAGTATATTTTTGCATTTTCGTGTTCTCCATAAAAATACCATTAAATTGACCTAGCGTAGTGTGCTCTACTATTAATACTTTCGAAATTACGCCCATTTGAAAATCACATTTTTATGCAACTTCATTTACACCGGAAGTTGGAGCCAACTGCCCCAACTTCCTTATTTTAAATGATTTTCTTTTGCAATTAAGTTAATAACATTAAATTTAAACAAAATTATGTTTAACCTTAAGTTCGGTAATTTTCCACTTCCGGTGTAAATAAAGTTGCATAAAAATGCGATTTTTCGAATGGGCGTAATTCCGAAAGTATTAAACGTAGACCACACTATGCTAAGTTGTTAATTATGAAAGATATTAAAAAATATTTTAATAAAAGTTGTTTCTTTTTAAAAGACCTTTCAAACGATACCATACTCGACCTACGTTGCCATTTAACAATCGAAAGTTACTTCCGGTTCTGGGCACTTCCGGATTATTCCGGAAAAAAATAAGTGCACCAATACATTCTTCGGATTTGCTTTGGTAATAATTTTTTTTATTTCAGCCATGTACGACAAGGCTTTCTCAAAATAAAAGGGGTGGACGGGTGGTCTGAGACACCCTGTATATATTATAGTATCACAAAATCATGTCAAAATCAAAACCAAAAGGAATTTCGCGTGGCTTTGGTATCATGAAAAGTATGTTGATTTGACATACCATTCATTTTCGCGTGGCTTTAATGACGTCATGAACGAAATAGTATGATGGAGTGGTATGTCAAATCACTAACCATGCTCAAAAGTGTGGTTACTACATATTTATGTAAACAACTTATGAATTGTGAGGTTAAGATCATTTAAGTTTTAAATTTCGTTTTCGCGTGTGGTATGTAGTTTTACTCGGCTGACGTCATCATGACGTCATACACAGCATACTATTCCCTAACCATCATACCGTTTTTACATAATTTTATGATGATACCACAAGCCACGCGAAATTGCTTCAAGTAACTAGACTTCACAGAATCAGAGGCGTAGGTGTAATTTTTACCGTTGTGTCGAAACTTCAGATTTTTGAATTTCGTTATTGTGCCTTCTATTCCATAAACGTCAGTTTTTATCAAAATTAATTTGCGTAAATCTTTGTTTTGTGTTAGCATCTGCCTGGAAAATGAAGAAAAACATTTTCAATATTTGACATTTGCTGTGAAACTAGAGATTTTGAAAAAAAAATTTTGGTACGCCATTGGATTACTAGGAGATTTTCTTTTTAAGATTTCAGTTGTACCAACCTGCGTATTTGGTTGCCTACATATGAAACCACACTCATTTTAGCTCACCCTGTAAATTAGGAGTTTTGCAGGAAAAGAAAATAAATCTAATTATTGTACAAAATTAAGAATCAGTATATTCATTTATTTTTAATTATTTGGTTAAATATTATTTAGAAAAGTTAACGGCGCCTATGCATTATATTGCGCATGTGCGGTGAATCGCAGCTAACTTCACGTTCCAGCGGCGACAAGCGCAGCTTTTTAGCCAAACAAAATGGCCTCTTCTATAGAAACTTGCACGATGACTCTCACCAACGGCGTTAACAATGCGAATTCGGTAAGATAATAAACCAAAATAGCACCAATTAATAAATCTTAAATGCTAATAATCACGTTTTTGTTAAGGTTAAGCGCGGTTTAAGATTAGATCTGAAGTTAGCTGTTAGAGCACCCCGGCTTCTCGGTACTCATACCCCCTATTGTTTAAAATAACCGAAATGAATCCACGAAAATTTTTATTTAAAGCATTATTTTTTATTAAAGTAGCCATTTTTAGAAATTATTCCGTTTAGTTTCCATTTATTTCCTTTTTTTCACGCATGAAATTTATTACTGTTGGTACTACTGTCGGTCAATTTTGCAGCTTGGGCCAACCATCGCATCTTGCAAAACTTGTTCAATCTACCTTTGTTTTAATTTACCGCCAAATTAACCCATTGTATTAAACTAAATAACACCGTAAGTTTTTAATGTACGTATCGAATCATATTAAAACGGGTTATAGCGATTTTAACCTAAAATTCATAACACGTGTGTTGAGAAAATGCCGGTTTTAATTAAATTTTGTTTGTTTAGACAACCATGGAGAAAATGGAAACAGCTCCTGTTTTAAACAACTCCACTCCGATGGAAAAGGAGGATATTCCAGCGGAGGAGATGACTTCACGTGATTACTACTTCGATTCGTATGCTCACTTTGGTATTCACGAGGAGATGTTAAAAGATGAAGTTAGGACTTTAACTTATCGTAACTCCATGTATCATAACAAGCATTTGTTTGAAAATAAAATCGTGCTGGATATTGGGTGTGGTACAGGTATTTTGAGCATGTTCGCAGCTAGGGCAGGTGCTAAGAAGGTAATTGCTATTGAATGTTCAAACATCGTAGACTACGCTAATAAAATTATCGAAGCTAACAAATTGGATCACATCATCTCGATAGTTAAAGGTAAAGTTGAAGAAGTATCTTTACCCGATGGTATAGAAAAAGTTGATATTATAATATCGGAGTGGATGGGTTATTGCTTATTTTACGAAAGCATGCTTGACACAGTTTTATATGCACGTGATAAGTGGCTCACTCCTGATGGATTACTATTTCCCGACCGTTGCTCGCTTTTTGTAACAGCTATTGAAGACCGCCAGTACAAGGATGAAAAAATTAATTGGTGGGATGATGTTTACGGTTTCGACATGAGCTCAATTCGTAAAGTAGCCATAAGCGAACCTTTAGTGGACGTCGTTGATCCAAAACAAGTAGTAACTAATTCATGTCTTATTAAAGAAGTTGATTTATACACAGTGACGAAACAAGATTTAGAATTTAAAACTCAATTTCATTTACAAGTTAGGAGAAACGACTACATTCAAGCACTCGTCACATTTTTCAATGTGGAATTCACAAAATGTCACAAACGAGTTGGATTCAGTACTGCGCCTGATGCACCTTACACTCATTGGAAGCAAACCGTGTTTTATATTGAAGACTACATGACCGTTAAGAAAAACGAAGAGATTAACGGTACTTTTCAAATGTGTCCTAATCCAAGAAACAACCGTGATTTAGACTTTGTAATTTCACTCGATTTTAAAGGTGAATTAGGAAACGTACGTGAGGAAAATAGATACAGAATGCGTTGATCGTATTATCATTGGTATTATTTTTTTATTTCCTTTATATATGTATGTCTAGTAATTCACAATCTCATTTTTTATATCAAATCAAACAATTCTTTTATAAATTAAAAGATTCGAAACAATTTGACAAAAAAAATTTTGCTTTTAGTTTATAAATTAATGACAAGCTTTAATTTGATTGTATTTATAAAATTAAGTAAACCTTTTTAATTTTATTATTATGTGTCAGGAATCAATAGCCAATTTAGTTTAAAATTTTATTTTATTAATGAATTTTTAAGCGATTAATTAACATATACTCATACTTTATGAAAGTTACCTTCTGTAAGTTTGTAATAATAATGAAAATAAACTAAATCTTCAAAATAATTTGTTTTTGGCTTTTGAAATCACTTCGTAGTTGTATGAAGTTATGCACCACTGATCTATCCAAATCCACCTAAAAACATTAAATAAATAATAAAAATAACTTGAAAATTTTATAAACTCACCAATGAATCTTCTGAACAAATTTGTTGTAGATTTTCTGGTTTGACCAACAATAAATTACATAATGCATGTAATGTTTCGAATAATTTTGTAACTAAAGGACCAAGTGGCTTAGTACATGATCGATATTCATTTAAATCACAAATTGCCACCATAGCACCTACAAAAACATTTAATTGTTTCAGTTTGGTTAAAAAATTCAGTCGATAAATGCGTTTTTTTTATTGTTTTGATTTTTACTAGAATTTTTATAAAAGCTCCGAATCGTATCAAATTTTAATATATTGTGTGGTTTTGAAACGCCTGGATTTATTAAGGGGGAGGAGATACAACCCCTTTTTTTATTTTTACTCGAAAATCAAACGTTTTTTGCACAGAGCCTTAAAATTATTGTGAGCTCAGAAACATTGACAAAAAAAATCCCAAAAACGGTCGATTTTTTTTTCTGTTTTCGATCGTCAACTTTGAAAAATTGTAGCTCCGCAGGGTTTTAAATGGAAGCAACAAAATTTGGTACTTTTAATTCACACATCCTGAGGATTGACCTGACGAAATTTTAAGTCTCCAGGCGCAACAATGTGGCGCCACTGCGTCGAGACGTGGGCGCTACTAATTTAGCGATTTCCGGGGTGGCAAGATCCGCCAATGCAAAAAAAAACATGATTTTTTGATTTGTTATCTAGAAACCATGTATTGTATTTTTTCCTGGAGATTATTTTAATAGGTTAAGTTTTTATTTCGTCTGATTTCGAAAAAACTTTTTACTAAGGACTGTATGTGTAATAAGATATAAAAAAAATTGAGCCCTTAAATTTTTTTGTTTTCGTTTAAAAAAATAAAATGTGAAAAAGTGACTAATTATTTTCATTCTTTTTTAAATTTTTTAACTCCTGGTCTGATTTTGAAAAATCTTTTTATGCAGTTTTACTAAGGACTGTATGTGTAACAAAATATAAAAAAATTGAGCCCTTTAATTTTTTTTGTTTTCAATTAAAAAAATAAAATGTGAAAGTGACTAATTATTTTCATTCTTTTTTAAATTTTTTTACTCCTGGTCTAATTTCGAAAGAACTTTTTATGCAGCTTTACTAAGGACTGTATGTGTAACAAAATATAAAAAAATTGAGCCCTATAATTTTTTTTGTTTTCAATTAAAAAAATAAAATGTGAAAGTGACTAATTATTTTCATTCTTTTTTAATTTTTTTTACTCCTGGTCTGATTTTGAAAAAACTTTTTATGCAGCTTTACTAAGGACTCTATGTGTAACAAAATATTAAAAAATTGAGCCCTTACATTTTTTGTTTTCGATAAAAAAAATAAAATTTGAAAAAATAACTAATAATTTTCATTCTTTTTTAAATTTTTTGACTCCTGGTCAGATTTTGAAAAACCTTTTTATGCAGCTTTACTAAGGACTATAAGTGTAACAAAATATAAAAAAATTGAGCCCCTACATTTTTTTGGTTTTCGATGAAAAAAATAAAATGTGAAAAAGTGACTAATTATTTTTATTCTTTTTTAAATTTTTTGACTCCTGGCCTGATTTTGAAAAAACTTTTTATGCAGTTTTACTAAGGACTATATGTGTAACAAACAATAAAAAAATTGAGCCCTACATTTTTTTTTGTTTTCCATTAAAAAAATAAAATGTGAAAAAGTGACTAATTATTTTCATTCTTTTTTAAATTTTTTAACTCCTGGTCTGATTTCGAAAAAACTTTTTATGCAGTTTTACTAAGGACTGTATGTGTAATAAAATATAAAAAAATTGAGCCATTACATTTTTTTGTTTTCGTTTAAAAAAATAAAATGTGAAAAAGTGACTAATTATTTTGATTCTTTTTTAAATTTTTTGACTCCTGGTCTGATTTTGAAAAAAAAATTTAATGCAGTTTTACTAAGGACTGTATGTGTAAAAAATATAAAAAAACTGAGCCCTTATATTTTTTTTGTTTTCGATTAAAAAAATTAAATGTGAAAAAGTGATTGATTTTTTTGACTCTTGGGTTGATTTTGGAAAAACTTTTTATGCAGTTTTATTAATGACTGTATGTGTAACAAAATATAAAAAAATTGAACACATTAATTTTTTTGTTTTCAATTAAAAAAATAAAATGTGAAAGTGACTAATTATTTTCATTCTTTTTTAAATTTTTTGACTCCTGGTCTGATTTTGAAAAAAAAAATTTAATGCAGTTTTACTAAGTGAGTGTAACAAAATATAAAAAAAAATTGAGCCCTTTAATTTTTTTATTTTCGATTAAAAAAATAAAATGTGAAAAAGTGACTAATTATTTTCATTCTTTTTTAAATTTTATGACTCCTGGTCTGATTTTGAAAAAACTTTTTATGCAGCTTTACTAAGGACTGTATGTGTAACAAAATATAAAAAAATTGAGGCCTTACATTTTTTTGTTTTCGGTTAAAAAAATAAAATGTGAAAAAGTGACTAATTATTTTCATTCTTTTTTAAATTTTTTAACTCCTGGTCTGATTTCGAAAAATCTTTTTATGCAGTTTTACTAAGGACTGTATGTGTAACAAAATATAAAAAAATTGAGCCCTTACATTTTTTTGTTTTCGATAAAAAAAATAAAATTTGAAAAAATGACTAATTATTTTTATTCTTTTTTAAATTTTTTGACTCCTGGCCTGATTTTGAAAAAACTTTTTATGAAGTTTTACTAAGGACTATATGTGTAACAAACTATAAAAAAATTGAGCCCATACATTTTTTTGTTTTCCATTAAAAAAATAAAATGTGAAAAAGTGACTAATTATTTTCATCCTTTGTTAAATTTTTTGACTCCTGGCCTGATTTTGAAAAAACCTTTTATGCAATTTTACTAAGGACTGTATGTGTAACAAAATATAAAAAAAATGAGCCCTTACATTTTTTGGATTTTGAATAAAAAAATATTAATGTAAAAATGAATGCATTTAAATGTAACTTCAGCCTGGTTTTTTTTTTCGAAAAAAAAGCATTTTTAAAAAAGCTGCGATTTCAATCGACCAATTTTCAAAATCAAACAATTACATTTATCGACTAACATTTCAATTGATTAAAAATTAGGGAATTAATTGCAAAATTTTACCTGCTGTATTATAAATAAATTGTAGCATATGATCATAAATAGTTCTATGTAAACGAATTCCTAATTCTTGCAATACCGCTGATACATTATTTCCATCCAAATTCGTTTTAATTTGAGTAATTACATTATTTATGTACTGCACAACAGCTTTACAAGGCTAAAACATAAAATTTTAAACTAAAATTATATTTAAAATTATTTTTACCGGAGAAGTCATTGTAGTAAAGTCCTCTGTTTCAGGCTTATAATCGCTTTTCTTTTGTTCTGTTTGCAAATACAATTTTATCCAAGTTACAATGGCATTTAAAGATCGATCCAATCCATTATTAACTTTCCTTTCAATATCTTCCAAAACAAACCGTTTCTTATCAATGCAATCATTGTATTTTGGTGTGTTACTTTAAAAACACTAAAATTATTACCAACAAATTTTTTGATTAATAAATTCTTACTTTACTAATGGAACTAGTAGATCGGAAAATTGTTTCTCAAGTAAATGAATTATGTTGTTGCTTTGATAGACGACTGAGAAGAAATATAATACAGGAGGATTTTTAGCACCTTCCACGACTGGAATTGCTTGCAAACCAAGCTCAACGGCATAATCAACATGTTCGGAGAGTAAAGAATTTAATAATCGATCTAGTATTTGTGTTGCATTACTCGCTCTTTCCTCTGATTTAGATAACTAAAAAAATTAACAAATAAAATAGGTATTTCAAAAAATTTATTAAAATTAAAAAAATATGTATAATTCATTCCTTAAAAACTAAACCAGTATTATTTAAAACATAACGTTTGTGTGTAGTAATATTTTTATCACGATCATAATTATATAAACAAAAATCATTTAAATCTTTTTTTAAAAAAATGTTACGGGTAATATTCGCACTTCGTGTTGATTTACTCTGGACTCTTGTAAAACAAGCAACAACGTTTCGATCTGCTAAAACTTTCTTCAATTCTTTTAATATACCTAAAACATGTCCTTCGTGGCTAAATTTGTCTTTCCCAATGCGATCGCTCCAATAATACGCCGAAATACTATCGAGAACAACAAAATTATAAATGACGTTCTCATTTAAAACCCTTTCTAAGTTTTTTAGCGTTACATGAAGTTGCAAGCTATCAAAACAACTCATGACGAGTAAATTTTTAAGGCTTTTTAGTATTATTTTTTGCCTTTCTTTAAGATTTTCTACGGAGAGTAAAAAACGTTCCATTATTCCTACAAGTTTGAATATGTGGAAGTGATGATCAGTGTTTATAAGTATTGCACCTGAGTTTTTTCCTTCAAACGCCATTGGGAGGATACACCTTGCTATTAACTCGGTTATTAAAGTGGTTTTTCCAGTAGAGGAATCACCACTAATTTGTATTAACTCGTTTGGAAGGGGACCTTCGTCCGGGAATAGTACGGGGTGTAATTTATCTAATGATGGTCTTTTTGTTACTCTTGATAATAATTGTACACCTGATTCCAATACGAAAGGAGTATTCATTTTAGTTACAATATTTGATAAACCTAACCTACATTTAATTTTTTAGGTTATGTTTTTTACATGTGAGTGGAAGCCGCTATAATTCGCGGATATAAAGCACATTTAATATTAAAAAACGCGTTAATGCCTAAATTTATACCTAAATAAATTTTATTTAAACCCATATAATATCGTGTGTAATCAAAATAATTTCAAATTTCACCACTAGAGGGCGAGTTAAATCTAAAATCAGGTATAACTTACAAGTTGACATCGTTGAAATGCATGTTTCGTATCCTGCAGGATAGTAATAGCCAATTCTTCAGATAAAAACGTTTCACCACCATAATTTTCAATTTGTGCTATATTAATATTGGCCCTTGTACCAATTACGGCTTGAATATCACGCCTGAGATCCTGAAATCTTTAAAACCGCATTAAAAAATTTTTTATTGCGTTTATTAATATTACCCTCCTGATTGAATTGGTTTCTTTTGATGATTTTTAGAATCGTAGTATTTTTGAAGATTACCAGAACACCTTTCTTTCAAACACCTCAATTCATGCGTAATATAATTTTCTAACGGCTTATTGAAGATACTCGTAGTTAATTTATTCATAAAATTCTTATCGTAACCAATATTTAAGGCAGCTAAATCACTTGATAACTGGTTAGTTCTAAAAAACAAAATTTTAAGTCGTTTGGTGGGGTTCTTTAAGGCGATAGTCTGCAAATTTGAGCGCTTGATTTTGAAATTCTTTTGATTATTGCAATTTTGGTTATAACTTTTTTTCCAGTGGAGCTTTTTTAAAATTTCTTTTTTTGGTATAAAGAACAGTCTTCTGGCTACCAATTTCTTCTTTTTTTGTTTTGATAAGTCAAACCAAATAATCATACGGCAGCAGTAAAACGGGCTCTTTACAAAAAATGTTCGCTTAATAGCGTTTCAAAACATTCTAAAAATCTAATTAAAATAATATTTTTTTTCCAACGCTAGAAATAAGTTAAGATATAAACGAAGAGTTTGATGTTGGGTTTTTTTGTTTTAAATATATTTTTAAATTTTTTACAGCATCCCAAAAATTTCTTAAAATTTTACCTAATTTTTGGGATGCTGTAAATAATTTAAAAATATATTTAAAACAAAAAAACGCAACATCAAACTCTTCATTTATATCTTAACTTATTTCTAGCGTTGGAAAAAAAATATTATTTCAATTAGTTTTTTAGAATGTTTCAAAACGCTGTTAAGCGAACATTTTTTGTAAAGAGCCCGTTTTACTGCTGCCGTATGATTATTTGGTTTGACTTACCAAAACAACAAAAGAAGAAATTGGTAGCCACAACTCTTTTGTTTATCAAAAAAAGAAATTTTAAAAAAGCTTCAATGGAAAAAAAAATATGACCAAAACCACAAATATCAAGCGAATTTCAAAATCAAGCACTCAAATTTGCCGACTATCCTCTTAAATAAACTTACTTCGAATAAAGTTCGTATAAAGTACATAAATAATTATAAGTATCTAATTTTTGAGATAATCGACCATTTATATATTCTTGCAATTTTAGATGGTAAATATTTAAAATAAATTTCGACATTACTTGTTCGGGATTTTCAAAAACATCTCGAATTACTTGATAATTTTTTTCACACAAAATTAATAAGTGCCCAAATACGTCTTTATTTAATAAACAACCCTTGAAAATTAAAAATTAGTATTTTTAAATTTTTTTTTAATTTTATACTAACAGCTTGGCTTTGTTCGATGTACGCATCAACACATTGAGAATATCCTTTAAATTGTGAAAGCACCTTTGCTATTTCTTTCATCCTTTTAAAATCATCTTTTCTCTGCTTCGTTGCAAACTCCTCAATTAACGCCCTTTCAGTTTCATCATACTTTTTATCAATTTTTTTCTTAATATCCGAAAACCTAAACAAAAATAATCATTAAATTAAATTAAAACTAACTAAAAACATACTTTGAGATTGGTAAGTCTTGTGCAATTATATGAAGCTTTTGTACAATATCTGCGGCTTCATCAATCTGCAATAATAAAAAAGTAATTACATAAAATCAAAGTTTAATCGAAAAACTAACCCTATTGGGATCCAAATATAAAGTTGAAGAAGTTGATTCGGATACCAAAAAATCATTAAGATGCTCCATGAGTCTTTGAGCTTCAACAACTCTTGATCGAGGGCCATTAACACTATCCAATTGATCACCCAAGTGCAAAACTTTCGTGGCAACATGATTAATTTTTTCATCAAGATCTTGAAACATTTGAGTCGCTTTCTAAAATCATTCATATCAATCACATACCGTATCAATAATTTTTGTCACCTTATTTTCATCTTGTAAGCCATAAACTTCTCTACGGAAAAGAGTTTCGTCATCCCTCACAGACGCTTCAAGCCGCTCACATTTTTTCTGCTGACGTTCTTGGAGCAATGTTAAATCTCTAAAAATATTAAAGATTGTGGAGGATTCTAAAATATTTTAATCTACACCTACTTAATTGCTTGAACAAATGAATCGTGTAAAAGAATCGGATTAAAATCTTCATCGTTTTCTTTTTTAGTTTCCGCTATTGTTCTCCAAGCCAAACGTTCCACAAATTCTTCAGCATCAAATGGCTCCTTATTAATTAAAAATTATTTATTAAATTTTTTTAAATTAATTTTAATAACTAATTTTTGTATTTAAATTACCTGCTCTAATTCTTTTAAATACTGTTGCATCATTTTGATCGTATTTTATTAATTTTACATGTAGTTAAAACTAAATAAATTAATTATTTTGTAAATTTGAATTTTTTCAAAATAAATTTAAGGTTATGAAACGTCACTTCAAAAATGACAGGCACTTAGGCAACCCAATTAACGTAGGCGTGAAACTAGCATTCCAATAAAGTGACCATAGAAGTAAATTTACAACGTTGCCAACAAAATATATTTAAATAAACCAGTGGCGTTCTAATAAAATTTAATAGGGTTAAATTATTTTATTAATTTAAAAATGCGTCTACATACATTAATTATTATCGTAATCTGTTTATTTATTTATAAATTTGTATAAAACTAATTAATATTCTTGTTTTGAATTTAAATTTCATGTAAAATGATAAAAAACAATTGTTGGCAATAGGCGATAAGAAATTTTTATCGCAAATGATATACAGGTTTTATTGAAATTTTATTTCAAAATAAAAATAACAAAAGTCTATAAAATTCCAAATAAATATTACTGTTAACAAAACACAAGTATTGTTTTAAATTTATTTCCAATCGTATCAAAATTTATTCAATAAGTTTCTTTGCTTTGAAATATCTTCTCAAATAAAGAACTTGCCAAGTGGCAAGACCAAGTAAGCAGCACATCGAAAATACTGAGAAGTAAAGGACTCTATTATTGGTGGATTCTGAAAAATTAATTAATTTAGTTGAAATATTAATTTTTAAACACAAAATTACCGTTGGTATCCCGCATTTCTTCTTCACGTTTTCTCATAACTGAAAAATCATGGACGATATCATTTGACAGATCTTCTAATCTACGTAATTCTACTTCAATTGGTTTTAACTTTGCTGCTTCACCAATCTGGAAATTATAAAGTTGTAAATTGGGGTGAAAAAGTTGAAATTTTTTTTAAACCACTTTGTACTACATTTAATAAGAACTCTAATTTCATATACAATTTTTGTTTTTTTTCCCATCAGGACTTATTTGGGTGTATTTTGAAAAACAAAAATTTTACCATAAAAACTTATTTTTCAAAACTACACCCTTAAAATTGTAGGTAGATGAAAAAGAAAAATCGTATAAGAACACTGAATTCCTATTTAAGGGCAGTACAAAGTTATTTTGATATTTTATTAACTCAAAACACTTCAAAAAAAATTCCTGAAATAATCAAATTACAATTTTTAAATATTTGAGTCTATCCGTTTATTTTAGAATAAACATATGGGTGATTTTTGGTAGAAGAAGTTAATATTTACCCCCTCGTAGCTTTTAGCTTCAACTCCATGCTTTGTAATAAGAGAAACTTCATGAGCTGAGGCTCGATGATCTAAAAAAATGACATTTATAAATAGAACGTGCAATTATAAACGTGACTTACGTGTAGGTACATGAGAAATGAAGCAAATTTCATACGTATCATATACTTCTGTTACAAAAGAAAACTTTCCTTTATTGATAGATTCTTTTTGGGCCAAAACATGTCCTTTGGAGTCCCTAACCTAAAATCATTAATATAATAAACTACGCTAAATTAAAAAATTATACTACATACAACGTAATCAACTTTTTGGTCAGCGTATTCAGTTACATCAAATTCTCCAGTTACAGGAACATTTTGCTGCAATTCTTCTTTCAAACACTTGTGTGTATTTGGCTCCAGTTTAAACATGATGCACTCCACATAGTTAAAATAAAATAATAAGAAAGTACCTAAATATACAGTCCTCATTTTGTTCACTAGCGTTTAGAAAAGTTAAAACATTTGTTTTCTATGTATTGTATTAAAATAAATTGAATATTTTAGAAATTTAACCGATGAGCTGGCCACAAGCTGTCATTACTGAAAAAATGACAGCCATTTGCGTAAACCAGAACATGGCTGCGCTCTTTCATTTTTGTATTCTATAGTATTTTTAAAACATATATACAGGGTGTTCTTTAAATAAAAACATTAAAAAATTAATAACTTATATTATTGGGAATTTTTAGATTTCTCTCTCCCTCTGGTGGCAAAATATGAACTTCGATATTCGGTACTTACGTTTTTGATTTAACATATTGATACATGTTTTTTGAGATATACTGAAGCTTTAAATGATAAATATATTTGTGTTTTGTTGAATACGTAGTTATAAGGTACATGAATGCATTTTAAACACATTTTTTGACAATGACAAGTGCCGAATATCCTACACTTACAGCGCCATCTATACGTAGTTAAAATTCCCAATAAGGTAAGGTTAGAAAATACAGTGCGGACATAAAGTAAACCCCCCCCCCCCCTTCCTTCTAACTATTGAACGGCTATGTTTTTGATTCTGAAAATTTGTCTACGGAGGACTCAAATCGCAAGCTTTCTAACAAAGGTATTTTTGATTTTGTGGAACTTCCGGTCATAACCGGAAGTTCCACAAAATCAAAAATACCTTTATTAGAAAGTTCGCAATTAAATAGATTTATATATAGATTTATCTTAAAATAAAATATTTATTTAGTTTCCTATTGTATAATGTATAAAAATTTTATAATTTATAATTATTCTTAATAACTTATATTACAAATATGGATATTAGGTATAATTTAACATTTACTATTTCTTGTAGTTCCAATAAAACTTAACATAACTGGAAGGAATATCAAACCATGTAAAGCCCCAATGATTACAATACCCAAGTACATTCGAAAATAAAAAATTTGAAAAATTTGCGACTTTGCAAATGCTAAAACTATAATACCACAAAATTTCGTCATTGTAATTCCAGAAAACACCTTAAAATCAAAAGGCACATTAATTTTTGTAAGATTTGTTATTAAATTTGTACTTACAGAGCTTCCCATGGTGGCTAAAGCTTCAGTAGCTCTTTCAAGAGATGTAACTTTATCAGATAAATCATAGGAATGTACAATATGTCCACAAAATTCTACTGCAATCCCCACAGACATTACTAAATTAACTAAAGAAATTGCGTTTAAAGCAATATCCCAAATGTACATCAATCCGATCATGTTCATAAGAATCATGGTAACGACCAAAAATATCATAATCGCCGAAAATAATTTAAATCCAGTTAAAATGAAGGAAACTATTAAAACCAAGAGTAAGGAATACCCTAGTGATTGCAACATATCCGCCCAAATTGTTAAATATTGCTCAAAAAATACATAAAAGACACTAAAATATCACTTGATTAGTGATTATCAAAATGCGTTTAATAAAAAATACCTGTAAGGATATATCTCAATACCGTCTTCATTTAAAGTTTTGGTTAAATTATCTGAAATCACCCTAGCGCCTTCTAAAGCTGCAATGTAGTCCTTTGAGCCTTTCAAAACGCTGTGATAAGACATCATGTAAGCTGCTTTAACATGGACTTTACCAATTTCATCAAGTTCATACGAAACCCCCTAATATTAAACGCAAAAATAAATTCGATATATTAATAAATAAAATATTTCTTACATCTCCATAAGCTGGATGACCTCCTTTGGCACAGTTTGTATCAGGATTATCGTTCAAAAAATATGACAATCGTTTATGAAAATATTCCTCCCAATCATCCACATCCTCATCGAATTGACACGAAACGCAATTTTCCTCGTATTCATGAGGACAGAATGAATTATTGTTGGCGAAATATTTGCAACAACTTTCATTTTCACTCCAGTCTCGAAAATCATCGATCCAAGAAGAAGCTTGTTTAGCCACATACGTCCTAAAAATAATCGTTTAGTAAAAATGATAACTTCACTGATTTTTATTACAAATCAGTTTGTTCAGATGCTGAGTATATTTGGGTTGCCACGGAGTAATCGGAACAACCAGCTCTACCACAGATTTTTTCTTGAATTTCAGGATGTGAGTAGTTTACCTCACCTTTGGTTACCCAATAAACTGGAGGACCCACGCCCATTAAACTCTTCATATACTAAAATGATACAAAATTAGATTGTGTTTTATTGGTCAGATTATTAAAGTACCTGAAAGTATTTTAGAACATGACTATCTTCAGGCATTGATAATTCTTGATCTAAACCAATTGTAAGTGAAGGAGCTACTGCTAAACTAAAGGCTGATAGGAGGGTGAAAAATAAGAGGACTGCCAATCGTACGTAATCACTAGAAAATTCAAATTAATAATAATTGGAAAATGTGTTGATTAAATTTAAATTACTTCATCAAAAATGGCGTGTAGTGGTTTTCCCAAAATTTAGCCAAAATTCCCTTTTTATTTTTTTTATTTCTACTGCTCTTCTTAACAGTGATGCAGAATAGTAGGTCCATCTTATCATCTTGATATCGCTTTTCATCTAATGAGAGTAAAGCAACAAACGCAGTTATTTGCAATAGAAAATCTATGAATAACGCCATTGTGGCGTAAATTGCGAAGGTGTTAACTGCGGGCATTTCGGAGAGAATCCCCACGGAAAAGCAACAAATTTCGGAAACGCTAGTTAGTAACATACTAGGCCCTACTTTAGCTAAAGTTTCTCCAACGCGAGTAGCTACATCAGTGGAGTCTCTAAAATATGGGAAATTAAGGGTTTTGTATATTAAGTTGAAGATCTTACAATTCTAATCTTTGGTGGGTTTGCACTAAGATGAAGATGTTATCAACACCAACGGCTAAGACCAAAAAAGGAATTACTTCGATCGTTAGTAAAGTTGAATTTAATTCTAGATATCCCGCTATTCCCAAAGAGCACAAAACTGAGCTGAGGACGATTAAAATTCCTCCAGCACCTAGCGTTATTTTTGATTCAAGCTAAAAATATTAACTACAATTTTTGGAAAACAAAAATATTACAGTGGATTTACCAAAATTGTGCCACATGAATCGTAGCTTCCTAAACTTATTACAATATAAACAAACATGACTGCATAGCTTATAACAATTGTATACATTTCAGATTCCGAAACTCGCGCAACTTCATCTTCAACTGATCTTTCTGCACTGTACGCAACATCCAAGATATCGCTACGGTTTTGAACATCCCAAATTTTCAAAAAATCAATAAACCTAATAAAACCATAAAAAATATATTTGGTAAAATGTGGTTGTATATAGGTACCTTTTTTCCCATTCAAGCATTGGTTTGAGTTCTTCAGGATCGTTTTTGTTATTCACGAGGAATGTTAGAGATACTCCAGTTGCATCAGAATAATCTTTTTTAGTAGCACCAGCAAAAGCTAGACCAGGTTCGATAGGTCCTCCGTAAGGAGCTAGACAGTTAAAAGGACTCCTACAATATCAAAAATTATAATAAAAAAATTAGATTAGATAAATCTTCACGAACCGTGCGCAAGTTAACATCCTATCTTGTATTTCATTTTCGTCAGTGTCTATAAATTCTTGAAGATTGTTCTTAAACAGTCCTAGTATTGATTGTATTACACAGTTATCCATTGTTGTAGGTCCTGTAAACTCATTAACCATCGGGGAGAAACAAATTTTATTTAAACCATTATCGTCGTTAATACCAATCTAATAAAAATAAAATAAATAATAAAAATTATTTTTAAATAATAATACAGGAGTATTAATTACTTTTTCAATTTCTTTTTGTAATTTAAAAACTTCTAATAAGAATTTTTTATTAAAAGCTGGGCCTAAAACCATTTTAACACCGTCGTCATCAGTAAAATTTACCTAAAAATTATTTGGTAATTTTTAATTTTCGATTTGCATTTCGTACCTACAGAAGGAAGGTTATTAGAGTTGATAAAAATTTGGTTCGTCCTGTAGAAAGGATTGAAGTTTTCATCAAAAAAATCTTTTTCTAAACGACTACGGCTTTTCGGCGCAGCCCAAATTTCCACCGGATTTGTTGTTACTTTTAAATCTAGTGCTCCGAAACCAATTCCTAGGACTATCCATGAAGAAATGCAGATGATTAAAGCTGGATGATTAGCTACAGCTAAAAAAATAATTTTAGTGCAAATTTTTGGATATTAACGTAATAGTTACTTTTTCCTAGTTTTCGGAATAAACCTTCAAGCAACTGTGTTAAACAATTTTCCTTGGCTTTTTTCGTTTCTTTTTCTGGTGTTGAAATTTTAGATTTTCCTAAAAATAACACGGTTGAGGATTTAATAATATTTTTTGGTTTAAAACCTTATTACCATTTATTTTTGTTCTTACAAAAAATATCACGGTAAATGTATATACAATTACTACCAAAACTATTGCCCCAATAAAAGCGTAACCATTTAAAATCCAAAGTTTATAATCCTCCTCCTTTTCAGGGTATTTTTCTAAGTTACAACTTAGTTCACAATCAATACAACTACATTCACGTTGGTTCTAAAAAACAAAATTTACAAACTTTCAAAAATTTAAAAATTTTCAAAATTTCAAAATGAAAATTCGTCCAATTTATTTTCGTTGGGCCACCCTGTATAAGACTATAAGGTGGAAGAAGTATTAATTATTTTAATGACAAAGTGCACCCCCCAAACGAAAATTCTGGATACGCCACTGATAAAAGCGTTAAAAAATTTTAAATGGGATTTCAAAAAAATCCCCATTGCGAATTTTATTTTTTTAATGGTCCATTTTATAAAAAATTAACCAAATTTTATAATAAAACTTATTTTATAACCATATCCCGACTATAAATACAATTTTTGGGTCATTAAAGTACGATTAAAAATTTCCCCAAAAATTACTTTAACTTCAATTGGTTATATTAAAATTATTTTTTGGCCCATGATTGATTTTAGACTTTCGTATTATAGATTATACCTTAATATTTGATTTAAACTCAAAAATTTTGTTATAATTTTATCGAAACTAGCAGTTTTTAAATTTTTAATCAAGTTTTTAGAATTTTTTTATACACCAAAGATTAGTATATTTTTATAATCAATTTTCAAAAAAATTCCTATGACAAAAATATTACTTAAACAAGTCGATTTTATAGGAAATTTTCTAAATTTGTTAATGAAACTTATTTTGTAAGTGTATCTTCAGTGGAAATGTCATTTTTTGGTGTTCAAAGTGCATATAAAGTTTTCATAAAAAATGTCAGTTTAAATAAAAGCGTTAAAAAACTTTTAAATGGAATTTCAAAAAAGGCTCCATTGCGAATTTTATTTTTTAAATGATCCATTTTATAAAAAATCAACCAAATTTTATAATAAAACTTATTTTATAATCATATCTTGACTATAAATACCCTTTTTAGGTCATTAAAGTACGATTAAAAATTTCCCCAAAAATTATCTTAAACTTTAATTGGTTATATTAAATTTATTTTTTGGCCCATGATTGATTTTAGACTTTCGTATTATAGATTATACCTTAATATTTGATTTGAACTCAAAAAATTTGTTGTAAGTTATACTTTTATCGAAATTAGCAGTTTTTAAGTTTTTAATCAAGTTTTTAGAATTTTTTTATACACCAAAAATGAGTATTTTTATAATCAATTTTCAAAAAAGTTTCTATGACAAAAATATTACTTAAATAAGTCGATTTTATAGGAAATTTTCTAAATTTGTTAATGAAACTTATTTTGTAAGTGTAACTTTAGTGGGAATGTCATTTTAGGGCGTTCAAAGTGCTGTAAAGTTTTTATCAAAAAATCATTTTAAATAATTTAATTTTAAAATTCAAACGTGCTGATTTTTTCGTGTATAAAGAATACAATAAGGAGAAGAATTAAAAATATATTTTAGTGTCATAGTTGAATCGGATGAAAAGTTACGAATTTTCAAAATCGGCATGGAAAAAGCATGAAAAACAATAAGGAGCGACTTTGGGGCCGCCAAAATGACATAAAACTTATAAAAAAAAGCGCCTGGAGGCTTTTAAAAAATCGTCAGGTCAATCCTTAGTATAAAATAAATAATAGGAGCCTTTAAATCCGAGAGCTGGATTTTTCAAAATTTTCAATCGAGAAAAAAAAACAAGAAAAATCGACTTTTTTCGCTATTTTTTTTTTCAAAGTGTTACAATTAAAATTAATACACTACTTTGAATAAACATCCCCCTTTATGTTACAACTCAAATTTTTGAAATCGGACGAAAAAAATCACTCTTTTCGCGGTTCAGCGTAAAACTCGTCCGATTTCTGGAATACTTGAAATCGGACGAAAAATCACACTTTTAGCGGTTCCGCACAAAAACCGTCTGTTTTCGGAAAAAATACAAAAGAAGTTGTAACTCCACAGTGGGTTCAACATACCGCATTTGCTTCAGAATTTGGTCCTCCTATAACGAACCAAAATTTGGTACGACTTTGGGAATGATTTTGGACACTTAGGGGGATGTAAGCGATTTTTTTGGTATGGTCCGACAGAAAATCGGATTAAAAACTTTATAAATCTTGAAACCCAGTGCATCCAGTGGCGTAGCAAGGGCCACGCAGATCCCGCGGTGCGGGGGGCGTTGATATTTTGGGACCCATGCTGACCAATTTGGGATTTTCACATACAAAAGGGCCCATTTTTTTAACTTTCGCGGGTTTTGACACTACGCCACTGTCTCTACTTTTCCCCTTTCTTACCGTTTTAATATATAGAAAAAAATACTTACAGGGTATGATTCGTTACAATGTTTAGGTTTAATGATCAAAGTATTGCTTTCGTCATCAGTGCCATCATTATAATAAATAGGAAATGGAGTAATTTCGTTGGTGCCCAGAAAATACCAAAATCTAAAATTAATAATATATTAATAATTCAATTAATTAAAATATCTTTAGAATGTACTTTTCACTGTTGCAAGAAGCGGCGTTGGAAACACCACAACTGTTGTCCATAACAGGTCCTCCTGTAGTTGGTAATGACACTTTTTTACAAGACTCATAGGATTTTTCGTAGTAATCAGGATTAATTGTAAAATTTATTGATGTAATATATTTTTCACCTTTACTGTTATATTTAAAACCGTTATCTTTCAAAAAATTTCTTTGGTTTGGAGAACAGGTGAATTGACAAATACTCTGCAGAAGATTGAGCTTGCAGGTTGGGCACCTGCCAAAAACTGTTATTTGTCCAAAATTACGTAAAGCATATTCCATTTGGTCTATATCACAACACAATTTCGGATTATCTTCTAAAAATAATTTATTTAATTTCAAGTTAAGCGATCTTCCTCTTGCGAAACTAATGATGTCATTAGTAGGTTAGTTGCCATCATATTGTCATGATTGCCGCAGTTGTAACCTACTTCCGACGTAATTTTTGGCGGGAAAATTAATTGGAATAAAATTGATTAATTACCATTTTCAAAAAACATGGGACAAAACTTTTTAAAACCAGCCAAAGCCTTATCTCTGCGTTGTGGATCAGTGGGATCTAATACTTCTGGAGTCTTGGAATCTTCATCTTCATTCAAGCAATTTTTATGTTTTCCATCTATTATCTCACACGTGCCTTTCATCAAACATTCTGAATGTGACTCATTTATGCTATATAAAATTACCAAAGTTGCCAAAAATAATTTTAAATTGGATCCTGATAAATTATAAAATTATAACGAATTAATTGGAAATGGAAAAAAACCTTACCCATTTTTGGAAAATCAGATCTGATTAAATTAATGAAATAAAAATAATCAATCAATTGGATTGATGGAGATTTTATTCCCGAAAGGTCAAGTACCACTTCTATATTTATGTCAGAAATAATTTGTTAATTAAATATTTTTTGGGGATAAAAAAATTATACTTACCATAAAAATGATCGAAGAAAAATGATTAAGGTACCTAATATTAATTAAGACTAATAAAATGAGTTAAACACGCTTTATATAAATAATTTATTGATAATATTGATAAAAAGAATTGCAGGTGTGTTTCAAGAACAATGCTTCCCTTTTCCACTTTAATGATAATAAATCTCAAACAGGTGTGTAAAAAGGTGTAAGTAGGTAATTCATTCTGATAAAATGATAATCCTTATTTTAGTCAATTGCCTAATTTATTTATAAAATAACTTAAAATAGAAAATATATTTCCAAAAACGCAACATTATAGTAATTATCTTTTTTTTTTTCTAAATTACACACCACTTTTATTGATTTGATTAAAATATCATAATATTTCACCAAAAAATTTTTGAAAAAATTATTTCGAAAAGACAATGAACTTTTTGATTTAATTTTTAGATAAGGGAATTAGGTGCCCAAACAATTGATAAATTTTATAACATTTTTATTACTTTAAAAACGTTACATATGAGTAATCAAAAATATTATAAACAAACTCCTGGTCCATTAGGTGGTTGAGCAGGAATTCCTCTTCTATTCATCCTGCAGGTGTGTTCTTCCAACCTCCTGCTAGCAGTATCAACTTGATCAGCATCTTTAGGACTCCATAATTTCTCAGCAGTGGCACAAGCTCTTGGCCAAATTCTTGAAACAACATTGTATTCATTGACGGTTTCAGCCCACATACAAGCTTCTCCTCCCATAATCAATTTCTTTTCAGCATCAGAACCATTGAAGTATTTGTAAGGATCACAGTTGTAAAATTTGATCCAATCACCTCCAGTTTTAAGGTGATCTAAATACCAACAGGCGGAGAGTAAAGCTGGTTTACCAGCAGCAATTACCTTATGCAAAACTCTATAACCATCACCTTTCCAAACGTGCACTATAGTGTCATTAGGTAAATTAACACCATTCTCAAAAACTTCTTCCCAAACTAACGATTTGGCGCCTTTTTGCGTAACGATTTTCAATAATTTTTGTATAAAATAACTTTCCAACTCATAATAATCACTAATATTTGATTTCTTCATGAATTCGTTTAAAGCCTTATTACTCTTCCTAAAATTAAATTTTAGAATTTGCTAAATTTCTCAAATTAATGAGTATTTTATGATACCAGCATTCAAACTCAACTTCATCTCCTCCTAAATGCAAATAATTCTCTGGAAATACTGCAATAATTTCTTCGAAAAGTTTATCCAAAAAACTGTAGAGATAATCAAGAGATGGATCCATGGGTCCGTACTTTCCAGTTGGGTTTCCAGCATCATCATAACAAGCTGTTAAAATACCTTCAATTCCTTCACCCCAAGATCGCGTGTGTCCTAAAAATTGATCTTATATTAATAAACCCAGTAAACATGTAATGTTTCGTTATGTATTTTAAACGTTTCATTGCAACATTAATGCAAAGTTGCAATGAAATATTGGAAAAATTTTATTCAGTAAGCATGTAATGTTACGTTACGTATTTTAAACATTTCATTGCAACATTAATGCAAAGTTGCAATGAAACATTGAAATCTTGTTAATATACAGGGTGATTCAGACCACCAGTGCCATCTATTTATCTCGAGAACGCGTTATCGTACATGGCCGTAATAAAAAATTTTATTACCAAAGTGAACCTAAAGAATCCATTGGTGAACTCATATTTTTCCGGAACAATCCGGAACTATCCGGAACCGGGGGTAACTTTGTTTTTTTAAATGGCAACATAGGTCGAGTTTAGTATGGATTGATAGGTCTATCAAAAACAAATAACTTTTATAAAAATATTTTTTTAATATTTTCCATAGTTTAGAATTTATTCGAAAAACAAAAAAAAAATGTTAAAAAAAGCAAATAAAAATTATTGCATATTTTGAAGAATTTTGTTTAAATATTTACAAGTGTGATATTTAAAGTTGGTAAAATATTAGAATTTGTAGAAAGAGTTTATAAATTTATAAAATTGTTGTTTGTTCTTAAAAGATCTATCAAACCATATACTTATATTTTTCCGGAACAACCCGGAACTATCTGGAACCGGATATCACTTTGATTTTTTAAATTGCAACATAGGTCGAGTTTAGTGTGGTTTGATAGGTCTCTTCAAAATAAACAACTTTTGTTAAAATATTTTTTTATATTTTCCATACTTTAGAATTTATTAGAAAAACAAAAAAAAATGTTTAAAAAAAGTAAATAATAATTATTGCATATTTTGAAGAATTTTGTTGAAGTATGGACAAGTATGATATTTAAACTTGGTAAAACATTAGAATTTGTAGAAAGAGTTCATATATTTATAAAAATCTTCAAAATATGCTATAATTTTTATTTACTTTTTTAACAATTTTTTTTGTTTTTCGAATAAATTCTAAACTATGGAAAATATTAAAAAAATATTTTAATAAAAGTTATTTGTTTTTGAAAGACCTATCAAACCATACCAAACTCGACCTATGTGGCCATTTAAAAAATCAAAGTTATCTCCGGTTCCGGATAGTTACGGGTTGTTCCGGAAAAAAATAAGTTCACCAATGGATTCTTTAGGTTCACTTTGGTAATTAAGTTTTTTAGTTTAGTGATGTGCGATAACGCGTTCTCGAGATAAATGGGTGGCACGGGTGGTCTGAATCACCCTGTATAGTTAAACATGAGATGTTTTGTAATATTGTATTTTAAACGATTCTAAAAAATTTTTTTAAATTTTATTTTTATACATACTTATAGAATATTTCAAAAATATAATGTATTTTTTATATACAGGGTGTCCCATTTGCCGATGAAATGTATACAGTGCGGACATAAAGAAAATCCCCCCCCCCCCCTGCTAACTTCTGAACGGTTATGTTTTCGATTCTTAAAATTTGTCCACTAAAGTATTTAATTGCGAACTTTCTAATAAAGGTATTTTGGATTTTGTGGAACTTCCGGTTATACCGGAAGTGGATGGCAACTTTCTTATTTTAAATGGAACACCCAGTATATTTTTGCATTTTTGTGTTCTCCATAAAAATACCATTAAATTGACCTAGCGTAGTGTGGTCTACTATTAATACTTTCAGAATTACGCCCATTTGAAAATCACATTTTTTTGCAACTTCATTTACACCGGAAGTTGGAGCCAACTGCCCCAACTTCCTTATTTTAAATGATTTTCTTTTACAATTAAGTTAATAACATTAAATTTAAACAAAATTATGTTTAACCTTAAGTTCGTTAATTTTCCACTTCCGGTGTAAATGAAGTTGCATACAAATGCGATTTTTCGAATGGGCGTAATTCCGAAAGTATTAATCGTAGACCACACTATGCTAAGTCAATTTAATGGTATTTTTATGGAGAACACGAAAATGCATAAATGTACTAGGTGTTCCATTTTAAATAAGAAAGATGCCATCCGCTTCCGGTATAACCGGAAGTTCCACAAAATCAAAAATACCTTTGTTAGAAAGTTCGCGATATGTGTAAATCCAATATGGCTGCCATAAGAAAAAAATAATTTTGGTTAATTTCCGGTCAATCCGTTAGCGAAAAAAAATATTCGGTTATTTTACTGCATTGTACACAAAAAATTGTCTGTATTATATCAAAAAACTTTTTTGGTACCACAGAAAATAAAGAAGTTATAGCCATATTTTAAAAATCGTATTTTCTTGTTTCTCAAGAAAGCGTTGCAATTCGAAAAAATCTCTACTACTTTGTCCATTTAACCGACTTTCTATCTCCAATAATAACAAAGATACCCATACAGTCCAACGTCAAATGGGACACCATGTATAAAACCGTTTATGAAACATTACTGCAACGCAATTGTATCAATACGCGGTAACATTGCATGTTTCCAGGAAACATTTATAAGATATTATTTCAATGTTATTTAGTTTACTGGGTTTATTTGGAATAAAATTATTACCTGGAGTATCAAATTCTGGCATCACTCTAATACCTCTTAATCTCGCAAATTCAATGACTCTCTTAATGTCTTCTTGGGTATAAATTTTAGTTACAGGGTGGTAAGCTCCTTTATCACTAAAATATTTAAATTATTTTTTTATAAATGACTACGTTTAGCTCGAGCAGGTCAAACCAGCTTGAATTCAGGATGGGTTTGACCTTTTACGTGTAAGTATACTTCAAATATTAGAGGTCAAGCCAAGCCGAATTCGAGCTGGGTTGAGTTGCTCGAAGTCAGTGATTATAGTTTATACAACCTTAGTGAAGGGAATTTGATGCTTTGATAAGGAAAACTTTGATCATCAACTATATGCCAGTGAAAAACGTTTAATTTATTGTAAGACATTGCCTCTAAAGTTTGGAAAATTATGTAAAGTGGCATGAAATGTCTGGAAGTATCCAAAAGAAGCCCACGATGAGGAAATCTTGGAAAATCTCTGATGCGCGTCGAATTAATCACGAGCTAAAATTATTTAATAAATAATAATAAAAGTAATTTAAATAAAATAATTACGGTATCATAATCGGAACGGTAAATTAGTTGCGAAAATGTCTCTAACCCTCTCAAAATTCCCCAAACTGATTTAGCTGAAAGAGTTGCGTTAATATTAATCTCAGCTGGGATGATAAGCTCGTCTAAAAAAACGTTTTTTGTAACAATTTTTTTAGTTTGTTTTATAAAAATTACAAGATTCATCCATTTGACTATCAGGAAGTTGATCATCATTACATTCATCAATAAGTAGTACATTCAAATCATTTAAAATTCCCAAAAATTCTGCTCCATAATTTTCAATCCCATTAGAATTTTGATTGCGAATCGAATTGGAATAATGCACAATTTTCGCATATCTAGTAATAGCTTCTCTCAACACCAAACAATTTTTCCCAAGCACCTTAAATAATTTAAATCACCTATTTAATGCAGCATAAAAACGAGATTAAGTGTTTACCTTGAACATAAAAGTTTTCGAATTAATCCCGTAGAATTTATCATTTGTAATTATATCATTGGGTTTTGGCCAAACTTCTCCTTTCGTGGCTATAACTGCTGGACCAGGATCAACAATGTAACATTGCGAAATGCAAATTAAGCTCAGAAATGTAAACAATTTAAACATTTTTTAAGACGATTAAATGTTAAATGAACCACTCTGTCGCCAAGCGTTTACGTATTGAGAGCCTTTTATCGCACACTATGCAAATATGTGTTTAAATAAATAATAAATTGATTAATTTGTATAATCATATCCGCTACTTTAAACCCGATATAAACGGGGACAAAAAAGTATCGCCTTATATTAAACACTGACATTTTGTGAAGTTTATTTGTACAAAAAAAAATTACAATTAAAAATTGCTTAATTTTATGCGAGTATCAGTAAATATATGGTATAATAAAACTACCAATCTAAAATATACACAAAGTATTTTTTATTATATATTAAAGCCACTTTTATTATTTCTTATCATTCATTGTAACACGATAAAAATGCAATAAATAAATTTTAATTAAATAACTACGGCAATAAAATATTTGTTTATGCCGCGCTTTACTTAAGTTAATGATTAAATAATGTAATTTTTATCAATTTGTTATAAATAAATCGCCAATCAGAATAAAAAAATTGCTCCTATAATTTTTTGCTCCATCAATAATATTTTTTAATTTAAAATTTTATTTTATTTTTAAATTACCCTATTAAAATTTTTAAGATACGCCACTGTGTGTTCCACGTTATAAGAATTCTTGTAAATCTCAACTCTGTGATCAATTTACAAATGGCCGCGTTGTTGTGGTGGGGGATATCTTTCAAACGTCAAAATGTTATGACGTGTAAGGTTATAATTTCAACTTTAAAATAATTTTAAAATATTTCGACAATAAAAAATTGTCTTATGTAAATTAAACACGGTAATTAAAGCCAAAAATAAAAGGCGAGTCTTAAAAATTAGTTAAGTTAATAATAGTTTTAGAATGGGAATTGCAGTTTCTAAACAAATAGATCTATCCACAAACAGTTATTTATTAAGATTTATAGATAAGGAACACATATCACCTAATGATCCTTTTTGGAATACGTTTTTAGCTTATAATATTAAACCACCTATAACGAGGTAACTCGCTTATTTTTAAATAATCTTTGATTAAATTCGTGTTTTTTAGTAATGAACAGTTAGCGTTGGAAACCAAAATTGAACCATTTCTACAACAACTTTTAACGAATAATTTAAAGTCTGGGAATTTAGGGTCTTTAATACAAGTATTCCTGATTCGAGCGTCTGAATTATTAGCAGCTACAAACACTGACGAGTATGTATTAAACTACCAAACCATGTACTTTACCTAAATTTTTTCTACTGTACACTAATCCTAAATTATTTTAGTAATTTATTTACCTGGCAAACGTTTAATTCGCTTTTTGTAATACGATGCATATTAAAGTATTTTACGGAATTAATAACAGAAGAACAACTGATCGAGCATATAGAACATGGTTCGGCGAATATGCACAAATTGGAGTTAGTAATGAGTTCTTTATTTGGGATTATTGTTGATGTACCGTTAAAGGATTTTACTTATGCCATTCATCTTGAAGCCATTACTTGTTTACTCGTATTACTCTCGACGCAAGTACACACTAATAGAAGACCTGATCAGTCTTATATTTATAGGCTGATAATGAAAGGACGACATTCAATTCATGCGCCTTTATTTATAAAGAGTTTATTATTGAATTTTATTGAACAAAAGAAACCACCACCCGGTTACGGAGAAAGTAATGGAGCAAGCATTGTTTTAGGTAAAGATAATTTATTACTGAGTTTCGAAATAATCAAATATTTCAAATTTTAAAAATCGCTACATGTGGTGATAAATTTTCATAATTTGAGATGCAAAAGAATTTTATTTCATGTTTTTATCCTTTACATTTGACATCACACGAGCCAAATCAAAAATTTGCAGATTTTTTGAGGTTTTTAAAATAGTCGCTTATAAAATCAAATATTTCTTTAAAACCAAAACAAATTTTAAAAATCGCTACACGTGGTGATAAATTTTTATAATTTGAGATGCAAAAGAATTTTATTTCATGTTTTTATCTTTACATTTGACGTCACACGAGCTAAATCAAAAATTTGCAGATTTCTAGGAGATTTTTTGAGGTTTTCAAAATTGTCGCTTATAAAATCAAATATTTCTTTAAAACCAAAAACAATTTTAAAAATCGCTACACGTGGTGATAAATTTTTATAATTTGAGATGCAAAAGAATTTTATTTAATGTTTTTATCTTTAAATTTGACGTCACACGAGCCAAATAAAAAATTTGCAAGTTTCCAAGTGATTTTTTGAGTTTATCAAAATAGTCACTTATAAAGTTAAATATTTCTTTAAAACCAAAACAAATTTTAAAAATCGCTACACGTGGTGATAAACTATCATAATTTGAGATGCAAAAGAATTTTATTTCATGTTTTTATCTTTAAATTTGAAGTCACACGAGCCAAATAAAAAATTTGCAGGTTTCTAGGTGATTTTGACACATTTAAATTTTTAGGTATTGCAAGTGAATTATGGTCTATTTTAACGTTTAATCGAAAAACGAGTGCGATGGAAGCTGTGGAAGGGAATGATGATAATTTGACGCCTTTAGCTACGAATAGTTTATTACTAATTTTACTTCTCGCTAATCATTGTACAATACAACCAAATCCTTATAGAGACTCGTTATTTTCTTGCATAAACAGCCAAGGTATAATTTATTTCTCGTAATTTATGTATTAAATTACAATAATTTTTTTAGATCATAACCCAGTTGCGCCTACACAAACCGCAAGTTTATTTAGAATCGATTATGAACAATTGTTTACTGTTTTATGTAAAAAAGCTGCTGGAGACTGTGCTACATTATTGCTTTATTTATTATTACATAGGAATAATTCTTTTAAAACGTTTATACTTAAGAATACAAACCTTGATCAGTTAGTAAGTTAATTAAAAATTTATGTAGGGATATTTAATTTTGTAATTTTATTTCAGGTTATTCCAATTTTAAAAACTTTATATCACGCACCAGATAGTAATTCTCATCATATTTATATGTCGTTAATTATTTTGCTAATTCTTAGTGAAGATGATGGATTTAATAGAATGGTTCATCAAACTGTAAGTTTTATTTTTTACCAATTATACAAAACTCACGATTATTATTTTTTTTTAGAAATTAAAAGGAGTGGCTTGGTATACAGAAAGAGTATTATCAGATATATCAGTAGGTGGTTTGCTAGTATTAGTAGTAATAAGAACGATACAGTATAACATGTTAAAAATGAAGGATAAATATTTGCACACTAATTGCCTCGCAGCTTTAGCAAACATGTCATCACAATTTCGAGATCTTCATCCTTACGTCAGCCAAAGATTAGTATCACTATTTGAAACATTAGCCAAACGTTACCAAAAATTAAAGCTAGAACATTTAAGCAACGTCAATGATTCTGAAGTCAAAATTAAAGTATCACAAGAAGTTGCTGATACTGAGCAGTACTTGTATGTGTTGGAAGAAGTTTTAAGGATGGTTTTAGAAATTTTTAATTCGGCTCTTTGTAATCAACTACAACATAATCCTAATTTAGTCTACACTTTACTGTATAAAAAGGATATATTCGCTCCCTTCAAGACGAATCAAGCATTTCTTGATATAATACATAACATTGAAATAATTATCGAGTACTTTTCGCAATTATTAACTACAAAAACCCAACAAAATGAAGTCGATGCACATTTGGTTTTAAACGTGATTGTTGATGGTGCAAGAATGTGGCCAAAAGATAAATTAACGGTAATTTTTATTTAGTAATTAAGCGTTATTACTTACTGTTTCTTTTTAGAAATTCCCCGATTTAAAATTTAAGTACGTTGAAGAAGAACAACCGGAAGAATTCTTTATTCCTTATGTTTGGTCGTTAGTAAACCAACATTCGAACATTCACTGGAACACCGATGGATTAACTATACTAAACTCGGTTTGTTAACAGTGACTGATTTCGTAATTTTATTTTTTAGCCGTTATATAATTTAAATTGTAAATAAAATTAAATATTTATTTTTTAATGTGTATACAGTATTGTATATATTTATATTTGTTTTTTATAAAAGATTTGTTTTATATTATTTACAAAAGTAATTAATGGTAGTCAAAACTGGTGCAGTTTAACCGTAATAATATTAGATTTAGTGTAAACTTTATTCTTAAAAATAAAAAGGTAATTTATTAATCGGTATTATTATTTTGCCTAAAGGAAATTTATAATTAGGAACTAATTTTAAAAAATTGTTGTGTAAATTTAAACAACATTTAAATATGATTTTACTTCTTTAATGCACATGTTACAAATGATTAAACAAAACATTATAATAGCTTAAGAAAATAAATTTAACACGTTCACCACCACAGGTAAACAAAAAAAAAGTTTTTATTTCAATAAAAAAAAAATTATAAATATATTTGTCAGAACTAAGGTACAACAAAATACATAACAAGTTATAAAATATTATTTACAATATTTTGTATGATTATATAAACCGTGATTGGCAGTAAACGTGTAAGTTCTTGAATAAATAAAGAACTTAACCTAAGAAAACAAATTAAGAAATATGTAGTAAACCTGTAGAGGTCGACAATTCTACCCTGACATATCTTATTACAAGTCTTTTTGAAATTAGGTAAACTTCAAACACAATTCACTATCGTTATATTCGAATAATTATGACTGGATCGAATAAAGTGAGATCGTGCTGAATGAATTTGAAATTGAAAAAAATGATTTGTTTTTAAAGGAAAACCTGAGATTATGAAATGCACAAAATAAACGGACTTAAAAACAAAGCATTTTTTCAATTTTTAACATCGAAATGTTTGCAATTGCAAGATAGGCAATTTAAACTTTTAGATTATTGATTTATAAATACATTAATGTTATAATTTCGTAAATATTTCAACTGTATTGTAAAACATATAATAAACAGTTGAGCAAAAAGGAAAATGCACCTAACACACTCTAATAATATTTATATATTGTTTTTTTTCTCAAATTTTTAGGAAAAAAATAATTTCATATCTATGCTACCTATCTACCTATTATTATGTGAAATAAATCACAAAAATATATTTAATGTCTATAAATATTACAATTCATATTCATATGAACATATTTACAAATTGCAGTGAAGTATATTGTGCAAACAACTACCTTAGATTTAGATCCAAATCATCAAATGATTATGATTTCAGTCCTTTGGATCACTTTTTAATTCGTAAAGCAACAATAAATTATAACTATTCTTTATTTAAGTAAAGCACATTGCCACACTTGAAGCCAATTAGAAAGAAAAAAACAACTTAATGGTAAAAATGTTTAATGAGCAAAAGAAAACACATAAATGATCGAGGTCAGTTTTGTTAGAATGGTCTTAGTTAGAATTTGGATGTGAAATTAAAACAAACAAATTAAATTAATACCTTCACAAAATTGACTCATGATGCTAAAAAACCATACTTCTCCATAATAAATTATAGTATACAACTGTAATAATATTCGTACAAAAATATTTTTTACAAAATTTTATTAGATAAATAAGTTTATAAAAAAATAATAAGTTGTAATTTAAGGGTGTATTTGGTATTTAAGATATATAATATTAAATTATAAAGTTGAACGATTAATTTTTTTTTAAATGAAAGCAGCTCACGTGTTGAGCAAGCGTTTCTTAAATTTTTAATTATTTTAGTTTTTTTTTTAATACACCCCTAATAACAAAAAGCAATAGCGTTCCAATCCAATCAATGGATTAGGAAATCAATTTAAAACCTATTCATTCATACCAATTAAAATCCTAATATTGGGCGTAGCAAACAGCCACATAGTCTCTCATCTGTTTTCCTTATAAATAAAAACAAAGAAAAAACAGATGACCTTTTATGTTGTTTGCTGCAGTTCCAGGAGCAGATATCTATGTTGATGCCCCCTTGGAATATTTAGACTCAGCCATTCTATGTATGGACGTGTCGCCATCACCCATATGCGCCACCTGCAAAGCACCAAACACCGTAATCATGTGAGCAACACGCAACACACTACAAAAACATGCATTCTTTAATTAATGATTATTAGTAGGGTTAATTGCTTAGTTGGACATTACGAATTTCACACAACATGCATACTATTTTTCAATTATTTTTACGTACCATTTCGGCTAATTTATGTTTTTATGGTATGAAAAGGGTGGCACTTTACTATAACATTCACTGCTTATTTTGAAATAAAATGTGGTTTATATTATAAAAGTAAGAGTGTGTCCAGGTGCATTACTTTATTACTAACGATCATGCAATATTCTATAAGCAATTATTTACTTTAAATACAACATACAGTAGATAATATAACAGCATGCGTAAACTATAAAGTATAAAATAATTATAACTCAGTAATTATTAGAAAAGAATATAACTGAAATTATTAATCTACGAATATAAAAGCTAGTTATTTACAAAAGTTTATCTAGAAGTAGTTACAGTATAGTACAGAAAATTAATATCAACTTCAATAAAATATATAATAAAATTTAACTAACATTCTTTGATAATTATAATATAATACATATTTATAATGCCACATTTAAATATTTTTAATTTTTTTTGTTATTTGTTTCGCTTTAGTATTTTTTTTGTTTCTTTTTTATTCTTATGGTTAATTATTGAGCAAAAATAATACAGGTTTTATTCTGGTGGCGGGGGAGGTGGTGGTGCTGCAGGTGGAGCGTCATTGGGCATGGGAGGGGGTGGCTGGGGTTGGAACATTCCATGAGAAGGATACATGTATCCAGAATTATACACCTGTGGATACATATTTGGATTAGGATAATGCATGTAGGGTGGCGGGACATTAATGTGCATGGGTGGTGGAACATTGCATTGTTGCATATTGGGCGGGGGAGGTGGGTGATGTGGAGGCCGTGAAGGACCTTGTAGGTTTGATGGAGGAGGGTAGTTGTAAACATAAGGAGATATCATTCCTGCATTGTAAGTGTTATGAACATAATTATTATTATGTGGTCTTATATTATTATAATTGCTTACCTTCCCAAAAGAATTGCGTCCGTTTTGTTTTTCACCATGTTGACGGGTGTAATTACTTTTCGATACTTTTAAAGGAGGTCCATCTGATAAAGTACTCTTTTCCCTATCACGTTTTTTACTTTCTGAGGATATATTATTGATAACATCTTTTGATATTTTTATTTTAATACCAGGGTTGTGGGTAGATGCTTCCCCTATCACATCTGTTTTTATTCTATCTTTAGGTATTTTTATTTTGATGGCAATAGGTTCTGGGGGTTGGATTTTATCTTTCGATATAGTTAGAATTATTGGTTGAGCTGACGATTCGTCCTGTTTATCCTTGTCTTTATTTTTACTCTTATGTTTATCCCTATCTTTTTCTTTATGCTTCTTTTTCTTTTCCTTCTCTTCCCTGCTCTTATCCTTATCTTTATGCTTGTGTTTTTCTTTGTTCTTCTTCTTCTTATCTTTATGATGTTCTTTTTCTTTGGTAACTAGTAATAATTCATCTGGGACATTTTTCGTTATTGTAGGCAAGTGAGGCACAGAAGGTGCTTGTTTTAGTAGATTACTGATAGCGGTTGGATTTGTTTCTAAACCATTTACTGCTATTGGTTGAGATAAAGGCACACTTCCACTTAATACTCCATTACTATTTATAACACCATTTGAGTTGCTGTCATTTTCTCTCATTTGCTGTCTCATCGCTTCTTTAATTTCACTATATTTATCAGGAACTTCACTTTTAATACCAATTGTTGAATCACGTAGAATATTTTCAAACCCTTCAACTTGATCGATTTTTTTCATAACTGGCCTTAATTCTGGTTCGGAGCTGTTGCTTAAAGTCCTACTACGTCTGCTCTCGCTGGACTCCATGTTAGACACAGTTGTGGGAATATCTTGATGGGAGATAGCCTCGAATGCTCTTTTGTTCATGCTAGGTTGCTTCCTCGGTGGCGTTTTTTCAGGGGAAAACATACTAGGTTTCTTTGTTATAGTTGGAGGAATTAAAGGCTCTTCTTTTATTTTAACATTTAACATTTCTACGTTATCATTAAAACTAGGCAAAGAATAACTACCATTACTACTATGACCATTATGTGATTCAATTTTTATCAAATCTTCAATAGATTCTTTTTTAATAGCTTTATTAGGGACGGATTTTGATGCTTCTGGAGGATAAGGTGACTTTGTTTTCTGCGAGGTCGATATCATGCCTTGTTTTAAATGAGAATTGCTCTTCTCGTACACATTCTTGTTATCATAATGCGTATTCAGGTGCTTTTTAATATCATTTTGTTGCTTCAAGTCTTCATGCCTCCTCGATGACTCATGTTTATGTTGCATTAATTTAGGATCAGGAGCTAATCTAGATCGTGAAGTCTCTGGCCGCTTATCTCCACTAATAAGTCCATGGTCTATACTATTATTTAAACTATTTGATTCACTAGCACTATGCGAATAAGCACGCTTATCAATTTCTTTATCACTACGACTATACAGTTCTTTACTATCATTAAAATCACTAACACGAACAGTTTCCCTATGAGGGTCTCTTATTCCAATATCACAAACAGCTTCCCTAAGTATGTCTCTATGTTCAGTCCTGCTAGAACTCGTCAGGTGTCCCACAGAAGGCGGCCTTGTTGGTGGTTTCATTTTTGGATCAACCGGCCTATGATGTCCATGTGGAACATTCGGTTTCCCTGAGGAACTTAGAGGAGCTCCCATCGGCGGCTTACTACTCGAATGCTGCACCATTCTATCCCTCTCTTTCTTATCTCTATAATCATTCTCTCTTTGTTGACTACTCGAACTACTACTTTCATGCAGTGGCCGGCTCGAGCGATGCTTATGAAGATCTTCAGCACCTTCACATATAAATAACAAACATTGACAAAAGGTACTTAATTTAAAATTATAAAATGTAAATTTTACTTATACTTAAGAGGATGGTCGGCAAATTTCATTAAAAATTTTCCACACAAGTTTTTTTAATTTTTTTTTTTCGTGCATTACAAAGTTTTACAGCTGCCATTTGCTGTAAATTTTGTCTTCTTTGTACCACTTTGAAGAAAATACTTAAAATGAAAACTTGTGCTTTCCTGTTTTCTTTTAAGTTTTTATGGGGATTTGAAAAACAGGTAAAATTTAAAAATAAATTATGTTTTGTTATAAAAATACAACAAAAGTACAAGAAACTTTGTTGCTACATTTGGTTTACCCACAAGGATAAAAATAGCAAACACTATACGTATCTGAAATGTTTCAATTTTGTTTCATTTGGGTTTCACGGAAACAGTTTGCAAGAAATGTTTCATATATGTTTCTGTTATGTTACCAAGAAACCATGCTCCTTTGTGTTTCAAGGAAACAGTTGGCAAGAAATGTTTGAGCAATGTTTCTGTTATGTTTCGAAGATACATCTAATGTACCCCAAAAAAAAATCTAAAAAATCTTGAGCAGAAAAAAGTTATGACCAAAAGTGTAAGTAAGGATGGAACCTTAAAATCAAACGCTTAAATTTGCCGACTATTCACTTAACCGTATATTATTCAAAATTAAATTGCAAAAAACTAAAAAATTAGATAATTAAAGTTGCTAAGATTATCAAAAATTGTTCTTGTTGATAAAGTCTATTTAAGTTTACTTAAAAATCAATTAAAATTTCTATAAATGATTAAAAATAAAATCTTACCAGCTTTTTCATGATGATGTAACCGGTGGTGTGGGTCACGCATGTCTGTCGGTGGATGTAATTTTCTTGGTTCAGAATCCTAAAAAGCATGAATTTAAGTTTTATTTTTATTTTAACAAAATACTATTAAGGCAATATTCAGCAAATTTGAACGCTGGATTTTGACATCAGCACTCAAATTTGCCAACTATCTTCTTGATGATAAAAATGGGCAAAACAATGTGTACTTACAAAAGGTGAAGAAACATGGCTAGTACTTCTACTGATACTTGCTCCTTCTCCTATAGCCATGATTTTGTCCTTGATTCTCGCTGGGCATCTTTCATAAATTTTGAGAAATTCTTCAGTTAACTGTTGTAATAGCTCGTCAGTGACTGTAGGATCAACATAAGAATACCACTCCTTCTTTTCAGTCGAAAGCGGTATTTCCCAATTTGACCATTTGCAAGCCAAATGTATGCAAAAACATGCCACAACTGTAGGCTTGTATTGCAGGCACATTGTGGTCAAATGCAAACTAAAAATTTATATGTACTCACATGTACGAACACAACAAAAAATATAACTTCTTTTTTTTTAAACAATTTTTAGGGATGCTTTTTGATAAACCCACCTGGTACTAGCCATAAAGTAGGAAGTCTGTGCCAGATCTTTGCTGGCTCTGACTAAATGGCAACATCTGACTACATGTGCATGTGGATGATCAATAGCCACATCAAAACCTAGTGTTTGAAGTAAAATGTTTTCATTAAAAACCAAGTCTTGGGATTGTTGTAAATATCTATAATCAAACGAAATACAGCATTTTTCCATCACGTCACCAAACTCCTATTTTACCTTTCAGAGTTAACATCAAACGATATTTCTCGTGGATTTTTACACAAATTATGTACCCTAATTACATGTTCCAACTTTCTCGGCTGCTCTTCTACTTTTGCTGCTAAAAACAAAGCTGCTGCTGCTATCGAGTACCATGGAAAGTGTGAGAATGAATGAAACACATAAAATCTATGCATATATACAGTCGCCGTATTAATACACAGCTGCGATCTATTTTAAATGTTAAGGAAATTTCAACACATATTTGTACCTATTTAAAAAAATTTACAATAATCACTTTTTCCAAAGGGATTTAAATTTTGCAACGCAGTCACATTTTAGTAAACAATCATAAATTAAGTATTATGAAGTTAGTAAAACTAAAACGTAAATTTCTGATAATAATCATTTGACTACATTTATCTTGTGTTACTCGATCCGGATTGAATTGAATAGCGATTGACTCAATCCGCATTTTTTCATAAAAAAAAAGACGTCGGATTGGATTCCTCATTTCCAATCCAATGCGACGTGTTTATTTCGGAAAAATGCGGGCCGAATCAGTCAATCGCTATTCAATCCTGTACGCATTTCTTTTTTCGAAATAAACATGTCGGATTGGATTCATCCATTCAATCCAATCCAATCCGACATGTTTATTTCTGAAAAAATGCGGGCCGAGTCAGTCAATCGCTATTCAATCCAATCCGGTCCGCATTTTTCCGAAATAGACATGTCTGATCAAATCCGACATGTTTATTTCGGAAAAATGTGGACCGAGTTAATCGCTATTCAATTCAATCCGGATCGAGTTACGCGAGATAAACGTAGTAATTGTTGGTGTAAAAGAAATGGTTGTATTTCTTTTTTTTTGCCATAATTTTTTAGTTTTTTAAATATTTAATTAATTCAGGGTTATTGCACAACACATTTTAAAACAAGCAAAATTGCTTTTACTATTTTAAATATTATAAAATTTCACTTTATTGGAATAATAAGAATACTACTGCATTGGCATAGGAAATGTGAAAATTGCCTAACTTTATAGTGAATGACTCATAAAAATGGTGGATGGTGGGGACCAATAACAAACAGTAGATCTACATACTATGACAAATTATTCACAGGTTTCTAACCAATAATTCATGTAACGTGTAGTGATAACAGTGTAGCAAGAAAATATTAAAGAAAATGATTCATTTATGTTAATTGATTTTCTTTGTGGTAAGAATTTTTTATTTTTTTGATATTTGATAGTGAAGTTATTACTATGCATAATCAGTTCTATTTTTAGTTTCAAGTTTCAATTATAAAAAGTCTAGTTGAATATGTTTATAATTTGGTAGACAATATAACCGATTGTTATGGTTTCGTTTAAAAAAGGTGCTAGGATTACAATCTAATCTCGATTTAACTACATAATAAGAGTTTTTTATTTCAATCAAAACACTCCTGACTATCAGTACCCGCAGAAAATCCTGTCAACAAATAGCACCATTCAAGAATGGAAGGCGAAGAAAGAAACATTGGTGAGATTATTAATATTTTAATAAATTAGAATAGAATTTAATTATTTTTTGTTTAAAAATTGATTAATTACATATAAGAGTGTACGGTAAAAACAAATATTCGAAAAATTTGCAGTTTTTTAATGAGAAAGAAAGCACTTTTTTAATTTTCAAACTCAAAATACTTTAAAAAAATCATAAACAACATACATTTTTGAAATTATGGGCCGATTGCTCCATTTCCACTTAAAATTTATGGAACACTTTAAAATTCTAAGGCTCGGTTGCATAATTGAAGCTTCAAGTGACACTTAAACTAAAAAATTGTAGAAATACAATGGGAAATCCATTTTTTTTTTTAGTTTAAGTGTCGTTTGAAGCTTAAGCTTCAACTGTGCTATCGCTTCTAAGTGCTCTTTGAAGCTTTGTGGTGCAAACAGCCTTAAGTATTTTAAAATTTGCACAAAATCCTACTTTTTTTTCCAATTACATACTAATAAATGCAAAAAATACAGTTTTTGGTTTCACACCCTCCAAGAATTTTATTTGATTTAAACCAAAATCATCGACTATCTGCAATTTGGGCAAATTTTGGATAAATACATTTTTTCTTTTAAAATTTCAAAAACACAAAATTATTCAAGACGTTTTAAGACTAAACTATCTACGATTTTAAAAAGTTTGACCAAAATTTGCATTTACCATTTTTTTTTATAATTTTGAATACCCATTTTTTCTCAAAAAGTCACAAAATTTAAAGGCCAAAATGAAAAAACCTTCTTAGGTCCGGTTGTTCAATGGAAGTTTAAATTCAGCTTAACTAGAGGTTCCCACACACCAAAAATGTTACAATAACATGTTGACAGCAAAAATGTTATCAACATTTATTAAATCTATGTAAATAAATATTACTATCCACATGTCAGAAACAATGTTAATAACTTAAATAACATGCGGACAGTGACTTTTATTTACAAAGGCTTAATGAATGTTGATAACATATTTGCTCCTAACATGTTTTGCTATCAACATGTTATTAACATCCTTTGACCCGAATCCCTTCCAGAGGAATATTTGTGCTGCCAACATGTTATTGAAAATAAAAACAAATGCGGTCAACAAATGTTATTGAAAAAGTTGGCAGCAAAAATGTTTTTTACATTTTATAATAGAATTGTAACATCCTGATAAAAATTGTTGATAAAAAATGCTATCAACCTTTCTGTGTCCTAAAGGCCTCTCCACACTAGAGGTAACTTTGCTGATAACATATTATGTTTCTAACAATGTTAGCGACAAATTTAAAATCTAGGACGTAGATATGTTGACAGCATTTGTTGTCAACATTTTCTGACAACAATGTTTATCAACATGTTACAATTCTATTATAAAATATTAGTAACATTTTTGCTGCCAACTTTTGTTGTCAGCATTTTTTATTATTTTCAATAACATGTTGACAACAATGTTGTTAGCATTGTTGGCAGCACAAATTTTGCAATCACTCTGAAAGCGGTCAGGATAAAAGGATGTTAATAACATGTTGACAGCAAAACATGTTAGCAGCAAAAATGTAAACAACATTCATGAAGCCTATGTAAATACATGTTACTATCCACATGTTATTTAAGTTATCAACATTGTTTCTGACATGTGGATAGCAGCAATTATTTACACAGGCTTAATGAATGTTGAAAACATTTTTGTTGCTAACATGTTTTGCTCCCAACATGGTATTGTAAGCATTTTGGTGTATAGGCACAACTAGATTTTAAATTTGTCGCTAACATTGCTAGAAAGATATGTTATCAACAAAGTTATCTCTGGTGTGCAGAGACCTTAAGCCTTATTTTTATTAACCAAAAAAATTCTTTAAAATTAAAAAAAAAATGGGGCATAACAAAAATACATGTCTTAGTCATGGTCAATTTTTTATATAATTTTTTTGGTTAATAACAAAACTTAAGCTGAATTTAAACCTTTATTGAACAACAATTTGAGGAAAAAAGTTATTCAAAATCATTGAAAAATGACAAATATGACTTTTGCTTAAATTTAAAATGTTCAAAAATGGTGCGCCCATGTCTATTAATATATGGAGATAAATAAATTCTCCACCCAATTATTTTTTGTATATTAAAAAATCTTGCAACTATCATTGTAAATTTTCTCTAAGTGAGGTAAACCAAAAATGTTTAAAAAAAATTCAATATCACTTCCGGTTTCATCGGAAATTACATCAACTTTCTTATTTTAAATGTAGCACCCTATTTTTTTGTACGCATTATTAAACATTGATAAGTTTCTTTGTGACAAAAAAAACATTTTTAAAAACTTGAAAAAAAAAATTTGATTTTTTTTCGGAAAAAAAATTAATAAAACCTACAAACTACTTTTCAATACTACAGATACATAAAACAAATTATAATTTTTGAAATTCATTTGGCCATTTTTGAGACATTAATTTTTATAATTTTCAAAGTGAGTTTTTTTGCAAATGTCTTCATTTTTTTAAATGGAATAATAATGGGGTTAATCTCTAATCATATAGAAGATTTTTTTGGGATTATTTTCGTAAAACTCAAGTATACTCAATTTTCTTACCAAAAAAATCCAAAAAGTTTTTCTTAGTTTTAAAAAAGAAAAAAAATTTTGTCAGCAACATAATTTAAACCACTCAATATTTAATAATATGTACAGGGTGTCTCAGAATAACTGTGACAAAGTTTTTTGGGTAATGGAGGAAGAGATACTAAGCATTTATAGACTTATAAAGTAATGTCGAGAAATGCTTCCTTAAAAAGTTATACCACTTCAAAATTTTTCAAAAAAAATATTTTTTGTAAATAAAATAAATATTATAAGAGATATTAATTTGAAATTTTGGCCACAGTTTTTTCACATAAGGATACACATTTTCGGCCAATAAAAGTTTAAAAAATATTTTCAGGGGCGTTGCCTAAGGGGGGGTCATCAACTTTTTTTGATCATATCTTTTGTTTCTTTAGGTTTTTGATAATTTTAAAAGTACTAAAATAATCCTTGATCAATGCTCTACACAAAATGTACTCTTATTGTATGTTGGTCCGGTGCTCAATTTCGGAGTAAAAGTAGATTTTATAATTTTTAGTTAAAAATGTGAATTTAAAAAACAACTGAAGCACCGGACCGAAATACAACAAGAGTACCTTTAAGGATTATTTTACTACTTTTAAAATTATCAAAAACGTAAAGAAACAAGATATGATCAAAAAAAGTTGATGACCCCTCCACATGTAACGCCCCTGAAAATATTTTTAAAACTTTTATTGGCCGAAAATGTGGCCAAAATTTCAAATGTCTGTTATAATATTTATTTTATTTACAAAAAAATATTTTTTTTGAAAATCACTTTTTAATGAAGCATTTCCGGACAATACTTTATAAGTCAAAAATGCTTAGTTTCACTTCCACTATCACCACAAAAAATTTGTTATTGAGGGACAGCCTGTATATAAATTACTCGAATATGGAATTTAAAATAAGTTAATGTCATTTCCGGTGAAACAGGAAGTAAAGTTGAAATTTTTTTATTTAAATAATTGTGTTTTCTTAGTCCATTTCAATTTTATATTTTCATAAAAATGACAGGTGTGGCCCTAGTTTCGTGTATACCATAGATGTGTATACCCGATATATTCAAGTGCTGTTATTATTTATTATAGGGTTTTCTAAAATAGGTAAAATTTTTAAGTTGTTATCAAAATACATAAAACAAAAATGGTTAGTTTAAGCATTTGCAACAAAGTGGCGCAAAAAATATGTTATCACTTTTTGTTTTTTTCTTAATTTCTAAAACAGTCAAAAGTGTTCAATTTTTATGAAGTGCTCCCTTAAAACTGATTGGTTTATCCCACAATGATAAAAATACCAACAAATAATATACACAAGTCGGTTTAGTACCTCAAAAAAAAATTTAAAAAAGCCTCAGCAGAAAAAAGTGATGACCAAAACTGTATCGACTACCACTCAAGTTAATTTTTGGAGAGATTTTTAAATTATTTTAAATTTTGGGTGTTAGTAAACTACTCCTATTAATAATTTTTTAATTTGTTGCTTTTGAAAACAATTTTGTTTAAAATGGACAGTGGAATTATATAAAAAAACTTTGATAACTTGAAACCGCTAAAAAGATTTTGAACTTTTTTTTGAACATTTTTAAATTTTATCCAAATAAATCAAAAATTGATAAAATTATGTTTGAAAATTGTGGAGAAAATTTTGAAAATATAGCATTTTTCGAAAACAAATTTTCCATTTTTTTTACAATTGGAAAGATGGAAAATTAATTTTTTTATTGCTGAATGAAAATCTCCATAATTTTGGCTACTCATAATGAAACGAGGGTAAGAGTAAAGTCTTCAACAGCCAAAAAGAATCAAAGATAGTTGTTACGATCTTTATTAAAAAACATTTGTTGTTCAATGCATTTCGCAACACAGTTGTTAATCAATTAAAAATACCAATTACAATTCTACGTAGAGTCGTCAAGTTTTTAATTATTAGTTTCCATTTTTTGTCAGATTAAATACGATTTATGATTTAAAATTTTACATGGGTGCAAAAACGGACGGAAGCTCTGCCCATTTATACGTTGTCTTCGATTCATTGTTTTAAAATTTTAAATGGGCACAAAAAAAGGACGGAAGGTCTGCCCATATCATTTTAAGCTGTATATGTAGACCCCAGTTGGTTGGGTTATCTTTAATTTAAGTTACCGATGTTCATGTAAGTCGATGTTAGAATTGTAATTGTTATTTTTAATTGATTAACTTTTAGCTTTTTCAAACGTTGACACTTGATATGTTCCTGATGATGCAACTGTGTTGCGAAATGCATTGAACAACAAATGTTTTTTAATAAAGATCGTAACAACTCTAATTATTATTAACTATCTTTGATTCTTTTTGGCTGTTGAAGACTTTACTCTTACCCTCATTTCATTAATTTGTTTATACTTAAAAAGTTGAATTAAAAAACTCTTAATATTCCAGAATTTTTGACTTAAATGAAATGAGTAATTTAATCCAATTTACAGTAGTTGTTTATAAAATGCAAACTTTCGATTTTAAATGCTTTTAGCAACTTAATAGTTCTTAATTTTTCTTAAATAATTATATTAACATTTATTCACTATACGAGCAAAACTTATACTACGCCCATGCATTTTTGAAATAAGACATTATAAGTCGATTATTTAAATCAAGTTTTTCTTGATATTAAAAAGCAGAAAAGAATAGAATTCTAGCCACAGCATCATAAACTATATTTATTATTGATGAAATACAATCGATTTTCTTTATCGACGTTTTTGAAATAAAAAGTCCCATGAGCATTCTAGATTAATAAATATTTAAAGAAATAATTTCTTAAAATTCAGTCCTACACAGGTGAATAAATGAAAAATAAAAGAACTAAAATAAAAAAATAAGAGAAGAAAACAATAAATTTTAATTTTTTTAATTTAACATTTATTTTAATCATCTTATTAATTTTTACAATGAATGACAACAAAATTATTTTGGAAGATGAACTTGAAAAAATACAAAAAATTTAAGCTGTAAAAAATGCCTAATTATTAGTAATAAGTTGTTTGTTGAACCTACAACAAAGAAAAAAATAACACCTGAAAAATAAGAAATTACTTCATTACTTTTAATGATTTTTTGTTTAATTCGTTTTATTTAAAATGCTTTAAGGAAGATTTATTATTTATTTTTTTTATTAACACATGAAGCTGTAAGCTAATTTACAAGAAATGAGATGATTATGAAAAATACCCACATTTTATTAATTTCACCTAGAATTTATTGAAAGGACGAAACACAATGAATAAAAGCACACAAAAACAGGGGATTTTTATGTTCAACGTTTTCACATAAACTTACCACTTTAACATCAACAACTTTACGTAAATAGCCTTGTTTATTTAAAACATATAATTAAATAATTATGAATTATCGTTGACGTCCAGACAACTTGTAAAAAAGAATGGTATTCTTAATTTATGTGCTTATAACAGCTTAATAAATAGCATTTATGAGAAATTGTGAGAGAATAATTTAGTTATGAATATATTTTATAACTTTCCATAATTGTGGAATAAAAAATTTAGTTTAATGCACGTTTCACGTTTAGTAAGACCCACTCTGAAAATACAATTTCAATAAGAATAAACGCATGTATAAGTAAAAGTGGTTAAAAATATTCATTCAATGATACTTTCAGCGCTTTTGCAACTCAATACATTTGCCTTAAAGCTAAAGCGACGTTTAAAATTAGTGAATTTAATAAGAGATTTAACCATTTGATAAGCGCAGAACTTCAGTAGCGTCTTATAATAATAAAAAAAAATCGCTCAATTAAAATTTTTCTATGTGTACTTTGAGAAACGTAAAAAATAGTTGTAGCTGATTTAGAAGAAGGTTAATTTTAGTGAACGGAGATGCTTATCAGTTTTGATGAATCATTACTGCCGTGTGACCAAAAATCATGACATAACCTCAATACATAAATAGGTCAATTTACACGTTTTTTTGCATGAATTTACAGTAAATTGTAATTAAATTGGTTAAAAAGTAGCTTGATTTACGGAAACTTGAAATAGTTGTAAGAAAATAGTGTTGTGCAATATTTGAAAATGCTGTACCATAATCCAATCAATATCTATGTTTGTTTTCATTCGGTAGGAATTTCCATCGTAATGAAAATAAACATAAAACTGTTCGTTCTAATTGCATAATTGGTGGTTATGCGTTTATGAGTAAATTCCTATAATTAAAAATGCTATTATCAGAAATGCTATTAAAATATCTACGGTACAACCCAATCCCTTGTGGAACTAAATAATTACTTGTAAATTGTAAAAACAACGCAAGAGCGTTTTCATACCTAAATGCAAAAGAGTTCATGTGGTTTTAAAAGGATACACTCTGAGTCTCTGGCCCATGTCCTGGATAAAATAAGCAGCTTGCTGCCTGTAGAATAATTCTTTGAACCAATCTATTCCGCATTGTCGTGAAGGGGTATTTTCTAATTGTTCTTTCGTAAAATACCATTTTTCGTCAGAAGCCATTTACGTTTATGACGACACAAATAAAAAGGAGCAATGTGCAGATGTCGCTACCTTTACTCCAAAAATTATTCCAGTGCATTTAATTATTATCGGAAAAAACGCAACAAAATAAACATTAGTAATCACCTTGCTATTTATCCATATAAATTAAGCTGACTGTATTCTCCGTCGAGTTATCTCTTGCAAAAATGTTCTTTCCGTTTAATGATACAGTGCTATTGCGTCACAAACAAAATGGGTTTTACAAGTCACTTTAGTGCTGTGCAATATTGATGTTTTCACAGGTAATAACGTGGTATTTTATAAAATAACTTTTTTCAAAATGTTCGTGGGTACTTGCTGATCAGATTGGCGTATTTTTCTTTTATGTTTGAGGTAGTTCACTTTATATTCTCTTAATACATACAGAAAGTCGTGGATTTGATGTTATTCACTGCTTAATGGCCGACAGACAAGGCGAGACAAATCAGCAATTAATCTAATTAATCACTTCCAAAAAATAATACACAAAATAATCATAAAGCTAATTATAATTCATATTATTATTTATCGAATACAAATTATACATTTTACTTGTATATTTATTAATATTTGTAAATAAAAAGTTGCTGATTTGACTCGAATATCCGCATGTCTACCAACCCACAAAAATGGCGCGAAATTTAAATTTAATACTTTTTTAAAACAAACCTCCTTTGCTAACTTAGCAACACTTTTGTGATTAAAACAATTTAAAACAGTTTATCTTTGCATTTTATTAATTCAACGCAAATTTTAGAACCTCTAGAAAAATGAATATTAACAAGTTGTAAGTAAATTTTTGTAATTCCAATTTCCATTCTATTTAAAATTATTAAAAATGTAAAAATTATTATTAATATACATATTACAGGTTTTTTATTAATAAAATTACATAAATATCACAACACGCTTGCTTTTATGATTGCATTTTTTTAAAAATTGCCTTTTTATACTTGAATTCATAAAATTTTAATATACAGGGTGTCCAGAAATTAAGCGGCCAAACTTTAGCAGGCGATTCTACAACTAATTTTAAGAAAAAAACTTCCTATAAACATATATCCGATTTCGCTTCCTAAGAGAGCTACAGCCCTTTAAATATTGTGACTAAAACTAGGTTTTTTGTCATTTATTTGAAAACGGTTTGAAATAAAAATTTGAAATTTGGTATGAAGACTAATACGTTTAAGATATAATTTCTCAATTTTTTTCAGATTTTTTGAAAGCTTTCAAAAAATTTTAGAGCTTTCAAAAAATCTGAAAAAAATTGAGAAATTATATCTTAAACGTATTAGTCTTCACACCAAATTTCAAATCTTTATTACAAACCGTTTTTAAATAAATGACAAAAAACCTAGTTTTAGTCACAATAGTTAAAGGGCTGTAGTTCCCTTGGGAAGCGAAATCGGACACATGTTTATAGGAAGATTTTTTCTTAAAATTAAAGTTTGGCCGCTTAATTTCTGGACACCCTGTATTTAGTGGGGAATTTGGGGTAAAATTTTGTATGTTAAGAGGATATGGAGTCAACAAAATTATATGCGTTTTTCCCTGTTTTTATATTTCAAAATATATACAAAATAAGAATATCATATAAAAGTAAAACCTCTGCTTAAGACTTGTATGCGACAGTTTTTTAATATATTATATCCAAAATGGCCAAAAAAAATCATTAAAAATACGTAAAGTTTGGCCTATTTTAAACTTATTTTTTGGACTTAATAATTTAATTTTTGAAAAAGTCGTCGTATAGAAGTCTAGTCATGAATGTTACTTAAACTATGCAATTATAAATATTAATGTTATTTACAAAATATGGTTGTAGTTTGAAATAATTGCAAGGCATATTTCGTAAAATTTTGAACGCGCATTTTAACTGTAAAAGCAGCAAATACCTTCGTAGTTTAGGTGATATACATTTTAAAATATAACAGAAATGAAGATTTTTATTGGTTCTTTCAGCCTAATTATGTGGGATGTACTTTGGGTCAAGATTTCTTCCCCAAATTCAAAAAGAAGCTCAAAATATACGTTTACTATAGGAGCGCGGTTCTACTTAGACTCCCAATCCTCTTAATTTGTGAGACTGCAGAAATTATTCCTAATTCAAATTTCTAAAAATTTACAATTTAAACACTGTTTATTTGGAATAACTTTCGTAATTATTCCAGCTTCCAATTTCGTAGAGGTCCCTTTCCAGTGGAAGCAGAAATGGCACTTTTAAGGGCCAATGCTCAAAAAGAGTTGAATGCTTCAAGGCGTTGCACTTATAAACCATACGCCTGTTCTCAACTGTGTTTTGAGCAATATAATTATTGCCTCAAGCATATTTTAAGTGATAAAACCGCTCCGTTTAAACAATGCGCTTTTGTTTACACCACCAACGGTAAACGCTGCTACTTACCAGCACCGAAAGCAGATAAAAAGGATTTAGGGTAATCATAAAATATATATTAATAATTTTATAATAAATTATAATTTTAGTTATTGCAATGATCACGCTTTAAAAACTCATTTGAATCGTGCTAAGCAAGGAACGAGAGCGCCGCCTCCTCGAACTGCAGAAACTTTATTAAACTCACTCTCTCACTACGTTAAAAGACCTAAAATTCGTACTAGTTTACCTGGCGCACAAATACCTGATGATGGTCGAATTTCTCCCGAGGATGGAAAAACTACAAAATGTTTAGACCCATTCGGTAATTTAAGTGATTTTATTTTATTTGTTGATATAAAATGTGTGATTTCTAGTTGATATTGATGCTGGACAATTAAATGTGGTTCGAAATGAAGCTGTGGATATGTGCAGCGAATCAGATAGCGACGTGGAGCCTGCAACTAACAGACATGTGTTCCATGATAGCTCTGATGACGGCAGTAATGATTCTGAACAAGAAGATCCTCTAAAGTAACCATTTTTTAAATTCCTAAACTATAATCAGTAACTTTTTATTATTTAGGTACGCTAATGTTTTTACAAGTGAAGAAATCACGCTAATCACTAGAGATAAATTGATTCGACTTCAATCGTTGTATATCGATCAGTACAGTCGTTTACAATACATGTTGCGTGAGAAGAGACGGAGGTATTTAATTGCTTTAAATCGTGAAAAAGAAACCTGTTGTAAGTTAACCAAATGTTTCTTAAATTTAATTTACAATCCATTTTATAGGCAGTATTAGTAACCAACCTAAGGACAACCCCAAAGAGCAAAAAATTTACAAGAAGCTTAAAGCTTATAATCATTACCATAAAAGTATAGGAGAAGAGGCGATTTTAAGAAGAAGACTGAATGATATGAGGCTCAAGGTAACTGAAGGAGCACAAAATAAACCACCATCGTATCAAATAAAATGTGCTTATAATGAAGGTGGAGTTAAATGTCCCGAAAGAGCTTTACCAGTGGCAAGACATTGCAGAAAACATATACTCGAGGTATTTTAACCATTAAATTTATAATTACTAAAATAATCGTATAATTTTTGTATAGGATCCAAATCAAGTATTATTTCGCCCATGTGGACGAAAAAGAGGTGATATTGAATGCCCCACGCCAGTGGAAACTGTTTTTGATGATGCTACCTGCATTTTACATCGTGACATTCCCACAAAAAGGACATACTCGCACATTAGAGTAAGTTACATTTGAAATTTTAGATTGTTTTTAATGCTTTTATTTGCAGAAAGATTCTGAATCCGATTATGAAGATTCCAACGAGCTCCATCCAAATAACCCAAATGTAAAAACTGAACGCATCGATTATGCTTCTCCTCTTCCAATTAATCCTTTTCTTAGAAGCTTACTGGATGATACTTCACAGGATTCAAGTAGTACTGAAGTGCAGTTACCTCAAATGAATGATATTAAAATGGAGCTTAATGATGAACAATCTCAAGAAGGGATAGTAAGTAGTACCGTTGATCTAAATTAAGTTTAAAATTATTAATGTTATTTAGGTTAAAATATTTGTTACAAAATTCTTTGATAAATAAAAATCCATTAAGCATTTTTATTTTATTTTTTTGTGGAAGTAAAGCACAACATTTTGTTTAAAGTGTTTATTCGAAAAAAAAATACAAGTTATGTTAATTCTTGATTAAAAATAAAATTTTGCAATAAACCGCATGATTCATTCCTAAATCTAATGAAATGTGTATACCAGAAGCTTAAAAATACAATAACAATAAAACAAAAAGTAGTTTAGTAATATTTCGAAAGTTAATACTAAAAAAATTTAATATAAGGAACTAAGAAATAGGATTCTAAATTTTTTAAATGTTAAATCGCAACCAAGTAAGTCACTGTTATTTAAGTAATTGTTATATAGCTGCCACTTGAAAAAAATGCACACCTGTTTTAAGTATATTCGTCACAAACGAAAAAGATAGCTTTGGTTTAAACTTTAATCTGCAAACTTGTATTTGCAAAAAAATATAAAAATACCTTCCATAAAAATTTAATTGGCACAGAAATCAATTCCACATCTTCATAGTGTTCGACGAACTCGTATCAAAATTACAAATATCTTACACGATCCACAAATTAAGTACTGAAATATAATTGTGGAATATAATACTATTAAAATATCCACCTCATGCAAAAATTAGGAGGCCTCGAAGATATTCTTTAAGTCATGTTCATATAAAGCAATTAACGCCATTATTGTGAATCCTGAAAGTAAACCACCCAAATGTAAAACCACCTGCAATAATGAGCCTTCACTTTCATGTCCTGAAATTAATTCTGGAATCATATCCACTAAAGCAATGTATAAAAACATTCCAGCCGCAGCAGAAAAAATCCATGCACTAGCATGCTCGGTAGTTCCAACCCATAATCCAAAAACATTCCCAAGGAGGCACAGAAAACTCGATAATAAATTATAAAAAAGTGCCTGTTTCATGCTCATCCCCGCTTTTAATAACATCGCAAAATCCCCCAACTCATGAGGTAACTCATGGCAAAAAACAGCAACTGCTGTAGAAAATCCACCGGCAGATCCACTAGCAAAAGCAGCCCCTATCGCCATTCCATCCGTAAAATTATGCAAACCATCCCCCATAATCACCATCCAAGCCACAGACGACATATTCTTCGGTGCTGCATGCACATGTCCATGAGTATGTGAATGACCATGATGTCTGCTCTCATGTTCCCTTAATATCACTGTATACTCTGCACTATCCGTATCATCCTTATTCTTATCAGTTAAAATTTTAATTTCCGTTGAAATCATTTTATTAATTTCAGAACAATTTGAGTTATTGCTTTCGTTAGGACATTCAGTCATGTTTTGGTTCGTTTCCACAGAGAAATCTGGCTCGTCCATACCACCCAACTCATCAAGACCTGTTGATGTTGTGTTGTTGTGAGATTCCCAAGTTTCCGGCGTTTTCGGGACTTGAAATACTGCGGCATCATCTAGAAAAATAATAATTACTTCAAATTTCAATTGTTTTTATTTAAATTACGTTGTCCTTCAAAATCCATTTTGATTTCATCGTAGCAATAAGGAAATGAGCTGTATTTATGTTTGCATTGTTTGTCTGCAGCGCTTGTAAGTTGGGCACTGCTTTCAGGTTTGATAACTTTTAATTTTGATGGAAGCTGGAAAATAAAAGTGTTATTAAGGGTTTTTATATTTGTTTTAAATTTAATACCTTATCTTTAAGTTGTTGCTTTTTCCTGCACTTAGCAACCAACATAATAATTCTTTCCATTGAGAAGAAAAATATCAATCCAAGCATGGAGACAAAACCCTTCCAAATATTACCATCGTCATGATGATGATGTTTGTGACTAGAATGAGGTGCCATGGCGTGAGGAAGCAAATGTAATAAAGCATCCCCAGCTAACGTACCCACTGCTAATGCCACCAAAAATTGCAGTAAAGATTGATAAAATCTGTTATGCATTATTGGTATAACGGCAAGACCTAATAAACCACATGCGCTTATTGCAACTATTGATATTATCGAATAAAACCACTGGAGACTAGTTACAGCATTTAAAACTTCATCTTCAAGGTGGTCGTGTGATGTTTGATTACTTGTACAGCCTCCTGTTGTTATACTGTACAGAATCATAGGGCAGACTTCTTTTAATTTTGATGAGTTCAATGGAAGACTTTCATTTTTTAACGAGTTCACTAAGTTATCACGTATATTACACTGAAAATAATAACAATTAATTATGTTAATTTAAGCATTTGGTTTTAAAATTTGGTTGATAATCACTTTTTGATCGTTTTACCAAAGTAGTTTCTTACACTAAAAAGCAGTGGTGGATTTTTTTACTTAACAGATGCATACATTTTTTTATGCAATTTTAGTAGGGACAGTATGTGTAACAAAATATAAAAAAATTGAGCCCTTATATTTTTTTTGTTTCCGATTAAAAAAATTAAATGTGAAAAAGTGATTGATTTTTTTGACTCATGGGTTGATTTTGAAAAAACTTTTTATGCAGTTTTATTAATGACTGTATGTGTAACAAAATATAAAAAAATTGAGCCCTTACATTTCTTTGTTTTCGATTAAAAAAATTAAATGTGAAAAAGTGACCAATTTTATTTAAATTTTTTGACTCTTGGTCTTCTGATTTTGAAAAAACATTTTATGCCGTTTTATTAAGAACTTTATGTGTAATAAAATATAAAAAAAATTGAGCCCTTCTATTTTTTTGTTTTCGATTAAAAAAATTAAATGTGAAAAAGTGACTAATTATTTTCATTTTTATTTAATTTTTTGACTCCTGGTTTGATTTTGAAAAAACTTTTTATGCACTTTTACCAAGGACTGTAACTGTAACAAAATTTAAAAAAATTAAGTGCATACATTTTTTTGTTTTCGAATAAAAAAATATGAATGTAAATCTTTTTGCTGCATTTTCAAGAATTTTTAAGTTTGAAGTGTTGTAAGACTAAAAAAAAATACCAAAAAATTTCAAAAAAAAAGATATTACATAAGAAAATGAACTTTATACTTTTATTTCATTTTTTATGATTTTTTTACTGCATTTTCAAGTAAGTAACTTTGTAAGTTTGAAGCGCTGTTAAGTAGATAAGGTTTATTACATTTAATAGTTCAGTCTGTGTTTTTTTTTTGTTTTTAGTGTTTGGGTGGTAAACTAAATTATTATAAAAAAAAAAGTAACACGATGATTTATGTTTATTGACGCATTTAAGTAGATAAGGTTTATTTAATTTTTCAGTTCTTTAGTGTTTTTAATATGTTTTATGGTGTTTTTTAAAGAAGTACAATTTTGAGTGTGTTAAATTATAAAAAAACTTACTCCTGAAGTGGAGATTTCCTTAATATCTTCATGATTATGTTTATGATTCGAATCATCAGATTTATAATTCTGCATGAGATCAAATTGTTTCATGATAACTTGAAATGCATCGAGACTTAAAGTGTCACCATCGCCATATTGCAAGAATAGTTTTTTAATATATTCGTCTTCGTTTTTTGCACCATTTTGTAATGTATTTACGTTATTTAAACTATCCGTTTGAGTGTCTTTTCTTAACCTACTATGTACATCTAAATCCTCGCCTAAATCTTTAGGTCGATTAGTGTACTTTGTCGAATCGATATTCCTAATGACTGGTACTTCATTGGGATCTTTTAGCCGTATCCGGTTTTCGTGGTATTGGGTGCCATCATGAGTTACATCCGCATGGGAACCACAGGGTGAATGTGTAGCACAGAGGAAGCAAAATATACAAACTGATACAAAATGTTGCACCATATTAAACTGTAAAATAAAAGTATATATTTTAATTTTTTACAGCACCTTAAAAAGGATTAACATATCAATGTTAGATTATAAAAACCGGTTTATATTTTAGGTTGCTTTATTAATTAAAGCCTTAATTGATTATGTTAGATAAGTACAATCAGTGTTTAAATGTTTTATATTCAACTAAGCTTCTTTTGAAAAGATAAACGAGCATAATAAGGTTTATACCGTCACATAACAGTCAATAATGCTTATTATTCAGAAATTACTTTTATGCTGGTGGTATCAATGCTGCATACTAATAATATTTTGAAATTTGGCTACACATCATGAATTGGAGGCTTTAATTATACAACATGAAATGAAGGGAAATTGCATTATCTATTAAATGATTGATTACAAAAATAAAATTGTGAAATTGTAATTTGTATGCGTATCATTTAATTTGTTACTATGTTATTTGTTTTACTATAAAAATCTATAGAGTGTAAACACAATTTAATCTCAATTTATGAAGTTTATAAACTTGGTGAAACTGCATGAAAAACAATTGAAATAACAAAATTAATTAAATGCATTATTCAATAAATTTTTATGTATAAGGCTTATCTATTCAAAGCCGCTCTTATGCAATTAAGGTCACTCTATAAGCTCCTGATGTAGGAAGGCAATGAAAACAAAAATTGTAATTTATTCAGTCACGCCTTCCACAATAGTACATAAAAGTACTCATTGCCGTAATTAATAAATTCAAATATTTAAATTTTTTTAAAAATCGTTGTTTACAATATTTACAAATATAAACATTAATTAATATTGAAATATTTATTAACGGGTTTAAATTATTTAAGTGGCAATTGATTGTGTCTCGTTATTTATTGTATTCTTAGAAACTCAATTACAGTTTTGACATATTGGAATGTAGGAAGAAGTTTATCACTTATCAAAAGTAGAACAAACCACTTTTTTTAAATTCATCGCTTTTCACCAATATTTACATAATACCACCACAAAATATTACTAAAAAAATGACAACTTCTAAAAATTACAGAAAACAAACCGAACTCAAAATAAACTTTTTATTCAAATTATTGTAATTGTATGGAAGAAATACATCTCGGAATCGTAATAAAATTTTGTAATTCCAAAGGGTTAATAACTTTTTTTAATTGTTTTAAAAGTAAAGTACACATGGAATAAAAATAATACGACACGGTCATAAACCTAAATAAAAATCTGTAGAGTACCGTTGTTGAAATAAAAACATAATAAAGAACGATAAAAAATTAATAAGATTAAAATAATATAATTAATTAGATAAGAAAATAAATCACAAACACATTTCTTTAAAGTTTTAATTAATAAATTACCAATTATAATAAAAGTGAAATAACCAAAAAAAATAGTAAACAACCTACATACCATATAAGACCTTCAATGGTCTTGCCTGAAAATCATATCAAAAATGTTGTTTTAATTTCTCAGAAGTTTTTTATGTAGAAGCATCCCACTTAATCTTGCTGCCTGTTTTGTAGTGAATTTTTTTGGCAGCACAAATCACAAAAAGCAACTGAAAACTCAACTTTTACGTCCTCAGCATTACGAAGTGAACATCGTGTGGATGAGGAACGCAATTTAAAGGACTCGATTGAAGTTGGCAACTGATTATATAATCCGACCATAAACGTTACCTTTTATAGAGGGGACACCCGATGTTGCCCGATTTAAGACAGTTGGCAGGATTGAATTACAACTTTTTTAATATACAGGGTGTTACAGAAATCGTATTTTCTAAACAATTTCTTTTATTTTACGGTTTTTTTACATCAAAAAACTACATTTGAGGATGATTAAAGGTTTAACTCTCCTCTCGGAATATCCTGATAAATAATTAATAGATTTTCAGATGTTTAGATTAATATATTCGTATATAATTTCATTAGGACTAAAAGAAGTGCTTTTTATGTCCTGAAAATGCGTACGAGCCACAAAAAACACTTTTTCTCCAAATAAAAATTCCTATTCGCGAATTCGGAGATCAGATACGACCTCTGGAGGTCATTATAAAGCTGGGAATGTAATAAATAAAAACCTATTTATGTGTGGGTATTTACAAATTAATTTTTTAGTTTATTGTTTTATTAGGAGTAAAAGAAGAAGTTCTTTTACTCCGAATAAAACATGCTATTTCTTCTTCAAACGTCGAAATTTTTAAAATAGTAATATAATAAATAATTTTAAAATTTGTCATTTAATTTACATACAACACACAATACAATGTTAGTGTATATTGGGTTGCCTAAAATTCATTTCTACTCCACCTTTTTATTTCTTGTCAGTGCAAATTAGTAATTTCTACTCCTAGGCAGTACAAAGTGACATTGGATCAACGAACATAAAAAATGACATTTTAAAGCTTGTCAAACGTCACAGAAGACTGTACTTTAATGACGGTTGAAGAAAATATACCATTTTCCAAATAAAAATTACTATTTGTTCTTTAAACAATCAAAATATGTTTAAAGTAAATATACAGGGTGCCTATTTGACGTTGGACTCTATGGGTATCTTTGTTATTATTGGAGATAGAAAGTCGGTTAAATGGACAAAGTAGTAGAGATTTTTTCGAATATTAATAATTCATTTACAAAAAATTTTAATATCGTATCGTTGTTACGCTATCTTGAAAAAACAAGAAAATGCTATTTTTAAAATATGGCTATAACTTCTTTATTTTCTGTGGTACCAAAAAGTTTTTTGACATAATATAGACAATTTTTTGTGTACAATGCAATAAAACAAATGAATATTTTTTTTCGCTAACGGATTGACCGGAAATGAACCCAACTTTTTTTTTTCTTATGGCAGCCATATTGGATTTACACATATTCGGAATCACTATTTTTTTCTGAGTAATTTGGTATACCATATGTCATATTTAAAATAAAATAAAATTATTTGATTTTACAAACTAAAATTGGACTTTAGGAGATGTAAATTGTCAATAACATAAATGTAACTATTTAAAATATTAAATGTAAAATAAATCTTAGCACATATGTATTGACAGTTTACATCTATTCAAGGCCATTTTTGGTTAGTAAAATAAAATTATTTCTATTTTGCTTAAAATATTACTTATGATATATCAAATTAGTCAGAAAAATACACTTATTCCAAATATGTGTAAATCCAATATGGCTGCCGTAAGAAAAAAATAAGTTTGGTTCATTTCCGGTCAATCCGTTGGCGAAAAAAAATATTCACTTGTTTTACTGCATTGTACACAAAAAATTGTCTCTATTAAGTTAAAAAATTTTTTTGGTACCACTGAAAATAACGAAGTTATAGCCATATTTTGAAAATCGCATTTTCTTGTTTTTTCAAGATAGCGTTGGAACGATGCGATATTCAAATTTTTTGTAAATGAATTATTAATATTCGAAAAAATCTCTACTACTTTGTCCATTTAACCGACTTTCTATCTCCAATAATAACAAAGATACCCATACAGTCCAACGTCAAATGAGACACCCTGTATAAATAATTGAAATATCACAGGCATAAACGTCATACAAGCTTGAGCTAGCATGTTTCATTAGGAGCAAAAGTGCTTTTTTGTGGCTCATACTCACCACAAAAAGTATCACTTTTGCTCCTACTAAAACAATATGCTAGTATGTACAATTTTAATAATTATGAGAAAATTTTCAATTTCACTTCTGGTTTTACCGGAAATACATCAATTTTTTTCATTAAATGCAATACATTGTGCTTTATAATTTTCAACTTGTTTTTATTGTTGATAAAGTTTATACTTACAAATATCATGATGATTCAAGAGAAGACGGCAAAAAAATCTGTTAAACACTGCACTCGCTTCGATACTAATGCTGATTTTATACATGTTGAGTAAAAATTAATTGAGATAAGAGATATATTTTTATACTGCAAGAAAATTTACAATTTTATGAACAAAAACACAATTATAAACTGTGGAAATGCTTAATTAATTTATAGTTTTGTAAAGTTCAAAGACATCTTCAATTAAGTTTATAAAATATTAAAAATAATATTTTTTTTAGAAAATTTATTTTTATCCATTAAAATAATAAAATATATTTTTTAAACTCAATAATAAAATTATCAAGTGCAGATGTGTGATATTAAATAACACCTTAAACATACAAAATTTGATGGGCATTGATATCTTAAAAATAAACTTTATCATTTAAAGATAAGACATAAAATTTCAATGTTTATTGGTTCATATTTAATCTAATATTTGGATTAGGTTACTTCAAAAATACTTATAAATAAAATTATTAATTTAATTAAAAATGTTGTGTAGAAGTAAAAATGATCCAGAAATTCGTAAATCACGAGAAATTGATAGGGAAATTAAATATGCTGCCGAACAAAAAGCTAAATACACCGAATTGCTACTTTTGGGCACCGGAGAATCTGGAAAAACCACTATCATAAAACAAATGAAAATCCTACATATAAATGGGTTTACAGAAAGGTATTTTTTTTATTTTAATCTTTCACAAACATTTTCCATTCTTCATAAAGTTTAAAACAAACAACATTTATTTGTTAATAGTTTTTAGAATAAATCTTATTTATGTTTTTGAATTAATTAAGAGTTTATCTAAAAAATAATTAATCACCTGATGACTGTACAAATAAAAAATTGATAAGAAAATGATTTATGAGATTTAATTTTCAGCGAAAAAAAGGATAAAATACCAATAATTCAACAAAACGTGCATGAATCGATTTATACAATCGTTAATAACTTGGATAAAATCGAGCCAGCTATCGATTTAAAAAATTTAGAAACAAAAGAAACTGCAGAATTCATATTAAATTTAGGAAAAGATGGTCCACAACAATTTACAAACGTATGCGAGTCTCGATTTAAATAAAATCAAATTATCAAAAATTATTTTAGGAGTATTATGATAACGTTTCATTACTTTGGATGGATGATGATATTAAAACATGCTTTAATAGATCAAACGAATATCAATTGATTGATTGTGCTGAACAGTTTTTAAACCGCATCGGTGAAATAAGAAAACCTGATTATATCCCATCAATACAAGACATATTATTTTGTCGTGTAATAACTACAAGTATTTCAAAAATCGATTTTGAAATGCCTGTTCCTAAACTACACGGTGGTGGTGTTGCTAAATTCGCAATGCACGACGTTGGGGGACAAAGAGGGCACAGAAGTAAATGGATATCAGTAATTACTAAAAATTTCTACAATTTTAAACCTGATACATTAAAGTTTTAGGTATTTGAAGGCATTCATTCAATTTTATTTTTAATAGCAGCAAGTGATTTTGATTTAATGCTAAGAGAAGATAATTCCCAAAACCGTTTAGTTGAGGCTTTTGATGTATTTAAAGCCATGTTTTTTAGTAGATTTCTACAAACGGCTGGTATGATAGTGTTTTTAAACAAACAAGATTTACTTAAACGAAAAATTGAAAATGGGAAACGTTTAGGCGATTATTTTCCCGAATATAATTCTTATGTTGTACCTCAAAAGGAAGGGAATAATGATAATGAATATGAACGTTCTAAATTATTTATGAGACAAAAAATATTGGTATAATACAATTTTTAAAAATTAAGATTCGATTATTAAAATATTTTAATTGCAGGATATATCAAAAGATGAAGGCGAAAATATTAATAAAGATAGAAAATTATTTATACATTTTACAGTAGCCACTGATACAAATAATATAAAGCTTGTTTTTGAAAACATTCATCAAATGATTATAGAATCAAATTTAGCGGCGAGTGGAATTTTAGGTGGTTTATAATTTAAAATGTACTTACTATTTATTAATACAATAACATAATAAAAAACATATTTATATTTTCAATTTTAATTAAAGCTTATACATACATTTACTTAAGTAGTGACCATTTCAATTGCTCTTTAGCAGTTTGCAGGACCTGGAAATTGGAATTGATTTAGATTATGAAAATATAGTTTTAAGAAACACCCACATTTATTAAAGTAAATCACAGGAAGCGTACAAATAATAGAAAAGCCATAACTTCACCAAAACAGAGAATTCACTGCGTTTGTTACCTGTGCAACAGTTTGTTCTCCAAGTGGAATATCGTCAGTGCGTAAAGCAACTCTAGATACAACCGAATTAGAATCGGCATCAATTATAATACCACCGTCGCATATTTCATCCATCGCAAGCATTACTATATCCAAAGATTCTAAAACCGCACGTTTTTCCACATTTTTTCTTAAAATTTGACTCACGGAATCATAAAGGCAGTTTAACACACTCATTAATATAAGCTAAAATAACAAAAGTTAATAATAATTAATTAATTTAAATCACCAATTACTTCATTCTCATGTGAACTTCCCATAACATAAAAAAACAAATCTACATTGCTTTTGTAAATACAAGTTAACCCATCGAGCATAATTATTTCAGCATTCGCTCGGTGAGTTTTATTAAATAAATTTTTCTCAAAGGCCTTTTGTTCTTTCGAACTCGGAAATACATTTTTATCATAATATTTGGCTAAAATTCGATTACCATCATTATCCAATATCGCAATACCTTTAACCGTATATAACGTAGGTTCCTAAAATTAAGCAATATATTATTAGCGACACCACATTAATTTTTATTAATTTACCAATAAATATCCTTCCATTTTTTATTACGTGGCTTTTGAATAACAAAAATATTAATTTATTTGTAGGTTAGATTAGTAAACGTCATGAACTGTCATCAGTCACACCATAGAACAACAAAACGTAGACTGAAATGTGAAGCTATGAATGATTGGTTATAATCACCCCTCTTAATTGTGGTGTTGCCAGATTTACTAAAAACCCAGTGGTGGCTCGTTAATAATAATTAATTAAAATAAAACTATTACCTTTATTAACAATATTTATAAATAAATAATTATTTTAAAGTTAAATGAAATACTTTGCGCATAAAATCAGGGCCACTCCAATTTCCATTTAACATCATATTAAAATATAACGGAGGCATAACATCTTTTTTCATAAAATACATTAGGTACATTTCCTGCCCTTGATCCATGGGAAAAGTTTCAGTTGGTGTTAAATTATAATCGAATTCAGCTAAAATGCATGATCCGTAACCGGTAACTAAAGGACATGAAGCGTAACCATTATAAACCGCTTCGAGTTTTTTACCTTCCATCACTGCTTTTAAATTTTCATATACAACTTTTGATTGTGCAGCTAAAAATTAATAAAATAAATCCAAATATTTAGAATAATAAAATTAATTTGTACCAACTGAAGCAGCGGTTTTTGAATTTGGTGATGAACTACAATCACCTATAGCAAAAACATTTTCAAATTTACTGCTTTGTAAAGTTACTTTATTTACATCCACAAAACCAGCTTCATTAGTTAGCTCAGAATTTGCTTTTAAAACATCAGGAGCAGACATGGGTGGTGTAACATGAAGCATTGAATACTAAAAATTTAAAAACTAATTAATTCGTTTTTTTTTTGATAAATTTTATTTACCTGTAGTTCTGTAATTTCTTCTGGTTTTTGTAAATTTTCAAATACTGCAATTTTTTCACGAGGTTTAACTTGTTTTAAATTAGTCAATAAATTAACATTAATATTGCGTTTTTTAATAATATCCCATAAAGAGTCGGCATACTTTTTAACACCAAACACGACTGGTAAAGACGTGTTGTAAATTATATTAGCTTTATCACGTTTACCGGTCTAAAAAAAAAAATTAATTTAAATTTTTAAATCTTAGAAACCTACTTTGCGAAAATAATGTTCTGTAATGTAGCATATTTTTTGGGGAGCCCCAGGACATTTGACTGGAGTATTAGGGAATGTAAAAATTGCATTTCCAGATTTGAAGTTTTTAATAGTTTCAAATGTACGATTTACGTATTTGGGCGAGTAATTTGAACAAACTCCACTCGATTCCAACTCGAGACCTTCTAATAACCCTGGAATCTATAAAAATTTATAAATTTGGAATTGTTGAAACGTGATTTTACCTTATCGTAATTCAGTTGTAAACCCATACCAATTAGTAAATATTCATATTTAATTATCGCCCCTGATTTTGTGGTGACTGAATTATTTTTTGGATTAAATTCAGCTACTGAATCTTTTATCCAAGTTGAATTTGTTGGGAGAACATCGCCCATTGGTTTTGCCGAGTCTTTCAATTCTTTAATTCCACCACCGACCATTGTAAACATTGCTTGATAATAATGAGTATCAGCAGGTTCAAGTACTATTAGCTCATTCGGTTTAAACTCTTTCGCGAATCTTGCCGCAACAGAGCAACCACCAGCTCCACCGCCAATAACAAGCAATTTACAACTAATAAAAATTGTGAGTTTAAACCTTTAATTATAGGTTTTTATACATAATTACCTTTGGGTTTCATTTAAAGTTCTACCAATAACCGAAAAGTTGCGAATTAACGCTTTGGATTTAATAATGGGTCTTATTAAAAGGTGCTGCATTTTAATACTATGCATTTAAAATAATGTTATTCCAAGAATTATTGTAAATAAATATTTACCTTTAGGTAATTTTAGCTATGATTCAGGGACATTTATCAAATCTGAGTGATTCATCAATCATTTTTGGGTAAATACGTGATTTATAGCTTACTTTAAATAAGCAAAATAAATAATAAAACATTTTTTGGAAACTGTTTTTATTTTTTACATTATTAATATACAATTTTTAGAAAAAATTAATTTTTTTAATAATTATAATAAAAACATAACCTATTTTTTTGACATTAATTTAATCGAACACAAAATTAAATCGAAAACAGTATTTAAGAGTAATAGGAACGGCACCGAGTTACTCTTTAATTTTTAGGTCTCTCTATGTTACTCTATGATGTATTGACAGTTGTTGTCGTCAGTTGTCAAAACAAAGACGCCATCCCACGCCATCGGTCATTGTCCTTGTAATTTTGGGAATTTTGGAAAAATTTTGAAGAATTATAATTTTGGGTAACTAAAACTAAACTTAAAAACACTGAAGAAAAATGATTTGGCGGTGGTAAATGGAATGCACCCAAAATTACGCACATTTATCACATATTTTTCTGTGATAATACGTTCTAAAATTTAGGAGCCTTGAGCAAGTTAAAAATTAATTTATACCACGAATTCAGCTCAAATAATAAATACTCAAAATAATTTAAGAAGGTAAGGTTTTATTTAAATATTATTTATAAAATTATTGCATGATTTTTGTTAGAATGTCTGGAAAAGGTAGAGGCCGTGGTTGGTTAAAACTCGATAAGTTAGAAGAAACAAAACCGGGAAGAATATCACCTGTTGCTCTCGAAATAAAGGTTAATGACGAATGGAAAGAAAAATATCACCGTATTGAGAATGAAATAAGAAAATTCAGTGGAAATGACGATGGAATTCAGTTAAATAAAAAGTATAAAATAATTGTTAAAATCTTAATTGATGAGCTTACAACTTCAGAAAGTGTTCGGTATTATAAATCTATTATTAGTTAACCTCAATTTAATTTTTAATTTTTGTAGAAACCTTGCAAAATATCTTTTTAGCCGGGCTTTACATGACGAAACATTCATCACACCGTTTATTATGCTATTAACGCTACAAACATTAACAGACCTTTGTATATGTGAGGAGCACCCTAAAAAATTGATAATTAGTTGCATGCAAGAGAAATTCGAAAGTAAGTTATTGATTAATTTTTAATAGTTTTACTGAAAATTAATTTTAGCTCATAATCCAAAAGTTTTAAAAGAAGACAAGGCAATGTTTCACAATGCTGTTAAAATTTTATGTGAGTTTTATCATAGAGGAAAATATTTTTTTTTGGAAGCCGAGTTACACAAAAATTTTAAACTTTTATTGGATTCCGGTGAAGCAGATAATGTAGATTTTTTTACAAACATGGTAATATTTATTTTAATAATCGTTGCAATGATTTATTTATTTATTTTTTTAGTATTTAAAAACATGTAGCCATTTAGTTGATGTGTCGTTATTTTTAAAAGTTAGAGACGTAATGATAAGTCAAAACAACTTATTGGAATCGACGAAATTGAAATTAATGTTGATTATTGATATGAGTAATACTGATAATGTTTCACTATCGCCTGAACTAGTTAATTACTACAGGAATAAGCTGGGAGATACGATTATTCATCTTACACAGGTATTCGTTTTTTTTTTTTTTTTTGGAAGTTAAAATAATAATGAATTTGTTTTTAGAATCAACATTCTTTGAGCTCAAAAAAAACAAATTTAATGGAATTTAATTATGGATCAGTATTAAATCAGAAAAAAGAAGTCCTGCCCGATGAGACTAGTTTAACAAATAACGTGGCGAGTAGCAAACCTTATAAATCACCCTCGTTTGAAGATAATTGTTATTTTGATGGAAAATTAAACAGACCGGTGCATACAGATGGTTTATTAAAAGAAGTACCATATTTACCACCAACTGTACAACAGAATAATTATCATCAACAACAAACGGGACGTCCCATATTAGGGGCTGGCGCAAGAGATAAAAATAAATCGAACAATGATGCTGGAATGAACTTAAACAGACCTATGTCTAAAACAAATCACAGACCTAAAAATAAGGGATGGGAGCATGACGACCGATTTGACACTGATTATAGTTAATATGCATTTAAATGCTTTTTTTTTAAATTCGCTTGTTTTATATAATGATTATATAATTTTTTTAAAGTAGTCATAAGGAATAATTTGTATACCTTCGAGGTGGGTAGCATGAAACAGTTTAAACTGACAAGTATGACATTTTGTGCACGTATTTTCCGTCATACTTGTCAGTTTAAAACAAGTTTTTACTTAAACTTTTTCGTGCAACCCATCTTAATGATTTAAATTTATTTTATGAATAAGCGTAACTTAGGTGATTTTAAATAAAATTAACATGATGACATGTTGTAAATAAAATAGTTGTTTTATTAATCATTTGAAATACAATTTAGACCATGGAGTGGTTTGGTCTTACTTCGCTTGGAAACACCGATTACATTAAGAGAATGATAAGGGCTGATTATGAAGAGCCTATAGTGCAGAAGGATTTATTAGAAGTCCATGATGAAGGTAAATAAATGCTTTAATTTCAATACTTTTTTAATTTACGAATTTAGGCCAATCGAAGCGTAGTTTTGCTGAATTAATGAAAATACTAGACGTTTATGTTGGACAATCCGATGGATATGCCTATAAATCGTATGACAGATTAATCAAAATGCGAAGGAAGGGAAATTTTAAACCAGTAGGCAAGTATCAACTTATTAATTACAAAACTTTTATACTCAACACTAATTTAGGTCCTATAGAAATGTTTAAGGCACCGATTTGTACATCTATGGAAATCGGCTGGTGCTTAGAAGACGCAGCTTTAAAAAATGAAGATTGGTTCAAAACTGTAAATTATTATAGCTGAATCTTTATGTAATTTTTTTAATAAAAAGCCGAACTCTTATTTATTTGAATGATTTAGTACTACAACTAATAAAGGATGCAATAAAATTCGTATAACGATGACTAAATTTTTATTATGGTAATCACACTAAATAAGTGTATTTGTTTGATGAGAAAATAAAATGAGGTTGAGTAAAGCCATGATTTCGAGAAACGAATAACAAATCACATCGTTAGCTCCATGATCGCATTAACTATATCATTATTGTTGTTCTTAAGTGTTTTAATAGCTTTAGAACGACTGACATTCGCCTGTGTCATCACAAGTTCCACTTCCTTTTCATCCACGCCTGTTTCATCTACTTCTTCATCTTCTGATTCCTCCGCAATTGGAGCGACTGAAGTAGTTGCTGTGCCAGAAGCGCTATCTCCAGCAGGGTTGACTTCCTTGAATTTCTCAGCAGCAGCAACTTGCGCTTGCTGTGATAAATCTTCAATTTTAGCTTCACCAAATACGATGTAGGTATCACTGAAAGGGTTTTTATACACATCAGGTTTGTTGATTACAAAGAGGATATTTTTGGATTTCCTTATTGTCACCCTATTTACTCCTTGCACCTAAAAAAACTTTCAATTAATCACCTTTTTTTATAAAACATACAAATTACTTACTGGTTTAAGCCCCAATTTGGACATAATTTTACGTGCTTTTTTTTCACCCCTAGATTGCTTGGCTTTTGAAACCACATCTATGGGTAATCCAGCAGTACCTCCTGGTAATGAAGCGGTACCAGCGGCTGCTGCAGTGCTGGGATCCTCCAAATCAGGGATTTCCTCATCAGTCTCGCTTTCTGTATCGATTTCAACTTGTGGTGGCTTCTTTTCAGCTGCACTAGGCTTCTCAACTTCAGTTTGTTCTGGCATTTTGAATCTATAAACAATCAAAAAAAACTTCAACAACAGGATTTATTCATGCAAAAATAATGACAGTCAAGGTTAATCTTTCAAGACAACTTATAACGTTTAATACAACCAAATACAACCCTGATAACTCCACTATTGCGATGAATTAGTGCAAAAATTGATAACCCCAAAAATTCCGGCAAAAATAATTTTATAAATAATACTATTTTGAGAAAAGTACAAAAAATATACTGACATTCATGAATGATGAACATAGTTTAGATGAATACAAGTACTTTTGATAATAATTAATCTAGGATGATTTAATAAATAATAGATTAAACTTACCTTTAAAAATTACTTTGATCAGCAATGCAATACACAAAAATGGCGGAAAGAAAAGAATTCACCATAGAATCAGGTTGGCCAACATTCGTTATGTTCTTTTTAGCGCTAGACCAATAAAAGAACACACTGAAAAACCCAATAAAATTAAGCAACCACATTTACATTAAAGTAATGAGAAAAAAGTGACGTGGAAAGTGTTTTGTTGTTTTCATAAATTTTCTTCATTATGGAACAAGAAAACTCTGTAATTTACGGTTTAGAATTCCAGGTATTTTAGTGTTTTACTAAGTAATTAATTTTAGTAATAAAATTTTTTAGGCGAGAGTTTTAACCCCTCAATTATCAGAAACTGAAAAAATTCGGTTTTTCATCGGAACGCAGTCGTTGAAACAAACCAAAAATCAGGTGCATTTAGTCGAATTCGATGAAGAAAACTCTACGCTTAAAAATATTGTGTATTATCATCCGTTTGGTGAAATTTGGAAGCTTAATTCGAGCCTTTGCGATGCAAATTTGTTGTCAAGTTGTTATAACGCAGTCAATAATGATACCCTTACTTGTTGTAAAAAAACTAATATTTTGAAAGTTCCTGAAGCGTCTGATAATGTGGAAAATATAAAATCCTTAGAAGTGGTTAATAATTTTGAAACGAATGCGTCTGAGGAGTTAATTACGAACGAGTTTCATCAAAATGATGCAAATAAATGTGTTACAGTCACGGGAAATCAAGTTATTTTATGGGATACTTCGGAAATGAATGCTAAAAGTATTTTAAATATTAATTTGGAAAGTAAAAGTAATTCGAAGTATACAACTGGTAAATGGAATCCACATCAAAATTGTAACCAGGTAAGTGCTTTATAAATCGAATCATACTTTTAATTAAAATAAGTAGTTTACAACAGCAACAGAAACTCATTTGAAGACGTATGATATTCGATCAGGAGAGCTTGCATGGCATATAGATAATTTACACGCTCAGCTAGTGAGAGATTTGGATTTCAATATGAATAAACAGTACCACCTTGCAACTTGTGGTGATGATGGTTTTGTAAAAATCTGGGATTTTCGACAAACCAATCAACCTGTATACGCTAGAAGTGATCATTCTCATTGGTATATAAATTAATTAATAAATTCATTAACTAAAAACTTATTTTAAGGGTATGGTGCGTTCGATTTAACCCATTCCACGATCAACTGCTACTAACTGCAAGTTCTGATGCCAGAGTATTACTTTCAAGTGCAGCCAGTGTCAGCTCCGAATGTTCTACAACAAATGTAGGACAGGAATTTATTGAAAATTATTCAGAAACTAAACAAGTGTAAGTTTTATTATATTTGAATATTTCCAGAGGTAAAATTTTCATTTACAGTTTACAAGATGGGCCGTTGCAATGGTTTGAACATGAAGATAGCGTTTATTGTGCAGAATGGTCTCCTGCAGAACCGTGGGTGTTTGCTTCACTATCATACGATGGACGATTATTAATTTCTCGTGTAAAAAAATCACTTAAATACCAAATTATGCTTTAAACCTAAATTTTTGTTAATTTTATTATACTTTTAATCCTCATTTTTATTAACGCTCTGCACAACAAATTTAACAATACATTTTTCAATCAATGGAACAATATCCTTATTAGCTTTACTTAAGATATTTATACTTTTTTCAACATTTTCGTATTCTATTTTACCACTTTGGTGAAATTGAGTAATTTGTTCATGTGTATTCAAGCTAGCCATAATAATTAATCCATGATCACTATAATCGTGGCTTTTATCATAAGATCCGACCCCACATAACTGCTCTTCTTTTAAGGTAGGATCCAGAAGGAACGTGTTATTTACTATTCCCAAAGTGGTTGCCGTTACCAAATCGTACATTAAAACTCCAGCATTAGATAAAGCAATACTTGCTGCAGTAATAGCTGCGCTTAAAGCACTACCATCATTTTCCAAAACCATTACATAAATATCAACTTGAAAATTTGGAAATTCATGTAAACACACCGCCGGTTCTAACGCTTGTTTTAAAATAATGCTATTTTGTTTTTCCTCCGCGTCCTGTTGGAACATACGCCTTTGAGGGCAACTAAATGTAGCATACTTAAATTCACAATATAATTCACCTTTCTGACAATAATCCGTTTTATTTGGAATTTCTCGCGGATCAAAAACTGAAACAATCACCTTCGTATCGCCCACTTCCAAATATGCACTACCTTTCGCTTGACTCACAATATCAGACTTTACAACTGGAATAATAATTAAAAGCAATTCATTAATTATTTGTGTTTAACTTACAAATTTTACGATGTTCAAGCAACTTTCTTTTGTCCACTCGTAACTCGTTAGAATCAACTGCTTCCTTGAGCTGTTCATCAAATGTTTTTGTATTTAAACGGGAAAATAAACGGTAAGGGACTGAATTTTCAGGCCCATTAATTCTTCGGTAATCCGTAGGCATTTTAAATACAAAACGTGTTTATTATTTGAATAATTTGAGGTTATTCCTGTTTGTAAACACCACCGAAGTTGGCAACAATGAAAGTAATTTTATAATTCAAAACGAAAGCAGCACTTATTCGTGATTTTTTTTATTCTGTGGTAGTGTGGTGGATTTTGACTTTTGACATCTGTTACCTAATCAAAAATTTTCAGAAAATCGAAGATTGGAAAAATGGCTCTTGGATTTGTCCAAAAAAGATTTATGGCCAGCGCCTTACAAAAGTGGGCTTATAACTTATCTGGTTTCAACAAATATGGGTTAATGCGAGATGATGTATTACAAGAAACTGATGATGTTATCGAAGCTCTAAGAAGATTACCAAAGGATTTAAAAGATGAACGTACGTACAGGATCTTCAGAGCTTATCAGTTGTCTATCCAAAAAACTTATTTACCTAAAGAGGAATGGGTTCAAATTGAAGATGACCATAGATACCTTTTACCCTACTTAAACGGAGTAATTAAAGAACGTGAAGAAAGGGAACAGTGGGAGAAGACGCATTAGTTAAAATATTTTGTTAATTGTAGTTAAATGTACTTTAAAGTAAATAATTAAATTATTGTATCTGCTTTATTTTAACCTACTACTTTGGACAAATAAAACGATAATAATTAAGAATAAATATTTATTTTTGTTCTTAACAATATGCTCCTTAAATTAAAAAAGTATGATTCTCCTTAATATTACGATTACAAAAATGTTTAAAAAATTAATTATCATCTTCTTCAATTTTGGGCGCCAGATAAAAGCGGATGTGGCCCAAGTCTGGAATTTCATATTCAACAACTAGAGGCACGTTTGCAGACATGGAAAGCTGAACCTGACCAGATAAAGGAGTAGCTTTTGTGAAAGAAGTTAAATATTGGCAGGCGAAAGTTAAACTAACAGGTTCTTGCATCTCGATGGTAACAGACTCTTCTTCTTTGTCAAAATTGTTAGTCTGTGCCAGTTTAACATTAGCTGTACCGATGTCACCGTTAGCTGCAAACTTCACTCCTTCTTTTGTGCAGGAAATGATGATCGATTCACCGAATTGCGCTAAATCTCTACAAATTCTTTGGAACTCCACTGAAGGCATGCGGATAACACAGGAGAAATCAGTTTCGGGTATTCCTAAATGTTCTTGATCTAAATTCATTAGCTTCATTTCGTATTCCGAAACCTTTTCTTGCTTCTTTGATTCGAACGTGAAAATGACATTATCAGCATCGTCTTGGGCTTTAATTGTAGTTATATCATCATTGTTAGCGCATTTAATTATTTTAACCATACTGTAAATAAAAAATAACAATGATTTAAATTATTTAGCATTTGGCGCCATTTAATTGTAGGTTAATATTAATTAATTACCTAGCAAGATTCATTCCCATTGTAAGATTCCTGTCGCATCTGTACTTATCAAAACCGCTGGATTTTAATGTTAATGAAACTAAAGAGACGTGAGAATTATCCATAGCTTGAAGCTGAATACCGGTGTCGGAACAATCAAAGGAAGCATCCGTTAGAAGATCTTTAATAGCTTCCAGGATCTTTTTAAGGATAACACTGCTTTGCAAACGTGCTTCAAACATTTTGATTACTTTTAGTTTAAAAAATAACAAAATAAAATTGAAATAACGTATATAACTTGTTGCAAACACAAATGACGCTCACCACACGAAAGACTTGGCGAAAATGGCGAAGATTCGAGGTTTTGGCGCGGAATTGCGCGGGAAAAGTTTTACAAGCGTTGTCAAATACTCGAAATTTTAACAGCGCCACCAATTAGCAGGAAAGAAAAGCTTAAAAATAAATAAGTATTTTGAATGATTAATACAATTTTATACGTGTATAAGAAAAAACACTGATTAAATTATTAAAATTAATTACGAAAATGGTAAAAAAGTTTGTAAAACGGCAAAAAAATAGGTTTTATTTTTTGGGTTATGCAACCAAGTTCACTCCAAAAATAATTATCGAAGACTTGGCATCATCGCATTAATTGTACCAATGTAAATTCACAGTTGGCGAACATGACTGTCAAAATTTAAACCACACGTGTTATGATATTATTGAAGGTTAGAAGTGGTTTTGATATCAAAAGTTTATTTTTTTTAAATAATTTAACAAATATGGGTAAAAGAAGGGCCGCATTTCGCAAAAATAAAAATATTGCAAAAGTGCAGAAATCTGAAGTGAGTTTTATAATTAAGTTGTAGTTGAAAGTGCTTTAAAACAATTTTTTTGGTGTTTTTAGTCAAAACCTGGCGAAGATACCAGAAAACCGTATGAAGATATCATTAGGGAAAATGAGAAGTTTGTTACTTATTATAAGGTAATTAATTATTAGTTTTGATTATTTACGATTTAATTGCGCTTTCATTTTTTATTTTCTTAAAAATTGGTTATGATTATAATACCGTTAACATAAATGAATTTTTTAGACTGTCGGAATTTGTAAAGAAGATGAGTGGGAAGATTTTCTGAAGTTTATAAAATCTGATTTACCGACGACATTTAGAATTACTGGTTCTCGAGGCGTAGCTAAAAAAATGGTTGATATTGTTCAAGGAGAGTTCTTAAAAGATTTGATAAGTCAACATAAAAATTATGAAATGAGTATATTTCCCTTACCATGGTAAATATTCAGTTATAATTTAATAATTGTATGATTTTAATTGGTTTATGTGTTTAGGTATCCAGATAAGTTGGCGTGGCAGATGAATTTAACGAAAAAAGATATTCGTAGGGATGAGGCTTTTTATAAATTGCATAATTTTTTGATTACGGAAACAGAAAATGGATCGATATCTCGTCAGGAAACTGTTAGCATGATACCACCACTTGTTTTGGACGTTCAACCTCATCACAAGGTAATTTAATTATTGTAATTGATTGTAATTAATGAGTATATTAGGTTTTAGATATGTGTGCTGCACCAGGGTCAAAAACAGCTCAATTAATAGAAATGTTGCACGGCGATGATGTAGGAGTTCCAACCGGTTACGTTGTAGCAAACGATGTTGATAATAAAAGGTGCTACATGTTGGTGCATCAAGCTAAGAGATTAAATTCTCCTTGCTTATCAGTAATTAATCATGACAGTGCGGTTTTACCTAATTTAAATGAATCACTACCCGATGGTTCAATTCAACAGGTAATTAGATAAGTTTTAAAACTTAAATTACGCTAATTTAGGTCCAATTTGATAGAATTTTATGTGATGTTCCTTGCTCTGGTGATGGAACTTTACGTAAAAACCCTGATATTTGGATGAAGTGGACTCCGGCAAATGGTATAAATCATCATGGGGTTCAATCGAGAATTTTGCGAAGAGGCTGCGAGCTTTTAAAAGTTGGTGGTCGAATTGTTTATTCCACATGTTCATTAAATCCTTTAGAAAATGAAGCTGTAATACATCGATTACTTTCGGAGACTGAAGGTGCTATGAAGTTAATTGATGTCTCCGCATCTTTACCAGGATTAAAATTTTCTAAAGGTATTTTTTCTTAATTGTTTATTTTATTAGTTTAAATATTAATTTTTAGGAATGGAAGAGTGGATTTTATGCTCTAGAAATTTGGAATTTTACAAAACTTGGGATGAGGTTCCAGAAAATTGGAGAACTACAATTCGTCCACAAATGTTTCCACCAAAATTAGAAGACAGATCTAAATATAATTTAAATAGATGGTAATTACTTTAATTAAAATCCAATCGATTTGCTTGATTAAATTTATTAATTTTAGTATCCGTATTTTACCCCATCAACAAAATACCGGAGCATTCTTTGTGGCTGTTTTGGAAAAAATGGATGCGATAAGTCCTAAAGAAAGATCTTTCAAAACTAAAGCTGAAGAAGAGTTAAAACAAATTGAAGAAGATCGTCTTCCTCAAAATCAACGTAAAAGGAGGAGGAAAGAAGGTTTTAAGGAGGATCCTTTTGTGTTTTTTAATGACGATGAGGCCGTTTGGCCTGATATTAAAAGCTTTTATAATATTTCTGATGATTTCGATCACAAATGTTTGTTAGTAAGATGCAACACCGGTAAGAAGAAGAATATTTATTTAACATCACCTGCGATGCGAGATTTGGTTTTACAAAATATTGGAAGTATTAAAATTATTAATACTGGTGTTAAAGCATTTGTAAGGTCGGATAATAGGAATATGAAACGATGCCCTTTTAGGTATTCTTGTATTATTTTAATATGAAATTGTTAATTATTTAAGTATTTTAATAGAATTGCTAATGATGGTTTGGAAAGTATTTTTGAAAGCATTGGGGATGGTAGGAAAATACATATTCCAAAAGATGATTTAATAAATCTTTTATTAAATGACACGCCTGAAAAATCACCTGCAATAGATAGTTTATCGGAAGGGTTACAAGTGGACGTTAATAAAATAGATGCTGGTAGTTGTGTATTGATTTATACTGAGAATGAAAAAGATGGATTTGTTTTGCATTTAAGTGGGTGGCGAGGAACTTCTTCATTACGACTTTACATGGCACAATGTAATACAGTGCATTTACTAAGACTACTCGGAGAAGATACATCAAAATATGGTAAATTTTAAAGTGTAAGAATAGAATGGTTTTTAATATCGTCATCGATTTTTTTTTTGCAGATAAAAATAAATTTCAGAAGACTAAGCAAGAATTGGAAGGTGAGCCGGAAATTGAAAGTGTGGAAGAAGAAACTAAAGTAAGTATTTAGGTCTATTATTGCAACAATATGTAATCTAAGAATTAAAAAGCACAGAATAAATTGCTACAATTTTAGAGAGACTACTATTATTATTAACAAAATTGTTATAATTTGACACTTTATAATTTAAACCCTAAAAATGAGTCAATTCTGAGACTAATAACTCGGGAAGAGCCTAGAAATTAATAGTATGTTCACTTATCCTTGTAGTTTAAAAATTAATAATTGTCATTTAGAAAAAATACTGCGTTTATTGGCTAATTTTAGTACCTACACAATTATTTCTGCGTAATCGTGAAATTAAAAAATAATATTTTATTTATTTGAGACGTTATATAGGGTTAAGTGAACGAACTATCTCTTAACGTCATGCAAAATTATGATTCCTTTTATAATTCTTCAGAATTCACCTATAAATTGCGACTACTAAAATTAGAGGTGTAAGTTTTTAACATTTTGGATTAGACGAAAATTGGGATAACATACAATAAATATCAAAAAAAGTTAATATAAAACATAAAAAACATTTTTATACAAATAACACTTAATTAAACTATTATAATCTTAAGATATTTTATGGACGTTTTTGCTGTTTAGTTTTTACCTTGTGTCGTTTTCTTTAAGAAATTATTTCAAATATGATTAGTTAAAAATAGTTTCCAGACGAGTTTTTCATATACATTTTAGTTAGTTGAAGGGTTATTAGTTATTACATTTGATAGATTTTAGTACGAACAGGTTTGTAAAGTGGTATTAATAAAAAATTAGTCTAAAGAAAAGGACGGATTTTTTATAAATTCATTATTATACGATTAAAAAGAAGTAGGTAAGTAAATTTAAATGTGCATCATACTTAAAATATTTCCATTGATTTTCTTAAATAAAAGATAAAATTGTGCTTTGTTAGAATATCCAAAAATATGTTTATGAAGCAAATATTTACTTATCTTAACATTTAAACCTTAATTTTCACTTGTTTTGGCATTGATTTAGTTCTTGTATTTTTAGTGCATGGTTTTTCTCCCATCAAATGGTTTTTCCAACTAAATTCTTCATCTTCTATATTCCCATGACAAAGGGGACATCGGTTATACCCCTCGGGTAATTCTACAAAAAAATATCGCAAAAATTCTTCATAGAATTAATTTATAAAATTACCTGTGCATATGATTTTGTGTTCGTTACTATCATTGATGTTAAAAGGTTCTGTGCAATGGGAACATTGTGTATAATTATCTCTTTGCTCGCATTCCATAAGTAAATGATCTGTAAGTGAAGCCACCTCAACTACTTGACTGCATTCTTTGCATCTTACCAACATCGGACATGATCTCCAATAATGCGAATTCATCGAATTACTTATTGTAAAAATACTCACTTCACTTTGCCCACAAAATATGCAATGCCTAAAAATTAAACAATAATACTTGAAATTTTGTAACAATTATATTACCTTTCATTATCTTCTTTTTGTGAAGATCCATTACTTGGAGTAGAAATTCCACTTCCACTGTGTTTTTCAACTTCACCATTTGCTTTACTTATGTTTCCACCACTTACACTTTTTGCTAGCGTGTAATTTTTTTTATCCACCACACTTTGATCATAATTAAAAGCAGTGATATTCGAGGAACTTTGGCATTTATTCATTTGTTGCCCTACAGGTTCGGGACTAATGCAATCGGTTGCGTTCACTGAACATTGCTGTATTAACCGGTTTCTGTCTAGAATTTCTTTCTTCTTCTAAAAATAAATTCATCAAAATTAATTAAATGGATAATACAATTATGTTGGGTTTCAAAATAAAAATGTCAAAGTTAATAATTTTGGGTTGTAGTATAAAGAAATAAGAAAAAAAACAAAAAAAAATCAAGTCTCTACGATGTTTCGTTTAAAAATTATGAATTTTTATATAAAATATGGCATTCTGGTAAATCAGTTTTGATTTTTTTTGGGGTGTAAAATTTTTTTTGGGGGGTGTGAAGGGCGACAAACCCCCTAAATTTCATCCATTTTCTATTATCTTTCATTTGCGGGGTCGATTTTGAAAAAATTCGAAAAAAAAATTTTTGAGATATTTTTAAGGCAGCAAGCTTGAAATTTTTCATAGAAATCGGTTTTTATTTTTTTTCTCGAAAACTATAAAAGTTATCGGTTTCAAATTTTTACCAAAGGTAAACTTCGTAGATAGACGCATTTTAAAAAATATTTGGTTAAAATCGGTTAAATAGTTTTTTTGGAAAAAATTCGCAAAGTTTTGGCCAAATTTTGCTACAAATACGGCCCTGGACGGCGAGTCAACAGAAAATTATAAGTTGGTGCTAATAGTTTCGAAAATATTAATTATTTTGTAAAAAGTGAAAAATTTCAGACCGAAATTTTGACTTCAAACGGAGCTACATTTTCAGTCATAACTCAATAACGGAAAGAGATAGCGAAATGATTCTTTTTTGTCTTAAAGTGGATTTAAAGAGCTTTTAGGGTAGGTGCAATTAGTGGGGGTGAAATGGAATTTGGGGGGTTAATTAGACTGAAACGTGTCAAAAATTGCGACTTATAAATGCGATCTTAAAAAATATATTCTTTGATTGTTTTTTTCGGTTCTAAGATCTAAGAGTAGATTTTCTGAAGCAAAGCGCGAACATTTTGAAGTGTTGATTTTTTTTCTCATAAATATTAATGTAATACACTTTTCGTTGCTCCACGCAAAAAACGTCCGATTTTGGGGTAAAAATACACCTTGATGTTCGGGTGGGTCAAAATATAGAAAATGTTACCTGTAAATCAATTTTATCAAACTCTTGGTATAGTTGACGATAAAGTAAATTTCTTCTTGTAATATCATCATCGGGAGGCAATTGTTTTCTAACCATTCGTGGATTTACTTTATAAACTAGCACTAAAATTCTCTCAGCCACTTTACGTACAGCTTCTGCTGGATGATGTAAACCACTTGAACCAAACTCAGACAACGTTCGACATGTTAATCCGCTACAAAAATTATTTTGTTAAAAACAATTGTAAACTAATCGCTCGCCCTCTCGTGGTATTTTACTAAACTAACAATACAATATATTGCATAAGCTTTGTAAACTAACTTGTGTAGCGTGTATTTCTTACCTTTGTTTTTCAGTTGAAATACCCTGATTAATAATCAATTGCTCTACCATTTCCGCTCTACTTAGTGCAAGTCTAGGGTGTGTGCTTGTAATTATAGGTCGGCTAAGATGTACCGGTATTAGATGCAAGTCACTGCAAAAACCGTATTTGTTTATTGTAAATTCTAAAAAAACTAATCCTGTAATTTACCTAACATTCTTGCAATCTGCCATTGTTAAAATAGTGTGCACAGCCATGTGATGAATCCTAGCACTAGTATCGCCTGATTTTGTAAACAATTCAGGCAATAATTTATCAACACTTCTAGAAACTTCAGCCGGAGAGACCCTATAAACATATTATTACTTGCAAGAAATTTATTTGCAGGAATTATTACCTCCCGGGGACAAATTGTACGAAATAAAGCCTTATAACCTCGTTAGCAAGGCTGTAAACTGAAAAAACTTTATCACGTAAAGCTCTATGTAAAAGAAAAGTCGCTGCTCGTCCGGTTTTATTAGCTGTATGCATTTTCGTGTTATTATAATTCAACAATTCTTCTTTCAAACAATTTAGCCCTTCTTCCTTATCCAAATAATGTTTTGAATAAAACATTTCAACCAAATCATTCCCGAAGACCAAAATTGGTAGTGCCGCTTGTTTTTTTTCACGTTCAGTCAGCTTCGAAACAGTCTTATGCTCCACTTCCATCTGACATTCCCTTAAAAATTCATTTGTTTGTGAACTAAAATCATAATATTAAGATAAATTAAGATATTTTAATAAAACATATTTACTGTCTTAAAGCTGGCAACGGTTTATCCTCGTACTGTTCATAAGTTGATTTCACTAAAGATCCTGCTGATTTATTCCTTCGACGAAATGAATTACGGTGTTGTAAGCTGGTGGGGCTACCTGTGCTTGGTGAACCAGTTTTGGGGCTTTGGTGTTTATGAAGTGGTGATGGAGGAGTATGATGATGTGTTAGCATCGCATTGGGTGAAACTGATCGTTTACCATCATGATTTTTTATCGTTGTTGGTGATAAAAGGTGTTTTTCATCGGTTTCATGAGAAATTTCATCATTTTTCATACAAATCTGTAATTTAATTAAAAAATATACTAAATACTATGTATTACACACGTAAATTACTCCTTTATGTTCCAATAATTGCTCAACACTTAATTGTTCGTAAGTAGTTGTTCTAAACTCATCCATTTGGCTCTTTTTATGACTCGCGCGTTCATAGTCTTCCATTTCAATCGCATGTCTTTTTTCCAATTCATATTTGGCTAATTTTGCTCCGGCTTCACGCAAACTTTCCATTGAAGCCTTTAATTTTCTTGCATATTCAAACCTTTCATCTAGATTTAAATAAATTTACGGTTTAATTTAAAAAAAATAATTATAATTACTTATCACTGCAATATGCTTCTTCAGTTCCATCTCTCTAATCATTTTGGCCACTTCTACATCAACATACATATTAAAAGCTAAATCATCATAAGGTGAAAGATAATCAGGGTCATTTAGAATTGCATCAAGTTGATCAGTATCACTACCTGATGATGATCGGCGTGGCATTTCGTTTTCCATCCCCAAAACGTTTATAGCAATTAAACTCACCTTAAATATTTCTTTTATAATTTTTTTTTTTAATTTATATAAATAAATTACCTGATTATTAATATTATACGAGTTATTATGATTTTGACTTAATTTTAATTTAAGAAACGAAGCGGCTGTCATGGGTACATTAGCAGATTTTAATTCACGACTTTTAAATCCTGTGCTTTGATTGTCTGATAAAGTAACATAGCCTAGGTATTCCCAAATAATTTTTGATACATCTGCGATTGTATTCGTGTCTTCATTGCTCGAGTATAATTCAACCTTCGAAGCTAAAATTTGGTTTAGCAACGTTTTATTTAATGTAAATTAACTTACGTATCAAATATTGATGCATTAATAATTGGATTTTACTTAAAAAACACCGCCGTTCAAGCTGCAAAATAATTTCTTGGGGATAATCGCAGTTTTTAGGCGATTGCCACCCTTTAACTGTAGGACTGTGCGAGTTTAACTCGGTGGATTTAAATTTAGGGTCTTCATCTGCTCAAAATTTGGAAATAATTAATAAATTTCGTTATTTTATTGCATAATATTTACCTGTTACACTTACAACACTAAATTCTATTCTTTTAGGCATTTTTGTTTATTTATATGAATTATTTATTGTTGCTAAAGTAATAAAATAATTATTTACATTTTAAATTTACCATTTTATGTGCTTAAACTAAATTTTGCTTCAGTTTTAACCTCTACCTTACTTTTCTGCAGTCATGATGTGGTATATTGATTTTTGTTATACCCTAGATACATGCAGGTGGATGTTTTTTTGTGACAAGAAAAACATCAATATTATTTGGGTTTATTTATTATTTATTCCATAAATTAATTACAATTATTACAATTTATAAATAGGTACTAACTAGGTATTAGTTTATCATACATGTGGTTAACTACTTGAGGTATTGATTCCAACGACATATAAATATGTTCGTCTTCACTTTGGTTACGCAATCGAGAATTATTAAAATATCTAAAAATTTATAGAATATTATGTATAATTTTATAGTAATTCCCACTCACCTTATTGTAAAATAAGCAATCGTCGTTAGTATTACAATAATAATACAAAAAATAATCACACCGATGAGTGTGTGATGTGAACTATCTTCTAAAACGTTTAAATCTTTCTCATTTTCAGTAAGAATATCTTTTACATAATACATTACAGTATGTTCATTCCCTTGGTGGTTATTTTTAATCACAAAAGTTACGCAGTATTTAGTTCCAGGTATTAACGGCTTATTATAAATCGTTTTATTTATTTCAGCCGAATAAAAGCTTTCATTATTACCTAACGTTATATTATATTCAGTTTGATTAGTTACCTGAAATTATTTTATTAAAAAAAGTTTAATTTTCAATTTTTTGTTACCTCTATTATTTCAGCAATCCAAGTATCACCGTGTGGATAACAAATATCTCCTTGTGTAAAAAAATATAAATCCTCATCTACGTTTATTAAAGGGTTGCTATCTTGAACAATCACAGTCATTAAATATGAATCCAATCGTTTATCAAGTGGAGGAATATCAAAAATAACTTGTGTTTCAGAAATATTCAATATTTTAGGTTCTTGATTTATGTGTTTACCTATATGATCTGTTCGTAAAGAAATTAATTCTGGTTTACTAAAATATTTTTTGTTCGATGATTTTATGCTAATCGTATACGGTGTGCTGAAGGGAATAATTTCAATCTACAAAATTAAGAAAACGTTAAAATTTATATAAAAATAGTTAAGTAATCATACTATATGCGAATAAGTTCGTTGATATTCTAATACTTTATAAACCTCTATGATTGTTTGGAAATCTGAAACGTCGCTCATATCCATTAAAATGATATGAAACTTTTCAATGGTCGATTTGGGATTGTAGGGATGTACCCAAGTAATATTTAAATCGCAATAATTCTCTTCCTTACAATTCACCATCGAGTAGTTTATATTAGTAGGCGGTGCAGGTTCTAAAATTATAAAATATAATCATCACTATTTTTTGAAACTAATAATATTATACATACAACCTGTTAATTTTACAGTGCATTTTGTTTCACTTTCCGGTCCGAAGCGCGTTGTGTTTTGATTTTTAATTTGTACCCCGAGGTAATATTCAAGTTGTGGTGTTAAATTTTGTAAATGATAACAAAATTTATTATCCCATAATTTGCATGGTTCGAGTATCGATGAAATATTCTCACAATTGATGCTGAAAGGGCAGTAAATTACGTTGATGAATTTTGGTATTCCATTCGTTTCATTAGGTAAATCAAAACGTAAATCAACCGAATGTGTGTTAATTGAATACACCTCTAAATTATTCACTCTTGGTGCAACTTAAAGTAATAAACGATAAAAATTATTTATGTTAAACGAAATGAACTTACCTCCTGGAGAAGTTCGTATATTATAAATACTTGTAAACACCAGTCGTGAATTTTCATTAATGTGCGTTTCATTTCTAGCAGTTATTAAATAAATCGTATAATTCGTAAAACTTTTTAAGTTTGTTATTAAAAAATTATTGATTGTACCCACGAAAGACTTATAATAAACTAACTTATTGTTCGTGACATTAATTTTATAAATTATAGGTCCATATTGAAGACTACAGTTCACTTTATCCCAGGATAAACGGATAGAATTTTCTGTAGTTTTTATTAAAACATTCTTCGGTGTTTCATCCTCTGTTAGAAATTCTGAAAAGAGCCATAGTTTTATTAACGAGTTTCTGGTTGCTTAAAACCAACGTTTTATTTTATTACCTGCCTCTTTAGTTTGAAACTTAAAATCTTTAACCCATTTTAAAATGGGATCAGTTATGGTGACGCCATAAAAAGTGTAAGGAATCAGGTGATTAATGATGATTGTATCATCTGATGTAATTATGTGTGAATTTGATTTGTCCCTTAGTTTATTAATGTCATGCGAAATACAATTCATAGTTCCTTCAGCCTAAAATGTTATAATTAGAAAATAATTAAAGAGATTTAATTACACGCCAGCAAATTTAATGGAACTAACATTATTTTTTTTTCTAAATTGATTTTTTTTTAATACAAACTATTCCAAAGTCTTGTGCCATTTTTGAGCGTTTTAAAATATAAATTTAAAAGGACTTTAAATAAGTTTTCAGCCAAAAAAAGAATAATTTTGATATCACTTTTCGTTTTTGAGTTTTGGAGAAATCTGTAAAATCCCATTTTCAAGTCAAGAAATTTTAGATTTTTCAGAAAAAACTTGAGTTTTCGAAAACTATACGGGGTACAAAAACATTTAAGAGCTCAAAATTTAAGGGATAAATTGTATTTTCCGATCATTCTAATAAAATTTTTGAAACTCTTCAAATAAACTCTCCAGGGCCGGATTTGTGCCCAAATTTTAGCAAATATTTTCGATTTTATTATGGAAAAACTAATTAACCGATTTACACTAAACATTTTTTAAAATACATCTAGATACTACATGTTTCCGGTATAAAATTTTGGTGATGATAACTTTTGTAGTTTTCAAGAAAATGATTAAAATCAAAAACTTGGAAAATATTTAAATAATAAAACCTAAAAAAACAACATTAAATTGAAGTGTTAATGTTTTTGGAAAGGGCTTTAAATGGGTTTTCAGCCAAAAAAAGAATTATTTTGTTATCACTTTTGGTTTTTGAGTTCTGAACAAAAATGTATAAAATTCCACTTTCAAGTCAAACTTAGTCCAGAAATTTTCGATTTTTCAGAAAAAACTTGATTTCTCGAAAACTATATGGGGTACAAAAACGTTTAAGAGCTCAAAATTTAAGGGATGAATTGTATTTTCCAATCATTCTAATAAAAATTTTAAAAGTTTTCAAATAAACTCCAGGGCCGGATTTGTGCCCAAATTTTAGCAAATATTTCTGGACAAAAATGCCACTGAAATTTTTTAGTGTGTATATTTCATACCTTATAATTATAAATTTTAATAGTTTGTAATACTGAATTGCTTATCAATTTAAAAGTAATCAATTGAGAAGATAAATCCGTAACATCAATTTTGACATCCTCAACAATTTCTTGAATTTGGTTTTTAGGTGGTCTCCACTTTTCATACTTTAAAGATTGGCATGTTATATCTAAATCCATATTAGCTTCACTTGATTTAATTTCAGAAATTTTTATTTCTAAAAATAAAAATTATATTTTCAGATTTATTAAATATTAAAAACTAACCATCTTGAGCACAGACGCGTATATCATCAATTGCCCAAAATTCTGATCCATATTCCTTTTTTTGATTGGTATAATTAGTCTCGACATAAATTTGAATGAAATCTTCAATATTGTGTTGTCCAAGAAGTTTTATTTCTTTCCATTCAAAATAATTATTATACTTAAAAAATAATTATGATTATAAAAATTAGTAAAAAACGCTTGGCTTACATTAGATGATTGCACTGTATGTGTAAGCAATTCTTTATAATCTCCGTCAATAAAAAAGAAATTCATGGTACAATATTCACACATAGAAACATAAACCGACACACAAATATCGGTGCTATCAGTTTTCATCTTTGGTCCTAATTCAGTTACTGCACTAACGTTTGTAAAAATATATTTATCTAAAATAATGCTAAATAATATGTTATTTTACTTTGTATTTTCCTTACTTTTATGTATTTTCCATTGTGCTTTACCATATCTGCTTCGGGTAAAAAAATACATTGGCTTCAAAGGACGAGTACTCTCAACTTTAAGTACAGTTGTGTATTTATTATTATTGTAATAAATTAATTCTAGGTGACCAGTGCTTTCAATGTAATTTAACATGAAATTTTTCCAACTTTGCGATGATAAAATATTTACATCGCTCTAAAAATAAAAAATGCAACCAGTTAAACCAAGTTTATATAGTTGCATATGCTAAAAATTTATTTTTGGAACATCTATGCTCTAAATAAAAATAAACATAATATTATTGAATTATAAATTCAGTTTGAATTTTAAATCAATTCTCATCGATTTATAATTAGATCAATCTCACCTTGAAAGTTATTTCGACATCACTTTCATTATGCAGTGAATCAAATTTGGTTATTTGGTCAAAAGCAACAAGCTTTGAATTATTAGTACCAATATTTATGTAGTAGGCCGGGTATTCCTCATGATTCCAACCTTCACATAAAAGTATTTCAACACTAATATTAGCCAATACAGAAAAACTAATAGGAAATATTTCTAATTCAATGCTTGCATTACTTGTGTGCTTGAATTGTGAATCAGATACAGACACTTGAAAACCTTAAATTAAATTTATAACTAAAAGATATTTAAATAAATTAATTTTATACCTTCCCATCGTGTATCAGTGATAACACCTAGTGAACTTCCGTTTGATAAAAACCAATTATTAAGTACCCAATCTTCTTTGAGACTACTCTCAAAATCATTTTTGTAATCATTTTTTATTTGAGGAATAAAATATGAATCTGAAAATATAATTTAATATAAACAGGTTTGTTTTTATTGTTAAAATTAGCATAATAAATCACTGATTTTCAACCCAACTCTGATTAAAATTCAAATTTTATTCAAAGCAAACTACTAATTAATATTTCAAGTTCTTACTTAAGGTTACATTATGGTATTTCAAAGCTTAAACTAAAATGTGTTATTATAATTAAATTGGTGTACCTGTTGTTACTTTTAAATCACTGGGATAAATCCATGCAATTGCAGATTCACTAGCCTTATCACTAGCAACACAGTAAGAAATATTTTGTGCAACATAGTTCTTAATATTAGGTCGGTCTGCTTTAATGTGATAAAATCCCAAAAATAATAAAACTGTAAAAATAAGCACTTTCACCCTTCTAAAACACATTTTTCTAATTAGAAAATAAAAGCTTACACCATAATCACTTACTTTTGCTTTACCATCACTTTTAAATAATTCATAAATGAACACTATGCATTTTGCATGATTAAAATAAACGACCTTGAGGTCTACTTAAAACAACATGCCTTAGCATGAAAGTTGTTAATAGTACTGACTTCATCTAGACTCAGCCAAAAATATATTTAGGTGGGAGATATGGGCTTAGAGAAATAAACAAAACACTTGAGTGGAGTTACGAATTTTATTAGCAAAACGTGAATTAGACTTGCAAAAAGCTGATAAAATTGTTAAATGAAATAACAAAAAGTGCAAAATTATTCTTGTTGGGCCATTTCGGCTGGTTTTGGTGGCTCATTTTTATCCCCCTTCTTCTTTGATCCCGACACAATATCATCAATACGCAGCAACAAAATAGCTGTTTCAACCGCTGTTTTATAAGTCTGCAATTTAACGGCCAAAGGCTCCCATACTCCAGCAGCAGCAATTTGTTCAACAATCTCACCAGATTCACCATCAATGCCCCAACAACACGGCTTAGTCAAATCCGTATGTGCTGCATGCTTTGCTCTTAAAGCTGTTAATGTACGAATCGTATTCGCTCCACAGTTTTGAGCTAAAGTACGGGGCACAATTTCAAGTGCATGCGCCACAGCTCTGTACGGACCATGAGTTGCTTTTTGCAGCAATTGATGCGATAAAGCCATTTCAATTGCTCCACCTCCAGGCACTAAGCGTGGAGACAACATTATATTACGAGCCACTTGTAAAGCATCTTGTAAATTACGCTCGATTTCCATTAGAATATCTTTACTAGCACCTCTTAATAAAATAGTACAAGCCTGCAAATATCAAGTTATTACTAATTTAACTAAAAATTCATTAGTTTTAAATTTATTGCTTAAAAATCTAATGTTTTAAAAAAACTTACAAAAATATTTTCTTTAAGAGACACAAATATTTGTTACACCCTGTATAATATAAAATTTTAGCTTACCTTTGGATCTTTGCATTCGACAACATAACAGAAATACTCATCACCAATCTTCTTGATTTCGAAAAGTCCACAACCGGTGCCAACATCAGATTCTTGTAATTCCTCAGTACGGTTTACGATAGTAGCACCACAAGCTCTGGCGATTCTGTTGTTATCTGATTTCCTAACACGACGTACTGCTGTAATTCCTGCTTTAAGCAAGTAGTGTTGCGCTAAATCACTGACTCCTTTCTCAGTAAAAACGACATCTGGTTTTAATGCGATGATTTCTTCGCACTGTTTCTTCACATGCTCTTCTTCAAGCTCCAACATTCTAGTGAAATCTGCTTCTCCGGAAATTTCTACATTTGTTTGAGATTCCCCTTTCTTGTATTCCAAAGCGCAATCCAATAAAACTATTCGAGGATTCTAATAAGAAAAATTATTAAATCTATAATACTAAAACAGTAAGAAACGTGGAAGGTATTTTTTTTCTTATAGAGTTGAAATTTTAAGAAAAAAGTTTAATTGTCGCTTTAAGATCTTGACTTACTTTGTTTCTATTTTGTAACTTTAGCTGCCAGCAACATTTTTTATTTTTTTAACTTGATTTGGCATTGCTGATCATTCTCAAGTCAGCTCGTAATTTGTTACTATTTTTTTTAGTTTATGTATCTCATAATTAGCAAAACATACGACAATTTATAAAAATATCACAAAATGACGTTGACTTACTTTGTTTTTATTTTGTAATTTTAGCTGCCAGCAACATTTTTTATTTTTTTAACTTAATTTGGCATTGCTGATCATTCTCAAGTCAGCTCATAATTTGTTACTATTTTTTTTCAGTTTATGTATCCCATAATTAGCAAAACATACGACAATTTATAAAAATATCAGAAAATGACGATGACTTACTTTGTTTTTATTTTGTAACTTTAGCTGCCAGCAACATTTTTTATTTTTTAACTTGATTTGGCATTGCTGATCAATCATTCTTAAGTCAGTTCGTATTTTGTTACTAATTTTTTTTGTAAACATCAAAACGTGTGTTAGGCAGAGAGAGGCGTAAATCGCGTTCTAGGAAATTTGACCCCATACTATCGTTTTCCTTTAAAAATGATTTTTATCAACGTAACAAATTAAATTTAGGTGGGATATACTCAGTACAAGTTTAATTTAGCGATAAAGTTGCTTTTTTATTTATGCACCTATTACATTTTACTTTTTTTTTGACGGAAGAATTTTTTTTTCAAAAAAAAAAAACAGTGCATCTTGAAGTACTTTAAAAATAACAAATTTGGATGCCCTAATGATTGTCCTCATGTGAATAGTCACCAAGTTATCGCGATGACTGCTAACTTTAAATTTAAGTCAGCTGTTTGGAGATAACTCAAAAAATTTTTGAGGTACAATTTTTTTTTATTGTAACAAAATAGCAACAAATAAGTAACAAATTCCCCCACTATTTTTATTTCCAACTTAATATACGTAGCCCGTTGCCTTAAAAATATCTCAAATTTTTTTTTTTTCGAATCTTTTCAAAATCGACCCCGCAAATGAAAGATAATAGATGAAATGTAGGGGTTCACTTGCCCTCTACACCCCAAAAACTCAAAATTTTCGATAATATCGATAATTTTTACAAACTTATTTGTACGAATTTTTGTTTCTTAATTTTAGTTATTAAGCGAAATATGAATTTTTAACAATACACCTTTACTCATTTGTTAGAATGCCATATTTTATATAAAAATTCATATCTTTTGAACAAAAAGTCGTACTGCCTTGAATTTTTTTTATTTTTTTTTTATTTCTTTATAGTACAACCCAAAATTATTAACTTTCAAATTTTTAATTTGAAACGCTTCACACTTGTTCTAAACAATAAATTCATTATTTTATAATTACCTCAATACGCCTTTTCATTTTGGGGTGAGTTACATCTTTGTTCAACATGACTCCTCTTAAAATTTGCGATTCCTCAATAGATCCACCAGGGATTTTTTCTACTTTGGCGTATCGCTTAATATCGACTTCAGTACGACCATTTTCGGTTAACATCACTGTGTTAACGGCATCTAAAGCAATGTTTACTGCCATATCAGCCCATTTTCCAATAAATTTCGTCCCTATACATCCTTTAACTACATTTGAAAGCGTTGTTCTATCATTCTTGTCGATTGGAATACTGAGTGGTCCTTCTATTAACGTCACGATATCTTCTAAAGCTTGTTTGTATTGTCTTATTATTACAGTCGGGTGCATTTGTTGAACCAAAAATTGTTCAGCTGTTGCCAACATTTCTCCTGCCAACACGATTACTGATGTGGTACCATCTCCAACCTAATTAAAAAAGCATATTAATTTAATATTTAATTATTGTAAATTTTTATACAGTACCTCTTCATCTTGAGTACGAGCGATTTCAATCATACTTTTAGCTGCAGGATGTTGAACTGTGATTTCACGCAAAATAGCATTACCATCGTTAGTCATTACAATCCCGCCCATCGGATCCATCAACATTTTTAGCATAGCTTGTGGACCAAGACATGTTCTTATAACATCAGCAATTTGCTAATTTAAACCAAACAAAGCAAATTAATTAGATATATACTTACAAAAGGGTTAACTTAAAAAATTAATCAAAATTGACTAAATACTTTCATAATCTTTATTCCCATCGCATTAATTAATAAAATTAAATTAATTCCGTTTATTTTAATTATTAAAAGCGGGATATTTATCGAATTTTAGTTAATAAAATACACGTGCTTACCTTTCCGGCATTTATATTATCCAGCTGAACTTTTCGGCCTGACTCACGCTTTGTGTTTTGACCTAAGAACAAAAATAATAATCACAAATTTTAATTTACACCTAAAATTAAACAAATTTACTTAAAACAATGATTGGCGCACGTCCGGGAAACATTTTTTTCACTTTTAAAAAACACAATTTCAAGAAAATACAATGGTAATGGCCGACCGTTCAGTGTCAAATTATCAACTGTCAAAAATAATTATTTGACATTCATTCGATCATAGAGTTGTGTAGAATATAAATCTTGAAGCGCTTGGAGTTGCTCGCGAGTATTATCGTGGGTTAAAATCGGTGAATAACAACATTTTGTTTATTATAGTTTATTTTATTAATTCTCAGCGGCTCGGTTTTATTCAATTATTTTTGTTCGCGACGCTTTGATTCACTTTACTTTGTATAAAATATCCTAAAATCGTGTTCGTTTATTCCTGTGGTAGTATCTATATACTTTTTGTCTATGGTAAATCAGGAAAAAATGGCGTTATCGTTATTTACGTATTTTCAGGTATTTTTCAAAATGTTTTAAATCAGGCAAATTGAAATAGTAGTTTGTTTTCATTTTATTTATTATCGTACCTACTGTGTGCTTTTCGTTTTAATTAAAGAAAAGGTATGTAGATCACCTAAATAATCGATTTTTTTCTAATTTATTTCGTTTTTATAAATTCAGATGAGTAGCAGCCACCAATATTCTAATTCCAGCAATAATGGAAGTGCCCCCTCAACAACTCGCTTAGGGGACATTGAAAATTTAAAGCAATTATCAGAAAATTTATCTGCGCTTTTCTTAAATCCCGACTACTCTGACATTACTTTGATAGTTGAAGGACAGCGATTATATGCCCATAAAGTAAGTAATATACAGGGTGTCTCACTTTTTTTCCAGCAAAACTTTTTTTAGATAGTAAATAAATGTCATTCTGAACAAAAAGTTTCCTATGAACTATTATGTTTTTTCGACTCCTTAAAAAGTTACAGCGATTTTAAAATTGATAAATTTTCATGATTTTTGTATAATATTTTTTCTTATTATATTTTTTTATGTAAATCAATTATTTTTTGGATTTTTTCTTTACCAAATTGTTTTTTTTTTAACATTATTGGCTGTTTTTAAAATAAGTAAACGACATGTTAAATTTCCCTCGGTAAAATTTAGCATCTTATTGGCTTAAAGATATACAAAATCCAAAGCATACTTGATTTAAATAAAAAAATTAAAATTAAATAAAATTTATACTGGGTGTCCCACAAAAATCATTAAATTTTAAAATTGCTGTAATTTTTTAAGGAGTCGAAAAGAAAAAACATAATGGTTCATAAGAAAATTTTTGTTCAAAATGACGTTTACTATCTAAAAAATTTTTTGCTGGAAAAAAAGTGAGACACCCTGTATATTTAGGTAATATTTTAATTAATATAAACCGAACATTTTTATGGTGATTACAAAAAAAACTTTATTTATTAAGGTTATTTTGGCGGCAAGAAGTGATTTTTTCCGTGCTTTACTGTATGGGGGAATGAAAGAGTCAAAACAGGTAAAATCCCCATTAAATTTAATTATAAATTAGTAAATTTATATATCTGGTTTTTAGTCGGAAATAGATTTACCAGATGCGCCTTTAAAAGCGTTTAAAACCCTTTTAAAATACATATACACGGGTCATATGTTCCTCATGACTTTACGAGAAGATGTAATACTGGATACGCTAGGTTTAGCCCATCAATATGGTTTTGAAGAGTTGGAGACATCAATTTCGGATATACTAAGAGAGTTACTCGCTTTTAAAAATGTTTGTGCCATTTTAGATACGGCTCGATTATACGGGTTGCAAAGTCTAGTAAAAGTTTGTCATTCGTTTTTTGATCAACATGCTTCAGAAATACTTGCGAATGAATCATTAACGACGTTATCACAAGCTTCATTCATCGAGATTTTAAAGAAGGATTCGTTTTTCGCACCTGAAGTCGAGATATTTAAAGGTGTTTGTAATTGGTGTAGAGTTAACGAGGATAAAGATGATCTGGTTATGAATTGTGTGCGATTATCGCTGATGTCTGTGACAGATTTATTGTCGGTTGTTAGACCTGCAGGGTTGGTTAAACCTGATACTTTATTAGACGCTATCGCTGAGAAAAGCGGGTCTAAAGCTTCTAATTTATCTCACCGGGGACAATTATGTAAGTTGCTCTATTTTTAATTAAATTGGTTCTTAAATATGGGTTTTTAGTGGTTGATGAAAACGTTGCAAGTCAAAGATTGGGGTCGAAAGTTATTGCGGGTGAATTAATGGAATCTCTTCTTGATGGAAATTATTATAATTATGATATGGAAAGGGGTTACACAAGGCATGGGATTGGGATGGATTGTGAACAATCGATTATTGTTAAATTGGGCAAACCATCGATAATAAATCATATTCGGATGCTTTTATGGGATAGAGATACGAGGTTTGTTATTAAAATATTGAAATAATTATCATTTTAATTAATTTTTTTAGGTCATACTCATATTACATCGAAGTATCTCTTGAGTTGAAAGACTGGGTGAGAATAATAGACTACAGCCATTATTCCTGCAGGTCATGGCAGACTTTGTTTTTTGATAAACGTGTTGTGCAGTATGTTAAGATCGTCGGGACTCATAATACAGTAAACAAGGTTTTATTTATAGTTTATCAAGAATTAAATAAATTACTTTCTTTTATATTTAGGTTTTCCACTTAGTCACGTTTGAAGCTTACTATAAGGAAGAGATGCCCACTATCGTTGGTGATATTATCGCGCCTAAACACAATGTTGCTACTTTAGATAAAAGCGCGTTTGTTATTGAAGGTGTCAGTCGGTCAAGAAATGCTTTATTAAATGGAGACACCAAGCATTACAATCTCGATTTTGGTTACACGTGTCATCAATTGGGTTCAGGAGCAATTTTAGTACAACTAGGTAAATTTTTTTTAATTTTTAATAATTTCTAAATATATGCGAAGAAATTCTACAGGCGATTCCTTGACCAATTCTAAGACAAAAGTAAAGAATAAAAATTTTCTCAATAGGGCTCTATTTTTTAGTTATGGGGTGTCAAACTTTCTATATTTTTTTAATTTTTTTAGTATAACTTCTTTATTTTTTAAGATAATTTAATCAAATTTGAAACACACTCTAGTTATTATAGTTGTAACAAGATAAAAATATCAAATATCGAAATAAAATACAGGGGGATGTATTTTGGGGGTGTAGACCCCATTTTTTATGCCATAACTTTTTTGTGCTACCTCACTTAACATTTTAAATGAGATATTCTAATTCCTTGCTTTTTTCTTAAAATTTTTTATCTCTTTAATTTTTTCACAGCTGGTACGGTTTAGAAGTTATTTAAAAACATGTATGAAGTTGTATGCCAATTTTGCCAATTAAAATAAAATTAACAAAATAAAAAAAACTTTTTAATTTCAATTAAAAACGAGGCATTTTAAAGAAAATATTTATTCTCTGTTTTCGTCTTAAAATTGGTGAAATAGTCTTCTAGGAAGTCTCTGGTATTTATTTTTTAAAAAAAGCCACCCCTGTTTAATGCAAAATTGGCATACAACTTCGTACATGTTTTTAAATAACTTCTAAACCGTACCAGCTGTGAAAAAATTAAAAGGATCAAAAATTTTCAGAAAAAAGCAAGGAATTAGAATATCTCATTTAAAATGTTAAGTGGGGTAGCACAAAAAAGTTATGGCATAAAAAATGGGGTCTACACCCCCAAAATACATCCCCCTGTATTTTATTTCGATATTTGATATTTTCTTCTTGTTACAACTATAATAACTAGAGTGTGTTTCAAATTTGATCAAATTATCTTAAAAAATAAAGAAGTTATACTCAAAAAATTAAAAAAATATAGAAAGTTTGATACCCCATAACTAAAAAATAGAGCCCTTTTGAGAAAATTTTTATTCTTTACTTTTGTCTTAGAATTGGTCAAGGAATCGCCTGTAGAATTTCTTTGCATATACAGGGTGTCTCAGACCACCCGTCCACCCCTTTTATTTTGAGAACACCTTGTCGTACAAGGCTGAAATAAAAAAAAATTATTACCAAAGCAAACCCGAAGAATCTATTGATGCACTTATTTTTTTCCGGAACAATCCGGAAGTACCCGGAACCGGAAGTAACTTTCGATTTTTAATTGGGAACATAGGTCGAGTATGGTATCGTTTGAAAAGTCTTTTAAAAAGAAACAACTTTTATTAAAATATTTTTGTAATATCTTGCATAAATAACAAATTAAACGAAAAAAAAAATCGAAAGTTACTTCCGGTTCCGGGCACTTCCGGATTATTCCGGAAAAAAATAAGTGCACCAATACATTCTTCGGATTTGCTTTGGTAATAATTTTTTTTATTTCAGCCATGTACGACAAGGCGTTCTCAAAATAAAAAGGGTGGACGGGTGGTCTGAGACACCCTGTATTTAGAAACACCCTGTATAATTTTGTTGTAAATTATAGGTCAACCTTACATAATTTCAAGTTTACGATTGCTTTTATGGGATTGTGATGAAAGATCTTACAGTTATTACATTGAATCTTCCGTTAATATTTGGGATTGGGAAGTTTTAGTAGATCATACACGAGAAAATTGTAAATCGTGGCAAATTGTTAAATTCCCACCAAAACCTGTTGTTTTTATAAGAATTGTAGGGACAAGAAACAGTGCGAATGATGTAAGTAAAATAAAATTTTATTATGTTTAGAATCATAATCGATTAAAATTGTTTTAGGTGTTTCACTGTGTTCACTTTGAATGCCCTGCTTCTAGCGATGATGAGGAGGAGGCATCAGCCGAGAGTAAGGCAACTTTAGCAATAATGACTTTATCATCTTGCTCTTTAAGGGAAGATAACCCCATCTTAAACAATCCATCGGTAGATGGAGTTCAACCCACGGAAACGGCAACAGAAGCAGAAGAACTTCCTTTTGCAGTTGAAGATAATCCTGCCATTTAAGTAACTGCAATTTTAATTCAATAAACGTTGTGAATTCTCCAGGCTGTAATTTATTGTAATACAAATATTTTAGTGCTGTAGTAATTTGAGATTGTATTTTATAACTACTCTGAATGTTAGTTCGACTAGTTTACGTTCGTGAACAAATTATAATTTTATACAAATTCTATATTTTTTTAGTTTTACGTAAATGTAAGTTTTGTTATTATTTTAATAAATAGATATTAAAATCATTTTGTTTTGAAATACGCGAGGTACCAATTAAAAATGTTTGGATAACGACTCCAGGAAATATTTTGGGTGATATTAGTTTAGGTGAATAAATGAATTAATCGAGTACTTTCATGATATTTCATTATTTATTTAAAATAATGCAAATTAGTGGAATTACGTGAGCGTGAGTATGACGGACGTGGTGCATAAAAGCGAAGTAGGCTTGGCAACAATGCGGAGATTGCGTTTTAAAACAAGGACGAAGGGGAGATTCCTAGAAAGAGAGGGGAATATAACCTGTTATGTAAAACAAGGACAAGTGTGCTTGTCGCCCGCGTTCTAAACGAGGAGATTCCTTTACATTTGATGGGCGTGCTGCGCCATCGACTAGGGACCTTAACCAAAACGACCCACACTCAACTGCTCCACCACGATCATCCTAAACAAAGACAACACCTTTCGACTTTTGCACCTGTCGTAAACAAAGAACGCCTTCGAGATCCGAGAACTCAGCTTTATGCGAAACCGTTGAATACTTTCATGGAGGTGATCATGAATTCTTTATAAAAACCAATGAAGCGTGATAAAGAAATTTCTACATTTTCCTCCTGGCGCCTATTAAATTTATATTTAGCATCCAACTCACGTCTTCAACAGTTCACCGTTATGCAAGTAAACAAAATTAAATTCTGACCAATCGCCAATTATGAATTGCTGAAAATTTTCTAGTCCAATTGGACTTTGAACCCACTATTTACTGATACAAAAAGAAGCAATGAGCAATGTTTAGAAAGAAAAGGCATGACGCTCTTGGCTAGGTGAATCCATGCTTCGACAGGGAAGGCAGATAAAAACAGGTTTGAAAGTTGTTGGGTATGAGCAGGAAGGAAAGTTGCTGATACTTGTGGTGGAAAGAGATGGAGATAGGGAGATTCCAAAGTGGCATGTGGCTGGAACGAGAGGGAAGGTGTGCGTTCAAGGTGAGAGGCGTAGGGGGTCAACGGAGTTGCCTGCTGCTCGAGAAATACTTCCTTCTTCACAAAATTCACAACTAAAATGCACAATTTTAGATCTAAAAGAGATGAACCTCAATAATTTAAAAACCGTTTATTAAAAGTAGCTACTTCAATTTTTTTCATGACATTTCACATTTCCTTCTATTTTCTATTAGTAATGATTCTTATTATTAGAGTGTTACTAATTGATATTATAGCTCTAGGCTGAACATAGCATTTACAATATTTTTTTGTAAATCAAAGTCATTTATTACATAATAACACTTTATACGGTTTATAGTAGGTGGCAGGAATGTTAAAAACCGATCAATGGAGAATGGAGGAGTTTATCAGTGCAAAAACACTAAATTTAGCAAAATATCTTGTAGCCTGGGGACCTATTCTTGAACCACTCGACACGATCTCGTGCATCATTCTATATTCTATCTAAAGCATACTTGTTTCTAATCAAACCATTGATATTAAAACAAAAATACACGAATTCCAAAAATCACTAAAGTTTTAAAACAGTTGTAACACACCAAAAATTAATATTTTTTAAAATACATTTTCAAAAAAGTTCCTATGAGGAAAAAATTACTTAAATAAGTCTATTTGATAGGAAATTGTCTAAATTTTATAATGGAACTAATTTTGTAACTCTAGCTTCAGTGGAAATGTAATTTTTTAGCGTTCAAAGTGCATACAAAGTTTACATCAAAAACAGTTATAACACACCAAAAATTAGTATTTTTTTAAATACATTTTCAAAAAAGTTCCTATGAGGAAAAAATTACTTAAGTAAGTCTATTTGATAGGAAATTGTCTAAATTTTATAATGGAACTAATTTTGTAACTCTAGCTTCAGTGGAAATGTAATTTTTTAGCGTTCAAAGTGCATACAAAGTTTACATCAAAAACGTCATTTTAAATAAAAGTGTTAAAAAATGTTTAAATGGGATTTCAAAAAAGTCCCCATTGCGAATTTTATTTTTTAAATGGTCCGTTTTATAAAAAATTAGCCGAATTTTATAATAAAACTTATTTTATAATCATATCTTGATTATAAATAGCCTTTTTAAGTCATTAAAGTACGATTAAAAATTTCCCCAAAAAATAACTAACTTCAATTGGTTATATTAAATTTATTTTTTGGCCCATAATTGATTTTAGACTTTCGTATTATAGATTACACCCTAATCTTTAATTTAAACTCAAAAATTTTGTTATAATTTTATCTGGCAGTTTTTAATCAAATTTTTAGAATTTTTTATACACCAAAAATGAGTATTTTTATAATCAATTTTCAAAAAAGTTCCTATGAGAAAAATATTACTTAAATAAGTCAATTTTAAAGGAAATTTTCTAAATTTTTTAATGAAACTAATTTTGTAAGTCTAACTTCAGTAGAAATGTCATTTCTGGGCGTTCAAAGTGCTGTAATGTTTTTATCAAAAAAATCACTTTAAATAATTTAATTTATTAATCATGATTTTTAAAAAAACGTTATTTGCTACCCACTTTTCATAAATCATAAATAAGTGCTGAAAAAAGTGGGACACCCTGTATATTTGCTCATCGTCCCCCCTAGAATTTTACTCTAGATCCGCCACTGTTTATTGCTCCTATCAAATTGAAAAAATAGCAAAATTATAATAAATTTTTAATAATTTTCTTGAAAGATTTTTTTTTTATTTTTGGGCTAAAAATGAATGAATATGAATCATTGCGATGATTAATATTAAAAATATTATAAACAATTATCTAATGATAAAATTATAATACAATTAAATTGATAAGAAAAAAAAAACACTTATACAAAATTAAAAAAAAAAACAATTACTGATTTTTCACTCTAGAATTGCTATAATTTTGGTCTTATTAATTATTAATAATGAAACTTATTTTAATTAAAATAGTTTAATAAATGTTATGCTTTTAAAAATAACAAAAAAAATCGATAGTATTTTGAGAATTATTGCGATAAGTAAAATAAAACAAAATTCTTATTCATAAAAGTGTTGGTTTCCTTTTATTATTTTATTAAAAAAAACCTTGGGATTACCCTAATTTTATTACTCGTTTACTCATAAATGTTATTTATTTGCATTGCGTCTTTTTTTGAGATTACTTGGAATTATCAACCGATACCAACTCATTTGTAAAATACGTGGAAATACACTTATCTTAAAAAATATTGTACAATGGCGTAACTCAAGCAGGGTGTATAATTGGAAAAGATTCTGGTCAAAATTAAAATAATCATAGAAATGGTCCATTACTCATTTGACCTGAATTTTGGTATAAAACTTTAAAAATAAAAAAAATATTTAGTAGGTACTTTAGCAGTAGAAAATATTTGGCCCCAATATTGCATTACCCAGTTTTTTTTTATAAAAAATTATTTTTTTCTCAAATTTCCTGACTGAGGGCTTTAAACCGGAGTAGTTTTTTGTTTCTAGTATCTTTTCAATTTTTCTTCTTTAAACCTGAGATTTTTGGAAATTTTAAATAAATATTTTAGAGTTTTATTGCACATTTTCGCATATTTAGAAGCAATGGCGTAACTAAAAATATTTTATATTATAATTAGTCCAAAACCAAATCTCTGTCTTTGTCCGGTCCAAGAAAAAATTGGTTTAATTCTAAGTCGCTAGTTTTTTTTTATCAAAAAAAACAAGTCCCTTCAAAAATGTTAATTTTCAAAATTTGTAAACAAAATTTTGTACTTAAGTTTTCTATAAAATTCAGTGGTGTACCCATCAATTTAAAAAGGGGGGTGCACATATGTCAAGTAAAAAAAACAAATGTATTTTTCCTTCTCCATTTAAACAAAAACAACATAAAAATTTCATTCATTTTAGTGAATTTAATGATTTTTTTTTTGCTTTTATTTCAATTATCTTCCAGTTGAGAGAGGTGCACGTGCACCCAAAACCCTCCTTGGGTACGCCAGTGATAAAATTATTAATCGTATCATTCATCTGAACAAAAAATATCCCATGAATTTTTTCGACCCCATAAGAAATTATAGCACTTTTAAAATTGCAAAATTTTAATGATTTTATGGGACACTCTGTATAATTTATTTTCTTAATACCTATATTTTTTATTTAAATCAAGTGTGCCTTGGCTTTTGTCTTTGTGAAGTTCTGATTGGCTTAATATTAAAGACAATATTGAAAGTCAACTCGATTTAAATAAAAAGAAAATGATATCAAAATGATTTTTATACAGGGTGTCTTTCAAAAACATAAAAAATGAAAGTTTGAAATTGTTGTAATTTTTAAGGGAGCCGAAAAAAAATTTTTTGGAAAAAAAAGCGGGACACCCTGTATAATTTATTTTATTTTTTTATTTAAATCATTTGATGTGGTTTGTATTTTGTGTTTTTCAAGTTTTGATTGGTTTAAAATTAAACACAAAATCGAGAAGGTCTACTTGATTTAATAAAAAATCATAATAACAAAGTGATTTTATACAGCGTGTCCCCGAAAATCATAAAAAAATGATATTTTAAATTAAAATTATAACTTTTAAGAGAGTCGAAAAAAAATGTAGGACACCCTGTATATTTTAAACGAAACGATTTTTAGTACTCTAAATAAAAATTTTGATTTTAATTTTTGGATTAGAAAAAATCTGTTTAGGGTAGATCAATTATATTTCGTTCATTTTATTACTGAGTCAATCAAAATTCAAAAAAATTGAGATTTCTTTCGAGACTTATTTTATTCCTAAAACATACAGGGTGTACAAAAAGTGCGGCAACGCTAGCTTATTTTTGAAATGAAGCGTTTTTGAAAAAAATGTTTCAAATAAAAGTTGTACGATTCTTAGTGACGCAATATCTGGAAATATTGCCCATGACCTTGAACAACAAGATAAAGTTCAGGCAATAATCACTTGACTTTTTTAAATGGGGGCAACCCATTTTTACTGCAGATTATTATAGTTTGCTTTCATAGGTTTACGGAACATATTTTTTTATTTTTTTAAAGTAAATAGTTTGAAAGTTACAAGGGTTTCAATTTTCAATACATAAAGTTCGGCAACGCTGCATTATTATGGAAATTAAACATTTTACAGAAAAATGTTTCAAATAAAAGTTGTACGATTTTTAGTGACGCACTTTTTGGAATATTGGCATGACTTTGAACAGCAAGTTGAAGATCAACCGATAATTTCTTAACTTTTTTTAAATAGCAACTATCCATTTTTATTACATAATATCATAGCTTGTTTTCAGAGATTTGTGGAGCATATTTTTTATCGTACAACTTTTATTTGAAACATTTTTTTTCAAAAATTCTTCATTTCAAAAATAGACGGGTGTTGTCGAACTTTTTGTACACCCTGTATAAGTTGGGCACTTAAAATTTTTTTACTTTTATACGATGTAAGAATAAAAAGAGCCACTCGATTTATTCTTTTGTTTTTTGTATTTGAAAATTAAAATCGGTCCTTACAGCTTGCATTTTTTATAAAACATTGCCAATACTAGTTTTATAGATAAAACGGAGTATGAACAATATTATGAACACAGATTTTTTTCTGGGAAATAATAAAATGTACATCATACGATTTATTTACTCATACTGCTCATTAACCACAACAAAACCTTGGGAAAATCATAAAAATTAAGATAAATTAGGAGTACTTCTATTTTGCTCAAAAAAATTGATTTAAATTAACCATAGAAAATTTGATATATAAAAAAATTAAAAATTCAATTTTTAGACATGAAATACAGGGTGTCCCATTTGACGTTGGACTGTATGGGTATCTTTGTTATTATTGGAGATAGAAAGTCGGTTAAATGGGCAAAGTAGTACAGATTTTTTCGAATATTAATAATTCATTTACAAAAAATGTGAACAACGCATCGTTCCAATGTTATCTTGAATAAACAAGAAAATGCTATTTTTAAAATATGGCTATAACTTCATTATTTTCGGTGGTAGCAAAAATTTTTTTTGACATAATACAGACAATTTTTTGTGTACAATGCAGTAAAACAAATGAATATTTTTTTTCGCCAACGTATTGACCGGAAATGAACCAAACTTATTTTTTTCTTATGGCAGCCATATGGGAATTACACATATTCGGAATCAGTATTTTTTCTGAGTAATTTGGTATACCATATGTCATATTTAAAAAAAAAATAAAATAATTTGATTTTACAAACTAACATTGGACTTTAAGAGATGTAAATTGTCAATAACATAAATGTAACTATTTAAAATATTAAATGTAAAATAAATCTTAACACATATGTATTGACAGTTTACATCTATTCAAGGTCATTTTTGGTTAGTAAAATAAAATTATTTCTATTTTTCTTAAAATATTACATATGATATATCAAATTACTCAGAAAAATACACTTATTTCGAATATGTGTAAATCCAATATGGCTGCCATAAGAAAAAATAAGTTTGGTTCATTTCCGGTCAATCCGCTAGCGAAAAAAAATATTCATTTGTTTTACTGCATTGTACACAAAAAATTGTCTGTATTATGTCAAAAAATTTTTTTGGCACCACCGAAAATAACGAAGTTATAGCCATATCTTGTTTTTTCAAGATGGCGTTGGAACGATGCGATATTCAAATTTTTTGTAAATGAATTATTAATATTCGAAAAAATCGCTATTGCTTTGTCCATTTAACTAAATTTCTATCTCCAATAATAACAAAGATACCCATACAGTGCAACGTCAAATGGGACACCCTGTATATAAAAAAAAAATGTTCGACCACCCTTTAATTTTTTTAGATTTAAAAAAATCAAAAGAAAAAAGCGTTTCAAAATTGGCCAACCGTATAATTCAAAATATTAGTATTTTTTAAATAAAAAAATATTTATATTTAATCGAAATGCGTAAAAGAAAAGCTACTGAGAGTCAATTTCGTAAGTTAAAGTGTTAAATAAACTTGCGTAAGTATTTATAATAGGTGTATAATTTTTACGTTGTCGTGGGGGTTTTGGGCGCGTAGGTGGCAACGTGTGGTTTAGGTTTTTAAAAAAGGCAAGTGCGTTGGAGTGAGATGACCGAGGGAGATTCCGACGTGGTGGAGCATGATACTACGGTCGGCCTTTACAAGTACGTCATTCGAGTTATGAGAGAGCGACATGCAGAGGTCATGAAATAAAAAGAGAAGGCGATTGCGCGCTCATTATCCAAAGACGTGAGGGAGAAGGCGAAAGGTGCGAGTGAAACGGCGACAGTAAACATGGCGCCATGCTAGCCAGCATATCATATTTTAGCGTACTGTACACGCAGTATCTCTAGATTAATCTTAATTAATTAAAAAACTGATAGACAAGTGAATATTTTAGAGGTGTAGTTTAAGAATTTTAGTTAAACCAAGTGCCAAATTGATTTGAAATTTGATGTTTTGTTATAACCTGTCATATTTTGTGTTATCAGTGATTACCCGCGCGCTGATTTAATTAATTTATTTTACGACAATAATATGTAAACTGCAGTGCCAAATTTAAAAGGTTGAAAATTTCATGCCCGGGAGAATAAAATTAAAATAGCCTCCTTCAACTCGGTGGAAAGAAGGAAAAGGTAAGTTTTAAATTTGAATAATTAAAATTATTAGTGTTATATTAGCAGCGCATTCCATTACAAGCATGTTTTTGCACGGTATTGTACTTTGGCGCCGTGTTGACTATCACTTTGGCGTCATACGCTGTCTGCTCTGTCTCGCAGCCTCCCTTCAATCCCCGAGCCCCCCACAGCTTAGTTCCCTTGGCAGATTCTTCTCTACTTCTCTCAGCTCGACACGACACTGCGCACCTCCTTACTCCTGTTGCATCCCATGTTTATCAAATTTTTATTTGTTTACCTCCACGCGCGCTTTTTTAAAAAAACGACAAAAAATAACTAAAACAAATATTACGTCAATTATTGCGCATTTTACCTATTATTCATCGCCGATCAAATATTTTTATCCTTCTAGGTCTTGGTCATCATTCCTCATGAATATGCAAATTACAAATCTAGGAATTTCGTTGTGTCAATTTCTATTTTCGTCATTTTCAACTCCACGTTGGTCTATTTTTGAATTAAAGATACGTGCAGCTATTTTTTACGAAATTGGGTCGCAATATTTTCTCATTTTTTAAACATAAACACAACGCTTATCAAATAAAAAATAAAATAATTCTAACATCATTTTTTTTTATTAAAAATATTTATTATGACGTAAAAACGATCATCGCCAACTTCACCTCGATGAAGGGGTGTGTTCAAAAAAAAACAATGACGTGAAGTTGTTTACTTACTTAATTCTCATATTTTAATTAAATTAATTATTATATTATTTAATTAAATAATTTTATTGTTTAAATTATTTTTTTAGTAATTTAAATTTAAGAAAATAAAATACCCTACGCGATGTGAATTTCGCAATCCACCACGCTAAATTTGAATGACCACAGAATCAAAATTAACGAAACATCATGTTTAAATTTTACCAGGAATTCGATTGTTGAATGGTGCTACTTCTAATCCAGGAATGGTTAATTAAAACGAGTCTAGTTTATTAATAAGTGCTTACTGAATGAATTAATACATTCCAACAATTTACCTTCAATTCCACGAAAGCGCTCACTAGTCCAAGCTTATCAGTTATTAGTTCTTAGAAAATACATATTTTAAATTACGATTACAACTTTGTGTGGTATTGATAAGGATTCTACAGCCAGGGTCGCACGTCATACTCCAAAAAAATATTATGAGCATTTATACATAAAATAATATTTATGTCCTGTAGTGTTTTTTAATAAAACGTGTATTTGTATAATTATGCTGCAATAAAATTGGGAATTTTAAAATTCTGCCCCCCCCCCCCTCTGGTGGCAAAAATATGAACTTTTATATTCGGTACATACTTTTTTGATTTAACGCATTGGTACATGTTTTTTGAGGTTACTGAAGCTGGTACAAGAACTCATTTTAAATACAAGTATGAGAGTTTTTGTACATACAGGGTGTTTCTAAAATGGTGGTCACGGCCTCGTGTGCTTTTACTAGAAGTAAAAAGAATTTACAACTTTTATTTGAAAAATTTTTCTCAAAAATGCTTCATTTGAAAAATAAATGGGCGTTGCCGAACTTTTTGTACACCTTGTATAAAAAAAACGGGTAGATGACATCATACAGGGTGTTTCTAAAATAGTGGCCACGGCCTCGTGTGCTTATAAGGGAAATAAAAATAAGACAAAAAGTCCATACCGTGCGGACATAAAGTAAATCCCCCCCCCCCCCTGCTAACTTTTGAACGCTTATGTTTTCGATTCTGAAAATTTGTCTGCGAAAGTAGTTAATTGCGATTTTTCTAATAAAGGCATTTTTGGTTTTGTGGAACTTCCGGTTATACCGGAAGTGGATGGCAACTTTTTTATTTTAAATGGAACACCCAGTATATTTTTGCATTTTCGTGTTCTCCATAAAAATACCATTAAATTGACCTAGCATAGTGTGGTCTACGATTAATAGTTTCGGAATTACGCCCATTTGAAAATCACATTTTTATGCAACTTCATTTACACCGGAAGTTGGAAAATTATCGAACTTACAGTTAAACATAATTTTGTTTAAATTTAATGTTATTAACTTAATTGCAAAAAAAAATCATTTAAAATAAGGAAGTTTGGGCAGTTGGGTCCAACCCAAAAATATACTGGGTGTTTCATTTAAAATAAGAAAGTTGCCATCCACTTCCGGTATAACCGGAAGTTCCACAAAATCAAAAATACCTTTAGTAGAAAGTTTGAAATTGGATTCCTTCGTAGACAAATTTTCAGAATCAAAAACATAACTGTTCAAAAGTTAGCAGGGTGGGGGGGGGGGGGCATTTACTTTATGTCCGCACTGTATAAACATTTGTCCATAACTCAACCGTTACCGAGATACAGGCTGTTGAAATTTCTTTTTAATTTTAGTTTTTTTTTATTTTCTCTGGATCGGCTGAATGAAAATTATTAAAATTTTAGGGGTGATTACTTCTCCCGAAAAGCCACCTTTGGCCATTACTTTTATCTTAATTTAACAAACCAGTGGCGTAGAAACAAGTCAAGGTGCCCCATTTTTTGAATTTATTTGGTACGCCACTGCAAAATTTTGCGATTTTGGTTGAATTTTTAAAATCTTCATTAAATTTACCATAAAAAAGTACACCTGTTAAATTTCGATAAGATTAGTGGTATTTCTGAAATTTCCAATTTTATGGTCCAGTGAACTTCCTAAAATCAAACTAATTTTCAAAATTTTAATCAAATTTTAATTAAACAAACAAAATTTAAATTTATAACTCTTAGTAAGACACTTAGTTGGTGTTTTAAATAAATGAATAAGCCAAAAACTCTATTTTAAATTTTATAAAAAAATGAATAAGGGGGGCCATTTTGAGCATTTTTCTAAACTTTAAAATTGGGTGTTTCTGACATGTTTTTTTATTTAAAACGCCGACAAAATGTTATTCTAAGTTTGAAGTTAAATTGTTTCAAATTTTGAAAATTAGTTTGATGTTAACAAAGGTACTGGATTATAAAATGCAAAATTACTGAAATACTACTAATCCTATCAAAATTTAATAGGTGTACTTTTTTGTGGTAAATTTAATGAAGATTTTAAAAATTCAAACAAAACTTTAAAATTTTGCAGTCGCGTACCAAATAAATTAAAAAAAGGGGGCACCTTGACCCGTTTCTACGCCACTGGATTGCTAAATTAAGACTAAAATAATTGCCAAAAGTGGCTATCCATGAGAGGTACTCACCCCTAAAATGTTATTATTTTTCATTTAGCCGATCCAGAAAAAATAAATAAATGGTAAAAATAAAAAGAAATTTCAACACCCTGTATCTCGGTAATAGTTGAGTTTTCAAAAAATGTTTATATAGACTTATTTTTAATTCTAGTATAAGCACACGAAGCCGTGACCACCATTTTAGAAACACCCTGTATTTTTTGTCATACAGTGAATTCAAATAAGATTGATACCGCAACTATGCAACCAAACATACTCTGTAGAGATTTTAGACTTGCTAAGTTGGTGTACCTGTTAATTTTAATTCAAATTTAAATCTGAATTCTCACTTTAACCAAAGCGTCTCTCAGCAATTTTTCTTCGAGTATTTTTTCAAGTTATTTCTCAGTGTGTTGCAAATTTTATAAAAAAAACATTTTTTTTTTCAAAACTAAAATTAGTATAGTTAAAATATTCGCCATGTTTTTTTCTCCGGAGCACAACGCATTGATTACAGTGTAACCAACTGTGGGAAACTTAAAGGTTTCCTACTACCATGCAATGTCAATTTTCTTTATGTCCGCACTGTATACAGTTCATCGTCAAATGGGACACCCTGTATATAAAAAATACATTATATTTTTGAAATATTCTATAAATATGTATAAAAATAAAATTTAAAAAATTTATTTAGAATCGTTTAAAAACAATATTACAATACATCTCATGTTTAACTATACAGGGTGATTCAGACCACCCGTGCCACCCATTTAACTCGAGAACGCGTTATGTTGGTTTTTTGTACCGCTCCCGACTTAAAAATCTAAATAGAGCAGAATTTTCATAAAAAATTGTTGAAGCTATTATCTTTTTGTAAAATTTTGAATATCAAAAAACGTCGATATTTTTCCAAATTGTGGCTTCAAATGAAAGATATTAAAACTGATCCGTCATTTCACTTTTGGGCGATGGGTTAGTTACCAACTTTCATTTTACACATATTTTAAGTACGGTAACTAACGGTAGATCATTTTCCAAGATTTTGTCAAAAGTTACCCTTTAGGGCCAGTTAAGTTACCCCAGTTGACGATACTGGTATCAAAAACTTTGCAAGTTTTTGGTTCAAACTTTTGAACTAAAAATGTTATTTGGAAAATAAGTTGGATTATGGAAAGTGTGTTTGTAAAATCGGTATGTATTATTCAAAATTGTTAGAGGCTTGAGGAAATTAAATTTTATTTTTAGCAAATTGTAATTATTCCACGTGGCTGGAATTAAATTTGTCCTGGTAAAGCTCGTCGCATTAATATCCGTAGTTTAAACTTAATTTTATTACGATAATACGAAATTGTCAAGGACTTCCAGGAGTTTCTTTAGTCATTTTTGCAGCTGTTTCATGCACGTAGGTGGCATGAAAAGCGTACTTTATGCAACTTTAAGCCAATAACATGATTTAATAATTTAATAACAAATAAAAGTTATTACGTTGCTGGAGTGTAATTTAGTTGAAAGAAAAAATTGCATTGGTTGCAGGTTGCAGCGTAAATACTTATAGATTCCCCGAATGGACAAGTGACTACGTAATTCGTGGAAGGTTCAGGTAGTTTGTAATCATTTCTTGGAAAAGGAAGTCTGTATGTGGAAGCTAAAGGTGTATTCTTTCGAAATCCTTGATCCTCCACACGTTCGCTTCCCCTGGTGTTTAAATTATACCTGGGGTGTGCTTATACCTGTAGCTTTGGCGGATCCGGGTATCAACCACCTGGCTATTTAATTCCACTTTAAACCACTTGACAAGTGTGGTGTTTTTAGTGAAGTTGTAGTAAATTAAAAAATGAATCAAAAAGTTTGCGCGCGCTAATTGCTTCGTCAATGACATCAACAAATTCTGTAACATTATAAAATGTGACGGAGCAAATTATGAATGCGTAAACTGAGGCTTATTTATATGAATTATCAGCTGTTATCAGCACTTTGCTACATGACTCACGATAGCCTGATGTATGCTTTAAAAGTAGTTTTAATTCACATTGCCCACATCTTGATTGTTATTGTCACACGCTGTGCTGTTTATTTAATGATAGTAGAAAGTGCCTCATGCTTGATTTCCTTATCAAAATCTTAATGATGGTAATATTATAAGATTCTTCCAATTATATAATTGTCTATTATTTATTTTCAGATTAGTCACGATGGACTACGGTACAGATAGATATTTGCACAAGAAGTTTAAGAAACAACTCAACACTAATATCGAATCCAGGACCAATCATGCAGTTGAACCACCTAGAATTAACGCAAACGTGCCAATTAATAGTACAAACGTAAAGGAGCGCATGCTAAGTTTCGTAAAGTCTTCCATAACAAATAATTTATTCTACAATTATGAAATTAATAAAAAGCAAGAATTAGATAATAACAGGAACCTATTCAATACACAATCGGCTGACATATCATACGTTAAAGTAAGTGTAAAACCAACAGAATCCAACACATATTTGACGTCTTCCATAATCTCCAATAACCCAAGCAACAAAGAATCTACAACTCAAGACAAAAAACTACCCGATAGTGCGGAAGAATCGAGCTCTCCTCCCGAATCATCATCAAAAATCGAAACTTCCGTCATTCAAGACAAAGCGACTTCTTCAGGTGGAAAATATGTGTGCACATACTGCAACCTGGCCTGTTCCAAACCCAGTGTTCTGCAGAAACACATTAGAGCTCACACTAACGAGAGGCCATACCCATGCGTCAGCTGCGGCTTCAGCTTTAAAACCAGATCAAACCTTTACAAGCACTGTAGGTCTAGGACTCACGCCAATAGGGTTCTGGGGAATAAAGCTCAGGAAATCAGCAGTGACGCTGAAGTAAGCGATGGACAAAACAAACCGGAAGCAACCCTTCGCCCACAAAACGCCGAAATCATTTTGAATGCATCTGTGATAGATACCACTTCTAAAAATGAATCTGAACCTCTAACAGAACGAACAGATATCAAATCCAAACCCTACAAACCGAGATTTCACACAACGAAATTTACCTACAATAACGAAAATTCCGAAAACAGTCCTACAAACAATACCATATCAGTTTCTGAGAAACAATCAAACTCAAACTGTGATTTAATATCGCTACACATTAACGAATTAATCGACAAAAACAACACTATAGTAAATATTTCAGAATCGCCAATTTTTAGACGACGCTCATCTGAAAGCAGTAATGCAGACACTAATGAACAAATTTTACCCCTAAAAATTAACGACACAAACAGTGAAGCACCACGCAATAACGACGAACCTCTAAACCTCACGAATAAGTGCAGAAAACGTTGTTTAAGCGAAGTAACCGAACCTGCAACACAAAAAAGCTTAATCAAAGAGCTGTTATTAAAAAACCTTTACGCCGACACCAACATGCAATGCCCACACTGTAAAATGATATTTCAAACAGTCACGGAATTAGAGCTGCATAAAATGCGAAACTGCAAAGGAATCACTAAATCAGGCCCTAGATATAGCAGGAGTAGTTCTGTGAACGTCGCCTCGATTTTAACACAAAATAAAAACGCCTTTGACAACATTCCGCAATTACAAAACGCAGTCTTTCCCCTAAAGTCCCCAGGGCCATTCCTTGGGAAGACAAGATTGGTGGAAAGCGATAAAAGCAAATCGTTCTCGTTTGATGACAGCATTCAAGCCACGAATCTTACCAACGACCTCCTAAAAACGCGTTATTCCACACCGCCACTTACTCTACCGTATGATAAAGTCAAAAAGCCACCTGTTAAATTATTTGGCGGTGAAGTTAAAATATCGCAAACCAGTGGACAAGCGAGAAGCTACAAAATCGACGACACCTCCGACACTAATTACAATGACTACACCGGAAGCTTAAGCGAAAACCGCGTCATCAAATCAACCCTACACTCAGGAGGCACTGTAGTTCAAAAAAACAACCAAGCCTACATCAAATTAGAAACTCTACGAACATCACCTGATGTAATTAGAGTCTACGAAAACCCCACACTCTCTCCTACAAAACGTTTCGCACATGAAAATCCTGATCAAATACGTTTCAATAAAGAAAATAATGGCATAGAAGACAATCAAATAAATATCTACAAAGCGTATCCCAATATAATGGATTTCAGTCAAAACGCTGCAAACTTATTGGCACCAAATTTAAAACAATTAAATTTAGCCATCCCTAAATTCACCGAAACTCCACCAAAAACATACACCAGCCCATTTTCTCCTAAACCAGTACCACCCCAATTTTCAAACTTCATGCAAATACAAGCTGATTTCGAAAAACTAAACGAGCCGGATAGAAAAGGCGGTTTTACTCCAAAAACAGATACTGTAATTAATACAAATCCTCTAATTAATCCAAATCCTGTTATTAATTCCAATCCTGTTAATCTCTTTGTAAATGGGAAAGTTGTTCGTTACGTCCCAGGAATGCCTGGGCCTGCCTTCGCAGAAAATGAACCGACATCAGTAATCACCATTCAAAAAAAACCACCGAATATAGTAATCACACCAGTGGAAACGAAAGCGGCTCCACCAAAACCATTCGAAGAAGAAAATATTACTAAAAAATTAGAAGTCCTTGAAGTTAAAACCGAATTACCTAGCCCAAAAATTAGTATCCAATCACCCAATAAATCAACCATATCGGAAACTCCTAAAAAATTTGCTCGCCCGAATAGCCTCGCTTTAAAACCTAGCACGACCAGTTTAAAACAACACCATGGTTTAACACCCACCATGTTTAATCAAATCCTAATTAGCCCCGACACTCCACGAGGGGCGAAAAAATATAACGAGCATTTTCTACATGGGAATTACTTTAGTTACTTGGGTCTTAAATCTTCGACTAAACCAGTTTATTGCACCTTAAATAAAACCCAACCGTTTTACGTTCATCATTTTAAGAAATTGAGCATGTATTCGGAATGGAGGCAGCAGGACAATAAGTCGGATAAACTTTATATAAGTGCCTATGATTCCAGCCAAAAATCGCACAAATACACCACTTCGGGCAAATATACTGCTGATTATATCGTTCATTCTAGTTATAAGGTGAGTTTGAATTTATCTTTTATTTAGCCAATTTTTAATTTTATGGCAATTTTCAGTATTCTGCAAGTGATGGAATTTCAAAAAGCGAAGATCAGAAATCTAGTTCTGTTCTAGGAGGTTACGAATCCAATGAGGAATACACCTACGTCAGAGGAAGAGGTAAGTTATCGATTTATTTCTTTAAAATCCTCAAGATTCTACACATGATTATATAAAAATACTTCGTAATCGTTTGAAATCAACGGGTAAAAAATGATACATTTTTGGTTAATTTTAATAAGTTAATAAGAAATTGATTTAATTTAGATATATTTGTTGTTTTGTAATTAAAATTTCGAAATTAGTTTTGTAAATTAATGATTATTAAACATTTACTTATTAATTTTTATGCGCTTTAAGATAAGTACTATCTTGTTGATTGAACAAATAAACCACTGCTGTCTACAGAAAATTACTATTCTAATTTATTTATTAGGTAGAGGTAGGTACGTTTGCGACCAATGTGGAATTAGATGCAAAAAACCGTCAATGCTTAAAAAACACATTAGAACTCATTCAAACGATAGACCTTACACATGCAATCATTGCAACTTCAGGTAAAACAAAACAATTATTTTGCACGAGAAAAATCTAAATTCCATACTTTTAGTTTTAAAACAAAAGGCAATTTAACTAAACATATGAAAAGCAAAGCGCACACTAAAAATTATGCAGCGATTAGCTCTAGCTCATCCGCTCAGCAGAGCGGAACACAATCCTCAGATTCTGATACTGAAGATAGCGGAATGGATAGCAGTGGTGAGTTAGAAATAGAGTTAAAAAAACGTATTTGAGTTTTTTGGCTTCATTAATTTAGTTTTTGCTCCACTTTACTTAAAATCGCATGTTTATCGTATTATTAACACAAATTATACCATTTTAATACAAACCTTTAGTGTATCCAATGTTTAGAAATGTAAGTGTAGTAATGTCGTTATTACAAACGTATAAAAATAGCATGTACAATAAAATATGAAAATGTTGGACTACGGGGAGTAAAGTAGTTGTTTTTTAATCTATTTTCCAACGTGTTAAAATTAATTATTTACTTAATTAGTCTTATTTTTAGATGATTCTTGTTCAACTCGTCAACAAGAACATGAAGCTGCATACGGTTTATTATCGTTATCTCAAAAATCAAGCTCGGGCACAATAAACGTAAATCCTTCGGAAGTAAACTCAGTTGTAAGCTCATCGGTTGTAAAATCCTCTGAAGTATCTTTTACCACAAGCAGCAGTTTTATAAATGCAGAACAATTGGTGCAAGTATCGAAAACGAATTATGCCAAGAATAAAATTTTAGATGAGCAACGAGGAGTGCAATTCAATCATTTAAAATTAAACTCGAGTGTGAACTCAGGCAACGATTTAATTGAGGAGCCTAATAATAGATTAAACCAATATTTAGGAATAGGCAACACAAATCAATCCCTAACCTACCCTTACCAAACCATCAATGTGACCGATCAATCAGATGAGGAAGTTGTGGAAAACGAAGTGCCAATTGTAAAAAGTCAAGAAAGTGAAAAAGGAGTCGAAAGAAAAAATATTATCCACTTTAATGTTATTAAAAAATACAGCAGTCCTGCAAGTACAAGTTCGAGTAAAGTTTCTGGTGATATATTAAAGGACAAAATTGTTTATAACAATAACTCGCATGAAAAAATTTTCCCAGTTGTTTCAAGTAAGGATGATAATTCTAGAAAGCGAAAAACAAATCAAGGCGATTCTGTTATAAACAAGGTAAAGAAAAGTGATTCCGAGGTCATGGATCTTTCCATGTCTCAAGCGATCGAAAATAATGTGGAATCAGAAGCAAATAGGATTTATTACAATCCCAAAAATGAAGAACAAATTAAACCCAAAAATTCTTATAATGAAGTTAAATATCCAAATAATTATAACAAAAATGAATACGTGGAGCAAATTGAAAGTGAAAATAACAGAATAAATATTAATTATATAATTCAGGAATCTCATATTAATAATACAGGTAATATTAGTATTAAATAATATTTTAGTGATTTTTACGTTTGAATTTATAGATATAAAATCAAATAATAAACCGGAATATGATAATAGTGCAATGGAAACTTTAGCGGATATAGCAACGAAGCAAGAAAAATTAGAAAAAAATTCAGTAGCTAAAAATGTTGCGACAGAATTTTTAAAATTAGCGACGAAAAATGAATTTCCTAAAGGAGAGGAAAAAGGTTTTATTAATAATAATAAAGATATGCACGATTTAGTGGGAAAATCAGAAGAAAATAAAAGTTGCCATATTTGTTCAAAAAGTTTTAACAAACCTTCACAATTGAAGTAAGCAAACGAATCATTAGAAAATATTGAAATTAATTCTATTTTTATTATAGATTACATATGAATATTCATTATCTTGAAAGGCCGTTTAGATGTGAATCATGTTCAGTAAGTTTTCGCACAAAAGGGCACTTGCAGAAACACGAAAGAAGCGCAAGCCATCATAATAAGGTAATTTATTATTTTTTTATAATATATTTGATTTGAATTGTTTAATTTTTAGTTGTCATCATCACCAGCGCTTTCCTCCTCCGAACCACGTCCTTTTAAATGTATCGATTGCAATATTGCATTTCGAATCCATGGTCATTTAGCGAAACATTTAAGATCAAAAATGCATATAATGAAATTGGAATGCTTGGCGAAAATACCGTTTGGTTTGTACGCAGAGTTGGAAAGATCAAACAGTTTATTGACTGAAATTAATACCGCTGATGGTGATCAGTGCCTCGATAGTTTAAAAGTAAGTTTATTTATTATTATAATTACATTTCTAAATATTTTATTTTAGACTTTAGCAAAGAAAGTATTTGTTAACGATCCAAATAAATTAATCCATGTTGAAGATCGTAGTTTAGATAAAACTGATGTGGATACAGACAGTTAGCAAATACTCCTTTCTTTATAATACGCAGCTCAAGACTGAAATGCATAGTATACAATTTTATAGGAAATTTTAAGACGAATTGAGTTTATTTTTGAAAAATAAATTATTTTATAATAAAGATTGTGCATTCTTATGTATATCAAAAATTTATGTGATATAGTTCTTATTAAGTTTTATTAGTATAAGAAATTAAAGGAATAGTCAAATTAATCGTAAGATAATAGGAGGCTTTTTAACTAATATCAAAAATTTATTGGTGTTATTTTTTTACAACTAGTGCAATTTTTGACACCAATTATTTTTACTTTATAAGCTTTTGAGAGACCTGTTTTATTTAATTAACTATTTGTGCTTTGATCAGTAGTGGAGCTAATTATGCTACGGAAAAGATCTTTTATTGTGCTACCTGTAATTTTTTTAAGGTAACATGATTTATTGTTCCTGTTTTATGTTAATGATTTTAATTAATCTAAGTTTAAATGTTTATAAGAAAGCATTGTTTAAATTAGTAAATAAATATTATGTTTTTATTTGTACATATTTTGTATTATAAAAATATATTAAAAAATATTTGTTAAATTATTTCTTTTGGAAATGGTACAAGAATTGTTAAATAAATAAGTATTTTGTTTTAAATTATTGTTTTTTATTTTTTCAATAACCGAACAATTTTCTACATTACAAATTACAAGATGTATTGGAAATTATACCTACCGGTAGAGGGCGCTTTAAATGGTATAAAATGGAGGATAGCTGGTACTTGTCAGTGTCAAAAATTGTATTTAAAATGCATCTATATACCTAATTAGTACATATTCAACTAAACTTGAGTAGATTTATTATTAAAATATTAAGTTAAACCCGTAAAATATGTACTAATGCTTGGTATCAAATAAAAAGCTCATACTTTTGCCATTAGAGGGTGAGCAATTCCCAATAGTCTTGATTAAAAACAAGTACAATAATAATAATATGCAACATTCCTAATTAATAAATGGTTCTGGTCATTTGGAACACCCTGTATATTGAAATTTCTTAATGAATCACAGACCACATAATCAGTAGAGAAAATAAAATTGTCGGTAAAAAAGGACTGTACCTCAATAAAGTTTTAGGTTAAGTCCATTATTCCGTCGTTTTTTAGAATTTGAAAAATATTGTGATTGTTTTAAAATTATGGAAGACTACACGTGTCCAAGATGCAAGACAACAAAATTTCAAAACCCATCATTAAAAATGATGGTAAATGTATGTGGACATGCTTTATGCGAAAGTTGTGTCGATCTTCTATTTCTTAAAGGTAAAACTCGTAACATCAATAACCACAATAATGCTTTATTAATTAAAAGGTTCTGGTTCATGCCCTGAATGTCGAATACCTTTACGTAGGAATAATTTCCGTGTACAATTATTTGAAGACCCGTTAGTGGAGAAAGAAGTGGATATAAGAAAACGAGTATTGCGAGATTTTAATAAAAAAGAAGAAGACTTTAAAACTCTAGCCGAATATAATGATTACTTAGAAGATATTGAAACTATAGTTTATAATTTAACCAATGATATCGATATAGTTGAAACGAATAAAAAAATCGAACAGTACAAAAAAGAAAATAGGGAACAAATAATGAAAAATAAAACGAAAATAGGTCGGGAAGAATACGAGTTAGAAGAACTATTAGAGCTGGAAAAGCAACAAGAAGAAATCAGAAAAACAGTAATTAAATCCGAAGAAGTTGCTGCAAAAAAGAAAAAAATAATGCAAAAAGAAGCGCTGATTGATGAGTTAATGTTTTCAGATGTAAGCGCTAAAAATATTGTGGAAACTTTTGCGACGCAAGTGGAAGAAACTAAAAAACAGGAAGAAGAGGAAGCTAAATTACCTTCAAAAATGACGCAATTTTCAACCGGCGTTAAATTCGGGAGAGGGTCACAAAACACATTTTTACCTGTTAAAATTGATGAAGGACCTTTGTTTATTTATAAACCTTTAGTTTTTGAAACTGATGGGCCTCAAGCACCTGGTTTAGATGAAGTTAATGCGGTGGGGTATATTAATCATATTAGAGCAGAAACGGAGCAGGAAAGAGCTGGAGGATTCCAATCGAATATTGCTTGTGTTCGTGCACTGCAGGAAGCGTTAGCTGGATTATTTCATGTTAAAAAATCTGTATTATAATTATTATTTATTTATTATTTAAAATTACAATTTATTTGAATTAAATTAATGTTTATACGTAATTTAGAGTTTTTATGATTTTCCCAATAAATTTTTTAATTTTGGAGGATTAGATACATTTTCGTGATTTGATAATAATTCAATAATTGGTGCTAAAGTCGGTCTTCCATGTGCACATTGAAACGGGGCATTACATTTCGATAATTTCATTATAAGTTCAGTACACATGGTTATTTCCAATTTATCGCCAAACATCACTGATGCTAAAATTATAATTGTTAATTCTAATTAATTTATTTTAATTATTTTACCTCTACAAGCTTCAGAGTTAATGATATTTTGTATAATTTTTGGCGGAGTGTTTATCGGGCCTTTACTAATTTTAATAACATCAATTACTTCTTCAAAAATACAATGTATTAATTCGGCTAACTTTTCATTACCCTAAAATTATTGATGAGCAATTTTTTAGAAACTAAAAAAACAATTAACCTGTTTGTTTCCCTTTTTCCAAACGCAAGTAGGTATTTCAGTTATATTTACAATATTATCGGCAATTGTATAAGTAATTCCTATTGTATTAAAAGATTTTTCGTTATTTTTTAAAATAATCTCTTCTAAATTATTAATTTTTATTGGAAAATTTTGTTGTAATTTTGTCGATTTGAATGTAAAACCACCATCTTGTAACACTACACAATATTCTAAAAATATCAATGATTAATGGGTTTAAACGTTTAAATAATTTACCTTTATATAGACTTTCCACAAGAACTCTTTCGTGCACTGCATGTTGATCAAATAAAATCAGTAAAGTATTATTTTTAGCCATAGTTACAATAAATTTTTTATCAAGCTGACCAATAATGATTAAATTATCAAAAAGGACTTTGGTAAATACAAGTCCATTCGACATATTGCACGATTTTACATTTCTACGTGTAAATTTCTGTTTTGTAACATCTGGAATATCGCAAGACGATTGATTTTTAAATTCATAAAGCCTTTTAAAAAAGCTTTCAGCACCTTTAATAAAATTTTATTAACACAAGATTTATTAATTGAATTTTCAACTTACTTTGGTTTTTCATTAAAGATTTCCACTTAATAAAATCAAGTTCACTTTCATGCGATGCAATTAACGCTTCGTAGAGTTTGTTTTTATCACTGGAAGTCATTGAGTTTTCTAAAACTGGTGTTGGTTTGAATATTGGTGAAAAACCTTTAGGGATGTTTTCGATTCGTTCTAATAATTGAAATTCTTTTTGAGTATTAGGACTATTCATCATCGTCATACCTACAAAAATTATTTATCTATATTTTACTAAAACCGTATGGAACGGGGAAGGTGTTTTTTTTTGGAGAGAGTTGAAATTTTGCACCTCGAAAAAAGTTATTCCACCCCGAAGGAAAAATCGAGTTCATCCCCTAAGAGTCCGAAATTCACCCCCAATCTCATCAAATTTTAGTATGTTATAGATAGTCAGTCTAATCAACCCCTCAAATTTTAATTTGCCCCCACGTAATATACATTTTCTGAAAGCTTTCAATGTCGACTTTACGACAAAAAAGGAATCACTTCGCTATCTCTTTTCGTTATCGAGTTATCACTGAAATTGTAGCAAAAATAAGCAAAATTTCCGCTTGGAACCAAATTTTTCACTTTTTACAAAATAATTAATATCTTCGAAACTATCAGCACCACCGTGACGATTAATAGCTTAAAGTACGTACCGTCACCTCTCCCAACAAATTCCGTGAAATTTTTAATTTTCGGTTTAAAATTGCACCGTGCAGGGCCGTATTTGTAACAAAATTTTGCCAAAACTTTTAGAATTTTTTCCAAAAAAACTGTATATCCGATTTTAACCAAATATTTTTTAAAATGCGTCTATCTACGGTATTTACCTTTGGTAAATATTTGAAATCGCTAACTTTTATAGTTTTCGAGAAAAAAAATAAAAACCGATTTCCATGAAAAATTTCAAGCCTGGTACTCTTAAAAATATCTCAAAAATTATTTGTAGAAATTTTTCAAAATCGTCCCCGCAAATGAAAGATAATAGAGAAAATGGATAAAATGTAGGGGGTTGGTTGCTCTCTATTACGCCCCCCAAAAAAAAATTTACAACCCAAAAACTAAAAAAAAATCAAAATTTTATATCTAAAATTATTCAATAAATTATCTTACCTGTTCGAGTGTTGACATAAAATGGAGTTCCGTTTTTTTCAAAATTTTTAACCCATTCATTTTGTTCATGCTTGTTCGTTTGACTGATGGTTATAAATAAATTGCTGCTTACCACATCAGAAATATTTAAATCGACTTTATTTTTTGGTGAATCATTTTTTAAACCTTCAGCAATATTCAGGTGCTCATCTTTATTTTCAATAGAAATTGGAAATAAATCACAACTGTTATCAGATATAACATACGTTTTTTGAAAACTTTTGATGCTCCCATCGATTTCCAATAATTTTTGATTTTTCTCGTTTAAAACTTCGTTGATATTTTTATTCTGAGACTTATTATCGAACATTTTACGTGCATCATAAACATCATTATCAAAAACCGTATTAAATTCCCAATTCGTTTTAGTCGGCGATTTTAGAAATTCCTGCAAATCGGAAGGATTTGAAAATAAATTTTTTGATGTTATATTTAAAGCTTCCACTTCCTTAGCTATTGCTTGAGAAATGTTTAACATAATCTCACTCATATTGAGGCTACAATCGTCTTCAAACTGTAATGAGGTATTTAAATCACCTTCTTCAACATTTTTAGAAGTATTTTCATCTTTACTTTTAGATATTTTGAAGTAAAGGGATTGATTTTCATTTTTAATTAGTGCAGCTTTTTGTGATAATTTAATTTTGTCTTCACCCAGAGCCTTTTCTTCAAGATTTTCAGGACTTAAAAAGCCGGTAGTGTTCAGTATTTGAGATTTTTTAAATAAAACTGATTTTTCTTCATTAAATTGTTGATCAGGATTTATTACTTCATTTGAAGCTTTCGGTTTTTTATTAAAATAATGCGATTGACTTCCTTCATCGCATAATTTAAGCGGTGAAACTGAATCTTTTTTAAAAGATTCACTGGGTTTTGTAATTTCAGTAATATTTTTTTCAATTTTCATGAAAAAGCGTGATTGAGTTGGTTTACAATTATTTAAATTTTCTTCATCGATTACTGAGTTATCATTAGGTTCTTCTGGATTATTTTTCTGAGAATTTTCAGGCACTACCTCTGAATTTCTTAAATCAACGATGTTTAAACTATTCTCATTTATTAATAAATTTAAGTTTGTAAAATTATTTATGCTTAAATTTTCAACTTTAATTAAATCGTTTGAATTTTCTTCTGTATCATGTTTATTTTTTTGTTCCTCGCATTTAAATAAATTTTCTACTCTATTTTTGGTAGACAATTGAGATGATTTAATCCCTACATTTATTTCAGGGACTTCGTCTTCACTTTTTTCAACAAAAATTGATTTTTTAATCGAATTTTCAGCTACTTTTTGTATACATTCCCTATTATCATTTGAAATTAATTTTTTATCAGGTTCATGACTTTCCAAAATTTTTACTGTTATTTCTGGGTTTAATATCGTATGATCTTTTCTCGAATTTTCATGTTGCACAAAATTATTGTTAACTTCTTCAGAGATTGTATTTTCTTCCTCTTTTTTTGCCAAATTTTTATTTGTTCGAGCTTCCTTAATACAAACATTTGATAAAACTTCTACTAACGCTTTCTTTTTATTGCATGTTTTATCAATTACTTTGTTCAACTCAACCTCATTTATTATTGTAGAATTTTTATTGTAATCTGCTGAATTAGTTTGTTCGAAGCATATTTTTTGTTGATCAATTGGTAGATCAACTTCACCTTTTATACCATCAGAAGTGGAATTATCATTATACTCATCATCTTCGATTGATGTTTTATTTTTCTGTGTTTTAAAAGTTAAATATTTTTTTCTATTTTTAAGGCGGTTTATCTTAATTTTATTGCTGTTTTTTAAATTCTTAAATCTTGAGGATTTATTCGTAATATATGGATTATTATTTTGGAAATTTATCATTTTATTTCTTCTAAATTTAACTTGATTATCTTGAATTTTTTTTATTTTATTTTTCTTGAATATTTTAGTTTTTTTAATTTTATCTAAAGGATTCATTCGTTTTGGTTCGCTTTTACATCGCTTATTTGTTTGCTTTAATTTAGTTCTAGAATTTTTTATAATTTTTTTTTGTTTGTGATTTTTTGTTGTAGGCGTCAAATTTTTCAATCGTCTTAAAAAATTTTTAGTATCATGGTTTTTGGGAGATAGCTGTTTTTTAAATTTTGATAAAAAATTAAATTCGGCATCTATAAAATTTTGTTGATCAGAAAAATCTTCAGATTTATGCCTTTTTAATTTTTTTGAAGAAATTTTATGTACTGGCTCAAAATAATTCTTATCGTACATTTCTTGATGATCATAAAAGTCTTCAGATTTATTTAATTTCATGTGTGAATATTTTTTGGTTTCCGATTTTGAGTTATTTATATTTTCTAAATTTTTTAGAAAAAACTCATTTTTTTCTTTAAATAAATCCGAACATTTATGTTTTTTGTGTTTCTTATTTTTATATATTCTTGAGTGTGTAAAAGTTTTTAAACAATTTTCTAGAAGAGGCGAGTGATAATTTTTCTTAAACAAAATTTGCTTTTTCTTAAAATTATCTAGAAAAAACTGATTTTCGTCGTTGCTATCATTTTTATACTTCCTTGAGAGCGAAAAGGGGTTTAATAACCGATTTTCAAGAAGTGGTGATTTATTTTCATTAAATAAGGGTTGTTTTCTTTCAAAATTCTTCAGAAAAAACTGTTTTTTATCTTCCAAATCATAAAATTCTTCAGATTTATGCTTTTTAATCGGCACAAAATTACTAAACCGATTTTCTAGTATAGGTGAGTGATTTTTCGGAAAATCTGGATTTGTTTTAAGAAAAAAGTTATTTTTTTCACCATTTTCAAATTGTTGATCATAAAAGTTTTCAGATTTGTGTTTTTTTATGAATAACACATTTTTTTGATGATTTTTTATTCGTGGCAGTTGAGTATTATAAAAAGCATGTCTATTCGGCTCAAATTTTTCCAAAAAAATCTCTGGTTCCACCTTATTTTTTAATAACAAACTATTTTCATCAAAAACCTCAATATTTACGAAATTTCTTTTGATTGGAGATGAAAAATTAGGCTTTTTCGCTTGAACATTATCAAAATCTAAATATTTTTGTTTTTTTGTATTATTTAATAAAAAACCTGAGGTTTTGTATAAATTTTCAGTTTCACATTTTTTCAAATTTTGGTTTATATTTTCATGATGTAACTGAAATGGGTCTAAGCAATTCTTTGGTAAATCCACATTAATCAAATAATCACTTTTTAACTCGACTTCATTTAAATTAAAATTTTTGTTAATATTTAAATCTAAATTAAACATCTTACCGGAAAATAAACCATTATCTCTTCCAGTTTCGTTGATATTTTTATTATCTAAAACCTTACGATATTCATTTGGAATATTTGTATAATCCCGTTCGTAATTATTATCAAGTTTTTGCTTTTTATTCGTTGAAAATTCAGTTAAATTGTAACCACAATCATTTTTAAATCCCAAAAGTAAATTTTCTTCAAGAATTTTGTTGCTTAAAGTTAAATAATCGTTGGAAAAAATTTCATCAATGTTATTAAAATTTAAATCATTCGGTTTAAACATAAATTCTTTATTTTGAGCGTTTTTATTTTTTGGATGACTATCGAAAGTGCATGTTATTGCATTATTATATTTGTCGTAATTTTTATTATTACAGACTCTTTTTAATTTAAAATCTCCACACGCTTTAAGAAACTTTTCGTGTTCATTTTCTGTTTCAAATAAATTATTCGTAACTTTTTCATTAGAAAATATTTTTGTTAAATCATTTTTATTCGCTTCAAAAGTTGTTTGTACACATTTATTCTTGCAATTTTCTTGAAAAAAACAAGAACCAGGATTTTCAATTGTTTCGATACGTTTAGAAAACATATTAAAAGTAAACTCGTTTTCTTCAAGTCTTAATTTACTTTTTGGTGAATTTAAATTACACAAATTATTTTTCCTACGAGTTTTTTTGATGACTTTCTGATTTTTAATCGTAACTGCAACGGAAATTGCTGTTTTACTTTCAATTTCTTTATCAGTAACACTTGTATTTTCAATCGCCTCTAAAAATTTATTCATGATTAAACTTTTACCAACAACTTCATTATTAACTTCATCAAAATTTATACTCGGTAAATTATTATCAGAAATATCCTTGCTTGTATTTTCATTCAAAAAATTATCAATCGTATTATCTTTTATATGCTTTATTTTGTCAACTTTTTTCTTCGGAGGGCTTTTAATTTTAATCTTACTTAAATCATAAAATTCTAACCCGGCTTGCTTTTTAGGTGAATTTATGGCTTCAACCTCTGTTTTTCTTTTAACCCCGATGCTTTTAAAAATACCTTCCATATCAGATAAATGTACATTACTTCGTGGTGCTCTACGTTTCTTATTTTCCTCACCAGTGCTTGGTTTAATCAAATTTTCCGTGGTAAAAAATTGTGTAAATAATTTTTTAACATACATAAAAATAATTTCTGGTTGTTGAAATACAGCGGCATCTTTACCACTTTCAAAAACTATTTGCACGTATGAGTAAGGGCAGCGAACATTACAAACATAAGCGAAATTATTTTCTTTTTTATTATTACCATCAAAAATAATCGTTTGTAAAAATTCTTGCGTTATTAATTTTTGAATTTCGTTCGAAGTAATAGGCCGCTTATTAATGTAAAGTAATTGAAATTTTGGGCTGGTAATAGGTTTTTTTGAAATTAAACCATTGACAGTTATAGCACCTTTAGAAATTTTCATTTGTCCTAAATTTTCGCTCTTAATTTCAGGACAAATATTAATGAACGCTTCTTCGACTGTTTCTTTACGAGAATTTTTAAAAATTATTTTTTTATTAATGTCGTTGCGTAAGGTAAACGAAACTTTTGGATGAATCACTGATAAATATTCTAAATTTCTTGTTATTGCTTCCAAATCGAAATCAGCGTTAACTTGTTTTTGTCGTACAGGTAAATTACATAAAAATTCTTCAACTGTAATCGTTGTTCCTACACTAGGCCTATCTTTCGTTACAACAACTTCAGATGAAGCATTTTTAAAAGTTTTCAAGTAAGTATCAGCATTTTCAACTCGAGTATTTACAAGAAGTCTTTTACAATTCGTTTTTAAACTCGCTAAAAATTCACCTTTAAAACCGTAATATTTAGAATTTTTTTTATAATTATCAAGTGAAAAGCATTTTGTCGTCATGTAAAATTCCCCTACTTCATCCAAATTTTCCTTTTTTATTCCACTCCCGTTATCAACTACTTGAAGCCGGTACGACTTCAAATTTACACGAACTGCTATTAAAGTGGATTTTGCATCAAGACTATTTAACACCTATAATAAAAAACCATTTTTTTATGCGTAATTCATGGTAAATAAATTTAAATTTAAAAAAAATGGCGGCAAAAATTTAAAATTCAAAAAATTTTGTTACAAAAAAGTAAAAAAATAACTTACAAGCTCATTAACGCATTGGGGGACATTAATAACATTAATTCCACTCCTTAATTGTAGTTTAACATCCTCTGGGAGCTTTTTTATCTCCATTTATGAACACTTGTTTGAATCACTGCTTTAAACAATAAATAAGGTTATGTTACTCGTTAAAAATATAAAACAATTTTATAAGTATAAATATATAGATAAATTTAATTATATAAACTTAATAAACGTAAATATATAATAAATAAATTATAAAATAAAAATATTTTGGTTGATCTTAGATCTAAATCATTTTTAGTCGGAAATTTGTATATTATTTTCCCGACAAGTATTTTTAAGCATTTCTAAATTTTCCTGGAGTGCTTTAACTTCATCGAATCTTCTCGCTTCTTTCGCTTGCCGAATAAAATGCTTCACTTGATTAATTTGCTCTATAAGAACATTATCATGCTGTATATGTTCTGCAGCATTCGCCGCTGACCATCCTGTGGTTACTGCTACTTTTTTTATTCTCGCAACGGGTGTGCTTGTATCAGTCACATATCTAACAGTTCTAAGGCGTCTCTTTTGTATTTCATCAATATCTGCAGGGGTAGGAACTGGGGGTAGTGTTAGTAAATATTCTTTTATAAAAGTTGACGTTGCACGTCTAACTGCGGTTTGTAAACTAAATTCTTTAAGATTTTCCTGGTCTTTGGGTAAAGCTATTATTTTTTTGCTTAAAAAGTCTAGTGTTTCAGCTTGTTTACCAATCGCAGTTTTTAACAATTGAGCATTTTGAATGCTATAAGTAGTTTCACCGGATATTAAAGATGAAACGATCTAAAAAAATTAGGGTAATATTATTTAATAATATTATATTAGTATAAAAAACAATTACCTTTTGGTATTCTTCAACGTTTGGATTTATTTCATTCTTAATTGTTTGTATATGTTCATACAATACGCAAATAGGGTGCTGCATATTTTGATTAATTTGTACCAAACGCCTACTTTCCAACATTCTACTGCAGTGTAAACAAATTCGTAAAGTCTCAGCATCATCTCTCTTGTGTTTCGCTTCATTAAATGCGTCCTCTTTTCGAATTGGACTTATAATACTTCCTTAAAATTAAATTAAAAACGTTTTAATAAAAAATTACAGTAATTTAAAACTTACGAGCAATTTCATACGTCAAAAAAGTAGAGCAAGCGTTGCACATAATACTTCCACATAATCGGCAATGATGTTGTCTTCTTGTTAAATTAAAACTGGCTGCACATGACGGGCATCGAGTAACAGTTGTTCCATCAAGCCAAGCAACTAATTCCTGAGCGACTTGCTTCCTATCCAAACCCTCAGCTTGTAAAAATTTTTCTAACCGAATAATCAATTTATTTATTTCAGACGTCCGGTGTTCAAGCCGGTTCCTTCGAATATCTTTAAAAATTTCTGTGTGTGTCCTAATTTGACCAGGCGCTTGCGGTATACCCTTTTCAATATAATATTTTTGAACCACAAATTCTGATTCCCTATCGTCAAACTTAAGGATTTTATTTTTGGCTTTTCCGACTAGATCTGTGTTAATTAAATAAATTATTAAATCCGCTGATATAATCAAACTACTAAATACCTTTTAATGATTTTAGCACGTCCTGATCTTGAGGGTGTTCTGTTTTAAAATGATTCCACACCATTTCGGTGGATCTCATATCTTTGTAGCAAATCGGGCACAAGAAACCCTCAATAATTTCACCGTCATTTGATTCAGCCATATTCAAATTCCAGTTTATTTTATTAATAATGTTTTAAATTAACTTAATTACCACATTTTATTAAATTCATATTACATTTGTTCATTTAAGATCATTTTTAAATTTTTAATTAAAAATTGATAGATATAACCTCAAATTATAATTACATTTTTGATTGATCATAGAATACATTTTTTTAGACACAAACTGCAGGAATGCGGTGTTGCCAAATTTAATTATTACTAAAATGATGTACAGGACGATCGAATATTTACCATTTTAATTTAAAATACTAATTTGGGTTTAATATTAGGTATAATAAAAAGTTATAGTTCAAATTAGGATTTGTATATTGAAATAAAACAAAAATTAATTAACACACATTTAAAGCGTTTTAATATAATTAATACTGTGCATTGAGCGAAATGTTGTAATGTTTCTATTTATTCTGAGTTAACTTGCTTTTTATAAAATTTGCAAATAGCTGCCCTCCTTTCTCATTTATTTCAGAATAATCAGGAATTTCAGATGAACACCTTTCAACCCATTTTACGAGTTTAGGAAATTCTGTCATATCCCAACCAAAGCCCTAAAATTCAAAAATTAAACAAATATTTGTATGAATTTCGTGAAAATAAAATTCGTACCAATGCTGATGCTAAGGTTGAAATGATGGCAAAATCAGCGATGGTAATCCATTTTCCTGCCATGTAATTATTTTCCTCTAAAACGGTTTCTAAAAATCCTAAAGCGTTATCAAAAGCTTTTTTACTTTCGGGGTCAATTTCTGTGGCGCCACGATACATAATTGGCATCTATAAATGGTAAAAATGTAATTTTAGTTTAGTTATAACTTTGCTCATTATTTTAAACTTACAAAACATGCTTTTCCTGTCGGTAATAGCGTTGAACTATCAAAATGCAATCTTTGGTCAACGATGGCTCGAAGTTTATTATCTTTGGGATAAAGTTTATCATCTTTGCCATGTTCGTTTACTAAGTAGCCAGCAACTGCTTTACTTTCCCAAAGAACGAAATCGCCATCAACTAACGTTGGTAGGCAATGTTGTGGATTGATCTACGATAAATTCAACTATAAATTATTTACACACAATTTATTGATTGAATTGAGAATACAAACAAAACTTTTTTTACGAGAGGAGGCATTTTTGTTAAAATTTAGTAATATATGTTAAGGTTAGGGTAGGTTAAGGTTAGTCTTTCTAAGGACATTATCCAGATTCGTTGATTTAATTTGTATATGTTTCTGCATTAAAATAAGACTCATCATATTTTGAACTTTATTTAAAATTTAACTTTTGCATTAGAACAACAAAATTATTTCCGGCTACCCTTTTATTAATATAAAAAACAACCAATTTATTTATTTCGTTTTTGATCAAAATAAACGGGGATTTTCAATTATTTTACCTTCAGAAAATCTGGTGATAACTGCTCTTGTTTAAATAAATTTATAACTTTTACATCAACATCTAATTCCAAAGCCTTGCAGGTGATTAAAGCAAGGCGTGATGGGGCACTTGCTTCAAAATGGTACAAAGTTAGAGAAGTCATGACTGTTTTATTACGACTTATTGCCACAAACGATGCCTTAAAATTGATGTCACAAGTAATACGTATTTTTAAGTGGCTAATTTAGTATTGGGTAGTAGTTAATGATTTTCCCACTCCCACAACACAATTATGTTAATTATGTATGATATAATAATACGTTTTATTGCTTTGAATTTCAAAAAAACTTCCATTTCCTAATTATCACTTTAAATAATAAATGGGTAAAAACGATTTAGAATACCTTGAACCTTGAGAATTACAAGGCTAAAATCTAATAAGTGGTAATAAAATAAAAGAAACATCAAATAAAGTGTATTACTCCTTTATTGACCATAAAAATTATTAAAAAGAACAAAAATTATGATTTTATTTCATTGATTTATTGCCCATTGCTATTTTTATCTTTTATTAAAAAAATATTGTTACATAAAAACTCTCTTAACGAAGAATATAAAAGAGATCTTTTTTTGAAATTTTCGAAATTATACCATATATTTCAAAAAAAAGCTAAAAAAAATATTTTTTTATTTTATTTTAGAGCAATTTTTAGTCACTGGATTGCCAGGAAATAATCTAAATTTTGTGAATTCAAATAAGATTATAACCATTGACATTACAATTAGGGAAATTTAAAAGTTTCCCACAGTTGGCTACACTGAAATGAATGGGTTGTGCTCCTGTGAAAAAACCAACGCGAATATTTTAACTGCACTAATTTTAGTTTTAAAAAGCAGAGTATGTTTGGTTGCATAGTTGCGGTTTCAGTCTTTTTTGAATTCACTGTACTATTTTTGTTAGTGTCAGGAAAATGAATAACCTTGAAGTAAAAAAAAATTTTTTATAATTTTCCCATCACTGCTTTTGATGATTTTCGCAAGTCCTGGTCTTTACGGTTTTCTATTTTAAAATGATTCCACTACATGTCATATCTTTGAAAAGCAGGTAAGGCGTAAAAACCCTAAAAATTTCACCATCATTATATTCATCCATCTTCAAAATAACCTTTATTTTATTAATAATACTTAAATTACCTTAATTACCACATTTTATTCTTCTTCTTATGCGTTTTGATATCTTGGTCCTAGTCAACTGAGTCCTGTTGACCACTAACAAACAAACCTACATTATTTTATTAATTTTATAATATATTTGTTCATTTAAGTTCGTTTTTAAATTTTTAAATTGATCATAGACTAATTTTTTTTAGACACAACCTGCTGGAATGCGGTGTTGCCATATTTAATTACTATTAAATGATGTACAGGTTGATCGAATATTTACCATTTTAATTTAAAATATTAATTTGCACTTATTATTCGCGATTTTGAAGATCAGGTACGACCTCTGGTGGCCATTTGTTAACCTAAGAGTGTAATAAATAAAAACCTATTTATGTGTGTGTACTTATAAATCAAAATTTTTAGTCACAAAATCACACGGACTAACTATGTGTAACATACCCTCGGATTCGTATTTTTATTGTCTTTCAGATGGTGCTATTAACTTTTTTATGCATTAGAGAAAAAATGAGTTTTTGTGTATATTATTAATGCATTTTTTAGATTATGTCCAAAGAGGGCATTTTTTGTTTTGAAATTTTATAGGATAAATCGAACGGACTAACTTTGTATTATATGCCGTTTTATTCGTCTTTAAGTGTTCTATTTAGTAGTATAGTTTTTATTTTGTAATGTTTTTAAAATCCGTTTTAAAAAGGGGTTCGAAAGTAAGCAGTTTTTTAAAATAAATTTCATTGTTTTGATGTTACTTTATTATGAATTTTTCCCTAATTATGGACGGACTAACTATGAATTTGGTACCGTTGTATCACTCTTGAAATGATCTTTGCGACGATACCATTTTCAATTATTTTGGATGTAATTTGACAGAGAAATCAGCGATATGCTAACCTGTATTCTTCCATTTTTTTTACAAAATTTATGTCAAAATAGCGCCATCTGTAGTCAAAATTCCCAATAGTTAAAATTAGGATTTGAGTACTGAAAAAATATAAAATTCATTGACACACTTTTTATTTTAAAGCTTTTTTATATAATTAATATTGTGCATTGTGCAAAAACTTGTAATATACAGAGTGCAGACATAAAGTAAATCCCCCCCTGCTAACTTTTGAACGTCGCGATCTTTCTAACAAAGATATTTTTGATTTTGTGGAACTTCCGGTTATACCGGAAGTGGATGGCAACTTTCTTATTTTAAATGGCACACCTAGTTCATTTTGCATTTTCGTGTTCTCCATAAAATTACCATTAAATTGACCTAGCATAGTGTGGTCTACGATTAATACTTTCGGAATTACGCCCATTCGAAAAATCGCATTTTTATGCAACTTCATTTACACCGGAAGTGGAAAATTAACGAACTTAAAGTTAAACATAATTTTGTTTAAATTTAATGTTATTAACTTAATAGTAGTTGGGGTAGTTGGCTCAAACTTCCGGTGTAAATGAAGTTGCATAAAAATGTGATTTTCAAATGGGCGTAATTCCGAAAGTTTTAATAGTAGAGCACACTACGCCAGGTCAATTTAATGGTATTTTTATGGAGAACACGAAAATGCAAAAATATACTGGGTGTTCCATTTAAAATAAGAAAGTTGCCATCCACTTCCGGTTTAACCGGAAGTTCCACAAAATCAAAAATACCTTTATTAGAAAGTACGCAATTAAATACTTTAGTGGACAAATTTTAAGAATCGAAAACATAACCGTTCAAAAGTTAGCAGGGGGGGATTTTCTTTATGTCCGCACTGTATGGTTCTGTTTATTCGGAATTCAACTTGCTTTTAACAAAATTTGCATACATCTGCGTTCCTTTCTCGTTAATTTCAGAAAAATCAGGAATTTCTAATGAACACCTTTCCACCCATTTTGAGACTTTAGGATATTCTGTCATGTCCCAATCAAAGCAGGCCTAAAATTCAAGAATTAAACAAATATTTCTATGAATTCCCTGAAAAATAATTTCGTACGAATGCTGATGATAAGGTTGTAATTATGGCAAAATCAGCGATGGTAATCCATTTTCCTGCCATGTAATCATCTTCCTCTAAAATACTTTCCAAAAATGCTAAAGCGTTATTAAACGTTTTTTTATTTTCGGGGTCAATTTCTTTGGCGCCAAGAAACGCAATGGGATACTATAAAAATTGAACAAAGTTAATGATAATAAAAAAACTTTTTTTAAATTGAAATTTTAAACTTACAAAACACGCTTTTAACGCCGGTAATAGCGTTGAACTGTCATAATGCAATCTTTGATCGACGATGGCCCGAAGTTTGTTATCTTTGGGATAAAGTTTGTCATCTTTACCATGTTCGTTTACTAAGTAACAAGCAACTGCTTTACTTTCCCAAAGAACGAAATCACCATCCACTAAAGTTGGAACGCAATGTTGTGGATTGATCTACAATTCAATTTTAAATTATATTACTTACACGCAATGTAAAGAAAATATAAAGAAAATCCCCCCTCCCCCGCTAACTTTTGAACGTTTATTTTTTCGATTCTTAAAATTTGTCCACTAAAGTACTTAATTGCGAACTTTCTAATAAAGGTATTTTTGATTTTGTGGAACTTCCGGTTATACCGGAAGTGGATGGCAACTTTCTTATTTTAAATGGAACACCCAGTATATTTTTGCATTTCCGTGTTCTCCATAAAAATACCATTAAATTGAGCTAGCGTAGTGTGCTCTACTATTAATACTTTCGGAATTACGCCCATTTGAAAATCACATTTTTATGCAACTTCATTTACACCGGAAGTTGGAGCCAACTGCCCCAACTTCCTTATTTTAAATGATTTTCTTTTGCAATTAAGTTAATAACATTAAATTTAAACAAAATTATGTTTAACCTTAAGTTCGTTAATTTTCCACTTCCGATGTAAATGAAGTTGCATAAAAATGCGATTTTTCGAATGGGCGTAATTCCGAAAGTATTAATCGTAGACCACACTATGCTAGGTCAATTTAATGGTATTTTTATGGAGAACACGAAAATTCATAAATGTACTAGGTGTTCCATTTAAAATAAGAAAGTTGCCATCCACTTCCGGTATAACCGGAATTTTCACAAAATCAAAAATACCTTTGTTAGAAAGTTCGCAATTTGAGTCCTCCGTAGACAAATTTTCAGAATAAAAAACATAACCGTTCAAAAGTTAGCAGGGGGAATTTACTTTATGTCCGCACTGTAGATTAAAAGAAAATATTACTAAAAAACTTTTGGTTGTATTTTTTATCCCAAAATTTTTCAAGCATAACACGTGTTTCCGGTTCAAAATCTTTAACCGTAACGACATTTTCAGGTATTTTCGGCTACTTTTAGACGACGTAATACAAAATTATCATTTTATTTGTTTACTTTTTGTGCAAAAATAATTAATCAATTCAAAATTATTGGCTCTCGAAGCAAGAGAATCAAAATTTATGTGATTAACAAAAGTTTTTTACCTTCACAAAATCTGGTGATAATTGCTCACTTGCAAATAAATCTATAATTTTTATATCAACATCCAAATCCAAAGCTTTGCATGTGATTAAAGCAAGACGCGATGGTGGACTTGCATCATAATGGTACAAAGTTAGAGCAGCCATCAGTGGCGTATTCAGGGGGGGGTTTGGGGGGGTCAAAACCCCCCCCATTCACTCAAAATATTCCCGTACCGCCAATAATCAACACGTAGTACTGCCTAAAAATAACGCCGCCGAGAAAAATATAGCCATCTGAATAATTGACGAAACGGATACGAGATGCATTTCTTAAAATATTTAGAGTTCGTTTCGGGTGCCGAAAGGTTTACTGTTCCGCTCATACCATGTATATATTTTGTACTTAGTGCAATTTACCGTGTGGGTGAGAGTGGGAAAGCAATTCTTTCGGCAACCGATACGAGCGGAAGAGCATGCGCATTACATAACAGTTCTATTATTTGTACAGGTTATACGCAGGAATGAGGAGTATAGTGTATCGTTTACAGCTCAATTTTCTTGTAGTTTAAAGAAATTAATATTATCTTATGGTAAGTACTAAGTAAATATTGTAATTAGCTATCATGATAAATGCTGTCATAAAATATTAAGTATAATTATTGATTCTTTCAGTTAAATATGGGTGACAAGAAACGAAAATTCAAAAGTACCTGCTTAACCGATTATTTTAAAAAAAGTGTAAAAATTGATCACAATGAAAATCCACAGCAAGTCGATCAAGTAAATATTGTTGAAGATATTTCCCTTCCTTGTACTTCTACAAGTTCTGTGCAATCCAATGCTGAATTACACACAGACGGACATGGTGCGATATTCAATAATGACATAGGTAATTTTATAAGTGGTGAACTTACTGACAATAAGCGAGTAGATTTAATGGAAACTTTGTGGTATCCTGATGAATTTTTTACATTTCCAAGAAGCGGAAAGAGAAATTTGAAATTTCAATATTCGTGGATGCATCGATGGAAATGGTTAGCGTATTCCAGATTATATGATGGTGCATTTTGTAAGTACTGTGTGCTATTTGTCGTAAATTATGGCGGTGTAGGAAGCCAACCTCTTGGTAAACTCGTCAAAAGTCCATTCTCAAATTGGAAAGATGCCATTGAGGTATATAAAGATCATGAAAATTGTACATATCACAAAAACGCCATTTTACGAGCACAAAATCTTCGAGCTATTACAGAAAAAATAATAGAACCTATAAATATTGCTCTTGACTCATCTATTAAAAAACAAATTTATGAAAATCGATCTAAATTAAGTCCAATAATCGAAACAATACTTTTTTGTGGTCGACAAGGTCTTGCACTTAGGGGGCATCATGATTCAGGTCCTCTTAATTTAGAGGCACCTGACTACAACGACGGAAATTTTCGAGCACTTTTACGTTTTAGAATCAAATCTGGAGATGAAATACTAAAAAATCATATTGAAAATTCTTCAAAAAATGCTACTTACATAAGTCCAATGATACAAAACGAAATAATTGAAGTATGCAACCATTTAATTCTACAAAAAATTGTTAAAAGAGTTAATTCAGCAAAACTTTTTTCTGTCTTAGCTGATGAAACTAGCGACATAGGTTGTATAGAGCAATTTTCGTTGTGCGTGCGCTACCTCGACGAGTCCGGTATAATCAGAGAAGATTTTTTACAATTTGTACCTGTAAGTGATCTTACAGGTAAGGGTCTGGCTAATGCTTTGATGGAAAACCTTACAAAATATGGATTAAATTGTGACAATATGATTGGTCAAGGATATGATGGTGCTGCAGCAATGAGTGGGCGATTTCAAGGTGCACAACAGTACGTAACGGAAAAATATAATTTGGCTGTATATGTACACTGTGCATCTCATAGTCTTAATTTGGCAATTTCCGATTCATGTGAGTTGCAAGCTATAAGAAATTGCATGGGTTCTCTAGGTAGTATTTATACATTTTTTAACACTCCTAAACGCAAGGCAGTATTATCAGCATCAATAGAAAAATTGTTACCTGTGGCGTCAGCAACAAGATTAAAGCAAATGTGCGCTACGAGATGGGTTGAACGCCATGAATCAGTGCTTGTTTTTCTGGAGCTTCAAAAAGCAACGATTGATGCTTTGGAAAACATTTCTTTGTGGCATGATAAAGCAACAACTTCCACTGCAATTCAATTGTTGCATGTACTTAAAAGTATCGAATTCCAGGTATCCCTCCGAGTAATCTCGAAGGTGTTTTCCATAACTCTTCCTTTAAGTAGAATATTACAAGGTAATGATTTGGATTTGGCTTATGCAATAAAATTGACAGAGGATGCAAATAATATTTTGAAGCAGATTCGAGGAAACATTCAGGAAGAATTTACACGAATTTTTACCAATGTTACTAAAATTTGTGATGAGTTTGAGATAGAAATTAATATTCCTCGCAGAACAGGAAGGCAAATACATCGTAGTAATGTAATGGCTAATACTCCAGAGGATTACTATCGGATATCGATATTCATACCTTTCATTGATTCTGTCACAAATCAAATTCAAGAAAGGTTGTTAAAGCATAAAACGATTTTACAAAGTTTCATGTGTCTTCTTCCAAATAAGTCTGGATTTACGACAACTCAAGAAAAAAACACACAAATTCTTTTGCAGAAATACGAATGCATCGTTAATTGTGGAATAGAACAAGGCATCGGTGAAATGAAGCTGTGGTGGCAATACATTTCCAGTCATATGAACGCTCCGAAAACTGCCCACGAAGCATTTTTAATGTGTGATAAAAACGTGTTCCCAACAATAAATGTATTGTTACAGATTCTAATAACATTACCAGTCACAACTGCTACAAGTGAACGATCTTTTTCTACACTTAGGCGCCTGAAAACGTATTTGAGAAACACTATAAGTGAAAATCGTTTAAATGGTTTGGCTTCATTAAATATTCATCGAGATATAACTATTAGGACAGATGAAGTACTTGATGAACTGGCGAAAAGTTCAAGAAAACTTAAATTAGTTTTATAAATAATATATTTACTTTTTCAATATTTTTTATTGACGGAATGTTATATTTTTTTACAAATGTTTATTATGTTTTTAATTTTATTGTTTGAATATTTTCTTTAGTTTATGTTTGTTTTTTTAAATTTTTTTATTGACATATATATGATTCATGATTCTTTAATAAATCTTGTTTTTTTTTACTAAACAAGTTTTTAAAAGTTTTTATAACCCCCCCCATGAAACAATTCTGGCTACGCCACTGGCAGCCATTACTGTTTTTTTTTACAAATTACAATAAACGATGAGTTAATACTGATGTCAAGAGTAAAACATGTAGATAATTTGGTGTTATGTAATGATTTTCCCACTCCTCGCTATATGCAATTAGATTAATAGTTTTATTGCTTCTAATTGAAAAACTCCCTTTCCTAATTTTTCATAATGCGTACAAATGTACAGCGATTTTGAAAACATTTAGAATTACAAGGTAAAGTTTAATTAAGTTAAAGAATTACAAGGTAATCGCTATAACTTTATTTATGGTTCTTTTTGATTATAAATAAAATCCAAAATAATAATTTTTTTATTTCATCAAAATAACCCAATGCTAATTTTTTTAAATATTACATCATCTTAATTAAAAAACTATTTTGATAAAAGATAATAGATAAATAAGATAAATTTTAATAAGAGGTTGTGTAAAGTAGGACAAAAGTTCAACTAGTCTTTTTGGAAGAAAGCGCATATACATACGTTTGGTTTGCTTTAGATTCAAGAGTTCATCAAAAAAGGTCATTCTTGTTTAAAAAAATGGGTGTAACTTTATATCATTTTCCACCAAGCCCCCCTTCAAGGGCTGCTTTAATGGTCTGTGAGGCTTTAGGGATTGATGTCGACATTCAAATCGTCGATTTATTTGCTAAAGAACAATTTAACCCCGATTTCGTTAAGGTAATTAAATTTTTAGGTTATGTAATATTTAATCACAAATATTTGCTCAATTCTATATCTGTAAGATAAATTATTAAATAAAAAAATATTTTAGTAAATATTTTTTAATATTGTGTAAATATTTTGTAAATTTTCGATATGGATTTTTCTTAACTCCTATACAGGGTCATTCAAAATTATCTAAATACCTTATACGATTTTTTAAATCGTAAAAAAATTCAAAAAATTATGATAATTGACATTTTTATAAATTAGAAATAGCGACTATACCCGTTTTTCGTACTTATCCTCCTACTTATTTAAAAAATCTGATAATTTTTTATCTATCAGAGATAAAATTACGAAACCTGATAATATTGGCGTATTCAGGAAAATAAGATCTATCGAAGTATAAAAAATATTTGGAATAAGTTTGTAGTTTGTACAATTTAGCGAACACCCTGTATAATATTTTTTTTACAAATGTTAGTTTACTTAATTTTATAAAACTTTTATTTAAAACATTTTTAATTTTTTTATCTTTTAAAAAATATTGAGATGATTACTAATAATTTTAAATAAATCAGTATACAGGGTGTTCCTGAATAAATTTCATACTACCCTTAAATAAAAAAAAAACAAATTAAAAATGTGTATTTTCATATGAAAAAACTACCACTAGAATTTCAAATTTATAATCTTTTTTAATATTTATTTTATTTACAAAAAAACATTTTTTTTGAGAAAAATCTTAAAGTGGTATAACTTTTTAAGAAACCATTTCTGGACAATAGATGAGAATTATATTTTAAAAATGCTTAGTTTAGCTTCCTGTATACACCAAAAAATTTGGTAGATATTCATGAACACCTTGCTTGTACAGGGTGTTTCAGACCACCTGTCCACCCCTTTTATTTTGAGAACACCTTGTCGTACGAGGCTGAAATAAAATAAATTACTACCAAAGCAAACCCGACGAATCCATTGGTGCACTTACTTTTTTCCGGAACAATCCGGAAGTACCCGGAACAGGAAGTAACTTTCGATTTTTAAATGGCAACATAGGTCGAGTATGGTATCGTTTGAAAGGTCTTTTAAAAAGAAACAACTTTTATTAAAATATTTTTGTAATATCTTGCATAATTAACAAATTAAACGAAAAAAAAATATGCAAACAAGTGACCATTGGTCTCTTAAATTATGGAAAAATTAAATCGTTACCATCATCCGCAAATGGGCAAGAGAGAGTTTTGTTTAAATTGAAACTCTTTTTTGCGTTTATCGCTTTATTCGTTAAAAATAATAAACTTTTTTTTATTTTTTGAATTAAGGTAAATACATAACCTAAAAAAGTTGATTATTTTTAACAAGCGAAGCAAAAAATACATGTTTCCATTTAAAAAATCATAATTGCCTCTACCCTTACCCATTGAGGATGATGGTAGTGTTTTAATTTTTCCATAATTTAAGAAACCATTTGTCACTTGTTTGCTTTTGTTTTTCGTTTAATTTGTTAATTATGAAAGATATTAAAAAAATATTTTAATAAAAGTTGTTTCTTATTAAAAGACCTTTCAAACGATACCATACTCGACCTATGTTGCCATTTAAAAATCGAAAGTTACTTCCGGTTCCGGGCACTTCCGGATTATTTCGGAAAAAAATAAGTGTATCAATGGATTCTTCGGATTTGCTTTGGTAATAATTTTTTTACTTCAGCCATGTACGACAAGGCGTTCTCAAAATAAAAGGGGTGGACGGGTGGTCTGAGACACACATACAGGGTGTCCCAATTTGAGTTGCATTGCATGGGCGTCTTTGTTATTAATAAAGTTACAGATTCGGTTAAATGGGCAATGTTTTACAGTTTTTTATAGTCATTTAGATGGCATCTAAAATTATCAAAAATTCCGAGCCATACCGGACATAAACGAAAAAAACCGAAAAATCAATTTTTTAAAAAGTCGATTATTTCATTAACTAGAAAAGTTACAAATAAATGTTTCGGATAAAAGTTATTTGTTTCGTAAAGACTAATCTAAATATTTTTTTGCAAACATATAACAAAAACTCGGTTTTCAAGATAGCAATAGCAACTTTCTAACCTAACCTAATCAACCTTTCCACTAACTTAATGAACAATATGACAAGTTTTGGACTTATATCCTATACAATAATCTAAAATGACAGCTCGAATTGTCATTTGTTTAAAAAAGTCCTGTCAAAAAGTCATAGCTTACTTAATTTAATTAAAATAATATCAAGTATTCCGTAGTGTATTACTTCGAATATGGATTGTAATACATCTTTGTAATCAGAAAAAAAAATGCAATTAATCTGTTGAAAAATTCAATATGGCGTCCATTTAAAATAAGAAAGTTGCTATTGACTACGTTTATCTCGTGTAACTCGATCCGGATTGAATTGAAAAGCGATTGACTCAGTCCGCATTTTTTACGATATAAACACGTAGGATTGGATTGACTTTCAGGATTCAGTTTAATAATCCAATCCTACAAAATCATGGGATTGGACTTTGTAATCGCGATTGAATAAAAACTTGTAACGACATTAACGCGATTGACTTTAGAAAAGTTACTAGTAAATTATGTTATCGAAGTTGGCACATCTGACTGCTGACTAACAATTGCAAAATACACGTAATTTTCTTCCATTTTCCTTATTTTCGACGTTTTTAATTAACATAACCTCTTCAATAAAATACGAAACATCAGAAATAAAATCAAAGTGAACAGAGCATTTAAAGACCACGCAAAAACTATTTTAGGAATTTCCTTTCTCTTCAGTTGGTAACAATAGGATTAATAATGTATTGAAAAATTCAATCCAGGCCAAATGAGATAAACGCCTTGTTTACGTGATTGACTGAATCCTGTCATAATCCTATTTTCAATCCAATCCGGATCGAGTTACACGAGATAAACGTAGTCATTGATATCTTGAAAACCGAGTTTATGATATTTTTGTAATAAACATATTTAAATCCGTCTTTACGAATCGAATAGCTATTATTCGAAACATTTTTTTGTAACTATTGTAGTTAACGAAATAATTGACTTTTTAAAAAATTGAATTTTTCGGTTTTTTCCGTTTATCTTCGGAATGGCTCGGAATTTTTCATTTTTTTAAACGGTATCTGCACAAGTATCAAAAACTGCAAAACATTGCCCATTTAACCGAATCTGTAACAAAGATAACCATTTAATACAAATCAAATTGGGTGTATACAGGATGTTACAAAAATTTAAAATGTTGCAACATTTTTTTTTAATTTTGAACTTTTTTAGATAAACCCTCAACATTGTCTTCCTACGATAGTCGATGGTGATTTTACTTTATGGGAAAGTCGTGCAGTTGCGGCTTATTTGGTGAATACTTATGGAAAAGACGATTCGCTTTATCCAAAAGATCCAAAACACCGAGCTCTTGTTGATCAACGATTACAATTCGATTGTGGAACGCTTTATCCACGAATTAGAGCAATTTTTGTAAGTATCTGTAGATTAAAAAAATGTGCCTAAAATAAATTTAAAATATATTATTTTAAGTTCCCGGTGTTATTCCTTGGGGAAGTTGAAATTTCCAATGATAAAAAAGCAGACCTTGAAGAAGCTATTGGATTTTTGGATATATTTTTAGAAGAAACCGATTTTGTTGCAGGAAATAAACTTACAATCGCTGATATTGCATTAATGGCAAGTTTATCAGGCGTTGTGGTAAGATTTTTATACATTTTTACAATTGAAAAAAATAGTTTATTTTTTTATTCAGAGTAAAAGAACTTTTACTCCTAATAAGACATGCTATTTTTTCTTCAAACGTCGAAATAGTAATACATATAATAAATAATTTTAAAATTTTAAATTTAATTTACATACAACACACAATACAATGTTAGTGTATATTGGGTTGCCTAAAATTCATTTCTACTCCGTCCCTTTATTCCTTGTCAGTGCAAAGTAGTAATTTCTACTCCTAGGTAGTACAAAGTTACGATAGAATCAACGAACATAAAAAGTGCCATTTTTTAAAGCCTGTCAAACGTTACAGAAGACTGTACTTTAATGTCGTTTGAAGAAAAAAATTATTTTATTTATATATTTACAGAAATGATTAACTAATAAATTTTTATGTACTAGGCTCTTGGTTGGGATATATCAGCTTACCAAAAGGTTTCCAAATGGTTTTCGAAATGTTCGTTGGAAATTCCTGGCTACAATGAAGCTAACCATAACGGTGCAGTTGTTTTTGCAAATGCTGTTAAAAGCAAATTAGCTCCAGGACAAATCTAACGTGTCTTTTTCAATATTTTTATACAAATAAAGATAATTTTTAATTATTCTTATTATAATTTTCTCCAAACCTATGGTCTTATTATACAGGGTGTTTCTAAAATCATCGTCATTGCTTCATCATAAAATTTTAAATTATAGAAATACCTCTAAAATAAAAATTTTGTGTACAATTTTAATCTTAAATTATTTTGGAAAAACTTCAATAACTTTAGAACGGTGCAAGATTTTTCAAAAATTCTTTATGCACCATGAACTTCAATTAAATAGGTAATTAAAATCACATTTTTTAATATTTTGTACTTACTCAGTGGCGTACCATGTCGTTTCTTGCACCGAAATTCATAAAAAATCAATTTTAATCTTAAATTATTTTCGAAAAACTAATAACTTTAGAACAGTGAGATTTTTCAAAAATTCTTTATGCATCATGAACTGCAATTCAATAGGTAATTAAAATCATATTTTTTTAATATTTTGTATTTACTCAGTGGCGTAGTACGTCGTTTTTTTTGCACCGAAACTCATAAAAATCAATTTTAATCTTAAATAATTTTGGAAAAACTTTAATAACTTTAGAACGGTTCTAGATTTTTCAAAAATTCTTTACGCATCATGAACTGCAATTCAATTGGTAATCAAAATCATATTTTTTAATATTTTGTATTTACTCAGTGGCGTACTATGTCGTTTTTTTTGCACCGAAACTCGTACAAAATCAATTTTAATCTTAAATTATTTTGGAAACATTTTAATAACTTTAGAACGGTGCAAAATTTTTCAAAAATTATTTTTGCATCGTGAACTTCAATTCAATTGGTAATTAAAATCATATTTTTTAATATTTTGTATTTACTCAGTGGCGTACTATGTCGTTTTTTTTGCACCGAAACTCGTACAAAGTCAATTTTATTCTTAAATTATTTTGGAAAAACTTTAATAACTTTAGAACGGTGATAGATTTTTCGAAAATTGTTTATGCATCATGAAATGCAATTCAATAGGTAATTAAAATCATATTTTTTAATATTTTGTATTTACTCAGTGGCGTACTACGTCTTTTTTTTGCAACGAAACTGATAAAAAACCAATTTTAATCTTAAATTATTTTGGAAAAACTTTAATAACTTTAGAACGGTGCAAGATTTTTCAAAAATTCTTTATGCATCATGAACTGCAATTCAATAGGTAATTAAAATCATATTTTTTAATATTTTGTATTTACTCAGTGGCGTAGTACGTCGTTTTTTTTGCACCGAAACTCGTACAAAATCAATTTTAATCTTAAATTATTTTGGAAAAACTTTAGTAACTTTAGAACGGTGCAAGATTTTTCAAAAATTCTTTATGCATCATGAACTGCAATTCAATAGGTAATTAAAATCATATTTTTTAATATTTTGTATTTACTCAGTGGCGTACTATGTCGTTTTTTTTGCACCGAAACTCGTACAAAATCAATTTTAATCTTAAATTATTTTGGAAAAACTTTAGTAACTTTAGAACGGTGCAAGATTTTTCAAAAATTCTTTATGCATCATGAACTGCAATTCAATAGGTAATTAAAATCATATTTTTTAATATTTTGTATTTACTCAGTGGCGTACTATGTCGTATTTTTTGCACCGAAACTCGTACAAAATCAATTTTAATCTAAAATTATTTTGGAAAAACTTTAATAACTTTAGAACAGTGCTAGATTTTTCAAAAATTCTTTATGCATCATGAACCGCAATTCAATGGGTAATTAAAATCATATTTTTTAATTTTTTGTATTTAGTCAGTGGCGTACTACGTCGTTTTTTTTGCACCGAAACTCGTATAAAATCAATTTTAATCTTAAATTATTTTGGAAAAACTTTAATAACTTTAGAACGGTGCTAGATTTTTCAAACATTCTTTATGCATCATGAACTGCAATCCAATAGGTAATTAAAATCATATTTTTTAATATTTTGTAGTTACTCAGTGGCGTACTATTTCGTTTTTTTACACTGAAACTCGTAAGTAATCAATTTTAATCTTAAATTATTTTGGAAAAACTTTAATAACTTTAGAACGGTGATAGATTTTTCAAAAATTCTTTATGCATCATGAACTGCAATCCAATAGGTAATTAAAATCATATTTTTTAATATTTTGTAGTTACTCAGTGGCGTACTATTTCGTTTTTTTACACTGAAACTCGTAAGTAATCAATTTTAATCTTAAATTATTTTGGAAAAACTTTAGTAACTTTAGAACGGTGCAAGATTTTTCAAAAATTCTTTATGCATCATGAACTGCAATTCAATAGGTAATTAAAATCATATTTTTTAATATTTTGTATTTACTCAGTGGCGTACTATGTACTATTTTATTCTTAAATTATTTTGGAAAAACTTTAATAACTTTAGAACGGTGCTAGATTTTTCAAAAATTCTTTACGCATCATGAACTGCAATTCAATTGGTAATTAAAATCATATTTTTTAATATTTTGTATTTACTCAGTGGCGTACTATGTACTATTTTATTCTTAAATTATTTTGGAAAAACTTTAGAACGGTGCTAGATTTTTCAAAAATTATTTTTGCATCATGAACTGCAATTCAATAGGTAATTAAAATCACATTTTTTAATATTTTGTAGTTACTCAGTGCCGTACTATTTCGTTTTTTTACACCGAAACTCGTAAATAATCAATTTTAATCTTAAATTATTTTGGAAAAACTTTAATAACTTTAGAACGGTGATAGATTTTTCAAAAATTCTTTATGCATCATGAACTGCAATCCAATAGGTAATTAAAATCATATTTTTTAATATTTTGTAGTTACTCAGTGGCGTACTATTTCGTTTTTTTACACTGAAACTCGTAAGTAATCAATTTTAATCTTAAATTATTTTGGAAAAACTTTAGTAACTTTAGAACGGTGCAAGATTTTTCAAAAATTCTTTATGCATCATGAACTGCAATTCAATAGGTAATTAAAATCATATTTTTTAATATTTTGTATTTACTCAGTGGCGTACTATGTACTATTTTATTCTTAAATTATTTTGGAAAAACTTTAATAACTTTAGAACGGTGCTAGATTTTTCAAAAATTCTTTACGCATCATGAACTGCAATTCAATTGGTAATTAAAATCATATTTTTTAATAATTTGTATTTACTCAGTGGCGTACTATGTCGTTTTTTTTTGCACCGAAACTCGTACAAAATCAATTTTAATCTTAAATTATTTTGGAAAAACTTTAATAACTTTAGAACAGTGCTAGATTTTTCAAAAATTCTTTATGCATCATGAACCGCAATTCAATGGGTAATTAAAATCATATTTTTTAATTTTTTGTATTTAGTCAGTGGCGTACTACGTCGTTTTTTTTGCACCGAAACTCGTATAAAATCAATTTTAATCTTAAATTATTTTGGAAAAACTTTAATAACTTTAGAACGGTGCTAGATTTTTCAAAAATTCTTTATGCATCATGAACTGCAATTCAATAGCTAATTAAAATCATATTTTTTAATATCTTGTATTTACTCAGTGGCGTACTATGTCGTTTTTTTTGCACCGAAACTCGTACAAAATCAATTTTAATCTTAAATTATTTTGGAAAAACTTCAAACATTAGAACGGTGCATGATTTTTCAAAAATTATATTTGCATCATGAACTGCAATTCAATAGGTAATTAAAATCATATTTTTTTAATATTTTGTATTTACTCAGTGGCGTGCTATTTCGTTTTTTTTGCACCGAAACTCGTACAAAATTAATTTCAATCTTAAATTATTTTGGAAAAACTTTAACAACTTTAGAACGGTGATAGATTTTTCAAAAATTCTTTATGCATCATGAACTGAAATTCAATAGGTAATTAAAATCATATTTTTTAATATTTTGTATTTACTCAGTGGCGTACTATGTCGTTTTTTTGCACCGAAACTCGTACAAAATCAATTTTAATCTTAAATTATTTTGGAAAAACTTTAGAACGGTGCTAGATTTTTCAAAAATTCTTTATGCATCATGAACTGCAATTCAATAGGTAATTAAAACCACATTTTTTAATATTTTGTAGTTACTCAGTGGCGTACTTTGTCATTTTTTTTATGTAATTACATTTTTAAAAGTTTTCTTTATTTAAAAAATTTATAAATAGATACATTTTTTTGATTTGGAAGGTTTAGCAAATGAAGATAAAAAAAAGTATTATTATTCTTTTATTTAAAAAATAACTCATACAATGGTCTGAGTCTAACAAGATATATAAAGTATTTTTATGTGGGCAGCGGTATGCGGAACTTTTCAGACACATAATAAACCACTATAACAATTACATTTAAGTATTGAAATTAAGAAATGATATATTCTAAATATTACAGGTGAATAAAAAAAGCGGAACTAAATTAAAATTTGTATAAGCTATAATAGGGTATATTACGGGATAATTTGTGCTCAATATTGCACGTTATTTATTAGAACAGGGATAGAAAAATAAATATAACATTGGTATCAATAATACTATAATACATTTAAAAATGCACGAATTTTGTATAAACTTACGGGTAATTAGTAATAAATAAAAAATGGTTAAAATGGAATTTTTAAATTTGTAAAATCTGATGCCTATTCACATGAATGAATTAATCTAATGTTAGCTATCCCTGCACTGCTTTTCAATCATTGAATAAGTTATATACAAGTTATCGTAATATGAAAATAAAGTGAAATCAAGTGGCAGTACTTGTATATGGATTATTCAATGTTTAAACTTAACGACACTTGCCAATATATGTACATAACATTCCTAAGCAATAACAAGGAAGGCTTAAATTAATATTAATAGTCCTCGCATCATTGCGTCTTCAATTCTTTACCAATACTATAAGAAACGATTTTATTCCAATCAATTTTGGTACGAGTCACAGGTAGTAATCTTCTTAATGCCTTAAAAGTAGTGTCAGACATTGTTTGATAATTCTCTGAAATAGCTTTTTGATAAAAATTTTCTGATTCTTCTATAATCTGCACAATCTCCTTAGCAGTCTGCACTTCGCTCGATATAGTTAAGCTTTCTTTAACCTCCTTGGAACTGACAAGTTGCACATTACCGTCTTCATAGTAATGAACTTGTACTTTAAGAATACCTTTAATTTCTGCAGTGGAAGTACCATTAAAACTAATTATCCACTGCGATCTCCAACGACCATTCCAAAAATTCTTCGGTTGAAACTGATGATCTTCTATGCACGCCGTTAGCACAACATTACCACCTTGATTGCGGCCTATAACACAACTCACGCCATCCTTGTAATGATTCTTGGTATACTGCAAGAACTCGTTATCTAAAGCTGCTCTCCAGGGCTCAGCCGTTGCATCAGGCGAGTGTGGTTGATAGTCTGAAGCATCTTTACGTAAGTGATCGAACTTGAATGATTGCTTGCTTCTTGGGTCGAAAAACCTGTTATTCCCTAAATCGTTGTATTCCGTTATCAACACCGGCGTTTCGGCACTATCAATTTTTACAGGGGTCAACTGATCCTTGTTATACTGGGCAAATGCACTACTTGCACCTTCTTTAAGTAGGTCATCGTTGTTCAACAACTTACGCACATCATTAAACACCTCGTTAAATTCTCCAGGAGGAGAATGGAGGATGAAATCCGAAACAATTCTCACTTTTTCCGAATCGGAGATTATATCGTCCCCCTCGGACGCCATGATTTGGTTGGGTTTGGCGAGCTGCTGATGTCACATTTTTTATGACACATTTGACGTTCCAAATGACTCACGACTTTCGTTTTTAAATGTTGGCTACGCTTATTTCGCCGAAACGAAAGCAGCTTGCTCTACAGGGTTGCCGTTTTAGTACAAATGTACTAAATCTACAGGGTGAGCTAAAATATGTGTTAGCATCTGCCTCGAAAATGAAGAAAAACATTTTCAATATTTGACATTTTCAAGTGAAAGATTTTGGAAAAAAATTTGTTACGCCATTGGATTACTAGGAAAGTTTCTTTTTAAGATTTCAGTTGTACCAACCTGCTTATTTGGTTGCCTACATATCAAACTACAATCATTTTAGCTCACCCTGTAGTAGATTTCTTAAAATTCACTTATTCTATATAGTACATTTTTTTATTATGAGTAATTTAGTACATTTCTCATATTTTTCCTAATATTATGCAACTTTGCTTACTCACACATTGACTTTTGACAGTATTTTGTGTGCTTTTTAATGCTCTATAATTCTCAACGTTCTGTGATCATTTTGTATTGCTTTTTTTGACAAATCGAAGGTTAGCCGCTGAAAATTAATGATTTTTCTTAAATAAAAACGTAATAAATATATTATAATTGAATTCTTACCAAAGCGTATTGTTTTAATTGTAAGTTAATTTATTATTTAGTTTACTAAAATCGCTAATAAATTTATAACCTAAATAGTTTAATAACAACACAAATTACTAATTATTCCGGTAAAAAGCTTTCTAAATTAATTATGCATGATGCAGTTATGATCACAACTTACTACTAATTAATATTATTCAAATATTTTAATTATAATAAATTTAATTAGCACTCGTATACTAGGTAAGCGTTATTAGGTATACATCGAAATAATCAAGTGATCTTCACAGAGTTAAAACGCTTTAATTTTTTTAGTAAACTTAAATATGGATAAAGATAAACTGAACGTAGAATCCGATTTGCAAGAGGAAAGTCAGTTTGTGGTTGATGACGTTAGTAAGATAATAAAAGAAGCAATTGAAACGGTTATAGGAGGAAATGCATACCAGCAAAGTAAAGTGAATAATTGGACTACAGGGGTGGTTGAAGTATGCACAACGGAATTAACTAAATTAATGAAACCTTACAAATACATAGTAACCTGCACCATTATGCAAAAAAATGGGGCAGGTTTGCATACAGCGAGTTCTTGTTACTGGGATAACAACACTGATGGTAGCTGCACAGTACGTTGGGAAAATAAAACCATGTTTTGCATTGTTTCCGTTTATGGATTAGCCATTTAATTAAATCAACTACGTAATATAAAATTGTCCGTATTATTATAATTATTAAATACTATCCATTAAATATAATTTCTTAATTTAACGCACATGTGTAATATTAATATTTTTAAATAAACACATTTTATTTTTGCTTCCTAATAATAATTTGTCTTTTATTATAAATATTTATCTATGTTACAAAAGAGCTAAAATAATATAAAAAATAATTAATATATTTTTTTTAATTTCCTGCAAGTTTTAGGTGCTTTCGTTATTATTGTGCAGTGCAGAGTTAAATTTGTGTTCGTTTATCTTCGAGGCGCTCGACAAACGAAAGCAGCTTTAATAAGTATTCACGGGAGTAAATTTGGTTGCCTAAAACTTAAAAAACAACTTGTCATTTTTTAATCGAAAAATTTTAAACATCTAAGAATTAATATAACTTAATTTACTACTGAAAAATAATTAATATATTTAAAAAATGAGAAGTTGTTCTTTAATTTTTGGGCAACCAAATTTACACGTGAATGCTCAAAAAACGAAATTTTAAATTCTTCCTTTATACCTTAACTTTTTGTTTAAGTTAGAAAATCAATATTATTCCAATTAGTTTTTTTTATATTATACTAGATGTTTAAAGTTGGTTTTAGTTTTTAAATATCCAAGTTGTTTTTTAATTTTTAGGCAACCAAATTTACTCCCGTGATTGCTTTTAAGGAGGGGTTAAAATCGTGGAATACAAATGCATGCTTCACACTTAATCTGCCAACACATGTTTGGACTTGGACGCTGTAAAAGGAAACCGGTTTTTGCTGTAATAACAAAAGATTACGGATTACGGCTTATACCTTATACCACTTATACAAAACTAGAAACTAAACTGAATACTGCTGGACACGTTTTTATCAATCACTGTAAGTAAAAATTGGTTGATTTATTATATAAGGTTATTTATATTAAGTAAATGAGTTACTCATACTATTGGAAAATAAGCTCAAATTTCATTTATTTATTTTGAAGATAATTATGTATGATTTGATAACTTTCTACTAAATAGCCTAAACAAGCTCAACTTGTTTAGTCTAAAAATCTAGGTCAAATAGATAAACTTTCTATTAAAATTCAGTAAAATTCCGTTCATTTGCAGAAAATGAAGGACGTTATTGATGTTATGGAGCTGCAGAGGGAGAAACATCGAAGCCGGCAACAACAAATTGATTATCGTAAATATGATTTTAATAATGGATTTACTCCAGCTCGATTCATCTTTGAATGTGGTATTAAATTAAAAGCGCAACCGCTTACGATTGCTACGGCTTCAACTCTCATGCACCGCTTCTTTAAAGAAGTCGATCATAATAACTATGACTGCTTTGTAAGTATTGATTTTTTATTATATTAAATGTAATTAATTTTTCGTAGTACCGAATCGACAAATAATCAACTCGAATTATTTGGTATGGTATAATTGGATTAATTTTTTAAATTGGTATGAATTAGTTAAAGATTTCAATTAAAAATTATGTTTTGTCTTATTGTAATTATTTTCGTTTATTCTAGTTAATAGCTGCTTCGACCATCTATTTGGCTGGAAAAATTAAGGATGATCCTTTAAAGATTAGGGATATAATTAATGTCTCGCATAATACTTTACATCGCAATAATGGGCCTTTAGAAATAGGGGATGAGTATTGGAAAATGCGTGACGCCATAGTTCAAGCCGAATTATTGATAATGCGAATTTTAAAATTCGAAGTAACCATCACTCACCCGCATAAATACATGTTGCATTATCTTCGATCTTTGGAGGGACTTTTGGGACGCGATCAGTGGAATAAATCACCAATTGCTCGTACAGCCGCAGCTTTCTTGCAAGATTTTCATCACGATGCTGCTATTCTCGAGTACGAACCTAAACATGTGGCTATCGGTTGTATAAGCTTAAGCCTGCAATGTTATGGAGTGCAGCTGCCTCTTCTGGAGGATACCGATGACGAAATTTGGTATTCAATTTTTGTAAAGGACTTACCGAAGGATAAGCACTGGGAGATCATGGAGAAAATTATGGAGGTTTACAGTAAAGAAATCGCTATTTAAAGGTTTAATTAAAAAACCTCGTTTATTTTCTCAATTTCTTCAGGAATATAAAATTAGTTTTATATGATTTAAGGTATTAATTAAATAATGACGTTATTTTTAATGTTTTGTGATAATGTGTCATGAATAAAAGGTTTGAATGCAACATTTTTAATCATTTATTTTAAATTTATAATAATTACTCCAATTTGTAGAATGATTTATTTATTCCACTGCTTATTTACATATAAAATTAACTATAACTTTCATTTATTCTTCATATCTCTTCCTCCACTCGCCAGGTTTATCCTCATACAAGGAAAAATCCCACCTCGCTGTCGTTGCATTACCATATTGAGTATGTATATTTGGTGGAACAAAGAAATATCCATTTTCAATACTAAGTTTTCGTACTAAAAATATAACACAAATGGTAATCAAAAGGATAGTCTGGCTAATTTAAGCACTTGATATTAGTGGTTTTTATCATAATTTGTCCACTGGATTAATTATGATGAAAACCGCAAATATCAAAATAAAGCGATTTAATGAATCTTAAATTGTTTTTTGAAGTGGGTTGCATGAAACGGTTCAAGTGTAACAAACTTTTTCAGGCAATCCACGATTAATAATTCAAATTACATGTTGCTAATATTGCAAATCCGACGAAAGCACTCCACCCAAGCCTTTGATTTTTCCGATAAGCACCGAGAAGTCCACCAACAACAGCTCCTCCAACTGTCCAGTTATAACAATCGTCTTTCTGACGAAAACTTGCTAGCGAGTTGGTAGTGAGTACAAACACACCAGTTAATCCAACAATTGGAGCAGTGACATAAGCAAACCTTCGTAAAGTAGCAGCATAGCCTACAGGCTTCGAGTATGTCATTACATCCGTAATACCGATACCAAGAGCCACATAAGAAGAATATTTTAAGGTGCTAATAAATTTTTTATCCACTTCCTGTCCCTCGGGCGTACTGAAGTATTGATATGGTGGAGGCTTTTCAGGCCTTGCAATAAGTGTATACATCTTCAATTATTTTTTATCCTATATTATGCAAGAATTTGACCGATCTTCTGCTAATTTGACAGATAAAATTGAGGTTATGTTCCGACGTTGCCAAACAAAAATGTATTTAATAATTTAATTATATTTTAATTTAAAATACGGCATAATTTTTTAATATTTTTATTCTAAAATTAAATCCTAAATAATTACAAAAGAATTGTAATTGGTTTTTTGTTGCTGAAAATTTAAGTTGGTACTTCTGAAAAATGATGGCCGCCTTTTAATACCGGGTGTCCACGAAACTATTATTGCAAATAGGTAAATTACTTTAAAATAATTTATGCCTAATTAAATTATTATTAAACAGTGCGGACATAAAGTAAATCCCCCCCTGCTAACTTTTGAACGGTTATGTTTTTGATTCTGAAAATTTGTCTACGGAGGACTCAAATCGCGAACTTTCTAACAAAAGTATTTTTGATTTTGTGGAACTTCCGGTTATACCGGAAGTGGATGGGAACTTTCTTATTTTAAATGGAACACCTAGTACATTTTTGCATTTTCGTGTTCTCCATAAAAATACCATTAAATTGACCTATCATAGTGTGCTCTACGATTAATACTTTCGGAATTACGCCCATTCGAAAAATCGCATTTTTATGCAACTTCATTTACACCGGAAGTGGAAAATTAACGAACTTAAGGTTTAACATAATTTTGTTTAAATTTAATGTTATTAACTTAATTGCAAAAGAAAATCATTTAAAATAAGGAAGTTCGGGCAGTTGGCTCCAACTTCCGGTGTAAATGAAGTTGCATCAAAATGTGATTTTCAAATGGGCGTAATTCCGAAAGTATTAATAGTAGAGCACACTACGCTAGGTCAATTTAATGGTATTTTTATGGAGAACACGAAAATGCAAAAATATACTGGGTGTTCCTTTTAAAATAATAAAGTTGCCATCCACTTCCGGTATAACCGGAAGTATCACAAAATCAAATGTTTTTTGTTGTTAAAAATTTAAGTTGGTACTTCTAAAAAATGATGGCCGCGATTTGAAATTCAAAAGAAATTGTTTAATAAAATTCGTGAGTATTTTATTATTGCAAACAGGTAAATTATTTCGAAAATTATAAATGTAAAAAAATATGCCAAATATTATAAGAGAGTTGTAATTATATTTATGTTGTTTAGTAATAAATCTAAAATAGTTTTTTGCGTGTGCGCATCTGAGCGCATCCACTCTACTCGAGCATCGGGCGTCGTCATCAATATTTTATTTTGATCGCAGAGCGAGCGTCGCGACGCCGGCCCAAGGTGGTCCACTCCGTGAAGCGCCTTTTTCGATCAGTTTACTGAATCGGGCGAGTGATTGAGTGTGAAAGTCAATGAATGAACCAGTGCGAAATTATAATTACGGCAGACACCAATCGAGTTCCAAAATGGGTCCGGATATAGGCCCTAAAAAGACTATGATAGTTGCTGTTATTGTGGTAGGTTGTTTCGCTGTATTATGGCCGAAGGTCTTTCAACCTATGTTCTTCGGATCAAATGAGGAATATTTAAAACCCAGCGCCATCGATAAAACTACAGGTAATTTTTTTGTAGTAATAATTTCAATTTTATTATGATCTTCCTTTATTGTTATATTTTTTTACTACAATTTAAAATTTGAATATTCTATACAGTGTGTCCCATTTGACGTTGGAGTGTATGGGTATCTTTGTTATTATTGGAGATAGAAAGTCGGTTAAATGGACAAAGTAGTAGAGATTTTTTCGAATATTAATAATTCATTTACAAAAAATTTGAATATCGCATCATTTCAACGCTATCTTGAAAAAAACAAGAAAATGCGATTTTAAAAATATGGCTATAACTTCGTTATTTGCCAAAAATTTTTTTTGACTTAATACAGACAATTTTTTGTGTACAATGCAGTAAAACAAACGAATATTTTTTTTCACCAACGGATTGACCGGAAATGAACCAAACTTATTTTTTTCTTATGGCAGCCATATTGGATTTACACATATTCGGAATTAGTGTATTTTTCTGAGTAATTTGATATATCATATGTAATATATTAAGAAAAATAGAAATAATTTTATTTTACTAACCAAAAATGGCCTTGAATAGATGTAAACTGTCAATACATATGTGTTAAGATTTATTTTACATTTAATATTTTAAATAGTTACATTTATGTTATTGACCATTTACATCTCTTAAAGTCCAATGTGAGTTTGTAAAATCAAATAATTTTATTTTTTTTTTAAATATGACATATGGTATACCAAATTACTCAGAAAAAAATTCTGATTTCGAATATGTGTAAATCTAATATGGCTGCCATAAGAAAAAAATAAGTTTGGTTCATTTCCGGTCAATCCGTTAGCGAAAAAAAATATTCATTTGTTTTACTGCATTGTACACAAAAAATTGTCTGTATTATGTCGAAAAACTTTTTTGGTGCCACAGAAAATAAAGAAGTTATAGCCATATTTTATTCAAGATAGCGTTGGAACGATGCGATATTCAAATTTTTTGTAAATGAATTATTAATAAACTACTTTGTCCATTTAACCGACTTTCTATCTCCAATAATAACAAAGATACCCAACAGTCCAACGTCAAATTGGACACCCTGTATGTAAAGCATTATTCGTGCTTTTTACCCTCTTGAAATATTTTATTCTCTTTATCTACTTCATTTTATAAATTAATTCATGCTCCAGTTATTTTCAACTCACTTTTTTTCTCAGTCCCCACAGAGATATTTTTAATAAAAACTTGGAAGAGAGAACAAGCTGTTTTATAATTTAAGTTTTTTCGCTTCAAATAAAATTTAATTTAAAACGAGCAAAATATTACTAATTTTACTTCTTTGAATATAAATTTCTGGTTTCATCATAAAAATAACCACTCACAACCCCTCAAGCTTTAAGGGCTCTAATTATAGCAATATCAAAAAGTTCTATTGTATTCATGAATGTTGGAAAAACTGTTCCATTGTGTTTCTACACTAGTGGATTTGATACAAAATGATACATCATTTTTTATACCAAATATGTAAGGTCGAAGATATATGATATAAATTGTAGTAAAAATATAACTTGAGGAAGGAAATAATAAAAAAATCCTACTATAGATGTTGTGGTCTATTCTTTCCTCTTGATATTTAGGATGTTGTGATGTTTACTCTGAAACAGACATAAACACCTTAAAAATAATGTCTGAATTGTGCAGCAATGTGATTCAAAAAGAAGGTGATAAGCCTTTGAATGCGAAACAACTGGTGACCCAATGCAAGGGTGAGATTCTAAAAACTTGCGGAATCGATATTTCAGCGGTTTTGGAAGAAAAAATTCGTTTAGGAAATACGGTGAAGCAAATTATAAACGAGGTTCGGTCAATGAATGGGTCACTTTGCCTAAAATACAACTATGGAGTGGCTCCTTGGCGTCTTGGCGTTCCCCATAAAGTCATCACGAGCATCAAACCCACTAGTAAGAGGGTGATAGATTTTTTAGACTCTAATACTAACTTTTTCATGCTTTATACTAATAAAATTAAACCTAGATTAGTGTCTTGAATCCTCAGGTTTTTGAAATGATGAAGAGTTTCCTTGAGTTGTGGAATTAATTGGGTTAAAATCAATATTTATAAGTAAAAACTAAGTTTAAACTATTTATTTTAGGTGTAAGACAAGAAAGGCCTCCTCATCTGAGGCCCGAAATGATGCATCCGGCTTTTCGGGAAAGAGGGAGCGCAATTCCTCATACTCCGGGCTCTCAAATGAAAGTCCCGCCAAGAATAGTTGAAGGAAGAGTAAGTAGCTTAATATTTATGTCGTATATCCTACTTATAAATAGCTTTCCACCAGACCTTCCACACATGAGTATTTAAAAATAAAGCAGTTGCTTAATATCTATTTCAGTAATTACGCTCTTTTCTTTTTTTGTTACATTTTGTAATCTGACATTCATCGAATATTTATATAGGGCTATTTATATTTTTATTTGATGTAGATATAAAAATCAAAAATAGTAAAGTAAATAAATTGGTTTAATTTGGGATACTTGAAATTATTTTATTTTCCTTCGGTTTCATGTAAATATTCGGTTTATTGCACATTAACTTTTTTATGAGGTTCCTTCTTCTTTAAATTTAACCCAAATTGACTTACATGAACGTTAAATAACTGCTTGTTTTCCATTTACATTTTTAAATAGCATGTTTCTAGTTATATTTTGGCAAACGACTAATTATTGTCATAAATTCAAATAATTGTATTTGGAAATATTTGGTGAACATCCAACCGATGATTATAGTAACTTAAAAAATACGTAGTATTTTTAGAGATGTATGTGCCTTATTTTTTCTAGTTACTTATTTTTACTTAGTAATTTTTTTGTAAATTTTGATATCACTTTTCGTTTTTGAATTATGGACAATAACGTGTAATAAACCACAGTCCAGAAATTTTATATTTTTCACTCTCCAGAGTCAGATTTGTGCCCAAATTTTAGCAACTATTTTGCGATTTTATTATGAAAAAACTGATTAACCGATTTACACCAAATATTTTTTAAAATAGATCTAGGTGCTACATGTTTCCGGTATAAAATTTTGGTGTTGATAACTTTTGTAGTTTTCAAGAAAATTATTAAAATCTAAAATTTGGAAAATATTTAAATAATAAAATCTAAAAAAAGACTTTAAAGTCATTAATTAAATTGAAGTTTTATATGTTTTTGGAAAGAGCTTTAGATGGGTTTTCAGCCGAAAAAATAATAATTTTGTTATCACTTTTGGTTTTTGAGTTCTGAACAAAAATGTGTAATATCCCACTTTCAAGTCAAATTTAGTCCAGAAATTTAGATTTTTCAGAAAAAACTTGATTTCTCGAAATTTATACGGGGTACAAAAACGTTTAAGACCTCAAAATTTAAGGGATGGATTGTATTTTCTGATTATTCTAATAAAATTTTTGAAACGCTTCAAATAAACTCTACAGGGCCAGATTTGTGGCCAAATTTTAGCAAATATTTTGCGATTTTATTATGGAAAAACTAATTAACGGATTTACACCAAATATTTTTTAAAATACATTTAGGTGCTACATGTTTCCGGTATAAAATTTTGGTGTTGATAACTTTTGTAGTTTTAAAGAAAATTATTAAAATCTAAAATTTGGAAAATATTTAAATAATAAAATCTAAAAAAAAACTTTAAAGTCACTAATTAAATTGAAGTTTTATATGTTTTTGAAAAGAGCTTTAGATGGGTTTTCAGCCAAAAAAAGAATAATTTTGTTATCACTTTTGGTTTTTGAGTTCTGAACAAAAATGTGTAATATCCCACATTCGAGTCAAAACTCCAGAAATTTAGATTTTTCAGAAAAAACTTGATTTCTCGAAAATTATACGGGGTACAAAAACGTTTAAGACCTCAAAATTTAAGGGATGAATTGTATTTTCCGATCATTCTAATAAAATTTTTGAAACGCTTCAAATAAACTCTACAGGGCCGGATTTGTGCCCAAATTTTAGCAAATATTTTGCGATTTTATCATGGAAAAACTAATTACCCGATTTACACCAAATATTTTTTAATATACATCTAGGTGCTACATGTTTCCAGTATAAAATTTTGATGTTGATAACTTTTGTAGTTTTCAAGAAAATTATTAAAATCTAAAACTTAGAAAATATTTAAATAATTAAATCTAAAAAAAAAACTTTAAAGTCACTAATTTAATTGAAATTTTATAAGTTTTTGGAAAGGGCTTTAGATGGGTTTTCAGCCAAAAAAAGAATAATTTTGTTATCACTTTTGGTTTTTGAGTTCTAAAAAAAAATGTGTAATATCCCACATTCGAGTCAAAACTCCAGAAATTTAGATTTTTCAGAAAAAACTTGATTTCTCGAAAATTATACGGGGTACAAAAACGTTTAAGACCTCAAAATTTAAGGGATGAATTGTATTTTCCGATCATTCTAATAAAATTTTTGAAACGCTTCAAATAAACTCTACAGGGCCGGATTTGTGCCCAAATTTTAGCAAATATTTTACGATTTTATTATAGAAAAACTAATTAACCGATTTACACCAAATATTTTTAAAAATATATCTAGGTGATACATGTTTCTGGTATAAAATTTTGGTGTTGATAACTTTTGTAATTTTCAAGAAAATTATTAAAATCTAAAACTTGGAAAATATTTAAATAATAAAATCTAAAAAAAAAACTTTAAAGTCACTAAATAAATTGAAGTTTTATATGTTTTTGAAAAGGGCTTTAAATGGGTTTTCAGCAAAAAAAAGAATAATTTTGTTATCGTTTTTGGTTTTTGAGTTCTGAACAAAAATGTGTAATATCCCACTTTCAAGTCAAACTAATCCAGAAATTTTATATTTTTCATAAAAAACTTGATTTTATGAAAACTACATGAGGTACAAAAACGTTTAAGGGCTCAAAATTTAAGGGATGAATTGTATTTTTCGATCGTTCTAATAAAATTTTTGAAACGCTTCAAATAAACTCTACAGGGCCGGATTTGTGCCCAAATTTTAGCATATATTTTGCGATTTTATTATGGAAAAACTAATTAATTGATTTACACCAAATATGTTTTAAAATAGATCTAGGTGCTACATGTTTCTGGTATAAAATTTTGGTGTTGATAACTTTTGTAGTTTTGAAGAAAATTATTAAAATCTCAAAATTGGAAAATATTTAAATACTAAAATGTAAAAAAAAAAACTTTAAAGTCACTAATTAAATTGAAGTTTTATATGTTTTTGGAAAGGGCTTTAGATGAGTTTTCAGCCCAAAAAAGAATAGTTTTGTTATCACTTTTGGTTTTTGAGTTCTGAACAAAAATGTGTAATATCTCACTTTCGAGTATAAACTCCAGAAATTTAGATTTTTCAGAAAAAACTTGATTTCTCGAAAACTATACTGGATAGAAAAACGTTTAAGGGTTCAAAATTTAAGGGATGAATTGTATTTTCCGATCGTTTCAATAAAATATTTGAAACTCCTCAAATAAACTCTCCAGGACCGGATTTGTGCCCAAATTTTTCTAAAAAATTTATAACTTGCTTTTACAACTTTAATAAGAAAATTGTTGATTATTAAAACCTCGAAAAGTTTATGATTTATGTAAAATTAATATAAATATTTTTAGCCTGGTCCGATTCCTGGAATGAGACCACCAATGGGTGGTGCGGGACATGTAGTGCAACCATCTCAAAAGGGTAGCAGTATGGGAATAATAATGCCAATTTACACCATAGGAATTGTAATATTTTTTACTTACACTTTAATGAAGGTAAATTATTTAAATTAATTAAATTAGTTATTTTATTTTCAATATTTTGTCATCGCAGCTTCTCTTCAAGAAACAACCGGATGGGGTAGGTGGTATTATCTACCCACCAGTCGAACCCGATCATACTTTTAGAAAAGATGTTTTTGAAATTGATCGAAATCAATTAGGACCACGAGTTCCTCGAGATAACAGCAAAATTGGTGAGATTATTTATAAAAATACTATACACTTATGCATAAAATTATTAATTTACAATTTTTGAAAACGATAATAAATTTTTGCATTAATAAGTGTATTTATATGAATTTAAAAAATACATTAGATTTAGTTTTATTAGCGTCCAAATTAAAATTATACAAGTTTTGACATGATCATTTATCATTTTTTTTGCTTCGTTTTTATACCAAAGGATGGAAAGAACGAGATGCAAGTAAGTTACTTGTTATTACATTCGAATCAACTCTGATTTTCATTTCACTTTTATTAATAGTTTTTCTTCCGTTTGCATTTCTCAAAATTTCATCGTTTCACCAATCAAATTCCCAAAAAAAATTTGAAATTGTACAAATTTTAATATTCCATTAATATTACAATTTTTACATATTTTTTGGTAATTTGGTTTAATATCCAAAAAAACCATTTCATGCATCACATTTTTTTAAATTCTTTTTAATGTCGATTAATTTGCTAACACATAAAACACAAAATAAAAAAAACCCAATTTAAAAAAAGAGTTTAATTACCAAAAATAATAAAAATTTTTGCTAGTCATTATATTTCGCACAGTTATTTAGATACACACCGTATAAAATAATTGACGTCTTAATAGAACACCCTGTATTGTATAAATGAGTTTATTTCGATTTAATTAAATTTGATTCGATCATCATATAGCTTTTTAATCGATCATTCATATCATACCGTATAACCCTTTTTTGTCGTAAAAACCTGAAGAAGCCACTGTGTAGCGTGAAACAGGAGGGAACGACACTCTTATAAAGAATAGCTGCTGTAATAATAAAAAGCTATAATTAAATTAGTTATGAAAGCATATTAGCACGCTTATGTCTACAGGAGACACCGAGCTGGACCAGCTGAGGAAACGTCTTCGTGAGACCGAAGTTGCAATGGAAAGAATAGTGGCACAGATGGCGCGAGCACCACTTGGGTCACAGGTCTGGACCAATGATCTTGTTGACCCTAGTCTCGTTGACCACACTCCCTCCTGTCTACGGCTATAGCAGCTTGGCTTTGCTTTGCATGCTATACCTAATTTTGCACAACTTCGATTCAATTTTGTTATTAATTGTGAATTATCGATATCACTAAACGAAAAAGTATTATATATGATATAAATATATCACAAAAATGTATTCAAGTTTAAAGCTGTTATAAAAATACATGTTTTGAAAATGTTACCTTTTTTCTTTTATTTCGTGGTTTTTATTTTTACGAACAAATGTAAGTAAAGTTTTTTATATTGTTTATTTAAGCACACTAATTTTCTGCATTCGATTAAATTTTTATTAAACATCATAATTATTCATCGTCATTTGCTTTAATATTAATAAATAATTTACAACTTAATAACAATTCTAACAAATAACATATATAATATTTTTAATTAATGTACGTACAATCATTGAATCACTCATCTCGTACACAAAAATCACAGCCCAAAAAACTGAATAAGCCTCCTTTTTGCTTCTACACCACTGAAATAAAAGTGGTTCAAAAATATTCTCTTGTGTACTAGATGTTCGGAAAGATGATTGTACATTACAACACTTTAAAAAATATCAACAAAAATATTGCACACAAAAAATAGATTTTTGTTATACATTTTTTTTTAAGCTCCCTGAAAATTTACAAACAGTCCAAAAGTCTATCGTAGGTTGATGTTAATGACTACGTTTATCTCGAGCAACTCAACCCAGCTTGAATTCGGCTTGGCTTGACCTTTACCATTTGAAGTACATGTAAAAAGTCAAATCAAGCTTGAATTCTCGACTTCCTCGAGCTAAACGCAGTCAATATTATTTTGAGGTTTTCTTCGTTAATTTGCCTATTCGAATGCCTTTTTAGTAGCACCGAACACATAAGTCTTGTATTTTTGTTGATGTTTTTGTGAGTTTTCTACTGAAACGTACCATAAAAAATCATCTTTTATTTTTGGTAAGTTTTTTAGCTTCCCATCACAAATTAAGCGCCTTTTTATAGTATAGAAATTAAACCAAAAATTACTGTAACGTTTTGTTTATTATAATTTAGTGTGTGTTTTGAAATAGTATGTAGTTTTAATGTTTTATCTGCAGTTGTAAATGCCATGTCCGCCCTGCTCGATGAAGTTGATGAAGAGTTGGAGGCGAGAAGAAGAGCGAGTGAACTAGCAAGACAGGTATTGAAGATGAAACCAAGATTAACGAAACGAGCAGAATTTTTTTAAATTTTTAACATTTCATTCCCGGCACTTTGCTTAAGCTTTGGCCAGCACGTATTGTTAAATGGCAAGAAACGCATGTTGATTTAACCCAACGCGTGTCTTGTTTTTCTTATAATTTAATTATTTAGGTCGATTCTACTAATTCGCACGTCGAGCGCAATGGTGGGCTCTCTAATGGCCACCTCAAATCTAGCGAGCAGCCTTCTGTAAGAATTTTAGGTATGGAAACCACCGCCAGTGCTGAAAGTGGCGAGAAATGGAATTCCAAACCTATCATACCAGCCACTCCACCACCAGCTCAAATTGAAATTAAAGATCCTCCTAAGGTAAACACTAAAATAACTAATACACACCACTAAAAGTTTCAAAAACCACTTCCCTAAAGTCTAATCAAGTGACAGATATATTGCTCTGTTAATTTTTTAATTTGAGTGTCACTAAATTTTAAGTTAAATCTCTCCTCAAATTTTTAGGAAATTTATTTGGAAGGGTCATTACCTGCTCAATCACAACTTCTGGTTTCTGATGCCAAAGTTGAAACTAAACCCAGCCAAGAATCTGATGATGCTTCAGTAGTGCTAGCTGGAAAAATGACTCTTTCGGTTATTACTCTAGATTCTAAAATAAATAACGAAGGTAATAAGAATAGATTGTAATACATTTGAAACCAATGGTTTATTTTTTAAGATAAAAAGCAGGAAAACACGAAAGTGCAAGCAATTAATACTCAAAAAGTTGAGGAGGAGGAGGAAGAAGAAGAGGTCGAAGAAGAGGAAGAAGTAGAAGAGGAGGAGGAGGAGGAAGAAGACGAAGTAGAAGAAATTATTGAAGAGATAATTGAAATTAATGGCGATGATGAACTTATAACGGAATCCAAATATACTACAGCAAGTGGAACGACAGCAGCTGAACGAGAAGTTTCTGATGGTGATGTAAGTATTTTTTTATTATTAATATTAAAATTTTGGATTAAAATCAAATTTTAGGATGAAAAAACGGATGATGAGGATGATGGAGTTTTAGAAGATGAAGTAGGAGTAAACCACACAAAACATCTAACCGAATCCGAATGAATAAAGCAATTTTTATAAAAATTATCATCAAATAAAGAAGTGATGAATAGGCATGAATAGTTCTGAATAAGACAGTATTGCCCTATCAATTATAGAAGTATTATAACTATCTAGTCATTTTGTTTAAATTAAAATTAAAAGAAATATTTTTGTGCTTTATTCTTATTATTACATAGATTATTACTGTTATAGATATTATCACTATTTATATAAATAGATGTTTTATGTTATTAACGAATTTATTAAACCCAAAAAACTGTAAAATAAAACGATTTTATTTATTTTGGAGTAATTAATTTTAAATAAACGAAGACGTTTGAATTTAAATAAACGAACAACCCGATTTTACCCGAATGTTAAAAACGCGCTTTATTTGAAAATTAATGCTAAATTTTAATAAATTACAAGCATTATAAGCAAAAAAGTAACGATTTTTAATTTTTTAATAATTGAATCACGTTAATTTTTAATAGAAACGTGTATTGATTAAAGTAAGAATTGAAAATTAAGCGTCGTATAATTAAATTAAAAAACCTTTGTGTACACTTGAATAACGATTGGAAATTTGGTGGTCCCCTTTAATTTGACCCAATTTATAAAACTACCCAAGCAGAAAAAGAGGGGATTATTTTAATAAAATATTGAATCACGCGTGAAATTACTTTATTTCGTTATTAAACTGTATAATAAGTTTATTAAATTAAAGTAAATTGAATTAAAAAATTTAAATAATATAAAAACTGGCGCGTAGGGTTTTGAAGGTAAATTGCGCAACATCGCTTTTTTACTTCAAATAATTTGGTTGCTAATTTCCCACCTCGGCTGCGACAAGTGTCAACCGGGTGACAACCGATCATTAATCATTGATTATCATAAAAAGTAGCTTCTAATTAAAATATAGCGTCGTTTTCTTTAAAAATGCAGTAGAATTAGCAGCGCGGTAGAGTGCGGGTATTAAAGGTGAAGTTTGGGCGATAAATGAAGTAGTGCGCTGAATGACGACTTGCACGTAGACATTCGCCTCCATTTTCGTCGAGGGTCGAGGGCTCGCCTGGAAAGTGTCCTAATTTACAATAAATCACGCGAACGCTTAGAAAAGACCTGCCGGCAATAATCCAAGAGTGTTTAAAAACATTTCAACGCCTGCTTACACCTCGCAGTTTTTGTGAAAAGTCAATTTTGATTGTGATATTTGAGTGCAGTTATGGTCAAGAAATCGGTTTTAATTTACTAAAATAAGGTCCAATCTCATTTTAACAGTAAGATATTAAGTTATTTCAAGTACAATTTTAGTGCTAAAAAAATGAGTCGCAATCAAGGGCAAAGAATTCACGTTCCTGATGACTTACGCGAAGTCTTACTCGAATTTACTATCAGTTACTTGCTAGAACAACCGGGGGATGTTATTAATTACGCTGCTGATTACTTCGCACGATTAAGAGACACTCGTAACACGGAAATTGTTTATGAAGTCGGGAAAGTGGTTCCCGCTACACCTTCATCACCTGAAGAATCGGTATTATCACGTGAAGAAGGTAATTAATATATCACAGGGTACAAAGTTTATGTTTACATTAAAATGATTGCTTCACAGTGTTTTGTCAGTAAATTTTGTTTATTTATCATTTGTGTTATTATAGGTTCTTGCCAAGGTACCGATCGTAATAAATCGACCCTAAATGAAGCTTCGCTTATAAGTCAAGAAGGCTGATTTCAGTTAGAGGATGTTAAATTTTGTGTATAATTTGGTATTTAAATTTTATGTAAATAAAACGTAAAACTTTAGATTTTGCCTTTTTTAGTTATAAGCTTGGCTCAATTGTTTTTAGACTAATATTAAATTAATTAACGTAGAATTGCTTTAAAACTAACTTAAGCTTAATAATGGTTTTTCCCTAAATGCGAGGTGATTCATCCAAAATTCCTTTTAGTTAACTAATTGAATTATTAAGGAATATGGTAATACGCTTAAATTAGTTTTCCAGATTACATAAATTTTATGTTAAAATATTTTAATGGATTCGTTCTAATGTTATTTTTGTATTTTAAAACGTCGAAAAAGCTTAATTCTGTATCACCTTGACTAAAAACTTTGGTCATACATTAAATTTTATTGGTAATAAACATTTATGGGTTTAACATGCACGAGATAAAGATTTCAGTGTATTTATAACAAATAACTTCATTGATAATAAAAATAATTGCGTTGTAAAGCAATAAATTATTCTTTTGTATTTAAAATAAGCGATTGTGTAAATTATTATTCTTTATTGAATTAATGCATTTACAATTTTAACGATTAATTTTTTAAAACTACTATTTTTTTTCCTGACTAAAACATCAATTTAAGATTAAACAATCTTTCAATCAATTCATGTTTATATTTTAATGAAAGAAGTGTTTGGAAGTTTTAAAATCAGCAATTAATTAAATTTTTGATTTATTTCTGGTTATGTAAACAAAATTTATTTTTAAAAAAGCAAATTAATGGTTTATATTAAGTTTAATTGCCTCATAGTTTTGTTTATTCTTGGTTGAACTCTTTTAGTAATTAATAATTTAAAATTTTGTTTAAGCAGCGTAGAAACTGTAGAAATTAAATTATTGATTAAAACTTTTTTTAAATTTTTTTAACTTAAGTTGCTCGAAGATGTGATTTTTAATAAGTTGATTTTGAAATTCGGTTGATTTTTGGTTATAATAAATTTTTAATTTTTAATTTTTTTTTTTATTTTTGATGTATTAAAAGGTTTTGCAGCTATTGGGAATTTCGATTATTAAGAGATGGCGCTGTTTGGTCCTCTATGACAGTTTTTTTACTAAAAGATTGTCAAATTTTATCGGGTTATGATTGGTTAGGATTACTGTATCTTTTAGTTCATAAATTCGCACCACAGGGCGTATCTGATCTTAGAAATCGCCAATTGGAAATTTTAATTGCATATACAGGGTGTTCCGAAATAACTGTGACAATTTTTTAGGGGTGATAGAGGAAGTGAAACTAAGCATTTTTGTCTTATAAAGTATTGCCCGCAAATGCTTCCTTAAAAAGTTATACCACTTCAAAAATTTAAAAAAAAATAGTTTTTTGTAAATAAAATAAATATTAAAAAAGATATTAATTTGAAATTTTGGCGATAATTTTTTCACATAAGGATACACGTTTACGACCAATAAAAGTTTTAAAAATATTTGCAGGGGCGTTACATTTGGGGGGGTCATCAACTTTTTTTGATCATATCTTTTGTTTCTTTACGTTTTTGGTAATTTTAAAAGTACTAAAATAATCCTTCATCAACGTTCTACAGAAAAGGTGCTCTTATTGTAAGGTTTCGTTTCGGAGTAAAAGTAGACTTTATAATTTTTAGCTAAAAATATGAGTTTAAAAAACATCATCAAATTAGGCTTTTTATGAAAATTTCGTGATTTATCTGAAAACCTACAAATATCGAATATCCAAGTAGGGGAATTACCACAATATTATGTTAATTCTAAGTTCTAAGCAGCCTTTAATATTTTCTAATTAGTGTTTGATAGATAGCCGTCTTATTGAAATATTAAAAATGCATAGATTTTCAAATGTAGAATTACCAGGCATGCGTCTTGCATATGGAGCAGCCCACATATTTAGTACATGATATTTTATGTAAATTAGCCTAGTTTGAAGTTGATTTTTAAATTCATATTTTTAGCTAAAAATTATAAAATCTACTTTTACTCCGAAATGAAGCACCGGAGCGACATACAATAAGAGTACCTTTTCTCTAAAACATTGGTCAATGATTATTTTAGTACTTTTAAAATTATCAAAAACGTAAAGAAACAGAAGATATGATCAAAAAAACTTGATGACCCCCCCAAATGTAACGTCCCTGAAAATATTTTTAAAATTTTTATTGGTCGTAAATGTGTATCCTTATGTGAAAAAACTATCGCCAAAATTTCAAATTAATATCTCTTGTAATATTTATTTTATTTACAAAAAACTATTTTTTTTTTAATTTTTGAAGTGGTATAACTTTTTAAGGAAGCATTTCCGGGCAATACTTTATAAGACAAAAATGCTTAGTTTCACTTCCTCTATCACCCCTAAAAAATTGTCACAGTTATTCCGGAACACCCTGTAGAGGGCGCTATAAATGGAGGATATACAGTACTTGTCAGTTTCAAAAATTAAAAATTTTGGTATTCATCACTTTTTGTTTTTTTCTTATTTTCTAAAACACTCAAAAGCGTACAATTTTTATGAAGTACTCTTGTTGCTCCCTTAAAATTGTTTGGTTTACACCACAATCATAAAAATTGCAATAAATAATAGCCACAAGATCTTTTAATACACCAAAAAAAGAAAATTAAAAAAAAATTTTAAAATCAACCGCTTCAATTTACCAACGTAAATTCACATTTTTTTCTGATTTGGAAGAAAATTGCGTTGTCCAGGCCTTGAAAAAAGAGAGACGAAATGCTCTCTTTGATTGTCATAACTTAGACATTTTTCGTGATGCGAAAATAATATTTAAAGCAAATAAAATTTGTGAAACCATAAGAAAGTGTTTAATAATTTATTTAATTATTTTTAGTATGTTTGAAATACAGAAATAAACAATATATTCTTATTATTTTTTTTGGGGTTGGCAACGCATAGAGAGATAGACTTGTGAGAGTATTCCCTCTGTTTTTTCAAGGCCTGAACAACGCAATTATGTTTGTTTTAAGCTAGTAGAGACTAGTCTAATGTCTAATTATTATTAAAATATCTTTTAATAATATAATCAAAATTTTCCATTTTAAAATAAATTAAAGAAAATATAAAAATGTCATGAGTTTCCTTAAATAAATTTTAATTTATTTTCAGAACCACCTGTAGGAAGATTTAGTACAAGACGTAAATCCGTGTTTGCGGAAACTTATGATCCTGAAGAAGATGACGATGATGATGGCGTGAAAGCAGTTTTTCCGAAATCAGATGTTCAACGTCAGCAACTTGCTGATGCTGTTAAAAATATTCTGCTCTTCCGGTCACTCGATAAAGAACAAATGCAGGAAGTTTTGGACGCCATGTTTGAAAAGAAGGTCACTGCTGGAGAATTCGTTATCAAACAAGGAGATGATGGAGATAATTTTTATGTCATACAAGAGTAAGTTATAAATTTCTTTAACTACAATCGAAAATTTTACAAAATTAATGCAATTTATTAAAAAAATGTTGCATTTTCATCAATCATAATTAAAAATTTGATGTATTTTGCTTTTAAAATTTCTTTTTAAGCCTTCAAGCTTCTAAAACGTCACTCGCAATGTTGGTAGAAAAAATTAGTAAATAGAGTTCAAAGGATTTTTAATTATTAAAGCAAATGAAGCATGTATAATATTTAAATTAACAGCACCTCGAAGTTCGTTGTAATTTTTACTATAATTGAAATATTAGTTGCTCATAAAACCTTACTTCCTTATTGATAAAAATTAACTGATAAGATTTGCTGCTTTTACAAACTACAAACAAGAAATTTCCAATTTAAATACAGTTTTTGGCTAATATATCGGTATAATAAAAAATTACAACATTCAGGGTTTTCCAACTGATTCATTTGCCCGTAAAAATTCCAATTAAATAAATCATTTTTTATTCTAAACCGTGGTATTTCTAAGTAAATTTTTAACTAAACTATTCCTATTTTCAGATTAATATGATTTAAAGATATTTAAACAATTTTAATGAAACCGAGTTAAAATCATTCGACCATTATTGAATGCAATTAAACCTAAATTATGAGCACTTAAATATGAGAACAATTATGATAAAATAATTTAGCTTATCAACATGTTCGAAATTAAAATACTTGCAAGAATAATGACTCTTTTTAATGTGTTTCAAATGCCTTTTATCTACCACTGTAATTACCTTAACGTTGATAAAGCTGTTTTTTTGTGACTGAATATTTTAATTAGATTTCAAACCCTTTTTTTTCTTTCTACTAATTAATAATTTAAATATTTGTTTTTAAAAATATTTTACGTCACTTGGTTAATTTTAATTAACTAATCATTTTTTGAAATTTAATCTTTTTTAATGTACAAATGTACCCTACACAGTATGCCATGTAATGTTTTGAACTTAATAATTTATTTTGTGCATTAATAATTTTTTTATAATTCAGTGGTATTTTCCATGCGCTTGTGGCTTTGGAACCGGGTAAAGAGCCTAAACATATCCACACTTACAATAATACAGGAAGTTTTGGAGAATTGGCGCTCATGTACAACATGCCGAGAGCTGCCTCGATTAAAGCACATACAAACGGGGCGTTGTGGGCAATGGATCGTCAAACTTTCCGACGCATTTGTCTAAAATCAGCTTTTAAGAAAAGGAAAATGTATGAAGCTTTAATTGATAGTGTTCCTATGTTAAAGACGTTGCAACCCTATGAAAGAATGAATCTCGCTGATGCATTAGGTCCTAAAACATTTTCTAAAGGTGGTTTAATTTTATAAATTATTGAAATTGAAAGATACATTTTATTGTTTATAGGGGAGAGGATTATAAAACAAAATGATGCCGCAGATGGGATGTATTTTGTAGAACAAGGAACTATCAGTATTACTGTTAACGATAATGGAAAAGAAGTTGAAATTAATAAGATTGGAAAGGGAGGCTATTTCGGAGAATTGGCTTTAGTGACTCATAGACCTAGAGCTGCTTCAGCATTTGCTGCAGAAGATGTTAAACTAGCATGTAAGTTTATAAATGAAATAATAAATTTGTTTTGAAGTAATTTTTTTAGTTTTGGATGTGGAAACATTTGAACGTCTATTGGGTCCTTGTATGCAGATAATGAAACGTAACATAAACGGTTATGAAGAACAGATGCTCAAAATATTTGGTTCGAAGTCGAACATAAAAGATATCCGATGAATTGATAGCCTTCCTCATACCCTAAAGCTCCTAATTGTATTCAAACTAAATTATAGCATGTCGAATAGTAAACTGACAATTGCAGTCACTGTACACAAGGGGTATGAGTTTACTAGTCAAGTGTATATAATACTACTATTAATTATGAACCTATGTGCTTATGTGTTGTGTGTGGCAAGCAACAACCAAAAAAAAATATCACTGCGGGCCAGTGGTATGAAATGCACAATCCGTTGTCTGTCTATCCAACTGTGAGTGTTTAATTGCGTATATACAAGTGCGAAAGTATTTCTTCAAGCCTTTTCTCGTGTCTTCATTATATAAAATTGTATTTTAATTCGTATTTATTCCAAAGTAAATAATTACTTTAAAAAGAAAGATCTTCAATGCTGTGCTTGTGCAATATTTAATGCTTTTAAAGCAAACATATCAATTAACAAAAATACACAGCAAAATAATCTCAAGGAAGCTTTAATTGTAATTAGATCAAAAGTATTGTTTTTATTTATTAATTTATTTAGTCTTTAATTAGTACAAATATTAGGTAAATTTGTGTCATATCGGTTGACACGGGAAAAAGTCCTATCCTTATATTATTTTGATATATTCAGTCACGTATCAAAATATGTCTGCCATATTTATTATTTATAAATAATTTACCTAACAACCTATTCAAAACTATAATTGTTACATATGTTTATAAATGGTGCAATATATAAAGTTGCAAAATATTTTTAAAATAACAGATCCTATAAACTCAATAATACACGGAAGAAATGTAATAATTGTGCAATAACAATACGAGTCATTATTTCTTCAGTGTTTCTAACTGAATTGGGTTACAAAATGAATAGGTCCATTAAATTAAGGCTGTTTTTATGTGAATGGAATGTGTGTTGTCTACGATAGACATTTATATGTGAAAAAATTTATGAAATAGCTATTTTCATTAAGAAAGGTCGTGGACTATATCATTGTTGGAAAGCGCAGTTTGGTGCAAATAGTAACAATTAGGACAGGTCAATTTTCATATCATATGTATCAGGTGAAAGGTTAAATTTTTAGTATATGCATAATATATAACAATAAAATTACTCTTTTTATGTTAATCCTTTTGGGCTTGCTAGTTATTTAGGTGTTGTAAACCGATTGTAGTACCTTCAGTTTGATTTGTGTAAATTGTGAAGGCATTGCAGTTGGTTGTAAGTAATTATTTGGTCCTGAAGGAAGCCATAATAAAACAGTTATAATCTTTAAATGTTTAGGATAGGTAGATGTAAATCGTAGTGGCTTCGTCAGTAAAATCACTGTCTGAAAGAAGGTAGAATATGTTTGGTCTGGTTATATTATATGTTTAACTGTCACATTAAATGTTGATTGTTTATCGTAATAATTGTACCCTCGACCTTTTCTTTCTTAAAATAACAACACATCCTAACAAACCACATCAATCAATCTCGGCTTGTTGTATGTGTTGTTACTTTAATCGTTTTCTCTTCAGGAATTTTCTCTCTAGCACATATTATGCCTTCATCAATTTATTATACGGATAAATATTTACTTTATTATTATTTACTAGGAGAGTTTATTCTAGATGTTTGCCATTTCACATATGCCATATTCTAAAACACTGGATTTATTAATCCAAAACCTGTCTCAAGATCCTTAGTCTTATGTACTGCTTCCACGATGATGACTAAAGAGCTTATTAAATTATTGTGTTTTATTTTCTTCCTACTTCCTTTCACTTCCTAATAAGCTGCAAATTTTAACGGGTTTTTTTAATTTTAAATTAGAAAATGAAATTCTATCAACTCATGTTTTATTTTAATGTACATAAATTTACAAATAAAATGAAAACTGTATAGATATTTTAACTTTTAATTAATACTTAATTCAAATCTTAAAAACAAGCATTGCACTTGTTTATAAGATTCTTTATTTAAACTTATAACTAAAACAATGCATTATAATAAAATGTATACACTTTTCATTTATTTTTGTCGGGAATTGTGGATGTCTCACGCTGGATGAAGAGGGGGCTGGATGATAGGCCTTCCTTCTAATTTACTATAATCCAGATGGAACTCTTTCGCCACTTTCCTCCAGTTTTGCGCATCGAAGAAGTAGTACGTGCCTCTTTCATAAGTAGAAGTCTTTTCCATTAGCACCATTCCGGGTACTTGAGTTATCCACAGTTTTTCTTCCATATGATAACGCCAATCCCTACTGTACCTAAAAACATTCACAATATTAAATAAAAAAATACACCACTAAAAATTCATCTTTATACAATCCGTTTAAACATTTTTCTAAAAGATTTATTTTTTTTGTACTATAAAAACTCTAATGGCTAGAAAATTTCGATAATCGAATATACAAATTGTATGTTTTTGGTTAATTATTAAAATATGTAAATAGTGCGTAATTTTTACAAGACTGTCGTTTTTTACTTTGTCAGAAAAACATAAATTGTAAAATATTACAATTAGAAGACTTTCTAGTTTACCAAAAAAATAAGTTATTATTATTATATTATTTCAAAAAAGTGCTGTAAAAAGTTTAAAAATATACTTAAGAGCATTCACGTGTAAATTTGGTTGCCTAAAAATTAAAGAGCAACTTCTCATTTTTTAAATATATTAATTTTTTTTGGTCGAAAATTAAGTTAAACAAAAACCAACTTTAAACATCTAAGAATTAATATAAGTTAATTTTCTACAAAAAAAATTAATATATTAATAAAATGAGAAGTTGTTCTTTAATTTTTAGGCAACCAAATTTACATGTGAATGCTCTTAAAACAAAAAAAAAACGAAATTGCAAATTCTTCGTTTGTACCTGAACTTTTTGGTAAAGTTGGAAAAACAATATTATTTCAATTAGTTTTTTATAATTTCGTGCATACAAAAACAAAATATTAATAAATTGATAGCCACAAGGCTCTTCTATGTGAAAAAAAAAGAAATTTTAGAAATGCTCCACTGGAAAAAAAGTGATGTATAAAACTGAATATCAAACGAATTTTCAAATCAAGCGATAAGAAATAAAATACTTACAGTTCTCTGGCAGCTGCGATTTGAAGTACATCACCAACATTATTATAAAACATAAAAAATAACAGGTCATCTTTATATCGATTTAATTTAACCGACGCTAACTTTTCCCTGAAGTTAAAGATTATTTAGAAACATAAAACGTGGATTAAGTAATGCATACCTAATAGCACTATTTATAAGATACTCTGGAGGAACCTGGTAATCAATATCTTGAGGTCGGCAGGGTTGATCAGCCCAAGGTCCAGCAAACGTTGGATACAAATTATCCGGTGAATTGAGATTCAAACCAAGGGCGGTGAGATCTTGACCAAGGGCCAGAGAAACTAGGTTAGGATCAGTCTCAGCAGCTCGAATAAACGTTAGGAGCCCCACAATACCAAACTGGTCATTGACCATGCTACCCGGAATGTTCGTTACACGGCCATCTGGATACGTTTGAATTCCTAAAAAAACAACACAAATTAACACATAATAAAACACCAATTTTGTTTAAAACATAATAAAAAGTTAATTTTTAAACTACTCTTATTTTGCATATTAAATTTTTGAGTAGTTTCGGTTAAATTTAAAAAACTACTTTTACTTTATGAGTTAATTTTGGAGTTTCCACTGCTTATTCACTTAACTTATTGTAATTTATGGTTAATTTCCATGACAAATTATCTTATCTTCTTTGTGGCATAAGTTTCGGCTGCTTTTTTTATTGTACATTTAAAATATTATAAAATTAAACATTTTTATGAACAAATTAGATTATAACTCTTTACAAATTAGGAAATTAGTGGCATAATGAAACGTTAACACACTTTACCTTGAATTAATTGTTAACTATGTTTAAAACGGAAATATTTTTATTTCTGCACATTTTAATTGCTTGTAATGAAATAACTTAAAAAAATTTAGTTATAGGCAGCCAAGTATACACTATTTTTTTGTGTGACGTACCAGCTTTTGAGTTGTTCTTTTCGGATCCCCTATCATTACAGCCTTCACCATTGGCACCGTTGGTTTTTTCACTCATACTATTCCCAGGAGATGCACCGTCCCGATTCTGCGTGCCAGGCAGCGCAGGGAAATCTTCACTGGACATGGTAAACTCACTTGCTTCGGACGTTGGTTGTTTCACCATCCCTACATAAGGTTTTGCACCGGGCATAGGACTTGGCTGAGGTACATTATCACCCGAACTTCGATTTGTTAATGATGGAAATTCACTCAAGTCTAATAAAGGTGGCGTGTTTGTATCTCCTGATCCGAACACAGTATGTAACGAACTATATCCACCCAATGTGGTCATATTACCCATTTGATTACTATTCCTAAAAAATTATATACAATTCATTTATTTAAAAAAAAGTTTATTATTAAAATAATCTGTACACTCTAAATAAAAATCGTGCTCGAAGCAGTTAAATAATGCTAAAAACTTATGTGCTTACAAAAATCTCATCATCGTTAGTTTTGAATGGGCTTGAAATTCAAAAACGTAATTTAATTTAATCATCGCACTACGAGAACAGTCAAAAATGGCACGAAATTACTTTTTTATTTATTTGAATTTTATGCCGTAGTCAAGGAATTTTAAATGACATTTCTGTTTGTAAGTCAAAAAACTGTCAATTTTGAAATTTTTGAGGAGTGAATTTTTTAACTCGATTTCGTAAGTAAAAAATACTAACATGCTTATTATTCATGCATTTTTATTTAATTCATTACAATCGATATTTTATTACTTTCACATCTAATTTCTAACATAAAACATTTTTAATTAAACTAGCTAATTAAATAAAATTCTACGCTTTATTTATACAAATAAGTAAGAACTAAAATATTATTCGTAATACTATAAACTGATAAAAAGTAAGCTAGCTTTTAACTGCATGAAGAAAATGTAACGTGCGATGTACAGTTAAAAATTAAGGATCATGCAAATATTACAAACCCTATAGCAGGCAATCCTCTTCTATCAGATGGAGCTCTCTGACCAAAAATTGGTGTTACATTACCAGATACCGAGTTACTACCAAACCCGACACTTGACCTACCGAGGCTATTGCCTCCAAGATTTCTCGTAAAGTTCAAATTTGCCATGGCTATCTAGCATGAACCTTTACCATAACGAAATAAACCACTTAAAGTAGCTAAATAGTACAAGTTTTATCCCAATTTTTACGGTTCTAACTAATAGCACATAAACACAAATAAATAATAAAAACAGCTCTAGTAAATGCACTACTCTTGATAATGCTAATTTATGAAGACCACTAATTTTTAACTGAATTATAGTTTTATCACCTTAGTTTAATAATTAGTTTTTCGCTAGTGATTACCGCAAAGAAAATAAAAGCAAGAAAATGTTATTGTCCAAGTTCTTTCCGCCATTACACTCAAAAGCTGTCAAAACAGGTTTATTGCTTCTACAGTTATCTACTTTTCCCACTTTTTTGCAATATTTTCAAATCTTACTGATAAAAACTTGAAAACAATTATTAATTATTAAAAACCTAGCACAATTCAACCCAACTCACAACCTCTATCAATGATTACCAATTTATAACTAATCAAGTTTTGCGTTATAAATTTGAAAAGTTTCAAATAATCCAAATATTTAAACCTTACCATTGTTAATTGTTGCATTTTTTAAACATACGCTTTTTATTTCTTTTTTAATATTATTCATAACAAACAATTTGTAATCTACAAAAATATGAAGCAACAAATATAAATACAAAAAAACACACAGTGGTGGCTCACTTATGTGGAATTATAAAAATGTAACACAAAATACCTAATAATGTTACTAAAATAAATATTTTATAAAATCTACGGCGTATTATATTCGATTATTATTATTGTTTCATGATTCAATGAAAATTACTTTCACAATTACAATCTGACCCCTTTACGAAATACAATGATACGCTACTGCTTATGATAAAAGTGACAATAAAAATAATATTACGATTTATTAATAAATAAAACTACAAAATATGTCTACAAACAATTTTCGAACCGCATATTATTGATAACAATAAATAAATAATTTCTAGGCAACTAAACATACTTTTAAGCGCCATCTCGATGTAATCTGCCGAAGGTTTGCTTATTGATAGATGGATAGATGGATGATAGAATCCAAAGAGCTATTAGAAATTTCAAATCGCGAATTAGATAAAATGTCAGTTTAAATAAAATTATTGTACTGCAAATTGTTTATTTATTATCATAAACCATTTTTAGGCAACCAAATATACTTTTAAGCACCATCTCGTTGTAATCTACCGAAGATAAGCTTAATCCAAAAATTGATAGATGGCGCACCGCAATAGTAAGTAACTGGTTCAAATTTATACAGGGTGTTCCAGAAATTGAGAAAAACCTTGAATTTGGCTTAATATAAAAATAATTGGATAAAAACGCTTTGTAACTTTTTAAAAATATTTTTATTTATATCATTAATACCTAAAGTTTAAAGGATAACATAATTATTATATCAACCTTTAATATTATAAAAACTGATTAACACCTTTCATCCATACTTTTAATAAAAAAATTACAAATCCAGGATAAGTAGCGGAGCAAGAAATGATTATATGGTACTAAATTAATTGTGTATAAACCCTACAATGCACCTATTAAAATTAATGTATGAAATCTGGTATTAAAAAATTGAATTAAAAATATATAAAAAAAAAATTATTTTTAACTCTCTTATTACCTAAAACAATGACTTGTGCCCATCCGTAAGAATATCTAAAATTTAGATAACGGTGATTTTGAAAATTTAATTCGGTTAGCTAATTTTTAGATTTTTAAATTAAATGGGCACCAAACAAATATATCACGCATTCAATTTTAAATATAATACTTTTATATTATTAATAATATCCTTGGATTTAAATTAAGAGTCTCTTCGGTAAATCCTTTCTAAGAATTTGAAGAATAAATTATGTGGAAGACCTTTGGATATTTGTTGGATGTGTGTGCGAATTAGGTTGTAACTTTCTTCTTCATAAATGGCGTAGGTGTTGGGTAAAGCTAATTCTTCATACAGGTTGCGAACTGCATTTATTGCTTCAGGCTCGGAACGACCATAATTTTCTTCAAGAAGCTTACGTTGTGCTGGAGTGGCCCTTTGAAGAGCTACAACCACCAACCACGAGCATTTGCCTTCACGAATGTCTGTAGATACAGATTTTCCGGTTAATTCCTGATTTCCAAAGCAATCTAAGAAATCGTCCTAAAATAATTGAGAATTCATGAATCAATATTTTTTTTTGTTCTTTAACTTACTTGTACTTGGAAGAAGTGTCCCATTTCTAGAAGAATAGTTTTGGCTTGTCTATGAACTTCTGGATCAAATTTTCCGGATAAATATAAAGCTAAAGCAACGGGGAGTTGGAAAGAGTAGTATGCTGTTTTGTATTTAACAATAGCGTTATATCGTTTCATTGTGAAGACATCTAGGTTTGGTTTGTTATCAATTAAGGAAAATGTGTCCAAAGCTTGTCCCATAGCTGTTTTCATGGTGACTTCGTGGAAGAGTTCTATTGTGGGGACGTACATGGGATGTCCACTGAAGTACTTCCTTAAAATCGAATACAACCCTTGCTCGAGTAAAATCCCATCATTAAACCCATTAAGTCCTACTCCAGGTTTTTTGTACCAGCAAGGAGTCCCGCGACGTGTTTCGCCCCCATCCATAATATCGTCCGTGACCAAGAAAAAGGATTGGAGCTGAAAATAAAACAAAAACGTAGTTCATAATATAATTACACAACTTAAGAAATTGACGTCAAATTTAAATAAATAAGCCGCAAGAAAATCCTATTATCCCTTAACCAGGTTAAAAGAAGCCTTACAAAAAAGCCTTTAAATACCCGGGGGTCTGAGAAGTAATTCATTCTTGATTGTTTCAGTCAAGAGTAACACATTCGCCTAACCAGTGAAATAAACCAACCTAATGGTCGTTGCCGTAAAAGTTTTCAAGAAAACAACACCGAATGGTAAACTCACAGTCTATCTGGGCAAGAGGGATTTCATCGATCATCTAGATCACGTCGAGCCCATCGACGGGGTCGTCGTAGTTGAAAATGATTATCTACGAGGAAGACGCGTCTACGGCCAGGTGGTTACCACTTACCGCTATGGCCGGGAAGAGGATGAGGTCATGGGCGTCAAATTCAGTAAGGAAATGGTAATCGCCAGCGGGGAAATTGTCCCTGGAAAGAAACGCTCCGAGAAACAAGACCTCACCCCAATCCAGGAAAAACTAGTAAAGAAAATGGGCCCCAACGCTTACCCATTCATCTTCCAATTCCCTGAACTAGCACCTTCATCAGTCACCCTTCAACACGGCGATGACGATACTGGAAAACCCTTGGGAGTTGAGTACTCTGTAAGAATCTACGTCGGGGAAAGCGAAGAAGATCGCGGACACAAGAGAAGCACTGTAACCTTAGCCATCAAGAAATTGCAATATGCTCCCCCAACCCGAGGAAGACGTCTACCTAGCTCCTTGGTATCCAAAGGATTCACTTTCTCCAACGGCAAAATTAACCTCGAAGTCACTTTAGATAAAGAAATCTACTATCATGGGGAGAAAATTGGAGCTAATATCACTATTAGCAACAATTCAAGAAAGGCTGTTAAGAACATGAAGATCTATGTTGTGCAACATTGCGAGGTGACTATGGTCAACGCGCAATTCTCCAAATATGTTGCAAGTTTGGAGACTCGCGAGGGTTGCCCAATTACTCCCGGGGCATCTTTCTCCAAATGCGTTTACTTGGTGCCTTTGGCTTCAAGCAACAAGGATCGTCGTGGAATCGCTTTGGATGGCCATCTTAAGGAAGATGATGTGAACTTGGCCAGCTCTACTTTAGTACCCGAAGGTAAGAGCCCAGCTGAAGCTATTGGTATTGTTATTTCCTACTCCATTCGAGTCAAATTGAACTGCGGAACCCTTGGTGGAGAATTATCCACTGATGTCCCATTGAAGCTCCTCCACCCAGCTCCTGGAAGCATCGAGAAGGAAAAGTCTTCCGCCCTGAAGAAGATGAAATCCATCGAGCGATCTCGCTACGAAAACAGCTGCTATGCTAACGATGATGAGGATAACATCGTCTTCGAAGATTTTGCAAGATTGAGATTGAACGAACCCGAGTAAACTTTGAGGTGAGGAAATACGGCGGGATAGAGATGGATTAATGCATTAATAAACAAAGCTTTGATTTATTTAGGTTGTATTTATGAAATAATTATATATTTCAGTTATTGTATGATGGTGTATGTGTGTTTCATGTATCAACATACGTGCACTTATTTATTTTAGTTATCAATCATTACTTTAGATAATATTTAGTTTGCAGATAAAATATTATATTTAATTTATGTTATGTGCATGCAAATAAATAAAAATGAGTACTATTAAATGATCACTTTTATTCACCTAATATTTCAGGTTATTTAAATTTCAAATGCGGAATTGCAATGGTTGCCTGGATTATAGACGAACTATAGTCGTTAATTCAAGCATCAAAAAACTAAACACGTTTTAAACAGGTTCTTTTGAATAACTTAAACCTTGGCAAATTAAAACAAGACAAAAAAATTGGCAGTTACATAACTCTTCAATATAAATTTAAAAAATCGTTGCATGCAGCATGCAACTCAAAATTTTGGGTATCAAAAATCAAAAATAATTTTTTGGGCGTGGTTCATATATTACCATAAAATCAAAATAGTGGCCAAAAAATTTAAAGGGAAGTGAATTTTTAATAAAAAAATGAAACAGGATATTATTTGATATCACCTTAAAGTTACTATAAAACCTGAAATGTCTCATGTAACATTAACATTTATAAACAAAAGTGGAGTAATAATTCATGAAGAAATGCGTTGTTATGAATTTAAAACAATATTGTTGTACTTAACTGAAAAAAAACTGCTGATTGTAATATTGCGCCTAACTTTTTACATAATAATAATGCGTAGCTGTCAAAAATTAATAATAAATACGTAATTTACTGGTTGAAAAACATTGCCCTTGATTTAAATATTTGCAAAACCATTATGTTGATGTTATTCCACGGGTTGATATGTTAAATTCATTGAGAGAAAGGAATTTGCGCGTTTGTTTTTGTTTACGCTCATTAATTATGCAATTTGTAATCGTTTGTTATTCAAAAGTTCGCAAAATTTAACAGAAAGGTGTGATTGTAATTACGTTTGAATAAAACCCACTTTATTTCAGCAATTATCTTGTTTTTTGTTTTACTTAAAAACTGATTATTATTGCCTTTAATGACTCACCCCATAAAATATTAACGATTTTAATATCAAAATTCATTTATTGCAAGAATAATAAAATAATGAATAACACTTAATAATCAAATAAAAGTAGAATCATTAAAAAATAATTATTGTAATTGCATTGTTTTTTAACTATTAAACTTGTGATTAAAATTAAGTACTAAAAAAACACGTTTAATACGCCTAAATATTTGAAATATTCATTTTTTATTAAACAACTCGATTTTTTTTGATAAATCGAAATACACGAAAAATCCAAAAAAATCTGTATTGGTGAAAAATAAAATTAAGGAAGTTTTTTGAAAATTCAGAATTTTTTAATAACCAAAAGATAAAATTTTGATCAAATTCTTGATTTTTTGACAACTTTTTTTGTTATTCAATTTGTATTTTTTTATAATTTTAAAATTAGAAAACTGTAGCTTCATTGCAAGTAATGTTTTTGGAAAATTTTAAAATGGTTTTGTTAAAGTCACTTCAGTTTCTAAAAATCTATGTACAAATAATTTCTTAGTACCTTCCCAAAAAATAATTTTAATTTTCATAATTTCACATGAATTTTCAATATTTTGAAAAACTTAACCTATCCAAAAAAAATCCTTGGTTTTTTTATAATTCTTCAAAATATACAGGGTGTCCCATTTGACGTTGGACTGTATGGGTATCTTTGTTATTATTGGAGATAGAAAGTCGGTTAAATGGACAAGGTAGTTTATTAATAATTCATTTACAAAAAATTTGAATATCGCATCGTTCCAACGCTATCTTGAAAAAAACAAGAAAATGCGATTTTTAAAATATGGCTATAACTTCTTTATTTTCTGCGGTACCAAAATAATTTTTTGACATAATACAGACAATTTTTTGTGTACAATGCAGTAAAACAAATGAATATTTTTTTTCGCTAACGGATTGACCGGAAATGAACCAAACTTACTTTTTTCTTATGGCAGCCATATTGGATTTACACATATTCGGAATCAGTATTTTTTTCTGAGTAATTTGGTATACCATATGTCATATTAAAAAAAAAATAAAATTATTTGATTTTACAAACTAACATTAGATTTTAAGAGATGTAAATTATCAATAACATAAATGTAACTATTTAAAATATTAAATGTAAAATAAATCTTAACACATATGTATTGACAGTTTACATCTATTCAAGGCCATTTTTGGTTAGTAAAATAAAATTATTTCTATTTTTCTTAAAATATTACATATGATATATCAAATTACTCAGAAAAATACACTAATTCTGAATATGTGTAAATCCAATATGCATGCCATAAGAAAAAATTAAGTTTGGTTCATTTCCAGTCAATTCGTTGGCGAAAAATAATATTCATTTGTTTTACTGCATTGTGCACAAAAAATTGTCTGTATTAAGTCAAAAAAATTTTTTGGTACCACCGAAACTAACGAAGTTATAGCCATATTTTGAAAATCGCTTTTTCTTGTTTTTTCAAGATAGCGTTGGAACGATGCGATTTTCAAATTTTTTGTAAATGAATTATTAATATTCGAAAAAATCTCTACAACTTTGTCCATTTAATCGACTTTCTATCTCCAATAATAACAAAGATACCCATGCAGTCCAACGTCAAATGGGACACCCTGTATTTTGAGAAAAAACACGTGGCATTTTTAAGAAAAAAAAAATGATCACTTCCTTAAATTTTTTTAAGAAACACCAAAACTTCGGAAATTTCTAGATTTGAAGGAAAATTAATAAAATTGAAACAAATATTTCAAAATGATAATTTAAGTAGATACTGGTTGACCCTGTATAACCTGGATAGCAATTAGCGTAGCTTAAAAAACTTAGTTAAATATTTATGCCAAAGAAATTAGTAACCAGTAAAAGTTGTAAATAGAATTGCTGCGTCAAATGGTATTTGCTTTAAACAAATACCAAAGTTATGTGAGCAAACTCCTTGATTATTATTCATTTTGTAAATTAACATAGAGTCATAGAGGCATCGGATGTTTATTCTATTTTTAGCCCAGTGTTAATATTAATAAATTACTTCAATTAAATAGTTTATTTTTTATCGAATTTAATTTATAAATATAACAGGTTTGTTTATAAAACATGCTCCTATTTTTATTACAAATTATTGATCAAATTTACAATAAAACAATAGCACAATCCACAATTTATACGTATTGTATTAATAAATAATAATTATTTTTTTTTTCAGAATTTCAAAAATAATTATTTCTGCAAGTTGATTTTTAATGTTGGCAACAGACGGTAGATATCATTAACACATGTTAAATTTATGCCATGTTTTGTTTGTGCAATTTACAAAAAGATAAGAATTTGTTTAAATAATATTCTAATATGTTGCCACGAATGAATCATCCAAAATTTAAAACAAAGGAAAAATCAGGACTTGATTTTGTTCATTTTTAAAACAGTTGTAACACACCTAAAATGAGTGTTTTTTAAAATAATTTTTCAAAAAGTTCCTATGAGGAAAAAAATACTTAAATAAGCTTATTTTATAGGAAATTGTCTAAATTTTCTAATGAATCTAATTTTGTAAGTCTCGCTTCAGTAGAAATGTCATTTTTTGGCGTTCAAAGTGCATACAAAGTTTTCATCAAAAACGTCAGTTTAAATAAAAGCGTTAAAAAAATTTTAAATGGGATTTCAAAAAAGGCCACATTGCGAATTTTATTTTTTAAATGGTCCATTTTATAAAAAAATAACCAAATTTTATAATAAAACTTATTTTATAATCATATCTTGACTATAAATACCCTTTTTAGGTCATTAAAGTACGATTAAAAATTTCCCCAAAAAAATAACTAACTTCAATTAGTTATATTAAATTTATTTTTTGGCCCATGATTGATTTTAGAGTTTCGTATTATAGATTACACCCTAATCTTTAATTTAAACTCCAAAAATTTTGTTATAATTTTATCGAAACTAGCAGTTTTTAATCCAGTTTTTAGATTTTTTTATACACCAAAAATTAGTATTTTTTTTAAATAATTTTTGAAAAAGTTTCTATGAGGAAAAATTACTTAAATAGGCTGATTTTATAGGAAATTGACTAAATTTTATAATGGAACTAATTTTGTAAGTCTCGCTTCAGTGGAAATGTCATTTTTTGGCGTTCAAAGTGCATACAAATTTTCATCAAAAACGTCAGTTTAAATAAAAGTGTTACAAATTTTTAAATGGAATTTCAAAAAAGTCCCCATTGCGAATTTTATTTTTTAAATGGTCCATTTTACAAAAAAATTACCAAATTTTATAATAAAACTTATTTTATAATCATATCTCGACTATAAATACCCTTTTTAGGTTATTAAAGTACGATTAAAAATTTCCCCAAAAAATAACTTTAACTTCAATTGGTTATATTAAATTTATTTATTGACCCATGATTGATTTTAGACTTTCGTATTATAGATTATACCCTAATCTTTAATTTAAACTCCAAAAATGTTGTTATAATTTTATCGAAGCTAGCAGTTTTTAATCCAGTTTTTAGATTTTTTTATACACCAAAAATTAGTATTTTTTTAAAATAATTTTTCAAAAAGTTCCTATAAGGAAAAAATTACTTAAATAAGCCTATTTTATAAGAAATTGTCTAAATTTTCTAATGAAACTAATTTTGTAAGTCTCGCTTCAGTGGAAATGTCATTTATTGGCGTTCAAAATGCATACAAAGTTTTCATCAAAAACGTCAGTTTAAATAAAAGTGTTACAAATTTTTAAATGGAATTTCAAAAAAGTCCCCATTGCGAATTTTATTTTTTAAATGGTCCATTTTACAAAAAAATTACCAAATTTTATAATAAAACTTATTTTATAATCACATCTCGACTATAAATACCCTTTTTAGGTTATTAAAGTACGATTAAAAATTTCCCCAAAAAATAACTTTAACTTCAATTGGTTATATTAAATTTATTTATTGACCCATGATTGATTTTAGACTTTCGTATTATAGATTATACCCTAATCTTTAATTTAAACTCCAAAAATGTTGTTATAATTTTATCGAAACTAGCAGTTTTTAATCCAGTTTTTAGATTTTTTTATACACCAAAAATTAGTATTTTTTTAAAATAATTTTTCAAAAAGTTCCTATAAGGAAAAAATTACTTAAATAAGCCTATTTTATAGGAAATTGTCGAATTTTGTAAGTCTCGCTTCAGTGGAAATGTCATTTTCTGGCGTTCAAAATGCATACAAAGTTTTCATCAAAAACGTCAGTTTAAATAAAAGTGTTAAAAATTTTTAAATGGGATTTCATAAAAGGCCCCTTTGCAAATATTATTTTTTAAATGGTCCATTTTATAAAAAATTAACCAAATTTTATAATAAAACTTATTGTATAATCATATCTTGACTATAAATACCCTTTTTAGGTCATTAAAGTACGATTAAAAATTTCCCCAAAAAATAACTTTAACTTCAATTGGTTATATTAAATTTATTTTTTGGCCCATGATTGATTTTAGACTTTCGTATTATAGATTATACCCTAATCTTTAATTTAAACTCAAAAATTTTGTTATAATTTTATCGAAACTAGCAGTTTTTAATAAAGTTTTTTGAATTTTTTATACACCAAAAATGAGTATTTTTATAATCAATTTTCAAAAATGAGAAAAATATTACTTAAATAAGTCTATTTTATAGGAAATTTTCTAAATTTATTAATGAAACTAATTTTGTAAGTCTAACTTCAGTGGAAATGTCATTTTTGGGCGTTCAAAGTGCTGTAATATTTTTATGAACAAAATCATTTTAAATAAAACTTACCATTTCTACACACCATCCTAAGATAATGGCAGATCTAATATTTTCTGGAGTGAGGTTTTTGGGGTCTTCGAGCATTTTGTAGGAAGACAATAAGGCTAAACCTCTATTCTTCTTCCCATTTGGAACGTTGTATTGCAAGACTTTGGTATACCATTTTGTAACTTCTGGTATATCAGTATGTCTTCCAGCATCAGTCAAATCCCTTACCATATCAGGAAAAACCGCCATAAATTCTCGACTTTCATCTTTCGTTGCGAAAGCCAGGCTTGAAGAAGATGGCACTGCTTTCGTTTGCAAAGTCGATAACGCCCTGCAAAAAATATAAATTGCTTAAATTGGTATAATTAAATCATAAATCACGCGTTCAATTAAAATTTATTAAATTATTTAATAATTAAGTAATTAAATTAATTGGAGGTGATAAAAAATTTGTAAACCAATTATTTTCAAATATACGCATATAATGGAATTTTAAATTGTGATGGATATTAAACTTCGACAAAGGGCAGTGATTAGCGGTTTTGTACACAAAAATGTGTCATAATATTATTATTTATTAATTTCCAAAAATTTCGGTCGTTCAACTTCCGTTTGAGTAGTTTGCAGTATTAAATTAATTAATTCCATAATAACTGGAGTTTTTTTTAAAGTAATTCTTATCATTTTATCTTATCTTCATTAATTGATAGTTTAAGATAAAATTCTTTAGTGAGCTTAATTTTTTTCTTACATAAGTATAAAATTGAGTAGTTGTTAATATCTAAAATTTTTGCATTAATTTAGATTTTTTTTTAGAATATTTTAGTAGAGGCCAGAAAATTTTAAATTAAAAAAAATATTTAAAAGTTAAAACTAAAAAAATTGTTTGATAATTTTTGTATGTACTTTTTAAACATTTCTAAATTATTGTTACCTTCAAATTTATTAAAATTTTTGTGAATAATCAGATATTGATAAGTAGGTTTTTTGCGCCTGGTTTAAAAAATCACGGTAATATCAGGTGATTGTCACACATTTCATAATAATTTCTATAATTTATGCATAAATAATAATTGTTACGTTTCTAAAGTTATTTTTAAAATTAATTTGCAATTATACGTGTATAACTATAAATTTCCTTGTTCTCCAAGGATATTTTTAAGACTTTTTATTAATTGAATTTTTGGTATTATTTTCATTCTTTGTCAAATTTTTTGACTCCTGGTCTGATTTTGACGAAACTTTTTAGGCAGTTTTACTAATGTATGTGTAACAAAATATAAAAAAATTAAGCCCTTACATTTTTCTGTTTTCGATTAAAAAAATTAAATGTGAAAAAGTGACTGATTATTTTCATTCCTTTTTAATTTTTTTTACTCCTGGTCTGATTTTGAAAAACTTTTTTATGCAGTTTTACTAAGGATTGTATATGTAACAAAATATAAAAAAATTGAGCCCTTACATTTTTTTGTTTTCGATTAAAAAAATTAAATGTAAAAAAGTGAGCGATTATTTTCGTTCTTTTTTAAATATTTGACTTGTGGTCTGATTTAAAAAAAAACTTTTTTTGCAGTTTTTCTAAGGACAGTACGTGTAATAAAATACAAAAAAATTGAGCCCTTAAATTTTTTGTTTTCGATTAAAAAAATTAAATGTGAAAGTGACTGAATATTTTTTTTTTTTTTAATTTTTTGACTGCTGGTCTGATTAAAAAAAAATTTTTATGCAGTTTGACTGAGGACCGTATGTGTAAAAAAATGTAAAAAAATTGACCCCTTATATTTTTTTGTTTTCGATTAAAAAAATTAAATGTGAAAAAGCGACTCATTTTAATTTTTTTTTTTAAATTCTTTGACACCTGGTTTGATTTTGAAAAAACATTTTATGCAGCTTTACTAAGGACTGTATGTGTAACAAAATATAAAAAAATTGAGCCCATATTTTTTTTGTTTTCGATTAAAAAAGTTAAATGTGAAAAAGTGACTAATTATTTTTTTATTCTTTTTTAAATTTTTTGACTCGTGGTCTGATTTATGAAAAAACTTTTTATGTAGTTTTACTAAGGACTGTATGTGTAACAAAATATAAAAAAAATAAGCCCTTACATTTTTTCGTTTTCGATTAAAAAAATTAAATTTGAAAAAGTGACTGATTATTTTCATTATTTTTTAAATTTTTTGTCTTCTGGTGTGATTTTGAAAAAATATTTAATGCAGTTTTACTAAGGACTGTATGTGTAACAAAATATAAAAAAATTGAGTTCTTAAATTTTTTTGTTTTCGATTAAAAAAATTAAATGTGAAAAAGTGACTGATTATTTTCATTTTCTTTTTAAATTATTTGACTCCTGGTCTGATTTTGAAAAAACTTTTTATGCAGTTTCACGAAGGACTGTATGCGTAACAAAATATAAAAAAGATGAGCCCTTATATTTTTTTGTTTTCGATTAAAAAAATAAAATGTGAAAAAGTGACTAATTATTTTCATTCTTTTTAAAATTTTTTGACGCCTGGTCTGATTTTGAAAAAAACTATTTATGCAGTTTGACTAAGGACTGTATGTGTAACAAAATATAAAAAAAATTAGCCCTTACTTTTTTTTATTTTCGATTAAAAAAATAAAATGTGAAAAAGTGACTAATTATTTTCATTCTTTTTTAAATTTTTTGACTCCTGGTCCGATTTTCAAAAAAACTTTTTATACAGTTTCACCAAGAACTATATGTGTAATAAAATATAAAAAAATTTTGCCCTTACATTTTTTTTGTTTTCGATTAAAAAAATAAAATCTGAAAAACTGACTGATTATTATTATTTTTTTACTCCTGATCTGATTTTGAAAAAAAATTTTATGCAGTTTTACTAAGGACTACACGTACGCAAAATATAAAAAAAATTGAGCCCGTATATTTTTTTGTTTTCGATTAAAAAAATTAATGTGAAAAATGACAGATTATTTTCATTCCTTTTTAAAATTTTTAACTCCTGGTCCGATTTTGAAAAAAACTTTATATACAGTTTCACTAAGGACTGTATGTGTAACAAAATATAAAAAAAAATGAGCCATTTAATTTTTTTTGTTTTCTAATAAAAAAATAGGTAAATGAAATTGTTAACTTTTTTACCATTTTTGTTTATTTTTGAGATCTTAAACTTGACAGTTTTTGTAATTTCAATAAAACTGCTTTTAGGTTTCTTCCCAAAACAGAAATTTAAAATTTATGACAAAACTTTTACCAAAATTTTTTTGACCTTAAACTTACCATTTTTTGTTATTTCGAAAAAAAATTATTTAATTTCGTTCCCAAGGCATTGATTATCATTTTATCATTTTTAATCAAGAAATGACAAAATTTTGACGAGACTGTTAACTTTTTCATAATTTTTTTACCTTTAAAGCCTTTAAACTTGCTTTTTTTCTCATTTTTTTTGCTATTTGTATTTCGTTTTGGTTTTGAAAATTTTTACTTCCAAGTTTTTGTAATCTCAATTCGTTTGTCTCTTCCCAAGACCGAAATTTGAAAAAAAATTAATTAAGATTTTTATCACTTTGTTTTTGCTATTTTTTTGGTTTTCGAGGCTTTAAACTTATTTTTTTAGTATATTAAAAAAATATCTATTTTCTTCTCCAGAAGCCAATTATAAAGTATTAAATCTTTTTTTAATAACCAAAAGATAAAATTTTGATCAAATTCTTGATTTTTTGACAACTTTTTTTGTTATTCAATTTGTATTTTTTTATAATTTTAAAATTAGAAAACTGTAGCTTCATTGCAAGTAAGGTTTTTGGAAAATTTTAAAATGGTTTTGTTAAAGTCCCTTCAGTTTCTAAAAACTTATGTACAAATAATTTCTTAGTACCTTCCCAAAAAATAGTCCAAAATTTTAATTTTCATAATTTCACATGAATTTTCAATATTTTGAAAAACTTAACCTCTCCAAAAAAATCCTTGGTTTTTTTTATAATTTTTCAAAATATACAGGGCGTCCCATTTGACGTTGGACTGTATGGGTATCTTTGTTATTATTAGAGATAGAAAGTCGGTTAAATGGTCAAAGTAGTAGAGATTTTTTTGAATATTAATAATTCATTTACAAAAAATTTGAATATCGCATCGTTCCCAAGGCTATCTTGAAAAAACAAGAAAATACGATTTTCAAAATATGGCTATAACTTTTTTAACTTAATAGAGACAATTTTTTGTGTACAATGCAGTAAAACAAATGAATATTTTTTTTCGCCAACGGATAGACCGGAAATGAACCAAACTTATTTTTTTCTTATGGCAGCCATATTGGATTTACGCATATTCGGAATTAGTGTATTTTTCTGAGTAATTTGATATATCATATGTAATATTTTAAGAAAAATAGAAATAATTTTATTTTACTAACCAAAAATGGCCTTGAATAGATGTAAACTGTCAATACATATATGTTAAGATTTACTTTACATTTAATATTTTAAATAGTTACATTTATGTTATTGACAATTTACATCTCTTAAAGTCCAATGTTAGTTTGTAAAATCAAATAATTTTATTTTTTTTTAAATATGACATATGGTATACCAAATTACTCAGAAAAAATACTGATACCGAATATGTGTAAATCCAATATGGCTGCCATAAGAAAAAAATAAGTTGGGTTCATTTCCGGTCAAACCGTTAGCGAAAAAAAATATTAATTTGTTTTACTGCATTGTACACAAAACATTGTCTGTATTATGTCAAAAAACTTTTTTGGTACCACAGAAAATAAAGAAGTTATAGCCATATTTTAAAAATCGCATTTTCTTGTTTTTTCAAGATAGCGTTGGAACGATGCGATATTCAAATTTTTTGTAAATGAATTATTAATAAACTACTTTGTCCATTTAACCGATTTTCTATCTCCAATAATAACAAAGATACCCATAGAGTCCAACGTCAAATGGGACACCCTGTATATAAAATTTTTGAAAATGCAATTACAATGATAGAAATATTTTTGGGGCACTTATAATAAAGTCCAACGATCTTAAAAAAGTTTTATTTTACTACAATCCAATTTTCCTTTTTTTACAATTTTTAGTGTACCAACTTCCTGATGAATGACGTAAAAAAATTGTTGTAAGTATTTTATTGGTTCCTTGATAATGTCAAAAAATTTGCCTTATCTAAATTAGCTAATGAGAAAAACCTTGAATATAACCAGAACTATTTACGAAAACTTTTGAAAAAAAAGTTTTGAGTAATAAATGAGGGTGAAATTGCGGAACGTGGTGGTTGTCACGTAGACCATGAAGCCAGGTATATCTATGTTGTGGTACCAACATAAAGATCACTCGTTGAAGAGTTGTTATTATGGAAGATCTCAGTTGTAGAGATCATTGACCCAAACTCACCTATTGTTGTTATGCTTACTCAATCGCGCCCATTTGGTGGGTGCAGGTTCTTGTGGACCAGCTGGGGCCTGTTGTCTTGAAATGATTGGGTCACTATTGGGAGTACTCGAAGTTTTACTAATTGACCTTTTCGAAACTCCCCAACGGCCACGACGCGCTGCTAACCTAACACACTTTGTTGTAAACATACCGGTTAACCAAGTCTAAATAAGACTGCTCAAACTCAACTCAACGGAAGTCTCATAAAGACTGAATAAAGACGGCCCCTCCATTCGCCTATATGCGAGTATTTTAGAAAGAGAGCCCCAAGTAAGAGATGTGGCATCCACGTGGACATGATCCCCCACGAAGATATCACAAGTCTTATCAATAAACTTTTTTATTGTGATAATATAGGTACTTGCAAAACGAAGATTATCATAAATTTAAATGTTGTTATATCATAATGGATTATTGTAAATAGTAACTGACTATTTTTAGACTCCACGCTTGATAACCAACTAAACAAATAAAAGCCTTCTGTTTTATGTCGTACACTCCAATTTATTTAATTTTATTTTTAACTAATCATTATTTTTCCATCCATCACTAAAAAAACTTCTATATCACCAATTTTAGATGTGCCAAAAATTTACACCAATTTGATCATATTTTCAAAAATTTTTGAGAAGAAATATTTTTGGGTTAAATAAATATTTAATTAAACTACGTTAATATTTCCCAAAAAACACCAATAAAAATTCTAGTAATTTCTGCTCATTTATTTGTGAATCACAAAATAATGACATAAATGGCAAAATTATGAATTCACCGTTAAACCTGATTAAATCAAACATGAATGGATCTCATAGTTTAGATTATTAGTTTTGTTATTAACAATCAACAATGCTTATATTTGGAGCAGAAATGTTTATCAGTGATTTTTTAGTCATTAGTCTAAATTGCACCAACTTGATTGCATAAATACCAACAATTTTTCTAATTCTAGTTATTTTCTTTTTAATTTTTTTAATAATTTTACAACATTTTCTTTCAGGGACGGATTTAGGCTTTGGAGGCCCAAAATTCTTGAAAACAAAAATATGCAAAAAAATTAAAAAAATATAAACTTCAATTTTAAACAAAGTATTTTTGGTATTGTTTGTTTTGCTGTGACAAACTTAAAAAAAATGAGTACAGTAAAATTAGGTTTCAATAAGGAAAAAATTATGGAGTTAATAAAACTCAGCTTATTTGTAGCTTAAATCATGTAAATTTAGGATCTAAAGAGTCCCGAGTTGTGCTTCTGGAGTTATGGAGATGAAAATGTTTTTTTCCAAATATCTCGGTTTCTATCAATCCTACGATAAAATTATTTATTATCAATCTTATAGAGCATAAAATTTCCTACAACTTTTGTCCGAAACTTTTTTTTGTAGGGTAAACTTATTTTTAGTTAAAGTATCGCGAATGTCCTATATACAGGGTGTCTCAGACCACCCGTCCACCCCTTTTATTTTGAGAAAGCCTTGTCGTACAAGGCTGAAATAAAAAAAAATATTACCAAAGCAAACCCGAAGAATCCATTGGTGCACTTATTTTTTTCCGGAACAATCCGGAAGTACCCGGAACCGGAAGTAACTTTCGATTTTTAAATGGCAACATAGGTCGAGTATGGTCTCGTTTGAAAGGTCTTTTAAAAAGAAACAACTTTTATTAAAATATTTTTGCAATATCTTGCATAATTACCAAATTAAACGAAAAAAAAATATGCAAACAAGTGACCATTGGTCTCTTAAATTATAGAAAAATTAAATCGTTACCATAATCGGAAAATGGACAAGAGAGAGATTTTTTTAATTGAAACTCTATTTTATTTATCGCTTTATTCGTTAAAAATAATCAACTTTTATTTATTTTTTGAATTAAGGTAAATACATGACCTAAAAAGGTTGATTATTTTTAACAAGCAAAGCAAAAAATACATGTTTCCATTTAAAAAATCATAATTGCCTCTACCCTTACCCATTGAGGATGATGGTAGTGTTTTAATTTTTCCATAATTTAAGAAACCATTTGTCACTTGTTTGCTTTTGTTTTTCGTTTAATTTGTTAATTATGAAAGATATTACAAAAATATTTTAATAAAAGTTGTTTATTTTTAAAATACCTTTCAAACGATACCATACTCGACCTATGTTGCCATTTAAAAATCGAAAGTTACTTCCGGTTCCGGGCACTTCCGGATTATTCCGGAAAAAAATAAGTGCACCAATACATTCTTCGGACTTGCTTTGGTAATATTTTTTTTTATTTCAGCCATATACGACAAGGCGTTCTCAAAATAAAAGGGGTGGACGGGTGGTCTGAGACACCCTGTATACTAAAGATGAAAGAAAATAGTGTTTCGAAACGGGGAAGGTATTTTTTTTCGTAGAGAGTTGAAATTTTGTATGTGTACGGAGGAGAAAATTTTAAGAAAAAAGTTTAAATGTCCCTTTTCGATCGGACTGCCCCAAAAAAAGTTATTCCGCCCCGAACGAAAAATTGAATTCATCCCCTCAGTGTCCGAAATTCACCCCGAATCGCATCAAATTTAAGTATATTAAGAAGGACTCGATTCTAAAGACGGTGGTTTTGACCTATCTATTAAGGGGGCGAAGATACGACCCCTTTTGTATTTTTCCCCGAATTCGGACGTTTTGTGCGCGGAGCCACGAAAAGAGAGCTTTTTTCGTGAGATTTTAAAAATTCTGGTTACATCGTGAAGAGGGATGTGGATTCTAAGCGAGGTTCAAATTTCAAATTATTCAAAGCACTCTAACACTCTGAAAAAAATTTCGAAAGTCCGATTTTTCTTACTTTTTTTTTCCGATTTTCGCCGGCGTCAACTTTAAAAAAACGCAGCCCCGTCCGGTTTTAAAGGGAAGCGACGAAATTTGGTTCCTTTTATTCTCACATTCTGGGGATACACCGTGCCCATTTTTAAGTCTCCAGGCGCAACCGTGTGGCGCCCCGGCGCCGAGACGCGAAGTGCACAAATTTAGCGTTTTTTCGTGCGGCAAAAGTGCTCAAACTGTACCCCTTATATTTGGTGCAAAAAAATAGCGGGTTTTTGATTTAAAAAGTAGATACCCGTTATTATGACCATCTGAGCCCCTTTTTTAATATCTTCATTTTTTATATTGAATTGAGGCCTTTAAATTTGCATTTCGTTTTTTTGCTTTTTCGACGCGGACTTTAAAAATTCGTAACTTTTGATAGGGGTTGAATACTATGGTGCAATATTTTTTATTTTGCTTATTACATTAATATTTATAATAAAAAAAATCGACACCTCTAAATTTTCTCCCATTGCTTCAGAAAAAAATCGAACGTAAAATATTAAAAAAATCGCACAAACACCCACAATTTTTAAAAATTTCTAATTTTACTTCATTTCCCTTAAAAAGAATAACTATTAGAGCTAATAGGCTATTTTTTGTTTTTTTTTAGGGGTTGGGAAAATAAACAACATTTTTGAATTTAAGGGTGGACGGCTCCCGTCAGGCCATTTTTTAACGGATTTTCATTTTTTAAAACTCTGCTGAATCTACTCTTAGAACCAAAATCGACCACACATAAGGTTTTTTTTAATTTCGAAAAAATAACGAAAAAAAATAATTTTTTTAATGTTCCATTTAAAAAAGTCGGAATTTTTGAAGCTTTTTGGTCTAATCAACCCCTTAAATTCTATTTCACCGTCATGTAATACATCTTCTCTGAAAGCTTTCAAAGTCCGCTTTACAAGAAAATCAGTTCGTTATCTCTTTTCGTTATCGAGTTATGACTGAAAATGTAGCAAAATTAAGCAAAATCTCTATGTATAGGACATTCACGCTACTTTAACTAAAAATAAGTTTACCCTACAAAAAAAAGTTTCGAACAAAAGTTGTAGGAAATTTTATGCTCTATAAGATTGATAATAAATAATTTTATCGTAGGATTAATAGAAACCGAGATATTTGGAAAAAACAATTTTCAATTTTTTCCTTATTCAGGCTGTTTTTGTGGTAATTTTACTGTACTATTTTGAAAATGTAGCAAAACAAAAATGCAAAAAAAACTTTGTTAAAAGAGATTTACTAAAAAGACTGCTCCAATATTTTAGTCTGTATTGCGTCTTAAAAAATTTCATGAAGTTAACCGAATTTTCATAAATAATTTAAAATATTTAAATATTAATACATGCTTATCATAGACCATTAACATTGCAAAAAAAATTTCATAAATCAAATGAAAGATAAGCCGCAAAAATTAAAAAAATACATAAAAATTAGGCTGAAAAACAAAAATCCTTTTATCATCATAACCTTCGGTAACAATAAACTGATTAGCAACAACTCCATTCACTTTTTATGAAGCAATTAACTCCAGACGCATTGTTTTATCAACATTCCCAGAAAAACTTTTGTCCACTTTTGTTTTCAGTCCAAAAATTTAGGGGTCGCACCATGCAAATTCTGCTAATTTGCGAAAAGATTCCAATCAGCAACTCGTTGAAGCGTTAATTCAAATTTTAGAACAATTCGGGTCAATTAACTAACCTCAAGGTCTTTACAGATTTTCCTGAACTAATTAAGCTAATTACTTTCCTCCGGGATATCTGCAATAACCAGATTTATAAAAACAATCACGCCTGTGTTATCAAAAAGTTACAATGAAATTGAGAAACCATGACGTTTTTAGGGCTAAAGGTTAAATCAAATTGCGTCAATTAACTACTTTTTTGATAATTAATTTCAAGAAGTATTTTTAATTAATCAGCATTTTTTAAAGTAAAAATTAGATGATCTTATTGGGGTTCAAGAATTTTTAGATTTTAGATGCCTATAGGCGATTTTGGTGTTTCAAAATTTTGCCCAACATTGGTATAAAATATGAGAAATAAAAATCTCTTTCGCAAACAGCGTCCACACATGCTTAATGACCATTCAGTGACCCGAAATACTTTCCCGGAAATTGGAGACAAAGGTACATCCGGAAACGCGGAGCCCCAACATCAGCATCACCTAGCAAATGTGTGATCAGTCAGCGTGTATAGGTGATACAGATAAGCAGCATAAGGGCGACACTTGTAAGTACAATTCACAAATTAAATAGTATTCGGAGAAGGTTGTGGTGGTGGGAATTGGCTACACCTCTAGGAGGGTATATCAAAAGTTTCTCAGGTCTTTAGTTGATAGTTGCTTGGTGGTTGTGCAACCTATCGCTTAGGTTGCTTTGTAACAGTGATACCAGTTGGTTTAGTTGAGAGTTTGGTGGATGATCCATAGTGATGCTTTAAGGAATAAGTTTTATGATTAGGTGAGTTATCTTCCCCAAATATCACACAAGAGATTTTTGAAGATCAACTCCTAGGAATCTCAAATAATTTTAAGATTTCTTCCACATCTTTAAACTCTTAGGATGACTAGGTTTAATCAACTCCAATACTTATCGAAGAAACTCCAAATTCCTGAAAGTACCTACTCCAAATTTTGGGATAAATACCTAGATTTTGATCACAATAATCGACCTTAGTTTTCCAAAACCTTGATATTTTTGGCCAATTTTAGAAACTCCCAATTTTTAGTATTAACGAGGTTAGTAACAGTAAAATCCGATTTTTTGTACAATAGTTTTGTACAATAATTACTAAATAACCATGTATTATTATCTAATTTAAAAGTAATTATATACTAGTACTAATACTTTTATAATTATATCCAATTTTATTTTGAAAACTTCATGAAAAAACAATTTCGAAATATTCAGTGAATGTCATAAACACTTTCGAGATACAATTCGGGCCGATCATACCCTAATTGTTCAGGTGTATCTACACCAAGTTCTTTCAAAACAGGTTGGATTTCTTGTATGATCCAGGGATAGATTTCTTTTTCGTAGGATCCGCAGTTATCTTTAACTGATTCGAGGAAACGTATAGCAATGGCGTAGTCATTGACACGACGGCAGGCATAAAGTGCAGCACTTATGACTTCAGGTCTTGGTACGAAGTCATAACCTACCAAATCGTTCATACCTTGACGAACATCCCAGCCATCAATATCAGGCCTATTGAAGAAGTCTATAAATCTAAAAATTGATGAGTGTTAATTGATTTTATTTTAAGGTGGTTTTTCCCAAAAAATCTAAAAAAAAGAACAATACTGTTGATTTAGGTGGAACTGGAGAAGGTATTGCAAATATTTGGAGTACATAATTGAAGCTCAAAATTTTTCTTATCGTCTAAAAAGTTTAGTTAGTTTTAGACTGGAATCCTTAGTCCAAAACATCAGATTCTCATCGGAAATGCAAAAATATCAAAATCCAAAAAAGTTTGATAAATCTCCAGAACTCCTATTTTCCTACTTTTATCAATAAAGTTCGAAATAGTTAAGAAAATTAGCATACCAATTTATCAAATAGGAATTTATGTTTCGAAAACCAGAATTGCAAAATCAATGATTCAAAAATTTTCAAACCAGGGGCCTTATTTTTGAAACGGTTCACTTTCATCGTTCTGTCCTTGTCAGTTTCATGAAAAAATAAGAGTCTGTCCTTGTGATGTGCCATGTAATTTTGTGTCAAGTGGTTCAAAAATAAGGCTCCAGAGCTCTAGATGCTTTGATCAAAATTTTGAAAATCTAATGAAGTCAGCTCCTTGGAAGTTTCGTAATTTTGGAGGAAACCTTAAAAATTCTGTAGAAACCAATAAAATAGAGGTAAACGTCGTTTTGCGCCAAATTAGTTTTTTTTTTAAGAAAAATAAAAAGATATGATTAATAAAAATGTGTGTTCATTTTGCTCCGATTTTTTTTACGCCAGTGCACTCGGAACGGAACCCCGGCGTAAAACGACGTTTACCTGTACAATCCTAAAAATAATCTGGAGGAAATTGGTTGAGAAATAAAACCAGATTCAGTTGAAATTTAAAAAAAAAATTTTTACTAATATGTAATTAATTTTTAGAAAAATTAATAATTTAATAACTTAAAATTATGATGAAACTACAGGAATTTTTATTGAAGGAGAGAACGTTATTGATAAGACTTTGATAACACAAAAAATCAAAACAAAGTTCCTGTTAATAAATTAGAAAATATTACATTAAACTATTAAATTTTAAAATCAATATTTAAAGTAATAATATAAGATAATCGAAAAATATTGACCTTAGAAAAAACATGTTTATTTATAGAGTTATCATGGATAAATAAGAGATAAAAAAGAATAACAACCAAATTTTTTTCTTAAAAAATCTAAAAATATTTGCATTAAATAGCCACCTTGAGATTTTAATAAACCTTGAAATTTTCTTATAAATTTTGATTAAAAATTCTAGTTCAAATGATGAGTAGTATTAATTGAACATGATGATTCTAATTTTGTTAATAATCACCTTCAAAATTATTGATAAACAAGCAAAAATCAATATTTGCCATTTTTTGCGTCAATCAAAACGTGAAATATAACACCACTGCAAAAAATTATATAATAAAGTGAAAATTACTTACCGTTGCTCAATCTCATCATCGCTGCATCCATGGAAATGGAGGTGATGTAACGAACGTGGAGCCTGATAAATTAGGACCTTTCGCATTGGTTTCACCAATAAATTCATAGCTTGCTTCAGGAAAGACTGAAAATAAGATATTACTGTTAAAAAATGGCCCCAAAATTTTGGTCCATACCATGAGAAATATCTTCACCATAAAAAGTATTTTGGAGTGAATGCAAAATTTGAATTTTCGAAAAATTGTATGTAGGACATAAAGTCCTTGTAACATTTGAATCTCTAACGACCACTCATCCTTCAAAATTAATGACACTAAAGATAAGCAAAATGGAAAAATCCTTGTAAAACCTAAATGCATCAAAGCCCAACAATTTTAATGCATGAAGTACTTCAAACACATCCCATTAAATGGGTATTTAATCAAAGCACTCTCCAACCCACTTAACAAATGCTTATAATTACTGCTAAGGTCAATGTAAAATAATTGAGTTTGATAGCTCCTGATCTCACATAGAGAAATGGCAAGGAATGTGTCATTGGGCGTCATGGATGGGCACGCTTGACCGATGGACAGATAGAGTATGTACCATGAGTTATTTCGACCAGGATGCAAACTTCCTGCCTTTTTGTTCCCTCGGCCCCGCAACTAACACGCTCAACATTATGAGATTACACGCATCCATTATCATTTTTCTAACAAAATAAAATTAAAAAAGAGTTATACATGCGTTTAGAAAGTGAACCATATTGATGCGTGGGAAAATTGATTGCACCCATCAATTCAATTGATTGGTTTTTGATAGGAACACCATTGTATTTACACGCATCCAAATCAAACGCACTCATCTGGATAACGCATTTCTATTTTACAGGTGGAACAAATTATGTTCAAATAGTGCGCTACTACCTTCAATATTTGCTGGATCAAAATGAAAAGATATCCTTACATTCCCAGTATGGTGCAAGCAATTACTGTTCTTACGGTTTTGAAGATGATGACCAAAGGTGGTACTAATTTGTAATCCTCCACAAAAATAACGCAAAACTCTATTTTAGCCCAAACATCATGTGGGTCTGGATCAATGAATGGAAAAGTAATGTACGAACGTCTACCAAATACACAACTACAAGGCTTTGATGATGATATAGTAAGAGACACTGCCCCACCTTTTATGGTTCTAGAAAAGTGCCAAGATTTATGCTTGCGTGACCGTGCTTCCAATAACATCGTGCGAACTTGCACCTCCTTCGATTTCCAACCAGGAAGTCGGATAGCAACTTTCAATGGAGGCCCAGAATACGAAGAATCAACTTGCTACTTAACACGAGAACAAGCAGCTCCTGAAGGAATCGGAAATCTTATGCTAGTTCCTAACAGTGTTCATTTTACAGAAGTTTGCATTTCCTGTAAGATCAAAAACTTTTACCATTTACCAAATCTAATTTCTAATTTTATGTAGCGAATAGACCTGATCGTGAATGTCCTAATAGAAGATACATATTTGAAAGACATCCTCGGAAGAAATTAAAACTCCCAGCAGCTGATATTAAAGAAGTTCAAGCCTCGAATCGGAGCGAATGTGAAGATAAGTGTTTAAACGAGTTCAGTTTCGTTTGTAGATCAGCTTCTTTTGATTCAGCTATGCGAATGTGCATCCTCAGTAGATTTACAAGAAGAACCCACCCGGAACTACTCGAAGATGATCCCAGCTCGGATTATTTAGAAAACACATGCTTAAATGGTACGTAATCAAATACCTTAACTAATCAAGTATTATATGTCATAATTTTAGCTGAACGAAGATGTGATGGCTTAGCTGTCTTCATAAAAGAAGAAAATAAAAGATTGGGAGGACCTTTCGAGGTTGATCTTTTTACTAATATCACGTTAGAAGACTGTCAAGCCATGTGTGTTCGCGCCGAAAAGTATTTCTGCCGCTCAATTGAGTACGACGAAATGACCAAACAATGCACTATTTCCGAAGAAGATTCGGTATCCCAAAAGGATGATATTGGCGTGAGCAGTAGTCCCACTCATAACTTCTACGATTTTGCTTGCTTGGATAGTCGTAAGTTCATGATGACAGTAAAAAAATTAAAAAACTTTTCTAGATATAAATGGTTTTTCAGCACGCGGATCTGAATATCCTGATAATTCTGTTACGTCTCATTTATTTACCGGGAAAAGGCCTGATACTGCTTTTCAAAGATATCGGAACAGTAGGTTAGGTGGTGAGCATCACTCTGAAATTTCTGGAAGATCTTTAAGCGAGTGCTTAGATGAGTGTTTACGACAACCTAGTTTTCAATGCAGGTCTGCTGTTTATAGTGAACGTTATCGAACTTGTAGGTTGAGTAGATATAATCAGAAAGATGGGATGAGGATTATTTACGATGCTGATTATGATTATTATGAAAATTTGATGTGTAAGGATTGTTTGAGGTGTTTGTTGTAATGTTATTAATGCTGTTTGTTTTTTAGTGGGTACTGAAGAAGGTTCTGGTCAAAGACCTGGGGACGATAGATATAATGGTGGTGGTAATGGTTACCGACCTGGAGGTCGTCCTGGAGAAAGACCTCCTCCAGGAAGATTTCCGAGTGATAGATATCCTGGTCATGATAATCGCGTTCCTGGCGATGATAGGTATCCACCAGGGGACGATAGGTACCCTCCTTCAGATCGGCATCCTGGTAGACCTGGTGAAAGATATCCTGATGGTGATAGATACCCTGTAGGACCGCCGGGAAGATATCCGCCACCGGATGATAGGTACCCCAGTAGAATACCTCCTCCAGGTGATAGATATGGAGGTGGTGACAGATATTTGCCGGATCGTTACGGTGGTGGAGATAGATACGTACCTGATAGACATGGTGGAGATAGATATGGAGGTGGTGATCGTTATGGTGGAGGTGATCGTCATGGCGGAGGTGATCGTTACGGGGGAGGTGATCGTTACGGAGGAGGTGATCGTTACGGAGGAGGTGATCGTTATGGAGGAGGTGATCGTTATGGAGGAGGCGATCGTTACGGTGGTCGAGATAAATATGGCGGAGATAAATATGGCGGACAAGATCGGGACAGGTACGGCGGTGCTGATAGATACGGGGGAGGAAGATATGGAGGAGATAGATTTGGAGGCGATAAATACGGTGGTGATAGATATGGAGGTGATAAATACGGAAGTGGAGGTGATAAGTACGGTGGTGATAGATATGGAAGTCGGGATAGGTATGGGGATAACGGTGATAGATATGGGGGACGATATGGAGGTCGTGATAAATACAATGATGATGATTACTCTGGTGGTAATCGTTATGGAAGCAGATATCGACCTTCCAGTGGTGATAGATACGATGATCGCTACGGAAGTAAATACGACAGATATGGAGGTGGTAGATTTAGTGCTTCTAAACCACCTCCTGTTAGTTATTATGGTGATGAAAAAGATGGTGGAAATAAGTGGTTTTTTAGGCCGGACAGGAGGCCTCTAGGTAGACCTTATGATGACCGACCGCCTCCTTTTGAATCAGGAGGACATCGGAGACCAATTTCGCCTGGTCCTGATGGACCCATTTATGAACAAATAGGACCTGCCCGACCTGACAGACCGTACATGTCAAGATGCGACGAAGGCGAAAATTTTAAACAAGCAGGAACCAGACAAAGAATTCGTAAAGATTACATCCGACGTTTTATTGTAACAACATCCTTAAACCACTGCCAAAGAGAATGCCTTGACACGCGAGATTTCATTTGCAGATCATTTAATTTTAGAGAAGGTCCACCACCTTATGATAGTGAACGAGAAAATTGCGAATTGAGTGATCGCGATTCTAAAGATCTTGATTTGACAAATCCTCAATTTTTTGAAAATTCGGGAAATTTCGATTTTTATGAACGATCTGAAAGTAGGCAAGGCGTTGATGGAGATTGTCTTGATGGTAATTTTTAATCTTATCGAATAAATTGATTTTAAAGTTAATTAATTTGTAGTAACGCAAGTCTGTAGTGAAGATGGGATGGAATTTACATTAAGAACACCTGAAGGATTTTATGGAAGAATTTACACCTATGGTTTTTATGATCGTTGCTTCTTTAGAGGAAATGGAGGAACTTTAAATGTATTAAGAATAAGTGGAGCACAAGGTTATCCGGAATGTGGTACACAAAGATCTGGTGATACAATGACTAACATTGTTGTTGTACAATTTAGCGATTATGTCCAAACTGGAAAGGATAAAAGATTTAATTTGACGTGTTTGTTTAGAGGCCCAGGTGAAGCAGTAGTTTCATCTGGATTTATTGGAGCAGGGTAATTACTAATTACAAATTACAAAACCAAACATTTAAAAAAATATTTTTTACTTCCAGATCTGGAAGCCCAATCCCAATTGAATATCTCCCAGCAGAAAACTCGCTTAGTTCCAAAGTTCGTTTAATGATCTTATACCAAGGAAGACCTACAACAACTATAGCTGTAGGTGATCCACTAACATTTAGATTAGAAGCCCAAGATGGTTACAATTACGTTCAAGATATATTCGCGACTAACGTAGTTGCACGAGACCCATATTCAGGAAGATCCGTCCAACTAATCGACAGATTCGGGTAAAACCACAAACCTAATTTCATTAAAACCATTAATCTCATCTTATTTTAGGTGCCCAGTCGATAGCTTTGTTTTCCCCGAGCTTGATAGAGGACGCAGTGGTGATAGTTTAGAAGCCCGTTTTAATGCATTCAAAATCCCCGAATCAAACTTTTTGGTGTTTGAAGCAACCGTAAGAACCTGCAGAGATGGATGTCAACCAGCCTATTGCAACTCGCAAAGTGGAAGATCAGAACCTTCGTTTGGAAGAAGAAAGCGTGAAATTAATTCTACAATAGCTGAAATTAGCAACAACACAAATTACATTGATGAGGATATGAGTGGTGAAAATGAAACAACCGTTTCGTTTCCTGACGTGGAAAATACGGATACTAAAGAGGGAGATATACCGGAATTTGTACGCGAAATGATTGAGGTTTTTGAATCGAGGGAGGAACTACAGTTAGAAGCAAGACGCGCTGTTCCTGCACCAGAATCGGTTTGCATCACTTCTGGGGAGTATCAAGGATTAGTAACTGCAATTCTTGGATTAGCTGCTATATTAATAGTAATGTGCATAGTAGTGGGTTTGGCTTATCGTCGTTATTGGTTGGTTATGCATAAAAATATAATAGCAGATCGTACATCTTCACGTACGTCATCATCATACCCTACTACTGGTAGCAGTGGGGTATCTTCAGGTATATCATTTTTTGGGTCAGGATTGCAAAAACCTTTCTTTGGTAGATCAAGAAATTTCCCGACTCTTTCTAAGGATTCGGATTTGGAATGTCCTTTGCCTGCACCTGGAGGTCCTTTCGAAGACCCAAGTGAACCAATTTATACAGATCCATCACTGTTCGAAAGATCTCGTAGTTTACGGAGCATCGCCGTCTCACCAAAAAGACGTCATTCACCATCGCAGCAAAATAAATAATTTGATTAGATATTAATAAATTTACAGTGTGGAAGAAATTTTTGAACAATCTATTTATTAGCACGAATTATAGATTTTTTAAACAGAGTACCAGTAATTAAGTACACAGCTATTATAGATCTAGTCAGAACGATTAGATTTTATTTTTAATAAAAAAAACTATCGATTAATTGCAATATAACTTTGTTAACTAAAAGCTTCAATGCCGCTCATAACAAGTATTTTGTGATTCAAATATTTGTTTTTATAACATCAAATCTAATCAATTTCATTACACGAGCACAATTTTATTATAAGTTAGATTAAGTATTTTAATTTAATCTTAATTTAATTGCACCATGAATATTCACAATGCATTCTTCATTCTCTACTTATGATTTAAGCTTATGTTCATTTTTATATTTGTAAATATAAAATTTCAGTAAGTAAAAGTGTTTTATCTAAAATTTACGCCTTAAAACTATCCAACCTTTAGATATCTTATATCAAAAATGTGAAGAACGTGATGAAAACAATTTTGTACAATCTGAAACACCTAACGAGAATATAAATAAACCAATGGTTGTAATTTTTTGCATTGCAAAATGTTTAAATTATGTTTAGCATGTATGCTAATATTCCAAGTTAATGCCTATTCCGACTTTTTTGCTCCTGGACCTGAAATTGACGAAAAGGAACCCGCGTAAATTAATTAAAATTTATTAAAAACCAAATTATTTAATCACATTTTGTAGGTTGAATTCCACTGAGGTTGAAGAAAAAAGTTTTGAAGCCTCCCTTCATGATGAAGTACCCCAATCAGTTTTTACCCAAGAAATTGAAGCTCCAAAAAAAGTTAATTATGTTCCTGTAAGTACACACCATCAATATATCTAAATATTATAAACCCTGATGTTTTAGAAAAACGGGCCTAATTGCAACTGTCTAAATCAAATTATTCCAGGAAAAGATGGTAGTCATTTTTACAAATGCCTGCTTCGAAGTGGTGTACTTAGGCCAATCAAATTCATTTGCGAAAAAGGCTTTGCTTTTGATAGAAAGCAAAAAACTTGCAAAAAAGTACATGGTGGTGGTTATTTAATTTACACGATGTATGATAAGAGATGTCCAAAAAATCATGTGGGTTTAATCCCACACCCAGATAAGAAGAAAAATACTTTGTACATTCAATGCGAGAAATGGGGGTTGTATATTCTAAAATGCTATAAATATCATGAATATAGTAGCTGTAATAAATCTTGCGTACCCATAAAACTCCCTACTGTACTCATCGAGGATGATTCTAAAGGAAAGATGAAACCTATACACTGTGAAAAAGTTGGGAAAATCTATAAACATAAAAATATTGTAGGGAAATGCCATTATGATTGCATTCAAGGTGATTGGAAGTTTGAGTTGAAGATTTTGTGCTACAATTGTGATGGTGCAAGTATTGAAGATAATAAGAATTTAGTTAAAACAAAAACTATAAAAGAACACGAATTTATAGAAGGTGAAATTGGAATCGATAAAGAGGAAAGTACAGATGAAATAATCCGGTCTGTTAATTCCAAATCCTGGGATTTAGATGATAACATCTCAAACGATAAAAATATCAATAGTAATTCTGAAGAGAATATTGAAATTAAGAAGGAAGGAACACATAAAGTTATTAATGACGAACGATTAGGTAAGAGTAGCAAATCACGAGAAGATAAAATTGAAGAAATATCGGAGGAAATAAAAAATTCCAATGAATCAAAATCTGGAGATTTAAATGAAGCTAGTGTGGAGGAAGATATTAGTATTAAAAAGAAGAAGGAATCAAAATATTTAGATGCGAGCGATTCCGAAGAAGGAATTGAAGAAAAAAGTATAATTAAAGATAAAAGAATTACTGTTGGTAATCAACGAGGGATAAATCATCAGAGTAACGAATCTCAAGAAAATAAAGATAACAACGAAGATATTTCGGATGAAATAAAATCTAAAGATGTTAGTAATGAAGAAGATGATACAATCACGAAAATAAAGAAGAAGAAAGATTTAGATGCCAGTAATTCAGAAGAGGAAGTTAAAGATCACAGCAGTGAGTCTCAAGAATATGAAGGTAAAACGGATAAAAATGAAAAAAATTCGGAAGAAATAACATCTGGGAGTTCAGAAGATAACCATGACGCAAGTGTAACAATTTCTAAAAAAGAAACAAATACAAAGACGAAGAAGGATTTGGATGGTAGCAATTCTGATGAGGATAATGAAGAAAAAATTACGAAAACCTCAGAAGAAAGTAAAAATATTGTTGATAAACATCAAGAAGTTCACGATCATCAAAGTAATGAATCTCAAGAAAGTGAAGATGAAAGTTTAGAAGAAGATAAGAGCCAAGAAATTGATAATAAAGGAGCTTCCGAAGATTTGAAAGAAATTGCAATCTCCAAAAAGGAAAGAATAAAAAATGAATCAAAAGATTTATACGGCAGTATTTCCGAAGAGGATCAAAGTGACGAATTTCAAGAAATTGAAGAAAAATCCGGAAAAATAATATCTAAAAATTTAGAGGAGGATGACAATGATGAAATCTACAAAAAGGAAACAGTCACCAAAACTAAAGAAGTGTTAAAATATGACTCTAAGAAATTCGCTGATTATAGTTCGGAATCAAGTGAATTTGATGGAAGTAAGGATACATCAGGGTTTTTATGTAGCTGCGAAGGGAACTATCGGTTTAAAAATTCTTGTACTAAATACTATAAATGCACTAAAAACGAAGATGGTGATCTACAAATGCTTAAAGTCGAACGTTGCCCTTCGTGTTTAAAATTCAATGCAGCAAAACATAAGTGTGATTTTCCTGAAAACGTTAGTGAATGTTACTTGAATGATGATTCCTCTAACAGATTTTGCACGGGAGGTGGTGATTACCCCATACCTTTCATCCCGAATAAATATTACCATTGCCAAGATAAAGGAACGGGCAAAATTAAACTTACAGTTAAATCTTGCCCACCAGGCACTAATTTTAACCCATATTTATCTTACTGCGTGCAAGGTTATATAAGCAAACAGAAAAAACCGAGGTGTAAATTACCAGGAGGATATGTAATTGATAACTATAATTGCGGAAAAGCGCATCATTGTGATATAAATAACGAAATTGTAAGTGTTAGTAGTTGTCCTAATGGTATGGTTTATGATACGCTACATCCACATTGTAGGAGGTTGACTTGTGCCCCGAAAATTAAAACCGATTTATTTTTGAAGCACAATACTACTCTTAAGTGCACTGGAGAGGCATTTATAAGGAAAACCGCTTTACTTCGAGAAGCACAAGAAAAATCTAACGAAGCAAAATTGCTGGAAGATATGATAAATTCCCCAAATTTAGAGGAAGATGACAATGATGAAATCAGCAAAATGCAAAGCAACGAATTTCAAGAAATTGATGATAAAGGAGCTTCTGAAGAAATAACTTCCGAAGATTTGAAAGAAGATAACATCGATGAAGAAATCTCCAAAGAGGAAACAATAAAAGAGATAAAGGAATCAAAAGATTTATACGGAAGCAATATCGAAGAGGAAATTGAAGAAAATAAAAAAAAAATTAAAGAAATAATTACTGATAATGAGAGTGAAATCAATGATGATCAACGTAACGAATCTCAAGAAATTGATAGAGAATCCAAAGAAATAAGAATATCTAAAGATTTAGAGGAAAACGACAATGATGAAATTAACAAAAAGGAAACAGATACAAGAACTAAAGAAGAACTAAAATATGAATCTAATGAATTCGCTGATTATAGTTCGGAATCAAGTGAATTTGATGGAAGTAAGGATACATCAGGATTTTTATGTAGCTGCGAAGGGAAGTATCGGTTTAAAAATTCCTGTACTAAATACTATAAATGCACTAAAAACGAAGATGGTGATCTGCAAATGCTTAAAGTCGAACGCTGCCCTTCGTGCTTAAAATTCAATGCAGCAAAACATAAGTGTGATTTTCCTGAAAATGTCAGTGAATGCTACTTGAATGATGATTCCCCTAACAGGTTCTGCACTGGAGGTGGTGATTACCCCATACCATTTATCCCGAATAAATATTATCATTGCCAAGATAATGGGACGGGCAAAATTAAACTTACGGTTAAATCTTGCCCACCGGGCACTAATTTTAACCCATATTTATCTTACTGCGTGCAAGGTTATATAAGCAAACAGAAAAAACCGAGGTGTAAATTACCAGGAGGATATGTAATTGATAACTATAATTGCGGAAAAGCGCATCATTGTGATTTAAATAACGAAATTGTAAGTGTTAGTAGTTGTCCTAATGGTATGATTTATGATACGCTACATGCACATTGCAGGAGATTGACTTGTGCCCCGAAAATTAAAACCGATTTATTTTTGAAGCATAATACTACTCTTAAGTGCACTGGGGAGGCATTTATAAGAAAAGCCGCTTTACTTCGAGAAGCACAAGAAAAATCTAAAGAAGCAAAATTGTTGGAAGAAATGATAAATTCGCCAAATTTAGAGGAAGATGCCAATGAAGAAATCAGCAAAATGCAAAGCAATGAATCTCAAGAAATTGATGATAAAGGAGCTTCAGAAGAAATAACTTCCGAAGATATGAAAGAAGATAACATCAATGAAGAAATTGCAATCTCCAAAGAGGAAACCATAAAAGAGATTAAGGAATTAAAAGATTTATACGGCAGCAATATCGAAGAGGAAATTGAAGAAAATACAAAAAAGATTAAAGAAATTATTACTGATAATGAGAGTGAAATTAATGATGATCAACGCAACGAATCTCAAGAAATTGATAGAGAATCCAAAGAAATAAGAATATCTAAAGATTTAGAGGAAAACGACAATGATGAAATTAACAAAAAGGAAACAGATACAAGAACTAAAGAAGAACTAAAATATGAATCTAATGAATTCGCTGATTATAGTTCGAAATCAAGTGAATTTGATGGAAGTAAGGATACATCAGGATTTTTATGTAGCTGCGAAGGGAAGTATCGGTTTAAAAATTCCTGTACTAAATACTACAAATGCACTAAAAACGAAGATGGTGATCTACAAATGCTTAAAGTCGAACGTTGCCCTTCGTGCTTAAAATTCAACGCAGCAAAACATAAGTGTGATTTTCCTGAAAATGTCAGTGAATGCTACTTGAATGATGATTCCCCTAACAGGTTCTGCACAGGAGGTGGTGATTACCCCATACCATTTATCCCGAATAAATATTACCATTGCCAAGATAATGGGACGGGCAAAATTAAACTTACAGTTAAATCTTGCCCACCGGGCACTAATTTTAACCCATATTTATCTTACTGCGTGCAAGGTTATATAAGTAAACAGAAAAAACCGAGGTGTAAATTACCAGGAGGATATGTAATTGATAACTTTAATTGCGGAAAAGCGCATCATTGTGATTTAAATAACGAAATTGTAAGTGTTAGTAGTTGTCCTAATGGTATGGTTTATGATACGCTACATCCACATTGCAGGAGGTTAACTTGTGCCCCGAGAATTAAAACCGAATTATTTTTGAAGCACAATACCACTATTAAGTGCACTGGAGAGGCTTTTATAAGAAATACTGCTTTACTTAGAGAAGCACAAGAAAAATCGAAAGAAGATATCATAAATTCCCCAAATTTAGAAGAAGATAGCGATGATGAAATCAACAAAAAGGAAGAAGATAATCAACAAGAAGATAATCAACAAGAAGATGATCATCAACAAGAAGATAATCAACAAGAAGATGATCATCAAAGCAACGAATCTCATGAACATAAAGATGAAAATGAAGAAATTTCACAAGAAATAATATCTGAACATTTACATGAAGAAACAATCACGAACACGAGGAAGGGTTTAGATGTGAACAATTCCGAGGAGGATATAGAAGGAGAAATATCAAAAACGATAATAGAAGATCATGAAGATAAAAAATCAGAGGAAAATCCTACAAAATCTGAAGATTCGGATGAAGATATTACAGTTATTAAAAAAGATAAAACTAGAAAATCAAAAATTCTAGATAACAATTCTGAGAAGGAAATCAAAGTTACAGAAGAAAATGAAGAAGAAACAATATTATCCAATGATGACGAAATTGAAGATTTTAGGGTACATGGTAGTAATTTACACGAAATAAGAAAACAAATTACGAAGCAGGAAGAAAATATAAGGCGGAAATCTAAAGATTTAGATGAAAGTAATTCCTCGAAAGAATTCAAAGGTACGAAATTAAAAACATCTTTGGAAGAAATTCAAAAGGAGAAAGCAGAAAAGGAAAAAATGTTGAGAAATATAATAAAATCATTAAACTCGAAAACTAATGAATTAAATAAAATCAAAAAATCAAAAGAATCAATAGAAATATCCAGGATTAACCAAATAGAAAAAGAAAAAATGTTGAAAAACATAATAAAATCATTAAATTCAAAAAATCAAGAATTGGAAAAGCTTAGAAAATCTAAAGAGGAAACAATTGATAAAATAAAAAAAGAAAAAATGCTGGAAGACATTATTAAATCATTAAACGCTAAAACTAAAGATGAAAATAATTCAGATGAGGAAGAAATTAATATCACCATAAAAACGAAAGCGAATAAAAAGGGGGACACAAAAAAATCTAATGAACGGAAAGAAAAAATGTTACAAGAAATTATAAAATCATTAAACTCGAAGAAATCTAAAGAATCCAACGAAAAGGCTAAAAAAGAGAAAATATTGCACGAAATAATTAATTCCATTAACTCAGAGCAATCAAGTAAAAACAAAAAACTGAAAGAATCCATCGAAAAAGCCAAAAAAGAAAAAATGTTACAAGATATTATTAAATCTATAAAATCAAAATCTGATGAAGCAATTATTAAAAAAACTGGGTTAAAATATAATTCTAATGAATTCACTGATTATAGTTTGGAATCAAGTGAATTTGATGGAAGTAAGGATACGTCAGGATTTTTATGTAGTTGCGAAGGGAAGTATCGATTTAAGAATTCGTGTACTAAATACTACAAATGCACTAAAAATAAAGATGGCGATCTACAAATGCTTAAAGTCGAACGCTGTCCTTCTTGCTTAAAATTCAATGCAGCAAAACATAAATGTGATTTTCCTGAAAACGTCAGTGAATGCTATTTGAATGATGATTCCCCTAACAGATTCTGCACAGGAGGTGGTGATTACCCCATACCTTTTATCCCGAATAAATATTATCATTGTCAAGATAATGGCACAGGAAAAATTAAACTTACAGTTAAATCTTGCCCACCCGGCACCAATTTTAACCCATATTTATCTTACTGCGTGCAAGGTTATAAAAGCAAACAGAAAAAACCAAGGTGTAAATTACCAAGAGGATACGTAATCGATAACTTTAATTGCGGAAAAGCGCATCATTGTGATTTAAATAACGAAATTGTTAGTGTTAGTAGTTGTCCTAATGGTATGGTTTATGATACGTTACATCCACATTGTAGGAGGTTGACTTGTGCCCTGAAAATTAAAACTGATTTATTTTTGAAGCATAATACTACTCTTAAGTGCACTGGGGAGGCTTTTATAAGAAAGGCCGCTTTACTTCGAGAAGCTCAAGAAAAATCCAAAGAAGAAAAATTACTACAAGATTTGATAAAATCGTTAAACTCAAAATCGGAAGAATCATCGCATAAAACCAAAATATCTAAAGAAAAAGCTGAAAAAGAGGCCATGCTGCAGGATATTATAAAATCTATAAAATCAAAATCTGAAGAAAACAATTTACGCACAATTAAAAATACTGTTAAAGTATTAAAACATAATTCTAAGGAATTTGCTGATTATAGCTCGGAATCAAGTGAATTCGATGGAAGTAAGGATGCATCAGGATTTTTATGTAGCTGCGAAGGGAAGTACCGATTTAAAAATTCCTGTACTAAATACTACAAATGCACTAAAAACGAATATGGTGATCTACAAATGCTTAAAGTTGAACGTTGCCCTTCTTGCTTAAAATTCAATGCCGCAAAACATAAGTGTGATTTTCCTGAAAACGTCAGTGAATGCTACTTGAATGATGATTCTCCTACCAGATTCTGCACGGGAGGTGGTGATTACCCCATACCTTTTGTTCCAAATAAATATTACCATTGCCAAGATAATGGAACAGGAAAAATTAAACTTACAGTTAAATCGTGCCCACCCGGCACTAATTTTAACCCATATTTATCTTACTGCGTGCAAGGTTATAAAAGCAAACAGAAAAAACCAAGGTGTAAATTACCAGGAGGATATGTAATCGATAACTTTAATTGCGGGAAAGCGCATCATTGTGATTTAAATAATGAAATTGTTGGTGATAGTAGTTGTTCTAATAGTATGGTTTATGATACGTTACATCCACATTGCAGGAGGTTGACTTGTGCCCCGAGAATTAAAACCGATTTATTTTTGAAGCATAATACTACTCTTAAGTGCACTGGGGAAGCTTTTATAAGAAGGGCCGCCTTACTTAGAGAAGGACAAGGAAAATCCAATGAATTAAATCAGGCTTTTATGAGACAACATGCTTTGCAGGCTGTAGTTTAGTTTCTATATTTAGAAAAATGTATATAAGAAAAAAATAAATTATTATGGTGTTTAAAATTATAAAGATATAATAATAAGTTATATGGGGTAAAATAATTTAAATCTTGGATTATAAAATTAAGGTAATTAAATAGTATTTTTATTTAAATCGACCCTTTTATAAAATACTTAGGTTACGCCACTGGTAGTAACTGGCGGTATCGCTAAACGACTCCCAACACCTTTTCATAATAAAAATGTGAATAAAGTCAGCTTTATAAATAAAAGCAAACGTGAAACAATTAAAGTTATGAAATTTTACATTATTTAAGTAATAAAGTTTAATTATAAACAGTGTTTTACGAAAATTGGGCGAAATTATAAACATAACATTTTCTGCTTAAAATATGGCAAATAAAATAAAAATGTAAGTAATATATTTAATTATAATTTAAACTTACCATTATTGAAGCGATTTGACCGAAAATTATACGTGAAATAATCAAATAATTCTTGAAATGCCAAGCAAACAAAAACCTAACCTCAAAACTTCGCTTTTATTAACCATAGGCGTCTCAGATTATTTTTTCCAACAAATTAAATTATAAAAAAAATACAGGGTGTCCCTGAAAGGTCTTTACAAAATAATACCTCATACTCCTGAGACCAAAATATGATGATTTAACCAAACTTATCTCTATCCAAAAGTTCTTCGTTAAGGTGCTACAGACCATTAAAGTTCTTAAAACTATTTTGTATTTTTAAATTACTAAAAATTGGCTCATAACATAATTTGGTATGTGGCTATGTAATGGAAAAAAGTATTTTTAGACAATTTGTTTTTACTTTTTCACGTTATGTAAGTGGTCAAAAATAGATCATCGACATGCAAAATTTCTTATAACTTTTTAATGGCTGAATAAAAATTCATAAAACTTTACTTGTAGCTAAACAGTGTAATTATAAACTTTTTTTGTCTCTTACAAAATTTTTCTATCTCCTTTATTTTAGGCAGAAAAAAATTATTTCCATATGGTACATAACCTAAAATATATTAAAATTTTTTGCTAAAAGATCTGTACAAATTAACACACAATATTCCTAAGATCAAAATGGAACGATTTAACCACTTTTATCTTTATCCAAAAGTGCTTCCTTAAGCCTCTATTGACCATGAAAGTTATTTAAAAAGATAAGATTTTTCAAGGTCGCTAGACATTTAACGAAGCACTTTTCGATTAAAATAAGTTTGGTTAATTCATTTTATTTTGGTCTCAAGAATATGTAGTGTTACTTTTTACAGACCTTTTGGGGAAAAATTTAAATATTTTTCTAAAGTTAGGTTATGCACCACATGGAAATATTTTTTTCTGCCTAAAATAAAGGAGTTAGAAAAATTTTGTAAGAGACAAAAAAGTTTATAATTACACTGTTTAACTACAAGTAAATTTTTATGAATTTTTATTCAGCCATTAAAAAGTTACAAGAAAATCTGCAGGTTGATGACCTATTTTTGACCACTTACATAATGTGAAATAGTAAAAACAAATTGTCTACAAATACCTTCTTTCATTACATAGCCACATACCAAATTTTGTTATGATCGTATGAACCAATTTTTAGTAATTTAAAAAAAAACAAAATAGTTTTAAGAACTTTATTGGTCTGTAGCGCCTTAACGAAGAACTTTTGGATTGAGATAAGTTTGGTTAAATCGTCATATTTTGGTCTCAGGAGTATGAGGTATTGTTTTGTACAGACCTTTCAGGGACACCCTGTATAAAATAAATAATTTGAATATTTATTTAAAGCTTAAATAATCAATTTAGTCATAGTTTATTTATTAAAATTTTTGTAGATTATTATGTGGCGATGTTGAAGGAAAATTTAATAAACTATTCAATAAAGTAGATAACATTAATAAAAAAGCAGGGCCTTTTGATTTATTGTTATGTGTTGGTAATTTCTTTGGGATTAACAATACTGAGTTTGAACCGTACAAAAATGGTTTTAAAAAAGTTCCGATATCAACGTACATTCTTGGTTCGAACAAGGAGGATCACAACGATTTATTCAACGAAGATGAGCCTGAAATATGTAATAATCTTACGTATTTAGGTAAAGAATTGTTATATACTATATACTACGTATTTTTTACTAATGTATGATTATTGTAGGTAAAAGAGGTATCTTTACTACTACTTCAGGTTTAAAAATAGCTTATATAAGTGGTGTACCAGGTGATTCGAATGATAAAAAACATAATTATACATCAGAAGATGCAACTAGTTTGCGTGACGCTTGTTTACGAGGAAATCCAAGTTTTAGAGGCGTTGATATTTTATTAACTTCTAATTGGCCTGAAGGAATTAATATTCAGAAGAAGGTGAGAGACGAATTTCCAAATACTCGAAATAAATAATTGTCTAATTTTCAGTTAAAACTCGATGTAAATGCAGTGGCATCTTTACCATCATGGATTGCTTTAAATTTAATGCCTCGTTACCACATAAGCGGTTTAGAAGGTGTTTTTTATGAATGCCCACCATATCGTAATTACAGCGGTGGTGATTTAGGGACAGTTACTAGATTTTTAGGATTAGCACGCGTCGATAATCCCAAGAAAGAAAAATGGATTTACGCTCTTAACGTCACCCCACTTGATAAAATGAAAATTTCAGAATTATTACAAAAAACAACGGATGAGATTAATTGTCCTTATGATTTAAATGAACTTGAAGTAAAAGGTTGGTTTGTTTAAAAAAATAAGCTTATTTTGTGTAACTATTTTGTTTTGTAGTTTTTAATAAAAAACGGAAAGTAACTGAATCACAGCAGTACTTCTTTGATATGGATGCTTCAATGGATGATGAAAAAAAGAAACATAAGAAGCAAAGGATTGTTTTTGATCAAAGCAAATGTTGGTTTTGTCTCGCTAGTCCTAGTGTTGAAAAACATTTGGTTGTAACAGTTGGAAACTCGGTTTATTTAGCTTTGGCTAAAGGTATTATTTAATAAATTTAAAAAAAATTGAGTAGTGTAATATAATTTAAGGTGGTTTGGTTGACGAGCACTTTTTAATATGTCCAGTGGAACATCATCAGTGCCTTATTGGTTTACCCGATGACGTACTAGAAGAAATTACAAGATTTAAAGGTGCCATCAGGAAATTTTATGCAAGAAACAATCAAGTTGCTGTATTTTTTGAACGCAACTTTAAAACTTCCCATATGCAAATTCAAAGCGTGCCTATACCGAAAAATGCGGAAAAAGAACTCAGAGATATTTTTCTAGTAAATTACTTATTATTATTTATTATAAATTATGATGATATTTGTTGTTTTTGTAGGAAGAAGCTTCAGGTAATGGTTTTGAATTATGTGAATTAGAAAGTCACAATCGGTTAGATCAAGTGATTCCCAAGGGTGTACCGTATTTTACAGTGGAATTACCTAATGGTGTGGTTCTTCAAACACGTGTTCAAGCTAATAAAGGATTTCCGCTTAATTTTGGAAGAGACGTGCTTGTAATGGGGCCAATTTTAAATATGCCTGACCGTGCCGAGTGGAAAGATTGCAAAATAAGTGTGGAAGAGGAGGAAGATATAGTGAGACGAATAAGGACTGATTTTGAACCTTACGATATCACTGATGATTAGGTTTATACATATCTTAATTAAGGACAATAATAAAGGTTTTTAATCATTACATTTTTTTTCTGAAAATCGGATTCTGCCAATTATGAAACTGCTGAAGATTGAACTTTTATTTTTTAAAGTGGTGAAGTGGTGGGGATGGTCTCAAAGAAGACCAGTAGTTGGGAAGTCGTAAAATGTTTTGATCAAGAAAGTAGCGCATTTTTGCCGAGGCCTCTGAGGTGTTTTTGGATCTGGATTTAGGGCGGGGCAATAGCAGAGCAAGTGCTCTACTGTCTCATCTTCTCTTTCACATCTGCGACAGCTGAGATCTTTGGTTATTCCCAGCTGATGTAGGTGTTTGTTCATATGGCAGTGCCCGGTCCATATTCCTATGAGCTTTCTGAGTTTATCCCTCGTTAGCTGTAGGCAGTAGTTCACTGTTTTCAGGTTAGGTGCTCGTATGAACATCTTACTCTGTCTGCAGCCTTCTGTTTTTATGTCATCACAGCGAGTGCTTTGATATCAAGGCATTGAAGGCTGTGGCCCAACTAATTGGTGGTTGGCACTCCTTTCGAGCTAGTTCGTCCGCCTTCTCATTGCCTTGGTTTCCTGAATGTCTTTTAATCCAGATGATTTCTACCATGTTATTTATCGCTAGGGTCTCCAGCATTTTGTGGTTTTATATTACTAGACAGGAAGTGACTTTTGGTCTCCATACGGGTTTGCATAGAATTGACATATAAGTCTGGGGCCCAGATTTAGTCTCCTGGGATTATTTCCTGTGAGTCTATAAGAATTACTGTTTACAACAATTCTGGAAGCCTGAGAACAATATTTGTTAATGAGACATCTTGAATGATCTTGAAAGAAATCGGTTAAATACTGCGTCAATAGAAACCGCGCTTTTATTTTGACCAAAATATTTCACTGTACATATGTGAAACGTTTCAATTTTGTTTCATTTGGGATTCAGGGAAACAGTTTGCAAGAAATGTTTCATATATGTTTCTATTATGTTACCAAGAAACCATCTAACATGTTCTTTTGTGTTTCAAGGAAACAGTTGGAAAGAAATGTTTCTGTTATGTTTTGAAGGTACTCATTTGGGTTTCACGTAAATGTTTCTGTGATGTTACCAATCTATTTATCTGCCAGTACTTTTAGAGGTACAAGAAAAATATTGAGTAAAAGATAGTCTTATTAACACAACATTTTATTTTTATTAAATTTCATACATTTCGACATTTCTTACACAATAAAAATTTATATCCAAAAATGAGAGTTGTTATTCGAATGTATTAAGTACAAGAGATGAATAATTTGCTGACAGTTATAAAGTTGTGTGAGTTTATTGAAATATTAAAAAAATATAAAAAAAATAACTAAAATGAAAGTAGTTACAATAATATAACACTCATCTAGAACTTGTGTGACCCATTTAAGTTTTAAATAACGTAGTAACAATCTATAAAATCTATAACATATAGGTACACTGTGTCTATACACATTTTCTTTACAAAGCTCGTGTTTGGCACATCCCATGTGGAAGATAATTAGGGAAGATTTCGATTAAACGAAGAAGTTCCCAAAAGGCACCTGCTATTCACCAGCATGTTCATCAACTTTCAGCGTAGCATTCTTGATCGTGTAGAACATGTTTCATGAATTGCTCCATAAATATAACAATAAATATATCATCTGCACAGCACCAAATTAAATTATCATTAACATAATCAATAAATTAGGCCTAAGATTGTATTGGGAATAATCTTGAATGGGTCCTTAACTTATTTCAAAAATATTGGTCGCGTTGCATGTTGTCGAACCTACATTTTAAAAAAATAACAGTAATGCAAACTAAACGTTAATTTGAAAAGCTTCCCTGGTCAGCCTTGACATTCCTCTGTGCTTGTGTGCCTTTTCACACTCAGGCTCGCTCATGTCCGAGAAACGGGATGGAGGGTGGATGCGATCGTTGAAACTATGGGAAATACTGAAGGTAGTTTCATCGTTGTGACTTGAGTAACCGCTACTACTTCTTACATGTCTCTTGCTCATCGGAATTGCTTTACCCTTGCTCTTCCTCGAAGGGTACGCCTTTCGATTCACACTACCAGATGGAGGAGATGTTTCCGAAGACGAACTCGTACCTTCAGCTCCTCCTTACAAAAATATCACCATAAAAAAACTTTATTAACGTAATCACTATATTACCTCTCATTCGATGTGTGAAAGACATGAGTTCCTGACTAGTAGCTCTCCCATCACCTTCAGAATCACTTCCAAGCGTATCATACTCTGAAATAGGTAGATGCAGCGTTAGTATCTTCTTGACCTCTGAGTCAGTGCTGCCCATATTATCAGATTCTGAAATTAATTGAAGTTTAAGAGAAACCTTGGAGGAGTTCTCACACGAAAATTTTGAACGACTTGTCGAGCAGCAATGGCCCCAAAGAACGAGGTACACTTTCGCGTAAAAGTAAGAAAAAATTACCCTGACTTTCAGAATGAGGATCTCTGAGTCTACCGCCACCTTTTCGACGCACTTTAGTATATTCTGGTTCTTTATTCTGAAAACAAATTCAATTATAACCACAATTAAGTATTTTAATTTTAGATAAGACCACAGTAATGATCACTAAATGTAATTAAATCCAATTTTTGTTGATGGTAATGTTGTACATGATTTATGATAAAAATTGGAAGTAAAAACTAAATACTAATAAGAAGATAATTGAAATTAATAAAAGATAGTATAACTCAGGGAAATTAAAAGTGAACTTACATGTCCTAACTTAAACTTATCAATAGGAGGTGGTTTAACATCATGATAAACAAAAGAGCCTCGTACCGAATGGTACGGGCCACTGTAAATGTTTCCGCTGTAAGAACTTTCGCTGTAGGTGGGTTTAGAAAGCTGGAATGTAGCGTACGGGCAGATATCTTCGATGTAATCTGCAGATTCTGCTTTATAAGCGTCTTCTACTTCAATGGGCTGGGGACCACGTCCGACACGAACAGCTAAATACTGCTGATCCCTATTTTGTTTGTTTTGTATTTGAGCCATCGATGGTGATTCATCCATTGTCCTCGATTGGAGGTCTCTATCCCTTCGAAGTTCTTGAAGTAAAAAATGTAATCATAAACTTTGCGATGAATAGTATTGAATAGTAACTTACTTCTCCTCCAAAATAATGTAGCTACGAGCGCGATTAGAATAAGTAGTGACAAAATGATGGGGACTAAAACTCGAGCATTTGCTAGGGGATGATCGCCTGAGTGGGAGACTGGCGGAGACAGTTCTGGTGCAACTGCACAAATTACAAAACTTTTATATTCAACCACGCGAATTGAACTTAATACTCACCACCCAACAAAGTTAAAGTGGTGAAATTATAAATTGCAGGCGAGGCTCCAGCGTTGTTGTGTGCGGTAACTTTGAGCTGATATTCAGTGGCGGGCCATAATTCACTTATGCTATATATCCTTTCTGTCGGCTTGACGTGACTGGAAGCCACTATCCACGAAGCCCTTCTTCCTGCCCTGTATTCGATTACAAAGTACAGAACTCCGCAACCGCCATCACCCCAAGAATCCAGCCAGATAGTAACAACAGTCGCGTTCATCGTAAGCATCTGGGACTGCTTCGGTTTCACAGGAACTGCAATCAAAAACAAACTTTCAAGAAATAATCTAGTGCGAATGAGTATAAAATTACCCGTTCCCTTTGTATGAGCTGAAACAATATCACACGGCAAACCAGTCCCAATTCTGTTAAAAGCAGTGATGTACAACAAGTACCTCGTCCCACACCACAGATTCCTCAACATATACTCATCTGTACGAGCGGAAATTTGCAACTCCTCCCAGTCACCGTGATCTCTCTTGTAATTTATTACATACCCCAAAATCGGCGATCCACCGTTCTCCTGATCCGACCACCTCAGATGTAAACTATCAGTAAATGCATCCACTATACTCAGCACTGGAGGACTGGGAGGGACTAGCACCCTCAGGTGATACACGATCTCATCTCTTCCATATTGATTTTCCACGCTGCACGAATAATTAGCTTGGTCCGCACTTTGGACGTCTTTTATCACAAGAGTAGCGTTCGGTGTAATTGTACGACGACCACCTACTTCTAAAGGCAGCTCATTTGAACGCCACACAGGAACGGGCAGGGGAAGACCTACTCTTTTACATGGCAGTGTTATATCTTGCTTCCAAGCACTTATCACTTCCCTTCCAAACGACGCTATTTTTGCTGGAACTGTTTTTGATAGCGAAACTGTCAGGACCTTTGTGCTTTCTCCTTCACCAACCTTAAAACATTTACAAATCACTCAGAATCGAATCGAATCGGCTATACGATTCCACATTTTGTTTTTATTCCAGATTGTTACGAAAATTGGAAACATACAATTTGGATAAATTGATCTTTTCCAATTTCGGACGAGAGAAGTTACTGCTAAAAAGGTTGTTACAATCGATATTCATGTACCCTTTTTCTAATCCATTCCTCATAAGATGGTCGTCACAAAAATAAGAAATTCAGTAGGTATTAAATTTAATTATAACGTTAAAATGGGTGATTAGTTTTATTGGTAATCAAGTAATTTTAGTAGTATTATAATTGTATGACCTGATATGTATTGATTTTTAATTAATGATTGTGTTAATCGCGTTAGGGGTAGTATTAATAAATCCAATAAAACGGATAAGTAAATAATGCGGAATAATTTTTTTGTAATTAAAATTGTAAATAAAAACATGGAGGTGACGTGTATAAATATTTGAATAAATTGCGAAGGAGACTGGATTAGCTGAATGTAATTTAGTTTCTCTAAATTTTAATGAAGAGCTTAAACATGCTATGATTTCGTACGGTTCGTGCCGAGCTAACGTAATTCATTATTCATTAGTAGGTAAGTAATTAATTTATGAAGCGAGCTTACCCTAGTAGAGGCAGTGACCCAAAATTGGCAAGTGGCCGCGTCCTGCAATCTCGAGATTTCGTGCATTTCCGTCATGGGACCTAAAACCCTCTTGTTTGTGCCTTCCTCTCTTCCATCAACCAGCGTACTCATATAAAACGTGTATCCTACTAACGGCCCATTACTGTACTTGGGCGGAAGCCAGGACACCAATATTTTATTAGGTGCACTTAAAACAGCCTTTATATCCGCTGGAGCTGAGGGTACTAAAAATGATCCTAGCTAGTAAACAAATTCACCAATAATAGCCTTAATTTACCATCCTCCTCGGTGTGGCAGTAAACTGGATCGGATCGTACTCCATCTCCTGCTGAAGTATACGCCAACACCGTTATGCTATAATTTGTATACTTCCTTAAACCAGGAATAGTTGTGCGTAATTGTTGGATCACCTTAGTCTGCTGATCATCATTATCTTCAAATACAATAATTGAGCAAATCATATTTATACCCCCAAAACATACTCACCGAACCACTCACCCACTGAGTGATAAGTCACTTTATAACCAATTATAATTCCATTAGCACCTTCAGGCAGTGGTGGTTCCCATGATATGTGAAGACTTTGAGCACTTAATACTGAGCATTGCAAATTTTCAGCTGGTAACGAAGGTGCATCTTCCAACGTTCGGGAGGTCACTGGGTCACTTGCAGGACCCGATCCTCTACTATTATAAGCCTGAAAAAAAATTACTCAATTTCTTCATTTACTTCATTAACAGTGATGTATAAGAAGAAGAAGAAGCCTACCATGTCATTGAGGTAGGTATTTGAAGGAATTTGAAGATTACCTGGACTATTATATTATAAGTAGCATATTTAGAAAGTCCAACAAGTGTAGCTTCCCCACCATAATGTGATCTAACTTCAACACTCTTAAAGGTATAAGTCTGTGAGTTGCTTTCCTTGGAAATAAGCTGGTAACCAACGTGGTATCCTAAGAGATTTCCATTCCAAGTTTCTGCAGGTGGCGGTTCCCACGAGACCATAATTTCTGAAGAAGTCTTAGCTTCTGCACGAACGTCGAGTGGTGCTCCATTAGGAACTTCCTCCAAAGTACTCACTTGAACGACCTGGCTAGGCTCGCTAAGTCCTAGCCTATTTTCCGCGAGTATTCTTAAGTGATAAATCTGCGACGGTTTTAAGTTATCAACTGTGGCCGAGGTTTGAGATCCAGGAACTGTCACTTTTAAAGGTTGTGCAGGCCAAGATTCTAGAATTGAATAATTTTTAACCAAAACTAGAATTTAGTTAGGAAAATGTTTGTTATTGTTGTTAAAAGCTTTCGGATTGTTTACGTAATACTAATTACGCTTTAGATTTATCTTTTATTTAATGCTCGAAACAATAGTGGCGATTAAAACAAACAAACCAAATTTGGCTTACCTGATCCGAGTTTGTATTGTATAATGTAGTTATTAATGGGGCTGTTTCCTGCATGTGGTTGAGTCCACGAAATACCAATCGATCGACTTAATTGCTCCGTAACGCGCACATTCTTGGGAAACTCTGGAATTTCCTGGACGATTAGTTGTATTCTCATTTCGTCTTGACCGTATGCATTAGATGCAGAGCACGTAAATACCCCAGTATCTTGTCTGACCGTTCTTTCAATACCCAACTCCGAAACCATCCCCTCATCCAACACTTGCTCCCTTATGCTATAACGCTGATCCCCATCGCTGACTATCTGCTGACCCCCCATCTTCCACATTATTTCAATAGGGTTATCCCCAATTGCTGAGCACTGGAGATGAGCCTGCTCACCCTTCACCACTTGTATCTGCTTGTTCTTTTGCGGAAAATGCGCTGGAGCTACAAACAAGTTAATCACTGATAATCAAAACAAAAACCCAATAACTTACCTTTAACCTTCAAAAAAATCACCTTACTAACACCAGTGCCTATATTATTTTTAGCCTCACACATGTATTGACCCTCGCTCTCTTTGGAGACATGCATGAAATTTAGCGACCCGTTCTGATATTGGTGGACGTTGGGTTCGAACAAAAAGTCTTTATACTCCCCTGGTTGGCTGCCTAAAATTAGAAACGGCAATTAAATTACGAGGAAATTATTAATCTCGCGAGACTCACCAACAGCCTTTTTCCAAATTATTACCGGTGTCGGGTAGCCTTCCGCCTGGCAATTTAAAGTCGCTTCCTGACCTGCAGCCACGTTTGAGTCCGACGGTTCTACAGTCCACTTAGGAGGGACTGAAATCACCAAAATTAAATTATAAAAATAGATTTTTCAGAATGAGGGGAGAAGTTGCTTTAGGATAACTTGCATTGATTAATTGCTAAACTTTTAACACCACAACGTTAGGGCTGGCCGCTGTAATTTAGTTTGGAATGTGGTTATTTGTTTCCTCTCGGACATTAGTTTCTTAAAAAATGAAGCCAACTTGTCGTCCTTAAATTTGTTTTGTCCCAAAACTACAAAAACTTTAATGGATCTTCTAGGAAAAATGACACTCTAAATATTTCAATTAAAAAAAACCACTGCACTATCATCAAACGCCACTCAGGAAATTGAACACCCTTCAAATCTAGACACTCAGAGGTTAGGTTAGGTTAACAATTCTTTGTCCAAAAGACACGAACAGTTCTGGGTCGGTGTTCAATTGCCTGATGGATGATGATGATTTTGTCCTTGTCTTCCAAATGCAAAAAATAAGAGTGTCCTTGTCATTCAAGAATAACCCCCCAGGTTCGAATTGTGGCCAAGGACAATTTTGCTATAATACGTATGTGGTTTTATAAAAATTAATTCGATTAGAGCAATTTATCAAAAGCAAAAAATAAATAACGTTTTAGATCGTAGATAAATGATTAATTTTTATGGGGAAAATCAATTTGTATCACATCGTTTAGCTAGATTTATTGCATGTAGTAAATTGGGATAAATTTATGGTTTGCACGATGTTTTATTAAAAACTTTAAATCAATTGTAGTAAGTGATGATATTTGATTTGAAGAGGTACTCACCATTAACTGTGAGAGGTACAACGTATCTTTCGGATCCAGCGACGTTACTGGCGATGCAGGTGTAATTTCCGCTATGTGTGGATGAAACTTGATCAATGACAAGGGATGATGAAAATTCGTCAATTCTTCTGAGGATTGTTCCAAGAGCGACGTTGTTGGCGACTGGTTTCCCGTTGCGTTCCCATCGGAAGGTGATAGGTAAATCACCTTCCATTATTTGACACGTTATCGCCGCTCGCATTCCTTCCCTAAGTAAATCCGTCATCGGATTTATGGGTAGTATCTTCGGAGGAACTGGTGGAAAGTAGAACTTTTGTAAAGTTTCACTCACGGCTTGGTTTATTGACTTACCGATAACTTGAACTTCCACGTCTCTCCTCGAGGAGTTTTTCTGTCGATTTTGCGCCTGGCATGTATAAGTCCCAGCGTCTTCTTTTCTTTGTGTTTGTTCGACAACTAAAGTTCCGTTGGCGTAAACTCGTTGTCTGCGGTTAACCGGTAGCGTTTGTCCTTCCCGTTCCCAGTTGATGGTTTCAATGGGGTAACCCGCAACGGGGCATTTGATGACGAGACTCGTTCCTGCAACTCCAGTAATTTTCGGCATCTGTCTTATAAAAGGAAGCCCGAAAACGTTCACTCTGGCACTATGAGATACTTTCCCGACCGTGTTATGTGCAGTGCAAGTGTATTCCCCGCCGTCTTCGGCTTTGATATTGGTGATATTCACATGACTAATGACATCGTCTTGTATGGTTACGTATTGTCCTGCAAGAAATCGCGGATGGTCGGGAATAGGGAAACCATCCAGGGCCCAAGTAAATTGCGGTGGAGGATTACCGGAAGCCACACATTTCAATGATACAGTCGGTCCTGGCTGTAAAGTCTGCTCGGAAAACCAATAAAGCAATTCCGGGCCAGCGTCCCCCATATCCAGTTCAGCTGTTGCTTGAGCTTGATCCCAGTTATTGCTCACCATGCACTGATACATACCCCTATCGTCTTTCGACAACTGCCGGATCGTCAACTTTGGCGGTTCAACCATTACTTCCACCCTGTTGTCAGGGGCTATCGGCTTACCGTCATGCAACCAGCTTATTTGCGATACCGGATAACCCCCCACAATGCATTGAAAACTTGCTTCTTTACCCACATCCACGACCTGCACTTGAGGCTGTACGTGAGCTGACAAGGGGGCAGTTATTTCCAGAGTCACCCTCACGCTTTCCTCTCCTGCCGAGTTATTCGCATAACAAATGTACACTCCTCTGTCCTCCAGACGCACCTGAGTAATAAAAAGCACCAATTATTTTCTTTTTAATTAATTGAACAACTGCAAAGTCAACTCAATTTAATTATAACTTTTCTGACCCAATTATTCAATATATTCACATCACCAATTACAAAAACCATCTACACCACATTAGAGCCCTTTAAATCATTTTTAATTTAAAAAAAAGATCGTTTGGATATCTTTTGCTGTTCCAAAGTTATCGACTAAAACGTCTCACAAATATACTAAATGGTATTTAAAGTACTACGAACGAAATGATAATCGGTTGTCGGTTATTGCTACCGTGGGTTTGGTTATATACCGTTTTATCGACAGTATCCTTTCATCAATATAGCCACTCTATCGAATGCAATTTCATCGAAAGTCGATTTCATCAACAGACTGCCAAGGCATTTATTCATCGATACAGACATTTCTTTGACATAACTTTTCCATCGACATCTGTTTCATCAAACTGTAGTTGATGAAAAGACTGTCGATGAAACAACATTGTCGAAGAATTGGCATTATAGATGAAATGGTTTGTCGATGAAGAAGTTATGTCTATGAAACGTCTTTATTGATGAAAAGGTCATATCGAGTAGTGTGAATTAAACGGTTGTCGATGAAAAGATAATATCGATGAAACACCTGTATCGATGATAAAGTAATGTCGATGAAAGTGTTATGTCGATGAAAAGGTACTGTCAATGAAAAGATAATGTTAATGAAACACCAGTGTCGATAAAGAAGTAATGTCGGGGAACCGTTTTTGTCGATCAAAAGATCATGTCGATGAAATGGACTGTTGATGAAATGTTACCACACTTTTTTACCTATAATTGGTGCTAACTTCCACCTTCCTTCAACATTACCTTTCCATTGATAACGGTTTCATCGACACTACCTTTTTGTCGATAGGGACGTTTCATCGACACAGACGTTTTATCGACATTTCCTTTTCATCGACAGTGCCTTTTAATCGATGCATATTTTTTTCGATGAAAAGGTAGTGTCGATGAATTGATTAAAAAGAGTGTCGATGAAACATCTGTGACGAAGAGAAAATCGATCGATGAAAAGAACTGTCGATGATACTGTATTCAATGAAGAGGGTATGTCGATGAAACAGTATACAACCATACATTTTTATCGACATGTCCATTTCATCTACAGATTGTGGTTTCACTTCGACAAGAACCTTTCATCAACTCTACTTTTTCATTAACACAGACGTTTCATCGACATTACCTACATTTCATCGACAACTGTTTCATAGACATTGAAATTCAAAATAATACAATTTTAACGTTTTAAATATTTTCATAACTAATAAATACTTAGGTACTTAATAAAAAAGTGGAAGTTTATTGCAAATTTATTTTTGGATATTTTACACCAATTTTTTTAAAATAAAAAAGTTAAACGTATGAACAAAATAAATGAAGGTTGTTCTAAAACTTTAAAACCTGTTATCACCTAACCATTAACGCAAATTTTTCAACCCAATGTCGATCATTAAAATAGCGATTTTAACGAAATTTTATTCACAAAATATTTATAACTATATTTGTTACTAGCTGTAGGTGTTGGGGAATAACAAATTTAATAAATGTAAATATATGTACATCTATAATTGGAAATAAATATTAAAACCTGGTGGAAAATTTATTTTTGGAAATAATTTCGTGGTTGATAACGCTGCGAGGTGTTTTACTCAACGGATTAAATAAAAAAATAAAAGTAAAAAAAATGCAGAAATTATTTTTTGCGATTCTTATTATCATTGCGATAATCAAAGGTTAGTAACTCATTTAATTCTAAATAAAATAAGTAAATTAAGTAGATTTTTATTTTTATAGATTTTTATTTTTATAAATTTTTTTTTATTTTTTTTTTATAATTTAGTAAAAGATGCAGCAATGGAAGGAAAATGTCCATCAGCTAGTGAATACGTCTTCTTTAATGTGAGCAATAAAAAATCTCCCGATGGATTCATTTTGAATTTGAAAAACGAGCAGGAACTTGCAGCACAGGTGGCTAATATGAATTCCACTTCCAGAACAATAGTCATCATTAACGAGTATGTAGAAAAATTATATTCACATTCAATTTAATTTTTAATTAAGTTCAAACTATTGTAGTAGATTTTTTGCAAACATATAAATTTTAATTAATTTATTTTAAAATATTTTTACTAGTTTATATGAAAATCTTGATTCTATGAAGTGGCCTTATGATATGAGGGATGCTTATTTGAAACTTTATCCTAATTGTGACGTTGTGATTGTTGATTGGACGAGATTTATTAGAAAATCGCCTGATACAGCACCAAGATGCGCGCCGTTAGTGGGGGAACACGTCGGGAAATTTTTGGTCAAAATGAATACAACTTATGGATTTAGTGTTAAGAAAGTTCACATCGTTGCTTTTTCATTAGGAGGACAGATAGCTTCAATTGCAGGTAAAAAAAAACAATTCATCAACAGTCCATTTTATGAAAAATTGTCGAATTCCAATTTTCTAAATTTCGAATTTTTATAAAAACAAAATAGAATCGAGAAAAAATATTTTATATAATATTTATACAGGGTGTCTCACTTTTTTCCAGCAAATTTTTTTTAGATAACCAATGTCATTCTGAACAAAAATTTTTCTATAAACTAATATTTTTTTTCGACTCCTTAAGAAGTTACAGCAATTTTAAAATTTCAAAATGATTTTCTGGGACATCCTATATAAATTTCATTTTATTTCAATTTTTTAAATTTAAATCAAGTATGCTTTGGATTTTGACATTATCTGTAAGCCAATCAGATAGGTTAATTTTCTTGTCAGAAATTTTAAATGAGTCCACTTATTTTAAAAAGAGCCAATAATGTTCAAAAAGGTAAGTTGGGAAAGACAAAATCCAAACCATAAATCTTTTAAATAAAAACATGATGATAAGAAAGAAAAATTATACTTTTTTGTCCACAATGACATTTACTACCTAAAAAAAATTTTGCTGGAAAAAAGTGAGACACCCTGTATAAAATAATTATTAAAAAAATAATTTTTTTTTATAAATTTTATAATTAATTTCTAAGAAAAAAACCAAATTAAAAGAATGTTTTTTTGTCTTCTAAATCAACATTATTATCAATATAAATCAAGAAAATTTTGAGTACTTAGTTCTTTTCCTTTACTTATCAAAACATTCTCCAATGAACTACTTTATTGATTTATTTTTCATAATTTTGGTTGATTTTTAAATAGGTTGGTTTAATATACAACAAATTTGTTTTATTTAATTTTCTTTTGCTCTTCGGTAGGTGATAAGAACTCAATAATTTTCATGATTTGTAGGGACAATAAAAACACCCTCTTAATCGGTACTTTTTGAGAAATAATCGAAAAACTGAAAAAATATCTTTGCATCGACAACCGTTTTATCGACAAGACGTTTCACCAACATTACTTCTTCATCAATACCAGTTGTTTCATCGACATTATCTTTTCATCGGCAATCGTTTTATAGACTCTACTTTTTCATAGAGAAGAATGTTTCATCGATACTACTTTTTCATAACAATGTCGTTTCATCAACAGTTTTTTCATTAAGTACAGTTTCATCGACAATACATCTTTGTATTGTATTTCAGCGACACATTTTGATAAAAAACTGGCTAAAACGACATTGTCGACGAAAAGGTATGTCGATGAAGTGGACTGTCAATGGAATGGTGGTGGGTATAGGTATACCGCCTGGAATAAGATTTTTGGGTTCATGGTTCCACACGGTATATTGCACAGATGTTTCATCAACATCTTTTCATTGACACAACATTACTTCTTCATAGATGCAGCTTTTTCATCGACATGATCTTTTCAGCGACAACTATTTTATCGACACTATCTCTCATAGATGCAGGTTTTTCATCGACAAAGAAGTTTGATCGATATTACTTCTTGATAGATGCAGGTGTTTCATCGACATTATCTTTTCATCGACAACCGTTTTATCGACACTATCTTTTCATCGATTACAGTTTTATTGGCATTACTTCTTTATTGATACAGGTGTTTCATCTACATTATCTGATCCTCGATAACTGGTTTATCGAAATTACCTTTTCATCGACACTACTATTTCATACACAAACCATTCATCGACGATCCCATTTTTTCATTAATGTCGTTTCATCGACATCGACAGTCTTTTCATTAAGTACAGTTTCATCGATGAAGTGGACTGTCAATGGAACGATATTCAATATACCGTCTGGAATAATACTTTTGGGTGCATGATTCCATACGGTATATTACTTATCTTTCTAAAGTTAAAGATTATACAGTAATATTTGAAGGCATTAAATATTCCAAGGTAAATTTAGAATTTGGTGTTTATTTAATTTTTAGGTCAAGTCGTGTTGGAACAATTAAGCACAAGAATTGGAAGGATAACTGGGTTAGACGTGTCGTTAATGACTTTTAGGTTTAGAAAATCCGAGCGTCGATTAAACTCAAACGACGCCGACATCGTCGTTGGTTACCACACCGATTTATTCTACGGTTATCCACAAGCTTACGGACGTGTTGATTATTTCATAACTGGAAACTCAACTAATTGCCCTTCAGCTCCAGAAAATTTACAAGGGACAGGTGAATAATTCAACATAAATTATCTACTACACTTTTTAATTTGATAAATTTATTTTATTTAGTTCAGTTTTTTAATTGCAAAACTTTTTCTAATTGAAAATGTTTATTTAAATCAATACAAGTGGTGTTTTTTGATAATCCAGTTGGAAGAGTTTAATTGAATAAAATGTTTCAGCAATGTGCCTACATTACAAAGTGTTGGATATTAAAATGGCAAGCTTAGGAAATGATTCACAAATTTACGCTTATTATTGTAATAATCCTCCCATGGATTGCGATTACGCTGATAACACTCGAGTGGTTGATGAACTTGATAACAACTCCTGGGGAAGATTCTACGTCAACACCGAAGAATAAACAACAGAAATTTTTTTCTAATAAAATTTTAATTATATTCTTGACTAATGAATTAAAAGTTTAAATTAGTTCATTAATTGATTTTCATTACAAGTACTAAGTTTAATTTCCTCATTCACTACGATTCTATTATTAAATTTTTAATTACATCAAGAGTTGTTCATCTTATACAAATAAATTCGTAGTGATATAATGTATAACGTTACTAATTTGATGATAATAATTATTTTAAAGCATCCCCCGAGGTAATCATCTTATTAATGTAGTTTCAAAGTTTTAAGGCAATTAAGTTAAGGTAGTGCATGTAGGTTTAAGGTTTAATAAAGTCACCGTATTTTATGATGAGAAAAATAAAGTGATTTATGGTCCTTGACGCAGTAAAACGTGTGTAACTTGACACGACACAAAAATAACTTTTAACCCTTCTACCCATCATCCCTAAGATTCCCAGAGGGGCAAATCAAATGGGTATAAAAAAAAACGTACCTTTGAAATTTTAAGCAGTCCTGCGGTGAGCATGGTGAGGCGTTCTCCTAGAGCAACAGGTACACTTTGTCCCTGGAGTTCGCGTTTCCAATAATAGCTGGGGATGGGAAATCCCTGAGCGACGCATGGTAAAGTCACGTCTTCCCCAAGACCAACCCTCCGGGCGTTATATTTCTCAACCGTTATCCTGGGTTGAACAGTGTCCTTCGGCTCGGTAACAATCACTCTCCCGGGGTACGTACTTATCTGCACCTCGCCTGGAAGAACAATTTAATTATATCAGGCATACAAGTTTAATTTATTAGGACATACGATCCCCGCTTTCGAATACTTTCCAGAGATATTCAAGCCGAGGCCTGAATTATTACGAAACTTACAACTTTTTCCCCAACGATTCCAGGAAATACTTGCGCGCTTCTTTGATTTATACCACTTTGATGATAACAGGCCACGTTACAAAAGTCGCATTCAAAGAACAGTTTATAAATTGCGCGACTGTCCTCCACGAAATTATCAAAGCGAATGACATGATTGGTGCATTAATAATAACGCACCCCCACTACTGCATTACAACCAATCACTTCATTCTTAATAAAACCGTCATGCAGGAATAATTAAAATACTTTTTGTGTAAATTGTGCTTTATATTCAATCAAGCTTCTACACTTTGTGTTGACACCCATTTTATGTGCGCTTTGAAATTAATTTAAGGAGGCAACTTAATTACGCAGACATTAAAATAGAAAGGAGGTCGTGGCGTTGATTATTTTTCATGGAAGTTATGCGACGTAAAACTTCTTCCAAGTTTTCATTAAATTACGGCACGAATGCATGAATTATGCTAATAAAACGCAACGGAAAAGTCGCCTAAAAATTCAAATACGTCCTGGGGACCAATAAATTTTACTCCCCCTTTTGTGTACTTCAATTTCTTAAATTCAAGCCCAATAAACAACTAGGATCACGCCTTAAACTTAAAAATTCTTGAAAATACATCAAAAATTAAAATAAACATGCAAAATCCTTACAATTGTGAGCAAAGAAATATATTTTTGGTATTTTTTGTTGGACCATTACAATGGCTGAAACTAGAAAAATCTTGAAAATGCAGCAAAAAGTGCGGAAAAAAATCATAAAAAATAAAGAAAAAAAAAAAAACTTCAATTTCTTATGTAAAATCCTTACAATTATGACTAATAAATAAAATGAGCAAAGAAATACATTTTTGGAATTTTTTGTTTAGACGTTACGACGTTTTAAACTTAAAAATGCAGCATAAAGTTGCGGAAAAAAATCATAAAAAATCAAGGAAAAATATAAACTTCATTATCTTATGTAAAATCCTTGGAATTGTGACTAATAAATCAAATGAGCAAGGAGATATGTTTTTGGTATTTTTTTTTAGGCCGTTACAAAGCTTCAAACTTAAAAAAAATCTTGAAAATGCAGCAAAAGGTGCGGAAAGAATCATTAAAAATAAAGAAAAAATATAAACTTCAATTTCCTGTGTAAAATCCTTACAATTATGACTAATAAATAAAATGAGTAAAGAAATACATTTTTGGAATTTTTTGTTTAGACGTTACGACGTTTTAAACTTAAAAATGCAGCATAAAGTTGCGGAAAAAAAATCATAAAAAATCAAAGAAAAATATAAACTTCATTTTCTTATGTAAAATCCTTGCAATTCTGAATAATAAAGCAAATGAGTAAAGAAATATATTTTTGGTATTTTTTGCTAGACCGTTATAATGCTTCAAACTTAAATGATGTAGAAAATGCAGCAAAAGGTGCGGAAAAAATCATAAAAAATAAAGAAAAAATATTAACTTCAATTTCCTGTGTAAAATCCTTACAATTATGACTAATAAATAAAATGAGTAAAGAAATACATTTTTGGAATTTTTTGTTTAGACGTTACGACGTTTTAAACTTAAAAATGCAGCATAAAGTTGCGGAAAAAAATCATAAAAAATCAAGGAAATATATAAACTTCATTATCTTATGTAAAATCCTTAGAATTGTGACTAATAAATCAAATGAGCAAGGAAATATGTTTTTGGTATTTTTTGTTAGGCCGTTACAACGCTTCAAACTTAAAAAATTCTTGAAAATGCAGCAAAAGGTGGGGAAAGAATCATAAAAAGTAAAGAAAAAATATAAACTTCAATTTTCTATGTAAAATCCTTACAATTACAACTAATAAATAAAATGAGTAAAGAAATACATTTTTGCAATTTTTTGTTTAGACGTTACGACGTTTTAAACTTAAAAATGCAGTATAAAGTTGCGGAAAAAAATCATAAAAAATCAAGGAAAAATATAAACTTCATTATCTTATGTAAAATCCTTGGAATTGTGACTAATAAATCAAATAAGCAAGGAAATATGTTTTTGGTATTTTTTGTTAGGTCGCTACAACGCTTCAAACTTAAAAAAAATCTTGAAAATGCAGCAAAAGGTGCGGAAAAAATCATTAAAAATAAAGAAAAAATATAAATTTCCATTTCTTATGTAAAATACTTATAATTATGACTAATAAATAAAATGAGCAAGGAAATACATTTTTGGAATTTTTTGTTTAGACGTTACAACGTTTTAAACTTAAAAATGCAGTATAAAGTTGCGGAAAAAAATCATAAAAAATCAAGGAAGAATATAAACTTCATTATCTTATGTAAAATCCTTGCAATTATGACTAATAAATCAAACGAGTAAGGAAATATGTTTTTGGTATTTTTTGTTAGGCCGTTACAACGCTTCAAATTTAAAAAAATCTTGAAAATGCAGGAAAAGGTGCGGAAAGAATCATTAAAAATAAAGAAAAAATATAAATTTCCATTTCTTATGTAAAATACTTACAATTATGACTAATAAATAAAACGAGCAAGGAAATATATTTTTGGAATTTTTTGTTTAGACGTTACAACGTTTTAAACTTAAAAATGCAGTATAAAGTTGCGGAAAAAAAACATAAAAAATCAAGGAAAAATATAAACTTGATTATCTTATGTAAAATCGTTGGAATTGCGACTAATAAATCAAATGAGCAAGGAAATATGTATTTGGTATTTTTTGTTAGGCCATTACAACGCTTCAAACATAAAAAAATCTTGAAAATGCAGCAAAAGGTGCGGAAAAAATCATAAAAATTAAAGAAAAAATATAAACTTCAATTTCCTATGTAAAATCCTTACAATTATGACTAATAAATAAAATGAGTAAAGAAATACATTATTGGATTTTTTTGTTTAGACGTTACGACGTTTTAAACTTAAAAATGCAGCATAAAGTTGCGGAAAAAAATCATAAAAAATCAAGGAAGAATATAAACTTCATTATCTTATGTAAAATCCTTGCAATTATGACTAATAAATCAAATGAGCAAGGAAATATGTTTTTGGTATTTTTTGTTAGGCCGTTACAACGCTTCAAATTTAAAAAAATCTTGAAAATGCAGGAAAAGGTGCGGAAAAAATCATAAAAAATAAATAAAAAATATAAACTTCAATTTCTTATGTAAAATCATTACAATTACAAGTAATAAATAAAATGAGTAAATAAATACATTTTTGGAATTTTTTGTTTAGACGTTACGACGTTTAAAACTTAAAAATGCAGCATAAAGTTGCGGAAAAAAATCATAAATAATCAAGGAAGAATATAAACTTCATTATCTTATGTAAAATCTTTGCAATTATGACTATTAAATCAAATGAACAAGGAAATATGTTTTTGGTATTTTTTGTTAGGCCGTTACAACGCTTCAAATTTAAAAAAATCTTGAAAATGTAGGAAAAGGTGCGGAAAAAATCATAAAAAATAAATAAAAATTATAAACTTCAATTTCTTATGTAAAATTATTACAATTACAACTAATAAATAAAATGAGTAAAGAAATACATTTTTGGAATTTTTTGTTTAGACGTTACGACGTTTTAAACTTAAAAATGCAGCATAAAGTTGCGGAAAAAAATCATAAAAAATCAAGGAAGAATATAAACTTCATTATCTTATGTAAAATCCTTGCAATTGTGACTAATAAATCAAATGAGTAAGGAAATATGTTTTTGGTATTTTTTGTTAGGCCGTTACAACGCTTCAAATTTAAAAAAATCTTGAAAATGCAGGAAAAGGTGCGGAAAAAATCATAAAAAATAAATAAAAAATATAAACTTCAATTTCTTATGTAAAATCATTACAATTACAACTAATAAATAAAATGAGTAAAGAAATACATTTTTGGAATTTTTTGTTTAGACGTTACGACGTTTTAAACTTAAAAATGCAGCATAAAGTTGGGGAAAAAAATCATAAAAAATCAAGAAAAAATATAAACTTCATTTTCCTATGTAAAATCCTTACAATTATGACTAATAAATAAAATGAGTAAAGAAATATATTTTTGGTATTTTTTGTTAGACCGTTATAATGCTTCAAACTTAAAAGATCTAGAAAATGCTGCAAAAGGTGAGGAAAAAAATCATAAAAAATAAAGAAAAAATACCAAACTCATTTTCTTATGTAAAATCCTTACAAATATGACTAATAAACCAAATGAGCAAGGAAATAATGTTTTTGGTATTTTTTGTTAGGCAGGTACAACGCTTCAAACTAAGAAATCTTCAGCAAAAGGCACGGAAAAAAAGACGTAAAAAATAAAGAAAAATATAAATATAATTTTTTTATGTAAAATCTTTACAAATATGACTACTAAATCAAATGAGCAAGGAAATATGTTTTTGGTATTTTTTGTTAGGCCGTTACAACGCTTCAAACTAAAAAATCTTGAAAATTCAGTAAAAGTTGCAGAAAAAAATCATAAAAAATATAGAAAAAATATAAATATTATTTTATTATGTAAAATCCTTGCAATTGTGACTAATAAAGCGAATGAGTAAAGAAATATATTTTTGGAATTTTTTGTTTAGACGTTTTGACGTTTTAAACTCAAAAATGCAGCATAAAATTGCGGAAAAAATAAAAAAAATATATAAATATCATTTTCTTATTTAAAATCTTTACAAATACGTTAATAAACCAAATGGGCAAGGAAATGTGTTTTTGGTATTTTTTGTTAGGCAGTTACAGCGCTTCAAACTAAAAAAATATATCTTGAAAATGCAGCAAAAGGTGCGGAAAAAAAATCATAAAAAAATAAAGAAAAAATATAAACATCATTTTTTATGTAAAATCTTTACAAATATAACTAATAAACCAAATGAGTAAGAAAATATGTTTTTGGTATTTTTTGTTAGGCCGTTACAGCGCTTCAAACTAAAAATCTTGAAAATGCAGCAAAGGGTGGGGAAAAAAATCATAAAAAATAAAGAAAAAATATAAACATCATTTTTTATGTAAAATCTTTACAAATATAACTAATAAACCAAATGAGCAAAGAAATAGATTTTTGGAATTTTTTGTTTAGACGTTTCGACGTTTTAAACTTAAAAATGCAGCATAAAGTTGCGGAAAAAATCATAAAAATCAAGAAAAAATATAAACATCATTTTCTTATGAAAAATTCTTGCAATTCTGACTAATAAAGCAAATGAGTAAAGAAATATACTTTTGGTATTTTTGGTTTGGCCGTCACAAACAACGCTAGTAATTCTAAAATCCAGCAAAAAAATCGAAAAAAAAATACTCCTATAAACTTTTTTAATTTTAGTTCAGTGGTGGGGGTGTATTAGATTGTATGTAAATTCTCTCCTGGCTAGGAAATAATTTAAACCTTAAAATTATGAAAAAATCTTTTGATCCCTTCTAAGATTACATGAATATATTAGAATCTCGCGTTCGATTTTGGGATTAATTATGAAGGACTCGTCACTCACAGCTAAAATCCTCTTATCAATTCCTCCATTGTAGTCTTCTAAGCGCTTTTTAAAGTGCGTGAATTCATTATGAATATAAAAATTAACTAAATAAACAAATTTAATTGCATACTCCATTTAATTAAGGGATGATAATAATAATAATAGTGCAAACCAATGGATATAACTATTATTACTACAATTATTTTGATTGAAAATAAAGCCCATTTATATAAAATTAATTCGTGTTATTACAGCAAATACAAGCATGTATAATCACTTAATGTTTACCCTGGAATCCTGGAAAACGGGGAACTTTAGGTGGTTTAGGCTTAAAGTACGTAAGCGTCTTTATTATAATTATTAAAGTAATTGCTTCCCCTCTTCCTTATTGTTAAATTATTAAATACATCTCCGCTATTTAGAAGCATCATGTATTATTTAAATCAATTACAAGAATTAAGGCTTCATTAAAAATGTTTTAAAAATTTAGGTTAAAGTCAATTTTATTATTTATTCTTCATTGGTTTTAATAAATCTGTTGTTTTCGCAATAATTTCTTGAGGGAAAAACGTGTAAAATAAATAACTCCACATATTTTCCTTCCCATTCATTGCACATACAAGTCGCAATTTCCTATTTCTAAAAGATTTTTACTGTAGTTGGATATTTGTTTTTTAGGAAGATAAACAGTGGAAGTTAAGTCGGTATATTTATAACAGAAATGGATCGCGTAGAGGACGGGAACCAAGATCTGTTTTCGGTTTTTATTAGCGAAGCAGTATCGTCCCTATACTTTATTTATTGGCCTTTTAGTTTCAGTCGAATGCTAGACGACGGGGGTAATGTGATAAACTAACAACAGAAATGTGCCGACGGAAGCGTTTTATAGTTGGAAAAGTTCCCTGGAACTCGGGAGGGATCAAAACGAAAAGCGAGCAACCAAAAACGTATAACCACCCCCGAGTTTTCTTTTATAAATCACTGATTTGCTTTTCATCAAACGAAATTTTAAGTAGGTTATTGGATTTATTAATATTTATGAGGTTTTTATACGTTTCGGCTAATATTACTTGATTCAGCAAAAAAGGGCAAAATTACAAATGTGGCTGCAACTTCTAACCTATTGGTCGTACATTTATAAAAATAAGTAGGTTACTGGGGCTTGAACATGTATCAAAATTGCTTAATGTAAACCCATGGTTGATTACCTCCAAACAGCTAAAGACCTTTATCAACAAAAGTTCGACAAACATTGGCTAAATACCAATATGGACTTGGAGTATACATGGTTAAAGTTCGTCATAATACTAAAACCGTAAGAAAAGGGGAAGGTGTTTTTTTCGAAATTTTGTAGGTGGAAGGAGGAGAAAATTTTAAGACAAAAGTATAAATGTCCTTTTTCGATCAAACCACCCCGAAAACAGTTATTCGAAGGAAAAATCCAGTTAATCCCCTAAGTGTCCGAAATTCACCCCGAATCGCACCAAATTTTAGTATGGTAATTATTAAGCCAGGTTTACATTGGTCGATTGATTGGACCGAGTCAACTGACCCCAGTAAGTCCTACAAGATTTTTTGCATTTTACAAAAATGGCTTTAACTTTTAAACTACTCGTCGCACAACAAAAATATTTATATCACCGTAATCAGCGGAATGAAATTTATAGACGTATAGTGTAATAATTTTATCAATCAAAATTTAAAAGAAAAATTACCTGTTAGTCTATGTACAGTTCTGCATGCATAATTCTTGTATCCATCAGCTGGGCCAGCATTGCTGATGTATAAATCCCCATTGGCCAGAACTACATATTTTCCTCCAATATCGGTGTTGGGGTAAATATTAACTGTAGCATCTTGAACCCAGGAAGTAACCATAACATAATCCGCTACATAGCTAGGTATTTTGCATTTAAGTACCGCAGTATTCCCAGCAATAACATACTCATCGTGTACTTGAATATCGTACTTCTGCCTAACAACTGTAACAAACATAAATAAATAAAAGTGTTAATGAAATAATTTTAAAAGCTTTTCTCTAGTTCACTTCGGTGAATTACACAAGGCGAGACAATTGATGGGATCAGGGCAAAAGTACAATGAAGTTACCCCTAGTTAAGTGTAGACCACAAAAGGAAACTCTGCTCCGGGTACAGTGGTTAATTTGGCGTGAAAAGGAACGGAACAGAAGTGACTTCGACGCGAACACTCGCCCTTACGATCAACTATTCCCAGAGAATTCAGAAGTCTCAGGAAATTACAGCGCCGCTATTCCTGAATTGCCTTTAAATTTAATGCAATGGAGATAATGAAAGATCAATCAAAATAAATTCAATAAAAAACCAACGTCTCAGCCTTTAATATCAAATGGTAATAATACCAACGCTCTCAAGCTTCACTACTTTATTCATTAAATATTTACCACAATTTATGACCACAAAAACTCCTTCCTTAAACTTGCAAGTTTTAACACTATACCAGATGTTTCTTAAAAGCACCAAGTAATTTAAATTAGATTAGGGTGACATTATCCATTATTATCATAAATGTATACGAATTTTTATTGATCCATCAATAAGAAGTGTCGTATCAATCATTTTTTTCTACCACAAAGCTTCATAATACATGATACACTACAAATACATCATATTTAACAAAAATTACGTTTAATGAAGTCTGACATGAAATATTATACTACTTTTTATGACCATAAAAATAAAACTTTAATAACTAAAAGCGATCACGAGTTGCTTTATGAATTTTGTATCATTGAATTCGACATTTTTACTTCCTTTCTACTGAAAGACACATCTGCTTACGTAAAAGCTTTTAAAACTTATAAATTATTCAATTTAAGCCCCCTATATTACATACAACAAAAATGAAGACAATATAAAAAATATTTTGATCTTTTATAATTAACAAATTTTTAGCATACCGAAAATTTGCTTTAAACTCCAAACAATTTAGTGTGGTATTTGATGATATATTTGTAAAAATCGAAGTAATTAAAAAGATAAAAACGCAACTGCGGTATATATGACGACCCAGCATTATTGGGACGTGCATTTTTGAAACTTTGTTCGTCCCATATGGCGAATGCGCCGGGAATAATATGAAATTAATTTCGGTCGGAAAAACTTTATGAGCAGAATTATAATAAAAGTTCTCCCCAATTTAAAGTTAATGGAAAATAAATGGCGTAATGATGGTAAAATTATGTGACGCTTTAATATTTTATATTAATTTTAAGATTTCAATTTGTAGTTATAGTAATAATTTTCTTATTAAAAAACGTTACGTGCACGGACTGAGTTTAAATTCGCGTGAGAAATTTTGGTTTAAAATGAAAACGAGTAAACATTGTAGTGTTTTCACACGTGTTTATTGTTATTAGTTTTGTAATGGTTGCGTTATGAGTTTAAATGGGGGCGAAAGTTTCGTCGTTGGTCGTTGAAACGCAGTGGGAAATGTGTTACATTGGGGAGAACAAATGTTTAAGCTTTATTTTCTAGAATCACTAGATTTAATATCACCACTAAATTCCCCACACTTTCCACAAATAAAAATTACACTAGAAAATCGAAAAAACAAAACAAAATATTAACTAAATTTTCGAAATATTCTGTTCGTGGTTCAACAAACGTCAGGATTATAAATTAGGGCAAATTTACTTAAAAAAAAAATAAAAAAGAGAGTACAGTAATACAAAAATAGTTAATACAATTTGGAAAAAAAATCGCAAAGAAAAAAAATTTTAAAAATGTTTTTTTTTTGGTTTTTGGAAATTTTCTCCATGATCCATTAAGGTTCTATGAAAATTAATCCTGAGCATAGTTTGTCAAATAGGCTGTACGTTTTCCATAAAAGGTGGAAAACCTAAAGGCCGAAGGAAAATATGTGGAACATGATAGATGGGCAGATTGGAAAGAAGTCTGAAGCAAACAAAAGGCCCAAAGAAAAAAAGCCGAACCATAAAAGCAATATTCAGCAAAAAACCGAACGACAAAAGAACGAGGAGAAAAGGCCTAAATAAAAAAGTAACTTTACCTAAGTTGTAACGTGAAAATTTTTCCAAAACTATAAGTGTAAGTGTAAAAATAAAATTGAATCAAAAAGTGTTTGGTTTCAAAGGATCAACAGAATGGACATAAATACTATTTAATTTAACCAAGTTTTTTTTTTAAGAAATTTCAAAATTACATCAATTTATCGTTTGGCCTTTTTGCTAGTCGAGTATTTATCGTTCAGTATTTTTTGTATCAACCTATTCGTTTCCTATTTTCTTTTGACCCCTTTAAGTATAAGCAGATGTTTTTTCAGTTTTTATTTTTTTCTCAAAAATTAAAAATTGTACTTGGCTGAAATTTTTACTAAAATTAAAGGACTTTATTAGGGATGTTTAAAAAAATATTGCATAAAAAATTGTTCACGATTTTAAATACAAAATTAGTTATAAAAACCGCATTTTTTGTTTAATCAAATTTTGAAATTAAAATAGATATTATAACGAAACTATTGGAACGTTTTAATTTTACCTATTTTTATTTCAAAAAGTCCAAAAAATACGATGGGTTTTAAAATATTTATCGTTCGGAGTTTTTTGCAAGACTATTCGTCCTATTTTCTTTAGTCATTTTATCTAATTCGGCATTTTGTCCCGTTTCCGATAAAAACAGTTGTTTTTTTAATATTTCATAAAAATCACTAGTTCATATTTTTTGAAAAAAATTATAAATATTTAAAACCAAAATTTTAATATAAAAAAACGTCCTTAAATGGTCTAATTTTGCTCCAAACATAATTTTTGATATTTTAGAAAAATAAATACATTCATTGTTTAGTTACAATTATTTTTCATAATCTTGGTAGTTTTTAAAATATATACTTTTTTACTGAAATTATGTCCAAAATAATTTTGACAGAATGGAAGGGTTCCTCCTAGAAGTTAAAACCATTAAAACCATTGTAGTTTCCAAAATAGTGTTTTTATAAAATTTACAAATTTTCAGAGCAGTTTTTTCGTATGATTTTTTAGGGTCACAAAAATAGGTGTAACTTCTAAAATACTGGTCGTACCTCAAAAATTCTTACTTTACCAAATGCAAGATACAAAACCTTGTAACTATAATTTATTAATTTTATAAAATTCGAAATATTAATATATTTTCCAATTTTTCAAAAAAAAACCTTTCAAATTATTCTTAAATTTCAATTTTTATTATTTTCTTAAAAATTAATAATTATACTTGGTTGAAATTTTTACCAAAATTAAAGGACTCTAATAAGCATGTTTTAAAAAATATTACACAAAAATCGGCGTGTTAGTTTTTTCGCAAAAAAATCCAATTTTTTTAAGATATTAGACACAAAATTGGTTATACAAATCGCATCATTAATTCAAATTTTGGAATTAAAATCATTACGAAACTTTTTAAAGATGGTTAAAACAGCTTTAGAACAATCTATTACCGATTTTTATTTCAAAAAGTTCAAAAAACACATTATATTTCGTTTTAAAATATTTGTAGAAATCGGCAAATGGAATTTTCTAAAAAACAATGCCTAAGTTTTTGTTATAAAAACTGGACTAGTGCTGTACACAAAATCCAAACTTTTTGATGTTCGAACACAAAAAGCTGGAACTGTTCTAACTCAATCTTCATAGTTCGCCTTAAAATGAAAGTTCTAACTTAATGAATTAGGAACTTCTTGAGGTTCGAATCTACTCAAGTCCAACTTGAGCAAGTTTGAAAGTGAAGAAGTCAAATCTAGGAAAGTTCGAATTTTGTGAAGTAAATGTAATAAAGTTCGAAATTCGAAAAATGTCTATTTTGAGATTTACTATACTGCTGCTGGAGCTTTTTTAAGAAGCCAATTTGAAAGGAATCGTTTTTGGAAAAATGTACTTAAAGAAGGTTGAGAGTAGTTTAAACTTTCTTAAGAACTTGACTTTTTTATTGTATTTCCCATTTTCTTTTGAACGGGAATTTTTTGTAAACTTGGACATTTTATGAACTTGATTTTTTTTTTCGTACCTTTTTTTAAAATTCGCTCAGTTCGAACTATGTATTTTGAAGTTCGAACTTTTGAATGGAAAGTTCGATCTTACAAACGTTTAAAGTTCGTACAGCACTACTACTATATAATTTCGATTATTTTTAAGATTAGAAAGTGAAAGCTTTGGTGCAAAAAAAACAGACAAATCCAAAATTTTCAATTTCTTTATTTTTGTACGAAAATATTTCGTGTACATTTTATGAACTCGAACTATTTTGAAGTTTGAGCTTACAAACATTTGAAGTTCGTGCAGCACTAAACAGTACTAAAATACAGTTTAATTTTTTTGGATTAAAAGGTTTTACATTGTTTTTATACTCAAATTTTAGATTTCCAAAATAAAACAAGCTGGTGGATAAAATACGGGGAGTAAAATATTTTCGGGTTTAAAGTAGAATATTGGAAATTTATTACTTTTTTTAATTTTCATTTAGGTACAAGCTTTTAGAGTAATTAAAATGTATTCAAAAAAAGAGTAATTAAATTTCTAATAAAAAATTCTTATTAAATAAATTTCCTCCCTTTTTTTAATTAACTTTAAATTAAGGTATATAGATATTCACATTTTTAATTAATTTAATAGAAAATGTATAAGAAACCTTAATTTCAAGAAATTAAAACGCAAAGTTTTTAAATATTTTTGTTATAAAATTTTGAAATGAATTTGATTTTCTTAGGGAAAATAATGAATTTGGTTGTTCGAAAAATTGGTGGAAAGTTGTGAAGACAGAGCAATTAAATAATAAGTTCGGAAAAGTTTATTTAAGGCGTTGAAAATTGTTGAAGTTTACCACTTACCATAAAAGCGTGCGAAAATAGGGATAACAAAAAAGGGACATATAAAAGTAGAAAATGAAAAAAGTTTGTTTTAAATACCTTCGAGCCGGGGATTTGATATTTTTTAATAATTACCGCCATAAAATCCAACTCGAACACCTTCGTCTAAAATTTCACTTTTTGATTAAAATTTAATAACTTTATGTAAATGCAAAAATAACTTTAAAATTTTAATTATTTTCCCCGGCGCAAAAAACTAAAACGCCACTTTAATTAAATCCCCATTTTCCTCGAAGTATGAAATAAATTTCCGAAGCGAAAATCAATTACCGAGAGCTTGTCTCTGGGATAAAAAGGAGGTCAAATTCAAGAGACTACCTCCACCTGGTCGAAACGTAGTTTTGAATACTTCATCGAGTCAAAGTACCGACCATGAACATCGTTTTCTTTCTCCTTTGCTTATCTTTATGAACACTTTTGTTTTCCCCCCTTTAACGATCCTCAAATGGAAACACATATTTGCGGAAAATCCAACACCACGTTGCTCTTTTTACACCACAAGAATATTTTATTCCTCAACATAAAGATAACGCATACAAAATTTCATAATCGAATTTTGGTGTAAATCATGTGATCTTTTGTTTACAAATAAGTTTCAATCTATGAAAAAGGGTCGTGAAGTCTTGGCATATTAGCGAACAAGTTTCGGCAATCAGTGATTTTGGAGACATAAAAGTTGTCGGCTGGAAAAGTTTTTCCAGCGAACTGGGAAAACAAAAGTTGGAGAATTTCCAACTTAGAAAATATGAAGCGACGAACCTAATTAAAAGAAAAAGTGGTGCATTAGGTGGATTTTCGCCTATAGAAGCTTTTACACTATCTCCTCTTCTAAATAGGTGCTCTTTAGCGAACATTTCGTTCACTTAAGTCTGCATTACGATGAGAATGATATGAAATGATAGCGTGGATCGTCACCCCTCTCGACAATTCAATTACAAACCCATTTGTCCTGAAGACCTTTTAGTAGAAAAGCTTGGATTTATTTTGATTAGATCCAAGATATTCAACGAATATTCCCAGGGAATTTTATTTCATTATTTCTGATATTAAATTTATGTAACCCAAATAAATATTATTTTAAATCCAAGCTGCTGAAATTTATCACTCCGGATTTATTTGCAAACCAAAACCGTAAATCCTCGTGAAAGCGTTACAATGTATTTTCAAAAAAAATTAAGATATACTCTTACCTGCTTTTACATGAACATCTCTGCTGAGAACGCTTCCTAGAGTACTCCTCAGTCGGCATCTATAAAGTGCTGTATGGACATCGTGACGATATCGTTCGCTTGGGAACGGCGGAAAAACGAGCGATCCATTGGGAAATAAAAGTCTTAAATCGGGTATCTGAAATGAAATTTAAATTACTCAAACTTTTCCCTGATACAAACTCGAAGAGAAATACAAAATTTAATATAAATACAATTTTATCAAAAAAACCATTATAAAATTAAAGCCAAATATTGGATCGTAAGAAAGTTATTTTGTTTTTCAACACTTTAGTTTCCTATATTTTTTAATATTTTTTTGGTTAGGGGACTCTGAAATCATATCATTTAAAAATTTCGCTCTAGATAGTTCCTTGGGATATCAACATCGTATTGGGTCCAGAAACGATTACAGCAAGAAATCAGATCAGCCAAGAACTACCAACAATAATAAAAGAAAATATTGCTCAAAAACGAAAACAAGACTAAATCAAGGTACACTTCAACTTAAAGCTTTACTAGATAACCGTAAGAACAACGAAATCCAAAATTATCTCTGGGAATTAGCAAGTACTAGATACTGCAAAAATGGAGTACTCACTATGGAAAGGCACATGTAAAATTTATAAACCAGAAAACGGTAAGGAAAAAGCTTAAGTATTTGTCGAAAATCTAATTGAGGTGTTTCCACAATATCCACCAGAAAAAATCATAATATCTAAAACGAAATCCTACAATACGTAGAGTCTCCATACCAACTAGAACTACCGCCAGAAATAATATAGCTAGGCTGCTAAATAAGGTAATCAGAACCAACGCAAATCCAAAAAAATCCCGAAAATAGGAAAATATAAATATTCAGTACATACTTAAGGACAGCATATTTTCCTGTGGTGTAGAAAGTAGTCACAAATATTCTATTCCCAAAACCTGAGAAAAAACTGAGGAAGTAAAATCCTATCATGTAATGAACCAACTTCCAATAACATCTAAAGTCCAATAAAACCTTGAGTCCAGTTAAGTGGTGTTCAAAAATGGGTTAAAGTGGAAAGTTTTTAGTGGCTTACTTTATGTTTTTTGGGGGTGCCGATCTGAAGTAGTTTAATAATTTTTTTTTCGACAAAAATTAAAAATCGACTTTTTTTTTGGATTTTGGCTTATAACTTGCAAAATAAGCATTTTGCGCAAAATGTTATCCTATATTAATATAAAGACGAGAAAATTACATACAATTTATGTTTTTAAATTTTTTTTTGTACGACATAATTATTATTTTTGGAAAATACCAAAAAATACGTTTTTCTTCAAAAGTGACGCTTGACAAGCTTTAACTACTAACTTTTGTGTATGTTGAGTCTATGATCATGTTCGTACATTTTCGACGTAAGTCGTTCACAATCTGGTATACTTTGTAAGTCCAAGGAGTAGAAATACAAATTCTACTCAGCTCATTTAGCAACATTAGTAACATTATTATTTTGTAAATTTCTACGTTTGAAGAAAAAATAGTTTCGTTGAATATCAAATCTACTGAGGTTTGTTTGCGTGATCTTCTTGAACGTTTAATATATTTAGTATCTTTGCAACTATATTCTTGAAAGTAAACATCGAACATTGAACATAACTAACAGCACTTTCCTTGTACTTGGACTTAAAAATTAAACATAATTTTACAAATTGATGAAAATTATTGAGTCACTGGTTCACAAGACTCTATGCAAAAAATACCCTCCACCTATGACATACACACATTCTTGGAGATTTCATTTGGTGCAAAAATTCTTGCATCCTTTTCGCATACCACAATCGTCCAAAAAAATTGATAGCCGTATAATTCATATCTTGGAAACTTACTTTTAGGTTTATTAACAGAAAGGTTGTAAACAGTGTGTTATTTTCCAAAAATTTCTGATTTTTACCATAATTCGTACAAAAAAATTATAACATACATTGTAGGCAATTTTCTAGTCTTTACTTTAATATAGATAAAATCCAAGACAAACCGCTGATTTTTTGATGAATTCTCATACCTGCAAAACAAAATTTTGTTGAACAACTTCAGATTCGTATTCAGCATCCTAAAAAACATAAGGTAAGGTACTAAAAATAATTACACCAGAATTATCCACATCAAACTATCATTTCACTGGACTACTTATATAAGGACTAGAATCATTCTGAAGAGAAAGTAAGCTAATACCAACGCACTAATTTAGCTTAAATGCCATTTTAGACAACGTTTCTGCGCAATGTGCAGTAGAATTTGAGTTGATCTTGTACAAGATTTTGGAACTAGTCTAAAATGGCCTTAATACCACAACCTGTAACCATAGAGCAAATTCGTCGGATATGCAGAGAAATAAACCCAGTATTAGGGACAAAAAATACCTTAAATTATTTCCGAATATCCTAAAATCCAAGATCGTGACATATCACTATTTTCAATAAACACAAGGGTGCCTCAAGGCAGCGTATTTGGACCTGTGTTATACCTGATTTACTCACGAACAATCAAGTCATCAAAACAACATAAGCAAATACAGCAATTTATCAATACATCAAAACACAAGACGCATCTCAGAAACTGCAAACTCATCTACATAAAGTTCAAAATTGGCTTAAAAAAGGGAGCATTCAACCAATTGAAACAAAGTTAACCCACGTGACCTTCTTTAATTGAAAATATATCTTTCCACCAGTTTCATTAAATAACCAAGAAATCCAACAAAAAAGAAGATGTCAAATACACACAGCTCATAGTTCCAAGTACAGTTTTACACCTTTTCCAGTTGTATTTTAGAAAAGATCAATTCAATTTCAGAAATCATCAATTGTAATTCAGAAAAACCAATTTATTTTCAGAAAGTATTATTGTATTTCAGATTCATCAATTGTCTTAATATCAGAATTCGACAATTAAGTTTTAGGAAGTATGATTTGTATTTCATAAATAATTGATGCTTTCTGAAATACAATTGATGATTGTGAAATACAATTGATGCTTTCTAAAATACAATTGGTGATTGTGAAACACAATTGATGCTTTCTGAAATACAATTAATGATTGTGAAATACAAGTGATAATTTTTGAACTTAAATGGATTTATGTGAAATACAATCGATGCTGTCTGAAATATAAAAGGTGTAAACTACTGCTAAAATATAGTTGAACAGGTAAATAAGGTAATCAAAACGAACCTAATGGTGTAATTCTGTGCAAATCTGTAACTCCTTACAGGAGACATCTGTAAGGTTTGTTATATGGGTTGTAATGGACGGTTTCTATGGTCTTACCTTACAGATATTTCCTGTAAGGACTTTTTCCCAGAATTGCACCATAAATCCGAAAGAAAGCTCCAGAACTCATTACAGGAAAAATCAAAGAATCACCAGAACAATAATACTCTACTTAGTCTACACAAATATTCGTCCAATCCTAAGTACAGCAAATTTCCCCTGATGTGGAAAGTTGTGAAATTCTAAATCAAAAACTGGGAAAATACCGATGAAGTAAAATCCTACTGTCCAAAAAGCTTACTTCCAATACTGTTGAAAGTCCTAGAAAAGTTTATAATATCCTTGTAATACATCAAAACGAGCACAAGTCACCATTTCCAATAAAATCGAGTGCGCCTCAAGGCAGTGTCATTGGAGCTGTATTATACCTGATTTACCTACGAATAATCAAGTCACCATGTGCAGTTTAACCCATCACTCAAATAAGGCGTTTTAGAAACTACATAAACTATACAAGCGTATTGCACACAATCACAAATAAAGTTGAAGTGTGCAAAGCCATATTGAAACCAATCTGTAGTTATGGAATTCAACTATGGAGAACGACATCAGTCTCCGATATCTAAATTTATTCAATTGGTATAAAAAACTTGTATCATGTACTGTATTCAATATTTGAATTAATAAAGTTTTGTTTATCAAAATTATATTCACTTGAAAGTTAAAATTACCTTCTTTTCAATCTAATATTTATATAAGTTCTTAAAATATGATAAAGGTTGAACCAATTTTTCTTAAAAGTTCTTTCCAAGCGAGTGACCAAAGTATTATTTTATAAAATATAAAGAGGAATAATATATTCAGTTAGAAGAGGGACTCCATAAATTATTTCTCTGCATAAGCAAGCATTTGATCGTACTATCTTTAGCAAATGTTCCAAGTGAAAGAAGTCAAAGGGATTTGTGATAAGAGTGCTGTGATGTCCAACGAAATTTATTACAGCTTCGTGACTAAGAAAGATGATTGCTTTACGTTATTCACTTTATACGTGTAAATTTTACAAAACTTCGTTTTAAAGTACAAAAAGGTGTGCTCAAAGTAGAGTAAATTAATTTTTAATCAAGTTATTTGCGTTATTGTTTTATGATGCTTGTAAAGTCTTAAAAAAATTATTTGCTGCTTTGATGTCTAACAACTTTTATATTAATTTACTGAGACAAAGATATTATTTCCTTCGCCACAGTTTCCTTTCATAAACTGCCTCTTTTCATCTTCACTTCTCTCAATTCCCAAGTTTGCAAATTAAAACTTAATGAAACAAAAGAAGGATTTAATAATTCAAATTGGGAACACTCCCTTCTCCCAACAAACGTTATGGGTTATGGCGGAACTTCATTAGACATTCCTAGAGATGTGTTGCGGATGTTAAAAGCTGCAGGGGAGTGTAATATCTGGGAAAAGGTGAGGATGGGGAAATTTAGTACTTACTTGTCTGACAGGTGATCCGTCCGCTTGGATCCATTCGACTTCAGGATGTGGACTGCCTTGGGCTGAACAGTCTACTCTACCCCCAGAACTGTTCCCGAATTCTACTCGATGTGGGGGCTCCTGGAAGAATATTGGACCTTGCAGATCTAAACCTCCACTCAATACTGAAAAAAATATCTACATTACTTTCGTGATTTGAAAGTTTTGTATGTAAATTAAATAAAATGTAAAAACTGCGCAAGTGATTCGAGGAATCGATGTTTTCCTGAACAAGCCAATTCTAGTTATTCCCTGGAGTAATCCGATATATGACTTGTGCAATATACGTGAGCTGATGTGAGAGTGTTTTTCTCCTCAATCTTTATAGTCGATATCATCCTAGCGCTTGTCACTTTATCGCATATTCTTTTTCGTCCCTAAAGCCCTAGAAGATTCTATTACCCACTTTTTATCACCAAATCAATTTCCTTGTACAAAAATAAACATTAAATAATTCCTTAATACACAAGGAAGAGTTTTAGAGTTTTAGGTTTTCGGAAGAGGAGCTCTAAATTTTGAATGAAATTACTATAAGTTTGGAGGAAACTCAAGTTTAACGTACAACAAAACAAGGACCTTAAGGTGAGCTCCTACTCTCAAAATTGCGTTCTTTAAAGGTGAATATGCACGGGCCTTTTACCAAACTTCCGCGAGGATATTAAGCTCTGAATCTAGGTTAATCCCCATGCTGCTTAGCATGGATATGTTTGAAACCTTTGCATACTTCACGCGAAGGTAATTTCAGAACGGCTTAATAGCAGGCCCGCCGCAAGACTTACTCCAAACAATGTTAGTTTAATAGACGGGAAACTTCCTCTTCTAAGCCTTTAAATGCTCCAACTTACTTTTTTTAGACGTCATTACTCCTCGGACTTTAACGAACCCTATTCATATTTTAATCAGACTCCAGCTTTTATACAGAAACCTACAATCAATGTAGAGCCAGACATATGGATTTTCTAAAAATCAAACGACTTGTTGCTCGACTTATCGCGTGACTAAAAATAGTTTTAAGTAATATCATCCAATAAATTGGAAGAGTTGTTCATTCAATCATCGTCTTGAGGGATACAAAAAATGGGTTGTTTACTTGTTTTTGTTTGAAAATTAGCTTAGGAGAATATTCAAAGTAAATTAGGATTAAGCAACAAAAAGTTGTTTGCTTGAAGGAAGCTAAACGAGTTAAAGTAAGTCCATCACTTCCAATTAATTATCTTTATTTACTGCTGTATATCAGAGCAATTAAAATCAATAAATCACGCTTAAGTCCATATAAATCCGTTATATAGGAACATTTTCCAGTAAACATATTATGGCCAAAAAGGATCTGATGCAAGTTGTATTTTATGTGAGTTGTCAACCGCAATGATACAGCGAATAGTGCATTGAAGTCGGGTGAAATATCTCCAAAGAAAATAAATGGAAATGCAATAAAAAATAAAAGGCTATATTAAACGTCTGGAACAAAAATAATAAAAGAAAGAATCGCTTATTTTGTAAATAATGAAACATTTGGTGAAAATGTTCGCTTTACTGGTTGCCCGATTTCTTGATTGACTTTTTCGCAGACTATTTACGATGTTTGTCTCGAAAATGGTCTACTTTAGTCTATTCTTACGAAAGGATTAACTTTTAATTTACTGCTGATGTAAGATTAATATTCGAAACGAAACGAAGCTCATTAAAAAATATAATTTAAATTAATTAAAGCGATTAAGCGAAAAGGTGCTTACGTTGAACCGTAAAATAAAAATAGAATTTTATAAAAGTTTCTCGAATACAGGAAAAAGTTGAATCTAATTAAAAATTATACTACGCCACTGTACACTTTTATTATTCACTTTTCATATTTTGAAATAGCAACATAATTACCGTGCTAGTAAAGTTCTCGTTTTATTTCTGAAACGTATTTTTAATATTTCCATTGGATTTTTTAACAAATATTTGCTGAAAATTCTTTGTGGGCATTTTATACTTCGCTTAAATAATTCTAAAGGTAAAGAATTTATTGCAAAGTTTAAAGTTTGTCCAAGGAATAAAAAGGATGTGTGTAAGTTTGGTAAAAGTTAAGCTGGGAAAGAAAAGGAAGCTATGAAGTTATGATCTTCCAAGTTGCTCCCCAAGGGATGATATTTTACTTCAACTGCTCGCTCTTTAAATTTTCTATTACAACGAAGACGCGTAAGAGTATTATTTATTATTTATACTCTACATTATCATAAAAATAAGTTTAAAAATATGTTAGCACAAAAATAATAAATTACCCCATTTAAACCACTTAATCTATGAACTACCTACATTAATACACTTAATGGAAGCAACATTGTTTTTCAAAACAAAATAAAATCTCGTAAAAAAATACACATTTTTTTTACAATTCTTGATAATAGTTCGCAGACTAACTTGAAGGATTTTTGGAGAAATCGGCGTAAAATGAACACACATTTTTCGTGCTTTTTTTTGCACAATGTTTGGGTTCTGTATCATTATTGCCATTACTACAAATTGAATATTCTTTTAATTTTATAATAAAATAAAAAATATAATCATATTTTTTTATTTTTCTTAAAAACTCGGAAACTCGGAACCAACCGGCGTAATTGTGAATAGGTGTAAAGCGAACCGGAGCAAAACGACGTTTAAAAAATAAAAAAATATAAGGGAAATAAATTTGAAAATTGTCCAATAAATTCAGATTTTAAATTTTTGATGTTTTAATAAAAACGTATTGAAATTTATTTGAATTTGCAGAACTATTTTCCTAGAGACATTAAAAAAAATTCAAAATTTTTACATGTTCGTAGATTCTACGTTAATAATTTTGAATTATTACAAAATTTTATACGAGTATATTTTTATAAAGAATAATATTTCTTATTTAAGTTTTAAAAATTATAATATGCAGGTAAAAGAATGACCAATAAAATATTTTATTGTATAATCATTACTCATCTTTTGTAAAACTCAATTGTCTTCTTACTTCAAGGCTAAAAAATAAAATTTGGGTGCTGGAAAAATTCAGTCTGCGACTAGAATTCGTCCGGTTTAGTCGTAATAATTTTAATCGATCGTAATTTCATCCTAAATTAATTAATTTTTTTTTGCTCTCGTTTAAAATAATATGTGCTTAAAATGTGTGTAAGTGAGCTGAAAATTTGGAAGCAAAAAGTCATCCACAGCGAAATGTGCGCGAGTGTAATTTTTTTCCAAAAATTCGAGACGATTTTGTTCGGTTATTCGCGAAATCCGGTATTCGGTAAAAGTGCGGTTTACGGGAGTGCAAATTCGAAAATCCGATTACTTGTGAAATTAGTGTAATTTGTGGTCATTTAAAATGCAAATAAAAAAGTGCCTTTAGGTTTTAAAAAATGTGTCCATGAAATCATCAATTCATCAATTGGTTTGGAGGGTTGGTGCTAAAGGTATTTATAAATTTTTTTATCCCAAAAATTGCGGGCTGTAATAATTTTTACAGCAAATATGCGCCTTGCGGTACAAAATGCGGTTTAAAAAGCGTAGTGTTGGTGATAATAGTGAAATAAGTGATTTAGTGAAGTGAAACAAAAAAACGAACTACTAAAATCCAAAATATTTAAGTAAGTACCTTTTAATTTTTAAAAAAACCATAGTGGATTAGGCCTAATGGGGAAACCACTTTAAAAAAAGCGCACTGTGTGTTATACCTCTTGGGTGGTGTGGAAATTAACACATAATTTTGTAATTATGTATGATTTTATTTGGTAATCAAGAAAATACAGCTGGCTGAGTAGAGCGACTTTCCTGGGAAAATGGTGGTGATTGGATAACTTGGAATTGTTGGTAAGCAAATTTTTGGTATGTATGAAAAAAGTTAAAAAACCGTCAATAGACCGTAAAATTAATTCTAGTACACTTAGTTATTTTATTTATAAATTTTTAAAAATCACTTTATAGCGTCAAAAGGTAAAACAGAGCAATTTTTACAAAAAGGTAAAACAGAGCAATTTTTACAAAACCTATTTTTTTAATGTTCTTCTTGGAATTTTTTTAGAAACTTCGGTTTATTTTTTGCAAAATTCTCTAATTTATTCAAATCAACCGCAAAATTAGTTTTAGCTCGCTTGGTTATTTTTTTATAAATTTTTAAAAATCATCTTACAGCTCCAACAAGTAAAATAGTGCAATTTTTACAAAATCTCAATTTTTTTGATATTTTTCTTGGAATTTTTTTAACAAACTTAGGTTTATTTTTTTGTAGAGTTCTCTAACTTATTTAAATCAAACGCAAAATTAATTTTAGCTCACTTGGTTATTTTTTTATAATTTTTTTAAAAATTATCTTACATCTATAACAAGGAAAATAGTGCAATTTTTACAAAATCTCAATTTTTTTATATTCTACTTGGATTTTTTTAACAAACTTAAGTTTATTTTTTGCAGAATTCTCTAACTTATTCAAATCGACCGCAAAATTAATTCTAGCTTGGTTGGTTATTTTTTATAATTTTTTAAAAATCGTCTTACAGCTGTAACAAGTAAAATAGTGAAATTTTTACAAAATCTCAATTTTTTTAATGTTCTTCTTGGAATTTTTTTAACAAACTATAGTTTATTTTTTGCAGAATTCTCTAATTTATTAAAATCAACCACAAAATTAATTCTACCTCGCTTGGTTATTTTTTTATAATTTTTTAAAAATCATCTTACTACAGCAGTAACAAGTAAAATAGTGCAATTTTTACAAAATCTCAATTTTTTTAATGTTCTTCTTGGAATTTTTCAACAAACTTGGGTTTATTTTTTGTAGAATTCTCTAATTTATTCAAATCGATTGCAAAATTAGTTTTAGCTCGCTTGGTTATTATTTTATAAATTTTTAAAAATCATCTTACAGCTTTCAACAAGTGCATTTTTTACAAAATCTAATTTTTTTTGATGAATTTCTTGGAACTTTTTAACAATCTTAAGTTTATTTTTTGCAGAATTCTCTAACTTATTTAAATCAAACGGAAAATTAATTTTAGCTCACTTGGTTATTCTTTTATAAATTTTTAAGTATTATCTTACAGCTGTAACAAGTAAAATAGTGCAATTTTTACAATATCTCATTTTTTTTAATGTTCTTCTTGGAATTTTTTTAAGAAACTTTAGTTTAATTTTCGCAGAATTCTCTAATTTATTAAAATCAACTACAAAGTTAATTCTAGCTCGCTTGGTTATTTTTTTATAATTTTTTAAAAATCATCTTACTACAGCCGTAACAAGTAAAATAGTGCAATTTTTACAAAATCTCAATTTTTTTAATGTTCTTCTTGGATTTTTTTAACAAACTTGGATTTATTTTTTGCAAAATTCTCTAACTTATTCAAATCGACCACAAAATTATTTCTAGCTCACTTGGTTATTTTTTTATATTTTTTTAAAAATCATCTTACAGCTGTAACAAGTAAAATAGTGTAATTTTTACAAAATCTCAATTTTCTAATGTTCTTCTTGGAATTTTTTTAACAAACTTTAGTTTATTTTTTGCAGAATTCTCTAATTTATTAAAATCAACCACTAAATTAATTCTAGCTCGCTTGGTTATTTTTTTATAATTTTTTAAAAATCATCTTAGAGCTGTAACAAGTAAAATAGTGCAATTTTTACAAAATCTCAATTTTTTTAATGTTCCCCTTGGAATTTTTCAACAAACTCAGATTTACTTTTTGCAGAATTTATTTAAATTAATCAAAAAACCTGAACCGAAAATAAATGCTGAACCAGAATCCAAACCTGAACCTAAATAAATTTAGCTTCAGGACGGTATCGATAACTGGGCACTTACCTCATTTCAACAATTTTTTATAAAATAAAATTAGATTTAAGCAGCTTTTGATTAAAGTAGATCTCGATGAAATATGAGCATTTTTTGGGTAAAACAGGCGTATAAACTTATTATTCGCAAAAATTCGCTTACAAAATTGGTTTTGTAGAACGTATTTTTCTTTCAATAAAAATCGAATAATTATTTTCAGATGTAAGAGGATTTTACGCAAATTTTAAGCCATCATACATATTTTTAGCCACAGTAGTTTTTGAAATATATTTTTTTTTAGTGAATTGTTCGAAAATTGTGATAGTTTCGGTTTTCAAATTTGATACACTTTTTAAGCTATAACTCAAAAACTAAAAAAGATATCAAAATCAATATTTTTAGGGTTAAAAAGGATTAATGTAGCTTTCAAATGAGGTAGTTTATAGTAAATTCTAAAAATGGTAAAAAGTGAATATCTCGTTGAAATGAGCAGCTTCATTTTATTAAAAAAAAATACCAATATTTTAGGACCACTTTGTGACTTTTCTTCGCAAATTTGTTCTTCTATAATTTTTTTTGAAGACTTTACCTTTTCCATTCAACATTTCATTATTTCAAGCTAATTTGGGGATTTCAGCGTTACGAAAGCTATTTTTTGACTCAACATTTTTTGGACTAATACGTATAATAAATAAAATTTTTATTCTTTTAAAAATGATATATTTCTGTAATTTAAACAACTTAATCTTTGAAGTAGCTACATTAGAATATGCAATGGGAGGAAAATATTTTTGAGAAAAATCTAAAATCTCGTATAGCAATAAATCCAACAATTTCTTTACAAACCCTGATTGTTGACAATACTTTGCAGAGTAAACTCAACTGGCAGGATTCTCGTTTCACCGTTGGGGGGTTTCATCCTTTTCCCCTAATACCGCACTTTTATTTTTATTGATACCCACCGAAATAAAAAAAGTAACATAATACCCATTTAAATCCTTAGAGCTCAATTTACACATTAATTATACAAATCTAGAATTCCAAATAGTGGATCAAATTTATTGAAACGCTATGGAGTTGTAAAATATTTTATAGCAAAAATGTTTTATGCCCAATAAAAATTTAAAGCATATTTGTATACAGCGAGGCACGAAAAACAAACTTTAATATCGAAGATACATAAAAACGAAACACAAAAATAAACCATTTAAGGGTCTTTTTATACAAACAAGTAGAATCGTACAAAACGTAAATACCAAAATTATCAATTAGAATACACTTTCTCAAATATTTTAATTGCGAATAAAAAAGTAAATCCTTTACGTAAAAGATACATAAAACAGGGTTTTATTTCCAATTGATTAAAATAAAATCAGCGAAAATAATCGTAAAAACCTAAAGTTTTATTTCGTAATAGATTCCAAAAAGGGCAAAACAATCCCAACCCTCTTGTTGTTCATTGCGCTTTATGTAGCACTTAAATCCTATCTCATCTTTCATAACTAGAGATAAATTGGTTGAGGAAAAATATTAGATGTGTTGCATTAATGATTGTATGATATAAATGATAAATATGTCGTGTAAAAATGATTGGATTTCAAGTGATCAAATTACAAAAGATTTATTAAGTGCATCAGGGGTGAACAAAAAGACTTAAGGCCATTAAACGAAAATAATTGCCATTCGGCTATTAAATAAATTCTTTTATGGAAGTCAGTTAACTTCTATGTACTTATCCTTTTCTACAAACGACTTTATTTTACGTCAAATCATTAATGTTAGCAGCTAAGCAATCGATTCGGAATAATATCATTATAAAGTCTTTACCTAAAAGCTTTCTTTTCACTGCTGAAAACGATTATTTACGACTTTTTTTAATCCCTATTATGTTTCTTCTCCTCCTAGTATTATTTTAATTGCGATCTACAAGATACCTTCATCAAAACAAAAGAGTTTAAAATTAATCAAAACGAGAGCATGAAAATACTGAGTTTCTAATAAAAGAATACATCACACAAAGGGTCAACAGGAAAAAAAACTGCAGATTTTACAAAGTATTGTTCCTTAATTTCGCGATAAGTTAAGCTACATATTTCATCAATTCTAGTATAATTTTAGTCTTATTTAATTGCTCCTTGAATTAGCTCAAAAAATGTGTTTGTTTTCACCTTCTTACTATGTTTAGAATTTATTTTAATATTCTTTATTTGAAAGCTACATGAATTTTTTTTAACCCAAAACAAAAATCATTTTGATATCTCTTTTAGTTTTTGAGTTATGACTTAAAATGTGTTAACCAAAATTTTGATCAAGACTTAGGAAAAATTCACTAAAAATATAAATTACAAAAACTACTAGGTCTAGCTATAAGAATAATGGCTTTAAATTTACGTTAAATACATCTGGGAAAAATTATAAAAAAGTCCCAAAATGTTTCCAAAATATTGCTATTTTTTTAAATAAAAAGAAGTTGCCCAATTCAAGGAGATATTCACCTTTTAAATAGTTTTAGAATTTATTATAAACTACCTCATTTGAAAGCTACATTAATCCTTTTTAACCCTAAAAAATTTTCATTTTGATATCCTTTTTGGTTTTTGAATTATAGCTTAAAGAGTGTCACAAATTGAAAACCGAAATTATCACATTTCTTGCACAAATCACCAGAAAAATTATATTTCAAAAACTACTATGGCTAAAAATATGTATGATGGCTTAAAATTTAGGTTAAATACACTTACATCTGAGAAAAATTATAAAAAAATATAGAGAAGATGAGTTCCAAAATGGTCCCAAAATATTGCTATTTTTTTAAAAATAAAATGAAGCTGCTCAATTCATGAAGATATTCACCTTTTGATCACTTTTAGAATTTATTATAAACTACCTCATTTGAAAGGTACATTAATCCTTCTTGCCCTAAAAAATATTCGTTTTGATATCCCTTTTCGTTATGGCTTAAAAAGTGTCATAAATTTGAAAACCGAAATTATCACATTTCTTGCACAAAAAAAATATATTTCAAAAACTACTGGGGTTAAAAATAAGTATGATGCTCTACGTTTAATACACTTACGTCTAAGAAAAATTATAAAAAAAATTTAGAGAAGAAAAGTCTCAAAATATCGCTATTTTTTTAAATAAAGTGCAGCTGCTCTATTCAAGGCGATATTCACCTTATAATCATTTTTAGAATTTATTATAAACTACCTAATTTGACAGCCAGATTAATCTATTTTAAGCCTAAAAAACATCATTTTTATATCCCCGTTGATTTTTGATTTATGGATTAAAAGCTGTCCCAAATTTTAAAACCGAAATTATCACAATTCTCGTACAATTCATTGAAAAAATTATATTTCAAAAACTACCTGGGCTAAAAATATGTGTAATGGCTTAAAATTTGCGTGGAACCCTCTTACATCTGAAAATAAATATACGATTTTTTTTTAAATAAAAATGCGTTCCACAAGACCGTTTTTGTCACCGAATTGTCTGAAACTTTTGCGAAGGTTGCTTGATTTACAAAAAAATAATATTTCAAGTATTATCAAGCCTATAAAATTATACAGGGTGTCCCACTTTTTTTACACCAAAATTGTTTTAGATAGTAAATGTCATTATGAACAAAAATTTTCCTATGAACTATTATGTTTTTTCGACTCCTTAAAAAGTTACAGCAATTTTAAAATTTCAAAAATTTAATGATTTTTGTGGGACACCCTGTATAAATTTAATTTATTTTTTTTTATTTTAAAATTTAACCTCGTCGTTCACTTATTTTAAATACAGCCAATAATGTTCAAAAAACCAATTTGGCAAAGAAAAAATCCAGTATTTTTCCAAGTTTTTAAAGATTTTAAAAAAAACTAAAAAATGTTCGCTTCTGAATTTTTAGTATGTTGTTCAGCAATGACAAAAAAACAGAAAAATGTCAATTTCATTACCCCCACTCCCGTAGGAAACTTTTTTTTATTATTATTTGAACACATTACAAGTATTTTTCCGAGTTTTTAAAGATTTAATTAAAAACTAAAAAATGTTCGCTTCTGAATTTTTAGTATGTTGTTCAGCAATGATAAACAAACAGAAAAATGTTTATTTTATTACCCGCACTCCCGTAGGAAACTTTTTATATTGTTATTTGGACACATTACAAGTATTTTTCCAAATTTTTAAAAATTTAAAAAAATCTAAAAAATGTTCGCATCTGAATTTTTAGTATGTTGTTTAGCAATGATAAACAAACAGAAAAATGTACATTTCATTAACCCTCTCTCGTAGAAAATATTTTATATTATTATTTGAACACATTACAAGTATTTTTCCAAATTTTTGAAGATAAAAAAAAACTAAAATATTTTCGCTTCTGAATTTTTAGTATGTTGTTCAGCAATGATAAAAAAAACAGAAAAATGTTCATTCCATTACCCCCACTCCTGTAGGAAACTTTTTATATTATTATTTGAACACATTACAAGTATTTTTCCAAGTTTTTAAAGATTTAAAAAAAAACTAAAAAATGTTCGCTTTTGAATTTTTAGTATGTTCTTCAGCAATGATAAACAAACAGAAAAATGTTCATTTCATTAACCCCACTCCCGTAGGAGACTTTTTATATTATTATTTGAACACATTACAAGTATTTTTCCAAGTTTTTAAAGATTAAAAAAAAACTAAAAAATGTTCGCTTCTGAATTTTTAGTATGTTGTTCAGCAATGATAAAAAAAACAGAAAAATGTTCATTCCATTACCCCCACTCCCGTAGGAAACTTTTTATATTATTATTTGAACACATTACAAGTATTTTTCTAAGTTTTTAAAGATTTAAAAAAAACTAAAAAATGTTCGCTTTTGAATTTTTAGTATGTTCTTCAGCAATGATAAACAAACAGAAAAATGTTCATTTCATTAACCCCACTCCCGTAGGAGACTTTTTATATTATTATTTTAACACATAACAAGTATTTTTCCAAGTATTTAAAGATTTAAAAAAAAACTAAAAAATGTTCGCTTCTGAATTTTTTGTATGTTGTTCAACAATGATAAACAAACATAAAAATGTTCATTTCAATACCCCCACTCCCGTAGGAAACTTTTTATATTACTATTTGAACACATTACAAGTATTTTTCCAAGTATTTAAAGATTGAAAAAAAAAACTAAAAAATGTTCACTTCCGAATTTTTAGTATGTTGTTTCGCAATGATAAACAAACATAAAAATGTTCATTTCATTACCCCCACTCCCGTACGAAACTTTTTATATTACTATTTGAACATATTACAAGTATTTTTCCAAGTATTTAAAGATTAAAGAAAAACTAAAAAATGTTCGCTTCTGAATTTTTATTATGTTATTCAGCAATGATAAACAAACAGAAAAATGTACATTTCATTACCCCCACTCCCGTAGGAAACTTTTTATATTATTATTTGAACACATTGCAAGTATTTTTCCAAATTTTTAAATATTTAAAAAAAAAACTAAAAAACATTCACTTCTAAATTTTTAGTATGTTGTTCAGCAATGATAAATAAAGACAAAAATGTTCATTTCATTACCCCCACTCCCGTAGGAAACCTTTTATATTACTATTTGAACACATTACAAGTATTTTTTCAACTTTTTAAAGAATTAAAAAAAAATCTAAAAAATGTTCGCTTCTGAATTTTTAGTATGTTGTTCAGCAATAATTAAAAAATAGAAAAATATTCATTTCATTACCCCACTCCCGTAGGAAACTTTTTTTTATTATTATTTGAACACATTACAAGTATTTTTCCAAGTTCTTAAAGATTAAAAAAAAACTAAAGAATGTTCGCTTCTAAATTTTTAGTATGTTGTTCAGCAATGATAAACAAACAGAAAAATGTTCATTTCATTACCCCTACTCCCGTAGGAAACTTTTTATATTACTATTTGAACACATTACATGTATTTTTCTAAGTTTTTTAAGATTAAAAAAAAAACTAAAATATTTTCGCTTCTGAATGTTTAGTATGTTGTTCAGCAATGATAAACAAACAGAAAAATGTTCATTTTATTACCCCTACTCCCTTAGGAAACTTTTTATATTATTATTTGAACACATTACATACAGGGTGTTCTACAAAAATCATGAAAATTTATCAATTTTAAAATTGCTGTAACTTTTCGAAAGAACATAATAGTTCATAGGAAAATTTTTGTTCAAAAACTAAAAAAAAAATTTCTAGAAAAAAGTGGGATATTAAAATTTGTATCAAAGTTGAAAACGTCTAAAAATGTTTAATAAAAAATGTTGGCTCAAGAAATGAGCTTCACAATGCCCAAAAATTTTTTTCGATATCTTAAATAGATTATGACCAAAAAAAGTGTTCAAATATTTGAAAAACTCCTGTTTTGTGTTTTTAATAAAAAAAAGCAATATTGCAACAACTATGACATTTAAAGTTTCCAGAAAACTCATAGAAATTTGAAAGTATTTAAAATAAAATTTTAAGATAAGAAATGTTACATATTTTTTAAAGTTTTTATTGAAAAATAAAATTAAAGAATTTAAAAATAATTATTGTGATTCGTTTTAATAAAGCAATGAATAGGTATTCGTTTTGTTTTATAAAAGCGTGTTTATCAGGATTTCCAATTATGAAAATAGGGATTTGGAAATAAAAATGGAGCTCCAGTGGTGTTTAAAAGTTAATCCGTTGTCTGTTAAAAAATGCATCATGAAATGAAATAATGATGCGGCCTTCATTCTTCATGGGACGTACACATTTTTAGAAATTAAAATTTTACGATGTATAATACACAACGATCCAGGGAATCGGGAATCCAATAACGTGGGGCATAAACCCCAAACCCCAGCAATATTGGAGCGAGGCGAGCGCTACATCCAAAATCATCCACCACCAACCACCTCAAATGACAGCTATCAATGGCATAAAGTGCACAAAGTGCACAAAAGCATATTGGGCTGAAATACGTTCTAAGCCAACAGTTGAACAAAATACCATACCCGTATCAAATAATTCGCATTAATTATTTTCCATAATATTGGAGAAGCGGAGAGTGGATTGGGGGAGTATGGAAAACTGGAGGACGATCGATGGGAGATTGTTTGGAATTATCTAATGTACCCTTCTATTTTGATTAATATCTTCAGCTACAATTTATACCCGAAAGGCCACAACGAGGTTTTAAACCCTCGAGCTCAAAAACCGACCTTTACACTAAATACCGAACGGATAATTATCTTACTTTATTATATCATTCAATTTATTGACCTATATTTAATTAAAAAGACCGACACTCGCCCAAAAATTGTTATTCAGAATTACCGTGGTCATTGGTCAAAAAATTTTAAGTATTGTTTGAATTAATTACGAAGAAGGACCACGCTCAAATATTGTTATCCAGAATTAGTGGTCCAAAAAAATGAGTGTTGCCCAAAATTTTGGTATTGCTTCCAAATGATTTTCTAGCTAAATTAGGTGGTGAAAAATGGTTTTTTAAAACTTTTGGTGAAAGTGTTGTTGAAACTGGGGGTTGAGAAGATAACAAATCGGACAATTAATAAAATAAATTGGTGTAAGGTCTCTGGCATTTGTATGATAAAGCGGGTAGATGTCAAGTTATTTAGTTTGAATGATGGTGTCATTTCATCCCCATGTTTAGGATAATAGTGTCCGGGGCGTGCATTATTCACCGGGTGGGAATATGGGTCGTAATGAAAAATAATAAGAAACGTAGCCCGCGCAGCTGAGACCTTCTGCCACACTTTATTACCTCGAGCAACTAATCTAAACGAGACAGGCGAAAATAAGGTGCTATAAATTGTTACGCTTTTCCAATTTACTTCCTCGTTTTACATTTTTCAACAAAGCCACTTTAGTGTAATCATAAAAATATTTACTTTTATTTTCCTCATGTTGGTTATTGCTTCATGATTGATATTTATTGAAATGATCTAAGGAATAATTGACTTGCATGGCCTAGTTTTTTTATTTTTCACGATTGGTAATGTGGAGCTATTTGGAGGAAGGCGGGCATCTCCAATTCCGGAGTTATAGAGACCTGACGCTATTTGGCATGTTCAGGAAACGCTTTGGATTCCTCTTTAGGTCTTCCTATGCTTTATTCTTTCATTCGATTTCGCATATCTAACCCCACTACTTTAGCTCTAATAATCCCGATATTTAATATGATGAGTTTTATTAAAAATTTTTTAAATTCATAAAAATAAAGCAAGCGGATTAATGCAGAATTTTTAGATTTATGTTTCTGCACTGTAAGCAAGGATTTTCCTATAAATATTTATGCCTTTTATAGGTACTGGCTTGGATGGAATAATGTTTACTCGACTAGAAATTTTATAAAAGCAAAAACCAATACATGTTTTATCTAGAAAATATCCCCCGATAATTCTTCATAATATAAGTTGGGAAGTCATTAGATAATATAAGATTGTGACGCCTTGTTTTAACTGAAAATCCAATTTTCGTTAGATGAAGTTGCCAAATTAAATTCCAAAGGTGGAACATATCTACAAACAAGTTTAGGGACTGCATTATAGTTGTTATCAAGTGCCTGCCTCGCCATTACCACTGCTCCATTTCCGATTTTCCTTCGGATTTCATCCGTGATAAGCATACAACCTCTCCCCCCACGTTCCTGAATGTATACACTCCTCATCCTCTTTTCATCCTTCCCACTTAAAAGATAAGAACAATCAAAACTTAACCGAAGTCTAACCTCGGACTACAAGACATGTCTCGTTACTCTCCTCAAGTTTTGTACAATTTTCTGACTTGCGGTGAGAAATGTAAATGATTTTACACCTTAAATCAGCACCCCCAAGTTGTAGAGTTCCTAAAGTTCCCACGAGGGTGACCTAAATTCTAGGGAAAACGCGTTTTTTAATATCCTGTATCACAGGCCATGCCCTGCGCTTTCCTTTTAATCTTGCTTTTCTTTACGAAAGAGTAAATATTAAAAGAAAACACCACACTTTCAAGAAAATCAATATCACCCCCAACAAAAGGAATTCTTCATTACTCAAATTATACAAACTTTTAGACAAATTATATAGGTACTTTTCGAAAATCTTCAGAAAATTAAAGATATTTACTCAATTGGATGTAATTAATGATTGTAATTAAAGGTGTGCTAAACGCATGCTTAATTCATTAGGTTCGAGGGTAATAAATTACAAGTGTAATTCTTAAAAATTTGCAAACAATGCTATGCTTGCAATGTAACGGTATTCGCTTGGTTAATAGTCCTATAAATTCTCAACGTGCTACCTCCATATTTTGCTAATAGTCTAATTTATTATTGTTGATTTATATAACAAGCAAACCCTCTACAAATAATGTTAATCCAACGATATTTAAATGCGCTTAAAAACTTAACACGCTTGTTATATGTTACCATTTTGTACATAGCCCTTTATTATTACACTAAACATAATTTAATTTCAGAAAATTTATATTTAAAATCTTTGGAAGAAAAGCTTTCTGCAGGAAAATTATAAAACATTGCGATTTTTTCAAAGATTCTTCAATAGAAGACAAAAAATCTCTTGTCCTGGATTTGTACCCTGATAGCCACAATGGGTCTTTGGTATGCAAGGAACACCTTGGATTTATTCCCTGGATTCTTGGAATGAAAGTAAGTACTGGATTTGTGATACACCTTCAAAATAAACGTTTGTTCACTTACAACATACCAGAAAACTTTAAATTTGAACGATCAAATCACGAATATTTGTTGATAGCAGTTTTCTCAAAATGTAGTCTTTTCAAAAATTCTGCGGTTGAAGCGTTTATTTATTTAATGAGCTAGAACTGGTTTTGATAAGTGAGGATCTTCAATGAAAGACAAGAAAATCTTACAATTTGAACAAAAAGATCTTTTGCCCTGGATCTGTTCCGGGATTCCTTAGATAAAATTTTAAAATAAAAACAATTAGTAGATCCTCGAAATTTTTCCGCTGAAGTGATATTTATTTTGTGTGCTGATACTGGTCTCGATATGAAAAAAATTTTAATATAAGACAAGATAAACTTACAATTTCAACAAAAACATGGATTTATTACCTGATTTCTTGGATAAACTCTAAAATCAAAGCAATTATTGGGATTTTGTGATTCATATTCAAAATTTTGCTGATTCATCGGAGCCCTTCAGTGTTGATTTATTTCTTGAGCATCTAGAACTGGTTTTGATATAAAAGTAAAAATTTGCAATCGGATCTTAATATGTGAGGATTTTCAATAAAAGACAAGAAAATCTTATAATTAGAATGAAAGCAACTGTTGGGATTGTAATTCATCTTCGGATGAAATTTTCATTCATTTCTTGAGTAGCTAGAATAGGTCTTGATGTGTAAGGATATTCAATCAAAGAAAAAATCACCATTTATCTTGAATTTGTTCCCTGAGCTTTGGATTAAACTGTAAAATAAAAGTACTACTGGAATTGTGATTCATCTTCAAAATAAAGTGTTCTTTCATTTCGTAAGCCATAATTGGTCTAAATATGTGAATATCTTCAATAATATACAAAAAAACTTCAACAATTTCACCTCGAATGTTTATCTTACATAAGTTTTCTCAAAATATCGCCTTTTTAATTTCTTTGATTAAACTCTAAAATGAAAGAACCTACCGGAATTTAGTTTTAGAATTCTTCGGATAAAGAGTTTATTTATTTGGTGAACTAAAACTGGTCTTTATAACAAAAACACCTTTGGTCCTTAAATTGTTCCCTGATTCCTTGGATTAAACTCTAAAATGAAAGTAAGCAAATGTTGGGAATGTTATTCTTCTTTAAAATTCTTCGGATTAAGTTTTCATTCATATGATAAGTATAAGGATCTTCAATTATAGTCCGGTCAATTTAGCCCTAAAAATAGTGGTAAAGGTGCAAAAATTAGCGTGGAGCTAAAAATTGGTATGAATGTTTGGAACACCATTATTAATGAATTCTGAAAAGTCCACATCGATCCCTTAACTGGAAAAAAATTTATTTAAGGTTAAATATCTTAAAAATGGGTTTTTCGCGTTTTCCAGCAAAACGGTAAGTTTTATGATAAAATTAGATTAAACAAAAATTGTAGATCATATAATTATCTATAAAAAATGTGTTAATACTTTTTTTCCTAGGAGCCACCGTTGCTGAGATATAACGCTTATAAAAGTTGAAAAAGTTGTAATTTTCATAATATGCATAAGTACGCCACGTATACACATCACTGAAGCTGTAATACAAGTAAAAATATTTTTCTATCGGTCAATGTAAACCATAAATCGTTCTAATCGGCCAACTGGTTGGGTCAAAATTAATTATTTTCCGATTAATCAAAAATTTCATAGCAATATCTTCGTCCAAAAATGAAATTTTCAAATTTTCAACGGTTATTCGGTAATAACTTCTAAACGAATAAAGATATCAAAACGAATCTTTTTTTGTGTGAAAGCCTACGCAAAAACCTTTACGAGCCATCATTCGTTAAAATCTACGAAAGGACAGGAGGTAAAAAAAATTGTCAAAATCGAATTTTTTTACAAAGTTTTTTGCGGGATGAAAATTTTGAGTTTTTTTTTCGAAATTGAAAAAAGTCAACGCGTCACATAGTAGAACTTGAAAATCTCATTCCAACGCATATTTTAGTTAGACGATAGGATATGTCGTTACCTTATAGCGATTATTTTGGTCGCTGGTGGTTGAAAAAATACAATTTTGATTTTAATAGGTCGGTGTGAGATGAAATAAAAAGATGGAGATTTCAAAACTTCAAATCGACCTCGTTCGATCAATCCTCTTGTAGCTCACGTGTAGCGATTTTTCATTTTTGTCCCGTTTTGGCCCTATTTCCTCTACCAATTTTCTCTACGCGCCGTTTTTTATCAATATTTTTCTACGCTTTTGGAAAAAAAAATCCAGACGCCGCTGAACGCGCCGGATAAAACTGATTATTTTTCTGGGTATTAACGGTACTTTTAGCCATTACATAAGCCGCGTTTTTTTAAAATCAGTCCAGTCGTTTGGTAGGTATGATTTTTTAAATTTCGTTAAAAAATGTCCAAAATTGTACCCTGATTTTCAAACGTTAGAATATGAGATACAAACAAAAATTTCGAAAAATTTCTCCGATGAGTACGTAAATCTGTTTCCTCTTTACGAAAAGGCCATTCCCGATTTTTCCTGCCGCCTACAGTCAAAAGCTAAGCAATATTACCTTTTTGTTTTCAAAGAAAAATTCGCACTCGCCACAGGATTAACGTAGGAGGGTCGGAAATCTTGGATATGATAAATGAGGATGTGGGTCCGATTTGGTGGTTTCGATTCCGAACCCGGCGGATCCACCATTTTTCAAAGTCGTCGCGGAGGACGCTCGAAAACAACCCCGAAAATATTGACTTTTTCGGGAGCGCTTTTCCGTCGTTTAAAAAAATCCATTCCGATAGGATTATAAAACGAACATTCACCTTTAATTTGAGACCGGGTTTTTGAAATTTGGTTAAAAAATGTACCCGTTATCGTGAATATTAGACGATTATGAATCGGACGAATAATGTGCATATTATGGAGATTACAACTTTTATAATCGTTATATCTCAGAAACGGTGGCTCTTAAGAAAGAAAGTATAAAAACATTTTTTATAGATAATTATATGATCTTCAATTTTTGTCTGATCTAATTTTATGATGAAACTTACCGTTTTGCTGAAAAACGCGAAAAACCAATTTTTAAGACTATTGATCTTGAATAAAATTTTTTCCAGGTACGGGATCGATGGGGACTTTTTAGCATTTTTAGTGTTCCGAACAGTCATACCAATTTTTAGCTCTACGCTAATTTTTGCACTCTTTCAAAAGCCTTTAGAAAACCTTTTTTGGTTTTTGAGAAATCAATTTGGTGTTTGTTGTTTCGTGGAACTTCGCGATTTGGCTTTAGGTATTTCAAACCCAAAAATGTAGCAGTTTTCAAGCGTTCCTCGAAATCTTCTCCAAACAGGTGGCAATTATTTGGAACATCAGAAGTCTTTTTAAATGTGATATAATTAGACTTCTCTTTATCATCACTAAAAATTGTAAAAGGCCTTTTGATTTTTGAAGTATGTAACTTATCTTTTTTTTCCATTACACTATTGCCTACAACGTCAGAAGAAGATGCCTTCACTGATAGATTTTATTTTGGTGTTTTTAATTAATAAACAATTCCAATATCTTTTGAGGTTTGTACCAAAATTTTGAGGATTTCTTATCTTTTGACATATTTTGATTTGGATCAATTAACTCCATGGTTGCTAATTGATATATTTGAAGAAGAATTCGAAAAAAGTGAAGTAATATCCAGATTTACAAGTTTTAAGTGTAATAAATGTAACAACTACTCGTTTTGGAATTGTATTTCAGAAAAGATCAATTCAATTCAATTCAAAAACGTGAATTGATTCTTTCTGAAATACAAATGATGATTCTGAAATACAATTGTCCAAAATTTTGTAAACTAATTTAATTCAAACTCTGTATTTACATTAAACAAGGATTACCATTATCACAAAGGAAGAAATGCGCAATATAATAATTAGTAAAGTTAAAAGCAGAAATTTAGTAACTAAAAATTAGATTTAATTTCGAGGTATAAATGGGGATTGTTTACTACATTCTGTTACAATCTTTAATTAGAACTAATGATGGAATAATTTTATACAAAAAGGTTTGAATAAAAACGAATGCTGAGAATATAATTAAAAGTTTATTTACGAACTGTTTTCGTTTGAAATGTTTGTATTTGATGGAGGAATGTTTTGTTTTGGAATTTGTTTTTATAAGGTAATTGATTTGTTAAAAATGTTTGTAATTAATTATAAGAATTAGAGGGGTATTTAGGATTTTTTGTGTGTATAAAAATTCTCTATCTAACGCCCGGCATTAATCTTAAAACGACAGGTTGTTTATATTGTTTGAACCGCATCATTTATCTTCCATAACACTGACAGGGTACATTTCTTAAAGCTTCTTCAGCAATACGTAGCTCTTTCTATTCATGACAATACGAATTGAATTATAAAAGAAAACAAGAAGGGAATTTATAAGAATTTCATGATGGTTGCGCGTGCTGTGGATTGAAAAATTGAGAAATTTTTAAATTATTTTCCGGTGAAGCATGAGATTTTAAGAGGGGTTTCATTGATTTTTAATCAACCAGAAATATAAACGCGAAATTATTGAGAAAATAAGAAAAAATCGAGCTTAAATAATATATTTTATCTTGAAAAATTGCAGAAATGTTTTTCTCTTACATCCCTTGCCAAATGTTTGTACGAAATAATAATAACTCTTCCAACATCCAACTTGCTGGAATTTGAAATGAGTCCAATAATAAAATAACTTAAATAGTCATTTAAAAAACGAGGTGGATTTAGGGGGTGAAAGCTGGGGTTGTTTTGGACTTTAGAGATCGTTGACACCGCAGAATTAAGCGTACTCCTTCGGGCTGTTTTGCATTGCAAACACAGTTGAAGGGTTAGAAAACAGGCTGAGATTGCAAAAATAAGGGAAAAAAATGCTAAAGAGTCCTGCGTTATTACCAAACAAATAAGCACATGAGATGCCTTCGCTAATTTTTAAATGCCTCCAGTACTTCCCATTTACTGCTCGACTTAAAAATTTATTAAACAGAAATAGCAGCCCTAGGCAATTAGCTCTTTGTTTTCTTTTTCTTAATTAAAAAATGACTTGCTTGTATCTTCACTAAAATAAATAGTTTATTCATTAACTTGCAAGCAATATAAAAAGAAACATTTTGAAAATTACATATAAATGCGCGCTTTTTAGTCCAAAAGGCATGCGAGTAAATTCATATGGGTTAAAGCAAATAAATCTACGATGTTTTATTTAATTAATGATTAAATTCGAATCTTTTATTAAAATATTATTTAAATTATTCGGGGAATATGAAAGCTTCCTCAATTCTGGAGTAATAAGAGTGACTAATAGGATTTTCTTCGCCACAACGAGCTGGTATTGTGGGGAGCTTCTAAGAGTTCCACGTTTAGAATCACTCGAATTTCCCGACAGGACTATATGCATTGTTTTCCAACTCTCATTCCCGTCCTGATGATAAAAGAGATGTTTATTCAAAATTAATTCGGTACATTTATTTTCTTTGCTCTCCTCAAAGTTTGTTTAATATTACTTACATTATCGAGGAAATTAATTAATTTATAGGAATAAAGTAGCATGCGTAATTTATTCCATTTTTAGCCAAATTTTGTGATAATCTGGTTCTAGATTCATAAAGGCTTTAGGGGATTAGGTCATTTTAAGCCGCAGAGATTTATGCAAATAGTGTTATCTACAAAAGTTCTTTGCGTGGCCTAAACTCCCTCATCCCTCAAAATAAATGCAAAAATCAACAATTCAAATTGTTTCCGGAAATTTATCTTTACAACGCGCATAATTTTCAATTAATCAGCAATGTCACGAAATGATTTACTTGCGGTCGACTGCAGTTTAACGTACTCTACTAACCAATCACGAAATTATTTCAAATTAATTTAAACCGCTAGTTGCAATTAATGTCACGAATATCTTTCACGCAATATTAATTTTTATAGTTCTTGTTAGTTTGTTCGAGTGGAATAACGTTTGTTTTGTGCCAGAAACCAGAAATACTAAATGAAGCCATAAACGTATTTCAAATATGTTGATTTTAATCTTAACTATACTCTCGTCTTTTATTGCAGCTTCATAACCCAATATTGTTCTGCTTTCCAAACCAACAGAGATAACCTTATCCATATTAAATCGACCTACAATATTATACCAACTCCAACATTTATAAACATCATCAACATTTATATAAAAACCCTGTGATTGATACACACCAAGCGAACGAAGGTTAGCCAAGGAAATCGCCGCTTTCGCTTGTTAACGTTCGTTCGCCTTCGTTCGCTTGATAGTAGTAGCCTTCGTTCGCTTGGTAGTAGTAGTGCGCTTGCGCGCTCTCATTATATTTTCAGCGTTCTCAGCATCTACATGTTATGCACGTTAAACTAATCACAAAAACATTTGCGTTTTGTAAGAGGACGGAAGAAAAATATAAACCGGATTAGCAATTTTCCAAACTCGCTTTTATACGGATGTAATATAAAGCGGCGGAATATAATTTATTCCCGCCAATCATGGAAGCGACGTGCCGGGCTTTGAGAATTCGTGCTTAAATTTCGTCACTAAAAAATACGGCCTTAAAATTACGAGGTGCTCTTTCGCGAAAACACGAAAAGCGAGGGTGATGCAAATTTGGGCGAATAAATGTCCTTTATGAACGATACGTTTCAAAGGGCCCCCTCATTTTCTATTCATTGGCCTAGGCCTAACGCGTAACGCGTAACTTTATTTTTCAATTCGAAGATTTTCGCGAATTTTTTTGTTTGGTTCAAAGGAAAGCTATTTAATTATACGCGAGGAGTTTTACATAAAATTTCATTTTAGGCGGGTTAATAAGGCGTTATTTAATTTACATCTATTGTTGAGCCTTCTTCCTTCCGGCCTTATGTCGTGGCAGTTGCGGCTAAACTTTCAACAAAATTGGTAAAGTTTATGAAAGTTAAATTTTATGTTAAAGTGCTCTTAATAAAGGTGACTAAGTTTCTACACGTGCAAACAAATTACTTGTACGAAATTATACAAAAATTTACCACATATTATAATTTATAACTTAAATCAAATTTACATCACGAAATAATAAAATTTTAGATACAAAATAGAAAAAAATAATGATTAAAATCCAAGGATAATTAAAATAGTTAGTTAGATTAGATTAGTGACCGACTACCTCTATGGGATTGGATGTTACGTCAACCTTATGGTTTATTATACTGTCGGCTAATTTCAGACTTCCAGTCCAACGTCTGTGTTAATAACGAGCTTCATCAATATTCCTACAAGTCCGGGTTTCCCTGTGGAGTGACGGTTTCACTCTAGCTAGGTGTCTTTTCCTTTCTAGGGATGTGATTTGGTGTTTCTTCTTCCTATTCGCAAAGTCTGCATATGGGTTCATTTCTGTAGAAGTTCACTTTATTCATATATTCTCTAAATCTTCCAGTTTTCATCAGTAGGTTAACCATTTGCTTCAAGTGCTCTGTTTACTCTCAACAGCTCATTTGTAAGATTTTGGTTGGGTTAGCCTATTAACCTTTTGCAATGGTTGTAGGTGTTCCATGGTTTTTGATGTTCTTGTGCCATCCAGTAGTTTATGGATGTTCGGGTGTAGGTATTTTGTATACCTAGGCTTAATTCAGGGCCAACAAATTTGTTGCGCGAACCCAGTTTGTCTAGGCTGTCCACTAGTTCGTTGCCTTTGATTCCACTGGCCTAATCTGTGTAGTGTTTCTTTGGACTTGATCTTGTACTTCAGGCTTCTAAAGCATTAAGACCTGATTGGGTACCGACATGATGTAAATCTAAATATAGCTTCGTTTGTGGTTTTCAGTAGCGGCTAGAGTAATTGAATCTACTTCTGGTAGGAAGAATATGCAATGGTTGCCTAGAGTAGCCGATTCTTTGATTTTAGGTATTTCGCTGTAAAGGCCCGATTTCCGAGTTACCGTGAAACATTGAACCATCAGTATAGAAGACTTTGTTTTTGTTCGAAGGGATGGGGAGCTGGTCACGTTTCCAGTTGAGGTCTTTTATAAGATTTGTCTAACAGAATTGAAGTGTTTATGCAATCAGATCTTATTTTTTACGTGGGGATGTCGACTGTAGTTGTGATTTTTCCATGTCCGATTCTACTAGCTATGATCGAACTTCTTTGAGGTTGATGTCCAAGGGTGCTAGTCTAGTGCTAATCCATAGCTGCTCTTAAAGGCTCCAGTGGTGCATAGTTTTGGTAGGTGTTGTATCCTGCATAACTTTGTTATACCAGTTGATTGTTATGGTTTTGGTCATCAGGTGATAATGCTATTAGTTAATATGGGTCGAACTATAGCTTTATACAGGGTGATTCAGACCATCCGTGCCACCCATTTATCTCGAGAACGCGTTATCGTATATGGCCGAAATAAAAAATTTTGTTACCAAAGTGAACCTAAAGAATCCATTGGTGAACTTATTTTTTACCGGAACAACCCGGAACTATCCGGAACCGGAGGTAACTTTGATTTTTTAAATGGCTACATAGGTCGATTTTGGTACGGTTTGATTGGTTTTTCAAAAAAAAAATAACTTTTATTAAAATATTTTTTTAATATTTTCCATAGTTTAGAATTTATTCGAAAAACAAAAAAAAATTGTTAAAAAAAGTAAATAAAAATTATTGCATATTTTGAAGAATTTTGTTTAAATATGGACAAGTATGATATTTAAAGTTGGTAAAATATTATAATTTGTAGAAAAAGTTTATAAATTTATAAAATTCTTCAAAATATGTAATAATTATTATTTAGTTTTTTTAACAATTTTTTTTTGTTTTACGAATAAATTCTAAACTATGGAAAATATTAATAAAATATTTTTATAAAAGTTGTTTGTTCTTAAAAGACCTGTCAAACCATACTTATATTTTTCCGGAACAACCCGGAACTATCCGGAACCGGATATCACTTTGATTTTTTAAATTGCATTATAGGTCGAGTTTGGTGTGGTTTGATAGGTCTTTTCAAAATAAACAACTTTTATTAAAATATTTTTTTAATATTTTCCATACCTTAGAATTTATTAGAAAAACAAAAAAAAATGTTAAAAAAAAGTAAATAATAATTATTGCATATTTTGAAGAATTTTGATGAAATATGGACAAGTATGATATTTAAAGTTGGTAAAATATTAGAATTTGTAAAAAGAGTTTATAAATTTATAAAATACTTCAAAATATGCAATAATTTTTATTTACATTTTTTTTTTGTTTTTCGAATAAATTCTAAACTATGGAAAATATTAAAAAAATATTTTTATAAAAGTTATTTGTTTTTGAAAGACCTATCAAACCATACCAAACACGACCTATGTTGCCATTTAAAAAATCAAAGTTACCTCCGGTTCCGGATAGTTCCGGGTTGTTCCGGATAAAAATAAGTTCACCAATGGATTCTTTAGGTTCACTTTGGTACTAAAGTTTTTATTTTAGTGATGTGCGATAACGCGTTCTCGAGATGGTCTGAATCACCCTGTATATCAATTGGGTCAGTTCCAGTTTAATACGTAGTTAAGAAAATTGCCAAAAAATATTAAAATTAATGGAACTGTAATTTAAGCTTAGCTGATGTAATTGGGGATTAATCTAAGTGATCTGCTTGTTGCAGCAGACGCGGAACTAATGAAATGACGTCATAAATGGGTAAGTTGCTATGACTGTCAGTTGTTAAGGAGGTTATGACACCTAGAGTTTACCTACAACTGACGTCATAGTAAAACTGGTTGCTTATTTTTAAGTTAATACCAACACGACAGTTCATTTCATCGACAAGAATGTTTAATACACAATAGACACTTTTGTTTTGACCAACATTAAATGTTGCACATATGTATGTAATTAATTCAATTTCAATTTTTGTTTGTAGATTGTTATATGTTGGAACTGTAATTTAAAGAATTTCTAAATGATGATTGCACCCTCGTTCGTTTTAGTATTGCAGGTTTATCAGTTTTGGAAAATTACTGAATAATAGTAGGTATCATGACGAAGAACCTAAAAATAGTTCCTACTTCGGAGGAAGAATTGAGGCAACATCGAGTAAATCTATAAGACAATCGTTCTCTTTGTTTCTAACCACCGTAAGAACAACAACTCTCTTGACTTTGTCCATCATCAAAACAAGACTTCTTTATTTTCGACCATCATCAGAACATGATCTCTTTGCTTTCGACCACTATCAGAATAACCTCTCTTTTCATTCAACTTCGGTAAGAATAATTTATTTACTTTAGACCACCATCAGTACAAGACTTTTATACTTTCGACCACCATCAGAACATGATCTTTTTGGTTTCGGCCACTATCAGCACAAAACCTCTTTGCTTTCGATAACCATCAGAATATGATATCTTTGATTTCGATCACCATCAGAACAAGACCTCTTTGCATTCAACCATCGCATCGTAAGAACAACATCTCTCTTTATTTTAGACCACCATCAGAACATGATCTTTTTGCTTTCGACCATACTGGTACAAGACTTTTTGCTTTCGATCACCATCAGAATATGATCCCTTTGTTTTCGACCCCCCTCAGAACAAGACCTCTTTATTTTCGACCTGCATAAGAACATGTTCCTTTTGGCTTTCGAACACCATCAGAATAACCTCTCTTTTCATTCAACTACCGTAAGAACAATTTATTTACTTTCGACCACCATCAGAACATGATCTTTTTTGTTTCGGCCACCATCAGTACAAGACCTCTTTGCTTTCGATAACCATCAGAATATGATCTTTTTGATTTCGATCACCATCAGAACAAGATCTCTTTGGATTCAACCACCGTAAGAACAATAACTCTCTTTATTTTAGACCAACATCAGAAGAAGACTTCTTTAGTTTCGACTATCATCAGAACATGATCTTTTTTGCTTTCGACCACTATCAGTACAAGATCTCTGTGTTTTCGATCACCATCAGAACATGATCCCTTTGTTTTCGACCACCATCAGAAGAAGATCTCCTTGCATTCATCCACCTTTAGAACAACAACTCTGGCAACTTTCTTATAAAAATTGTGCTTGATCAAATTTAGTCGAGTTTTCCAATTACCGTTTTGGCCTAATTTGAAAATTATAGAAGTATGATTTTTGTTGTTGTGAGTTAGATTTAGATAAATTGGTATGATGGGTGAAATTTTTTGAAAAATGACTGTAAAAAAATGTAAATTGAGTTTAATGGTGATTTGGAACATGCGATCAATCGGGGAGAGTTGATCATTAATTCGTCATAAATCTTAAATGATGGAAAAGTGGGTGGAAGAGGGTGGCTGTGGCTGCGGCTGTATTATAATGAAACTGTCGGCGGTTGCGCAGTTTACCACCATGTCATAATTAGAGGTGCATTGCATTTTTAAAGAAATCGATGACTGTAACGAGCCATGGCGGCTCACAACTCTACAGGTCATGCTCATCCTTCTCCTTCCTTCCAACAGAAATGTCACCTCACCTTCAATTCTCCCCTTTTTTCCTTCCTCGCCGCCTTTTTTATTTGTTCTTTAAGTTTGTTTAAAGGCTCAATTTGCCTGATCTGCAACGGAGCTTTTTTTAATCCCCACTTTTAGCGGAAACGGAAGTTTTTTCAAATCGTACTTAGCGAATAATTTTTAATGGGAAAATCGATTTCGGCTAAATTGCATTAGGCGATACCATTATGGAAGCACATCATGCGAAACTGGTTATTAAATTAAAATACCAGAAGAGATTATAATCGATGCAATTTTCTTGATAAACGCCATCCATTAAATTATTACATGAAATTACGTGTAACTCACAATGGAGTTTAACATAATTCATGTTTAAATCTTGATTGCTTCATTTATTAAAGGTGCTATAAATACAATAAATCACTCCATTTTACAAATAATTAATTAAAATTCCTATTATTATTTACTCCAACAAATTTGAACGTAATAAAACTTATTGTGAACACTGCTCAACTTATATTATTTGAACTCGTTTGTGAATTTTATGAAAATTTTTAAAAGCAGTTTCTGAGCTCACGACTTTGTGATGGAATAAAACAAAGTTTTCTAAGTTTACTTTATGACATTTTACTTTTATAAGTTTCCGGGGCATTGCTGCAAATGCGCTTTATTTAAAGAAAGCATCTTGCTGTTTTTACACGTGAATTCATCTTCGACTCTTCCGGCCCGGCACAAAAAAGCTTTTACTAAAATTATTTTCTTTTAATATTTATTATTTTGCTATTACAATAATTAATTGTAAAAAATAGTGAATCTACCATAAATAGGTGGCATTATGAATTTAATAGTAGGTCAATTTATTTGTGGATTTACTTATCTAAATTAATATTGTTAAGACTAACATTATATTAATTACTCCTCGAGTAAATTCCGAAACATTTTGGAAGATGGAAGTGGTTCGTTCATTCATAAATAATGGTAATAATCCCTAGGGGGTGGAAGCAGACCAATTTAAGCACACTTAACCGCAATTTGTGTAAATAAAAGGGCTAGGACTGGAGTATTGCAATATTTACCTACGTATTAAACAGTACCAATTCCCAATTGAGCAAGGGCTGGTGTAGCAACTCTAATTATTAGAAGGAGCTGTAAAACCATTGTAAGCATCCGCTAGGGACCCCATTTTGTAGCATAATCCTACAAGAAGCTTACCATAAAGTCAAATTTAATTGCCTTAATTAAAGACGTGCAAAAAATGGCTACATCAGGTAACTTTAACTACTAAACATTACTTGGAATCGATTAGATGAAACAAATAACCGCCATAAAAATTAATGCCTGTACATCATGCGAGACACGGGTAATCTCCTGTGTATTCAGGGATAGGCAAAAAATTACCAACCTTGTGCCGAAATGCCTGAAATAGTAATTTTTCAGTGAGTGACTTGCGTGCCCAAAAGAGAAGGCAGGAAACGAAAGGCGTTGCCATTTTGATAATGTGCGTGTTTACAAGGGGTGCGTTTCTCAATAAATGTGGTAATTTATGACTTCGGCCGCCCGATCCTATTAATTTTATTTTGCTATTATCGCTCACGTCTTTCACCCTTGCTTTAATGTCGAATTATAAATTGTCACAATTATGTTTTTACTAGCTCCAATACAAAAACACAAATAGTAATCAAATAAACTTATTTATTACCAGAAAAAATTTAGTAGTTTATAAAATATTGGGAATTTTAACTACGTATAGAGGACGCTATAAATGGAGGATATTCGGTACTTGTCAGTGTCAGAAATTGTGTTATTGTAAAGTTGCTACCAGTTGAAAGTAGGACAAAGAATACGCGATCGTGATTACTTTTGTCCTACTTCCAATTGGGACCAACTGTACCTTATAACTACATATTCAACAAAAACACAAATAGATTTATTATTTAATGCTGCAGTAAAGCTCAAACATCATGTACCAATGCGTTAAATCAAACAAGTATGTACCGAATATAAAAGTAAATTTTCAAAAAGTTTATATTATATTATACAGGTAGTTCCTCAATTTACGCAACGGTATATCAGTGAACCCAAAATTTTTAATGTTCGTATTTATGGCGCAATTCTGTGTAAAATCGTAAGGCATTACAGGAAATATCTAAAGGCCGATTTATAACTTTACATAAAAACATAAGCAAAAGCATAGTAACCTAGAAAAATAATTTGCTTATTCTGTAAAGATTTTAATTAAAACATTTATTTATCACAAATAAAATTAAAAATAAAACTACATTACTTGAAGAAACGTACATACAGGGTGACCCAGTCATCTGCCCACAGTCTATAGCTTCTTTGCTATAAAACTTATTGACTTGCGATTATCACCAACATATAGATACATGCATTCCCTATAATTTAAAAATATTTTCGATATATACAGGGTGTCCCATCATGGCCTACTGAACCAAAGTTATATTTTTTTAAATGGAACACCCAGTATATTATGACATTTTTGGATTCCTTATCAAAAAATAATTATACTTTGTATAAACTTTTATGGGCCTATCATCACTCGTTTTGCTGATATTTGCCATTTAAGCCAAAAAAAGATCAATTTTTTAAAAATCACTACTTTAAAACAGAAGAACATTTTGGCTTGAAATTTTGTCAAAAATTTTTCAACATCGTCTAGTCTACAACCATCATGTCAAATATAAGTTTGTGATATTTTTTTTCAGGGTGCCTTATAAAACGCAAATTGAACAGTTACACGAAATTTTCAAATGCAACACCCTGTATATTTTAACGTCAGTCGATGGCATTTTTTACAAGCATTCTATTGAAATAATGTTTGTATGGTCGCTTATCAATGGTTTAGGAGATATTAATATCCAAACTGAGAAACAGTGAAAATAGACAAAATAGCACTCTTGATGAATTTTTTTCAAGATTTTTTTTTTAATTTGCCTAAAACTTATTTGTGTCTTTCTCTATTTTGCTTTTTTAATAATGTTGTTATACTACAAAGCAGTTTTTGTTGCTTTACAACACAAATAAAATCGAAACTTGCAATTATCTATTTTGGTTTTCTAAATTTCAGTATGTTTTGAAAATTTTACAACTGATGTTACCAAGAAAACCCCTATTTTGTTGAATTTCGTTTTACGCTCTCTTCTGATAGCTAGAACCGGATTTCTTTCAGCTTCACCATATTTGCCATTTCTTCTTTAGAAGAGTTCACTATATCGGTTTAGTAATTGCCAAAAGTACAGAAAAAGGCGTTAAAACAAAACTCAACAAAATAAGGGTTTCCTTGGTAACATCAGTTGCTAAATTTTCAAAGCATACTGAGACTTAAAAAACAAAAATTGATAATTGCAAATTTCGATTTTATTTTTGTTATACAACAACAAAAACTACTATTGAAATAAAACAACATTATAAAAAAAGCAAAATAGAGAAAGACAGAAATAAATAATAAGCAAATATAAAAAAAATCCTCAACAAAATTCATCAAGAGCACAATTTTGTCTATTTTTCACTGTTTCTCAGTTTGTATATTAATATCTCCTAATCCTTTGATAAGCGACCATACAAACATTATATCAATAGAAAGCTTGTAAAAAATGCCATCGATTGATGTTAAAATATACAGAGTGTTCCATTTGAAATTTTCGTTTAATTGTTCAATTTGCGTTTCATAATGCACCCTGATAAAAAATATCATAAACTTAAATTTGACATGATAGTTATAGACTAGACGATGTTGAAAAATTTTTGACAAAATTTCAAGCCAAAATGTTCATCTGTTTTAGAGCAGTGATTTTTAAAAAATTGATCTTTTTTTGGCTTAAATGGCAAATATCAGCAAAACGAGTGATGATAAGCCCATAAAAGTTTATACAAAGTATAATTATTTTTTGATAAGGAATCTAAAAATGTCATAATATACTGGGTGTTCCATTTAAAAAAAAATAACTTTGGTTCAGTAGGCCATGATAGGACACCCTGACTATATCGAAAATATTTTTAAATTGTGGGGCATGCGTGTATCTATATGTTGGTGAAAACCGCAAGTCGATTTGTTTTATACCAAAGAAGCTATAGACCGTGACCATATGACTGGGTCACCCTGTATATCTATATACATTTTCACTAAATTAAATGTTAAACAATGACAAGTGACATAAAAATTGGTGGTTAGGCTTATGTTTAAGTTTTATGCAAAGTTATAAATCAGCCTTAAAAGTTCGTTATATGGGTTTTAATTCCCATAGTTACCTCATAGATACGGTTTGCGCAGAATCGGCACATTAGTTCGAACTCGATGAAGTTTGAACTTAAAAAAACTTTGAAAGTGTCGAAGGTTTCCAACTCGAGGCAAGTTTAATCTGAGAACCAAACTTGGGGAAGTAAATGACTAATTTGAGGTTTTGTCTATTGTTGCTGGAGACTTCATAAATAATTATTTTAAAATAATTCTTTCGGAATTTGAAAAGAAAAGGCTTGAATCTACAAAAATTGGCAAGATTTAAAAAATAGTTATACTGGGTCTACATAAAAGGATGTTCTTCAGTGACTTTAAAAAAACAAACAAAGTGAGATGAATTTTAATATCAGTTTTTTCTTTTTTATTAAAGTAATTCCCAAAAATGAAGCTGCTGAGATTCTTTGATTAAAATAGTTATACCGGGTCTATATAAAAGGATGTTCTTCAGTGACTTCAAAAAAAAACAATGTGAGATGAATTTTTATATGAGTTTTTCTTTTTTATTAAAGTAATACCCAAAAATGAAGCTGCTGAGAGATTCTTTGATTAAAATAATAGATCAGGAATAAAGTTTAGTTGAACAGGTACTATTAAAATCCCTAAAAATTATTGCAAAGTTGGTAGCTTAGTTTCGGTAACAGTCTTAATTGTATAACTGTATAAAAAGTTATTGAAAAAATGCAATAAAAACTTTCAAGTTCGAATTTTCTTTGAAGTCGACCTGTTTCTGAACAAAAATTGCTTTTGAACTCTAATTTCCTTAGAAATTTTTTTCGAACTTTTGTACTTTGCAGTACGTTAGTGAATGTTCTACTTCGAAACGTTATAGGGCAGTAATGTTGATCATTTGGTTTTGGTAATAAGAAAATCAAATGGAAGATACAATAGTGTCGCGGCTTAAACCGTTGCGTTAATTATGGGACAAGCTGTATATAAATATTGTTATTTTTTTCTGAATATCTCAGACTCTTAGCAGAAAAAGTATTGTAGTATGTAAGAATCCCTATTTGAAAAATTAGTTTTGAGTGATTTTGACGATTTTATGTCAATAAGAGAACCCTTAAAAAATTAAAATGAGGTAATTGTGAAAATTCAAAAAAATCTGAAAATTAAAGGAATTTTCAAAAACGTTCTTTTTTGGGGTATAACTACATTTTTATCGACATAACATTTTCAATGCATTATTATCGACAGATCTTTTTATCAAGATACCTTTCAATTGACATTACTTTTTCATCAACACAGACGTTTCATCGACATTATACTTTTTGTTCGACAATCATTTTATCGACACTGTTTCATCGATAAACCTTTTTATTCCAATAGGGCGTTTCATCGACATTATTTTTATCGACATTAATGTTTCATCGACAGTATCCTTTTATTGATAGAACTTTTCTTCAACAAGGACGTTTTATTTTGTTACTAAATGTTCATTGAAGACATTTCATCGACATTGCCATTCATACACAGTCTTTTCATCGATTATAGTTTCATCGACATTGCAGATTGCAGGAGCAATGTATAGATGCGGTTATTAAAAAGGTTTTCTCGATGAAAAAGTAATCTTAATAAAGTACGCCTTTGTCGATAAAACGACATTGTCGAAAAATGGTATTGAAGTACTTTGTTGATGAAAAGGTAATGTCCATGAAGCATGCGGTTGAAGAAAAGGTCGATAAAATAGTATCTACGAAACAGTTATCCATGGAAAGTTAATGTTGATGACATGTTCTTGTCGATAAAAAGGTAGTCTGGACGTAAAAAGTTTATTGATGGAAAGGTAATGATGATGAAACGTCTTGGTCGATGAAAAGGTAGTGTCTATAAGGGATTTCGAATGCCTTCTTTGGTGGATTAGTGGTTAACCAAAAATTTGATAGCTTCTTCAATTCATTCTTCCTGTGCTCCCGACCACGGTTCATATTTCGGCCAACCAAGCTTAAATTGGTTAGAATCAAACGATCTACGATGTTATTCAAATGCGGTTGGTCCAAATATGAGACAGACTAATCTAAGATCCAAAGACGAACTAAAGCCATTCGAAATCGCTTTATGAGTTTTGAAAAAGTATTGTTGATGAAACAACCAGATAATAGGTAGTGACGATGAAAAGGTATTGTCGATAAAATGTCTATTTCAACGAAATAGAAGTGTCGATGAAAAGGTTATATGTCGATGAAAAATTAGTATCGATTAAATGGACTATCGATGAAGTGGTATCACGCCCTTTTTCTAAGATGTGCAGACGAAGTTCCATATTTTTGAAAATTTGGAACATACTACGGTGTGTTTATAATATTATACGGAGGATTTTTGATTGGAACCTTTTTTCACCAAATGGACAAAGTGGAAACAAAACAGAAACTCATGTCGAAAAACAAAGCTGCGACTTTTTATGAAGTCCTTGGAGATTTGCGCATTTTATTTCTGTAGGGCTTGGTATTTTGTTTGCGTTTTGTTCTCTTGATTGCAAGTAAATAAATAGAACAGTTTTGGCATAAACTCATCAAGAATTGAAAAAAGAATGATGAACGTAATTTCTCTGTACCAGTGAGAAAGAAGAAACTTTAAGAAATTACAGAAATTTGGAGCGGGTCAGTCTTTTAAGGCAGAAATGGTTTGGGCACAATGCTATGAATTTTATAGAAACCTTTATTTAGACAACAGTCTACTATAGAAACCAACCAAAAGTGATGAATAAAAAATCTTCCTTCCAAAACATAATTATAGTAATTCTCCACTCAAGGTGCATTTTTTGTTCTTTTTCTGCCATCCAATATCTGTTAGATTTTTCTTCGCTTCCGCATCTGAACTTGGCCATGATTTGTATGTTTATTTCTTTTAGAGCATTTAAATAACCAGTTGTTATCTGCCCTGTGTTGTTGTTGAGAAAGGAATGAAGTACTGGATGGACAATAGATACAGATGCTGTAGATTTTGTGAGGAAGCTCGGGATGAATGGGAGCATTGGGGAAGTGAATGTAAAGCTATAAGCTGGAATGAAATGGAGAAAGAGACAGTGAGACAGTGTGGAATATAAGATTTATACTAAATGAGAAAGGGGAGGGACTGGAATGGATGCAAAGGATTTTGGATAAAGCACAACAGCACTATTATATTTGTATTAAGTTTGGGTTATTTATTGTAATTAGCTGAGAATTTTTGTATTTAATTTTATACCAATAAAGGTCTATATACAAGGTGATTCACATTTATGTGCAAATCTGTCGGGTGGTGATTCCTTGGATAAAAATAAGAAAAAAAGTTCATATAAACATATGTCCGATTCCGCTTCCTAAGTGAATTACAGCTCTGACAGAGAAGAGGTTTTTGGCCATTGATTTTAGAATGGATACTAATAAAGCATTCAAATTTGGCACAACCCTTAATATGCATTGGACTCACGTCCATGATTTTTTTGAAATTTTTTTATTGGTTCTAAGTGGTATTTTAAGAGATCGTTGGTGGTAAAAACAATGGTAACTTTTTTAGTACTGCATTTTTATGAGACTTTTTTTTAAATATCATTCTGTAATCAAATTTACACAAAAATGGTGCTCTTATACAAACTCAACAAGAGAAAAGTGCATCTAAAGATGTGCTTTCCAGGACAGTTGTCATGGTTACCATACTTAACATTTTTGTAGGCCTATTATTTTACCAAAATTATTCCATAATTTATGAAAAAAGGTTCCTATGTAACATTTGGAATAATTTTGGTAAAACAATAGGTCTACAAAAAATTTAGTATGGTAACCATGACAATAATCCCGGTAATCACATCTTTAGACACACTTTTCTCTTAAACGGCTCATTCTATCGAATTTGTATAATAGCACCATTTTTGTGTAAATTTGATTACAGAATGATATTCTAAAAAAAATCTCATAAAAATGCAGTATTAAAAAAGTTACCATTGTTTTTACCACCAACGATCTGTTAAAATACCACTTAGAACCAATAAAAAAATTTCAAAAAAATCATGGACGTGAGTCCAATGCATATTAAGAGTTATGCCCAATTTAAATGCTTTACTAGTATCCATTCTGAAATAAATGGTCAAAAACCTGTTCTCTGTCAGCACCTTTGAAGAGCTGTAACTCTCTTAGGAAGCGGAATCGAACATGAACTTTTTTTCTTATTTTTATCTAAGGAATCACCACCCGAGAGATTTTAACATAAATGTGAATCACCCTGTATATCTGCCGTGTGATCTCTTCTCTTTCTCGTCCAATATTTCCTTAACCATTCCTCCTCAGCTCATTCCACATCTTTTCTTCTTTTTAATTCCTTCAAAGACCATCCTATTTTTTCAAAAGCTTTTCTTCTGCATTTCGTAATTTTGACTCCTTTCGTTCCCTCTGTGTTTGAATGCTTCTCCTACAATTCCCGTAATCCATCTCATGTATATTCCACATTCGAAATCTCTGAATATTTTTAAGGCATCTCCCCATATTTTGTTACGTCCTGTTTCTTGTAGTACAATCGCATCCGGTGGTGACTCTTAACTTAAAATCTGTTTTAATATATGGACCTGCATTTTCTCTACATCTTTTTGTTCCTCTATGCCCCATACCTCAGCCCTGTATAGTAGGATGCTTCTGACACACGTTTTTCAGATCGTTATGCCACTAATAAATGTGTTTGCCATCTTTGATTTCCATTCCTTCTATATTCTGCTCCATGCTTTCTTACATAAGTATCTTATAAGCTCCGTAAGCTTTGCATTTGGTGTCGTCACGTATCCCAGATATTTGAATACCTTTACTGGTTTTATCTCTTGATATCACCTGAAACACTCTAATTTTTGTCTTCCTCTCCTTGTACATACCATCGTATTTGCCTTTTTTTATAATCACCACAAATTTTCTCTTATCCATGTATCTTTCTAGCCTTCTAACCATTTCGTCTATTTCTGCTTTTATTTTGGCTATCATTGCTATATCATCTGCGTATACTAGCACCCATATCTTCTTCCCTCCGATTACCACCCCTCGTGCTTGTCCATTTCTTAGCACTTTCTCTAGATCTGACGTAAAGAGTCTTTACTAAAGACATTGAATAATATCATACCTACTCTAACTCTGGATCTTGTTTTATTGTACAAGCCTTGAATCATCCACCTAGTTAGCTTCATTATCCATATTTCCTCTAACTTCTGCATTTGCATTGTTTACTATGTCCGCAGCCTCTTTTAGATCCACAAACATTACATAGAGTTTGCCACCTTTCTTCTCTAGTTCTGTTGTGCCTCTGCCCATTCTGAATTCTGCTTTCACTTCTGGAATTGCGCTTCTTATCTCTAATTCTTTCTCAAGTTTTCTTCCTACTATATTACTAAATACCTTGTAATCTGAGCCTATTACAGTGATGAGTGATGCCTCTGTAGTTCTCTTTGTTACTTATTTTTTTTAATTGGTACTATTTTCCCTAGGTTCCATGATTCAGGCCACTCCTCTCTTCCTCGAATAAATTATTTTATTTTTCTTATAATTTCAGTTATTGAGAATTTGCAAGCCTCCTCCAAAAACGATAAAAACAATAAATGCAACGTTGAAAAAAAAATATGAAAAATCAATTAAATATTAGGGCCTGATAATTAAATAAAGTAACTAAAGCAATTTAAAGCAGCATTGTGTTGTATCTAAATAATTTATTCGAATGTTACAGATGCATACATTTTGTAAATAACGTAGGTGCCCCAGAGGCATTTCTGAATGTATTTTGCATACATCAGATATGCAAATATGAGTAGATATAATTACGAGCGGTTCATATTAAGTAAATAATTTTCTATGAAAATTTAATACCCGAATGTTCGTTCGTTACTAAATGGATTAAACTTTTTATAGCTTCGAGTTTTTAGTTTAAAACCCTCTCCACCAATGAGCTTCTTAAATAAATTTATAACTAGTGGTAGCAATATCGTAAAATATAAACACACCCGGCTTATTAAATTTGAGCACGTTAATTAAGCTGAACATTATCATTAATTTAATAAAAAAAGTTATTATATTACACTTTAATGGGGATAAATAAGGTGGTTAAATTTATCATTTCAAGTATATTAGAAGTTGCATTTTGCACTTGAAGATTCAAGTAAACCTCGAAAGTTGTAAGTGGTGAGTATATAGTGGAACCAATAACTCTCTGCAAAGCAATTTGGATTAATGTCAACCAGGACAATATTAACAATGACTACACCAAGATCAATATCATGTATTATTAAACCAGTCAGTTCCAGAATGCCTAGGAGCGATTATCAATACCAAAACTAATATATTTCTATAACTTTAGCTTAAGGGCCTAGAGAAACGTGGAGCACTATGCAAATAATAATAAAATAGATTAAACCTGCTTATACCAAGATATTAAATGAATATTTACGATTTTTTAGAAAAACATTTCGTATAACACTCACGTTTTCCCAAATTTACTACCTACTAGAATTTTATTTTCATACATCTGCATTGCCCCAACTTTTTAAACCCAAACATTTATAAAAATAATATTTATTTTAATAAAATTGCTACAAATGATGCATAAATTTTTGGTGTATTTTATGTGAAAAAAAAGTTTGGGATAAAAGTTTAGTAGATAATGTTAGGTAGTTTGTTCTTCCTAATTTTCCCCAACAACTGCGGTACAGTAATTGAAATGGACCTCAAGTATAAACATTTTCCCTTCCATTAATGTGTGGTCCAACAAGCAACCCGATCGTAATGTTAATGAGGGAGAAAGAAGGTTTCCATTAACGTCGGGAAAGATAAAGTTTGAATTTTTTAAAATAATATTGATTAAATAATGGAATCAAAGTTTGTTTTGGGTTTTATTAGGGTGAAATAGTAATGAACACGAGTGAAATTATCGTTTAAATTGTATTAGACTCATGTTAAATTACTTTTTCAAACCGAGCGGTTTTAATTTAATTTTTTTAGAAAAGTTTTTAATTTAATAGCTCAAATAATGAGGTTTTATGGAATATTGATTACGTTTCCAGCTTTTTTTGAATTGTATTCACTCGGGATTAAGTTTCAGATTTACCAATTCCAATCCAAAAATTATTATTAAAAAGCCAATTGAGACCACTTCAAATATTTAATTAAAAAAGGTTTTTTTAATAATTTTGAAGAAATTTTAATTATTTTTCTACAAATTAATTTTGCTTTATACATGGTGTCTCACTGAAAACCTCAAATGCCAAAACTTGTGCGTAAACCAGAAATTATAAAAGGGCAAAAATTTCTTTTAATTTTGTTATCATAAACAATTTTAATTATAATATGGTCATACAAGATGTCCTATCCGTGAATAATCAATTTTAAAGGTAAGAAAATTGATCAAATTTCATCATCAAAAACCAAAAAAAATAGGGCCCACATTTCTTAGATTTGAAGTTCCAGCGTTTTGAATTTTTTGGTCACGAATTTTTGCTACTTACAACGCTAACAAATATACCGGGTCACCTCTATAACTTTTTTATTTATGAATAGAACAATTTGAAATTTGGCTATGTTCTATGGTTCAAAAAAAAAAATTTTATGTGCATTTTTTATTTTCGAAATCACTTCCGGTTTCACCGAAAACACCATGAACTTTGTTTTTTTAAATGTAACATCCCATATTTTTATTCATGGCTTAAAATACTTTTAAAAAAGAAGTATTTTTGAGATATTAGTTTTTATTTTTTGCGAAAAAAATTTTTTTTTCAAAAAAAAAGGTTTTCGAAGTCGGTGAAAATTACCAAAACTAATTCTAAATAATTCAAATACATAAAATAAATAATCGTTATAAAATCCTCTTTTTAAAAAGTCGAATGACCCGGCATCATTGCATTTAAAAAAAGTGAGATATTTGATAAAATCTTCATTAACTAAGTTTAAAAATTAATAGTTCAAAAACCACTTAAATTTTTTTTCAAATTACAATTTTATTTAGGTATTTGAATTATTTAGAATTAGTTTTGGTACTTTTCACCGACTTCGAAAACCTTTTTGTTTTTTTGAAAAAAATTTTTTTTACAAAAAAAATAAAAACTAATATCTCAAAAATACTTCTTTTTTAAAAGTATTTTAAGCCATGAATAAAAATATGGGATGTTACATTTAAAAAAACAAAGTTCATGGTGTTTCCGGTGAAACCGGAAGTGATTTCGAAAATAAAAAATGCACATAAAATTTGTTTTTTTGAACCATAGAACATAGCCAAATTTCAAATTTTTTTATTTATAAATAAAAAAGTTATCGAGGTGACCCGGTTTTCATTTCCACCCGGTATGTTCATAGAGATTTAAAAAATATTACCAGAAAGTTTTAACCATTCTCTTCAATTGTTAAAAATAGTAATACAAAAATATCGGTTTTAATAAATAGGTCTCAGATCAATCAAAAAATTAAGCTTGGTTTTGAAATTCGCTTGATATTTGCGGTTTTGGGCATAATTTTGTTTCCAGTAGAGCTTTTTTAAAATTTCTTTTTTTGCTACACAGAAAAGTCTTCTTGCTACAAATTTCTTTATTTTTGTTTTTGTAAGTCAAGCCAATTAGTCATACGGCAGGAGTTAAACGGGCTCTTTAATAAAAAAGTTCGCTTTACGGCGTTTATAATACAGATAAAAAACTAATTGAAATAATATTCTTTTTTTAACGCTATCAAAAAGTTAAGGTATAAACGAAGAGTTAACTTTTTCGTTTTTTGTTTTAATTTTATTTTTAAACTTTTTACAGCGCTCCAAAAATTATATAAAATTTTAAGAAATTTTTGGAACGCTGTAAAAACTTTAAAAATGTACTTAAAACAAAAAACGAAAAAGCGAACTCTTCGTTTATACCTTAACTTTTTGCTGGAGTTGGAAAAAAGTATTATTTCAATTGTTTTTTTATCTGTTTTATAAACGCCGCTAAGCAAACGATTTTTGTAAAGAGGCTGTTTTACTGCTACGGTATGACTATTTGGTTTGACTTACAAAAACAATAAATGAAAAAATTAGTAGCAACAAGACTCTTCTGTGTACCAAAAAAAGAAATTTTAAAAAAGCTTCACTGGAACAAAAGTTATGACCAAAACTGCAAATATCAAGAGAATTTCAAAATCATGCACTAAACTCAACTCAACTCTTTTTAAAAAATAGTTTTTTTTTAGTTTTTTATTATTTCTAAAAAAGCCAATTAGGAGACTTCTATAAGTACAAATCAAGAAAATTTTGAGTTTCTTGTTTTTTTTTTACTTGCCAAACATTTTCAATGTAACTCCTTAAGGTAATAGGGAGTCAAATGTTGAAAAAAACGACGTACTTATCTTTCATGAATTTTTTAAAGTGTTTGGAATTGGAAAGTCAAAAAAATAAAGAAATACCAAACTAAAGTAAGAATTTTACATTCATTTGCAATTTTTGTTATTTATGTATCTACAATCTATATTTGTGTAATTTTGCAAGAAAAACTTCTATATTTATATTTTTGCAAAACTACGCTTATATAAATCTAGATACATGAAAAACAAAAATTGTATATAAAAGTACAAGTCTTACTTAAGTTCGGTATTTTAATATTTTTTTTTGTTTCCAATTCGAAACACTTTAAAAAAATTGGGAAAGATAAAAACATCGGTTTTTCAATAAATGACTCCCTATCACCTTAAATGATTTTTTTAAACAATTTTGGATGATTTTTCAATGGACTGTAAGTTAAAATACAATAAATTTGTTTCATTTATGTTTTATTCGTCCTTTTGCAAATGAAGGAAAGAACTATGAAGTTAAAACTTTCATGCTTTGTAAGGATAATATGTTTTCACTTATTATCATTTCCTGGAAAATGTGGAAGGTGACATTGAAAATTTAAAAAAAACGTGGTAAAATTTTAGAAATAATGAGCTATGATTAAGATATCAACCAAAATATCGAAACGTCGGCACAATTATTAAATAAATTTTACTGAAAATTAGAAGTTAGATTTGCTGTTTTATTCCTGTATCCAAAGGATAATAATGAAATTCCAGAATTTGAAAAAACACTCCCTTATAATCAAAAAATTGAAAAAAAAACTAAATTTCCGTTTATTTCTGGGCGATTTTTTTTCAACGTTTTGTAGGTAATATTGTTATTACTAATTCAAAAAAAACTAAGGTTACCTCTCATAGTGAGAGATTTTTTAAATGAACAGATTTGTTAAATTATTATTAGCGATGTAGTAGAATTTCGAATAAATCGGTGACTTAAAACTCAAAACGAAGGAACTCCAAAAACAAAAAAGAGATAAACCAGTCTATAAAATTTCATTCAATTAGTTAGGATATTCACAATGAACTAGAGCGAGAGGTACAAGAAGAAAGGAAGTTCTTATTCACGTTTAAATTCTGGAAAATCCAAGGTAGTCCAAGGAAGTTCCAAGTAAGTCTGAAGAAGTTCTAATGATGTCCAAAGAAGTCCGAGGAAGATCAACGGAAATCCGAGAGAAATTCGAGGAAGTCCTAAGCAAAATACATTTTGAAGTCGAAAATTTCCGTGAAGCACCTACCTAAAAAATACTCTTATTTTTAAAGGAAAATGATGGAAATTCAAAAAAGAAAAACCCCATATTTTTCGGTTTTTTATGATAAAATTTAATTTAGTTTCTAATCAGAAAGTTTGATCACTCACAAACATGAAACTCTGTATATTTAACAAAAGGTGAGCTAACACTTTATTATTTTAGTAAAACAATTGGAAAAAAATGGGCATAGGGGGGGTCCACTATTTTTCCAAATAAATACAAGTTTTTTCTCATAACTTGCTTAGTTTTGGGAATTTTTAATTGAAACTCAGTAGGCTTTCGGCTTTCTAATGCTTCTCATTTTTCTGAGATGTTTGATGAAATTTGAAGATATCAATTTCATCCCTAATTTTTTTATCAAAAATTTTCTCTAAGATTATCAAAATGTTGAAACAAGGGTATATAGCATCGGGTGTTGATTCCTTTATTTATGTTTGTATACAGGGTGTACCACTTTTATTCCAGCAAATTTTTTTTAGATAGTAAATGTCATTCTCAACAAAAATTTCCGATGAATTAATATTCTTTTTCGACTTCTTAAAAAGTTACAGCAATTTTAAAATTTCAAAATTTTAAGAATTTTATTGGGACAATTAAATATACAATTTATTTTATTTTGAATTTTTTTTTATTTAAATCAAGTATTCTTTGGTTTTTGTCTTTATCTTTAAGCTAATTTCATCAAGAAAAAATTAAATGGTCCACTTAGTTTAAAAATAGCCAATAAAGTCCAAAGAAATAAGTTGCAAAGACAAAGTTTAAACCATACTTGATTTAAATAAAAAATTGATGATAAGAAAGAAAATTATACAGTGTGTTTCACAAAAATCATAAAAATTTACCAGTTTTAAAAATGCTGTAACTTCTTAAGTAGTCGAAAAAAATAGTTCATTGAAAAATTTTTGTCCAGAATGATATTTACTATCTAAAAAATGTTTCCTGGAAAAACAGTGGAACATCCTGTATATTTTAAGCATTTAAAGTCAAATGTTGCATACTACTTTTTTTCGCCGGAAAAACGAATCTGAATTTTTTTCAAACGAATACAGATTTTTTGCTCATATCTGGAAAAAAATTATTGCTTACTAAGTGGACTCTAAGTTTTCAAATGGGCCCGATTTTTCTGGGATTCTAGACGTTGGATGAAATTTGATGATTCCAATTATTTAATCAATAATTTTGTAGGTCTATCAAGAAGTAAAAACGAATGCAAAATTTTCCAAATAAATACAAGTTTTTGCTCATAAGTGGCTAAGTTTAGGAAATTTTTAGTTAACCAAATTGTTGCTTACTCAAAAGGATTTCGGCTTTCTAATGCACCTGATTTTTCTGAGGTTTTCATGATTTTTTAATCAAGATTTTTGTAAGACTGTTAAAACGTCGAAAGAAGGGTAAAGTATTTTAAGTTGATTTTCAAAATGTGTTAATTAATTATTTCTCAAAAAATTCAAATTTTTTGAAGTACAAATCTGGACAATTCTCGAATCACACGACAAAATTTCGTAAACGCCATTTTTGCATTTGAATGACAAGGATAAAATAATAAAAATCGTATACGACATCGTGTCGTGTGATTCGAGAATAACCCCCCTGGTTGGCACATATTTTATCCAACTGAAATGATTTTTAAATTTTCCATTGCAGCAGCTACCCTGCGATTTTAAAGCTCCTAAGATTCGCGATCAGCAAATAATCTTTAACATATTTTGTGGAAAATTAAAAAAAAATCCCCATAATTGACATTTCGGGTCATAACTCCGGAACAAATGTAGATATCGAGACGAATTTTTTTGCAGATTCAAGAAGATTTCAAGTACTTTTAAATAAGCTACGAAGTTTTAAAATAGCAGCGAGCTAAAAGGGTTAAAAAATATTATATGCTGCATTTTAAAAAAAAATAGCATTTTTTGGAGCGTTGGTAAATAAATAATGGACGTGGAAAAGACTTAAAACTTGACAATTTTAATTAATTTCCATTTTTTTTAGAATAGTTTTTTCATGCGTACACTTGAATTTATCTAATATAGTAGGATCACGCTGCAAACAGAAATCCCAACCTAACTGAGATTGAATCAAATCAGTGACACTAATTTTTTAGTAAGAACTACTGCTACTATTCGTAGCTAGAGCGTTGTAGTAGGAACTACTCAGCATGGGTAGAAAAATTCAGCGATGCTGATTTGATTCAATGTCAGTTAGGTTGGAATTTCTGTTTGTTGCGCGATCCTACTATACATATTTGAAATTTCCCCACTTTATATTGGCGGTTACAAAAATTACATACAAATATTATTGATTGATGTTTTCAATAAGACACCCTGTATAAAAAAGTGATAGAAAAATTGAAAATGTGGTGGAAATAAATAAAATTGAATGAACATTAAAATTAATTTTAATATTAATAATAATAATGAATATGCAAGCAGTAATAAACCATGCAATAAATAACAGTAATAATACTAATTAAAATTATAATTGATATTTATTTTAAGATAATTGTAACCATGATAATTGGAGTGTAGGATAATATCATCCAATGTGCATATAAAAGCATGGAATACCTAAAAGATCACATAATTTAAATTGAAATGTTGAACATATATTTGAAATACATTTGCGATCTTTCCAGTTGTTGAAATGAAAATATAATTTATATGTATCTATTTAATCATGTGAAATATTAAACGTAGGATAAATTGAGATTCGGAGGCTGGAAGTAAAATCGAAAATCATCCCTAAATTTATGAAAATACGATAAATATTTATATTTCCGTGCGGAAAATATCGCGCATATGCACGCAGAAATGTAATTAAAAAACGATTAATTCAGTGTTAGTATTAATTAAAGCAATTCTGTTAAATTAATTTTCTAAAGCGGTCCTGCGGTTAGGACAATCTGGTACATGCAATTAATTTAATCACCAATTTAAATAATTTTACTAAATATCGTTTATACTGCAACTTTAATAAATTCCGAAGCTTTAGAATTTCTTAAACATTCTCCAACTTTTTAAATTCATTCATTAAGTTAATGAATCGCTCCCGAGATTCGCGAAACTTTTGATGGGAATAATTGCGACCCCTAATTATTTTTCTTGCAAATATAAATAAGCAATTAGCGCGCGCTTTTCCACCGCCAAATTGATTTTGCAAATGGCAGCTTTGAAAATATCGCTGACGTGACACAAATATTTATTAAAAACCGTTTTCAAAATTTAATACTGAAATAATGCAACGCGCGTCAGATAAAATTGGTGCATGCACGGTTTATTGTTACTGCCCGATATTGAAAATTGTGATAAAGTGATGAATTGACGTGCCAAAAATTATGATTTATGCATTTGCTTTTATTTTATACCCAAAACAAATTTATATTCTTCACGGCTTTATACTACACGCGTATAAAATACAGGGTGTCCCAAAAAAAGTGATCAGAAGAAAATCTTAGATTAATTTTTTTTTCATTTAAATTGACCGAATAGTTTATGAACACAATTGAAGCGTGATATTCCCAATGGATCAAGTGCCAAAAACATAATTTAAAAAAAAAAACAATTTAAATCAAGGCTTTTAATGTCTTGAATATACAGCGTGGTTTATAATTGAGTGTAAAAAAAATCGTACACATATTCTTCATAATATTGGGAACAAACAATTGTTAAGGATAGTCAAAATCGTTTGTTCTTTATCCAGAAATATTTATACAATGGGAGATTTTATACCTCAAGAAATTTCAGATATTGTTCACAATGAACTATTGTATGTTTGTTTCCATGGAAATAAATTATCTTTAAAAAAATATTTAATTTTTCTTTAAATTTGATTTTTCTTAATTTTTTTGTAATAATACACCAAATTTGTAATACACCGACGTGATGTCAAAAAAATTAGCTTTGCAATGATATGAAACACGACCAATGTTGTTATTTAAAAAGATGTATGTGGAGCCCCCATTCGGAAACTACAGTAACTACTTTATTGAAAATACTGTCTAAATATGGGTAAGTTAATTGCATTGACTCCTGTAAAGTTTAATTTCTTAAATCCAACCCGTTTGGACAAAATTTCGTTTGGTGCTAGATTTTTTGTCCACCCCGTATAAAAAAGGTCCGAGTACTGAACCTTGAGGTAAAAGTATTCCAATTATGAAATTTTTTTTCTAGTTTTTATGATTTATTAAAAGACGCTCCAATAACCTGATTAAAATGTTCATCAAGCTTCCAGTAAAATTTTCAAAAATTCAAAGACTTTTTGGATGAGCGTGAAATTTCAATTATTCATAAAGTTTAGGCGCCATGCAATTTTATGCCTTTGGTGTTTCAAAATAATTATGAAAGTCACTGATGTTTAAAACTTTAAAAAATATAACAAAAAAAGAAACCTATAATCTGATTCAGTTTTTCCAAAATATATCCAAAAATTATACGCAACTTTTTTTTCAAAAGTGGCAACATGAGAACAAAAAATTAACAAAAAAGAACAATACCAGGGGTCCCATTTTAACTTCAAAATGAAGTTTTTCAAAAAAAGTAGATGTCATACTTAACAAAATTACCTAATTGCTTTTTTGATTGTTTTAAGAACTAACCTTTTAAACTTTTTTGTTTCTAATAAGATCATTGGTATTAAAAAATATACAGGAATCCCTAAAATCACTAAAATTTTGAACTTTTAAAACAGGATTTACACACAAAAAATGAGTATTTTTTAAAATAAGTTTTCAAAAAAGTTCCAATAAGGAAAAAAATACTTAAATAAGCCAATTTTATGGGAAATTGTCTAAATTTTATAATGGAACTAATTTTGTAAGTCTAGCTTCAGTGGAAATGTCATTTTTTGGCGTTCAAAGGGCATACAAAGTTTTCATCAAAAACGTCAGTTTAAATAAAAGCGTTAAAATTTTTTTAAATGTGATTTCAAAAAAGTCCCCATTGCGAATTTTATTTTTTAAATGGTACATATTATAAAAAAATAACCAAATTTTATGATAAAGCTTATATTATAATTATATCTCAATTATAAATATCCTTTTTAGGTCATTAAAGTACGATTAAAAATTTCCCAAAAAAAATAACTTTAATTTCAATTGATTATATTAAATTTATTTTTTGGCCCTTGATTGATTTTAGATTTTCGTATTATAGATTATACCCTAATCTTTAATTTAAACTCAAAAAATTTGTTATAATTTTATCGAAACTAGCAGTTTTTAATCAAGTTTTTAGATTTTCTTTATTCACCAAAAATGAGTATTTTTATAATCAATTTGCAAAGAAGTTCCTATAAGGAAAAAAGTACACAAAGAAGCTTATTTTATAGGAAATTGTCTAAATTTTATAATAGAATGAATTTCGTAAGTCTAGCTTCAGTGGAAATGTCATTTTTTGTCGTTCAAAGTGCATACAAAGTATTCATCAAAAACGTCAGTTTAAATAAAACTGTTAAAAAAATTTGAAATGGGATTCCAAAAAAATTCCCATTACGAATTTTATTTTTTAAATGGTACATATTATAAAAAAATAACCAAATTTTATGATAAAGCTTATATTATAATTATATCTCAATTATAAATATCCTTTTTAGGTAATTAAAGTACGATTGAAAATTTCCCAAAAAAATAACTTTAATTTCAATTAATTATATTAAATTTTTATTTTGTCCCATGATTGATTTTAGACTTTCGTATTATAGATTATACCCTAATCTTTAATCTAAACTCAAAAATTTTGTTATAATCTTATAGAAACTAGCAGTTTTTAAGTTTTTTTTATGAAGATTTTAGAATTTTTTATACACCAAAAATGAGAAGTTTTATAATTAATTTTTAAAGAAGTTCCTATGAGAAAAAAAATACATAAAGAAGCTTATTTTATAGGAAATTGTCTAAATTTTATAATAGAATTAATTTCGTAAGTCTAGCTTCAGTCGAAATGTCATTTTTTGTCGTTCAAAGTGCATACAAAGTTTTCATCGAAAACGTCAGTTTAAATAAAAGCGTTAAAAATTTTTAAATGGGATTTCAAAAAAGTCCCCATTGCGAATTTTATTTTTAAAATATTCCATTTTATAAAAAATTAACCAAATTTTATAATAAAACTTATTATATAATCATATCTTGACTATAAATACCCTTTTTAGGTCATAAAAGTACGATTAAAAATTTCCCAAAAAAATAACTTTAATTTCAATTTTAGACTTTTGTATTATAGATTATACCCTATAATCTTTAATTTAAACTCAAAATTTTTGTTATAATGTTATCGAAACTAGCAGGTTTTAAGTTTTTTTATCAAGATTTTAGAATTTTTTATACACCAAAAATGAGTAGTTTTATAATCAATTTTTAAAGAAGTTTCTATGAGGAAAAAAATACATAAAGAAGCTTATTTTATAGGAAATTGTCTAAATTTTATAATAGAATGAATTTCGTAAGTCTAGCTTCAGTGGAAATGTCTTTTGTTTGGCGTTCAAAGTGCATTTAAAGTTTATATCAAAAACGTCAGTTTAAATAAAAACGTTAAAAAATTTTAAATGGTATTTCAGAAAAGGCCCCGTTGCGAATTTTATTTTATAAATAGTCCATTTTATAAGAAAATAACCAAATTTTATAATAAAACTTATTTTATAATTATATCTTGACTATAAATACCCTTTTTAGGTCATTAAAGTACGATTAAAAATTGCCTCAAAATATAACTTTAATTTCAATTGGTTATATTAAATTTTTCTTTTGGCCCATGATAGATTTTAGACTTTTGTATTGTAGATTATACCCCAATCTTTAATTTAAACTAAAAAATTTTGTTATAATTTTATCGAAACTAGCAGTTTTTAATCAAGTTATTACAATTTTTTTATTCATCAAAAATGAGTATTTTTATAATCAATTTGCAAAGAAGTTCCTATAAGGTAAAAAATATATAAAGAAGCCCATTTTATAGAAAATTGTCTAAATTTTACAATGGAATGAAATTCATAAGTGTAGCTTTAGTGGAAATGTCATTTTTTGGCGTTCAAAGTGCATACAAAGTTTTTATCAAAAACGTCAGTTTAAATAAAAGCGTAAAAAATTTTTAAATGGGATTTCAAAAAAGGTGCCATTGCGAATTTTATTTTTTAAATGTTGCATGTTATAAAAAATGAACCAAATTTTATGATAAACCTTATTTTATAATCATATATCAACTATAAATAACCTTTTTAGGTCATTAAAGTACGATTGAAAATTTTTTGGCCCATAATTGATTTTAGACTTTCGTATTATAGATTATACCATAATCTTTAATTTAAACTCAAAAATTTTGTTATAATTTTATCGAAACTAGCAGTTTTTATTCAAGTTTAAACAATTTTTTTATACACAAAAACTGAGTAGTTTTATAATCAATTTTCAAAAAAGTTCCTATAAGAGAAATATTACTTAAATAAGTCTATTTTATAGTTGCAGGGAGTAGAAAAAAATTTCAAGAAATTTCCTATGTAGAGCTTCATTTATCAAAAATGTAAATTAAATTTAAATGCATCGCAATTGTTCATTCTGGCTTCGTAGAGAAAACTGACAGATTACTCTACACTCCTAGTAGCAGCAGTACTAAGCCACACTTTCAGGACGATTTTGTAAAATTAAAACAGAACCTAAGAAAACACAACGACGAGTATTTTACGTATGGATTTACTTGGAAAATGAGCCCAAACCACATTATATTTTGTGTTATGAAACATTTTTGAACAACACGATGAAGCCCTTCCTTCTGAATCATCATTTTTACAAAAAACATTTAAAAAACTCCCACTGATTTTTTTAAAAGACAGCGAAATGAGTTGAAAAATATCAAAAAGTCAGTTCAATCTTTTACTACAACTAAGAAACATATTTTTTTGATTTTTAGCAGTATTTATCACATCTGGGACACCCTGTATAAATATGTGCTGCAAACGAATGAAAGTATAAAAATAAATTAAGTTCCCAATTAAAATGGAGGTTTTATTCAAAATTAAAGTAAATACACTTTTATAATTATACATTTATTTATACACAAGTTCTACTGTATAATTGACATACGCGTACAAACTTTTTATTTATCTTTAATTAAATAATAATGATATTTAAATATTTAATTAAAATAATTACACGAGTAAGGAAGTCGAGTTGAAAACACGAAGGAAAAATTGTATTTCTTTGCACAAAAAGAAAGGCGAGTATTTTCATAATAAAACCTTTTTAATTTTCCTAAAAATAACTTTTTGGATGAAGTTACATTAAAAGTGCATTGTTATCCTGCCAAGCGTCTCCAAATAACGAGGATGTTTTAATAAACAGCATCACTTTATTACTAGCACATTAAATAAATGCAAATGTGGGTTAATCAGCTGTCATAAAGATAGCCCATAATATTACGCTAAATTACTTCTGATGCGATAAAGTCCGAAGATAGAGGAAAATTATTGGATCACCACGGTTTATTATATAAATTACTTCCAGTGTTTTCATAAATTACTGCTAGAATTCTAATGGGGACTTTTATAATCGTAATTACTACATTTATTTTAACTAAAATATAAATATTTAACTAAAGTGGTAAGTTGATGAATAAACTATTTATTAGTAACCCTATGAATTTACTCGCATGCCTTTTGGATTAAAAAAAGCGCGATGGATTGTAAATGTTTTAATTAGTTAAATTCAAAAAGATGAAATAAGTTGGGAAATATTTTCTGGTTAAGTATAAGACTGTATAACTAAGTTGTGACACCTAATAACATTAAGGCTACATAAACTGGTGCTTGGTGCTCTATTTAAAATTTTCTCCATTATGTTAGATAATCATGAAATATGTAGGTGCAATAAAAGCTTATGGAAGAAGCTGAAGCGTACAAAAAGGCATTAGACAACACTGCAAGTGTTCCTATAAATACTAATTTAGTAAAAACTACTCATAAAAAGAAGGGTTTTCAGTCTGACGATAGATTATAATCACTAAGGGTGCTGAATGCTGAAAATCCTGAATGATAAGAGCTGGGCTAGAGAATATTCGTCGGCTCATTAGTGATTCTCTGTAGTATCTCTCCTCACATTGATGAATCCATAAAATAATGCAGAGACACGCGCTAATTATCACCAACACACTTTACCACACAACACTTATTTTCCTCTTTTTCCAACGAAAATCTGTAGGAATTTAAATTTCAACTACTCTAAGCTAAGGGCTTGCTTTGTATCTTTTTATATGCAGATTGCTTTATTTAAAAACGTGCTTCTGCATAAAATCACAATAATCATTAACGTTCCATCTCGCTTTAGGGTTAATTAAAATTTGATTTTTATTTTAAACACACAATTACTCCCAAGAGATTTACAAGGGTTATCTGACCTACACACTACTCCGAATATAAAACACTCCTAAGTACAACCTTATGTTTCTACTAATTACCTACATCACTCTCATTTTATTTTTAAAAATTCACCCAATTTATAAACATTTATTTTACTCAGAAAGAAACGTTTATAATAATTTACTTTTTCGTCACGAAGTGGTACGAACATGACCATAGAGTCATCTGGTGACTCTACTTTATTGATGTTTGAAGAAAACATGATTTTCCAGAGAAATATTGGATAAATGTCCAAATTTAATTAAAACAAACTATTTGGTAAATCTGATAAATTCCTGAAATATGATTAAAAGCACGTATGGTTAAAGTGAGTACCTTAATGATCCCCTTCTGCTGCTAGGACGTTATTTACTCGAAACTTTTCGAATAAACTATTCGTAATAGCAACTGATAAATCTGCTTTATTTACTTTGTTGGCGTAATCCAGTCTCGGACTGAATTGTACACTTACTTGGCGTAGAAGCTAATGGAGGCAAGTTTGTTGGAAAGAATTGAAGAAGATGCTTTTCAAGGCGATTTGAACCACTGAAATTTCTGTGTTCGCTATTTTTGAAAAGGAGAAATTTAATAAAAGTTATGTAACTGTAAATAAAAGGTGGCGAGAGTGAGGTAATTTAATATTTCGAGAATTCCAGGGAAATGTTATTTCGGATTGAAATTTACGGTCTTTAACAAGCAAACGGAAATATTTTTATAGAGCTTTTGGAATTAAAGCTTTCACAAATTTGAAACGATTTTAATACCCTATTCATGGTATTAATTAAAATTATTAATTAAACGTTTGAGTTGAGATTACTTGGAAACGCTTTCAACGAAAAAACTTCAAAATTATAAAATAAACTATCGACATTAAATTTCCAAGGCGCCATTTAGTCGTTTACTTTTCTATGATACGAAAAACACGTTTACGATGATGAAACTGCATCACATTTCACAAAATTGCTACTCACTAAATAACTTGAATTGAATTTTAATTTGCTTTTTTACTATCAGAGCTAAATATGTTAGTAGCAAAAATGTTATTAACTTTAAAATCATTGACATTAAAACAGTTGTAACACACCAAAAAGTACTATTTTTTTAAATAAATTTTCAAAAAAGTTCCTATGAGAAAAAAAATACTTAAATAAACTTATTTAATAGGAAATTGCCTAAATTTTATAATGGAATGAATTTCGTAAGTATAGCTTCAGTGGAAAAATCATTGATTTTAAAGCAGTTGTAACACACGAAAAATTAGTATTATTTAAAATAAGTTTTCAAAAAAGTTCTTACGAGGATAAAAATACTTAAATAAGCTTATTTTATAGGAAATTGTCTAAATTTTATAATGGAATGAATTTCGTAAGTCTACCTTTAGTGGAAATGTCATTTTTTGGGGTTCAAAGTGAATACAAAATCATTGATATTAAAACAGCTGTAACACACCAAAAATTAGTATTATTTAAAATAAATTTTCAAAAAAGTTCCTACGAGGACAAAAATACTTAAATAAGCCTATTTTATAGGAAATTGTCTAAATTTTATAATGAAATCAATTTCGTAAGTCTAGCTTCAGTGGAAATGTCATCTTTTGGCGTTCAAAGCGCATACAAAATTTTCATCAAAAACGTCAGTTTAAATAAAAGAGTTAAAAATTTTTAAATGGGATTTCAAAAAAGTCCCCATTGGGAATTTTATTTTTTTAATAGTCCGTTTTATAAAAAATTACTTGAATTTTATAATAAAACTTATTTTATTTACATTAAAGTACGATTAAAAGTTTCCCCAAAAAATAACTTTAACTTCAATTGGTTATATTAAATTTATTTTTTGGCCTATGATTGATTTTAGACTTTCGAATTATAGATTATACCCTAATCTTTAATTTAAACTCAAAAATTTTGTTATAGTTTTATCGAAACTAGCAGTTTTTAAGTTTTTTTATCATGTTTTTAGAATTTTTTTATACACCAAAAGTGAGTATTTTTAAAATCAATTTTCAAAGAAGTTCCAATGAGGAAAAAACTACTTAAATAAGCTTATTTTATAGGAAATTGTCTAAATTTTATAATGGAATGAATTTTATAAGTCTAACTTCAGTGTAAATGTCATTTTTTGGCGTTCAAAGTCCATACTAAATCATTGATATAAAAACAGTTGTAACACACCAAAAATTTGTATTCTTATAATCAATTTTCAAAAAAGTTCCTGTGAGGAAAAAATACTTAAACAAACTTATTTTATAAGAAATTGACTAAATTTTATAATGGAATGAATTTTGTAAGTATAGCTTTAGTGGAAATGTCATTTTTTGGCGTTCAAAGTGCATACAAAATCATTGATATTAAAACAGTTGTAACACACCAAAAATTAGTATTATTTAAAATAAATTTTCAAAAAAGTTCCTACGAGTACAAAAATACTTAAATAAGCTTATTTTATATGAAATTGTCTAAATTTTATAATGGAATGAATTTCGTAAGTCTAGCTTCAGTGAAAATGTCGTTTTTTGGCGTTCAAAGTGCATACAAAATTTTCATCAAAAACGTCAATTTAAATAAAACCGTTAAAAATTTTAAATGGAATTTCAAAAAAGTCCCCATTGGGAAATTTATTTTTTTAATGGTCCATCTTATAAAAAATTACCTGAATTTTATTAAAAATTTCCCCAAAAATAACTTTAACTTCAATTGGTTATATTAAATTTATTTTTTGGCCTATGATTGATTTTAGACTTTCGAATTATAGATTATACCCTAATCTTTAATTTAAACTCAAAAATTTTGTTTTAATTTTATCGAAACTAGCATTTTTTAAGTTTTTTTATCATGTTTTTAGAATCAATTTTCAAAGAAGTTCCAATGAGGAAAAAACTACTTAAATAAACTTATCTTATAAGAAATTGTTTAAATTTTATAATGGAATGAATTTCGTAAGTCTAGCTTCAGTGGAAATGTCATTTTTTGGGGTTCAAATTGCATACAAAATCATTGATATTAAAACAGTTGTAACGCACGAAAAATTAGTATTTTTTAAAATAAATTTTTTAAAAAGTTCCTACGAGGTTAAGAATACTTAAATAAACTTATTTTATAGGAAATTGTCTAAATTTTATATTGGATTGAATTTCATAAGTCTAGCTTTAGTGGAAATGTCATTTTTTGGCGTTCAAAGTGCATACAAAGTTTTCATAAAAAACGTCAGTTTAAATTAAAGCATTAAAAAATTTAAATGGGATTTCAAAAAAGTCTTCATTGCGAATTTTATTTTAAAATATTCCATTTTATAAAAAATTAACCAAATTTTATAATAAAACTTATCATACCTCGACTATAAATACACTTTTTAGGTCATTAAATTACAATTAAAAATTTCCTCAAAAAATAACATTAACATCAATTGGTTATATTAAATTTATTTTTTGGCCCATGACTTTCGTATTGTAGATTATACCCTAATCTTTAATTTAAACTAAAAAAATTTTGTTATAATTTTATCGAAACTAGCAGTTTTTTTATCAAGATTTTAGAATTTTTTATACACCAAAAGTGAGTATTTTTATAATCAATTTTCAAAGAAGTTCCTATGAGGAAAAAAATACTTAATAAGCTTAGTTTATAGGAAATTCTCTAAATTTTATAATGGAATGCTCTAGCTTCAGTGGAAATGTCATTTTTTGGCGTTTAAAGTGAATACAAAGTTTTCATCAAAAACGTCAGTTTAAATAAGAGCGGCAAAAATTTTTAAATGGTATTTCTAAAAAGGTCCCATTGCGAATTTTATTTTTTAAATAGTTCATTTTATAAAAGATTAACCAGATTTTATAATAAAACTTATTTTATAATCATATCTCGACTATAAATACACTTTTTAGGTCATTAAAGTACGATTAACAATTTCCCCAAAAAATTACTTTAACTTCAATTGGTTATATTAAATTTAATTTTTGGCTCATCTTTGATTTCAGACTTTCATTTTATAGATTATACTCCAATCTTTAATTTAAAATCAAAAATTTTGTTATCATTGTATCGAAACTAGCAGTTTTTAAGTTTTTTTATCAAGTTTTTTAGAATTTTTTTATACCAAAAATGAGTATTTTTATAACCAATTTTCAAAGAAGTTTCTAGGAAGAAAAAAATACTTAAATAAGCTTATTTTATAGGAAATTGTCTAAATTTTATAATGGAATGAATTTTGTAAGTCTAGCTTCAGTGGAAATGTCATTTTATTGGCGTTCAAAGTGCATACAAAATCATTGATATTAAAGCAGTTATAACACACAAAAAATTAGTATTTTTCAAAATAAATTTAAAAAAAAGTTCCTACGAGGATAAAAATAGTTAAATAAGCTTATTTTATAGGAAATTTTCTAAATTTTATAATGGAATGAATTTCGTAAGTCTAGCTCCAGTGGAAATGTAATTTTTTTGGCGTTGAAAGTGCATACAAAGTTTTCATCAAAAACGCCAGTTTAAATAAAAGTGTTAAAAAAATTTAAATGGGATTTCAAAATAGTCCTTATTGCGAATTTTATTTTTTAAATATTCCATTTTATAAAAAATTTTATCAAGATTTTAGAATTTTTTATATACCAAAAGTAAGCATTTTTATAATCAATTTTCAAAGAAGTTCCTATGAAGAAAAAAATACTTAAATAAGCTTATTTTATAGGAAATTGTCTAAATTTTATAATGGAATGAATTTCGTAAGTATAGCTTTAGTGGAAATGTCATTTTTTTATTATTTTATTTTTTAAATGTTCCATTTTATAAAAACTTTACGAAATTTTATAATAAAACTTATTTTATAATCATATCTCGACTATAAATACCCTTTTCATTAAACTACGATTAAAAATTTTCTCAAAAAATAACATTAACTTCAATTGGTTATATTAAATTTATTTTTTGGCCCATGACTTTCGTATTTTAGATTATACCGTAATCTTTAATATAAAATAAAAAAAATTTGTTATAATTTTATCGAAACTAGCAGTTTTTTATTTTTTTATCAAGATTTTAGAATTTTTCATACACCAAAAATCAGTATTTTTATAATCAATTTTCAAAGAAGTTCCTTTGAAGAAAAAAAATAGTTAAATAAGCTTATTTTATAGGAAATTGTCTATATTTTATAATGGAATGAGTTTAGTAAGTCTAGCATTAGTGGAAATATCATTTTTTGGCGTTCAAAGTGCATACAAAGTTTTCATCAAAATCGTCAGTTTAAATAAAAGCTTTAAAAAATTTTAAATGGGATTTCAAGAAAGGCCCCATTGCGAATTTTATTTTTTAAATGTTCCATTTTATGAAAAATTAACCAAATTTTATAATAAAACTTATTTTATAATCATTTCTTGACTATAAATACCCTTTTTAGGTCATTAAAGTACGATTAAAAATTTTCTCAAAAAATAACTTAAACATCAATTGGTTATATTTAATTTATTTTTTGGCCCATGATTGATTTTAGACTTTCGTATTATAGATTATACCCTAATCTTTAATTTAAACTCAAAAATTTTGTTATAATTTTATCTAAACTAGCAGTTTTTATCAAGATTTTAGAATTTTGTATACACCAAAAATGATTATTTTTGTAATCAATTTTCAAAAAAGTTCCTATGAGAAAAATATTACTTAAATAAGTCTATTTTATAGGAAATTTTCTAAATTTGTTAATGAAACTAATTTTATTGGTCTAACTACAGTGGAAATGTCATTTTTGGGCGTTCAAAGTGCTGTAATGTGTTTATCAAAAAAATCATATTAAATAATTTAACTTAATTTATCATTCATGATTCATTAAAAACCCTTATTTGCTACCAACTTTTCATAAATAAATTGTATAAAAAAAATTTTTTTTCAAAAATTTTTATTTAACGTTAATTTAAATTAAATTAAAATAATATAATTTTTTTGTGAATAATATTTACTATTTAAAATAAGTGGGACACCCTGTATTATTGGACTTCACCCCCCCTTCCCCTAGAATTTTCCTCTAGATGCGCCACTGATCAAACCAATATTGAAAAAGTTATAGTCATTATGGAGGAGTTTTTCTGGACCATGTTTTGTAATAAATATTTTAAATTTAATAGTAATTATCAAAGTTTTTATTGAAATCCAAGCTTGAGCTTAAAAAGTAAATAAACGTAAACTTAAGGGCATCTTTTTTAAACTTCACAATTTATTTGCAACTCTTAACTTTTAATGGGCTTTGCATAAAATCATCGCGTTTCTAGCTTTTGCGTGTTGAGCTTTCCGCAGTGTTTTTTCATGGCTGTGGGGTTCTTGGGTAAATTGAGTTATTTTGAGGTTGCAAGCCAAAGTTGTCTTTATTAACTTAATCAGGCATGGAAGGAGACTTGAGCCGAATGCATGGAATAAAATTACAGTTTTCACCAAGAGAGATCGCCCAGGGTTTAAGGGTTGAAAAAAACCAAAGCTTTTAGGGAAAGAAAATGTTTTTTTAATAATAGACATCCTTTATTGCTTCAGTTTCTTTATTACTTATGATCATGTTGCAACAATTTTTGGCAAAAAGATTCTGATGCTCCATTATTAAAATACTTTAATTAATGTCACCCAATTTGCAAAAAATCATCAATATAGAGGGTGATGTTGCTCTAGATGTCATTTATATGAGGAATAAAATTAGCCCCAGTATCGATCCTTGTGGGATACCAATGATCGTATGTTTAATTTAACTTTTGGTTTTACCAATTCGGCTTTCTGAAAATCAAGTAATTATCAGTTCTCCATTATCAAGACTTCAAGTTTGTTATTGCAGAATAAAAGAATCGTTTAAATATTTAATTTGTGATAAAGCTGGGTGTTAAAAAATGGACCAAGAAATATATCGAGAGTAAGAAGGCGTTAAGCTTTTTGTAGTTAAAATGAAGAAGTTTGAGTACATGCATTATTAAATTTGAGCAAAGTGGCGCGGTTTTGGGTGAAGAAAACCTGGGGGCAGTAAGGTGAGCTCAAGTTTGTAAATTTACATCTGAACGCGCGCGTTTGACGTGACGTGAATAAAATTTTCGTGAAAAAGTTTAAAACTTGTCTGGAAAGAGCTTTCCTCACGAAATCGTTACATCACAAATCTAATTTAGAATATTAATTAGACTAGAAGCTGGGGACGGAGCAGAAAATGGAATTAAGGTGTAATTATGTTAAGAAAACCCTGCCTAATTTTCTTTATGTGTAGTTAGGGATTTAAAACCACACCAATTATTCACGGCACATCAAAATTGGGTTAGTTAAAGTACGTAATTTTAATCACACCATTTTAAAAAAATCATTGCAGATTGCTGCAACCAAGTATACGCAGTAGATCCAGAACCGGCGGAATTACTCTACTAATTAAAATTTTATTTCTCTCCATAAAACGTGACAAATCTTAAATAAGTTAACGTGTAAATAAGTGGAGGTTTATTCTTTACTTAAATCGTGGTTTTATTTTCCATATAATCCTCACGCAAGCTTCAATCCCACGTCTGCAAAGCTTTGTAAATCTCCACTTGAAAGGTCAAACAATATTGTATTACATTTTGTAAATTTATCAAGAAAAATTTAATTTGTGCAATCAAAGCAAAATTAATGCTCATAAAGAGATTTAATTTATAGCTCTGGAGTAATTGTTGAAACCATAGTGCTTAGTGCTTATACTGCAGTTATTGATTAAAATAATCCACTAACTAATAAACTAATAAACATGACGATTTCGAGTTGACGCTTTTCCCAATACAAGATTAATCCGAATTTAAAACCATTTGTTATGAAATTATAAATTTAATTTGGTGGCTTAATTACATCCGACGTTTAAAAATAAGAAATTCTCTGCAAATCCGTTTAAGGCCCTGTCAGCAAAAGCTGGGGAAATGAAATCGCCTGCTGTGCAGTGGTCGCAGGATAAAACGGGTTGTCACCGTCTTGGTTGTACCCTGGGTGGATACTGGATTCAGGATTCCACCATACACTCTGAACCTGGTTTTAGAATTCAGGATTCCGCCGGCTGACGTTGCAGAATAGTAGCAAAGTCAGGCGCCTTTCATTTGTTTGTCGGAATTAAAACAGGACAAATTAAAATGGAATGAGCTCAGCGAGATCTTTTTCATTAAAGTTTTATACAATGATTTTGTACTTGTCAGGAACACTTTATTTCTTATGTTTATTAATTAAAATATTGACTGCAATCATAATTATTTTAACAATTTCAACTTAAACTAATCAATTTATTATTGGCACAATTTTTTTTATTTGCTGAAAAAAATTTTTATTTAGAGCATATACAGGGTGATTCAGACCACCCGTGCCACCCATTTATCACGAGAACGCGTTATCGTACATCACAAAAATAAAAAACTTAATTACCAAAGTGAACCTAAAGAATCCATTGGTGAACTTATTTTTTTCCGGAATAACCCGGAACTATCCGGAACCAGAGGTAACTTTGATTTTTTAAATGGCAACATAGGTCGAGTTTGATAGGTCTTTAAAAAAAAAATAACTTTTATTAAAATATTTTTTTAATATTTTCCATAGTTTAGAATTTATTCCAAAAATAAAAAAAAATTGTTAAAAAAAGTAAATAAAAATTATTGCATATTTTGAAGAATTTCATAAATTTATAAACTCTTTCTACAAATTCTAATGTTTTACCAACTTTAAATATTATAGTTGTCCATATTTCATCAAAATTCTTCAAAATATGCAATAATTATTATTTACTTTTTTTTTGTTTTTCTAATAAATTCCAAAGTATGGAAAATATTAAAAAAATATTTTAACAAAAGTTGTTTATTTTGAAAAGACCTATCAAACCACACCAAACTCGACCTATGTTGCAATTTAAAAAATCAAAGTGATATCCGGTTCCGGATAGTTCCGGGTTGTTCCGGAAAAATATAAGTATGGTTTGATAGGTCTTTTAAGAACAAACAACTTTTATAAAAATATTTTTTTAATATTTTCCATAGTTTAGAATTTATTCGAAAAACAAAAAAAAAATTGTTAATAAAGGTAAATAAAAATTATTGCATATTTTGAAGTATTTTATAAATTTATAAACTCTTTTTACAAATTCTACTATTTTACCAACTTTAAATATCATACTTGTCCATATTTCAACAAAATTCTTCAAAATATGCAATAATTATTATTTACTTTTTTTAACATTTTTTTTTGTTTTTCTAATAAATTCTAAAATATGGAAGATATTAGAAAAATATTTTTATAAAAGTTGTTTATTTTGAAAAGACCTATCAAACCACATCAAACTCGACCTATATTGCAATTTAAAAAATCAAAGTGATATCCGGTTCCGGATAGTTCCGGGTTGTTCCGGAAAAATATAAGTATGGTTTGATAGGTCTTTTAAGAACAAACAACTTTTATAAAAATATTTTTTTAATATTTTCCATAGTTTAGAATTTATTCGAAAAACAAAAAAAAAATTGTTAATAAAGGTAAATAAAAATTATTGCATATTTTGAAGAATTTTATAAATTTATAAACTCTTTCTACGAATTCTAATATTTTACCAACTTTAAATACCATACTTGTCCATATTTAAAAAAATTCTTCAAAATATGCAATAATTTTTATTTACTTTTTTTTAACATTTTTTTTTGTTTATCGAATAAATTCTAAACTATGGAAAATATTAAAAAAAATATTTTAATAAAAGTTATTTGTTTTTGAAAGACCTATCAAACCATACCAAACTCGACCTATGTTGCCGATTAAAAAATCAAAGTTACCTCCGGTTCCAGATAGTTCCGGGTTGTTCCGGAAAAAAGTAAGTTCACTAATGGATTCTTTAGGTTCACTTTGGTTATAAAATTTTTTATTTCGGCCATGTACGATAACGCAATCGCGAGATAAATGGGTGACACGGGTGGTCTGAATCACCCTGTATACAGATGGGTGCACAAAAAACGGCCAACGATGTAGCTTCGTTATTTCTTATCCGATTTTAGTAAGTGATATCTCAAATTAAACGGTTTGAAGAATACTACTATTAGATAATAAAAGATTAATTTTATTTTTGAAAACAACACAGGAGGAGGAGGCAACTTTTTTTTTTCAAATGGCAACATATTTTTTTCGATTAAAAAAAAATCATTAACAAAAATAATCTAAACCAATTATACCAATAATTCTTTTTTTAATTAATTGAAAACAAAAATTTCTTATTTTTTTTAATTTTTTTTATTATTTTTTTTTTAATTTAATTCAATTGTTTTTTTTTGATTTTGAGTTTTGAGTTTTTTATGCTTTTAAGTTTTGTTTTTTAAAAAAACAAAAAAGAAACAATTGAATTAAATTTAAAAAAATTAATAATAATAAAAAAATAAAAGGAAAAATAATTTAAAAAATGAATTAAAAAAAATTATTGGTATAATTAGTTTAGATTATTTTTTTTAATAATTTTTTTTAATCGAAAAAAATATGTTGCCATTTGAAAAAAAAAGTTGCTTCCTCCTCCTTTAATCTGATAGTAGTATTCTTCATACCATTTAATTTTACATATCACTTACTAAAATCGGATAAGAAATAACGAAGCTACATCGTTGGCCGTTTTTTGTGCACCCCTCTGTATGTGAATTTGAATACTGAACACTCAATTAGTAAAAATTTGGCTAATCGACTTTTGTAAATGGTATTGAATGGAAGAAGAAGATATAGGTATGTACATACTATATTCCTGTTACGAGTATCTAGAATTTTTGTCAATTTTCAACTAATTTGATTTTCAATTTATTTATTTTTTTGTGAGGGTCAGACCCCAGTTATTTGGGTTTTTATTAGGTCAGATCTCCATTTTTGTTAGGCCAGACTCTTTTTTTTCTTAGGTTTGTCCTCACTTTTGTTAGGTCAGACTCCAGTTTTTTTTTTTGGTTTTTATTAGATCAGGTCTCCATTTTTTGTTAGGTTTGCCCTCACTTTTGTTTAGTCAGCCCATAGTATTTTTGGGATCAATAAAAATTATTTTTATAAAAACTGAAAACTGTGATTTTTTGTACAAACTTTTATGAAATCGTCCAACGAATTTCTCAAAACTTGTCAAATAATCGAACAAATTGGTTTAGAGAAATTAAAAATTATTTAAATCAACAAAATTTAGAAATAAATGATCCGAAGAGAATTTTTGAAAAATCTTTGGAATTATTTAAAACGTATTTCTGTTTAAGTGAAATTTATAGATTGAATTTTCAAAACTCAAAAATCGCAATAAAATAGGTTTAAAAACCAACTTCCTTAACATTCGTTGGTTTCTCTAATGTTCGATAATTTCGCGAAAAAATTGTCGTAATTATTTGAAAAACAATCTAAAATATTTTTTTAATCAGTGAAAATTAAAAATTGAATCTCCAAAACACAAAAATTGTCAAAAAATATGAATTTATGACAAAAAAATCTTTAGTTTTCAAAGAATTTACGAGAACATCATTGGAATTGCTTTGAAAAATGATCTCAAATGTTTTTTTCTCTTTAAGTGCAAATTAAAAAATGAAGTTCCAAAACGCAGCAAACCCAAAATAAACGAGGTTTAAAGTTCAGCCATTTAAATTTTCGATAATTTTACGAGAAAATAGTTTTTTCTTTCCTTTAAAATCTTATTTTTCTATTTGAGTGGAAATAAAAACTAGAAGTTCCAAAATTTAAAAACCCTAAAAAAATTCAAATCTTAAATTTTCAATGATTTAACCAGAAAATCAGTGGAATTGCTTAGAAAATTACCTTTCTGTTTAAGAGCTAAGTTGAAACTCCAAATCTCAAAAATTGTCAAAAATATAGGTTTAAACATTAAAGCATGTATTCAGCAACCGTGATGAAAATTTTAGAGACGTCGATAAAGTTAATCACGTCTTTAAGAAAATATTTCTTATGAAGAAATATTTTTTAATCAGGTGATTAACGATAACGACGTCTCTACATTTTTCATCACAGTCACTGAATACACGCTTAAGTCTTTAAAATTTTTAAGGATTTATCGAGGAAATCATAGCAATTTCAATGAATTTTTTATACAATTTCCTTTTAAAATTAAAATGAAAAATGTAAATTCTAAACAAAAAATCGCCAAAATAAACGAAGTTTAAACTTTTTAAATTTTTGAAAATTTAACGAGACCTAAATTGCTTTAAAAAAATTTTGAATTATTTTTCTGTTTAAGTGGAAATACAAAATTGAAGTTAAAAAACTCAAAAATGTCTAAAAAATGTGGTTTAACCGCCAATTTTTTATATATTCGATCATTGGAATTATTTTAATAATTATTAACGGTTCAAGTGATTAAAAGGAAATAAAAAATTAACAAATTTAAGCGAAATAAATTTGAAAATTGTACAATAAATTCAGATTTTAATTTTTTGATGTTTTAATAAAAACGTATTGGAATTTATTTGAATTTTCAGAACTAATTTCCTAGAGACATTAAAAAATATTCAAAATTTTAACATGTTCGTAGATTCAACGTTAATAATTTTGAATTGTTACAAAATTTTATACGAGTATATTTTTATGAAGAATAATATTTCTTATTTAAGTTTTAAAAATTATAATATGCAGGTAAAAGTATGACCAATAAAATATTTTATTGTATAATCATTACTCATCTTTTGTAAAACTCAATTGTCTTCTTACTTCAAGGCTATAAAATAAAATTTGGGTGCTGGACAAATTCAGTCTGCGACTAGAATTCGTCCGGTTTTGTCGTAATAATTTTAATCGATCGTAATTTCATCCTAAATTAATTAATTTTTTCTTTGCTCTCGTTTAAAATAATAAGTGCTTAAAATGTGTGTAAGTGAGCTGATAATTTGGAAGCAAAAAGTCATCCACAGCGAAATGTGCGCGAGTGTAAATTTTTTCCAAAAATCGTCTCGAATTTTGTTCGGTTATTCGCGAAATCCGGTATTCGGTAAAAGTGCGGTTTACGGGAGTGCAAATTCGAAAATCCGATTACTTGTGAAATTAGTGCAATTTGTGGTCATTTAAAATGCAAATAAAAAAAGTGCCTTTAGGTTTTAAAAAAATGTGTCCATGAAATCATCAATTCATCAATTGGTTTGGAGGGTTGGTGCTAAAGGTATTTATAAATTTTTTTATCCCAAAAATTGCGGGCTGTAATAATTTTTACAGCAAATATGCGCCTTGCGGTACAAAATGCGGTTCAAAATGCGGTACAAAATGCGGTACAAAATGCGGTACAAAATGCGGTACAAAATGCGGTACAAAAGGCGGTACAAAATGCGGTACAAAATGCGGTACAAAATGCGGTACAAAATGCGGTTTAAAAAGCGTGGTGTTGGTGATAATAGTGAAATAAGTGATTTAGTGAAGTGAAACAAAGAAACGAACTACTAAAATCCAAAATATTTAAGTAAGTACCTTTAAATTTTTAAAAAAACCATAGTGGATTAGGCCTAATGGGGAAACCACTTTAAAAAAAGCGCACTGTGTGTTATACCTCCTGGGTGGTGTGGAAATTAACACATAATTTTGTAATTATGTATGATTTTACTTGGTAATCAAGAAAATGCAGCAGGCTGAGTAGAGCGACTTTCCTGGGAAAATGGTGGTGATTGGATAACTTGGAATTGTGGCTAGGCAAGTTTTTGGTATGTATAAAAAAAGTTAAAAAACCGTCAATAGACCGTAAAATTAATTCTAGTACACTTAGTTTTTTTTTTTTATAAATTTTTAAAAATCACTTTATAGCTTCAAAAGGTAAAACAGAGCAATTTTTACAAAACCTATTTTTTTAATGTTCTTCTTGGAATTTTTTAAGAAACTTGGGTTCATTTTTTGCAAAATTCTCTAATTTATTCAAATCAACCGCAAAATTAGTTTTAGCTCGCTTGGTTATTTTTTTATAAATTTTTAAAAATCATCTTACAGCTTCAAGCTTCAACAAGTAAAATAGTGCATTTTTTTACAAAATCTCATTTTTTTGATGTTTTTCTTGGAATTTTTTAACAAAATTAGGTTTATTTTTTGCAGAGTTCTCTAAGTTATTTAAAGCGACCGCAAAATTAATTCTAGCTCGCTTGGTTATTTTTTTATAATTTTTTAAAAATCATCTTACAGCTTCAACAAGTAAAATAGTGCAATTTTTAGAAAATCTCAATTTTTTTGATGTTTTTCTTGGAATTTTTTAACAAATTTAGGTTTATTTTTTGCAGAATTTTCTAACTTATTCAAATCAAACGCAAAATTAATTTTAGCTCACTTGGTTATTTTTTTATAAATTTTTAAAAATCGTCTTACAGCTTCAACAAGTAAAATAGTGCAATTTTTACAAAAGCTCAATTTATTTAATGTTCTTCTTGGAATTTTTTAACAAACTCGTGTGAATTTTTGGAAGATATTCTAACTTTTTTAAATCGACCCCAAAATTAATTTTACCTTGATTATTTTTTTATAACTTTTAAATATCATCTTACAGCTTCAACAAGTAAAATATTGCAATTTTTACAAAATCTCAATTATTTTTATGTTCTTCTTGGAATTTTTTAACAAACTCAGGTTTATTTTTTGAAAATGCTCGAATTTATTCAAATCGACCGAAAAGTTAATTTTAGCTCACTTGGTTTGTTTTTTTATAATTTTTTAAAAAATATCTTAATACAGCTTCAACAAGTAAAATAGTGCAATTTTTACAAAATCTCAATTTTTTTAATGTTCTTCCTGGAATCTCTTATCAAACTTGGGCTTTTTTTTGCAAAATTCTCTAACTTATTTAAATCGACCGTAAAATTAATTTTAGCTCACTTGGTTAGTTTTTTATAATTTTTTAAAAATTATCTTAATACAGCTTCAACAAGTAAAACAGTTCAATTTTTACAAAATCTAAATTTTTTTATTGGTCTTCCTGGAATTTTTTAACAAACTCAGGTTTATTTTTGAAAATGCTCGAACTTATTCAAATCGATCGAAAAATTAATTGTAGCTCACTTGGTAAGTTTTTTATAATTTTTTAAAAATTATCTTAATACACCTTCAACAAGTAAAATAGTGCAATTTTTACAAAATCTCAATTTTTTTAATGTTCTTCCTGGATTTTTTTATCAAATTTGGGTTTATTTTTTGCAAAATTCTTTAACTTATTTAAATCGACCGCAAAATTAATTTAAGCTCACTTGGTTATTTTTTTATAAATTTTTAAAAATCATCGTAATACAGCTTCAACAAGTAAAATAGTGCAATTTTTACAAAATCTAAATTTTTTTAATGGTCTTCCTGGAATTATTTAACAAACTCGGGTTTGTTTTTTGAAAATGCTCGAACTTATTCAAATCGACCGAAAAATCAATTTTAGCTCACTTGGTTAGTTTTTATAATTATTTAAAAATTTAATAATAATAATAAATTTAAAAAAAAATAGGAAAAAAAAATTAAAAAATTAATTAAAAACAATTATTGGTATAATTGGTTTTGATTATTTTTTTATGATTTTTTTTAATCGAAGAAATCATGTTGCCATTTGAAAAAGAAAAGTTGCCTCCTCCTTCTCTAATGTTTTCAAAAATAAAATTAATCTTTTATTATCTGATAGTAGTGTTCTTCAAACCATTTAATTTGACATATCACCTACTAAAATCGGATAAGAAATAACGAAGCTACATCGTTGGCCGTTTTTTGTGCACCCTCCTGTATGCGCATTTGAATACTGAACGCTCAATTAGTAGAAATTTGGCTAATCCTCGACTTTTGTAAATGGTGATGAATGGAAGAAGAAGATATACATACTATATTCCTGTTCCGAGTATCTTGAATTTTTTTGTGAATTTTCAACTAATTTGATTTTCAATTTATTTATTTTTTTGTGAGGCTCAGACCCCCGTTATTTGGGTTTTTATTAGGACAGACCTCCATTTTTATTAGGCCAGACAATTTTTTTTTCTTAGGTTTGTCCTCACTTTTGTTAGGTCAGACTCCAGTTTTTTTTGGGTTTTTATTAGATCAGGCCTCCAATTTTTGTTAGGTTTGCCCTCACTTTTGTTTAGTCAGCCCCTAGAGTTTTTGGGATCAATAAAAATTATTTTTATAAAAACTGAAAACTGTGATTTTTTGTACAAACTTTTATTAAGCGATATCCTGAAATCGTCCAACGAATTTCTAAAAACTTGTCAAATAATCGAGCAAATTGGTTTAAAAAAATTAAAAATTATTTAAATCATCAAAATTTAGAAATAAATGATACGAAGAGAATTTTTTACCTTGACAAGAAAATCGTTGTAATTATTTAAAACGTATTTCTGTTTAAGTGAAATTTAAAGATAGAATTTTCAAAACTCAAAAATCGCAATAAAAGAGGTTTAAATACCAACTTCCTTAACATTCGTTGGTTTCTCTAATGTTCGATAATTTCGCGAAAAAATCGTCGTAATTATTTGAAAATCAATCTAAAATATTTTTTTAATCAGTGAAAATTAAAAATTGAATCTCCAAAACGCAAAAATTGTCAAAAAATATGAATTTATGACCAAAACATCTTTAGTTTTCGATGAATTTACGAGTAACATCATTGGAATTGCTTTGAAAAATGATCTCAAATGTTTTTTTCTGTTTAGGTGCAAATTAAAAAATGAAGTTCCAAAACGCAGCAATCGCCAAAATAAACGAGGTTTAAAGATCAGCCATTTAAATTTTCGATAATTTTACGAGAAAATAGTTTTTTCTTTCCTTTAAAATCTTATTTTTCCATTTGAGTGGAAATAAAAACTAGAAGTTCCAAAATTTAAAAACCCTAAAAAAATTCACATCTTAAATTTTCAGTGATTTAACAAGAAAATCAGTGGAATTGCTTGGAAAATTACCTTTCTGTTTAAGAGCTAAGTTGAAATTCCAAATCTCAAAAATTGTCAAAAATATAGGTTTAAACATTAAAGCATGTATTCAGCAACCGTGATGAAAATTTTAGAGACGTCGATAAAGTTAATCACGTCTTTAAGAAAATATTTCTTATGAAGAAATATTTTTTAATCACGTGATTAACGATAACGACGTCTCTAAATTTCTCATTACGGTCGCTGAATACACGCTTAAGTCTTTAAAATTTTGAGGATTTAACGAGAAAATCATAGCAATTTCAATGAACAACTGTTTTTTTTTTACAATTTCCTTGTTAAAATCAAAATAAAAAATGTAAATTCTAAACAAAAAATCGTCAAAATAAACGAAGTTTAAACTTTTTGAAAATTTAACTAGACCTAAATTGCTTTAAAAAATTTTTAAATTATTTTTCTGTTTGAGTGGAAATACAAAATTGAAGTTAAAAAACTCAGAAATAGCTAAAAAAATGTGGTTTAACCGCCAATTTTTTAAATATTCGATCATTGGAATTATTTTAATATTTATTAACAGTTCAGGTGATTAAAAGGAAATAAAAAATTAATAAATTTAAGCGAAATAAATTTGAAAATTTAACAATAAATTCAGATTTTAATTTTTTGATGTTTTAATAAAAACGTATTGGAATTTATTTGAATTTTCAGAACTATTTTCCTAGAGACATTAAAAAATATTGAAAATTTTTACATGTTCGTAGATTCAACGTTAATAATTTTGAATTGTTACAAAATTTTATACGAGTATATTTTTGTGAAGAATAATATTTCTTATTTAAGTTTTAAAAATTATAATATGCAGGTAAAAGTATGACCAATAAAATATTTTATTGTATAATCATTACTCATCTTTTGTAAAACTCAATTGTCTTCTTACTTCAAGGCTATAAAATAAAATTTGGGTGCTGGACAAATTCAGTCTGCGACTAGAATTCGCCTGATTTAGTCGTAATAATTTTAATCGATCGTAATTTCATCCTAAATTAATTAATTTTTTCTTTGCTCTCGTTTAAAATAATATGTGCTTAAAAATGTGTGTAAGTGAGCTGAAAATTTGGAAGCAAAAAGTCATCCACAGCGAAATGTGCGCGAGTGTAAATTTTTTCCAAAAAATCGGGACGTTTTGGTTCGGTTATTCGCGAAATCCGGTATTCGGTAAAGGTGCGGTTTACGGGAGTGCAAATTCGAAAATCCGAATACTTGTGAAATTAGTGTAATTTGTGGTCATTTAAAATGCAAATAAAAAAGTGCCTTTAGGTTTTAAAAAAATGTGTCCATGAAATCATCAATTCATCAATTGATTTGGAGGGTTGGTGCTAAAGGTATTTATAAATTTTTTTATCCAAAAAATTGCGGGCTGTAATACTTTTTACAGCAAAAATGCGCCTTGCGGTACAAAATGCGGTTTAAAAAGCGTAGTGTTGGTGATAATAGTGAAATAAGTGATTTAGTGAAGTGAAACAAAAAAACGAACAACTAAAATCCAAAATATTTAAGTAAGTACCTTTTAATTTTTAAAAAAACCATAGTGGATTAGGCCTAATGGGGAAACCACTTTAAAAAAAGCGCACTGTGTGTTATACCTCCTGGGTGGTGTGGAAATTAACACATAATTTTGTAATTATGTATGATTTTACTTGGTAATCAAGAAAATACAGTAGGCTGAGTAGAGCGACTTTCCTGGGAAAATGGTGGTGATTGGATAACTTGGAATTATGGCTAAGCAAATTTTTGGTATGTATGAAAAAAGTTAAAAAACCGTCAATAGACCGTAAAATTAATTCTAGTACACTTAGTTATTTTTTTTATAAATTTTTAAAAATCACTTTATAGCTTCAAAAGGTAAAACAGAGCAATTTTTACAAAATCTATTTTTTTAATGTTCTTCTTGGATTTTTTCAAGAAACTGGTTTATTTTTTGCAAAATTCTCTAATTTATTCAAATCAACTGCGAAATTAGTTATAGCTCGCTTGGTTATTTTTTTATAAATTTTTAAAAATCATCTTACAGCTTCAAGCTTCAACTAGTAAAATAGTGCATTTTTTTACAAAATCTCATTTTTTTGATGTTTTTCTTGGAATTTTTTAACAAACTTAGGTTTATTTTTTGCAGAATTCTCTAACTTATTTAAAGCGATCGCAAAATTAATTCTAGCTCGCTTGGTTATTTTTTTATAATTTTTTAAAAATCATCTTACAGCTGTAACAAGGAAAATAGTGCAATTTTTACAAAACTCAATTTTTTAATATTCTACTTGGATTTTTTTAACAAACTTGAGTTTATTTTTTGCAGAATTTTCTAACTTATTTAAATCGACTGCAAAATTAGTTTTAGCTCGCTTGGTTATTTTTTTATAAATTTTTAAAAATCATCTTACAGCTTCAACAAGTAAAATAGTGCAATTTTTAGAAAATCTCAATTTTTTTTATGTTTTTCTTGGAATTTTTTAACAAATTTAGGTTTATTTTTTGCAGAATTCTCTAGCTTATTCAAATCAAAAACAAAATTAATTTTAGCTCACTTGGTTTATTTTTTATAAATTTTTAAAAATCGTCTTACAGCTTCAACAAGTAAAATAGTGCAATTTTTACAAAAGCTCAATTTATTTAATGTTCTTCTTGGAATTTTTTAACAAACTCGTGTGAATTTTTGGAAGATTTTCTAACTTTTTTAAATCGACCCCAAAATTAATTTTACCTTGATTATTTTTTTATAACTTTTTAAATATCATCTTACAGCTTCAACAAGTAAAATATTGCAATTTTTACAAAATCTTAATTATTTTAATGTTCTTCTTGGAATTTTTTAACAAACTCGGGTTTATTTTTTGAAAATTCGCGAACTTATTTAAATCGACTGAAAAATTAATTTTAGCTCGCTTGGTTATTTTTTTTATAAATTTTTAAAAATCATCTTACAGCTTCAACAAGTAAAATATTGCAATTTTTTTAATGTTCTTCCTGGAATTTTTTAACAAACTCGGGTTTATTTTTTGCAGAATTTTCTAGCTTATTCAAATCGACTAAAAAATTAATTTTAGCTCACTTGGTTAAGTTTTTATGATTTTTTAAAAATTATCTTAATACACCTTCAACAAGTAAAATAGTGCAATTTTTACAAAATCTAAATTTTTTTAATGGTCTTCCTGGAATTATTTAACAAACTCGGGTTTATTTTTTGAAAATGCTCGAACTTATTCAAATCGACCCAAAAATTAATTTTAGCTCACTTGGTTAGTTTTTTATAATTATTTAAAAATTATCTTAATACAGCTTCAACTAGTAAAATAGTGCAATTTATACAAAATCTCAATTTTTTTAATGTTCTTCCTGGAATTTTTTATCAATCTTGGGTTTATTTTTGCAGAATTCTCTAACTTATTCAAATCGACTGCAAAATTAATTTTAGCTCACCTGGTTATTTTTTTATAAATTTTTAAAAATCATCTTAATACAGCTTCAATAAGTAAAATAGTGCAATTTTTACAAAATCTAATTTTTTTTAATGGTCTTCCTGGAATTTTTTAACAAACTTGGGTTTATTTTTTGCAGAATTCTCTAACTTATTTAAATCAAACGCAAAATTAATTTTAGCTCACTTGGTTATTTTTTTATAAATTTTTAAAAAACATCTTACAGCTTCAACAAGTAAAATAGTGCAATTTTTACAAAATCTCAATTTTTTTAATGTTATTCCTGGAATTTTTTAACAAGCTCGGGTTTACTTTTTGCAGAATTCTTTAACATATTTAAAACAACCTTAAAATTAATTTTAGCTCACTTGGTTATTTTTTTATAAATTTTTAAAAATCATTTTACAACTTCAACAAGTAAAATAGTGCAATTTTTACAAAATCTCTGTTTTTTTAATGTTTCCCTTGGAATTTTTCAACAAACTCAGATTAATTTTTTGCAGAATTCTCTAATTTATTTAAATTAACCAAAAACCTGAACCTAATTAAATTTAGCTTCAGACCCTATGTCCTGAAGGTATCGATAACTGGACACTTACCTAATTTCAACATTTTCTTTAATGACATTAGATTTAAGCAGCTTTTAATTGAAGTAGATCTCGATGAAATATGATCTTTTTTTGGGTAAACCAGGCATCTAAACTTATTTTTCGCAAAACTTTACAAAAATTCGCATACAAAATTGGTTTTGTTGAACGTATTTTTCTTTCAATAAAAATTGAATAATTATTTTCAGATGTAAGAGGATTTCACGCAAATTTTAAGCCATCATACATATTTTTAACCACAGTAGTTTTTGAAATATTTTTTTTTTAGTGAATTGTACTAGAATTGTGATAGTTAAGGTTTTCAAATTTGATAACTCAAAAAGTAAAAGAGATATCAAAATGAATATTTTTTAGGGTTAAATGGATTAATGGAGCTTTCAAATGAGGTAGTTTATAATAAATTCTAAAAATGGTTAAAAGGTGAATATCTCCTTGAATTGAGCAGCTTCATTTTATTTAAATAAAATAGCAATATTTTTGGACCACTTTAGGACTTTTCTTTGCAAACTAATTTTTTACTCATACGTCATAAATGCAATAAAATTTATAAAAATAGAACAAAATCAAACAAAATAGAAGTCCAAATAACTCCAAATCATAAAAAACATGGCTATGAATATAGGGTACCCAATTTTTTTTTTTAAACCTGTAACTTTACTGAACAAGTAACTAGTAGATACTTTACTGGACAGATGAATAAATTGGTAATAGAAAAATATTAAAAAAATAAAAAAATTAAAATTACCCAAAATCAGCTTGGGCAGTTTGTACCACCCAAAATAGAGGAGTTGTAGCCACAATTTGGAAATCGCATCTTTTAATTTCAAGATAGCGATAATATCAAAGATACCCATGCAGTCCAACATCCTGTGAGACACCCTGTATATAACATGATTAATAATAAAATTTGAAGTATAAGCAATCATTGTAATTTTTTTGGAAAGTAAATTTTCATATTTTAAATTAACTGATTAAAAAACATGATTTACAATCCATCTAAACGGTTCTTTTTAGTCCAAAAGGCATGCGAGTAAATTCGTAGGGTAACTAAAGGAAATAAATCTTAATAAATCATGGAAAACCCATGATAAATACTAAAAAACTTATTAAACTCTCATCATTTACGTAGAAAACGACATCTCTGTACAAATAAAAAATATTTTATTTATTATTTATTCCGCCCTCTGTCGCATCTCGTTCGTTTTTAAATTTATTAAAACTTTTTTTGGGAGCTTCTCATAATAAATCTTGTGACTATAAATTCGCCCTTGTTAAATATGCGCGTATTATTTTTATGACCAACTTTTATTAAATCCGGGCGTGAAGTATGACCTTTTAAAGAGATGTCGTTTTCAGGATCATGAAAAAGTTTTTCCTGTTTAAATTGCAAATTTCGATTCACTTTTAGTTTATACACACACATGCAAAATGTTTGCATTCAAAACGCCCCAGCTTTGCTCGATGGACTGTTTTATTTCGAAATGTTAATGCTGTTTTAGCTGTGGGAACGTTTTGCATCAACTTACTTTAATATTCATTTAGTCTCTGGTTTTTGTCCACGAATTAATACTATTTAATTCAGAAGTTATTAACTAGAGAAATCCTAGACTTTACTGCATTAATTGTGGCTACAACAAAATTAATGAAGCCATTAGATCCTCTAAATTATTTGATGAATTTCGTTGCGCAAATATTTTAACAAAACGTTGTTTTTGAATCGACTAAATTTTTTGTGTGGAATAAAGTTTCTTTTCCAGACCATAAATGTTAAAGTGCATCATACGTTTTGCTGCTGTATCGATTGTAGTAAAACTTAAGTTAGACCCTTTATTGTGTATACAGGTGTCAGGAAAATTTTATGAATTTCCAGCAGTTAACTTTCGTACAAAACGCGGATGTTTTAAACCGGAACTTCGATTGAAATCGTTTGAAAACTTCAGTGCGCTTAGTTAGATAAAATTAACAATCGCTCCAAACGTGCAATTTCGCAAATGAAATTGTCGCTACGAAAAATTAGGGCAATAAATCTAATTTTAGAAATTATAAAGTAAAAATCCTCTCAATCCTTATAAAAGTCATCCTGAAAATATAATGATCATATAAGGAAAGCCTTACAAAACACTGCAGGAGCTCCACTTTAATATTTTTATCAGAGTTTTCTTTGGTAAAAGCGACGGATGCGAATAAAAAGCTGATACTCTAAGAAAAGTGTGCCATGTCGCAGGGCCAAAGAAAAAAATCTTTCCCCATAAAACGACTATTTCCTTCGTTATCTACCTTGAAATTGAGCCATCTTCCTCCAAGATTGAAAATGTCAAGTTGTTATTTTAACGTTAAATGTACTGAAATAATATTACACGCTACATTAAACACGCGGTCAAGCCATATTTTTCTTCAATTTTACTCAAAATTATTGTAGAATAAAGCGTTGATTACGAAATGAGCTTTTAGCTACGTTTAAACAAAACTTCAGCCCTTACGTAACAGACTGTTCAATAATTTATCAGCAATGTTTCAGAGTTTGTTTGCTCTATAAGACTCATTTACCTTTTATTGCTGTTCCTTCCAACTTTGATTACTTTTGACAAAAAACTTAAAACGGATTTTTATTCGCTAAAATACTTTCAGGAAATACAGATTATTGAGTTTTTAACAATATAACTCCAGAACGAATTTAATTCATCACGTAAGGCGAGAATAAAAGATTTCTTATTTTTCGCGCAAAACGCCAATACAAAGAATCAGTACTGTAGGGCGTAATTTTTATACGATCAATAACCTTTTACAATTTTCTAATAAAATAGAATTTCATACAAATTTTAACTCATCAAGTGCTAAAATCGGTCCAATAGTTTTTAAAATATTTAAGTTTTTGTAAATTACTTAATAAAAAATTGATATATTTTGGGACACAACTTCATAAAAAATAAGAATTTCGAAACGAATTTTTCTGTAATTAAATAAAGAAATAAAAAAAAATATTAAAACCGAAGATACTTAAATACAGTAAAAAAATTTCAATACAAATAATTATGTATATAAAAGTAATGTTTAAGGGTGCAATTTGGGTTAAATGATTTTTTTTAAACATATTCTTCTAGTGGAATTATTGCTTTAAATTTTGAGCTATTATACATTATAATCGGCCTAATAGTTTTTGAAATATAAATTTCTAAATGAAAATTTGACTTTTTTGAGCCTTGACACATTTTGGGGAATATCTCTAATAAAAATAGGAATTTCGAAACATTTTTTCTGTGATTGAATTTAGAAATAAATAAAATTAAAAAAATAGTGACTAAAGTTATTAAAGACAGTAAGAAAATTTAAATACAAATAATTTTGGAAAATTTTGTACATAAAAGTAGTGTTTAAGGGCGCATTTTGGGTTAAATGATTTGTTTTTAAATATATTCTACTAGAAGAATTATTTCTTCAAATTTTGAGCTATTATACGTTAAAATCGGCGTAATAGTTTTTGAAATATAAATTTTTAGATGAAAATTTGTCTTTTTTGAGCCTTGACACGTTTTGGGCCATATCTCCAATAAAAATTGGAATTTCGAAACGATTTTTTCAGTGATTGAATAAACAAATAAAGAAAATTATAGAAATAAAAACTGTTTAAACTAAAGTTACTTAAAGACAGTAAAAAAATTTCACTACATATAATTTTGGAAAATTTTGTACATAAAAGTAGTGTTTAAGGGCGCATTTTGGGTTAAATGATTTGTTTTTAAATATATTCTACTAGAAGAATTATTTCTTCAAATTTTGACCTATTATACGTTAAAATCGGCGTAATAGTTTTTGAAATATAAATTTTTAGATGAAAATTTGTCTTTTTTTAGCCTTGACACGTTTTGGGCCATATCTCCAATAAAAATTGGAATTTCAAAACGATTTTTTCAGTGATTGAATAAACAAATAAAGAAAATTAAAGAAATAAAAACTGTTTAAACTACAGTTACTTAAATACAGTAATAAAATTTCACTACATATAATTTTGGAAAATTTTGTACATAAAAGTAGTGTTTAAGGGCGCATTTTGGGTTAAATGATTTGTTTTTAAATATATTCTACTAGAAGAATTATTTCTTCAAATTTTGACCTATTATACGTTAAAATCGGCGTAATAGTTTTTGAAATATAAATTTTTAGATGAAAATTTGTCTTTTTTGAGCCTTGACACGTTTTGGGCTATATCTCCAATAAAAATTGGAATTTCAAAACGATTTTTTCAGTGATTGAATAAACAAATAAAGAAAATTAAAGAAATAAAAACTGTTTAAACTACAGTTACTTAAATACAGTAAAAAAATTTCACTACATATAATTTTGGAAAATTTGTACATAAAAGTAGTGTTTAAGAGCGCATTTTGGGTTAAATGATTTGTTTTTAAATATATTCTACTAGAGGAATTATATCTTCAAATTTTGAGCTATTATACGTTAAAATCGGCGTAATAGTTTTTGAAATATAAATTTTTAGATGAAAATTTGTTTTTTTGAGCCTTGACACGTTTTGGGCCATATCTCCAATAAAAATTGGAATTTCAAAACGATTTTTTCAGTGATTGAATAAACAAATAAAGAAAATTAAAGAAATAAAAACTGTTTAAACTAAAGTTACTTAAAAACAGTAAAAAAATTTAACTACATATAATTTTGGAAAATTCTGTACATAAAAGTAGTGTTTAAGGGCGCATTTTGAGTTAAATGATTTGTTTTTAAATATATTCTACTAGAGGAATTATTTCTTCAAATTTTGAGCTATTATACGTTAAAATCGGCGTAATAGTTTTTGAAATATAAATTTTTAGATGAAAATTTGTCTTTTTTGAGCCTTGACACGTTTTGGGCTATATCTCCAATAAAAATTGGAATTTCAAAACGATTTTTTCAGTGATTGAATAAACAAATAAAGAAAATTAAAGAAATAAAAACTGTTTAAACTACAGTTACTTAAATACAGTAAAAAAATTTCACTACATATAATTTTGGAAAATTTGTACATAAAAGTAGTGTTTAAGAGCGCATTTTGGGTTAAATGATTTGTTTTTAAATATATTCTACTAGAGGAATTATATCTTCAAATTTTGAGCTATTATACGTTAAAATCGGCGTAATAGTTTTTGAAATATAAATTTTTAGATGAAAATTTGTTTTTTTGAGCCTTGACACGTTTTGGGCCATATCTCCAATAAAAATTGGAATTTCAAAACGATTTTTTCAGTGATTGAATAAACAAATAAAGAAAATTAAAGAAATAAAAACTGTTTAAACTAAAGTTACTTAAAAACAGTAAAAAAATTTAACTACATATAATTTTGGAAAATTCTGTACATAAAAGTAGTGTTTAAGGGCGCATTTTGAGTTAAATGATTTGTTTTTAAATATATTCTACTAGAGGAATTATTTCTTCAAATTTTGAGCTATTATACGTTAAAATCGGCGTAATAGTTTTTGAAATATAAATTTTTAGATGAAAATTTGTCTTTTTTGAGCCTTGACACGTTTTGGGCTATATCTCCAATAAAAATTGGAATTTCAAAACGATTTTTTCAGTGATTGAATAAACAAATAAAGAAAATTAAAGAAATAAAAACTGTTTAAACTACAGTTACTTAAATACAGTAAAAAAATTTCACTACATATAATTTTGGAAAATTTGTACATAAAAGTAGTGTTTAAGAGCGCATTTTGGGTTAAATGATTTGTTTTTAAATATATTCTACTAGAGGAATTATATCTTCAAATTTTGAGCTATTATACGTTAAAATCGGCGTAATAGTTTTTGAAATATAAATTTTTAGATGAAAATTTGTTTTTTTGAGCCTTGACACGTTTTGGGCCATATCTCCAATAAAAATTGGAATTTCAAAACGATTTTTTCAGTGATTGAATAAACAAATAAAGAAAATTAAAGAAATAAAAACTGTTTAAACTAAAGTTACTTAAAAACAGTAAAAAAATTTAACTACATATAATTTTGGAAAATTCTGTACATAAAAGTAGTGTTTAAGGGCGCATTTTGAGTTAAATGATTTGTTTTTAAATATATTCTACTAGAGGAATTATTTCTTCAAATTTTGAGCTATTATACGTTAAAATCGGCGTAATAGTTTTTGAAATATAAATTTTTAGATGAAAATTTGTCTTTTTTGAGCCTTGACACGTTTTGGGCTATATCTCCAATAAAAATTGGAATTTCAAAACGATTTTTTCAGTGATTGAATAAACAAATAAAGAAAATTAAAGAAATAAAAACTGTTTACGAAGGAGAAAAAACTGTTTAAACTACAGTTACTTAAATACAGTAAAAAACTGTTTAAACTACAGTTACTTAAATACAGTAAAAAAATTTCACTACATATAATTTTGGAAAATTTGTACATAAAAGTAGTGTTTAAGAGCGCATTTTGGGTTAAATGATTTGTTTTTAAATATATTCTACTAGAGGAATTATATCTTCAAATTTTGAGCTATTATACGTTAAAATCGGCGTAATAGTTTTTGAAATATAAATTTTTAGATGAAAATTTGTTTTTTTGAGCCTTGACACGTTTTGGGCCATATCTCCAATAAAAATTGGAATTTCGAAACGATTTTTTCAGTAATTGAATAAACAAATAAAGAAAATTATAAAAATAAAAACTGTTTAAACTAAAGTTACTTAAATACAGTGAAAAAATTTCACTACATATATTTTGGAAAATTTTGTACATAAAAGTAGTGTTTAGGAGCGCATTTTGGGTTAAATGATTTGTTTTCAAATATATTCTACTAGTGGAATTATTTCTTCAAATTTTGAGCTATTATACGTTAAAATCGGCGTAATAGTCTTTGAAATATAAATTTTTAGATGAAAATTTGTCTTTTTTGAGCATTGACACGTTTTGGGCCATATCTCCAATAAAAATTGGAATTTAGAAACGATTTTTTCTGTGATTAAAAAAACAATTAAAGAGCATTAAAACAAATCAATAACTGTCAGAAATAAATTTATTTAACGATATCAAATAAATTAAATAATTTTGCAAACCCATAATTTTGGAAAATTTTGTACATAAAAGTAGATTTTAAGGTCGTATTTTGAGTTAAATGATATTTTTAAAATATATTCTAGTAGAGGAATTATTTCTTCAAATTTTGAGCTATTATACATTATAATCGGCCTAATAGTTTTTGAAATAAAAATTTTTAAATAAAATGTTGACTTTTTTGTGCCTTGACACATTTTGGGCCACATCTCCAATAAAAATAGCAATTTCGAACCGATTTTTTCTGTGAATGAAATAGCAATTAAAAAATGTTAAAATAAATTAACAACTGTTAAAATTACATTTACTTAAAGTGGTTAAATAAATTAAATAAATTTGTATCCCCATAATTTTGCCAAATTTCGTACATAAAAGTAAATTTCAAGACCGTATTTTGAGTTAAATGATATTTTAAAAATATATTCTATTAGAGGAATTATTTCTTCAAATTTTGAGCTATGACATATTATAATCGGCCTAATAGATTTTAGAATATAAATTTTTAGATGAAAAGTCGACTTTCTTGAGCCATGAGTTATTTTGGGCCATATGTCCAATAAAAATAGGAATTTCGAACAGATTTTTTCTTTGATTAAAAAAGCAATTAAAGAGCATTAAAACGAATCAATAACTGTTAGAATTAAAGTTATTTAACGATATCAAATAAATTAAATAATTTTGCAAACCCATATTTTTGGAAAATATTGTACATAAAAGTAGATTTTAAGATCGTATGGAATTATTTCTTCAAATTTTGAGCTATCATATATTATAATCGGCCCAATAGTTTTTGAAATACAAATTTTTAGATGAAAATTTGTCTTTTTGAGCCTTGACACGTTTTGGGCCATATCTCCAATAAAAATTGGAATTTCGAAACGATTTTTTCAGTGATTGAATAAACAAATAAAGAAAATTATAAAAATAAAAACTGTTTAAACTAAAGTTACTTAAATACAGCGAAAAAATTTCACTACATATATTTTGGAAAATTTTGTACATAAAAGTAGTGTTTAGGAGCGCATTTTGGGTTAAATGATTTGTTTTCAAATATATTCTACTAGTGGAATTATTTCTTCAAATTTTGAGCTATTATACGTTAAAATCGGCGTAATAGTTTTTGAAATATAAATTTTTAGATGAAAATTTGTCATTTTTGAGCATTGACACGTTTTGGGCCATATCTCCAATAAAAATTGGAATTTCGAAACGATTTTTTCAGTGATTGAATAAACAAATAAAGAAAATTAAAGAAATAAAAACTGTTTAAACTACAGTTACTTAAATACAGTAAAAAAATTTCACTACATATAATTTTGGAAAATTTTGTACATAAAAGTAGTGTTTAAGGGCGCATTTTGGGTTAAACGATATTTTTAAAAGATATTCTAGTAGAGGAATTATTTCTTCAAATTTTAGCTATCATACATTATAATCGGTCGAATAGTTTTTGAAATATAAATTTTTAAATGAAAATTTGACTTATTTGAGCCTTGACACATTTTGGACCATATCTGCAATAAAAATAGGAATTTCGAACCGATTTTTTCTGTGATAGAAAAAGCAATTAAAGAGCATTAAAAAAATCAATAACTTTTAGAATTAAAGTTATTTAATGATATCAAATAAATTAAATAATTTTGCAAACCTATAATTTTGGAAGTTTTAAACATAAAAGTAGATTTTAAGATCGAATTTTGTGTTAAATGATATTTTTAAATTACATTCTAGTAGAGAAATTATTTCTTCAAATTTTGAGCTATTATTCATTAAAATCGGTCGAGTAGATTTTGAAATATAAATTTTTAGATGAGAATCTGACTTTTTTGAGCCTTGACACATTTTGGGCCATATCTCCATAAAAAATAGGAATTTCGAAACGATTGTTTCTGTGATTGAAAAAACAATTAAAGAGCATTAAACACACCAATAACTGATAAAATAAAAGTTATTTAAGGGGGTTTAATAAATTGAATAATTTTGTTAACCCATAATTTTGGCAAATTTCGTACATAAAAGTAGATTCTAAGAACGTATTTTGAGTTAAATGAGTTTTTTTAATTATTATAGTAGAGGAATTATTTTTACAAATTTTGAGTTTTTATACATTACAGTCGGCTTAATAATTTTTGAAATAAAAACTTTTTAAATCTTGCACACATTTTTAACCAAAAACAAAAATATTAATTTTTTATAAAAAAAGGACCTAAAGCTTTAAATTAAATTAAAAGTATATTAAAAAATAATAATTATTAAAATTGAAAAGGCGTTAAAGACTTAAATAAATTAAATACTCCCAAATTTAGTAATTTTAGAAAATTTTGTGTATCATTTTTTAAGTATTATCAATTTAAAATAAAAATAGTTTAACATTATGGAATTTTTTGTAAAATCCTTAAAATTTAATTTTGTCAAGCTTTTTAAATGTTTTGGGTGATATAACTACATTAAAAATTGGATTGTGATACAATTTTTTTGTGATTGAAAAATAATTGAAATGGCTTTAAAATTAGTAATTGCGAATTGAAATCAAGAAGGGTTAAAATGGGTAAATACTAAAACTCTTTTAAAAATGGTATTTTGCAAAATATTAGTTTTAAAATCAAACATATTGTTGGTGTTTTTTTTTTTGGAGAAACAAAAAAAGTAATGTTATTTCTATAATTGAGTTATAAATAAAAGTCCAACAAATTAGTTCCTAATTTTTCAATTGAATAATAACTTAAATAAAAATCAACGATAATTTAACGTGACATCTTAATAAAGTAAAACTCGTGCACTTTTCCTAACTTTCTGAAAGTGCGTGAAACTGGGGAGAATCTTAATCGAAAAGTTCTTCAAATGACTCCAACTTTATTTATCGCAAAAATAGAACGCCTTAAAACATCCAAGAATTTCTAATAAAAAACGCTGCTTTTAATACAAACATTTAGCAAAAGAAAAACTTTTGGCTCATCAAAAAATATAGGTTATTTTAAGTTTTCTCATATTTTTAAAATTTATTCATGTCGCTATTAATTCCATCCTGTGACCCGGGAATCGGCGTGCATAAAATAACCATAATCCAATCTGCTTAATTCGCGAACATTTTTAGGGATAAAAATGAAGCGCGAATGAAAAACGCAACTGTTATGGCGAGATGCGACAAATCTTTTTTATGGGAAATAATGTTGCTTCGATATTTTATCGTTTTAAATAAAATTAACGACTTGATCGTCGCTTGTTCGCTGGAATTAAATTTTAATCACTTTAATTCGCGATTTTAGAAAATAACTCTCCCTCTGTGACAAATTGGAAAAATATTTATTAAAAACTTTGTAAAAAATTAATTTATCTTGTATTCGCACATAGAAACATGTAGGTCAAATACTGGTTTCGATAGTTCATTAATTTGCCACAGAGGGCCAACAGCGCCATCTGTTGTGGTAGTTAAAATTCGTGGAAAATTTCGGACAATTAGGGGGGCGTAAGCGATTTTCCGTTTGGGGTTGAATAACTTTTTTTAGAGCGGTTGTAGAAAAAAACTTTTCAATACTTTTGATTTTAGAATTTTATCATCTATACGTGTACAAATTTTTATTCACCTAACATAAAATCTCCTTACCGTTTTAGTAAGAAATGGAAAATAGATTATTATTTTCCTTGTAATTTTTTTTCATTATTTTGGTAAGGATTTTTGTATTACGGTTAGTACTATAGTACAGTAAAATTAAAAAATTCGCGCTACTTTAACTATAAATAAGTTTACCCTACAAAAAAAAGTTTCGAACAAAAGTTGTAGGAAATTTTATGCCCTATAAGATTGATAATAAATAATTTTATCGCAGGATTTGTGGAAACCGAGATATTTTGAAAAAACCATTTTCATTCCCCTTTCCACCTCCATAACTCCAGAAGCAGGTACCCCACAACTCGGGACTCTTTAGATCCTAAATGTACATGATTTTAGCTACAAATAAGCCGAGTTTGATTAACTCCGCAATTTTTTTCTTATTCAGGCTGTTTTTGTTCTAATTTTACTGTACTACATATCGAAAATGACATTCAGTATATTTATTTAAATAAACACTTTACTATTTTATGTAAAACAATAGGGCAAGATGCTTATAGGTCTTAAGTTATCTGATGGATTGGCTTTCTTAGCAATTGGTATAGCAATAGCATTTTTCCAGAGATCAAACATTTTGTTTCAATTTAAGGCAATTTCAATAAGTATTGACTTGTTTTCAATAATATAAAATTTGATTTAGAAAAAATTTATTTGTTGAGGATAAAATTTGTGCTTAAATAAAATGTATTGTTCGATTTTTGTTAAAATTGAATTTAAGCTGCTTAAGAGGTTGAGTAAATAGCTGGTGCAGCAATATATTTTCTGAATGTTTGCGAATAATTTTAATATCCGTGCTCGTTTGGCGTGGGCTAAGATTAATGCAACGTACAAATTTTCTCAGGATGCTCTCTTTGATTAACGTGGAGGGTAATTTATAGAGGCCAATATGAAATTTAATCACCAGTTTTAGCGATACTCAGCGAAATTTTAGAGCGCACCACGAGCCAGGGATTATTAATTATATAGGATTGTTCCACAAAGGATTTTTCGTTATAGCAAAATTTTAATGCGCTTGTAATAATCCCTATGCAAAGGTTAAAACATTTTCAGTTAAATATGCATTACCCAGAAAATTAGATAAATTTTAATTTCAGCATTAATGGTTATCATTAATCGATGGTTTTCCTCCACTTCAAATAATTCATGAATTACCTAATTACACATGAATGAAATCAAATAACTTTTTATTATCCCGAAATATGTATTAATGAATGCATCATTTCAAGCGAAAAATTGAAAATGCGACCCTAATTTCGGGGACATTTGCGTGTTACAAGAGCGCGACGAAATTACGAATGCGCCGGGCATAGCTTTTTGGGGTTTTAAATATCACGCTCGTAGTAAAAGGGTACCATTCCACCAAACCAACCCCGTGCAGAAGATTTATGCCGGTTGTAAAAAATCATGTTTTGACTTTCATATAAAGATCGCATCTCGGCGTCCTACTGTGGATATTAAATTTGATTTCGTGCCAAAAAGGGGTTTATTTATTCTCTTTCCTAGAAGACATCACAAAATTCGGTTTTATATTTCTTGGAGATTTATTTCAACTTTTACAAAAAAAATACTCCAAATTTCATAACAAAACTATTATTTGTTTTTTTTGTTATTTTAGTATTAGTAATAATAATAAAAAGTGTAGTACCTTTTGAGATAAGTAAAAGCGAGATCCATAATCGACACAAGAAAAACATTTCTACCCCATACTAACAACAGGACGTGGTTGCACTACGGTTACGCACCGACTATTCCTGCTGCCATGCGAGAGGGATGCGCGCGTTTCACTGGCAGGGGGTTGATATCCTAGAGGACTCCTTCCTCCAGCGCAGCCTCACTTATTGAGATGTATTATGATTTAGGAGTGCTAACCCAGGCCAGCATGACGTTTTCATTGTGATATTAAGCTGGTCAGGTTGCTTTGAACTTGAAGGAGTTTCAAGGAAGTCCCGCAGGCGAATTAAAAGATTTATTGTATCACCCTCGTGGGTGTTATTACCCTTTTGATGCTCCTTGTCTTATATATCGCTCCTGGTTAACTGATATTTATATCAATCCACTACAAATTGATTACCTCCAAAATTACACCCCCATAAATAGTTTAACCACACAAATAATTGCCACTTAAACAAAAAAAGACTTCCACACCATCACTCTTCTGATAACGCATGTTTCTAATAGTACCATTCACCAAATTCGAACTGTACGAATCGATTTTTCATAGTAAAACTAAGATAAAAGATAAGGAATAGAATGGATGCTGGTAGAATTGAATGTAAATATAAAAAAAATCACTTGTGATGATTCCTAAACTCCACCTTTATTACAGCAAAATAGCCCAAAGGTTGTTCAACGTGTTTCGATGGTAATAAGACATCATCTTCAGGCAAAATTTAAATGTTATCACAGTACAGTGTCGTTAAAACAACATTATAAAATCTTTAAAACTTGTTCTAGAGTAATCAACCAAATCATCATACATCAAAAAATTCTCAGAATGAAACTTCATTTACTGTAGTTACCCGATGATGATTAGAGTTACAAGTTACTTGTACCAAAAATTGTATCTCCAATCATCATCGTGTAACTACAGTAAATGAAGTTTATTTTTAGAAAAATCTTAAACATCCCAATTAAAACAGTGTTTAGTTGGTGTTATAAAAGGCGACTTTGGAGATTCTAGAACTCGTTCAGGTGAACTTTGGAGCCTTTCCGGAGAAAATTGACCTCTTTGTGGAGAAACTTGACCCGCTGTTCGTCTCAGAGAAAATTGGTATATCTTCGTGGGGTGCCTTCTTCAGGTATTATTGCTATCTTAGGTTTTCCTCTTTGACTGGGAACGTCATAAAATCTTCCTGTCATCAATAGCATCCATCGAATCATCTAAAATGTCTATTTAGCTGTAAAATTTAAGCCTTGTACTCATCATAATAAGTAAACATTTTTCCTTGGCTTTAGGAACTATGTTTTATACCATTTTCTCAAAACTTTTGTATTTATTGAATTCAAATGGTACTAAGGCTCTATTAGGTATTCTTTGTTAAGAAGATTATTAAATTCCCAAAAAAATCAGTTCTGAAAAAATGGCATTAATTTCAATATTTTCTTCAATTTTCTAAAATGGCATTTTGATTTTAAACCATTTTTTATACATATTTACATTGCTGGTTTTATGTCCTAAAAATCAAGATTCTTTTGTAACTTTTTTTTCAATTTTTGTTGTAATCTCGATTTTTTGTAATTTTGAGATTTTACAGCTTCTAAAAAAACGGAGATCAAAACGAAATTAAACATGATCAAATTTACTCTTCGATTGAAAAGGCAGTAGTTTCAGGCTTTTAATGTGTTAAAAAAATTGGTTCAAAATTGGAGAATTTTTTTCGGTAAAATTTGATCTAAAATTCGATCTAAAATTTGATCTAAAATTTGATCTAAAATTTGATTTAAAATTTGATCTAAAATTTGATCTAAAATTGACAATTTTTATACTAAATCACAGTTTAAGGTTTAAGCTCAATAAAACCCAAAATAAATAAAAATAAATTACAAAATATTTAAATTGTTGCTCGAGCTTCAATTTAAGAAATTTTTTTTTTTTAAATTACATTTTATTTTGACAAAAATTAAATAACCTAGAAATTTAGAAATTCTAGCATAACTATTTTGTTTATCAACCGATTTTAATATTTCTTGTGTATAAAACCTATTTTCTCATGTGATCGGACAAAAAATTATTTTTTTTTGTAATTTTATAATTTTGTGGGTTCTTAAAAAATTTCCAAGAAAAACTAAAATAAATAAAACAGAAACAGGTAATGTTCCATTAAAAAGTCAATAAATGCAGGTTTCTAATGTGCATTTAAAATCAAAAATTGGACTTATTAACGTTTTTTTGAAAAAGTTTTAATTAAAATGGCCACTTTTTAGGTTAGGTTAGGTTCATAAGCTCAAATTTGATGAAATTCGAACTTGATAAAGTTCAAACTCGATAAATTTGAGAAAGTTCGAGCTCAATGAAGTACGCGAATTTGAGGAAAATCCAAAGTGAAGAAAATTGAACTTCGGGAAGTTTGAAATAACAAAATTCGAACATTTGGAATGTCGCACTTAAGAAAGTTTTACTGCTCGAACTAAATAAAGCTCGAAATTGATAAAATTCGAAGTCGACAAAGTTTAAATTTTAGGAAGTTCGAAAGTGACGAAGTTTGAAATTAAAGAAATTCGAAAATAATAAAGTTTAAGGTTTTGGAAGGTGGAATCTTAGAAAGTTTTACTTAATCATATATTGTTATTATTTTTTTTAATAAAACGGAACATTAGATTCTCAAAAGATTCAGTTCTGAAAAATGGCTTTAATTTAAATTTTCAGTAATTTTTGCAATTCTATTAAAATGCATTTTGATTTTAAACCTTTTTTATATTTAAATTGCTGGTTTTATGTCCTCAAAATCAAAATTCTTGTATAACTTTTTTTTCAACTTTTATTGTTGTAATCTCGATTTTTTGAAATGTTGAGATTTTACAGCTTCTAAAAAAACGGAGACAAAAACGAAAAAATTAAAATATGAACAAATTTACTCTTATATTGGAAAAGCAGTAGTTTCAAGTTTTTCATGTGTTAAAAAAATTGGTTAAAAATGGAGATTTTTTTCGGTAAAATTTGATCTAAAATTAACAATTTTTATATTAAATCACAGTTTAAGGTTTAACCCCAATAAAACCCAAAATAAATAAAAATAAATTACAAAAGATTTAAATTGTAGCTTAAAATTCAATTTAAGTAATTTTTATTTTTATAAATTACATTTTATTTTGACATTAAAATTAAAGAACCTAGAAATTTAGAAACTCTAGGTAAATACCAACTATTTTTTTAATAAAATGGATTAAATTCCCAAAAGATTCAGTTTCTGAAAAAATGGCTTCAATTTCATTAATTTTCTTGTATAACTTTTTTTTCAATTTTTATTGTGTAATCTCGTTTTCTTGTGATTTTGAGATTTTATAGCTTCAAAAAAAAAACGGGGATAAAAACGAAAAAATTTAAATACGAACAAATTTACTCTTCGATTTGAAAGGCAGTTGTTTCAGGTTTTTAATGTGTTTAAAAAAATGGTTAAAAAATGCAGAATTTTTTTCGGTAAAATTTGATCTAAAATTCACTATTTTTATACTAAATCACAGTTTAAGGTTTAAGCCCAATAAAACCCAAAATAAATAAAAATAAATTACAAAAGATTTAAATTGTAACTCGAACTTCAATTTAAGAAATTTTTATTTTTTTTTAAATACATTTTATTTTGACATCAAAATTAAAGAACCTAGAAATTTAGAAGCATTATTTACCCAACTATTTTTTTTTAATAAAATAGATAAAATTTCTAAAAGATTCAGTTTCTGAAGAAATGGCTACAATTTCAGTAATTTTCTTGTATAACTTTTTTTTCAATTTTTATTGTTGTAATCTCGATTTTTTGAAAATTTGAGATTTTACAGCTTCTAAAAAAACGGAGATAAAAACGAAAAAATAAAATATGAACAAATTTACTCTCCGATTGAAAAGGAGTTTCAGGTTTTTAATGTGTTAAAAAAATTGGTTAAAAAACCGAGAATTTTTTTCGGTAAACTTTGATCTAAAATTAACAATTTTTATATTAAATCACAGTTTAAGGTTTAAACCCAATAAAACCCTAAATAAATAAAAATAAATTACAAAAGATTTAAATTACAGCTCGAACCTCAATTTAAGTAATTTTTATTTTTTCTAATTACATTTTATTTTGACATTAAAATTAAAGAACCTAGAAATTTAAAAACTCTAGCATTATTTACCCAACTATTTTTTTTAATAAAATAGATTAAATTCCCAAAAGATTCCGTTTCTGAAATAATGTCTTCAATTTCAGTAATTTTCTTGTGTAACTTTTTTTCAATTTTTATTGTTGTAATCTTGTAATGTTGACATTTTACAGCTTCTAAAAAGACGGAGATAAAAACGAAAAAATTAAAATATGAACAAATTTACTCTTCGATTAGAAAGGCAGTTGTTTCAGGTTTTTAATGTGTTTAAAAAAATTGGTTAAAAAAGAGGTGAATTTTTTTAGGTAAAACTTGATCTAAAATTGGGAATTTTTATACTAAATCACAGTTTAAGGTTTAAAGCCAATAAAACCCAAAATAAATAAAAATAAATTACAAAAGATTTTTATTGTAGCTCGAACTTCAATTTAAGTAATTTTTATTTTTTTAAATTACATTTTATGGATTAAATTCCCAAAAGATTCAGTTTCTGAAAAAATGGCTTCAATTTCAGTAATTTTCTTGTATAACTTTTTTGGAAATGACAATTTTTATTGTAAATCATAGTTTGAGGTTTAAGCTAAATAAAACCCAAAATAAATTAGAAATGATTTAAATTGTAGCTCAAACTTCAATTTAAGTAATTTTTATTTTTTTAAATTACATTTTATTTTGACAAAAATTAAAGAACCTAGAAATTTAGAAACACTAGCATAACTATTTTGTTTATCAACCGATTTTAATAATTCTTGTGTATATAACCATTTTTTCTCAAGTGATCAGCCAAAAAATATTTTTATTGTAATTTTATAATTTTGTAGGTTCTTAAAAAATTTCCAATAAAAAGTAAAATAAATAAAACAGAAATATTTCATTAAAAAGTCAATAAATGCAGGTTTTTAATGTGCATTTAAAATCAAAAAATTGTTTTAAAATGGTGGAGTTTTTTTTTTGAAAAAGTTTTATTCGATCAAAATATAAATCTATACGAATAAATTATTTAAATCACTTTTGTGTTAATTAATTTTTTTAATATAAACTCAATATTATTAAAAACTCTTATTTTAAATAATTCCTTAATATTTAATCAAATTAATTAATATTCCATTTGCTATAAATATTTCAACGTTTTGTATTAAAATTATAATTCTTTACAAATTTCTGAAACTCTCTTTTTCCTTTTCATTTGCATGAAAATGATGTAAATTGAATATTTATAAAAGAGTATTAATTAAAATTATTTAAATTTAATTTAAAATTGCCATAATTATTATTTATAAAATCTCTAAATTTAATTATTAAAAAAAAATAATAAAATTTTTTATGATTTTTAATCAGTGAAATTATTCTTGGTGTTTACTTAAATTGTTTAAAAAAAAGTGTATACTGTATTATATTTTATTTTCTAAGTATTACATGAATAGCAGTGGATTGGATTTAATTAAAAGCGAGCTTTGATAAAATGGTGTAACAATTTCTGGAAAACAAACGGGTTCTTTATGAAGCAATTTTTATGGTGGCTTAAGAGAAGCAGTAGTGGAAAATAAAAAGAATAAAATTTTAATATTTAATTTCCTATTATGGGCTAACGCGGGATGAAGCCTCTTTTAATTTTTAAACATTACTCCAAAGGGAAACTTCGCTATTCCTAATTCTTATTTAAATTTATAAAACGTTAAGTACAGTTGCAGTAATAAAATAATTTTTCCCAGGGTAAATTTTAATTCATAATTTAATTTTAATGAGGCAAGAAGCTTTTAACGCACACTTCTCTTGAATATAAAAAACCGAGGCCCCGAGGGTTCAACAATAATTCGACAACTGCAGAATGAATGGCGAAGTATAAGAAATTAAATTTTATTATCTGGAACGCAAACGGGGCTGTAATGCAGGAGACGTTCACCAAATGGACCGGGGATGAGTTTGAGCTTTTATATCCGGCGAATTTTTATTTTTCAATTCCCATAACCACTCGATACTTGACTTCTATTCAACCTCCTAACGGAAGCTATGATTCCTTAATCTTTTAAGAAAACAGATGTTCGTGTATTCATTGATTTTTTATTCAAGCTTCACAGCGTTTTAAATAATTGTTCCGGAAATATATTTTTTATTAATCATGTTTGAAATACTTTCAACGATTGACTCATTAATTCCACTGCGAGTCAGTAACGCGTAACGCTTCTCCCACTCAATGATCACGCAGTGACTTAAGCGCGCGTTATGTTAAGTGTTAACCCCCCCACTATAAACCGAACGTTAAAAGAGGACGTTAGTGCAGGTGAAGTTAAAAGTAATGAGTATTAAAAGCGTCAAAGCGCGAAAAATTCATTTATTTAATGCTGAGAGTAACGAGTAAGTAAATCATTGTTGCACCAGCTGGGTTTAATTAATTGCAAAGTAGAAACAAAAAGATAACGCGGTTTAAAGACTAAAAATTGCAGAAACAATTATTTAACTAATAATAAAAGTTGTGTGCTCCTAGTTATTTTTATTATTAACATTTTTAATATTCCATTTTAGCTTTATTATTTTAATTGTAAACTAGGGAGCGGTAGAGCGTATAATGCGGGGGTTAAAACACGAGTGGATATAGAGTTTCATTCTTTATTCCAGAGAGGACTCGACGCGTCCATTGTTTTATCTATATAAAAAATACACACACAAAAACTCTTTTTTATATCTTCTGAAAGATAGAGGATGAGTATCTCGAGGCATTTATCGATTGCAAATTTTACGAGGGCCGAGGGCATACGTTTAAAATCCAAATTTAATTGGGAGGAGTTACACAAAGCTTGTTTTAGAGTTTGGTTGTTACAAGATGTTTATTTCGATATGATTTTAATCACGATTGAGTAATAACAATGAAGGCTTGGATCGAGATATTGCGCTTTTATTCTCCTGAAATGAAATAAACTTGGAAATGGATTGAATAAGCCAGGTTTTAATTAAAGGGTTTTGTTCTTACTTAATGCACTTTATTCAACTTTATGTGTACATATTTTACCCCCAGGTGATAACAATTGGATTACTATATGTACATAATATTAATTAATCCTCCTGAATTATTAATTAGTAAATTTTTAATGTAAAGTTTTATTAACCACTTTAAATTTATTACATGTGATTAATAAATCCCGAGGGGAAGTAACTTTGAAGTACTCTTTAAGTTTGTTTTGTAAATTTTTATGATGTACCTACATCTACTTTCAAAAGTGTTGTTCAATATTTTTTAATTAGATTTCAGTCACGATCCACGCTATGAGAACGAACTTTTTGTATGATTTTTACACCAAATTCCAATTAAAATCTCGTACGCGCTATTAAATTAAGCTAAAAATAAAGATTTTAAAGCTTTGTTGTTTTTAGCAACTTATTAGAAAATGGTATATACAGGATGTCCCTAAAAGGTCTGTACAAAACCAAACTTATCTCTATCCAAAAGTGCTTCGTTAAGGTGCTACAAACCATTAAAGTTTTTAAAACTATTTTGTATTTTTTAAATTACTAAAAATTGGCTCATACGATCATAACATAATTTGGTATGTGGCTATGTAATTGAAAAAAGTATTTCTAGACAATTTGTTTTTACTTTTTCACGTTATGTAAGTGGTCAAAAATAGGTCATCGACATGCAAAATTTCTTATAACTTTTTAATCGCTAAATAAAAATTTATAAAACTTTACTTGTAGCTAAACAGTGTAATTATAAATTTTTTTTGTCTCTTACAAAATTTTTCTATCTCCATTATTTTAAGCAGAAAAAAATTATTTCCATGTAGTACATAACCTAACTATGAAAAAATATTTAAATTTTTCGCTAAAAACTCTGTACAAATTAACACAATATATTCCTGAAACCAAAATGGAACGATTTAACCACTTTTATCTTTATCCAAAAGTGCTTCCTTAAGTTTCTATTGACCATGAAAGTTATTTAAAAAGATAAAATTTTTCAAGACACTTAGCGAAGCACTTTTCGATTAAAATAAGTTTGGTTAAATCATTTTATTTTGGTCTCAAGAATATGTGGTGTTACTTTGTACAGACATTTTCGCGAAAAATTTAAATATTTTTTTAAAGTTACGTTATGCACCACATGGAAATATTTTTTTCTGCCTAAAATAAAGGAGTTAGAAAAATTTTGTAAGAAACAAAAAAAGTTTATAATTACACTGTATAACTACAAGTAAAGTTTTATGAATTTTTATTCAGCCATTAAAAAGTTACAAGAAAATCTGCATGTCGATGACCTATTTTTGACCACTTACATAACGTGAAAAAGTAAAAATTGTCTACAAACACCTTCTTTCATTACATAGCCACATACTAAATTTTGTTATGATCGTATGAACCAATTTTTAGTAATTAAAAAAAAAAACAAAATAGTTTTAAGAACTTTAATGGTCTGTAGTGCCTTAACGAAGAACTTTTTTGATAAAGATAAGTTTGGTTATATCGTCCTATTATTTTCCACAATCTACAATATAAAATGGGGGTTTCCATTTGAAAAAAAAATTTTTTTTATAAAACCCCCATAAAACCACATAACAATTAAAAACCCATGGCACTATTAAATGTCCCCCTCGAGCCGCTACAATTTTTGTCTGAAACATTTTTGAGGAAATCGCTTCGTTTTCAAGATATTCAGCTGGATTAATTAAAATGGGACACCCTGTAGATATACAGGGAGACCCAGTCATATGCTCACGGTCTATAGCTTCTTTGCTATAAATCATATCGACTTGCGGTTTTCACCAACATATAGATACATGCATGCCCCACAATATAAAAATATTTTCGATATATACAGGGTGTCGCATCATGGCCTAATGAACCAAAGTTATATTTTTTTAAATGGAACACCCAGTATATTATGACATTTTTGGATTCCTTATCAAAAAAAAATTATACTTTGTATAAACTTTTATGGGTCTATCATCACTCGTTTTGCTGATATTTCCCATTTAAGGCAAAAAAAGATCAATTTTTGAAAAATCACTGCTCTAAAACAGATGAACATTTTGGCTTGAAATTTTGTCAAAAATTTTTCAACATCGTCTAGTCTACAACTATCATGTCAAATTTAAGTTTGTGATATTTTTTATCAGGGTGCCTTATGAAACGCAAATTGAACAATTAAACGAAATTTTCAAATGGAACACCCTGTATATTTTAACATCAATCGATGGCATTTTTTACAAGCTTTCTATTGATATAATGTTTGTATGGTCGCTTATCAAAGGTTTAGGAGATATTAATATCCAAACTGAGAAACAGTGAAAAATAGACAAAATAGTGCTCTTGATGAATTTTGTTGAGGATTTTTTTTATATTTGCCTATTATTTATTTCTGTTTTTCTCTATTTTGCTTTTTTTATAATGTTGTTTTATTTCAATAGTAGTTTTTGTTGTTTTATAACAAAAATAAAATCGAAATTTGCAATTATCAATTTTGGTTTTTTAAGTCTCAGTATGCTTTGAAAATTTTGCAACTGATGTTACCAAGGAAACCCTTATTTTGTTGGGTTTTGTTTTAACGCCTTTTTCTGTACTTTTGGCAATAACTAAACCGATATACTGAACTCTTCTAAAGAAGAAATGGCAAATATGGTGAAGCTGAAAGAAATCCGCTTCTAGCTATCAGAAGAGAGCGTAAAAACGAAATTCAACAAAATAGGGGTTTCCTTGGTAACATCAGTTGTTAAATTTTCAAAACATACTGAAATTTAGAAAACGAAAATTGATAATTGCAAGTTTCGATTTTATTTGTGCTGCAAAGCAACAAAAACTGCTTTGTAGTATAACAACATTATTAAAAAAGCAAAATAGAGAAAGACACAAATAAGTTTTAGGCAAATTAAAAAAAAATCCTGAAAAAAATATTCACCATGAGTGCTATTTTGTCTATTTTCACTGTTTCTCAGTTTGGATATTGATATCTCCTAAACCATTGATAAGCGACCATACAAACATTATATCAATAGAAAGCTTGTAAAAAATGCCATCGACTGACGTTAAAATATACAGGGTGTTCCATTTGAAAATTTCGTGTAACTGTTCAATTTGCGTTTAATAAGGCACCCTGATAAAAAAATATCACAAACTTAAATTTGACATGATAGTTGTAGACTAGACGATGTTGAAAAATTTTTGACAAAATTTCAAGCCAAAATGTTCATCTGTTTTAGAGCAGTGATTTTTAAAAAATTGATCTTTTTTTGGCTTAAATGGCAAATATCAGCAAAACGAGTGATGATAGACCCATAAAAGTTTATACAAAGTATAATTATTTTTTGATAAGGTATTCAAAAATATTATAATATGCTGGGTGTTCTATTTAAAAAAATATAACTTTGGTTCAGTAGGCCATGATGGGACACCTTGTATATATCGAAAATATTTTTAAATTGTGGTGCATGCATGTATCTATATGTTGGTGAAAATCGCAAGTCGATATGTTTTATAGCAAAGAAGCTATAGACCGTGGGCATATGACTGGGTCACCCTGTATATCTTATCTAATTAATAGAAGAATTGTGGATTTCTTTAAAAAATAATTTATTTGATCCGAGAATTTCAAGAAAAAAGTAGCACTCAATCAACAATAAAAATATTATGGACTTTATTTTTATTTATGATCAACCTAACTCAAATAAATATGTAGCAGCAGTTTCTATTGATTTATTAAAAGCATTTGATACAGTGGTTCATAATTTACTTCTGGAGTTCTTAGATCAATCAGGTATCAGAGGAATTGCTTGAAAATTAATGGCGTTATATTAAATACAGACCTAATACAGAGTGTTCCTTAATCGAGAAAAAAACAAAAAAGTGGGGGAGAAAATTTAAAAAAATCGAAAAAAAAATTATTTTTTATCTTTTTTTTTTTATCAACATTTTAACAATTGTTTTTGTATTACAGTTATTACATATTGAAAGAAGACGGTTTTAGCATTGTAATGACTATTTAACTCACAAGTGATTATTTTTTGTGACAAGTAAAACGTCAAAAATATCAGCGACTATTCAACTCACAAGTGATTATTTTTTGTGACAAGTAAAACGTCTAAAATATCAGCGATTATTTTGTGACGTTGATGTCAAATTTAAATAAGTTTGAAGTTGGCTGTCAATTTTGGACAAAAAAGTGAAAAATGTTCGTTAAATAGTCTCTTAAATATGCACTCTTGTTCAAATTATAAGTCGAATATTTTTCATACATTACCACTCTTGTCATTTAGGGTTAAAAATTAAATTAAAACTTAACCCCAAATGAGATTCCAGGTAATGACAGTGAAAAATATTCGACTTAGATTTGACCACTCGTGATATTACATATTATAATTGTTTTTTATCTCTACACACATTGATTAAGATGTAATTAGCGATTTTGTGATTTTTGGCAAAAATTGGTAACCTACAGTATTGGAAAAAAGTAGAGCTACATTACCTTTTTTTCTAAAATTTTTAAAAATACTGAAAATAATGTTTGATTTTAACACTCAGTATTTAGTATCGAAGTTTATTTTAAAATAAATGTTTTTGAAAATTTAAGTATTTCTTAAGAATTTTTATCATTCACGCTTTATTGTTGGAAAAAAGTAGAGAAACATGTGCGACATTTTATTATACAGGGTGTCCCTGAAAGGTCTGTACAAAACAATACCTCAAACTCCTGAGACTTAAATAGGACGATTTAGCCAAACTTATCTATATCTAAAAGTTCTTCGTTAAGGCGCTACAGACCATTAAAGTTCTTAAAACTATTTTGTTTTTTTTTTAAATTACTAAAAATTGGTTCATACGATCATAAAAAAATTTAGTATGTGACTATGTAATGAAAGAAGGTATTTGTAGACAATTTGTTTTTACTTTTTCACGTTATGTAAGTGGTCAAAAATAGGTCATCGACATGCAGATTTTCTTATAACTTTTTAATGGCCGAATAAAAATTCATAAAACTTTACTTGTAGCTAGACAGTGTAATTATAAACTTTTTTTGTCTCTTACAAAATTTTTCTAACTCCTTTATTTTAGGCAGAAAAAAATATTTCCATGTGGTGCATAATCTAACTTTAAAAAAATATTTAAATTTTTCGCTAAAAGGTCTGTACAAAGTAACACCACATATTCTTGAGACCAAAATAAAATGATTTAACTAAACTTATTTTAATCGAAAAGTGCTTCGTTAAATGTCTAGCGACCCTGAAAAATCTTATCTTTTTAAATAACTTTCATGGTCAATAGAGCCTTAAGGAAACACTTTTGGATAAAGATAAAAGTGGTTAAATCGTTCCATTTTGGTCTCAGGAATATTGTGTGTTAATTTGTACAGACCTTTTAGCGAAAAATTTTATTATTTTTTCAAAGTTAGGTTATGTACCACATGGAAATAATTTTTTTCTGCCTAAAATAAAGGATATAAAAAAATTTTGTAGGATACAAAAAAAGTTTATAATTACACTGTTTAGCTACAAGTAAAGTTTTATGAATTTTTATTTAACCATTAAAAAGTTATAAGAAATTTTGCATGTCGATAACCTATTTTTGACCACTTACATAACGTGAAAAAGTAAAAACAAATTATCTAAAAATACTTTCCATTACATAGCCACATACTAAATTATGTTATGATCGTATGAGCCAATTTTTAGTAATTTAAAAAATAGTTTTAAGAACTTTAATGGTCTGTTGCACCTTAACGAAGAACTTTTGGATAGAGATAAGTTTGGTTAAATCATCTTAATTTGGTTTCAAGAGTATGTTTTGTACAGATCTTTCAGGGACACCCTGTATATCAAGAAAATGTAAATGTTGCTCTACTTTTTTCCAATAGTGTAAAATTCAAAATGCTGTAGCTCCATAACTTTAAAAGATAGACCCCCACTTTTTTCGTTTTTTGTCGATTAAATTTCTAATCCTGGCCTTTAGTGAACCACAACACCCTGTATAACAATCATAAATAAAATTTCAAGTGATGAATTACACATATACAAAAATTGGTGTTCCTCAAGGTTCTGTTCTATGACCACTTCCTTATTTATCCTTAATTGTTTTTAGGTTTATTAAAGCAGAAGTTAAATTGATTAGGTCGCATCAATATAAAGTTGAATAAAAGTGAAAATTTATTTAAATTACAATCAATTAACTTGAAAAAAGCAGTGACCTATTAAGCTAGCGTAAAATCGTGTTTTTGAAGAAATATTTTTTCATTATACAAAATGCAAACACGAAACGTAATTAGGTTGAAATATGCAGCGTTAAGTGCATATAATTTATATTCATTTACAACTTTTTTATAACGAACAATTGAAACAAAGGAACGCCGAAGCATTTTCATCGGGAAATAAAGTTTCAACGAAGCGCGAAATTAAAGAAATTAAAGCTCGCTAATTATTAATTCTCAACCGTGGTGATTTTCAAAATATTTATTTTACTTCTTTATATCAACTTGCTGGAACGGATTAACGGATTAACCACACTGGATGTAATGGATTAATTTGTGCAGAAATTAAAGTTATTTACGAATGTTTACACGTCATTAAAGTGTACTTGTTTTGGAGTTTCAATAGAGTTTATGTTAATTGCTTATATTTACAGGTAAATACCTATTTGTACATAATAAAGGTTGACATTTTCATTTAAATTATTTTACACTACTTCTAACAAAAATTGCAATTTTCAAGCAATGCTGTTGATTAATATGGGGTGTATGTGGAGACCAGGATCGGACATGAGTAGTATAACATATGAACCCTGTAAATGGTGCAGCATGTTGCTGTAATGAGATAGTGAAATGTAAGTGTATTCTGTGGAAAGCCAGTCGTTGTCATGAACGGCTGACGTGAATATATGCTCGTAATTCCGGCCAAAATTTGAAGTAATTGTCTAAAACTGGCAGGAGCGCACTTTAGCACTCAAGTACGATATGTACAACTTTATAGTATTATTACATTGTGGAACAACATAGAATATTATAATCTGGGCATTACAGCATTACCGGATCGGGTGAGAACGCATTCAATTGGGATGATGGGAAACAGCACATGTACGCTGAAATGCTTCAATATTGATGCATGCTTATTGTAAATCATACAATTCTACATCCCCAAGAGGATTCAAGAGGAAGATGTAAATTACAGCAGGAGCAGCAATCCGATTTTCACTCATTTAATACCCCACACATGCAAAAATCCCAATTATTATTTCTTTAATACAAAAATTTAGTTTTTCTTCAAACGTCTTCTGTGACGTTTGACAAGCTTTAAAATCTCACTTTTTATGTTCGTTGATTCTATGGTCACTTTGTACTGCATAGGAGTAGAAATTACTACTTTGCACTGACAAGGAATAAAAGGCCGGAGTAGAAATGAATTTTAGGCAACCCAATATACACTAACATTGTATTGTGTGTTGTATGTAAATTAAATGACAAATTTTAAAATTATTTCTTATATTACTATTTTAAAAATTTCGACGTTTGAAGAAAATCCAACATCACCTATTTTTACCTCATTTATTTTCAACGAATGTCTTTCAGAAGGAATATTTCCAGAAAAACTATAGGCAAATCTCTATTCTCCCAGCCTTCTCGAAAATCCTGGAGCAAATACTTCTAAGTCAAATACACAAATTCTTTGAAAAAAAACAAGTACTTCTGGGATAAGCTGTACTGGCTCAGAATCAAGCATGTAAATCAATCACAAATATGTGACCTAAGCCGAGCTTTCAGCACCATGTTGCATGAAAGCTTCTTTGAGAAAGCTATGGGTTTCGTGGAACTTCTGTCTAAAAACAATCACGCAGGGGCCCATGAAATTTCTCAAGGTTCACTGCTGGGTCCAATTACTTTCATAATCTATATCAATGATTTACCTATCAACCTACAGTGTCACAATAATCCAGTAACTACAGAAGGAACAAAGTAAAATGTTGAACAAGAACGTGCAAAAAATAAGCAAGATGCCAAAAATGGTTTGAGGATAACCAGCTTCCACCCAAACAACTCGAAAACCATGAGCTGCATTGCACAATTGACAGATGGTCTCAAGCAGGTAACGCGGTAAAATTTTTAGACATCCACATTGACTCCTCAAGTGTATAGCCATAAAAAGCTTATTATTTCATCCTGAATATCCCAAGCAGAAACCAAAGTTGTGAAAATATTGTTATAATAGTATAATACAATTTAAAAAAATTGAGATAAGGTTGTGTACAATATTGTGGAATCAGCAAATATTGATCGGCGATAATATTGTGTTAATTTTGTGCTGAGACATTACACATTACCACAAGTTTTATGTGCCTGTGACAATATTCTAACACTTCAAAAAAAAGAGATGGAACAGCGGTTTAATCCCTGGATCTTATTTAGACTTCTGAGCTACACCACCGTATTTACCTATTTGTGAAAGGTTGTTTTAAATATTAGCATGATATTTTTTCCATAATTTTATCTATAATAGATCATTTCCCTATTTTGGGAATATAGTAATCTATTTATTATCTACCTATTTCATACAAAATTGTAATGAAAGATGAACACAATATTTAGAATCATTTCAGAATCTTTAACCCACATTACTAGAACAATATTTAAACTACAACATTGTCAGAATTTCCCAAACATATTGTTACACAAATGATTGTACAATATTTTCACCACAATTCCATTGGATCTACAATACAGGGTAGCCCAGATTTTACTTCCCAGAAAATATCTCGGTTATTTGATGAGATGAAAATATAAATCAAAAAGTGCTTTGAATGGCAGCACTTATACCTCATAATTTCATTCTAAAAAAAATATTTTTATTTACCACTCTTAAGTCGCCAATTTTTTATAATTGATATTGCATCTACAATTTATTCTAGAAACAGTGATATGCTACACTTAGTATTTTAAGTACATTTTGTGAATAAAAAAAATTAAAATATTGATCGAAGTAGTATGCAATATTATTTATACCGGGTGGAAATGAAAACCGGGTCACCTCTATAACTTTTTTATTTATGAATAAAAAAATTTGAAATTTGGTTATGTTTTATGGTTCAAAAAAACAAATTTTATGTGCATTTTTTATTTTCGAAATTACTTCCGGTTTCACCGGAAACACCACGAATTTTGTTTTTTTAAATATAACATCCCATATTTTTATTCATGGCTTAAAATACTTTTAAAAAAGAAGTATTTTTGAGATATTAGTTTTTATTTTTTGCGAAAAAAATTTAAAAAAAAAAAAAAAGGTTTTCGAAGTTTGTGAAAATTACCAAAACTAATTCTAAATAATTCAAATACATAAAATAAATAATCGTTATAAAATCCTCTTTTTAAAAAGTCGAATGACCCGGCATCATTCCATTTAAAAAAAGTGAGATATTTGATAAAATCTTCATTAACTAAGTTTAAAAATTAATAGTTCAAAAACCACTTAAATTTTTTTTCAAATTACAATTTTATTTAGGTATTTGAATTATTTAGAATTAGTTTTGGTACTTTTCACCGACTTCGAAAACCTTTTTTATTTTTGAAAAAAAATTTTTTTACAAAAAAAATAAAAACTAATATCTCAAAAATACTTCTTTTTTAAAAGTATTTTAAGCTATGAATAAAAATATGGGATGTTACATTTAAAAAAAGAAAGTTCATGGTGTTTCCGGTGAAACCGGAAGTGATTTCGAAAATAAAAAATGCACATAAAATTTGTTTTTTTGAACCATAGAACATAGCCAAATTTTAAATTTTTCTATTCATAAATAAAAAAGTTATCGAGGTGATCCGGTTTTCATTTCCACCCGGTATATGTCAAATTAAACCTCATTTAAAATTAAATGTCTGTCGATAATACTGGGGGTTAGACTTTTGCAATATTTTCACTATTCAGGTTAAACGGACGACCCTGTATATTGAGGTGATTATAAAATATTTAAGGATTTTAAAGTATTGATTCGATTTTTGGTGTTTCAATCAACAAATTTGGAATTTCAATATTCAATAATACCAAAATTATTACCATAATATGTTGATACCAAAATACATTAGTTGCAAAATTTATATTAAAGTTATTAGGTGACCCGGTTTTCATTTCCACCCGGTATTATCGAATATTGCTGTTCACCGAACACGAACTCAAAAGTTCGTGTTCGGTGAACCTCCAAAGAGGTTCGAACTTTAAAAAATAAAAAGTTCGAACCCGTTCGACATAATAATAATAGTTCGAACTTTCATAAGTTTGAACTCGATGAAATTCGAACTTTCATAAGTTAGAACTCGATGAAGTTCTAACTCGATAAAGTCTAAACAGCATGTGGCCTCCACTATCATGCCATTTGAAAAAATAAAGATTTTAGCATTCTAAAAATTATAGAAATTGATTTCTCAAAAACGGCCGAATGAATTTCATAATTTACAATTTATTTTACGTATTTTAATTATTTATGAGTAGTTTTAATTAAATATTAATAAATTATATTAATAAATTAATAATTTAATTAAAAAAATCCAAAATTGTTTAGACAGTCCAAAAAAATTTTTTTTCTCATAATCATACTTACAATTAATGTTTAATAATAACTCAAAAAACTAGGATATTTTCTTATGCCATACAACATGGTAAAATTTCAAATTTTTATTTTCATAAATAAAGAAATTACAGAGGTGGCCGTATAGTTTCGTGGACACCCGGTATATCTTATACTCAATAACTCAATTGCTGAAATTCGGCCAGTGGCCGAAATTTAATATTATCGAACTTTTTTGAACTCGAACTTCTTTTGAAATCGAATTTTTTTCGAATCCGAACATTTTGGGAACTCGAACTTTTCCCGAACCCGAACTTTTTCCGAACTCGAACTTTTTTCGAACCCGAACATTATACGAACTCGAACTTTTTCCAAACCCGAACTTTTCCGAACCCGAACTTTTTTCGAACTTTAGCATAATTTTCGAACGCTTCGAACTATTTCAAAGTTCGAACTTTTGAATGAAAAGTTCGAACTTTAAAAAAGCAGCACTATTATCGATGAAACGACATACAACCTTGAAAAAGGCAACTATAATTTGTTTGTTCGAAAAAAAAAAACGCATTCGGATAGAAAATTTAAATGTGTTTATAAAATGATGCAATTCTATGCTTTAGTAACGAAAAACAGCATTTTATATAAAATGGTTAAAAATGAAGTGATAAAAGTATTCTTATCGTAATGAAATTACCTGGTAAAACTCATTGCGGTTAATGTAAAATTTGTTCTGAAACTAAAGGAAGCTGATCTTTAGAGATAAAAGGACGAAATAGGGTTTTTGGAGTAACTTGGTGTCGTAGGAGCAATTAAGATCCAATCGTTCTTATGTATAATTTCCTGCTGGATTAGCGTGGCTTTTTGGGGCATTTCCACTTGTTTGATTTCCATAAATCCGCAATCATTTAAATATGATAATGATAATATTAATGATTGAATTAAAAGCCATTAGTTTGATGTGTAAATTGAATGATGCAAATGTGATGCCAATCAAGGGACACATAACATTAGTTCAGTGACGCAAATCCAAAACTTTCGTTGCCATGGAAACCGGCGACGAGAATGGAGCATGGCCGTATTTGTAGTACTCGAAATTTCATTCAAGAATGAATGCGCAGATTGTAAAGTGCTGAGTGTTTGGAGTAAAGTCCTGACGTATTGATTAGTCCAAACGACTTCACTTTACCTACCACAAATTGTTAGAGGTTTACGAATTTTTTACCTTTTTCAGTTGGTGAATAATATATTTCAAGCCGACGCTGAAATATCTTGCGAATTTTCCTTAGCGAGCCCAAATAAAATTGTTTTACATATAAATAGGGTTAATACGTCACTCAGAGCTTGAAATTCGTGCGTTAGTTCAAAGAAATAAATCCTATCTTTACCCTATTCACAATTTACACATAAAACACGACGCATTTGATTATTAGTACAATTTTTCCACCAATAGAGTACAATCACGTTCAATCCTACCGAAGACATAACTTGCGATTGGGTCAAAATATTTCTTTAGAGTCCTCGATAGGTTTGAACGTCGTTGTACTTGCAACTGTAGAAGGAGTGCGAGTTACTGATTGTACATCAACTTCAAATAGGTAGTGTATTTTCTTTCATCATTATTGAGCTGCCGCAAGGAAAAAATAACGAGTTGTAACAAAGGGATGCAAGGATTTCGAACAAAGACCCAGTTTTTGTTTCGGCACCATTTATTACGAATGAGAGCATTCCGAAATGCTCCAGGATGCATGTGGATTATGCATTCGCGTTGTGTTCCGCGTGTATTTTAGATGATTACAAGGATAAACACCTAGGAAAATAAATAATAAATAAATAAAAACTCCTCATAAATCTCCTGGAATTTCACGCCTGGATTTAATAAAACAACTGGAAAGTTGTCATGAAAAAATGGCGGAACATGCTTTATTAATTTTGAAGAAGTGGGAAGATAGCATATTCCTGGAATATGAAAGGTCGTGTATAAACAAGCACGCGGAAATTAAACATCTGTTTCCTGCAAACGCCTCTTTCATAGGATCAAATGAAAACAATTGATCTTCGAACCCCTAAACTTACCGAGAATTTGTGCCTTGGATTATTCAATCAACTTGGCATTTATGGTGTCAGGCGTCTCAAACCAACCAACGTGTAAAATAACGTTACATTATTACACGATCGAAATTCTATAAACGTAATGAAATTTTCCAAGAGTTACAATATTACATATTGTACAATCACGCGCAAAGATATCGAGGACACGAGAGATGGCCCGAAAATTGGAAGGAATTATCTCACTTTTTATGTCCTCGATATTTGTGGGTGTGATTGTACTTTCAATAATTTAATTTACGAGGTGATAAAAAGTGTGAACAATTTAATTCGTTCTTATCTTAATTCGATTTTTTATGTAATAGTCAATGCCAGCTGAAAAATGATTAAATTATTCATGAGAAAATGACATTCTGGCGTGAGATATGATGAATGGTCCCAAGTTAACCAAACGTTTTATCGTCAAATTGTAGCACCGATGTGACATCTACCAGATAAACGATGTTCATTGGGGCGCTTTAAATTTTCGCCTGCAGAACATAATGAATATAGATTTTTGATTAATAGTGATGATAAATAATTGTTCAATGACCAGTGCTGACAACACCAATATTGTTATTTATTTCTAGATGACCCTTACTTTTATTATATAAAATGCAATAAATTCAACACATTAAAAGTGAAAAAAAAAATAGATCAATATAAATTTATGCTTGAATGTGGTTAACACGTTTTCACAATTACCGAGTAAAAATGTTGATTGTAAAAATTCCATTAAAATCGCAATAAAAACTTTACACTGGAATACTTTTAGGAAGATAAAAAGCGCTTCTCTTAAAAGATAAATGGCCCTTCAAATTAAAAATTGCCTCATAGTGAACTAACTTCACGCACGCACAAAAACTAAAAAATTTACCGCCACAATGCGCGCATACTTTATAAACGCTATAAATAATAAAAGGAAAAAGAACACTTGTTGTATTCATTTCGTAAAAAGCTTTCCTGCCAGAAGTGAAGTGAAGTTTTACAATAAAAATATATTTACAAGACAGGAAAATTCCCCGGTTTAGATCAGAAGTTGCGCATATTAAGATAACCCAAATAAATGGGCTTTACTTTTAAAACAAAAACAACACGAAACTTTTCTGAATACCAATTATTTAAACAACCTCACTCCACCCTTTAAAAAACTTGGCAATATAAATTAATTTTTTATCACGCCTTTTTATAAATTACCAGACTATGATTTATTATAGTTTCAACTTCTAGTTTTTGCTATACGTATTTTGGTAAAAGAATAATTTTGCTGCAGTTTTTTATTATAAGGTACCTTTGCCTTGATTTCCGTCAGTTCCGAGTCTTCCTGTTTAATTCTGAAAATCTTTCTGATAAATTCGATTCTAATATTATTGAGAATATTTGCTCGGTACTACGGTCAAATTAGCCCTAAAAATAGTAGTAAAGGTGCAAAAATTAACGTAGAGCTAAAAATTGGTATGAATGTTCGGAACACCATTATAAATGAATTCTGAAAAGTCCCCATCGATCCCATACCTGGAAAAACTTTTATTCCAGGTCTTAAAACTGGGTTTTTCGCATTTTTCAGCAAAACGGTAAGTTTTAGCATAAAATTAGGTCAAACAAAAATTGTAGATCATATAATTATCTATAAAAAATGACTTAATATTTTTTCTCCTAAGAGGCACCCTTTCTGAGATACAACGATTATAAAAGTTGAAAAAGTTGAAAAAGTTGTAATTTTCATAATATGCGTAAGTACGCCACGTATACACATCACTGAAACTGTAATACAAGTAAAAATATTTTTCTATCGGTCAATGTAAGCCATAAATCGTTTCAATTGGTCAAAATTAATTATTTTCCGATTAATCAAAAATTTCATAGCAATTTCTTCGTCCAAAAGTGAAATTTTCAAATTTTCAACGGTTATTCGGTCATAACTTCTAAACGAATAAAGATATCATAACGAATCTTTTTTATGTGAAAGCCTACGGAAAAACCTTTAAGATAAGCCATCACTCGTTAAAATCTATGAAGGGGCAGGGAAGTAAAAAAATTGTAAAAATCGCATTTTTTACAAAGTTTTTTGCGAGATTAAAATTTTGAGGTTTTTTTCTAAATTAAAAAAAGTCAACGCGTCGCTTAGTAGTACTTGAAAATCTCATTTCATCGCATATTTTAGTTAGACGATAAGATGTGTCCTTACAGGGATTATTTTGGTCGCTGGGGGTTGAAAAAACACAATTTTGACTTTAATACTGCGGTGTGAAGTGAAATGAAAAGATAGAGATTTCAAAACTTCAAATCAACCTCGTTAGAACAATCCACTTGCAGGTCACGTTTAGCGATTTTTTATTTTTTGTCCCGTTTTGGCCCCATTTTCTCTACGCGCCGTTTTTTATTGATATTTTTCTACGCTTTTGGAAAAAAAAAATCCCGACGTCGCTGGACGCGCCGGATGAAACCGATTATTTTCTGGGTATTGACGGTACTTTTAGCCACAATATAAGCCACGTTTCAGGTGAAAATTAACCGAGATATGAATTTTCCCAATTTTCCGGTGAAAAATCATATCTCGCTTAATTTCGTTGGCAGGAAAAAAATCCAAAAACACCGCAACTTAAGATTTGAACAAGGAATCCGAATCCGGTCTCAAAAAAAATTAAAAAAATATTCCGATTTTTTTTTTAGATTTTCAAAGTCAAGATTTTTTGTTTTTTTTGGAAAAAAATTTTTGAACCCGGATTTGAATTCTACGTTGAAATCTAAGAAAACGGTAAATTTTATTTTTTTTTCGGGTGAAAATTAACCAAGATATGAATTTTCCCAATTTTCCAGTGAAAAATCGACGCTTCTGCAGACGTTCGGTAGAAAATTCATATCTCGCTTAATTTCGGTCGCAGGAAAAAATCCAAAAACACCATAACTTAAGATTTGAATAAGGAATCCGAATCCGGTATCAAAATAAATCAAAAAAAATTTCTGATTTTTTTTAGATTTTCAAAGTCAAATTTTTTTTTTTTTTTGAAAAAAAAATTGTTGAAGCCGGATTTGGATTTTACGTTGAAATCTAAGAAAACCGTAAATTTTATTTTTTTTTCAGGTGAAAATTAACTGAGATATGAATTTTCCCAGTTTTCCGGTGAAAAATCGACGCTTCTACAGACGTTCGGTAGAAAATTCATATCTCGCTTAATTTCGGTCGCAGGAAAAAATCCGAAAATACCCCAAATTAAGATTTGAACAAGGAATCTGAATCTGGTCTTAAAATAAATCAAAAAAAATTTCTGATTTTTTTTTAGATTTTCAAAGTCAAAATTTTTTGTTTTTTTTTAAAACAAAATTTTTGAAGCCGGATTTGGATTTAACGTTGAAATGTAAGAAAACAGTAAATTTTATTTTTTTTTTCAGGTGAAAATTAACTGAGATATGAATTTTATCAATTTTACGATGAAAAATCGACGCTTCTGCAGACGTTCGGTAGAAAATTCATATCTCGCTTAATTTCGGTCGCACGAAAAAATCCAAAAACATCCTAACTTAAGATTTGAATAAGGAATCCGAATCCGGTCTCAAAATAAATCAAAAAAAATTTCTGATTTTTTTTTAGATTTTCAAAGTTAAAATTTTTTTTTTTTTTTTTTTTTTTTTTTTTTAATTTTTGAAGCCGGATTTGGATTTTACGTTGAAATCTAAGAAAACAGTGAAATTTATTTTTTTTTCGGGTGAAAATTAACCGAGATATGAATTTTCCCAATTTTCCAGTGAAAAATCGACGCTTCTGCAGACGTTCGGTAGAAAATTCATATCTCGCTTAATTTCGGTCGCAGGAAAAAATCCAAAAACACCATAACTTAAGATTTGAATAAGGAATCTGAATCCGGTATCAAAATAAATCAAAAAAAATTTCTGATTTTTTTTAGATTTTCAAAGTCAAATTTTTTTTTTTTTTTGAAAAAAAAATTGTTGAAGCCGGATTTGGATTTTACGTTGAAATCTAAGAAAACCGTAAATTTTATTTTTTTTTCGGGTGAAAATTAACTGAGATATGAATTTTCTCAATTTTACGATGAAAAATCGACGCTTCTGTAGACGTTCGGTAGAAAATTCATATCTTGCTTAATTTCGGTAGCAGAAAAAAATCCAAAAATACCCCAATTTAAGATTTGAACAAGGAATCCGAATCCGGTCTCAAAATAAATCAAAAAAAATTTCTGAATTTTTTTTAGATTTTCAAAGTCAAAATTTTTTGTTTTTTTTTGAAAAAAAAATTTTTGAAGCCGGATTTGGATTTTACGTTGAAGTCTAAGAAAACCGTAAATTTTATTTTTTTTTCAGGTGAAAATTAACTGAGATATGAATTTTCTCAATTTTACGATGAAAAATCGACGCTTCTGCAGACGTTCGGTAGAAAATTCATATCTCGCTTAATTTCGGTAGCAGGAAAAAATCCAAAAACACCCTAACTTAAGATTTGAACAAGGAATCTGAATCCGGTCTCAAAATAAATCAAAAAAAATTTCTGATTTTTTTTTAGATTTTCAAAGTCAAAATTTTTTGTTTTTTTTGAAAAAAAATTTTTGAAGCCGGATTTGGATTTTACGTTGAGATCTAAGAAAACAGTAAATTTTATTTTTTTTTCAGGTGAATATTAACTGAGATATGAATTTTCTCAATTTTACGATGAAAAATCGACGCTTCTGCAGACGTTCGGTAGAAAATTCATATCTCGCCTAATTTTGGTAGCAGGAAAAAATCCAAAAACACCCTAACTTAAGATTTGAACAAGGAATCCGAATCCGTTCTCAAAATAAATCAAAAAAATTTTCTGATTTTTTTTAAGATTTTCAAAGTCAAAATTTTTTGTTTTTTTTGAAAAAAAAATTTTTGAAGCCGGATTTGGATTTAACGTTGAAATCTAAGAAAACAGTGAATTTTATTTTTTTTTCAGGTGAAAATTAACTGAGATATGAATTTTCCCAGTTTTCCGGTGAAAAATCGACGCTTCTACAGACGTTCGGTAGAAAATTCATATCTCGCTTAATTTCGGTCGCAGGAAAAAATCCGAAAATACCCCAAATTAAGATTTGAACAAGGAATCTGAATCCGGTCTTAAAATAAATCAAAAAAAATTTCTGATTTTTTTTTAGATTTTCAAAGTCAAAATTTTTTGTTTTTTTTTGAAAACAAAATTTTTGAAGCCGGATTTGGATTTAACGTTGAAATTTAAGAAAACAGTAAATTTTATTTTTTTTTTCAGGTGAAAATTAACTGAGATATGAATTTTATCAATTTTACGATGAAAAATCGACGCTTCTGCAGACGTTCGGTAGAAAATTCATATCTCGCTTAATTTCGGTCGCACGGAAAAATCCAAAAACATCCCAACTTAAGATTTGAATAAGGAATCCGAATCCGGTCTCAAAATAAATCAAAAAAATTTCTGATTTTTTTTTAGATTTTCAAAGTCAAAATTTTTTTTTTTTTTTTTTTAAATTTTTGAAGCCGGATTTGGATTTTACGTTGAAATCTAAGAAAACATTGAATTTTATTTTATTTTTCAGGTGAAAATTAACCGAGATATGAATTTTCCCAATTTTCCGGTGAAAAATCGACGTTTCTGCAGACGTTCGGTAGAAAATTTATATCTCTCTTAATTTCGGTAGCAGGACAAAATCCGAAAACACCCCAAATTAAGATTTAAAGAAGGAATCTGAATCTGATCAATATTGTACAAATTAATGATATTATGAAGATTACAACTTTTATAATCGTTATATTTCAGAAACGGTGACTCTTAGGAAAAAAGTGTTAACACATTTTTTATAGGTAATTATATGATCTACAATTTTTGTTTGACTTAATTTTATGATAAAACTTACCATTTTGCTGAAAAACGCGAAAAACCCATTTTTAAGACCTTTGATCTTGAATAAAATTTTTTCCAGGTAAGGGATCGATGGGGACTTTTCTGCATTCACTTATAATGATGTTCCGAACATTCATACCAATTTTTAGCTCTACGCTAATTTGTGCACCCTTGCATGTCTAAATTGATGTATTCTGAAATACTTTCTGATACTTTTTGAAATTGAATTCTGAAATACAATTGGAAAAGGTGTAGTCCTATATTGAAGAAATTTAAAAAAATCCTAAGATGCCCAGTAAACAAAATAACAGTGAAATAATATCTTATAAATGTTTCCTGGAAACATGCAATGCATATATTGATACAATTGCGTTGCAGTAACGTTTCATAAACGGTTACATGTCGTAGCGCAAAAACGTTTCAAATAAACCATTTCGTAAATATTACAATGGAACGTTGATTAAACATATTTTTTACACTGCTTTCAATTAAGCGATACTATTAAATTCAAAGAATGGTGGATTTTCAAAAAAAAAGACATTGGTATATTAAAAAATAGATTATATTTCTGGAATATTCTATAAATATGTATAAAAAATATATTACAAAACATTTGCTGTTTAACTATTTACAAAATTTCAATGTTTCATTGCAACGTCGCATTAATGTCGCAATGAAACGTTTAAAATACGTAACGAAACATTACATGTTTACTTACTTTTAGCTGTAAAAATAATTTTTGTAAACTAATATTGTTTTTAAAAGCAAGTGGTTGTGAATTTTTAGTTATGAAAATTGTTAAGTGATAAAATTAAAATTGGCATCCCAATGTGATGGTGGAGTGAGAATGGATTGGAGTTCTGGTCGAAAGTGGGTCAGATACATTAGCGCCGAATTGATTTTCATCTATGAATAATTCGAAACTTACTTTGCAAATGTCAGGCCGTCAGTTAGGCATTAAATATTTATACGCGATTTTAAATAATGTAGGCCGTCTCGAATATATCCGGTATAAAAATGTTTGGCCAACTTAAAATTACAATTTATTCTCGTAGCTTTTCCAGACCGTTACTGCACAATGTCTCAGTCTACTCAAAACAAAATGTTCGGATTATTAAAATTGATTGCTTGGCTGCCAGAAGGCTTTGTAATACAAAGAAATTCTGACGCGTTTGTATTACCTGATTTTTTTTCATCTCGACGAGCATGTACTATTGCTATAATTTTAAAAAGGAGCATTCGCATTCAAAAAACTTTCTGAGCTATAAAATTTAAATATACGAGAAATTTTTCCATATTATTCAATAAAGAATGTCGACCTTATTAAGTATTTTCCTACTCCGAGAAAAATCTACTACAACATTAAAAGCTCAAAGCTCAACTCTATTGAATTAAGTCCAACTTTCCGGGAAATCCGGGTCCCCATTTTAAAGCTTGTTGGAATACATTTTTAAAGGTATTTACTTGTAAGCATGTAAATTATTTAATTTTCAGATTTTTGTTACTTCCTTATTCTTATTTATTATTTAAGTTTATGAGTTTTGTGAACAAACAACATGTTATTTTATACGTTAGTCAATAGTCAAGTAGGAATAATAGGAAAATCTTTTATAATAAATTATTGGAAATTCCTATTATATTTCTAAATTGCATTATTAAAATGGTGATCTTAATAAATCGAGTTAAACTTTGGGGATGCATTGTAAGTATTTGAGTATTCAGGAGCTTTACGAATGCCACTTATTAACTTTTAGTAGAGACGTACGTTGTTAAACTTCTTGAACTATGTTTAAGAGACGTGATCGTTATATTTTAGCGATAATAGAGCCAACCCGCAATAAGGAATGTTCTTTTGAAACAATGTCACCACAAAGCTCTTGTTTGGGTTTCTAGATTTATTAGAGAAGATAAGAAGGTGGTATGTAGTGTACAGTGTAGGTTTTTGCTGCAACAATATCAAAATGTAATATAAATTTACCTAAACCCACTTTTCTCTTCAAAAATGCTTGTTTCTGTATACAAGCTATCAAGTTTGGACGTGAATTTATTACGAGCAAGACTTATATTGTAACAATATGTTGTTTGGAGAAAATTCCTGGAGATAGAGATATCAACTGTAAAATTAATTCATAGCTTTAGCCCGCGTGTAATTTGTCATTATTTAGACGTGTAATAAATAATAGAGCTTTGGGCCAAAATATGGGGTGAGTTTAAACTGTTGTTTTGATTAATAACATAATAACACCTAATGGAACACATTTAACGTGTCTCTCAGAACACACGTTAAATTCAAAGGGCGTCTTGCCATGATAATACGATAAACTAAAGTCGTGCCAATTACAGGGTTGCCAATCAATATTCAACCCCATGTCTCACACCTGCATCCCTGGATGCTTCTCCAACATTCTATTAAAAGGGTTCAGCGCGTCTGCATTTCTCTCATCTCAAAACTAAAGCGTAAATTTTCTCTTATAAAAACCTTCTATTATTTCCATATTCCCCGTAGAACCAGAACAAGTCTTCCCTTTATTATTACTGCACATAAGCGCGCAAATAAAAGAAGTTTAAGTAAATAACGTACAATTTTTATAATTAATTGAAAGCCAAGATGAAAATAAACGTATATGCTAGAGTTTTATTAAAACTCAGCAAATAAAATTCTGAACGAATATAATTACATACAACGTAATCACTTTTAATTATCTTTAACTCAAATATAGTTTTATATAAATTTTTAATTATTTTAACTCTATTGGACTTAATTCTACATTTCTTAACCCTACAATAGAATTAGACTCATTTTTTATTTTTACAAAGAAGTTATAGAGGTGACCCGTATTTCGTTTCCACCCGGTATATTAAAAATCATCAATCCTCAGGAATTAAAACATGGTACTCAGTTTCTTGCTGATGTAGACTTGCAAAAAATAGGTTAAAGTCCTCTAAAATCTCCCACTAAATTTAAAGGTATAAATCCGTTACCCCGAATTTTCATACAAAAATTCACAATCTAAACTTTAATTTTTGAATTTTTAGAAGTAAGCATTTCAAACAAAATATTTTTGATTTCAACTTGTAACGGAAGTGCTTCTAAAAATTTTAAGTCCTTTTCTCTTCCGATCGGTCCAATAATTTCCCAAGTATTGTTTTTTTAATGGGAGGTACAAGACCTTCAAGTAAATTTTTTGAGTCTTACCAAAATGGCTGTAACTTCTAAACTACTGGTCGTAGAGAGGAACTTTTTATATCACACCAATCAGCAGTACAAAAATTATAAGTTTTTTTAGAAAAGACAAACTTCCTCCAATATTAGTATGCCAAGTTTTTTACGAGATTTCCAGCAAATTTTCAATGGTTTTTTGAGTTTTACAAAAATAATTTCAAAATTACGGTTCCAGAACAAAAGCTTTAATTTCACCGTAATTTTTAGATTTGATTTATTTTCAGAAAAACAATAAGAGAGCTCACTTTTGTCAAAATTCCAAAAATAATCGTAACTTCTAAACTTGATACATTTTCAACGAATCTACCAAATAAAGCCAAAAATAGCAAAAAAAATCAAAATTTTCGATTCTAAAGAATTTAAAGAGCTGCTGACCAAAAAGAGAAAATTTAGAAAAATGTGGCAACAAACAAAAATCAACTATATCATGTCGCACAAAAATTAAGATTCTGAAAGATGAAACCATGAATCAGCAGAAATTATAATGATATCAAAATCTGGAAAGCCATTTCATGAGGTAACATATTTTAGCGACTTATATTAGTCCGGTCAATTTAAGGGTGCACGGTGCACAAATTAGCTTAGGGCTAAAAATTGGTATGAATGTTCGGAACACCATTTTATAATGAATGGTGATCCCGTACCTGGAAAAAATTTTATTCAAGGTCTTAAAAATAGTTTTTTCGCGATTTTCAGCAAAACGGTAAGTTTTATCATAAAATTAGATCAGACAAAAATTGTAGATCATGTAAATATCTATAAAAAATGTCATAATACTTTTTTTCTTAAGAGCCACCGTTTCTGAGATATAACGATTATAAAAGTTGTAATTTTCATAATATGCATATTATTCGTCAGATTCATAATCGTCTAATATTCACGATAACGCGCACATTTTTTACCCAAATTTCATAAATCCGGTCTCGAATTAAAGGGGAATGTTTGTTTTATAATCCTATCCGAATGGAATTTTTTAAGCGATGGTAAAGCTTTCAAAAGGGCTCGCGAAAAAGTCAATTTTTTCGCGGTTGTTTTCGAGCGTCCTCCGCGTCGACTTTGAAAAATGGTGAATCCGCCGGGTTCGGAATCGAAACCATCAAATCGGACCCCCCTTTTTCCCACATCCTCGTTTATAATATCCAAGATTTCTCCTCCTAGGTTAATCCTGTGGCGAGGGCGAATTTTTCTTTGAAAACGTCAAAATGTCACGTTTTTTTAGCGAAAAAAAAAAACAAAAAGGTAATATTAACTGTAGGCGGAGGGAAAATATCGCGAATAGCATTTTCGTAAAGAGGAAACAGATTTACGTACCCATGCCGAGCACTTTTTCGAAATTTTTGTTTGTATCTCATATTCTGACGTTTGAAAATCGGGGCACAATTTTGAACATTTTTTGATGAATTTCAAAAAATCGTACCTACCAAACGACTGGACCGATTTTAACGAAATGTGATTTATATTGTGGCTAAAAGTACCGTTAATACCCAGAAAAATAATCGATTTTATTCGGCGCGTCCAGCGGCGTCGGGATTTTTTTTCCAAAAACGTAGAAAAATATCGATAAAAAACGGCGCGTTTGAAAAAATTAGTAGAGGAAATGGGGCCAAAACAGGACAAAAAATAAAAAATCGCTACACGTGACCTGAAAGAGGATTGATCGAACGAGGTCGATTTGTAGTTTTGAAATCTCTATCTTTTCATTTCACCTCACACCGACCAATTAAAATCAAAATTGTGTTTTTTCATCCCCCAGCGACCAAAATAAACGTTGGAAGGTAACGACACATCCTATCGTCTAAATAAAATATGCTTTGGAATGATATTTTCAAGTACTACTATACAACGCGTTGACTTTTTTCAATTTCGACAAACAAACACAAAATTTTAATCGCGCAAAAAACTTTGTAAAAAATTGCGATTTTTTTTACCCCCTGCGCTTTCATCGATTTTAACGAATGATTGCTTATCTTAAAGGTTTTTGCGTAGGCTTTTACACAAAAGAAGATTCGTTTTGATATCTTTATTCGTTTAAAAGTTATGACCGAATAACCGTTGAAAATTTGAAAATTTCACTTTTGGACGAAGAAATTGCTATGAAATTTTTGATTAATCGGCAAATAATTAATTTTGACCGATTAGAACGATTTATGGCTTACATTGACCGATAGAAAAATATTTTTACTTGTATTACAACTTCAGTGATGTGTATACGTGGCGTACTTATGCATGTTATGAAGATTACAACTTTTTCAACTTTTATAATCGTTATATCTCAGAAACGGTGGCTCTTAGGAAAAAAAGTATTAAGACATTTTTTATAGATAATTACATGATCTACAATTTTTGTTTAACCTAATTTTATGATAAAACTTACCGTTTTGCTGAAAAACGCGATAAAACCATTTTTAAAACCTGGAATAAAATTTTTTAGCATTCATTTATATTGGTGTTCCGAACATTCATACCAATTTTTAGCTCTACGATAATTTGTGCACCTTTACTACTATTTTTAGGGCTAAATTGTAATTCAGAAAAGATCAACTGTATTTCAGAAAATAGTATATTAATATTAACTTGAAACGAAAAGTAGATAATTCAGTTGCAAATAGTAAACATAGTCGTGGAATATGATTATAATTGTAGACACGTAGGTAAACAATTTGCATAATTCCTACGCAATATTAAGTAAAGTAATATATAGCATTTAAACAATTAATCCATTTATACAGTTAACAAAAGCGAGCTTATTTCCCATGCGGTTAATTTTAAAAGCGAGCCTAGGGGTGGGTGATACTAATTGATGTGTAGTAATTACAAATTCCAGCTAATTTTTCTTACTTTAATACACGAAGCATAAGATTAAACGCTAAAAACATTTTTCACTTTTATAAACCCAACTTTTCTTCATTAACGCCGGGGGTTATTAATTAAAGGTTTAACCCGAAATATTGTTGCGGCATATTGTCAAAACATACAAACAATATACGTTGCGTAAAACGTTATCAGTCGGGCTTAATATCTAAGTTATTAGTAATTGGATTAAACCGTAATTGTACCAACAAGGTTTGCATGAGAGGTTGTAAACAATGGCCGACATATGGGTATACAGATGGTGGTCATAATTTAGGATAAAGCTTACTCACACAAAATTAGGCCTTTGCAGACCATACAATACCCGCTAAGCTGACAGAATAATTGTCTACACCTCAAAATTCGTTATTACATTAAGCGACGTTATTATAATTAGCTACCTGTTTGAACTCCAATTGCGGAATGACTCGTTAACTGCAGTTATAAGCGCTTGCGCTTCATATGGTGGAGTAGTGGGGGTTACGTAAATCAAAGCGCAACGCTAATTTGAGTCAGTTGCATTGTATTTTTACGAGGTATTAGTAATATAATAATTATCTGATTGAATGTGAAATACTACAAAGCGCATTATCAACAAAACGATAGCCAAATCCACCGCCTGCATAATTCATAGCAATCATACCCAAATAACTAATTACAGCCCTATCAGTTAAATTGAATATTTAACATCCGTAAACGCTAAACTAATCCCACAATTGGAGTAAGCACTCATGAGGAGTTGATGTCGCGATTGCGTTCCTCAATAATCTATTGATTTAAACAATTGTATGCAAATGCATTTGGTATAAGTAATTATTCGAGGAGTCGGTCTCCACAGGGAAATTTGCGTGACGTCAACTGGAAGCAATGGCTTGAGATGAAAGCTGTCGCATGATAAAGCCCTGCTGGTAGCCACTTGATGAGTGACTTGCTTTCTCCCTATTCATACGGGGAATATGTTAAGTGCTTTTTAAATCTTTCCAGCCTACTTGTACCGCATTTTTAGGGCTGCCGATGTAAATAAAGACGACTGCTAAAAGGGTGAATTCCAGATATTAAAAGGAATACGTCCCTACTACACTCATTACCATTTGTTCGAGTACTTGGAATGTTTTCAAATTAATTTCATTACTCTAAAATCCTACCGGGAAAAACCACACAGGAATTTTTTTATACCAGAGATAATTTAAGTGCTTTTAATACATACGTTGATGCATAACTAATCAAAAGAAATTAAAATAACTATAAAGTACACACAAGCTAAAACGAAAAGAACAAACTTTTAAAACCAATTTTATTTCAACACAACTTTTAATTTAATAAAAAATATTAAAGCAACACAGTTTTATAATTTATAAAAAAAAATATAAAATATTTTGTTTGTTCTACTCATGTATTTTTAGAAAAATATATAAAGTTTTAGCAAAACCTATTTATTTCTCTTAATTTTGGTAAAAATAAAAAAAGAATGCAAAATTTTTTTTTTTAAATAACTAAAATCATCAAAAAATATTTTATATTCTTTAAGTTTAAGGTAGGCAACCAAACTCTCAGGTCGTTCAAAAATCAATGGGTTTTCAAGCTATCAATACAGGGTGTCCCATTTGACGTTTGCCTGTATGGGTAACTTAGTTATTATTGGAAATAGAAAGTCGGTTAAATGGACAAAGTAGTAGAGATTTTTTTCATTTACAAAAAATTTGAATATCGCATCGTTCCAACAAAAAAACAAGAAAATGCGATTTTTAAAATATGGCTATAACTTCTTAATTTTCTGTGGTACCAAAAAAGTTTTTTGACAAAATACCGACAATTTTTTGTGTAAATTGCAGTAAAACAAATGAATATTTTTTTTCGCTAACGGATTTACCGGAAATGAACCAAACTTATTTTTTGCTTATGGCAGCGTATTGGATTTACACATATTCGGAATCAGTATTTTTTCTGAGTAATTTGGTATACCATATGTCATATTTAAAAAAAAAAAATAAAATTATTTGATTTTTATTTACTTTAAGAGATGCAAATTGTCAATAACATAAATGTAACTATTTAAAATATTAAATGTAAAATAAATCTTAACACATATGTATTAACAGTTTACATCTATTCAAGGCCATTTTTGGTTAGTAAAATAAAATTAATTCCATTTTTCTTAAAACATTACATATGATATATCAAATTACTTAGAAAAATACACTAATTCCGAATATGTATAAATCCAATATGACTGTCATGAGAAAAAAATAAGTTTGGTTCATTTCCGGTCTATCCGTTGATGAAAAAAAATATTCATTAGTTTTACTGCATTGTACACAAAAAATTGCCTGTTTTAAGTCAACAAATTTTTTTGGTACCACCGAAAATAACGAAGTTATAGGCATATTTTGAAAATCGCATTTTCTTGTTTTTTCAAGATAGAGTTGGAACGATGGAATACTCAAATTTTTTGTAAATGAATTATTAATATTCGAAAAAATCTCTACTACTTTGTTTATTTAACCGACTTTCTATCTCCAATAATAACAAAGATACCCATACAGTCTAAAGTCAAATGGGACACCCTGTATATTGTATACAGTGCGGACATATAGAAAATCCCCCCCCTGCTAACTTTTGAACGGTTATGTTTTCGATTCTTAAAATTTGTCCACTAAAGTATTTAATTGCGAACTTTCTAATAAAGGTATTTTTGATTTTGTGGAACTTCCGGTTATACCGGAAGTGAATGGCAACTTTCTTATTTTAAATGGAACACCCAGTATATTTTTGGATTTTCGTGTTCTCCATAAAAATACCATTAAATTGACCTAGCGTAGTGTGCTCTACTATTAATACTTTCGGAATTACGCCCATTTGAAAACCACATTTTTATGCAACTTCATTTACACCGGAAGTTGGAGCCAACTGCCCCAACTTCCATATTTTAAATGATTTTCTTTTGCAATTAAGTTAATAACATTAAATTTAAACAAAATTATGTTTAACCTTAAGTTCGTTAATTTTCCACTTTTGGTGTAAATGAAGTTGCATAAAAATGCGATTTTTCGAATGGGCGTAATTCCGAAAGTATTAATCGTAGATCACAGTATGCTAGGTCAATTTAATGGTATTTTTATGGAGAACACGAAAATGCAAAAATATACTGGGTGTTCCATTTAAAATAAGAAAGTTGCCATCCTCTTCCGGTATAACCGGAAGTTCCACAAAATCAAAAATACCTTTGTTAGAAAGTTCGCGATTTGAGTCCTCCGTAGACAAATTTTCAGAATCAAAAACATAACCGTTCAAAAGTTAGCAGGGGGGGATTTACTTTATATCCGCACTGTATAATTCATAAATAAAATAAGAAATATATTTTTATTACTTCTTGTTTGACCGTTAAAACAGTTTAAACTTAAAAATTCTTAAAAGTGCGAAAAAAAATCATAAAAAATAAAACAAAATTATCAATTTCATTTTCGTATGTAAATTCTCCTTATAATTTGATTTTTTTGTTTTTCGGGGATAAACTTTTTTTTTGGGAATGTAGAGGGCAATTATCCCCTTAAATTCCATTAATTTTCTAATATCTCCCATTTCCGGGGTCGATTTTGAAAAAATTCAAAAAAGAAATTTTGAGATATTTTTAATTTTTATTTTTTTTTATCGAGAAATAAAAGTTACCGGTTTCAAATTTTTACCAAAGGTAAACACCGTAAATAGACGCGTTTTAAAAATATTTTTAATCGGTTAAATAGTTTTTTTGGAAAAAATTCGCAAAGTTTTGTCAAAATTTTGGTACAAATACGGCTCTACCGAAAATTTTAATTTTCTCGGAATTTGGTGGGGGCGATGACACTGCAAATTTTAAGCTGTTAAACTTCCCGGTGGTGCGAATAGTTTCGAAAATATTAATTATTTTGTAAAAAGTGAAAAATTTCCGGCCGAAATTTTGGTGATTATGCTTATTTTAGTTACATTTTCAGTCATAACTCAATAACGAAAAGAGATAGCGGAATGATTCTTTTTTCTTCTTAAAGTGGATCTAAAGAGCTTTTAGGGTAGGTGAAATTAGTGGGGGTGAAATGGAATTTGAGGGGTTAAAAAGACCGAAACGCGTCAAAAATTGCGACTTCTTTAAATGCGATTTTTTTAAAAATAGTTTTTGACTGTTTTATTCAAAATTCAAAAAATCCTATGCGTCAGCGGTTTTGGATCTAATAGTAGATTCGGTAGAATTTTTAAAAATGAAAATCCGTTAAAAAATGACCGGTCGGGAGCCGCTCACCCCAAATTTCAAAAATTCTGCTTTATTTGCCCAACCCTTTCAAGTATAAAAACAAAAAATACCTTATACACTGTAGAAATTACTCTTTTTAAGGGAAATGAAGCGAAATTTGAAAATTTTTAAAAAATGTGTGCGCCACTGGTACAAAACCTTTGTGCGATTTTTTTATCATTTTACGTTTGATTTTTTTCTGAAGCAAAGGGCGAAAATTTTGAAGTGTTGATTTTTTTGCTTATAAATATTAATGTAATGAGCAAAATAAAAAATATCGCACCGTAATACCCAACCCCTATCAAAAGTTACGAATTTTTAAAGTGCGCGTCGAAAAAGCAAGAAAAACCGAATGCTAATTTAAAGGCCCCAAATTATTATAAAAAATCAAGATATCAAAAAAGAGGGCATAATAACGAGTATCTTCTTCGTAAATCAGAAAACCGCGATTTTTTTGCACCGGTGGATTGGTAATTTTGCCGCCCGAAAAAACGCTAAATTTGCACACTTCAAGTCTTGGCCCCGTGACGCCACACAGTTGCACCTGGAGAATTAAAAATTGTACCGATTAATCCTCAAGATGTGAGAATAAAAGGGACCAAATTTCGTTGCTTCCCTTTAAAACCGGACGGGGGTGCGATTTTTCAAAGTTGACTCCGACGAAAACCGGAAAAAAACAAGAAAACTTTGGAGTGTTAGGGTGCTTTAAAAAATTTGAAATTCGAACCTCGCATAAAATCGACCTTTTCACGATGCAATCGGAATTTTTAAAATCTGACGAAAAAAACTGGCTTCTTCGGGGCTCCGCGGAAAAAACGTCCGATTTCGTGGTAGAAATAAAGAAAGGGTTGTAAATTTTTTCCAATTTATATCTTTTGGGGTAAACCAAATAGTCACACTGGAGCAATAAAAAGAGCGTTTTAGAAAAAAAACATTGCAATTTTTTAAGTGCTCCTTTTATTACTACGGTATCATTAATTAGGTTACCCTAAACTGCAAATATAATAGCCAATTTTAATATTCATTCATAAAACTAAAACAACCTCGTTATGTTTAATCTTAAGTATATTGTTTATATTAAATTGATGACAACAATTTGGAAATAATCCACAAAATTACATAAAATTTTTAAGGTGATAAATAAATTGTTGGCTATTACTTTCAACCCATCTATTACGCTCCAATATTCTAAGCAAATTTAAGCCTTGGCTAACATGCTAAGATCGGCAATACATTTATCAATATTCTGCTTTTCTTGATCAGGAGTAATCGAAGCATGAACTCTTTTAAGGACCCAGTCGACGAGGTTCTTCTGAGCGATACGTCGTTCAATATTTTGCTTCTCAACTTGATAATCCAAACGTTTCTTAACTTCCTCGAAGGCAGTCAATAACCGGGAGCGATAAGTAGCTTCCAATTGTAACTGCACGTTCTCACGTTTAGCATCGACCATCATTAATTGACCATCCATGCTCCACTGCAATTTTTCTTCATTTTTTACTTGATCTTCCAACCCTTCCTTTTCAGAAACTCTGCTTTGATTTAGCTCAGTTTCATACGTCTAAAAAAAATGTTAATAATTTTTTGAAGTTGAGTTAAGATCCAATTTGATGTTAAAAATTTTGTTTTGTGGTTATTTAGGATCAAAAAAAGTCAGGATATAATTCGACTAGTTTTAATTAACGCTAACTTTTTGAACCCTATTGGTTCATCCTCAGGGCAAAATTTTTTCCAACCGAATTTCTTTATTAGCTCATGTTGTATAACAGTAATAAGATAAAAAAAAGAAAAGAAAAATTTTGCCCTGAGGATGAACCAATAGGGTTCGAAACGTTGGCGTTAATTAAAAACTAGTTGAATTATATCCTGACTTTTTTTGATCCTAAATACCCGCAAAACAAAATTTTATTAATAATTTTATTTAAAACAAATTAAAATAACTTACATCAATTTCTTTATCGAGGAATTTAGCTAAAGGAGGTCCCAATTTTTTTACACCAGCAATGCAGATGATCAATAGTGAAATACCGGTGTAATACTCGTGCTCCAATACATAAATTTCTTTGCTCACTAGGTATGTGGCGAGGGTAAAACCAAATGCATAAGGTCCTGTCACACCGGTTTTCTTGTAAAACATTGAAAACCATTCTTCAGGAAGAAAACCCATCCTCACTTTCGCAGCCTCTAGACGCACCTAATATCATAAAAATTTAATTAAGTAGTAATTTATAAAGTTGATCGTACTTACAGGTCGCATGAATTGCGGTGAATCTTTAGCATCAGCAACTGCAGTGGAACATGTCGCAGGGCTTGTGGCTGTAGCTCTAACTGCTAAACCAAAAGCACCCCGGACTTGTTGGCCTTTAAAAACACAAATAATTAATAGAGGTGAGATGTTACATAAACACCCAATTATGTAAAATTATTACAACAAACTATTTTTTATAAAATTAATACGATTTTAGGCGTAAAATTAAGACTTACCAGTTAAAATAGCAGCCCTGGAAAGCATTTTTTTACTTAAAATTATGAATTAAATTTTATTAAGAAGGTTAAAAATTTTCGTGTGACAGAACCCGAAAATTCCAAGAGCAAAGTGCTCATAAAAAAAGACGCAAATATAATTTTGCATAAGTTAGAAAAGGATAAACGAAAATTATGTAATTTTTCTAGTAACTTTTTATTTAAAACGTTGGTAATAAATAAGCTGCTTTCGTTTGTACAACCATAGAACTAAGAATTATAGAACAGATTTCAAATTTCAAATTATAATAATTATTTAATTAATTAATTAATTAGGTAATTGTAGTTATTAAAATAAATCGTTTTAAATTTTAGCAGAAAAGAATTAATTTCCAACTTTGATTATAAAGAGGCGCTTTCGTTTGTACAACCATAGAACATAGAATTATAGAACAGATTTCAAATTTCAAATTATAATAATTATTTAATTAATTGATTAATTAAGTAATTGTAGTTATTAAAATAAATCGTTTTAAATTTTAGTAGAAAAGAATTAATTTCCAACTTTGGTTATAAAGAGGCGCTTTCGTTTGTACAACCATAGAACATAAAATTATAGAACAGATTTCAAATTTCAGATTATAATAATTAATTAATTAAATAAGTAATTATAGTTATTAAAATAAATTGTTTTAAATTTTAGTAGAAAAGAATTAATTTCCAACTTTGGTTATAAAGAGGCGCTTTCGTTTGTACAACCATAGAACAAAGAATTATAGAACAGATTTCAAATTTCAAATAATAATAATTAATTAATTAATTAAGTAATTGTAGTTATTAAAATAAATCGTATTAAATTTTAGTAGAAAATAATTAATTTCCAAGTTTGGTTATAAAGAAGCGCTTTCGTTTGTACAACCATAGAAGTAAAACTTTTGAGGTACGTTCCGAAATTAACTAATCTACTAATCATAATTAAAATAATTATCTTTTAACACGAATCCAATTTAATTATAGTAGCTATTTTTAATATAAATGTATTTAATTACAATCTTTTGTATATAAATTAAACTTGCTCTATAAATTCAAAATACTCTATGGTATTTATAACCTATAAAAGTTTTTAACGCGAAAATTGAATTTGCGTTTTAAAATTAATACCAGTTTTATTTTTAATTAAAGCGTATTTCAAGATGTCGTTTAATTTTGGGACACCAAAAACAAGTAATGTTGTATAAATTCTAAAAGTTCTTTAAATTAGTATTGTAATTTTTAGCAGCGACACCAGCTCCTGCTTTTGGTTTTGGAAGCCCTGCTGGGGATGCAAAAGCAGGTGTTGCTAAACCATTTAGCACACCTACAACTGAAGCATTTGGTTTCGGGCTTAAAACAACAACACCGGCGCCAAGTTTTAATTTAGGTATAAAAAATTATTTTAACATTTTTAAATTTGATAATCGTTATTGTAGGTTCCTCAACTCCTGCGAGTCAAACGGGTGTTTCTGGAAAACCGAGTTTAAATTTTAGTTTTGGGAGTTCAGCAGCTACTCCAGCTTCAACTGGTGCAGCTGCTGCTGCACCTACGTTAAATTTATTTAACACTTCGGCTGCACCAGCTAGTTCTGCAGCTACTCCAGCGCTTAATTTTGGTCTTTCAACCCCTGCGGCAACTCCAGCTACAGCTTTTAGTTTATCGACTCCTAAAAGCTCTGCACCAACACTTGCAGCTGGTTTAAGCAAACCAGCAACGCCAGCAGCTAGCACTGGTTTTAGTTTGGGTTCGACTGCAACTGCAGTTACAACTACTGCAAGCTTGAGTTTCGGGCTTGGAACAACTGGTACAACTGCAAGTCCTGGATTTTCATTAGGGGCAGCGGTTAGTAGTGCAGCTCCTGCTTCAACAGCAACACCAGTTGCAGGGTTTCAAGCGAAAGTTTCAACCGGTTTATCATTTGGAACTCCCACTACTTCTACTGCTACCAGCTCGGCGTTTTCTTTAGGAGGTTCAACTACATCAACGTTGGTGTAAGTTTTAATTTATATAAAATAATCAAGTCAATTTGAAGTCCTTAGAATAAAAAAAATTAGTAACTTTTTCACATTTTATTTTTTTAATCGAAAATAAAAAAAAAATAAGGGCTCAATTTTTTTATATTTTGTTACACATACAGTCCTTAGTAAAGTTGCATGAAAAGTTTTTTCAAAATCAGCCCACGAGTCAAAATATTTAAAAAAGAATGAAAATAATGAGTCACTTTTTCACATTTTATTTTTTTAATCAAAAACAAAAAAATGTAAGGGCCCAATTTTTTTATATTTTGTTACACATACAGTCCTTAGTAAAGCTGCATGAAAAGTTTTTTCAAAATCAGACCAAGCGTCAAAAAATTTAAAAAAGAATGCAAATAATTAGTGACTTTTTCACATTTAATTTTTTTAATCGAAAACAAAAATATGTAAGGGCTCAATTTTTTTATATTTTGTTACATATACAGTCCTTACTAAAGCTGCATAAAAAGTTTTTTCAAAATCAGACCAGGAGTTCGAAAATTTAATTAAAGAATGAATATAATTAGCCACTTTTTCACATTCTATTTTTTTAATCAAAAACAAAAAAATGTAAGGGCTCAATTTTTTTATATTTTGTTACACATACAGTCCTTAGTAAAACTGCATAAAAAGTTTTTTCAAAATCAGACCCACAGTCAAAAAATTTAAAAAAGAATGAAAATAATTAGTCACTTTTTCACATTTTATTTTTTTAATGGAAAACAAAAAAATGTAATGGCTCAATTTTTTTATATTTTCTTTCACATACAGTCCTTAGTAAAACTGCATAAAAAGTTTTTTCAAAATCAGACACGGAGTCAAAAAATTTAAAAAAGAATGAAAATAATTAGTCACTTTTTCACATTTTATTTTTTTAATGGAAAACAAAAAAATGGAAGGGCTCAATTTTTTTATATTTTGTTACACATACAGTCCTTAGTAAAACTGCATAAAAAGTTTTTTCAAAATCGGACCAGGAGTCAAAAAATTTAAAAAAGAATGAAAATAATTAGTAACTTTTTCACAATTTATTTTTTTATTCGAAAACAAAAAAATTTAAGGGCTCAATTTTTTTATATTTTGTTACACATACAGTCCTTAGTAAAACTGCATAAAAATTTTTTTCAAAATCAGACCACGAGTCAAACTTTTTTGTTTTAAATCTAAATTTTAGGCCAGGAATCTTTTATTTTCTTAAAAAAAAATGTTACTGGAAAACTACTTGAGATGCAGAAACATTTGAGGGTTCCAAATTTCCTAATTTAGCTCTTGAATATAAAAAAAAAATTTGAGTTAAAAAATAACTCCCCCGGATCGATTTAGACTGTAAATTTGTTTTAAATTTAAGTTTTTTTTACTTTTATTAAAATTAAATAAGGATAAAATTTGAAGAAAAATTGAAATATGCTGATTTTTATTTTAAGTTCTGGTACAACTTCTTTAACAACAACCAGTGCAATTCCAACGACAGGAAATTTAACTTTTGGGCAATTAGAAGATGCGATTAATAAGTGGACGATCGATTTGGAGGATCAAGGAAAATTGTTTGGTAACCAAGCTAAGCAACTCAATGCATGGGATCGCTTATTAATATCGAATGGTGAAAAGGTAATAAAAGTTATGAAAACCGGATAAAAATTAAAATTAATTTTGTGCAGGTTTTAACGTTAAGTAATGGAATTGAACGAGTTAAACAACAGCAACAACAACTTGATCAGGAATTGGATTTTATACTATCACAACAAAAGGAGCTTGAAGATTTAATTGTACCTCTAGAAAAAGAGCTAGCGGAATATCCACTAACTGATCCAGATAGAAAGAACACGTAATATTTAATAAAACTTTTTATTAACGGTTTTAATTTTTTTATTTTAGTTATCAAATAGCTGAAAATATGGATACATTACTTAAACAAATGTCTGAAGACTTAAAGGAAATGATCGAGCAATTAAATGAAGCCAATAAATCGCAAGAAGCGTCAAATCCTGTGAGTAACAAATAATATTTTTAATAATTAAGACTAACGTGTTGTTTTTAGATAACGCAAATTGGTAAAATATTGAATGCTCACATGAATTCACTTCAATGGATTGATAGGAACACTACAAAAGTTGCTACACAATTAGATCAAATTACTAAAATGTACGATATTCATCGGAAAGGACATGAAAAAAGCCTACTTCAATCTTATGAGTGATTATGATCTGTATTCTTGTATTAACTTTCATAAATAATAAATTCTTACTTTTTAAATTTATTAAGTATTGATTCTTTAATTCCACCTAGAGTAATTTAACAAGTAATCAGAATGGTTGGTTTGGTTTAAAGTGTTTTTGGGAGAGTTGAGGTAAGTAATAAAAAAAATTAGTAAGAATAGTACACAAAAATGTTTATTATTTAATTTAATACTGTATTTTTTATAAAAACAAAACAATTTAAAATCTAAATAGAGTCTATAGGTAGAGAGAGAGAGAAGAGAGAGAAAATACATGTAAGTATATGGCACATTTAATAATTATTACAAACAATTTTTAGTCCGGAGTGCTAAAATTTTTGTCACGATTAAAAATACCAGTACCTTATATATTTATTTATAAATAATTATTTACAAAAGAACTTAAAACTTGTACAACTACAATTAAGTACCTACTGCAATAATTTTATATATTAAAATCTATGTACAACTCTATATAAAGACATAATACACATTATAATATCAGGGTATTTATATTCCTAAATGTAGTGCGAACACATAAATAAATATACAACATGAGGATGAACGATGGAAAATTCGAGCACTTACTTTCCTAAAAGTAAGTAAGTGATCGGTTTTTCTTTTAAAGGGGCGAATAAATAAGTTAAAGCCTTAGCGAAATTGAAATAGTCTTATATTCGATTGAGGACGTAATTAAGTGACACATTTTAGTTGCAAATATGTTCTTCTTTCTTGTACCTACAGATCTCGCACGATACACTACAACACCACACGAATTTACATTTACATTTTTCTTCGACTTCACGAACTCGAGTTTGGTAACCCCTACCACAACACAGAAGTCTGCATCCATCTATCCCTTGACTCGTTCGATTACAAAGCCTTCCTCGAGTACCCAAAATACTCAACCTACAAAAATTCGTATCTGTTAGAATTTATTAAATGAAATAATGTTTTAGTTCTATGATTCTAGTAGTATATTATTATTAATTGCCAAGTTAATTGTTTTCATGTTATGAATTGTTCAGAGTTAATAAAAGTATATTGTTTTATTAGGAGAAAAAGAAGTACTTTTTGTGGCGAGCATGTAGGTTTGCTGATACATGCGAGCCACAAAAAGTTCTTTTACTCCGAATAAAACATGCTATTTTTTCATCAAAGGTCGAAATTTTTAAAATAGTAATTTACTTTCTACACTAGTGCAGAAAGTACGTAACAAAACCATAGTTACTATGTAAACAACTACTAACATTTTCAAAATTTCATTAATATTATTCGTTTGTAAAAAAATATTGTATGATGTGCATGTTAAAAACGCAATATGGCACTTGTATGAATTGTAGAAGTCGCTGGTACTAGAAACTTTCATACTCGTGCCATAAACATGCATTTTTAACACTTACATCATAAATAACTATTGTAAAACATACATTTTATTGTAGAACAAGTTACGCTCTGCTAACAGGTTTTTGGCCCAGAATAAGTATACATATCAGATAATAAAAAGGGTACAATTTAAAAAAAAATTATGACAACAAAATTGAAGAATTAAAATTAGACAGAAAGGTACACTGCGACTAGTTCGTGTAAATTCGAAACTATTTAAGATACGATTTAAAAATTTTAAATCTTTACAAGAATATGTTGATAAAATTTTATTGATTACTGATCAATTAGAAAGTATTAAAGAACCATTTAAGGACAAATTAATTGGATTAGCATTATTCTTGGAGGTTTGCCAGATGAATATCAACCATTGATCTTGGGTATACAAGGATCAAATCAAGATACTACACTTGAATTTGTAAAATCTTTGTTAATTCAAGAGAACGTTAAAAAAATTAATTTCAAAAATGAAAATTTCGAATCAGAATCTGCATTTTATGGAAATAAATTTTTGGAAAAATAGGTCCAAAATGTTACAAATGTGGTCATGTTAATAAATATTGTCCAACAATGATAATTTCAAAATTAAAGAATAAAATATCAAATCAAAAGTCAAATAATACTAATATTTTGCTGACACTCAGAATATGAATTGGTACTTGGATTCTGGTGCTTCAATTCACTTGACATTTAACAAAGAATCGTTGGAAAATTATACCAAAAAATTAAATGTTGGAATTCCAAATGGTTTAAATTTAAATTGCAATGGAGTGGGAAATGTCTCAATATCTTTAAAAGATCAGAATACTTTAGTATCACAAAATTTTATGCATGTACCTGATTAAAAATTAAATTAACTTGCTGTAAATAGATTGGCAAGATTTGGAAAAACTGTATTATTTTACGAGGATGGTTGTAAAATAGTAAATAAAAGAATAGACGTTGATGAAGACTATGTCTTAGGAACTGCAACGCAACAAATCTAAATGGGCTCTATAAATTAAATTTAGTTAAAAGAACTTCGAAAAATTTATTTTATGTGACTGAAGAAAATATAATGAATTTTGATTTACATGGTATAGGTATTCCTTTTTTGAAAAATAACAAGATCCCTGTAGAAATCAAAATTGTGTTTAGCTTGTGATAATTTTGTGGCAATATTGACAATATTGTGATATCGTTTTTCAATATATTCACATTATAACATACAGTGCGGACATAAAGAACATCCTCCCCTGCTAACTTTTAAACGGTTATGTTTTCGATTCTTAAAATTTGTCCACTAAAGTATTTAATTGCGAACTTTCTAATAAAGGTATTTTTGATTTTGTGGAACTTCCGGTTATACCGGAAGTGGATAGCAACTTTCTTATTTTAAATGGATCACCCAGTATATTTTTGCATTTTCGTGTTCTCCATAAAAATACCATTAAATTGACCTAGCGTAGTGTGCTCTACTATTAATACTTTCGGAATTACGCCCATTTGAAAATCACATTTTTATGCAACTTCATTTACACCGGAAGTTGGAGCCAACTGCCCCAACTTCCTTATTTTAAATGATTTTTTTTTGCAATTAAGTTAATAACATTAAATTTAAACAAAATTATGTTTAACCTTAAGTTCGTTAATTTTCCACTTCTGGTGTAAATGAAGTTGCATAAAAATGCGATTTTTCGAATGGGCGTAATTCCGAAAGTATTAATCATAGACCACACGATGCTAGGTCAATTTAATGGTATTTTTATGGAGAACACGAAAATGCAAAAATTTACTAGGTGTTCCATTTAAAATAAGAAAGTTGCCATCCACTTCCGGTATAACCGGAAGTTCCACAAAATCAAAAATACCGTTGTTAGAAACTTCGCGATTTGAGTCCTCCGTAGACAAATTTTCAGAATCAAAAATAAACCGTTCAAAAGTGAGCAGGAAGGGGGGGATTTACTTTATGTACGCACTGTATATTTTTTATTTAAATCAATTATTTAGCAAATTGGTTTTATTGAACATTATTAGCTGTTTTTAAAATAAGTAAACATCTTATTGGCTTAAAGATATACAAAATCCAAAGCACACTTGATTTAAATTAAAAAAAATTAAAATTAAATGAAATTTATACAGAGTGTCCCACAAAAATCATTAAATTTATGAAATTTTAAAATTGCTGTAACTTTTTAAGGAGTCGAAAAAACATAATAGTTCATAACAAAATTTTTGTTTAGAATAACCCTGTATATTAAAAATATATACTCATAATAGTATTTGGGTCAACATTTTAACATATGCAAATATTGTGACACAATGTTTACACAATATTATAATATTGTGTATGATATTATCAGAACGTTGTCGCAATATCGTGTATCTACTCGGGAACCCCATGGAGGCAGCAAAAGAGTTTTGCTGTCGTCCGCGGCCCTTTTTTTATAATTATTTGTCAAATCCACAGAACATAGACATTTAATATTTAATAGAGAATGTAGTGTGTCGTAATCGTGTGCAAAATAAAAAATATTAATTTTACTTTCAGTAATCGACGTTTGAAGAAAAAATAACATGATTTATTTGGAGCAAAAGTGTGTTTTTGTGGCTCGTACCCACTGCTCCTAATAAAACAATATACTATGGTAAAACGTACAATCATTTTATTGTAGAACAAGTTAGTTACTTACGTTTCATTTCTTTCGCAATAATCGGGCGAATCGTCAAGATAAACAAGATCGGTCTTATTCGGCTTCTTCATATCGCGACTTATTGCTGTGAGCTTTTTCCTCCGCTTTTCCACAAATTTGACGTGGGAAGCACCTTCGTAGCTTTGGTATAATGCTTCACCCACTTGCCTGAAGGGAGGAAGACGTCGCCAACACACCCTTAAACTGCAGGAACCAGACATTCCATGACATTTACAAACTCGCTGCATCCGAGACCTTATACTCTAAAAATTAATAGAATAAATTGGATTTGTTGTAATTGGAAGGTTTCAATTTTTCTTTAATAAAAATATCGTATTATTGATAAAAATAAGAATTCGTGTGTAAATCCCTCTAGGGAAGAGCTATCATCAAGTCTATCCACTTAAAGACATCATTCCAGCAATTCCCTAAAGACCCATCACAACCCCATAGGTGAGTGTCCTGTGTCACTTTAATGTTAATAGTGGTGATTTATGAAACTCACCCTACGTCCAGCTTCATTATTATGTAAATTCATGAGACCAATTGCAGTGTTGGCATCTTCGCGAACGTCGAGGAATTCCCTACTGATTTTTTCGCCAAAACGTATGTCTTCCGAACATCCTCCCCATTGCCAGGTCCTTGGTTTGCGTTGTCGAACGCGATTGTCACATGAGCACTCGTTAAGCTCACCCTTCGAGCACGCTCTTGTTACTGCAAACGCCACACTTGCTGCTGATACTGCTGATAAGTACGCTGATTCTCTACTTCCTAAAAAAACATAATTTTAAATTCTTTTATTTTTTTGTTATTTCAGGTGAAATTAACGACAGAACTATTGAAGATTAGTTAAAGGATAACTCACTAACTGTAACGACGTTTCCAAAGACAGAACTATTTTCAGGAAAAGTAGTGCAGTTCCATCTTGTATTTCTGAATTGATATTGGCATTCTTCCATCGCCAAACGAGCTCCATTACCAAGAATCTGCAACAAAATTGCAAAGTGTTGAATGACAATATTAGGAAAAATTCTAGTATCAGGATATTAATTTATAATAAAAGGATTAATCATGTGGGTTGAATGAAAAATGGAGTATAAAAATAATATACGTACGGGTAATATTTTATCATTTAAGGTGCATAATTCTTTTTGACGTTCGACCAGGTACTCCAAACTCTGACATTTGTCCTTATGTGCTGCTGGCGTGAGCTCAACGGAGTTCGATATCGAATTCGTTAAGCCTAGCTGCCTGGAACAAGAGGAAAAAAACTAAATTATTAGCATATCCATAATTTATCCTGCATGTCTGTAAAATAAAAAATTCCATGCATAAATACATCGCGTGCCCGACTTTTACGCGTTATCGTTGGCTCTAAGATAAATAAACCATAAAAGAGTTTAAAAGAGCTGAGATCATCCCTAATGTCTACTCATATACAAGTCCTGCGTATAGATACTCTACTTTGGAATAAAAGTATGGTATCAGTGTGCGTAAACTGCCTTGGGTCGGGTGGATGAGTGGAAGAGCATGGAAGAGTAGACGAGTTCCTCGAGATTGCCCACCTGAGACATAGACTCAAGACTCAAAAAGCAATATTCTTGTCTGCAACTGCGTCTACCCACAGCACTATAAATTTACCACTGCAAAAACGAGAAACGACCCCCGTTCATTTGCTTGCTTTCTGCACGATTGGAATAAAACAACGGACAACGGTCGTAAACTGACCGCGCTCTTTTTTCAACTCTTCGTACCAACAACTTTGTTTAGATTTTAATTTTATTGTAACAGGTTTAATACTGATACTTAAATAATTAAACAGGTTTAATTTACTGCCTTGAATTATTAATGTGTAAATTAAAAGGTTGAAACTAATACGATATGTCTTCATCCTTCATCCGACAACCCTTCCAACTTGCTATTTCCAACATCTTACAACTTACTCATTAATTTATTATTCATTCGCCAACGATTTTAATTCACGAATTAATTACCCACCTAATTTATTGATCATTAGGATACATTTGTTTCTTAACATTCATGATGATGTACTTGATACTTTATACCTTCAAGACAAGGATAACTACAAGGTCATTGATTTTTCAAAAAATTTCAAAAAAGAATTCCGACAATAACTTTAAGAAGCTATTTTAGGTTCATTGCATAAAGCAGAAAATTCCTGAAATTTTGATTATTTTTGGTGGCTCAAGTAGTTTTCGAGTATTTTTTTTAAAAATCAAAAAATACCAAAATTTACTAATAGTATAATCTATTACCTCAATGATGATTTTTGTAATTTAGCCCTCATATTTTGGCCAAAAATGGGCTTCAAACAACGATATAGCTCAAAAATCTATTATTTTTAGGTTACACATTTTCGAAAAACATTAATAACTCCGTTATTTTTTAACCAATTTTTGATTTAAAATACACATTAAAAACCTGAAACTACCACCTTTACACTAGAATACTAAACTTGTATCTATTATAAATATTTTGAATTTTATCGGCGTTTTTCCAAGAACGTATAATAACTAAAATTTTCAAAAAATTAAAAATAAAGCCAAAAATTAAATTTAAATTTTTAAATTGTATTAAACGGAAAATTACACGGTTTAAGGCATAAAATAAAACAAAAATCATCAAAATTGGTTTTAAAATAAATAAGTTATGCAAGATTTTCAATTTTCAGGTGGTACAATCTTAAATTTAGTCGCAACATGTGAATAAAAACCAAAATTTATAATTACAAAAATGTAAAAAAATATCTTAATGAAAGTTGAGGCTATAATTTAATTTCGAGCTAAATTGTTCTCAAAACAGCGATTTAACTCAGAAATTGATTATTTTAGGTCACACATTTTCGAAAAACATTAATAACAACGCTATTTTTGAACCAATTTTTAAGTTAAAACACACAATAAAATCTTAAAAGTATTGTCTTTACAATGGAATATTAAAATTGTATCTATTATAAATATTTTGAATTTGATCGGCGTTTTTCCAAGAACGTATAATAACTAAAATTTTCAAAAAATGAAAAATAAAGCCAAAAATTAAATTAAAATTTTTAAATTGTATTAAACGAAAAATTACACGGTTTAAGGCATAAAATAAAACAAAAATCATTAAAATTGGTTTTAAAATAAATAAGTTATGCAAGAATTTCAATTTTCAGGTGGTACAATCTTAAATTTAGTCGCAACATGTGAATAAAAACCAAAATTTATAATTACAAAAATGTAAAAAAATATCTTAATGAAATTTGGGGCTATAATTTAATTTCGAGCTAAATTGTTCTCAAAACAGAGATTTAACTCAGAAATTGATTATTTTAGGTCACACATTTTCAAAAAACTTTAATAACTACGCTATTTTTGAACCAATTTTTGATTTAAAACACACATTAAAAACCCGAAACTACTACCTTTATACTGGAATACTAAACTTGTATCTATTATAAATATTTTGAATTTTATCGACGTTTTTCCAAGAACGTATAACTAAAATTTTCAAAAAATGAAAAATAAAGCCAAAAATTAAATTAAAATTTTTAAATTGTATTAAACGAAAAATTACACGGTATAAGGCATAAAATAAAACAAAAATTATCAAAATTGGTTTTAAAATAAATAAGTTATGCAAGATTTTCAATTTTCAGGTGGTACAATCTTAAATTTAGTCGCAACATGTGAATAAAAACCAAAATTTATAATTACAAAAATGTAAAAAAATATCTTAATGAAAGTTGAGGCTATAATTTAATTTCGAGCTAAATTGTTCTCAAAACAGCGATTTAACTCAGAAATTGATTATTTTAGGTCACACATTTTCGAAAAACATTAATAACAACGCTATTTTTGAACCAATTTTTAAGTTAAAACACACAATAAAATCTTAAAAGTATTGTCTTTACAATGGAATATTAAAATTGTATCTATTATAAATATTTTGAATTTGATCGGCGTTTTTCCAAGAACGTATAATAACTAAAATTTTCAAAAAATGAAAAATAAAGCCAAAAATTAAATTAAAATTTTTAAATTGTATTAAACGAAAAATTACACGGTTTAAGGCATAAAATAAAACAAAAATCATTAAAATTGGTTTTAAAATAAATAAGTTATGCAAGAATTTCAATTTTCAGGTGGTACAATCTTAAATTTAGTCGCAACATGTGAATAAAAACCAAAATTTATAATTACAAAAATGTAAAAAAATATCTTAATGAAATTTGGGGCTATAATTTAATTTCGAGCTAAATTGTTCTCGAAACAGCGATTTAACTCAGAAATTGATTATTTTAGGTCACACATTTTCGAAAAACATTAATAACTACGCTATTTTTAAACCAATTTTTGATTTAAAACACGCATTAAAAACCTGAAACTACTATCTTTACACTGGAATACTAAACTTGTATCTATTATAAATATTTTGAATTGTATCGGCGTTTTTCCAAGAACGTATAATAACTAAAATTTTCAAAAAATGAAAAATAAAGCCAAAAATTAAATTAAAATGTTTAAATTGTATTAAACGGAAAATTAAACGGTTTAAGGCATAAACTAAAACAAAAATCATCTAAATTAGTTTTAAAATAAATAAGTTTTGCAAGATTTTCAATTTTCAGGTAGTACAATCTTAAATTTAGTCGCAACATGTGAATAAAAACCAAAATTTATAATTACAAAAATGTAAAAAAATATCTTAATGAAAGTTGGGGCTATAATTTAATTTCGAGCTAAATTGTTCTCAAAACAGCGATTTAACTCAGAAATTGATTAGTTTAGGTCACACATTTTGAAAAACATTAATAACTACGCTATTTTTAAACCAATTTTTGATTTAAAATACACATTAAAAACCTGAAACTACTACCTTTACACTGGAATACTAAACTTGTATCTATTATAAATAGTTTGAATTTTATCGACGTTTTTCCAAGAACGTATAATAACTAAAATTTACAAAAAATTAAAAATAAAGCCAAAAATTAAATTAAAATTTTTAAATTGTATTAAACGAAAAATTACATGGTTTGAGGCATAAAATAAAACAAAAATCATCAAAATTGATTTTAAAATAAATAAGTTATGCAAGATTTTCAATATCCAGGTGGTAAAATCTTAAATTTAGTCGCAACATGTGAATAAAAACCAAAATTTATAATTACAAAAATGTAAAAAAATATCTTAATGAAAGTTGGGGCTATAATTTAATTTCGAGCTAAATTGTTCTCAAAACAGCGATTTAACTCAGAAATTGATTATTTTAGGTCACACATTTTTGAAAAAAATTAATAACTACGCTATTTTTGAATAAATTTTTAAGTTAAAACACACAATAAAATCTTAAAACTATTGTCTTTATTATGGAATATTAAAATTATTTCTGTTTAAAATATTATAAATTTTATCGGCGTATTTCCAAGAACTTGAAATAACTTAAAATTTCAAAAAATTAAAGCCAAAAATTAAATTATTGTTTTTATTGTATTATACGAAAAATTACACGTTTTAAGGCATAGAATGAAACAAGAATCATCAAAATTGGTTTTAAAAGAAAAAAGTTATGCAGGATTTTCAGATAAAATCGAAAAAAAGCGAAATTTAAGATTAACAAATTGCAAAAAATATTCAAATAAAACTTGAGACCTTAATTTAAGCCATTGTGGTGGCTTTTGCACTTTTATTTCAAAACTGAAATTTGGCTAATTTGAGTGTATTTTAAATTTTTTTGATTTTATTGTTGGTTTTGTAATTTTTTTAGAGCAAAACCGTGTTTATTTTGCAAAATTTTTAGAAAATTGTAATTTTATAATTAAAATATATGAAATAACTGGTTTTAGTTGGTGAAAGTATATGCATTGAAGCATGCGTTATATAATTAGCAAATTAGTGTGTTCTCTATTACAAAAGTTGGGGCTATTGGATTTATTAATTCATAACCCATTTTAACTTTAAATGGGGTGAGGGTAACTTCTATTGCATTAAATTAGAGACCCTGAGTTGTTATACGTGGCGTAACATCCTAAAACCACCCCAACCAAACTTCTTTGTACAAAACACAATAATATTACCCACATGAATTACTTTTATTAAAAAATGGTACATTAATTTTTACTATGTAATATTACAGGGTGTTCCGTTCATGGTTCACCAAACGTACGGCTTAGAAATTTTTTTAATAGTTTTTTTCAGTTTAGGTCTATGATTTTTGTCGAAAATCGCAAGATCGTCAATTACATTTTAATCAATGGTCGTAGGGATTAAAAAAAAATTCATTAAAAAGTTGAAATTACCATTTTTTAATTGGTAAAAATAGTAATACAACAATATTTGTTAAAATGTTGCAAAATAAATTACAAAAAAATATATACAGGGTGTCCCAAACAGAAGTCCTCAGCAGAAAATCCTAGAAAGTAGACGAGATTTCATCGACAAAAAACCCAATGGCCAGGGTCGGAACAGCCCAGTTTTTTTTAACGGAGCTTTGAATTTTGTTCCCACAGAAAATGTCGTTAAATCGAAATTACGTTATAAGTCATAAACTATTTGGTCAATTTAAATGAAAAGAAATGTAAAGTACAGCTAATTAATTCCACTTTGGATAGATGTTATAAAATTATTACCAAAAAATTATTTAGATAGAAAAAAATTCTTTATTTCAAAAATCAATGAGAATTCATTTTTTTTCTTGATATTTTCGCTCATATCTTTCAGATAAAGCCCATAACGACAACACTTTTTTTACGTTCATAAAATTTTAAAATAAATTCTATCAATTAAAAAAAGATTCAATGTTCTATCTCTTTTACTTTAGGAGCAGTGATGGTAAGAAAATACCATGCGTGTGTGACTTCATGTAGTAGGTCAAGTAAAAACTTGGTAAATAAGGCAGTAGTTAAAGAAAATGAAATGAAAATCAGTCATAATTATGAAACCGAAACATTAATTAATGTTCAAAATGTTGACCCTACATCAAGTCACTCATGCAGAATAATTTTCTTACCATCACTGCTTCTAAAGTAAAAGAGATAGATCACTGAATCTTTTTTTAATTGATAGAGTTTACTGTGAAGTTTTACAGACGTGAAAAAAGTAGTACCATTATGGACCTTATTTCAAAAATATGAGCGAAAGTATAAAGAAAAAAGTAAATTTTCATTATTTTTTTGAAAAAAAGATTATTTTTTTCTATGAAAATAATTTTTTATGATGATTTTGTAACTTCAAATAAAAGCGGCATTAATTAGCTTTACTTTACATTTTTTTTTTCATTTAAATTGATCAAGAAGTTTATGAACTATAACAGAATTTCGAATTATCGACATTTTCTGTGAGCGCAAAATTGAAAGACCCGTAAAAAAACTGGGCTGTTCCGATTCTGACTATTGGGTTTTATGTCGATGAAATCTCCTCTACTTTCTAGTATTTTCTTCTGAGTACTTCTTTTTGAGACACCCTGTATATTTTTTAACAATTTTCCAAGATAAAACCCATTACGGTTTTTTTAATTTTCTGAAGCTTGGTCCAATTCTCAACAAACCAGGGAAATTTTTGGGTTGTATAACGTTTCATCGAAAATATACTTTCATCGACATAGCCTTTTCATCGACTGCAATTTCATCGACAGTCGGTTTCATCTACACGACGGTTTCATCGACATGACAAATTCATCGACACGGACATTTCATCGACATTACCTTTTCATCGATTACCATTTCGTTGACACTACCATTTCATCGACGAACCGTATCTCCGACAAGGACCTTTATTCGATATTACTTTTTCATCGACATCGACACATACAGGGTGATCCAGTCATCTGCTCACGGTCTATAGTTTCTTTGCTATAAAACATATCGACTTGCGGTTTCCACCAAAATATAGATACATGTATGCCCCACAATTTAAAAATATTTTCGATATATACAGGGTGTCCCATCATGGCCTACTGAACCAAAGTTATATTTTTTTAAATGGAACACCCAGTATATTATGACATTTTTAGATTCCTTATCAAAAAATAATTATACTTTGTATAAACTTTTATGGGTCTATCATTACTCGTTTTTCTGATATTTGCCATTTAAGCTAAAAAAGATCAATTTTTGAAAAATCACTGCTCTAAAACAGAAGAACATTTTGGCTTGAAATTTTATCAAAAATTTTTCAACATCGTCTAGTCTACAACTATCATGTCAATTTTAAGTTTGTGATATTTTTTATCAGAGTGCCTTATAAGACGCAAATTGAACAATTACACGAAATTTTCAAATGGAACACCCTGTATATTTTAACGTCAGTCGATGGCATTTTTTACAAGCTTTCTATTGATATAATGTTTGTATGGTCGCTTATCAATGGTTTAGGAGATATTAATATCCAAACTGAGAAACAGTGAAAATAGACAAAATAGCATTCTTGATGAATTTTTTCAGGATTTTTTTTTAATTTGCCTAAAACTTATTTGTGTCTTTCTCTATATTACTTTTTTAATAATGTTGTTATACTACAAAGCAGTTTTTGTTGCTTTGCAACACAAATAAAATCGAAAATTGCAATTATCAATTTTGGTTATCTAAATTTCAGTATGTTTTGAAAATTTAACAACTGATGTTGCCAAGGAAACCCCTATTTTGTTGAATTTCATTTTTACGCTCTCTTCTGATAGCTAGAAGCGGATTTTTTTCAGCTTCACCATATTTGCCATTTCTTCTTTAGAAGAGTTCACTATATCGGTTTAGTTATTGCCAAAAGTACAGAAAAAGGCGTTAAAACAAAATTCAACAAAATAAGGGTTTCCTTGGTAACATCAGTTGTTAAATTTTCAAAGCATACTGAGACTGACAAAACCAAAATTGTTAATTGCAAATTTCGTTTTTATTTTTGTTATAAAACAACAAAAACTACTATTGAAATAAAACTACATTAAAAAAAAGCAAAATAGAGAAACAGAAATAAATAATAGGTAAATATAAAAAAAAATCCTCAACAAAATTCATCAAGAGCACTATTTTGTCTATTTTTCACTGTTTCTCAGTTTGGATATTAATATCTCCTAAACCGTTGGCGTTGATAAGCGACCATACAAACATGATATCAATAGAAAACTTGTAAAAAATGCCATCGATTGATGTTAAAATATACAGGGTGTTTCATTTGAAAATTTCGTTTAATTGTACAATTTGCGTTTTATAAGGCACCCTGATAAGAAATATCACAAACTTAAATTTGACATGATAGTTGTAGACTAGACGATGTTGAAAAATTTTTGACAAAATTTCAAGCCAAAATGTTTATCTGTTTTAGAGCAGTGATTTTTCAAAAATTGATATTTTTTTGGCTTAAATGGCAAATATCACCAAAACGAGTGATGATACACCCATAAAAGTTTATATAAAGTATAATTATTTTTTGATAAGGAATCCAAAAATATCATAAAATACTGGGTGTTCCATTTAAAAAAATATAACTTTGGTTTAGTAGGCCATGATGGGACACCCTGTATATTTCGAAAATATTTTTAAATTGTGGGGTATGCATGTATCTATATGTTGGTGAAAACTGCAAGTCGATATGTTTTATAGCAAAGAAGCTATAGACCGTGGGCAGATGATTGGGTCACCCGGTATGTTTCAACAACATTACCTTTTCATCGATAAGGATGTTTCATTGACTCTAATTATTCATGGTCAATACTTTTTTATCGACAATAGACTTTCATCGAATACAATTTCATCGACACGACGGTTTCATCGACGTAGACGTTTCATCAACATGACCAATTCATCGACACGGACGTTTCATATACAGGGTGTCTCAGACCACCCGTCCACCCCTTTTATTTTGAGAACGCCTTGTCGTATAAGGCTGAAATAAAAAAAAATATTACCAAAGCAAACCCGAAGAATCCATTGGTGCACTTATTTTTTCCGGAACAATCCGGAAGTACCCGGAACCGGAAGTAACTTTCGATTTTTAAATGGCAACATAGGTCGAGTATGGTATCGTTTGAAAGGTCTTTTAAAAAGAAACAACTTTTATTAAAATATTTTTGTAATATCTTGCATAATTAACAAATTAAACGAAAAAAAAAATATGCAAACAAGTGACCATTGGTATCTTAAATTATGGAAAAATTAAATCGTTACCATCATCCGCAAATGGGCAAGAGAGAGATTTTTTTTAATTGAAACTCTTTTTTGCGTTTATCGCTTTATTTGTTAAAAATAATCAATTTTTTTTATTTTTTGAATTGAGGTAAATACATAACCTAAAAAAGTTGATTATTTTTAACAAGCGAAGCAAAAATACATGTTTCCATTTAAAAAATCATAATTGCCTCTACCCTTACCCATTGAGGATGATGGTAGTGTTTTAATTTTTCCATAATTTAAGAAACCATTTGTCACTTGTTTGCTTTTGTTTTTCGTTTAATTTGTTAATTATGAAAGATATTAAAAAAATATTTTTATAAAAGTTGCTTCTTTTTAAAACCCCTTTCAAACGATACTATACTCGACCTATGTTGCCATTTAAAAATCGAAAGTTACTTCCGGTTCCGGGCACTTCCGGATTATTCCGGAAAAAAATAAGTGCACTCATGCATTCTTCGGATTTGCTTTGGTAATATTTTTTTTTATTTCAGCCATGTACGACAAGGCGTTCTCAAAATAAAAGGGGTGGACGGGTGGTCTGAGACACCCTGTATATTACCATTCCATCGACAACCGTTTCGTCGACATTACCTTTTGATCGACAAACTTTTTCTTCGACAAGGACCTTTCTTCGATATTACTTTTTCATCGACACAGATGTTTCAACAACATTATATTTTCATCGACACACCTTTTCATCGAGATGGATGTTTCATTGACTCTACTTTTCCTTGTCAATACTTTTTCATCGACATAGCCTTTTCATCGAATGCAATTTTATCGACAGTCGGGTTCATCGACGCGACGTTTCATCGACATGACCAATTCATCGACACGGACGTTTCATAGATATTACCTTTCCATCGGCAACCGTTTCGTCGACACTACCTATTGATCGACAAACCTTTTCTTCGACAAGGATCTTTCTTCGATATTACTTTTTCATCGACACAGATGTTTCAACAACATTACATTTTAATCGACACACCTTTTCATCGACATGGATGTTTCATTGACTCTACTTTTTCTTGTCAATACTTTTTCATCGACATAGCCTTTTCATCGAATGCAACTTTATCGACAGTCGGGTTTATCGACATGACGTTTCATCGACATGACCAATTCATCGACACGGACGTTTTATAGATATTACCTTTCCATCAACAACCGTTTAGTGGACACTACCTTTTGATCGACAAACTTTTTCTTCGACAAGGACCTTTCTTCGATATTACTTTTTCATCGACACAGATGTTTCAACAACATTACATTTTCATCGACACACCTTTTCATCGACATGGATGTTTCATTGATTCTACTTTTTCATGTCAATACTATTTCATCGACATAGCCTTTTCGTTGAATGCAATTGCATCGACAGTCAGTTTCATCTACACGACGGTTTCATCAACATGACAAATTCATCGACACGATTGTTTCATTGAAATTACCTTACTATCGATTACCATTTCGTTGACACTACCTTTTCATCGACTAACCTTTTCTTCGACAAGGACCTTTCTTCGATATTACTTTTTCATCGACATCGACACAGATGTTTCAACAACATTACCTTTTCATCGACAAGGATGTTTCATTGACTCTAATATGGTCAATACTTTTTTATCGACAATAGACTTTCATCGAATACAATTTCATCGACACGACATTTTGTCGACAAACCTTTGCTTCGACAAGGACCTTTCATCGATATTACTTTTTCATCGACATTACCTTTTCATCTTTTCCTTCAGTTAGTAAAGCCTTCACAAGTTACTTCTATGAGTATAGTCTTCAGCAAAGATTGACAAATAGGTTGTAGGGTATAGCAAAAAAGGCATAGGGCATAGTGTGTAAAGTAGGCTATAAGTGATATCTGATGGAATCCCAAATTATAACAGACTGTACTCAGAACACTTCTTTCAGGAGTAACTTCAGAATAAGGCTATAATAATAAGAAAAGATCTACGATTTACCTTTTTTCCTGATTTGTTGTAAATATGAGGAACTTTTAGAGAACTTAAAAAAAACAAAAACTTAATGGGTCTTATCTTAAAAAAAAATGTCAAAATCTGAAAGAAAAATTATTTTTTAATTTTTTTTTTGCAATTTTTTATTCAACATTTCTACATTTGAAATACTACAATTTTAACAATTGCTTTCAGCTTTCTTATGATATATTTTTTTATGTTTACGTAGATTGGTTTAAAAATAATTAGCGATTTTGTAATTTTTGCGAAAAATTAATGATGGGAAATTCAAAATACTGTAGTTCCATAACGAAAAAAGATGGACCTCTATTTTTTTCATTTTTTTTTTCGATTAAATTTGGTCTGCTTTTTAAGTGAACCAGGAAGGGAACGCTCTGTATAAAACTAATTGATTCTCAATTTGATAATTTGGTATGAATGTGGTGAAAAGTTGTAGTGAGTTAATCTTAATAAATCAACATTTGTCGGATTAGTAGGAAGAAGTAAATATTAGGATAATTTAAAGTTAAATAAAATAGGTTGTGGGACTAATTAATCACACGAGAAGCAAATGGATGAGGATGAGGAGGAATGAGGAAAATTGGTCCGTGCTCGGAGCAAACATTTGTCCGAAGTGCACTTTCTATCATCACGCTTAAATAAATCAAATAATGAAATGTACACAATCAATTAATTTAGTAAATATGCCAATATTTTCCTCCATGTTTCGAGTTTAATTGGATGTTACGTTTGTAGCTTTTTACTTAGAGTTTTCAAGAACGTTACATTCACTTAGAGATTTATGTAGTTTGTAAATTATTGGGGATATTTAATTCATCCTTTAGGCTAATATGGAAATTATAGGAAATTGTTAACGCTGTAATAAATTAACTTTATAATGAGCCGAGTGGGAGGCTTTAATGTTTATTAAATGTATAAAAATGTCAACATAATGTTTAGATAATGTCTTGATTCAAAAAACCTATTATTAACTCGTTATTAAAATGATTTATATAAATAGTTTAATTTTAAAATGATACCACAATTATTAAAAATATTATCAGAATAATTTTAGTGGTGTTATAAATCATTGATAACGGTTATATTTTTAAAATTTTATGGTTTGTGTGTAAATAAAGTAATGGTAAAAGTGAATAATCTTTGGGGTATTAACCCCGCGTGTAAGAATTACTTTTATTTAACTATACCGAGTCGTGACGAATAATAAAATGAATCTTGAGCACAGTATTTCAATCGTAAAATCGCTGCCCATAAAGCACCAAGCATTAGAAAGAAAGGGCTTCCATTAAAAAAACCATATACCACACTGGAAAATAAAATATTTACTAGTATTTCTCTATAAAATTAATGGATTTCGTTAGAGAGCGAGTAACGATGTTCGTAAAGAAGCCCACAAAGTTAAACCAATAACGCTAATAGTAATAACTGATAAAATGTAAACGCGAAAGCACATCAACTTATATTAGTACAATAAAACCACCTTCATATTACCTAATATTAATAGTAGAGCACTTTTATTTTCAGCATCTTCAATCGTAACTTTTTTATTTTATGACCACTTCGATGGTTTCATTATGCAAAAATAAATCCCTACATTAAATACATCCTTCTTAATGTACCTACTTAACTTAACGAGAAGATCATCTATGGAAAATAGGTATACAGTCCATTTCATGAATAGATCACCTTTTCAGGAAGAATTTAGATGAAGAAGCAATTGATAGAAGTGTCTATACTTGAGTCGGAATTCGTGGTGAAAAGGTGATCGTGTTGGTCAAAAATACCTGTTGCCCAATGTTGGGTAAATTCGAAGGAGGTGAGGTGAAATAAAAATCGAAGCAGGGAACAAGAGTCGTCGATGGAAGAAGGAAGTGATCAAATTACGCTTCCCATGCAGAAAGCCCTTCAAATACATACTAATTAAACATCAGGGTTGCACCGGGGCAGCCAATAGCATCCCCTAGCTCAGGGTTGGGGCAAACACCATTGGCTAGGAACACGGCCATTGTTGACTCATTGTTGAACAACAATGCCCCCATTATATGCGTATTTGCATTCCTAGTAATTACATTCAACAACTAATCAACGTTTTGTGATGCTTTTGTAATGGCCAATCTTGCGCACTCATCTATTAAAATGGCGGATTTTATAATTAGCCCTTTGCACTCGAAAAGCCCTTTGTCTCGAAGGCCTCGAAGCACTAGAGGCTTAGGAACGAAGAAGGAACAAGAAAAACAACGACATACATGCGTGTGCTTGAAATTTCAAGTCGAGTGCGTTTCAAGAAGCCCAAAGCACCTTAAAGACGAACAAACGAGATTTTTAAAATGCTACGTACGAAAAGTGTTTAGATAACGTTCCACGTTCCACGTTCCACGCGAAAAATAATGTCGTAAAATTATCCCAATAAACTAATAAAGTTTAAGTACCTTCGTGATCGTTGCCAATAGGCCGGCGTGAAATGATTAAAAGCAGTCCTCCGTAATAACCTTATTAATCTAAAAAAAACTGGTCAAATCTCCATCACTCCATATTCGCTCCAACCGACTTTTTCAAAAATTTCGGTCCGCAAAGAATGCCACTCCAAAGCTTTCCAAGAAAGTTATTATTAACACCATTGCTGATTTACAATTAGGTACACTCTCGACCTTTATAAAGTCCTCATTGCGTGCTTGTGCTTTCGAAATCTCTTAATACCTTCATTGTTTTTAACAAGTATTACTTAAATGGCTCCAATTATTATACCTTCAAGTTTAAGGCAAATATTTATTCTTTAATGTCATGTTATTTAATTTAATGGAATTAATTACACTCGCATTAACGTCACACTCATTATTTTTTATAGAAAGTCACTTGGTTATATATTTACTACTTACAACCCAAAGGGCATTTTGTTTCACTCATAATGCATCGATCGAATTAAACAACTGATTGTATTAATTAGATTATAATCTCTAAGACGCATTAAAAAACAATTTGAATTAATCACGATGAACTAATTGATAATCCCAATTAAAGCTCATGAAGACGCACTGCATTCAATTTCTTGCCTTTCGATGTAATCTCCTAATGGTCTATAAAAACTTTCGCCTTCTCCTTAATTAATGTCTTTTTAAGCAATTACCATGCCCGTCTCTTTTTCCCATCTTCATTGTTGTATTTTATTAAGATACGACAAATAACTCTTCGCAGTGTTATCTTTAGATAAACCGCTTTTATTCCTGACCACCAACTCAATGCCTAATAAATAATGTAATGGAATGAACACTCAAATCTAAATTGTACCATAAAATCAGGTTTATTGCAGTTAAATTGAATTAAACTCAATTTTTTTGTCATGAAAAAATTTTAATCAAAAAATAATTGAAACTTTTTTATCTGGTAATTTCTAAAATTTTGAATCTCCAAAAGGAAGATTTATTAAATTTGTGGATCACTTTATAAACAAACTTTTCCATTTCAAAAAGCAGCAAATTCTGAAATTTTGAGCTTTGGCAACTCGAAAATGTCCTCAAAACAGCGATTTAGCTCAAAAGTTTATTATAGAATAAATAAAAAAATTAAGTATGGAGGTGGTCCATGTTTCGTTTACTTCTAATACAGGGTGCTCCGTTAATAGTTCATTAAACGTCAAGGTTAAATTTAATCACCGGCGAGAAGTTAGCTATAAAATTTTCAGGCACAGTTTTTTACATGTATTTCTCCATAAGAAGATAAAGCATTATAACTTCTTTATTTTAAATTTTATAACAAAACTAATTATATCACTGGAAAGCTCAAAGAAATATCTATATAACAGTACTACTGTCAATACTTGCCTCGTTATAATAAATCCGCAATTTGCATTTAATCAGATGACTTCCTTAAAATATCAAAAACACTTAAATGGGTGTAACTTCTATTAAAATAAACTGACAACTAAAATAAAATAATCAGTAGAATCTGCATTAAATTCCCTAAATTCTCATGTATAAAACAATGTCAGCCACTAATTATTAACTTATTAATTAACCAAAAATAGTAATTTCTCAGTAATTTTTTATTCTAATGGCTACCAAAAAACCGGCCATAAAAAAGTTATTGGTTTCATTTGATAGAAAATTTTATAAGCTTTCCAACGGTATATCACTCAATACTAGTCTCATCACGATTATTAAATATTTAAACTTTTAATTAAATTCGCCGCGAAAACTAAATAATGCATTATGCGCTCTAACTTTTGAGAGAATGATAGCAGAAAAAAACTAAAACCATTTTTGGAATCTGTATTAAAAAATGAAAACAATGATGTGTCACATAATACTAGCCACTAATTATTGACTTTTTAATTAATTAAAAACACTAATTTTTGGGTCTAATGGCTGCCAAAAACCGGCCATAAAAAAGTTATTGGTTCCATTTGATAAAAAAATTATCACACAATACTAGCCTCATCAGGATAATTGTTTATTTGAACTTTTAGTTTTTTTCTGCTGTCATTCTCTCAAAAGTTAGAGGGCATAATGCATTTAGTTTTCATGGTGAATTTAATTGAATGTTTAAATATTTAATTTTCGTGATTGAGTGATATACCGTTGGAAAGCTTATTAAATTTTCTATCAAATGGAACCAATAACTTTTTTATGACTGGTTTTTGGTAACCATTAGAATAAAAAATTACTCAGAAATTACTGTTTTTGGTTAATTAATAAGCTAATAATTAGTGGCTGACATTGTTTTATACATGGGAATGTAGGGAATTTAATACAGATTCTACTGATTATTTTATTTTAGTTGTCAGTTTATTTTAATAGAAGTTACACCCATTTAAGTGTTTTTGATATTTTAAGGTAGTCATCTGATTAAATGCAAATTACGGATTTATTATTAGGAGGCAAGCATTGAGAGTAGTACTGTTATATAGATATTTCTTTGAGCTTTCCAGTGGTATAATTAGTTTTGGGATAAAATGTAAAATACAGAAGTTATAATGATTTTTCTTCTTATGGAGAAATACATGTAAAAAACTGTGGCTGGAAATATTATGGCTAATATCTCTTATGATATTCCCCACAACCTATTTGACAAACTATTCTACTTCTGATAGAAGTAACTTCAGAAGGCTTTACTAAGTGAAGGAAAAAAGGTACGGTTTCAAAATTTTCCCTGGTTTGTTGAAAATATGAACAAGCTTCAGAAAAATAAAAAAGTTTCTAACCCCAACGTTTGGTGAACCATGAACTTAACATATTTTTGGTGATGTAACTTTTCAAATACCTATATAAAGTTTAATAAATATTTCCGTGAATATCTGGAATTCGTATAAATCAAGTTGTAATAAAATAGCGATTAATTTATTGTTTTAATAATTTATAGCGTGCAATTTTATACGATTTGACATTTAATACGTTTGTAGAAAAAGGAGATACAAGCAATATAATACCGTTTAAGTCATCGCGATATTAATTAATTGATAAATATTGTTTGTAACATAATTAATGGCTTTTTCTTTGAAATATGATTTCTTATTACTACTTATACGTGTGGTATTTATATAAGGTTCTTATAAAGAAAAGGCTTGCTTAATTATATTTATAGTCATAATGCGCGTTTTAAAGGTTTTAATGCCTTTACATGCGTATTTGTAATGGTAGATACAAATTAAGATTCTCCTTCTACGGTCATTATGCGTTTACTCTGGAAAATTAGCTTCATATTCATTGCTTATTAAGAAATTTTTAATTCCCAACAAAAGTTTAGAAATCACTTCCTGATCACCACATCTAATTAATGGAGGTAATTCAAATGCTTTTAGCACTTCTTTGAGATTAGGATTAAAAACATCGTTTCGTAGCTGCCTCATAACTTGTTACATTTTTTTTTGTACCAATAGATTCATATTTCATGTCTTAACAAATTAAGAAAAATATAACATCATGCTTTTATTGGTTTTTCAATAATTTTACTGTAAAGGACGAGGTCTCAAAAAAATACACTTACTGTTAATATTTTTTAATTCTTTTCTCTAATTTGGCTCATTATAAATAATTTAATATACTACCAAAATTTGGTAGAAAAATAGTAAGTAGTTTATGAGTTATTGCTGCGCCTGTAGCATTCTATAGTTCAAAAGTGACTTCCATAAGAAATACATGTAGCTGTTTCATCGAAGGTTTACAAAAAAGTATGTTTTTTTAAGTTTTTAAATTTTTACCACTAATTCACAGTACCATTAGGTAGAAGGTGTGAAAAGTTGAACTCATATTATGGAATAGATTTGGCGAAAAGGTCATTCAAATTTACCTCCGACGCCGGTTTAATGTATAAAAATGATTGTGGTTTAAAGAAAAATATTTTCTTGTTGTTTGTATTGATTAGAAAGGAAAGTGGCCAGAGCAGGCCGTTATTAGGTTGCGAAATGTAACGTATAAATTATATTGATATGCTGCCGTAATTTCGAAGGGGCCAAAAGATTTATGCATCGGGCAATAAATGCTCGTATTAGCAATGAAATCCTGGCGACCAACATAAAGTCGAGGGTTTGTGCTCGTAAACATGTGTCCGCTTGCAATATTGACAAATTTCAAATTTCATATGAAGATCCCAGATTCTTGCCCCCACATCGCTTCCATCAAGAAAAGTACACTCTTATTACGTGAATCAGCATAAAAAACTTCATCAAATTTTAATTACCTACTCATAAATAAACCGCGTCGTCGTAATTGCTTGTTTATTTTAATTATTATTAGAAGCAGCCGAAATGTGAACAAGATTTAGGAGAAAAGTAGCCAAAAAGTAAACATTTCATGCAAAATCGTCAGTGAAATGTAAACAAATCACTCCTGACTTTCATGAAATATTACGGATGCTCCTAAAAAATACTTTTCCCAATTACGTTCATCCTCACTATAAACAATTCAAAACCAGGTTTTTTACTTAATTACTATTATTTTAATTATTTTTTTCATATAAAAATTTCCATTCAAGAATTTACGATTTAAAAAAAATAACAGCTAAAATTCAAAAATTGGTTCAAGAATAGCAGTCTTTGACCTAAAAATAATACTAGTCTACAAGAAAATTAGCTCAAATAAAACTAGGTATATTTGGAATTTAAAGATTTTCATAGGCTGTTGTTGTACTAATTTCCCCCAGAAGCATCAGTTCTAGTATAACTACTATAAATTTTTCTTCAGGAACAATAGTTGTTGTACTAATTTCTTCAGAAGCATCAGTTGTAGTACTTATTTTCCCAGAAGCAACAGATGTTGTACTTTTTTTTCAGAAGCATCAATTGTAGTATATAATATGTCTTCTTCTGAAGAAATAAAAACTACTTATTTCTTGATGTTGTACTTATTTCTCATTTCTCCACGAGCATCAGTAGTAGTATTTATTTTTTAGGAGAATCAGTATATAGTATTTATTTCTTCAAGAAGAACAGTTGTACTAATTTCTCCAGAAGCATCAATTGTAGTACTTATTTTCCCAGAAGCAACACTTATTGTACTTTTTTTTCAGAAGCATCAGTTGTAGTACATAATATGTCTTCTTCTGAAGAAATAAAAACTACCTATTTATTGAAGTTGTACTTGTTTCTCATTTCTCCACGAGCATCAGTAGTAGTATTTATTTTTTAGGAGAATCAGTTGTAGTACTTATTTCTTCAAGAAGAACAGTTATTGTACTAATTTCTCCAGAAGCATTAATTGTAGTACTTATATTTCTCACTAGCTACAGTTATTGTATTTATTCCTCCAGAAACATCATCAGTTGTTGTACATATTACGTCTTCAGGAACAATAGTTGTAGTATTTATTTTTTAAAAGAATTAATTATAGTACTTATTTTCTCAGGAAGAACAGTTGTAGTACTAATTTCTCCAGAAGCATCGGTTGTGGTACATATTTCTTCAGGAACAACAGTTTTAGTACTTATTTCTCCAGAAGCATCAGTTTCGAAATATATTTATTAATTTTAAATTAAAATAAAGTATAAAAATGTCTTCATTTTTTAATTTTATATTTGTTTAATAAAAATAAAAATTATTTGCCATAAAAATTATGTTTTTGTCCTTATGCCTTATTAAAATGATAATATTTCAAAAACTTGATGAGCTGAAATAAATATGACTCCAGATTTAAGTTCTGCTTAAAAAAACCTATAAGAATTATATACTATTATTTTAAGGCCTTTTTATTAGACTTTTAAAAACCTACTCTGTATACAGGGTGTCCCATTTGATGTTAGACTGTATGGGTATCTTTGTTATTATTGGAGATAGAAAGTCGGTTAAATGGACAAAGTAGTAGAGATTTTTTCGAATATTAATAATTCATTTACAAAACATTTGAATATCGCATCATTCCAACGCTATCTTCAAAAAAACAAGAAAATGCGATTTTTAAAATATTGCTATAACTTCTTTATTTTCTGTGGTACCAAAAAAGTTTTTTGACATAATACAGACATTTTTTATGTACAATGCAGTAAAACAAATGAATATTTTTTTTCGCTAACGGATTGACCAGAAATGAACCAAACTTATTTTTTTCTTATGGCAGCCATATTGGATTTATACATATTCGGAATCAGTATTTTATTCTGAGTAATAGGGGTATACCCGAGGTATACCATATGTCATATTTAAAAAAAAATTAAATTATTTGATTTTACAAACTAACATTGGACTTTAAGAGATGTAAATTGTCAATAACATAAATGTAACTATTTAACATATTAAATGTAAAATAAATCTTAACACATATGTATTGATAGTTTACATCAATTCAAGGCCATATTTGGTTAGTAAAATAAAATTATTTCTATTTTTCTTAAAATATTACATATGATATATCAAATTACTCAGAAAAATACGTGTAAATCTAATATGGCTGCCATAAGAAAAAAATAAGTTTAGTTTATTTCCGGTCAATCCGTTTTCGAAAAAAAATATTCATTTGTTTTACTGCATTATACATAAAAAATTGTCTGTATTAAGTCAAAAAAAAATTTTAATACCATCGAAAATAACGAAGTTATAGCCATATTTTGAAAATCGCATTTTCTTGTTTTTTCAAGATAGCGTTGGAACAATGCGATATTCAATTTTTTTTGTAAATGAATTATTAATATTGGAAAAAATCTCTACTACTTTGTCCATTTAACCGACTTTCTATCTTATCTTCAATAATAACAAAGATACCCATAGAGTCCAACCTCAAATAGGACACCCTGTATACTATTATTTCAAGGCCTTTTTTATTACACTTTTAAAAACCTGAAACTACTCTGTCTATATAGGGTGTCCCAAAATTTTAGCATAAACTCTCTCTACATTGTCAGGGACCATTGGTTGAGTACCAAAATATGGTTTAAGTAATCCGATTTTTAAAAACAGCCTGAGTAATCTCATTTATACAAAAGGGATTAAGTAATCCGATTTCTGAAAAGCGGTTAGAGTAAATAATCTAAATATATTGTTTCTAAAAAACCGGTATTCAATTTGTTGAAAATAGCTTGAGTAAACTGATTTATAAAAAATCACTTGAGATATCTGAATTTTGATTGAGCAATCAATTTTCTAAAAAAACACCTAAGCGATTCGAATTTTTTAAATCGGTTTTAATAATCTGGTTTCTAGGAATTGAACTAAATAATTCGATTTCTGAAAAACGGCCTGAGTAATCTCAATTTTAGACAAGAAATTAACTTCATTTTTGAAAAACAGCTTGTGATCTAATTTTTTTGAAAACCGCTTCAGTATATGGCTTGGGTAATCCGAATCCTAAAAAATGGATTGATTAATCCAATTTTTGAAAAACAGCTTGAATAATCATATTTTTTTAAATTTATTTGAGTAATCTAAATCACGAAAAACGGCTTCAGTAAATTTTGGAAAACAGATAGAGTCATCTTAGTAGTAAACCGTTTTTTAAAAACAGGTTGAGTTTCACAAAATGCATAAGTAAATCCAATTTTTTAAAAATGGCTATCTAAATTTTAGAATTTGGCTTGGATGATCTAATTTATTCTAAAAAAAGATTTAAAGCAGAAACGAGTTCGACTAAAAAATCAACAAATACTAATTGGCGTTTGGTGAAATTATAAATTTTTTTTGAAAAAGTTTTAATTAAAATGAACAATTTCTAGGTTAAATCCCAATTTATTCCAAATATTAAAGGGGTAAGATTGTAAAAACGTCATCAAAGTTTAAATTACAGTTCCAATTTTATTTTAAGTAATTTTTGCAATTTTTTATTAGATTACATTTTGATTTTAAACCATTTTTCAGATGAAATTAAGAGAAGAACCAAAATTTTTGCATAGTTTTCTGAAAAACAGTCTAAGCGATCCGATTTTTATAAATCGGCTTGGATAAGCTGGTTTCTTCGAAGCGAACTAAAAAAATCGATTTCTGAAAAACGGCCTGAGTAATCTGAATTTTAGACAAGAAATTAACCTCATTCTTAAAAAACGGCTTAAGTGATCCGAAAGTGACTTGGGTAATCTGATTTCTAAAAAATGGATTGACTAATCCCATTTTTGAAAAACAGCTTGAATAATCATATTTTTTAAAATTTATTTGAGTAATCTAAATCAGGAAAAACGGCTTCAGTAAATTTTGGAAAACAGATAGAGTAATCTTAGTAATAAACCGTTATTTAAAAGCAGGTTGAGCTATCTCATTTCGGACAAAATGAATAAATTAATCCGATTTTTAAAAAATGGCTAGAATTATCTGAATTTTAGAATTTAACTTAATCTAATTTATTCTAAAAAAGTTCGATTAAAAAGTCAATAAATTTAGGTTACTAATTTGCGTTTGGTGAAATTATTAATGTTTTTTTTGAAAAAGTTTTAATTAAAATGAACAATTTTTAGGTTAAATCGCAATTTATTCCAAATATTAAAGGGCTAAGATTGTAAAAACATCATCAAAGCTTAAATTACAGTTCCAATTTTATTTTGAGTAATTTTTGCAATTTTTTTAGATTACATTTTGATTTTAAACCATTTTTTAGATGAAATTAACAGAAAACCCAAAATTTTTGCATAGTTTTCTGAAAAACAGTCTAAGCGATCCGATTTTTATAAATCGGCTTGGATAATCTAGTTTCTTCGAAGCGAACTAAAAATTCGATTTCTGAAAAACAACCTGAGTAATTTGAATTTTAGACAAGAAATTAACCTCATTATTAAAAAACGGTTTAAGTGATCCGAAAGTGACTTGGGTAATCTGATTTCTAAAAAATGGATTGACTAATCCGATTTTTGAAAAACTGTTTGAATAATCATATTTTTTTAAATTTAATTGAATAATTTGAATCATGAAAAATGGCTTCAGTAAATTTTTGAAAACATCTTAGTTCCGAATAATGACTTAAGTAAACCGATTTTTAAAAGCAGCTTGAGTTATCTCGCATTTCTACAAAATTGATTAATTAATCCGATTTTTGAAACACGGCTAGAATTATCTAAATTTTAGAAATTGCCTTACGTAATCTAATTTATTCTAAAAAATGTAAATCAGAAACTATTTCGATTAAAAAGTCAATATCTATAGGTTATTAATTTGCGTTTAAAATTAAAAATTGGTAAAACATGAAAAAGTTTTAATTAAAATGAACAGTTTTTAGGTTAAATCGCAATTTATTTCAAATATTAAAGGGGCAAGATTATAAAAAGATCTTAAATTACAGTTCCAATATTATTTTGAATAATTTTTGTAATTTTCTTAGAGTACATTTTGATTTTAAACCATTTTTTAGATGAAATTAACATTTTTGTGTTCTGAAAATCAAAATTTTTGAATAATCCTATGATTTTGATGATTCTTTTTTAATTTTTTTTAAAAATACTTATCACACGAAGAAAATACAGGGTGTTTTATTTTCACTTTTTATTTTTTCTTTGACTATTACTTTTGTTTTAATTTAACAATCCAGTGGCGTAGAAAGGGGTCAAGGTGCCCCCTTTATCAAATTTATTTGATACGCCACTGCAAAATTTTACAAATGTTTGGATTTTTAATATTTTCATTCAATTTGCCACAAAAAAGTACACCTATTAAATTTTGATAGGATTTCAGTAAGTAATTTTGAGTTTTATAATCTAGTACCTTTTTTAAAATCAAACAAATTTTCAAAATTTTATAACAAATTAAAATCAAATAGGGAAAATTAAAATAATATTAATATGATAAATTGTTGGTGTTTTAAATAAAAAAAAGTCAGAAAAATCCCATTTTAGAAAAATTTTCAAAATGGCCGCTTCTATTAATTTTTTTATAAAATTTAAAATAAATTTCTGACCTGTTGATTTATTTAAAACACCAACTATAAGTCTTATTAAAAGTTATTAATGTTAATTTTGTTTATTTAATTTAAATTTGTTCAAAATTTCAAAAAATAGTTGATTTTAGCAAAAATACACTAGAGAATAAAATTTGAAATTACAGAAATCCTAGGTCTACTTTTTTGTGGTAAATTGAATGGAGATTTTAAAAATCTAAACAAATTTTACAGTGGCGTATCAAATAAATGCAGAAGGTGGGCAACTTAATCAGTTTCCACGCCACTGGATTATTAAATTAAGACTAAAATAATATCCAAAGATGATTACCCATGAGAAGTATTCACTCTAAAAATTTTAATAATTTTCATTCAGCCGATCCAGAAAAAATAAATAAGTAGTAAAAATAAATAGAAATTTCAACACCATGTGTGTTGATAACAGTTGATTTTTGTACAAATTTTTTATGGAATTATTTTTACTTGTACTATAAGCGTAACCGTTACCACCATTTTAGAAACACCCTGTATAAAAAAATAAAATCCAATTTTTACTGTAATTTTTGTTTTTTTGTATTTTTCACCATAATAACTTTAATATAAATTTTGCAACTAATATATTTTGGTATCAACATATTATGGTAATAATTTTGGTATTTTTGAATATTGAAATTCCAAATTTGTTGATTGAAACACCAAAAATCGAATCAATACTTTAAAATCCTTAAATATTTTATAATCACCTCAATACACAGGGTCGTCCGTTTAACCTGAATAGTGAAAATATTGCAAAAGTCTAACCCCCAGTATTATCGACAGACATTTAATTTTAAATGAGGTTTAATTTGACATATGCCGGGTGGAAATGAAAACCGGGTCACCTCGATAACTTTTTTATTTATCAATAAAAAAATTTGAAATTTGGCTATGTTCTATGGTTCAAAAAAACAAATTTTATGTGCATTTTTTATTTTGGAAATCACTTCCGGTTTCACCGGAAACATCATCAACTTTGTTTTTTTAAATGTAACATCCCATATTTTCATTCATGGCTTAAAATACTTTTAAAAAAGAACTATTTTTGAGATATTAGTTTTTATTTTTTTAATTTTTTTTTAAAAAAAAAAAAAGGTTTTCGAAGTCGGTGAAAAGTACCAAAACTAATTCTAAATAATTCAAATACTTAAATAAAATTATAATTTGAAAAAAAATTTAAGTGGTTTTTGAACTAATAATTTTTAAACTTAGTTAATGAAGATTTTATCAAATACCTCACTTTTTTAAATGCAATGATGCCGGGTCATTCGACTTTTTAAAAAGAGGATTTTATAACGATTATTTATTTTATGTATTTGAATTATTTAGAATTAGTTTTGGTAATTTTCACCGACTTCGAAAACCTTTTTTTTTTCGCAAAAAATAAAAACTAATATCTCAAAAAGACTTCTTTTTTAAAAGTATTTTAAGCCATGAATAAAAATATGGGATGTTACATTTAAAAAAACAAAGTTCGTGGTGTTTCCGGTGAAACCGGAAGTGATTTCGAAAATAAAAAATGCACATAAAATTTGTTTTTTTGAACCATAGAACATAGCCAAATTTCAAATTTTTCTATTCATAAATAAAAAAGTTATAGAGGTGACCCGGTTTTCATTTCCACCCGGTATAGTATTTTTATGAAGTTTGAATATAGTTTAAATGACATTTAGCTGCAAAATAGACTATATATGTCAAATTAAACCTCATTTAAAATTAAATGTCTGTCGATAATACTGGGGGTTAGAAAAAACATTTCCACATTTTTTTTTAGTTTGCAAGGGGCCAAAGAATGGACACCAAAATTCCATCTAAATGACGTCAGTGCTAAGCGGTAACAACCTACTTCTACTCGAGACGTCATCCTATTAGTTCCGCATTCGGCCGCAAGAGGGAAGATCGCTTAACTTGAAACGTCAATACCTAAAAAGAATATTGAGGAACAAAAAAATAATGATGGAATGTGAAATTTTTAATATTGGATTTCTAAAGCCATTGATTGATTTTATCATACAAAAAAAAACTACTTTTAATGTGTAATTTAAAGGTTTTAAGAAGGATGGGAATGATGGAAGTTTTATACCGTTTAAGTAAATAGCGAATCCGATAAAATTTTTAAAGTAATTATGCAATTGAATGTATGAAGGTAGTAAAATTCGGTCGTTTATTTTGGTCGTTTAAGTTAGAATATGTTAATTCAAATGGTGTAATTTCTCCACTTGACACGACGTGTATATTTTATGTTAAATGTACGTACAATTATACGGAAATCGTGATATTTATGTAAGCTGTAAAAGCTTGCGTTATGGCCGATGTGGGTTTAATTTGACTGTCAGCTCATGCATCGTTTGAAAAAACAAGTAAATCAAGACAAATTATTGCATTAATTAATAGCTTAAAGTACATAACATTAAATCATCTAAAATAGCAATAGGCAAGTTCAATAAACAGTGATAAGATCATCGATTACAAATTTTCCTTGAAATTAATTTTCCATTTAAGTAAAACGCGTTTGGTCTCCTTCAATTTTAATTATTTTTTATGATCGTGTATAGACAGCTATAATCCGATTTTACGATAATACTCAGCTGAACCCTTCGTAGTTTATTAGTATTTATTTAATACCACTTTAATACAAGGGGACGCACTATCATAAACAGAGACGCCCCTGATATTTCCTCTTTTTATTTCATCCTCCTAAAGCCACTGTCCTACAAATCCTCAAATCCCACAAAGATGCCCGAAACCTTTTATCATATTGTCGCATAATTTCATGCAAATTTCATCAACTAAATTCCTCAAGCCAAAACAATTCAATTACATTAATTAAATTGAGAAATTTTTGTGGCTTGATTTTTTGAAAGGTTATTTATGAGGTGTTAAAATTTCACCAGGATGTATTTAAATCACGATTAAAGAATCCCACAAATGCCTTTCACGCCAGTTCTCTGGAAATCGAGTGCCTATTTGGATTTGAACGGAATCATACTTAAAAGTTGCAAACAGTTAGAACGCAATCATTGCCTTATTTGAGGTTCATCGAATTACAAGGCAGTAAACAATTTGCTTTCTTCCCTTGACACGATTAAATTTATACACGTTGTTTCTTGTAATTTATGGAAGTTGTAAGGGTTATGGTTTTCTAACTAGCTAACTAGCATGGTGGTCAAACAATACATTTCTTGCACAGCAAGAGGTTTTTAGAGCTCTCATGCACCCCCTATCATCAAGCGAGGGCGATTTTGATTAATAACCACCCCAGGGATTATATTCTACTTTTAATTGTTAATGTTCCTAATTTAAAAACGTGCTTACAAATTGTAACCAACGTAATAAGCGGCATTATTAAATATTAAACTAAATAAATCTTAATTTAAACGTTTCTTTAATAACGAAATTTATGCTTCTGCACATACAACTTATGATGTGTCGGTCTCTTTCAACATTTACGACCCGTACTATATATAGTTTTAATACTAAAATAAATCCCGGTTTAGCTGAAGTAACTAAAGTTCAAGCTGAAGGAGTAGGAAAGGTGACAGACCAGAATTCCACCCAAACTCAATGCACCGAGTGATGATGGATTGACAAGACTCTGATATCGTTTATTTACATTAAGCGCAACGGTGTTAATGATAAGCTCACGATTGATGCTCACATGGAGGATTTCAGTCTGGAATATCCCTAATATCGATATGCTAACAACCACAAAAAATGTCCCAAACCTGGCATCAGGTGCTACCACAAATTGCCTACAGGTTTCTCTTGATTTACGTTTATTCAAAGCTTATACCCTCCTTTTATTTATTTCACCACTTTTTCAAACTGAAATGACCATCGTGAAGCTTTTTACACTTGTAAGAAATTTTTGTACAATTACAAAACTGGCTGTAGCTTCAAAACTACTCGTCGTAGAGCAAAAACAATTACATCACCGTAATCAGCAGGTTAAAATCTATAAACTGCAATAGTAGTGCATGTTTTTTCCTCAATATTAATTTAAGACCAAATAAATGATTTTTGTTTGAGTTGTTTTTAACAAGGTGAAACATATTTTAATGAGTGTGTTTCTAGGGAATCCTAGGATAACAAACGGTGTAGTTATGCGAGGATTTGAAGCGCTTGGGGGTAGCATGTGTCCACAAAAGAAATAATGATAACCCAAGGTAACACCGAGGATATAAACAATACTTGGCAGCATTTTATTGAAAAATTTTCCCAATTATATTTGTAAAAAACACAGGATATCCAGAGGCTGTACACACAACTGCAACAAGAATCGTTACATTTTACGACCAGCCATAAAAAGTACAGGGGAATAATTCGATTCCGTAAATCCCCGGGAACGCTTTGCTGCACGTACTCCTCCACTATCCCGAAGGAACAAATCATACATTGAAATCTAATACCATAAACTCTCCTGGATTACTCTTAATACCCACCAATATTTTATACATCTTAACCAAAAATTAATTAATACTTTCTAAAAAAATCCTGGCGCAATAAAATATTTTTCGCTTCAAACGCCTTATTACAACAAATATCTGGCGGCTATTATCGTAAATATGTACCACTTAAATATCATTACGTTTATTGTCGGTAATATAACAACATTTTTATAAAACCAACCAACCAAAAAGGCATTTAGTAACTCCACAATTTTTATCAGTTTTATACAGGGTATCCCAATTGCTTAGATATCTTTTTTATACTTATACTTTAGATGCCATCTGAAATAATCAAAAAATTCGAGTCAATCCGAAAAATGCATTTTTTTTTAATTGATTATTTCATTAACTAGGAAAGTTACAAACAAATATATACAATTTTTTAATTTTTATTTAGTCTTAAAGATAAAGCTAAAATAAAAAATTATATCCAATCAATTTTTTGATATCTTTTGTGTAAGAGCTAAAAATTTGAATTTATGAATCCGTGACGTCATAATGTTCAAAAGTTCTAATACGGCAACGTTGTTGGTATCCCGTAAAGCTCTATAAACTCTGTTTTGAAAGATGACGGTTACACAAGCTAACCAACAAGGAAATAAATTTGATATTTGCAATCTGTCATCACCAATCACTGACTCTAGAGCTGGTAGAGACGACGGCACACGACGGGAACACCAGCAACGTTGCCGCTTTTTTTAACACAATTTCTAAATAAATTAATTTAAAATTTTTTGGTGCCCTAATTAAAAAACAAACCAACCCATTAAATTAAGAGCTATGCATAGTATAAAATTCATTGAAAAATATTTTACTGTGGAAAGGCCCATTATACAGGGTGAGTCAGACCACCCGTGACAGCACTTTATCACGAAAACAGTTTGTCGCACATAGATAGAATAAAAATTTTAATTACCAAAGTGAACCCAAAGAATCCATTGGAGCACTTATTATTTTCCGGAACAAACCGGAAGTGCCCGGAACCGGAGGTAACTTTGATTTTTTAAATGGCAACATAGGTCGAGTATGAAATCGTTTGAAAGGTCTTTCAAAAAGAAACAACTTTTATTAAAATATTTTTTTAATATCTTGCATAATTAACAAATTAAACGAAAAAACATAAGCAAACAAGTGACAAATGGTTTCTTAAATTATGGAAAAAATAAAACACTACCATCATCCCAAATATGGGTAAGGGTAGAGGCAATTATGAATTTTAAATGGAAACTTGTAACTTTTGCATTTTTCGTTTCGCTTGTTAAAAATAATCAACTTTTTTGCGTATTTTCCTTAATTCAAAAAATAAAAAAAAGCTGATTATTTTTAACGAATAAAGCGATAATAACTGCAAAAAAGAGTTTCTATTTAAAAAAATCTCTATTGCCCATTTTCCGATGATGGTAACAATTTAATTTTTCCCTTTAAGATACCAATAGTCACTTGTTTGCATATTTTTTTCGTTTAATTTTTTAATTATGCAAGATATTACATAAATATTTTAATAAAAGTTGTTTCTTTTTAAAATACCTTTACAACGATACCATACTCGACCTATGTTGCCTTTTGAAATTTCAAAGTATGGATTCCTCGGTGCACTTATTATTTTCCGGAACAATCCGAATGTGCCCGGAATCGGAAGTTACTTTAAAATTTCAAATGGTAACAGGTCGAGTATGGTATCGTTGGAAAGGTCTTTTAAAAAGAAACAACTTTTATTAAAATATTTTTGTAATATCTTGCATAATTAAAAAATTAAACGAAAAAAACAAGTGACAATTGGTCTCTTAAAGGGAAAAATTAAATCGTTACCATCATCGGAAAATGGGCAAGAGAGATTTTTTTAAATAGAAACTCTTTTTTGCAGTTATTATCGCTTAATTCGTTAAAAATAACCAACTTTTTTTTTAGAATTAAGGAAAATACATAACCTTAAAAAGTTGATTATTTTTAACAAGCGAAACGAAAAATGCAAAAGTTATAAGTTTCCATTTAAAATTCATAATTGCCTGTACCTTTACCCATATTAAGGATGATGGTAGTGTTTTAATTTTTCCATAATTTAAGAAACCATTTGTCACTTGTTTGCTTATGTTTTTTCGTTTAATTTGTTAATTATGCAAGATATTAAAAAAATATTTTTATAAAAGTTGTTTCTTTTTAAAAGACCTTTCAAACGATACCATACTCGACCTATGTTGGCATTTAAAAAATCAAAGTTACCTCCGGTTCCGGGCACTTCCGGTTTGTTCCGGAAAATAATAAGTGCACCAATGGATTCTTTGGGTTCACTTTGGTAATTAAAATTTTTATTCTATTTATGTGCGACAAACTGTTTTCGAGATAAAGTGCTATTACGGGTGGTTTGACTCACCCTGTATAACAAACTAGGTTTTTAGATATCAATATTGGATTTTTCAACAAATAAATTGCATTTTATTTTCTGCTTTCAACGATGTATTACAATGTTTGAAAAAGTAACAAAAATTATTTGAATAAATTAAGTAAGCCATGACTTTTTGACAGGTCTTCTTTAAACAAATTCAAACTGTCAACTTTTCCACTAACTAAATGAACAATCAGACATGTTTTTGGACTTATATCCTATTCAATAAACTAAAATGACAGGTCGATCGTCATTTGTTTAAAGAAGTTCTGTCAAAAAGTCATAGGTTACTTAATTTAATTCAAATAATATCAAATATTTCGTAGTGTATATTCGGTAGTCAAAAGCATGTATCAATGTCTTAAATCGAAAGAGGAAGTACCGAATATAGAAGTTCATATTTTTGCCACCAGAGGGCGAGCGGAATCCAAAAATTCCCAATTATTTCAAACATGGATTGTAATACATCGTAGAAACCCGAAAAATGCAATTTAACTGTTGAAAAATTCAATATGGCGTCCTTTTAAAATAAGAAAGTTGCTATCGATATCTTGAAAATCGAATTTGTTTTTTTGGAAAATCGTATTTAAGTAAACACAAACTTTTATTCGAAACATTTTCTTTGTAAATTTTCTAGTTGACGAAATAATCGAATTTTGAAAAAATAGTATTTTTCGGTTTTTTCGTTTATGTTCGGAATGGTTCGGAATTTTTGATCATTTTAAATAAGTAAGTATAAAAAACTGCATATTTTTCCCATTTAACCGATTGTTTGACTTTATTAATAACAAAAATGCCCATGTAATACAACTCAAATTTGGACACCCTGTATACTATTTTTTCTTTGAGAGGTAACTCTCCAAAAATAATACCTTCTGAAAGTTAAAATTTTTTATAAGATAAAGACTCTAAGTAGAAGTAATCTAAATCATATTTTCTAAAAATCGGTAAATTACTTTTTTCTTAAAAAATTCTCAACAAAAATCGAGAATTTTAAGTACCTACAAATTCGGCCCTGGACGGCGTATTTTTTACGATTTTTTGGTTATTTAATGGGGAAAACAATCGTGGAAATTTTAAGCCATCACGTATTTAAATCGGTTGAGTAGTTTTTACAATATTTTCCAATTTAATCAAAAAATTTGATATAGTCTAAATTTTTGTACTTTTAGAATCTTAACTCCGAAACCAAAAAAATGAAAAGAACCCCTGTTTATATTAAAGAGTACTTAAAACGCTTTAATTCAAGCTATGATTTGTAAAAATTGTCAGGTGAAACAGCGATAACAATTTTTTTTTGAATTTTTTTTTGTCAAATTTTTGGGTAATTTTTCTTCCAAAATTTAAAAACCTTATACGAGGAGCCTTTAGTATCATAAAAAACCATCTTCAGCGCATATTTTGATCGCCTATCCAAAGTTGTACAACCTTAAACCGATAATTTTCTTTGGGCGATTCGAAAAAATAAACAAAATTTTGAATTTGAACTGTCGGTGCTGGTTCAAATGAAAAGGTGGATTTTTCAAAACTTGAACATTTGTTGATTCAAACAATTCTTTAAAACGTCACGTGTAGCGATTTTTTATATTTTGTCCTGTTTCGGCTGAGTTTGCTTTGTAAAATTGTTCGACGCGGCATTTTCTTGGTGGATTTTTTCCACACTTTCAAAAAAAATATCCCTGAGGTGTTACGAGAATTTTTATATGCATTAAAGTTAACTTAACGTGCAATTTGAACCCTATTTGGCCATAAACAGTCAGGTCCTGTTATAGCTGCGAATTTTCGAAATTTTTTAAAAAAATGTTCAAAATAAACACTTTAAATTCAAACCCTCGGAAAAAGGGATAATAAACAAATTTTTTGGGATAAAAAAATACCTTGGAAAATTCGGTTAAGTAAATTTTCCAATTTAACCAAAAAATTTAATATACTATAAATTTTTGTAATTTCGCAAATAATTCGAAAACGAAATAAGATCTTTTTTTTTAAACAAAAGAGCACCCAAAAAGCTACGATCAAAATTTAAATTTAGAAAACGGACAATAGCGTCACCTTTTTCAACACTTATTTTTGAACAGTAGTTCAAGGATGTACAAACTTAAACCGATAATTCTCTTCGGGCGAATTCGAAAAAAAAACAAAATTTTGAGTTGAACTGTCGGTGCGGGTTCAAATGAAAATTTCAAAACTTGACCGTCAATTCAATCAATGGATTCTTCAAAAGTTCAAGTTTAATTTTTTTAGCCTTGTTTTTATTTATCAAGAGATTACTAAATGATCAGGTCCTGTGATAGCTGCGAATTTTTGACAATTGCTAAAAAATGCCCAAAAACAGTACTTCAAATTGAATCCTTCGGAACAACAAATTTTTGGGCTAAAAACCTGCCCAAAGAAAATACGCGTGTTATTTGTTTACAAAAAAAGACCGTGCACAATTTTTTGAAGTTACCCAAAAAAGTTTCGGGGACGCCATTGGGTTGCCAAGATAACTCCAGGATATCATAAATAAGGATGTCGAAAAAATTCAATACTACGGTTTAAAAATCTTGGTTGTTAAACTTAAAAAAAAAATGCAAAAAAATCATTTTTTTCGAAAACGGCCTTGGAAGCTTTCTCGTCGCCCAAAAAAATTAAAATACGTTCCAGCCATAGAACAGACATTTCTTCTTAAGATATGCATCTCGAATTTCGAAAATCGAACAAAACACGCACTGGTAATCAGAAATAACTTTGGTTCGATTTGACGTAAAAAAAAACGAAAAAATGGGCGTAACTCTGCCGTTTCAAAAGATCCACACGGATAAGTTGGACCTAAAAGAGTTACCAATTTTTTTCTTCCCACTTGTAAGGTCATTTGAAATAATTTATTATACCCGTCCTGCAAAAGGTGCATACTATTTTTTAGAGTTACAAAAGTGGATGTAGCTTCTAAACTAATAGACCCAGAGAAAAAATATTTATTTCACTGAATTTAGCAGAATTAAATCTATAAATTGCAATAGTAGTGCATGGTTTTTCTTTAATATTAATATGGGACCAAATCACGAAAATTAAAAAAAAACGAAAAAAAGGGGTAACTCAGCCGTTTCAAAGAATACGGGAAAATCGTACAAAAATTTTTTCAATTCTACACGATCAACTCAAATGAGTTCTTGGGTACCAATTTTCTTCTTCAGGGGAGAAAACTTTTTTCGCTCATAAAATGTGGGTAGCTTTTTGTCGCTGTAGTATGTCATCTCTGACATTTTTCAGTATAAACGTCATATTATTGGACATTATTAATCGCGGAAAAAATATTTTTTTTTTATGATCACCAGTTTTTTTTATCACATTTCACCTGCTTTTAGAAAATTTCCTCTAAAAAATCGATTTACTTCTTCTGATGATAAATAACTATACATAGATTATTTTAAAGTTATCATTTAATAATAATTAATTGTTGTTGACAACATGATGTAATGAGAACGTGGAAGAACTTGTAAGATCAAGGTGGTCTTACCATTCAACATTAAGCCTCAACAAATTACACACACCCAGTTTTACTTTAAACTCAAGCCAAACACGATGAAAGCAGATTCGTTCTAAGGTATACTCGGATTCTAGAAAGTTTTTGGGCCCAATTTAAAAAAATTCCGATTTTTTTAAATCCAAAAACCATTATTTGGGATTCTCGGAAGGTCCAACATGCACCAGGAAAGGTCGATCCTGAGCATTGACCCAGTGCACCCCCCTCCCCCTAAAAACACCCCTGGGTGGAGCACGAAAAATGTGTTATTTAAACCATATTTATAATTCAAATTAAAAATTTAAACCATTTTTTGTTAATCAAAGAATTTTTGAAATTCAATATGAAAAACTCTAATTCCTTGATGACTTATAACATTTTTAAATATTTTTATTTCTCTGTAATATGAAATTCGAATATTTTTGAAAAAAGTATGGTTTTTTGAAATTTTCGAAAATTGCCCTTATTTCAAAACGCTATATTTCATAAAGTACGCATTGGATCGCGCTAATATTGCTTCATTCGTTATCAGCGAACCCTAATCTATCGAAAAACGCTAAAAAAAGACGAAAAAATTTTTGAAAATTTTTCCTTTTTATAGCAAAGGGGGTACCCTTCTCTATCATTTTTTTAGGGCCACTTAAATGGCTGTAACTTCCAAACTACTGGTCGTAGCCCAAATATTTTTATTTCTCTGTAATCAGCAGGCTTAAATCTATAATCGTATCCTATTTCTTTATATCAAATCCGAATATTTTTGAAAAAAAAGTATGGTTTTTTGAAATGTTCGAAAATTGCCCATATTTCAAAACGCTATATTTTAAAAAGTACGCATTGGATCGTGCTAATATTGCTTAATTCGTTATCAGCCAACCCAAATCTATCGGAAAACGCTAAAAAAAGGCGAAAAAAATTTTGAAAATGTTTCCTATTTATAGCAAAGGGGGTACCCTTCTCTATCATTTTTTTAGGACCACTTAAATAGCTGTAACTTCCAAACTACTGATCGTAGCCCAAATATTTTTATTTCTCTGTAATCAGGAGGCTTAAATCTATAATCGTAGCCTATTATTTATATGAAATTCGAATATTTTTGAAAAAAAAGTATGGTTATTTGAAATTCTAAAAAATTGCCCATATTTCAAAACGCTATATTTTAAAATGTACGCATTGTATCGTGCTAATATTGCTTAATTCGTTATCAGTGAACCCAAATCTATCGAAAAACGCTAAAAAAGGGCGAAAAAATTTTTGAAAATTTTCCTGAACAAATTAAGATTAGTGTATGAAACCCAAAAAAAGTTGAGTAAATAATAATTTGAATTGAAAAATGATTTGTATGAGATTTTGTATTTTGTTGTTTTTTGTAGCATCGTGGGTGGAATTAATTAGACTATAAAATAGAGCATAAAAAATGAAGAAGACGTAACCATACACAATTTAATGACTTCCAGCTTTATTAAACCAAAACAGGATATGCAAACGTTGCTTTTTAATAGGCAACAGATTTGATTGAATAAACCCCGGTGCATAACCCACTCAAACTCTAGGTGAGCAATAAAAATCACATAATGAGGACGATCTTGCACTAAAAAGTGTTTGATCAAGGCACTACTTGTAATATTTTATCTACTGCAGACACAAGAATAAATTATCTCTTTTCATCCTGGATTTGAGCCAGTTGTTATAAAAGTAACACGTGTTTACTCTCGAAATAATATCAAAAACACACCGCTTTAATTATTTTATCCAACAAACACCCCAAAAACCAAAAAAAAATTTTTAAAGAGAAAAATGTTTTACCGGCGAGATGTTAGCGATACGTTTGCCAACGATGAGTTTTTTATATGTAATTCTCCATAAGAGGTATTTTGGGAATAACTTCTGTTCTAATTAACTTATATCAAAAATAAATATACCATATTAAAGCTCAATAAAAGCCCCATAAACTGGTACTAACCGCTTTGCTTGTCCGTTTAGAATGAACATTTTATAGCCCTTCAATCAAAACTCAATCACGAGTTTACAAATTTTTAATTATCATCGTACAAAGACAAATGATATGTCAAAATATAGCATTTTACCTGTAGATAACAATAGTATTAGTCACTATGCTTGTCCGATCCAATTAAGCGAGTAATTAATAATAAAAGTGTTTTTTTTCAACATTTTTCAACTTTAAACGGGAATAACTCTTTACAGGTAACTTGCATAAAAAAGATATTAACATCATTAGATAAAGCATTAAATTTTTATTAAAATGACATACGACATGTTCCTTGTCCGTTAGAAATGAATTAACCAGAAGCCAACGATAACTTTAAAAACAGGGGCGCATTCACCATATTTGCGGCATAAGTTAAGTAAAGAAATTGTTTCCCCTAATCAACTCACAGCAACAATTGAGATTGCAAAAGACAGCATTCACGATGTAAAATACGATAGTATAGGTCATCATGCTTGTCCGGCCCAATTGCTCGAGAAATTAGCAAAAAATAAGTTTTAAATGACTTTTTCAATGTTTAACCGCTAATTCCTTTTGACAGGGAGAATGCATAAAAAAGTTATTGAAACCAGTAAATAGCAAATTTATTTGTGATTACGGCGATATGTGACATGTAGCTTGTCCGTTAAAAATAAAGCCGCTATGCCCAACTATAAGTTTCAATAACTTTTTTATCTATCAAAAGGAATTAGCGGTTAAACGTATTTTTTGCTAATTATATGACCAATTAGGCCGGACAAGCACAGTGTTCTATACCATCGTATTCTACAATAAAAATGCTGCCCTACGAGACCTTTAAAGTTTTACTGAGTTAATTAGAACAAAAGATATCATTGTTCATATTTTTTCGTGGGTGTAAACGCTCCGAAACTTATAGTTGGGCTTAGCGGCTTTGTTTTTAACGGACAAGCTACATGTTACATATCGCCGTAATCACAAATAAATTTGCTATTTACTGGTTTCAATAACTTTTTTATGCATTCCCCCTGTCCAAAGGAATTAGCGGTTTAACATTGAAAACGTCATTTAAAACGTATTTTTTGCTAATTTCTCGAGCAATTGGGCCGGACAAGCATGATGGCCTATACTATCGTATTTTACATCGTGAATGCTGTCTTTTGCAATCTCAATTGTTGCTGTGAGTTGATTAGGGGAAAAAATTTCTTTACTTAACTTATGCCGCAAATATGGTGAATGCGCCGCTGTTTTTAAAGTTGTCGTTGGCTTCTGGTTAATTAATTTCTAACGGACAAGGAACAAGTCGTATGTCATTTTAATCAAAATTTAATGCTTTATCTAATGATGTTATTATCTTTTTTATGCAAGTTACCTGTAAGGACTTATTCCCGTTTAAAGTTGAAAAATGTTGAAAAAAACACTTTTATTATTAATTACTCGCTTAATTGGATCGGACAAGCATAGTGACTAATACTATTGTTATCTACAGGTCAAATGCTATATTTTGACATATCATTTGTCTTTGTATGATGATAATTAAAAATTAGTAAACTCGTGATTGAGTTTTGATTGAAGGGCTATAAAATGTTTATTTTCAACGGACAAACAAAGCGCTTAGTACCAGCTTATGGGGCTTTTACTGGGCTTTAATATGGTATATTTATTTTTGATGTAAGTTAATTAGAACAGAAGTTATTCTCAAAAAACCTCTTATGGAGAATTACATACAAAAAACTCATCGCTGGCAAACGTATCACTAACATCTCGCCGGTAAAAATTATGACTTAAGTCTAAAAAAAGCTGTTTTCATAACGTAATTATCAAATGAATCGAGTGGTTAGATTTATTTATTTTATATAGAGTAAGAATATGAAATGAAAACATTGTTGCGAAGGTTAATTTCGACATTATTAAATAAATAATACATAATTTATATTAATACCTGTGTGTATAATAAAGCTACCTACAAAAATTAATGTAGGCCAAAGCGTTGTAAAATAAAATAAGGCGTAAATATAGTTGATTGTAGTAATTTTATAACAAAACTTTCAAAAAATACTTGATTAATTAAAAAAATGATGGTTGTAATTAAAGCCTTTCGCCGGCAGGTCACGCCTATTTTTTGGCCTGAAATTTTGGTTAAACGAATGGGAAGCAATAAAATTAATTAATATTTATATCCACGTATTACACCGATAAAAAATGTTAAAAAACATGCAATCAAGTCAATCCCTCCTAATTTTACGAGGAATATTTAATTATTTTAATCATTCCATCATCTTGTGAAATTTTTAATTGCTACGTTTTTCTAATTAGTTTCCAATAAATTAAGGCTTTTCTAAAACAGGTGTAGATCATTAGAATTCTTTAATTGCATCAAAAAATCACCCACGTATTTTCTCATTTTACTTAACCGGTTTTCGAGGGTTCAATTCGGTTTTATTACAATTTTAGACAAAACATGTAACACCTGAAGTAATTGTGACGTAAAAATTGCCGATTAATGTCCTGTTTATTTTATTGCAAATTGCAAACGAGAAGTTATTTATTGTAGTGCAAATACGTGTGGAAACTTGCCAACTTCAAAACTAGTACGTTTCCATGCATTCACTACGAAAACTATACGTTCCTTCAGCTTTTACGACTTTTGACCTACCCCAATACTACTTCAAATGCAAAAAAACCATGTTTTTTTTAATATACCGGTATTAATTTACAATTTTTGAAAATGTTATTTTAGTAAAACCACCTGAGTGAGGTGTTCTAGATTTTCTGTACGCTCAATTTCAGCTAGTCTAGCTTTATTTTAGAACAAACAAAAATATGTAAATGCTACATTTAATGAAATTTATTTTTATACCTGAGTTTTTTTTGCATTTCATGGCTTTTTCAACTACTCATTTCCAAGGTTTTAATTAAAACATAAACATTTATGTTATTAATATTTTATGGAGATATAAAGAGATGTTATTACAGTTATTCCAAGAAATTCTAATTATTTTGATTTAAGCTTTTCGAATTATAAATAAATAAATATTGTAATTACACACTTAAATAACTATTTTTGTAATCTAAATTCTAAAATATTTCTATTTATTTAAATTTTGGTATATAAATAATTAAGTAGGTGTGACTAATTTTACTCCTGTGTAGGAACATTAATGTCTAACAGGGAATTTCCCTCGGAAAATCACCTGCAATTTCGCGTGTTGAGTCATACTTATGTGTACTAACCACGATAAACTGGGTCGTAAAATAGGGCTAAATTTAGGAAACTGAGAATAAATAGAATCAACACTTTTCTTACCTTTTAACGTAAAATCTACTAGAATTAATGATTTTGACAATAAAAAATTTTCAGTAGGTTTTATTGTGTTTTTTAAAAGCTCGAATTGTGATGATAAACAGCACGTTTTTTCAACAAAAAGTTATGTCCACCCTAAAATCTTTAAATTAATGATATAAAAATTTTTTTGTATTTTTTATGATTTTTTAAAAGCCTCTTTCAAGCTTTATTGTTGTTAAAAAAATAAAAAAAATTGGAATCTTGATTATAAACCATACTTTTTTTCAATAAAAAATATTGTCTCATATTCCCAATTCTTTAAATTAATGATTTAGGCAATAGCATTCTTTCAGTTATTTTTATTGTATTTTTTATGATTTTTTAAAAACCAATTTCAAACTTTTTTGTTGTTAAAAAATATAAAAATTGGAATCGTGATTATAAACAATACTTTTTTTCAATAAAAAATATTCTCTGGTATTTCCAAATCATTAAATTAATGATTTTGACAATGAAAAATTTTCAGGTATTTTTAGTGTATTTTTTAAACACTCTTTTAAATCGACTTCGTTGATAAAAAATACAAAAACTCGAATTGTGGTGATAAACAACAAATTTTATAAAAAAAAATAATGTCCAACACCCTCAAAACTTTAAATTAATGATTTAGGCAATAACATTGTTTCAGTTATTTTTATTGTATTTTTTATGATTTTTTAAACCCCAATTTCAAGTTTTTTGTTGTTAAAAAAATATAAAAATTGGAATCGTGATTATAAACTATACTTTTTTTTAATAAAAAATATTGTCTCATATTCCCAAATCATTATTTTAATGATTTTGACAATGAAAAATTTTCAGGTATTTATAGTGTATTTTTTATAATTTCTTAAACGCTTTTTAAATCGATTTCGTTGATAAAAAATACAAAAACTCGAATTGTGGTGATAAACAACAAATTTGATAAAAAAAAATAATGTCCAACACCCTCAAATCTTTAAATTAATGATTTAGGCAATACCATTCTTTCAGTTATTTTTATTGTATTTTTTAAATGCCAATTTCAAGCTTTTTTGTTGTTAAAAAAATAAAAAATTGAAATCTTGATTATAAACCATGTTTTTTTTTCAATAAAAAATATTGTCTCATATTCCCAAATCTTTAAATTAATGATTTTGACAATGAAAAATGTTTAGATATTTTTAGTATATTTTTTATATTTTTTTAAACGCTTTTTAAATCGACTTCGTTGATAAAAAATACAAAAACTCGAATTGTGGTGATAAACAACAAATATGATAAAAAAAATAATGTCCAACACCCTCAAATCTTTAAATTAATGATTTAGGCAATAACATTGTTTCAGTTATTTTTATTGTATTTTTTATGATTTTTTAAAGGCCAATTTCAAGCTTTTTTGTTAAGTATAAACAACATCTTTAAAAAAAAAAAAAATTGTCTCATATTCGCAAATCTAAAAATTAATGATTTTGACAATAAAAAAATTTCAGGTATTTTTAGTGTATTTTTTTTGATTTTTTAAAGGGTTTTTTTTAATCGATTTCGTTGATAAAAAATAGAAACTCGAATTGTAATGATAAACAGCACGTTTTTTCAACAAAAAGTAATGTCCAACACCCCCAAATCTTTAAATTAATGATATATAGAATAAAATACTTTCAGGTATTTTTTTTATATTTTTTATGATTTTTTAAAAGCCTCTTTCAAGCTTTTTTGTTGTAAAAAAATACAAAAACTGGAAGTGCGAGTATCAACAACACGTTTTTTCGAATAAAAAATATTGTCTCATATTCCCAAATCTTAAAATTAATGCTTTTGACAATAAAAAATTTTCAGGTATTTTTAGTGTATTTTTTTGTGATTTTTAAATCGGTTTTTTCAATCGTTTTCGTTGATAAAAAATAGAAAAACTCGAATTGAGATGATAAACAACAATTTTTTTCAACAAAAAGTAATGTCCAACACCCCCAAATCTTTAAATTAATGATATATAGAATAAAATACTTTCAGGTATTTTTTTTATATTTTTTATGATTTTTTAAAAGCCTCTTTCAAGCTTTTTTGTTGTAAAAAAATACAAAAACTGGAAGTGCGAGTATCAACAACACGTTTTTTCGAATAAAAAATATTGTCTCATATTCCCAAATCTTAAAATTAATGCTTTTGACAATAAAAAATTTTCAGGTATTTTTAGTGTATTTTTTTGTGATTTTTAAATCGGTTTTTTCAATCGTTTTCGTTGATAAAAAATAGAAAAACTCGAATTGAGATGATAAACAACAATTTTTTTCAACAAAAAGTAATGTCCAACACCCCCAAATCTTTAAATTAATGATATATAGAATAAAATACTTTCAGGTATTTTTTTTATATTTTTTATGATTTTTTAAAAGCCTCTTTTAAGTTTTTTTGTTGTTAAAAAATACAAAAAATGGAAGTGCGAGTATCAACAACACGTTTTTTCAAAAAAAAATATTGTCTCATATTCCCAAATCATAAAATTGAGAATAAAAAATGTTCAGGTCTTTTTGGTGTATTTTTTTATTATTTTTTAAACGGGTTTTTTCAATCATTCTCTTTGATAAAAACTCGAATTGTGATGATAAAAAGCAAATTTTTTCAACAAAAAGTAATGTACAACACCCCCATATCTTTAAATTAATGAAATAAACAATAAAACACTTTCAGGTATTTTTTTTCTATTTCTTATGATTTTTTAAAAGCCTATTTTAAGCTTTTTTCAAAAAAAAAATTGTCTCATATTCCCAAATCTTAAAATTTATAATTTTGATAATAAAAATTTTTTAGGTATTTTTAGTGTATTTTTTTATGACTTTTTAAACGATTTTTTTAAATCGCTTTCGTTGATAAAAAATTCAAAAAATCGAATTGTGATGATAAACACTATTGAGCGTTTTTATTGATAAAAAAATCCACAAAAAAATTTTAAACGATTTTGGCTGTTTTTAATTTAGTAAGTACTTTTAAGTCATATACACTTGTGATTAAAATATGTGATGAGAGGGCAAGGCTTAAGCTAGATTTTTACGAAATTCCGCCCATTTCATCCAAGGACTTCTTGTACTGTAAAAGTCTTGATACTAAAGAATTTTAATTGGAATTACGCCTCTATTAAAGAGGCAGATTTTATAACTTGCGCTTCTCCTGTGCGTGCTTGTTATTTATTATTAATGCATTCATAAAATGGCTATATGTTATCATTATTTCATGCAAGGATAAATATTTATAACTTATTTATTTCGAACGCTAAATTGATTTAAATTTTTAAACCGAGTTATTACAACCATCAATTTTCCTATAAAATCATATCCTACTTGTGACGTCATCAATAAAATTTTACAGTAGCATACCCCAATTGTGAATGGTTTATTGATGGAGATTGGAATTCGTATTTTATGGTATGTTATCCCAATTGTGACGTAATTAAAAAAGCGAGTGGTTTATTGATTAAGGTTGAGATTAATGAGTGTGTAAGTGGTGCGTGTTTGTAATGACTAATGAGAAAGTAAAAAAGGTAATAGTAAAAATTCCGTGCTCCTTTATCATATAATCATTAAAGTCAAAACTAGTTCCTAAATGAGGATTTATATGGAAAGTCTACCTTTTCTAATGTGGCATGAAGAGCCACCCCTAGGCAAGCTGCTACCCTCTTCATATAATTAACTGTAGTCAACCCAATATCTCATTAACCTTACCCCAGGCCAACACACCTCATTGTCTACGTTATCACGATATAGACCACTTCAAGGCAGCTTTAGGACCTTTGTTTTATGAAAATTTAACGAGACAATCTTACGAGAGAGGGCAAACGTGGAAAGGCGCACCAAATAAAACAAAAAATCGGCTACTAATGCCGTTGTAAAGCAAAGTGGTTCTTGATTTTTATTCCACCCAGTTTCTCGACTACAAATAAGCTCAACGCTCACCAAATTTAATGACCTGTTTTCTACATAAAAATACACATAATTTTCAGCAAATTAAATCAATCACATATTAACCATTTAAATCATTTCACTCACTTTTAATGAACCATTGTATTATTCTAAGCATTTTAACGAGGCGAATATATTTGCATGTTAAAAGGTGTGTACAAAAAAAACTATAAATTCCTACGGTCATTATTGTTAGAAGAAATTTGTAATGGCATGATTTTGGGCAATCCACTCTACTTTATGTCTAACCAATATTAAAAGACATAAACATGAAAAGTCTGTTATAGAAAAATGGAAAGCTTGTCTGGACATATAAAGAAAACCACTGGTCGTCTCGACATAACGTTCGAAAGTCACGATCGACGACCTAACTCCGAAAAAACAATACTTTTAATAGCGTATAAAAATCCCATAACTTTATTCTACCAACCCCTTGTATATAATTTCTTGAATGAATCTCTTAAACCTATCTGAGGGTTGATTTAATTTCCAACAACACGCGAGTCTTCAACTAAAAATAATCTTTCAACAACATTTCCATGAATTACGAATAAACATCACATTACCACCAATTTACAACTTTTTTTGTACTGGCGGAAAAATAATTCATTCATTGAGTTCTGTATAAAATTTGAAGAATTCCTCTCGTGTAAATCAGAAGAATTGAAAACCACTTCAACTTGAAGATGATGGTTGTCATTTGTCATACACCTAACGGTGAGGTTGGAACATGTATCAGAAAATCCATAGTTGATTGACTACCTCAAAACAGCTCGAAGACTTTTATTAACAAAAGTTCGACAAATACCAGTATGGACCTACAAAAGGTGGAAAGCCGTTTCCTCCAGATATTTCAAAACACAAAAATTTGATTCTACTACCCCAAAAACGCTGGGGACCAATTTATAGTGATAAGTTGTTGAATGGGGAAGCTGGTCTGATCCCGAAAAATTAGCACCTATTTTTAATTTTTTTAGCCTTGTTCTGCCAAAAATAAATCCTAATTAATTTAAAAATTCCAAGAGGAACATTAAAAAAAATAAAGATTTTGTAAAAAGATGTGTTGACAAGCGGGTGGTTTAAAAAAAACAACATACACTTGTGCTTGTTTGTTACACTTTTATTTGTATAGAAAAATAGATACATGTGTCTGGTATCGAAGCAGGTTGAGCTTCTACTAGCTCATGAGGCTCGTGAGTCTCTCGTCCACTCGCGTAGGTTCGCAGCTGAGCTAGCAACCATGCGCGATGGAAATTTACAATGATATTATGCGCAATGTAAACATAAAATAATATTACAGACAACAAAATCAAATTAATACCATAAAGTACGTAACAAGATGTAAGAGGATTTTCAAAAATTTTGAAAAAAATAACCACATGAGCTAGAATAATTTTGAGGTTGATTTAAATAAATTTAAGAATTCTGCAAAAAATGATATCAGGTTATTGAAAAATTCTAAGGGGAACATTAAATAAATAAAGATTTTGTTAAAATTGAACTATTTTAGTTGTTGAAGTTGTAAGAGGATTTTCAAAAGTTTGTAAAAAAATAACCACGTGAGCTAGAATTAATTTTGAGGTTGATTTAAATAAATTAAAGAATTCTGCAAAAAATGAAACCAAGTTTATTGAAAAATTCTAAGGGGAACATTAAAAAATAAAGATTTTGTAAAAATTGAACTATTTTAGTTGTTGAAGTTGTAAGAGGATTTTCAAAAATTTGTAAAAAAATAACCACGTGATCTAGAATTAATTTTGAGGTTGATTTGAATAGACTAAAGAATTCTGCAAAAAATGAAGCCAAGCTTATTGAAAAATTCTAAGGGGAACATTAAAAAATAAAGATTTTGTAAAAATTGAACTATTTTAGTTGTTGAAGTTGTAAGAGGATTTTCAAAAATTTGTAAAAAAATAACCACGTGATCTAGAATTAATTTTGAGGTTGATTTGAATAGACTAAAGAATTCTGCAAAAAATGAAGCCAAGCTTATTGAAAAATTCTAAGGGGAACATTAAAAAATAAAGATTTTGTAAAAATTGAACTATTTTAGTTGTTGAAGTTGTAAGAGGATTTTCAAAAATTTGAAAAAAATAACCACGTGAGCTAGAATTAATTTTGAGGTTGATTTAAATAAATTAAAGAATTCCTCAAAAAACGAAACCAAGCTTATTGAAAAATTCTAAGGGGAACATTAAAAAAATAAAGATTTTGTAAAAATGGAACTATTTTACTTGTTGAAGCTGTAAAATGATTTTTAAAAATTTATAAAGAAATAAATAAGCAAGCTAGAATTAATATTGCAGTCAATTTAAATAAATTAGAGAATTCTGCAAAAAATAAACTCGAGTTTGTTGAAAAATTCCAAGGAGAACAATAAAAATAATTGAGATTTTGTAAAAATTGCACTATTTTACTTGTTGAAAGTGTAAGATGATTTTTAAAAATTTATAAAAAAATAACCACGTGAGCTATAATTAATTTTGCGGTTGATTTGAAAAAATTGAAGAATTGTGTAAAAAATGAAATCGGGCTTATTGAAAAATTCTAAGGTAAACATTAAAAAAATGAGATTTTGGAAAAATTGAACTATTATACTGTTGAAGCTGTAAAATGATTTTCAAAAACTTATAAAAAAAGTAACCAAAAGTAATAAAATTAATTTTACGATTTATTTAAATAAATTAGAAAATTCTAAAGGCGGGAACATTAAAAAATTAAAATTTTGTAAAAAATGCACTATTATACTTGTTGAAGGTGTAAAATGATTTTTAAAAAATTATAAAAAAATAACTATGAGAGGTAAAATTAATTTTGTGGTTGATTTGAATAAATTAGAGGATTTTGCAAAAAATGAATCCGAGTTTGTTGAAAAATTCCAAGGAGAACATCAAAAAAATTGAATTTTGTAAAAAATACACTATTTTACTTGTTGAAGCTGTACGAAGATTTTTAAAAATTTATAAAAAAAAATAACCAAGTGAGCTAGAATTAATTTTATGGTTAATTTTAGTAAATTAGAAAATTTCAAGGGCGGGAACATTAAAAAAATTGAGATTATGTAAAAAAATGCACTATTATACTTGTTGAAGCTGTAAAATGATTTTTAAAAAAATATAAAAAAATAAATAAGCAAGCTAGAATTAATATTGCGGTCGATTTGAATAAACTAGAGAATTCTGCAAAAAATAAACCCGAGTTTGTTGAAAAATTCCAGGCAGAACATTAAAAAAATTGAGATTTTGTAAAAATTACACTATTTTACTTGTTGAAGCTATAGGATGATTTTAAAAAATTTATAAAAAAATAACCACGTGGGCTAGAATTAATTTTGCGGTTGATTTGAATAAATTAAAAAACTCTGCAAAAAATGAAACCGAGCTTATTGAAAAATTCTAAGAGAAACATAAAAAAAAGTGAGATTTCGTAAAAATTTAACTATTATATACTGTTAAAGTTGTAAAATAATTTTCAAAAATTTATAAAAAAAAGAATTAAGTGAGTTAGAATTAATTTTACGGTTGATTTGAATAAATTAGAAAATTCCAAGGACGGGAACATTAAAAAAATTGAAATTTTGTAAAAAATGCACTATTATACTTGTTGAAGCTCTAAAATGAGTTTAAAAAAATTATAAAAAAATAACTAAGGGAGCTAGAATTAATTTTGTGGTCGATTTGAATAAATTGGAGAATTTAGCAAAAAATAAATTCGAGTTTGTTGAAAAATTCCAAGGAGAACATTAAAAAATTGAGATTTTGTAAAAATTACACTATTTTACTTGTTGGAGCTGTAAGATAATTTTTAAAAATTTATAAAAAAATAACCACGTGAGTTATAATTAATTTTGCGGTTGATTTGAAAAAACAAAGAATTTTGCAAAAAATGAGATCGAGCTTATTGAAAAATTCTAAGAGGAACATTAAAAAAATTGAGATTTTGTAAAAATTGAACGATTATACTGTTGAAGCTGTAAAATGATTTTCAAAAATTTATAAAAAAAAATAACCAAGTGTGCTAGAATTAATTTTACGGTTGATTTGAATAAATTAGAAAATTACAAAGGCGGAAACATTAAAAAAATTGAGATTAGAAAATTGAGATTATACTTGATAAAGCTGTAAAATGATTTTTTAAAAATTATAAAAAAATAACTAAGCAAGCTAGAATTAATTTTGTAGTCGATTTGAATAAATTAGAGAAATCTGCAAAAAATGAACCCGAGTTTGTTGAAAAGTTCCAAGCAGAACAATAAATAAAATGAGATTTTGTAAAAATTGCACTATTTTACTTGTTGAAGCTGTAAGATGATTTTTAAAAATTTATAAAAAATAACCACGTGAGCTATAATTAATTTTGCGATCGATTTAAATAAATTAGAGAATTCTGCAAAAAATAAACTTGAATTTGTTGAAAAATTCCAAGGAGAACATTAAAAAAAATGAGATTTTGTAAAAATTACAATATATGTATTACGTGTTGAAGATGTAAGATGATTTTTAAAAATTTATAAAAAAATAACCACGTGAGCTATAATTAATTTTGCGTTTGATTTGAATAAAATAAAGAATTGTGCAAAAAATGAAATTAAGCTTATTGAAAAATTCTAAGGGGAACATTAAAAAAATTGAGATTTTGTAAAAATTGAACGATTATACTGTTGAAGCTGTAAAATGATTTTTAAAAATTTATAAAAAAAATAACCAAGTGTGCTAGAATTAATTTTACGGTTGATTTGAATAAATTAGAAAATTCCAAAGGCGGAAACATTAAAAAAATTGAGATTAGAAAATTGAGATAATACTTGTTAAAGCTGTAAAATGATTTTTTAAAAATTATAAAAAAATAACTAAGCAAACTAGAATTAATTTTGTAGTCGATTTGAATAAATTAGAGAAATCTGCAAAAAATGAAGCCGAGTTTGTTGAACAATTCCAATGAGAACTATAAAAAAATTGAGATTTTATAAAAATTGCACTATTTTACTTGCTGAAACTGTAAGATGATTTTTAAAAATTTATAAAAAAATAACCACATGCGCTATAATTAATTTTGCGATCGATTTAAATAAATTAGAGAATTCTGCAAAAAATAAACTCGAGTTTGTTAAAACATTCCAAGGAGAACATAAAAAAAATGAGATTTTGTAAAAATTGCACTTTGTTACTTGTTGAAGCTGTAGGATGATTTTTAAAAATTTATAAAAAAATAACCACGTCAGGTAGAATTAATTTTGCGGTTGATTTGAATAAATTAAATAATTTTGTAAAACTGAAACCAAGCTTATTGAAAAATTTTAAGGGAAACATAAAAAAATTGAGATTTTGTAAAAATTGAACTATTATACTTGCTGAAGCTGTACAATAATTTTCAAAAATTAAAAAAAAAATAACCAAGTGAGCTAAATTAAAATAATTTTACGGTTGATTTTAATAAATTAAAGGAACATTAAAAAAATTGAGATTTTGTGAAAAATGTACTATTATACTTGTTGAAGCTGTAAAATGATTTTTTAAAAATTATAAAAAAAATAACTAAGTGAGCTAGATTTAATTTTGTAATCGATTTAAATAAACTAGAGAATTCTGTTAAAAATGAACCCGAGTTTGTTAAAAAAATTCAAGGAGAACATTAAAAAAATTGAGATTTTGTAAAAATTTTACTTGTTGAAGCTATAAAATGATTTTTAAAAATTTATAAAAAAATAAATAAACAAACTAGAATTTATATTGCGGTCGATTTGAATAAATTAGAGAATTCTGCAAAAAATACATTCGAGTTTGTTGAAAAATTCCAAGGAGAACATAAAAAAAATTGAGATTTTGTAAAAATCACACTATTTTACTTGTTGAAGCTGTAAGATTTTTTTTAAAAATTTATAAAAAAATAACCACTTAAGCTATAATTAATTTTGCGGTTGATTTGAAAAAAATAAAGAATTGTGCACAAAATGAAATCGAGCTTATTGAAAAATTCTAAAGGGAATATTAAAAAAATTGAGATTTTTCAAAAATTGAACTATTTTACTTGTTGAAGATGTAAGATGATTTTTAAAAATTTATAATAAAATAACCACGTTAGCTATAATTTATTTTGCGGTTGATTTAAAAGAATTAATGAATTGTGCAAAAAATAAACCCGAGCTTATTGAAAAGTTTTAAGGCAAACATTAAAAAACTTGAGATTTTGTAAAAATTTAACTATTTTACTTGTTGAAGCTGTAAAATGATTTTTAAAAATTTATGAAAAAATAAATAAGCAAGCTGCTAGGATTAATTTTGTGATTGATTTGAATAAATTAGAGAATTCTGCAAAGAATAAACCTGAGTTTGTTAAAAAATTCCTACGAGAACATTAAAAAAATTAAGATTTTCTCACCTTGTGACCAAATTGGAAATCTTGGAGTTTACACTAAAGTGATTTTAATTATTTTTTTAATTTTAGTATTTTTATTTAATAAATAATTCCTAAATATTTTTCACAAAATCTGGAAGTTCGTGTTTTAAGATCATTTTCATAAATTTAAAAATAGCGAAAAAAAATTTTTTACAACTTTTTTTAAAAAATTTTTGCCGGGATTTTTTTTTTAAATTTCTCTCTTAAGTAGAATTAATAGAAGTGATCTGAAATTTTTACTCATGTGTTACTCGTAAATGTGTAATGTTGCTTTTTTCTAAAAAAAATTCTCAAATATTTTTTTTTATTTTTAAGTACAAAATCGCTTCCAGAGGTCGCATTATAATTTTTATTCTATTTCTTTTGAGTTATACTTGTAGAGGAAGTGCTCCGAAAATTTAAAGTCCTTTTTTCTTTCGATCGGTTCAATAGTATAAGTTTTTTAATGAGTAGTACAGTTGCTCCCAGCTGGAAGTGAAATCACTTGCTGGGAGCAACTTTACAAGATTTACAATGATTTTTTGAGTGTTACAAAAATGGCTGTAACTTCCAAAGTACTGATCGTAGAAAAGAAATTTTTATTTCACTGTAATCAGCAGTCCAAAATCTAGAAATGTCGCGTATTAGTTTTGTAATATTCGAAAAATTTCCTAAAGTTTTTTTTTAATATCTCAAGTTAACATGCTATAAATTTAAGTTATTACGAGCAGGCATAAATGTTATGGCTTTTATATAAATGTAAATGTGCAATTTGGAGTCGAAACTGCTTTGAAATGTCGATTAAATCCTGCAAGCTCGTATTATTGAATTATTTTATTATTACCCACATTAAAATCGAAGTATTAATTGAAAATATTTGGTATCATCTCTGTCGTGGTTAGTAAGGCTCTAATACTCCTATTTTTTTATTTAAAAGGGCCGAATGTAATTCGATCCTAGCTGTCATATAAAGTAATATAATATATGAGTGGTTAATAATTATGCCGCATTGTGTTCCGCCCGAGCAATATTCCATGCCTCGATTAGTTTGAATGAAATTTTTTCTCCACTTGATAAATATGTACCCTTATGTCCTAATATCCGGCATTAAAATAATAAATTAGAATATGCCGGTTCAATTAAATATTTATAATTTATAGTTACCAATTAATTAATTATAAATTGAGGTTAAATTATTGCTAAACCAATATTGGTTTAATATGAAGAAATAACTGACAAATCGAAATCTTTGAAATTTCAAAAGCTCCCAAAGAAAATTAGAATAGGTGTACCTCAAGGTACAGTAGTAGGACCTAATTTTATTCTTGTTTAATTTGTTATAATTTTATTATATTTACTATAGCTCTGATTATGATTGAAGTTTGTATGTGCATATTAGATTAATTATGGACAACATTCATCACATTGCAACAATGAATCATAAATTTGCATTTAACCATTTGTGTATAATTATTAGGAGACATGATAATATATTTAATGAACAGGTGCAGTGGGTATTACGGTATGTCAAGGGCTATTATTGTATTTACAAAAAAAAAACCTAAGCTCATTAGTATTGTATGCAATTATTTTGTACAGTTGTAAGCTTTGCGAAAGGTAATCACAATAAAGCGCATGCGCGAAGGATTGACTCAAGCTACTTACTCAAATTGTTACTTAAGGTACGTACCTGAAACAAATGAAAATTTCATTAGGTTTTTTGAAAAAAGTTATTTCATGGTATTTTACATCTGGTGGGTTTTTTTTATTCTTGAAATTTATGTTTAAAAATCGTAAAAAATGTGGACAATAAATTGCGATGATATGTAATTATGTTGTAGCGATTGTTGGATCGTAAATCCGCAGCAACATTGTCGGGCGGTTGGTCTTTGTTGAAAAAAGATGGGAGCAGGAAAGTGAGTTGGGCAGGTATGGTGTTACTTTCCCATAAACTGTCGGCAGATATTTAAGAAACCATTAAAGAAACCTTACAAACTAATAACTGGCCAAGCAAGGGCGTTGCTTCAATTGTACACGCAGAGATTACAAAAAAAAATCAAAAAATATAATGAAATACCAGGAAAATATTTAGTAAAAAAAAAATTAAAAAATCACCAATTTTTTTCTAAAAATATAATATTAAGGAAGTTTAAATTTATATGAGATAAAACTACGGTATGTAAAATTTAAAAAAAAAATGAGGTTTTACATTTTATTGCCAAATATTCATTATATTTGCATAAGAGCATCAGTTTATGCTCGATAAATTTGCTTCTAAATTTAAATAAATTCCTTTTAATTCGAAGCGAAGCATCAATTAATGAATATTTGATAAAAACCAAGAAAACATCATTAAAATATCTTCGAAATGAGTTGAAAATTTATAAATAAATGCGTAGTAAGGACATCAAGCTTAATTACGAAAATTATAGAAAATTAATATGCATATTTTACTACATTTGAGTCACAAGGAATTAACATCGACATTTAAAAGGTTAGTGCCAGTAAAAAATAAAAAGACATGTATTCATTAGTGTACAACATTTTAAAAAGGATTTCTGTAATTTTTATTACATCATTTTCCTAATAAAAAATAAATTACAAAAAAAATTACATTTATTTTTTTAATATCCAAAATTGCACTAAAATTTTTTTATATAAAAAATTTTTTTTTGAACAAAAATGTGTAAAGGTCTATTTATACTCAAAGATTTATGATTTCAAATTTTTGGAAAATTATAGGATTTAACTTAGGTCTCAAATTTCTGGCCATAAATGTGTGTAATATCCCACTTTCAAGTCCAGAAATTTTAGATTTTTCATAAAAAAATTGATTTCTCCAAAATTATACGGGGTACAAAAACGTTTAGGAGCTCAAAATTTAAGGGATGAATTGTATTTTCCAATCATTCTAATAAAATTGTTAAAACTTTTCAAATTAACTCCATAGGGTCGGATTTGTGCCCAAATTTTAGCAAATATTTTGCGATTTCATTATGGAAAATCTAATTAACCAATTTATTCCAAATATTTTTAAAATACATCTAGGTGCTACATTTTTTCGGTATAAAATTTTGGTGTTGATAATTTTTGTAGTTTTCAAGAAAATTATTAAAATCTAAAAATTGGAAAATATTTAAATAATAAAATCTAAAAAAAAATTAATGTCACTAATTAAATTGAAGTTTTATATGTTTTTGGAAAGGGCTTAAGATGGGTTTTTAGCCAAAAAAAGAATAATTTTGTTATCACTTTTGGTTTTTGAGTTCTGAACAAAAATGTGTAATATCCCACTTTCAAGTCAAATTTAGTCCAGAAATTCTAGATTTTTCAAAAAAAACTTGATTTCTTGAAAACTATACGGGGTACAAAAACGTTTAAGAGCTCAAAATTTAAGGGATGAAATGTATTTTCCGATTATTCTAACAAAATTTTTGAAACTCTTCAAATAAACTCTCCAGAGGTGGAAGTCTATACAGCTATACGATTGTTTTCGTACAACGAAAAAACCGTTTGTTTACTAAGTTGCTTGGTTACAGATTTTCTATCACTCTTCCTTATGTACGTTTTGTATTTGTTGAAAGAAGACAAAATCCGTCACTATAGCAACATATTCAACAAACGATTTTTTCGTTGTACGAAAATAATCGTATAGCTTACAGACTTCCACCTCAGGGCCGAATTTGTGCCAAAATTTGAGCAAATATTTTGCGATTTTATTATGGAAAAACTAATTAACCGATTTATACTAAATATTTTTTAAAATACATCTAGGTGCTACATGTTTCCGGTATAAAATTTTGGTGTTGATAACTTTTGTAGTTTTCAAGAAAATTATTAAAATCTAAAAATTAGAAAATATTTAAATAATAAAATGTAAAAAAAAAATTTAAAGTCACTAATTAAATTGAACTTTTATATGTATTTGGAAAGGGCTTTAGATGGGTTTTCAGCCAAAAAAGAATAATTTTGATATCACTTTTGGTTTTTGAGTTTTGAACAAAAATGTGTAATATCCCACTTTCAAGTCAAACTTTGTTCAGAAATTTTAAATTTTTCAGAAAAAAACATGATTTCTCGAAAACTATACGGGGTACAAAAACATTTAAGAGCTTGAAATTTAAAAGATGCATTGTATGTTCCAATCATTTCCAATAAAATTTTTGAAACTTTTCAAATTAACTCATTAGAGCCGGATTTGTGCCCAAATTTTAGCAAATATTTTGCGATTTTATTATGGAAAAACTAATTAACCTATTTATACCAAATATTTTTTAAAATACGTCTAGGTGCTATATGTTTCGGGTGTAAAATTTTGGTGTTGATAACTTTTGTAGTTTTCAAGAAAATTATTAAAATCTAAAAATTAGAAAATATTTAAATAATAAAATCTAAAAAAAAATTAATGTCACTAATTAAATTGAAGTTTTATATGTTTTTGGAAAGGGCTTAAGATGGGTTTTTAGCTAAAAAAAGAATAATTTTGTTATCGCTTTTGGTTTTTGAGTTCTGAACAAAAATGTGTAATATCCCACTTTCAAGTCAAACTTAGTTCAGAAATTTTAGATATTTCAGAAAAAAAATTGTTTTTTGGAAAATTATACGGGGTACAAAAACGTTTAAGAGCTCAAAATTTAAGGGATGAATTGTATTTTCCGATCATTCTAATAAAATTTTTGAAACTCTTCAAATAAACTTCCCAGGGACGGATTTGTACCCAAATTTTAGCAAATATTTTGCAACTTTATTATGGAAAAAGAAATTAAGAGATTTATACCAAATATTTTTTAAAATACATTTAGGTGCTACATGTTTCTGGTATAAAATTTTGGTGTTGATAACTTTTATAGTTTTCAAGAAAATTATTAAAATCTAAAAATTGGAAAATATTTAAATAATAAAATCTAAAAAAAAATTTAAAGTCGATAATTAAATTGAAGTTTTATATGTTTTTGGAAAGGGCTTTAGATGGGTTTTCAGCCAAAAAAAGAATAATTTTGTTATCACTTTTGGTTTTTGAGTTCTGAACAAATATGTGTAATATCCCACTTTTAAGTCAAACTTAGTTCAGAAATTTTAAATTTTTCAGAAAAAAACTTGATTTCTCGAAAATTATACGGGGTACAAAAACGTTTAAGAGCTCAAAATTTAAGGGATGAATTGTGTTTTCCGATCATTCTAATAAAATTTTTGAAACTCTTCAAATAAACTCCCCAGGGCCGGATTTGTGCCCAAATTTTAACAAATATTTTGCGATTTTATTATGGAAAAACTAATTAACCAATTTACACCAAATATTTTTTAAAATGCGTTTAAGTACAACATGTTTCCGGTATAAAATTTTGGTGTTGATAACTTTTGTAGTTTTCAAGAAAATTATTAAAATCTAAAAATTGGAAAATATTTAAATAATAAAATCTAAAAAAAAAAGTTTAAAGTCACTAATTAAATTGAAGTTTTGTATGTTTTTGGAAAGGGCTTTAGATGGGTTTTTAGCCAAAAAAAGAATAATTTTTTTATCACTTTTGGTTTTTGAGTTCTGAACGAAAATGTGTAATATCCTACTTTCGAGTCAAATTTAGTCCAGAAATTTAGATTTTTCAGAAAAAACTTGATTTCTCGAAAATTATACGGGGTACAAAAACGTTTAAGAGCTCAAAATTTAAGGGATGAATTGTATTTTAAGATCATTCTAATAAAATTTTTAAAACTCTTCAAATAAACTCTCCAGGGCCAGATTTGTGCCCAAATTTTAGCAAATATTTTGCGATTTTATTATGGAAAAACTAATTAACCGATTTACACCAAATATTTTTTTAAAAGTATCTAGGTGCTACATGTTTTCGGTGTAAAATTTTGGTGTTGATAACTTTTGTAGTTTTCAAGAAAATTATTAAAATCTAAAACTTGGAAAATATTTAAATAATAAAATCTAAAAAAAAACTTTAAAGTCATTAATTAAATAAAGTTTTATATGTTTTTGGAAAGGGCTTTAGATGGATTTTCAGCCAAAAAAAGAATAATTTTATTATTGAGTTCTAAACAAAAGTGTGTAATATCCCACTTTCGAGTCAAACTTAGTCCAGAAATTTTTCAGAAAAAACTTGATTTCTCGAAAACTATACTGGGTATAAAAACGTTTAAGAGCTCAAAATTTAAGGGATGATTTGGCAAAAAATCATTATTTAAATTCAAATTTACTGAGTCTTAGCAAAAAATTGTACAATTTCATCCAATTCAAATAAAAAAATAACTCAAAAAAAAGTGTAAAAACTTGATAGTTTTTCTTTTTTTAAAACGACATCAAGTACATCAATATTTTCTTTTAAATGATAGTCCTAAAAAGTAGCTTCTTCTAATAAAACAGTTGTCAAATAAGTGGAGTAGAAATTGTAGGACATTCAAAATTTACCTGATCGGAAATATACGAACATAACCATAGAGTCAATAAACATAAGAATGACTTATTAGAGCATCTCAAACGTCACACTTTAATGACGTTTGGAGAAAAAAGATTTCTTACAAGAATGTTTATTTGTTCCAATTTTTGGGGTTCCTTTTATAATTTTTTATTTATTAAAATTAGGGTCTCGTCAAAAAATTAAAAAAAAATCTTCAACCCAATTTTTTACAACAAATTAAAAATTGGTGTATGATTTTTTTTAAAGATTTTTTTATAAATAAATCAATGTTTTGATCGATTTAATGGTATATTCATGATTCGTGCAGACGAAAGTACTTGTACATGTTTTAGTAAAAGATTTATCTCAATAAATTAAAGATGTGAATATTGTGGTACAAATAAACTTCCTTTTACACTTTCGCTAGTAAAATAATCTTGAAAATGTAAATCAAGCTAGCAATTTCCTACTTTGAGAATTGTTGTAATTTATTGATCAAGGTTTTGACCCTAAATACTTTTACATTTTACATACACGAATATTTCCTAGAGAAAAGAGAGATTCTCGAAAAACTTGAATAAAATCAATTTATTATTAAAATCGAGATTAACATTAATTAAAATTCCAAATTCTTGGTTTAATTTGTTTTGTTTGTTATAATTTGCTTGTGTTTGAGAAATTGTTGACCCAAAAAGTTTGGTGCACGTGCAATTGTTTTCCTAATAGTACTAGAATATAACTAAACAATCGACTATTGTTTCACTTTAATTGGATTGGTTTGTAGTAAGTATTTCTAGAGATTACAGCAAGTAAAGGCCTAGGAATTATTTTTAATTAAACACCAAACATATTGTAAAAGTTTGAAACTTGATTAAATTAGTGTTGAAGTTGTGTTTATAATATATAATTTATAATAACACGGCAAAGAGCAGAGAACAGTGTAATGAAGCTTATTAGGAACCCAAACTGGGGATAATCACTGGGATAATAAAACCTGAAACCAGCGGTAGCTGAGAAAAAGGTCGGATTATAAGTGAAGAATTCCAAATAACGAAATTTTAAAGGAGATTACTAACATTTACAACCATATTCTTTTTGACCCACTAAAACTTCCTCAATAACTCAAGAGGTTTCTTTGTAACAACTCCAATTTTTAGGATTTTTAAAAGGGCATGAACCCATGCACTTCTGAATTTTCAAGAAAAGCCTGGATTCTTAGTCTAGACAAATTCAATCAGTTTTTTTGTAATTTATTTTCTTAATTGAATTGAAGGGTTTCGATAAAAGCACGTCTCAAAAGCATGGACAATGAGATTATTATCAGGGCTTTAAGATCATGTTCGAGCCATGTTCTTTGCATCCGACTGAATTACATGTGTCGTTTAGTTCGGTCGAGTGGATCATCAGTTTCGTCTTACAAAATTTTAATCGCTTCTTGTATTCGTGTCCATGGAGGCGTAAGGTAATTCATTCCGAAAATTACAAGACTATCATCAACTTTCATTTACATCAAAATGCAACATTTTTAGAGCAAGTATAATATTAGTTATCTAGGTGATCTTTTTGATGTTTTATGTGATTTTTAGTGTTGAATGAGGGCATTGAAATGGGTAACCACAAAGTCCCGACATGCCAACTCTTACAAGGATTCACAAAAATAATTTGTCACAATCGAGTTAGTTTGAAAGAGAGCTTTTTGGGCGTGTTTCTTAATAACAAAACACCTTTTACCTTGGAAATCAGCTGGCTGTGGTTAATCAATTTGATGCGCTTAAAAACTACGAACAAAATCTGGCTTGTTTACTACAGACCGACTAAACGAGACAGTCATAAAAATAAATTACAAAAAAAAAAAACGAACATCAACTACTAAAAAATCAAAATGTTGCAATTTTTTTTGTTTTTACTTTTCTTCCAATTTGGACTTTCAAACTTTACATGACAACTAGTAGTTTTTCTAAATTTTGATTTTGTTAACAATTTTTCTGGGGATCCCCCAACGTATTGGAAAGCTTATCCGCCATTTTTTGGACACCCTGTATATTTTATATACAGGATGTCCCTGAAAGGTCTGTACAAAATAATACCTCATACTCCTGAGACCAAAATGTGATGATTTAACCAAACTTATCTCTATCCAAAAGTTCTTCGTTAAAGTGCTACAGACCATTAAAGTTCTTAAAACTATTTTGTTTTTTTTTTAAATTACTAAAAATTGGTTTATACGATCTTAACATAATTTGGTATGTGGCTATGTAATGGAAAAAAGTATTTCTTGATAATTTTTTTTAACTTTTTTACATTATGTAAGTGGTCAAAAATAGGTCATCGACATGATAAATTTCTTATAACTTTTTAATGGCTAAATAAAAATTCATAAAACTTTACTTGTAGCTAAACAGTGCAATTATAAACTTTTTTTGTCTCTTACAAAATTTTTGTATCTTCTTTATTTTAGGCAGAAAAAAATTATTTCCATGTGGTACATAACCTAACTTTGAAAAAATATTAAAATTTTTCGCTAAAAGGTCTGTACAAATTATCACAGTTTATTCCGGTGACCAAAATGGAATGATTTAATCAATTTTATCTTTATCCAAAAGTGCTTCCTTAAGCCTCTATTGACCATGAAAGTTATTTAAAAATATAAAAATTTTCAAGGTGGCTAGATATTTAATGAAGCACTTTTCGATTAAAATAAGTTTGGTTAAATCATTTTATTTTGGTCTCAAGAATATGTGGTGTTACATTGTACAGATCTTTTGGCGAAAAATTTAAATATTTTTTTAAAGTTAGGTTATGCACCACATGGAAATATTTTTTTCTGCCTAAAATAAAGAAGATAGAAAAATTTTGTAAGAGACAAAAAAAGTTTATAATTACACTGTTTAGCTACAAGTAAAGTTTTATGAATTTTTATTCGGCCATTAAAAAGTTACAAGAAAATCTGCATGTCGATGACCTATTTTTGATCACTTACATAACGTGAAAAAGTAAAAACAAATTGTCTACAAATACCTTTTTTCATTAAATAGCCACATACAAAATTTTGTTATGATTGTATCAACCAATTTTTAGTAATTTAAAAAAAACAAAATAGTTTTAAGAACTTTAATGGTCTGTAGCACCTTAACGAAGAACTTTTGGATAGAGATAAGTTTGGTTAAATCATCATATTTTGGTCTTAGAAGTATGAGGTATTATTTTGTACAGACCTTTCAGGGACACCCTGTATATAAAATATACAGAGTGTCCAAAAAATGGCGGATAAGCTCTCCAATACGTTGGAAACTTTGTTAACAAAATCCTCTTAACCAATAAACCGAAATATGAAGGATCAAAATTTAGAATTCAACTTCTGAAAAACTACTAGGTATCATGTAAAGTTTGAAAGTCCAAATTGGAAGAAAAGTAAAAACAAAAAAATTGGAACATTTTGATTTTTTAGTAGTATTTTTATGACTGTCCCTGTAGATATTTTTGGTAATTTTCATAAATTGATTTAAAAAAATAAACATAGAAATATTAAAAACTGAGTGAAGGATGATTTTTTGTGGAATCCAATTTTTAAACGCACAATTTGGGTTATACTTGATGACATCAGTCATGATTGTACAATTATTTTATAACAGTTTTTTAGTTAGTATTTTTAAAATTATTGAATAATTGAAAGATATTTCATTAATTAACACTTTTTTTTCAAAGAAAGTGTTAGTGATAATTAAATTTTATTAGAAGCAAAAAATTGATTTGTAAACATTGCAACATTAACAATGTGTGTACATTTTTTGTCCGCGTGTTTAATAATTTAAAGAGTGATTTGTTAAATAAAAAGCACATGTTTTTGTTAATTTTATTTACTTTTATAAATATGTGGTTTTTTGTTTATGTTTTTAAAAATTGTGGTTATTTTGAAAAAAAATGTTATGGTATTAAAAATTGGTAGTGAGTAGAGAAAAATGAGAAAAGTAAACTCCTTTTAAGAAAGATAAATAGCGCATTAGTGGGTTTAGAATTTTTTGTTTTTTGAAGTGCTAAATGGTTTGTTTGTATTTGAAGACTATTTAAGGGCATTACACATGCACACATTAAGCCCACATCCGTCATTCGTAGGTATAAGCCGTCAAATATTTATAAATCCCAGCGGCCCATTTTTTATGCACCTCACAAAAAAAAGGAAAAAAAAAATGAAAAACTGGTTTGCACATAGCACATGAGGGTGACACTCGCCACTCGCGTTAATCCTTGGTTGGTATTACGGTATACGGTAATACGGTATTACGGTATTACTTACCACCAGTCCGCCTTCGCCAGGACGAGGAGAGTCCAGAAAGCGACGGCCGTTGGGAAATTGGCGCCGCAACGCCTCATAGCGTCACTACTGCACACTGATGCACTTGCACAGTCGAAGACCAACAGTGAACTGAGTTCCTGAGTTGATACCGTTGAAGGCGGTACTTACTAGCAATCCAGAACCGCCTACCGAAAACCCAACTTCCGACAGGCGCACGTCAACAATTAACGCTGCCTGGATATTCCCAAGGAATCCTCCAGGATCAAGATGAGATGATGTACGCGTGTTGCTTTCATCAGATTGTCATCAACTACAACCATTTGCATAACCACTCTACACTCTTCCACGTTTTCATGCCTTATTAACGAGACGAGGAGGCGCTTTCTTCGCAAAACAACGCTCATTTTGTTTCTTTATTTTTCTCCTACTTCAATTACTACTCATCATTATTTTACTCATCACTAATTACAACAAAGATGAGTCTTTAATAAATACACAAGCACCCATTGTCTTCTCATTTTATTCCTTCATTGCCTTCCTCACCAAAATTAACAACAAATACCTCCAATACACCACCAAACTAATTACAATTTTAGAATAACTTCGTCAGATTTACAAAATTCATTTTTTTCCTCATACCAATTTTGAAAAACCCCCAAATTACCAAAAAAAGGCTTTTCACTAATCCTAAATTATCAATTATGGTAGGAAGAAACTATTAACAAACTAAGTGGAAATCCAAAATTTTTGAATAACTTCTACAAATTTACTAAAACTACTTTCTTCATTTCCTTCCTCATACCAATTTTGAAAAATCCCAAAAATTACCTACAAAAACTTTTCACTAAACTTGAATTACCAATTATTGTGGTAACAAGAAGGAATAAACCACCAAATTTATTGGATATTTGAAAAACATCAATGTTTATAACTACTTTAATCCTATTCCTACTTTTTTACACTTGGAAGGTCAGTTTTCGAAATTTTCAAAATGACCTTTTCTCTCGTACTAAAAAGCTTTTCACTAAACATGAATTTCCAATTATGGTTAGAAGAAACCATGAGAGTAATTGTGAAAGAAATTAAAATTGTTAAAGTAATTGGAAATGTGAAAGAAACAAAAATGTTCATGATAACTTTTACAAAATTCCCAATGTTTTTATATACATACAAGATCATTTTATAAATTCAGTAAAATAATCTTATTTATTGCCTTCCTTACAACTATTTTTAAAAGCACCAAAATTAAGAAAACAAATTTTTGCATTTCCAATTGTACTATAAAAAGACCACCAAACTAATTTGAAATCTAAAATTTTGAGATAACTTTTACAAATTTACTAAACCCAGCATCTTTATTTCCGTCCTCATACCAATTTTGAAAAAACCCTAAATTACGAGGAATAAACCACCAAACTAATTGGAAATCTTAAATTATCGTGATAACTTTTTACAAATTTAGTAAAATTAATAACTTCTTCATTACCTTCCTCGTACCAATTTTTAAAAATCTTAAAATTACCAACAAAAATTTTTCACTAAACTTGAACTACCAATTGAGGTAGGAAGAAGGAAAAAACCACCAAATTGTATATTTGAAATACATAAATATTTATGATAACTTTTTTACCCTATTCCTACATTTTTTACACTTGGAAGGTCAATCTCGTAAAATGATCTTTTTCTCATTCCAATTTTTAAAAACACCAAAATTATCACGTAGGAAGAAATCACCAAACTAATTGGAAATCTGAAAAAAACAAAAAATGTTCATGATTTCTTTTACAAAATTTCCAATATTTTTATATCGCTGTGTCTAAAGTCCCGGTACCGGGATCGAGTTGGTGCCCGGTACTTCACTTAAGACCTTCACACCCTTGTAGATTTTTTTGATTTCAATCCGACTTAAACCAATTGCTCTCGAATTTTAAAGTTTGGTGAGTTTATAAAACGTTTTTCTAATAAATTCTAAAGTATGGAAAATACTAAAAAAATATTTTAATAAAAGTTGTTTCTTTTTAAAAGGCCTTTCAAACGATACCATACTCGACCTATGTTGCCATTTAAAAAATCAAATTTACCTCCGGTTCCGGGCACTTCCGGTTTGTTCCGGAAAATAATAAGTGCCCTAATGGATTCTTTAGGTTCACTTTGGTAATAAAGTTTTTTATTTTAGTCATGCACGATAACGCGTTCTCGAGTTAAATGGTCTGAATCACCCTGTATAAAAGGCCCTTCTTAGTTTTAAAAATAATCAAAATGGCAAAATCAAAACTATACTTGATTTAAATAAAAAAATGACGTAACGGATAAAATCATAAAAAAAATTAACTTTAACCTTCCTGTAACCTGTAAATTTTTGGAAGTCAAAAAAAATTTTTAAATAAAAAATGCAGAAAAAATGTAGGACAACCGGTATGTAGATTAAAAAAAATGACCAGGGTGTCTAAGAAATTTAAAATGATAAATTCCCTGACGTTTCTAGGTATTTCAGACATTTTTTTAAATTCCAGTTTGATGTTTCATCAAAATCACCCTGTATTCTTACAAGATTACATTATAAATTTAATAAAACGACCTTCTTTATTGCCTTCCTCACAGCAATTTTTAGAAATTCCAAAATTACAAACAAAAACTTTTCAGTAAACTAAATAACAATTGTATTTCAGAAACTTGAAACATTTTTCAGAAAGCATCAACTGTATTCCAGAAAAACCAATTTAATATCAGAAAGTATCAATTATTGTATTTCAGAATCTATTTCAAAAAGGACTGGTTGTATTTATGAAATCAACATTTTTATATCAGAAAAATTAATTTAATGTAATGAAGGACCAGCTGTAAAATATTAAAGAAACCAAGAGTCTTTGATACAAATAATCCTTTTTGAAATACAATTGATAATTCTAAAATACAATTATACAAATTTCGTTGGATGGATTTATTATCATCCCAAAATAGTAGAAATTATCTATTTACTGTATTTTAGGAAAAATACGAGAAATTTCTTGTAGTGATACATTTTACATTATAACCTCACCCCATTGAATTTCTCATTTGAAAACTAAACATAGTCTAAAAAGGAGAAGGATTGTGATGATCTTCAGGAATCTTTGCACCTTCAGTTCAAAATGTTGAAATTAATAAAACCAAAACACGACGTGAAAACTGGAGAATACGATATTAGTCTCTTAAGATTGAAGAAGATTAATATAAACCCATTTTATTACACCAATTTCTGAAAACACCAATTGCATTTCAGAAAGTGTCAATTTGTAAAAAATTGAGGAAGCCAAAATTTTTGATATAATTGATATGATTTCTAAAATTGATGATTTCGGAAATACAACTGTGGAGGATTTATATTTGTAAATCACTTTTTTAGATAGTGTTCGAGCAATTTGTTTAAGTATTGAGCAATATTTCTTAAAAGTGCGTCACTAAGAATCGTACTACTTTTATTTGAAACATTTTTCTCAAAATTGCTTCATTTCAAAAATAAATATGCGTTGCTGAACTTTTTGTACACTCTGTACAGGGTGTGCCGTTAGCGTATGATTAATCTTTACGATAAGAAAATAGATGACATTTCATCGTCAAAAATCAAAAAAGTTGGATCTATGTACATTTTTTAGTTTTAGAGTTTCGGAGTTTTGAATTTTAAGTTACCAATTTTTGCTACCTACAACGCTAATAACAATTTAATCAACGTACATAGAAACTTAAAAAAAATATCATCAGAAAGCTAAAACCATTCTCTTCAATTAGTAACAATAGTAATCCCAAAATAGTTGACAAAATCGCGAAAAAAATATTTTTTCAATTTTTTGATTATTTCTAAAAAAATCAAACGAGGAGAATGTTTTTTTTGACTCCTATAACTACATACATTATTATCCTTACAAATCGAGAAAATGTTGAGTTCCAAGTTCTCTTTCTGCACTTATCAAAACATTCTGAAATTAACTCTTATAAACAATTTTGAATAAGTTTTCAATAGGTAAGTTAAAATATAAGGTTTAATTTTTTTTGTTCTATGATAAATTTAGAGAGGAACTAGGAATCAATTTTTTTATGACTTGTAAGGATAGTACGTAGTTTTAGAATTCGAAAAAAAAAACACTCTCAATTGGCATTTTTTTAAGAAATAATCTAAAAACTAAAAAAAAACAAAATTTTTCAATTGGTCTTTTTTTGCAATTTTTTAAACATTTTATCAAGGATTTCTGTAATACTTTTGTTACCAAAAACGCTATACCTAATTCTAAAACTAAAAATTAACCAGCACTTTTTTGGTTTTTGACGATGAACTTTGATTTACTTTCAACCCTGCGAAGTTTGAACACTCACGAACGAAACACCCTGTATATTTATTTAAATAAATGTAAGATAACACTTTACTATTTTATTTAAAACAAATCTGCAATTGGAATAAAAAAATTCATTCTTTCGGATCGGTGGATCTGATGAGAAATTTGATCCTGCAAAGGGGGTTGCATATGGACCCATCCAGCGCCCCCTGGTTGCGCCACTGATGAACTCATTACAGTATTTTAGTTTTGATATTAATTTTGAGCACCTAAATTATTTTTCATTTTTTGTTATTCGTATTCTAAGAGGACTATAAAAAAGCAGCTTCTTCCTTCCTTTTGGTCATAAAATTTGATCAATCAAATCATTATAATATTTTTGTTTTCATAATAATTTGTCCTTGAAAATGAGAAATCTCATAAAATTTGTTCAATCAATTTTTTAAATCTAATCCATTTGACCTAATACCTTTCTATCATAATAAAATTAATATTTTAAGAGAATCAATGAGTTGCCAAACGATTATAAATTTATTAGTTTGTTTGTATGCTTGCATTTTTTGCTGATATAAATGTTATCAACTGCAAATTAGGCCGATCTTTTTTAAACAAGTGCTGATTTCTGATTAATTGAAGATCAACAGTTCGCTATTTAAAACCAGAGGAAGATCGAGTCTTCTTCAGTTATCAAAATGAACTTAATTCAAAGCATTATTTTTGCAATATTAGTCTCGCCTTTATGTGCTCGTAAGTATTTCAAAATACAATTATTTATACATTATACATTATTTTTGGCAATTTTAGAACTTGAACTTGATTTGGGACAGATTGAATGTATTAGTATATTAAAGTGTGATGTTGTTAAAAACTTTTATAATAAAGCCAAAAAACCTTTATCTCCTAGTGCGAGTGAGTTTTTGCTTAATTTGAAGTGTGGTGTAGATGGAAATGGTATTAAGGTTTATTGCCCCAAAAAGAGAACCGATATTATCAACCACCCAAATATAAATTTATTACCAAGAGCGAATTGTGGTTTCATACAAGTGGTTGATTGGATGATTAATGGATATCGTACTGAATTATACGAATTTCCTTGGATGGTTCTTTTGTTATACCAAAATAGTAAGACGCTACATATTTCACTAAAATTATTTCATCTTTGTGTATTTTAGAAAGAAAACGAGAATTTTCTTGTAGTGGTACTTTAATTAACGAACAATATATTTTAACCGCAGCCCATTGCATAACTGATTTGAAGACGAACGAGTTGTAAGTATTATATAAATTTTAAAAAAACGACCATCTAATGGTTTTTGTATTAAGACTTGGGGTAAGAATAGGGGAGCATAATCTAAAAAAAAGGATAGATTGTGATAATTTTGGGGAATCCTGCGCACCTCCAGTTCAAGATGTTAGAATTATTGAAACCATTCCACACCCAAAATACGATGTGAAAACTCGAGAACACGATATTGGTCTTCTAAGATTGGAAAAGAAGATTAATATAAACACTGGTGACCCATTTTATTTCACCAAAATTTCTGAAAGCACCAATTGTATTTCAGAAAAATAAATTTAACTTCAGAAAGTACCAATTTGTAAAAAATTGAGGAAGCCAAAATTTTTGATATAATTGACTGAAATACAATTGATGATTTCTGAAATTTTTGATTTCAGAAATACAACTGGAAGGATTTATATTTGTAAATCACTTTTTTAGATAGTGTTCGAGCAATTTGTTTACCTATTGAACCAAAAATTAGGAATATAAATGCTCTTTATGGTACTGTTACTGGATGGGGTCGATTTGAAAATGGTATAACTAATAAATTTTTGGAAAATATTTTTATTTTGATATTTTAGGTCTTCATAATGATGTTTTATTAAAAATCCTTGTTCCTATCATTAGACCCGATCAATGTCGTAATATTTACAAGAAATTCGATTATGACATTAAAGAAAATCGTTATTGCGCCGGTGGTAATGCAATATCTCAGATATACCATGATTCTTTCTCAAGTGATAGTGGAGATCCAATGCAGGTTCTCAAAACAATAAATGAGGATGTTCGTTATGTTCAATATGGAATAGTATCTATAGTACCCAAATTTTTCGCTATCAAAAAAGTACCAGCTGTATATACCAATGTAACCCATTATTTACCATTTATTTTAGATACAATAAAACCGTAAATAAATTTTAAGCAATTTTTATTTATTTATTTAAACCACATTTTTTACACATCACTTCAAATTAACATCAATTCTAATAAAACCCGTGGGTAGTTCAAAAATAACACAGGTCACTGCGAATTTATAACACAATATTGTACATTGTACAGCTATAACCACATCATTTTCAGCAGTAAGATTAAATAAAAGCCACCACTGTCACCTTTACGAGCATCTTCCTTCCCAGGACCATTCGCACATATTTGCTTACTCCTTTACAAATCCACTTGAAGTGGTACCTTCAATTTACAACAAGTGTAACTCCAAATTTACACACCAGCAATTTGTAGAGTATCAGAACCAAAAAGGTGATCTACAAATGCGTTTGATGCTAATATTTGGGCATAATATCATAATGAACTGATTCAGTTTTTCTTCGCCCAGAAATAATATGACATTTTATACCAATCATCTTCCTTCAAATCCTTTCCAAACAGCGAGCAAATTGGAGCTATTAAAGCTGCAATGCACGTCTATTTAAAATTGGTGAAAAGGACCTGAGCACAATTTTTCTACAATTGGTCTTTTCTGAAATTAAATAGATTTTTCTGAAATACAATTGATGCTTTCTGAAATACAATTGATCCTTTCTAAAATACAATTGATGAACAATTGATGATTCTGAAATACAATTGATACTTTCTGAAAATCAACCCACTTTTTTGGCCTTTTAGCTCCTATTCTTTTTTTGGTTGTGACAATCAATGCTTGTGGATCAACTGTGTTCATCTAAACGTGCAGTTGATCCAAAATTAATTTTCATGAAAATTTTTGAATAATTTCTTTTACAAAATTCTAGTATTTTCGGTTATTAAAATAGTAGTTGAAGAGGCAAAAGTTTTTCCAAAATTACTTATTTTTCATCAAAAAGCAGCTCATTGAAAAAATATGTGAAATACATATAAATCATTGTAGCAAAAATATTTAAAAAAGCAAATGATTCTGAAAATCAATCGTTCATTTTTGGCCTTTTTGCTACTAATTTTTAAATTTTCCACCACTTTAAAGTGAAATTGGAATTCCAGTGATGTGTTCATAAACTGGTAGATAAGAATTATTAATAGGATTGTTAAGATTGAACATATTCTTTAATTGGTGTTGAAAGGATCTAATCTGGGCTAGACATTCGAGGTGGAATAATCGACTTATCGTCGATTCTAGAGTTGTTAAAACATTTTGTAGCAATAAATTATAATTTACCTGTAGCAACTGAAAGGACAAAGAGCACGCCCATTGAAGAGCATTAGTTATCCCAATTTCGTTTACCTGAAACAGTGGGAAATGTACGCGGTTCGAATTTCTCTAATCCTCTTCTCCGAAGATATGTGCATTCTAATCCAATTTATTCAAACCAAACATAGAAGATAAACTAACTTTTATAAAAATTTCTCGAGAGAGAATATAATTATTTCGGTTTAAATTTTGGGGGAATAAGGGGGATTTTTTGTATAAACAGTTAAGGCTGTTTTAGACGGGCACATTTCTTACAACAAATCTTATGTAAGATTTGTTATAAGAAATTTGTGGTCGTGTAAAACAGGAAATTTTAACATAAACTCTCAATTTGTGTCAAAATTGTGGCCAAAATAGAACCTGCTCTATTTTATTTGTAACATAAATTTCTTAGAACAAATCTTACGTAAGATTTGTTGTAAGAAATGTGCCCGTCTAAAACAGCCTTTAGAGATAGGGCAAACAATTCTCGCCACAAATTCAAACAGTTTTGAAGAAGTCAAAAGCACCGACGGATCGAATCTTGATGTTGCTTTTCGGAGTAGTAAGAAGTGTGTGCATTGATAATATACAAACTTTGGCGGCGTTTTAGATCTTACAACGCGTGCATTCTTAGAAAGTTTTTGTTTTATGGAGCTTTTCTTGGGCCTTTTTATGTTTATCGCCTCTATTATTCGACACCAGCTAATTTTAGTTTTTTATTTTAGTTTTATGAGGCAAAGAAGCCCAATTAGTTAAATAATTAGTCGTTTTATAACTTACTGTAAGAGCTTTTTAAAAATGGAAATGTTATGATAAATTAACTTCATAATGCGTTTTGCAATTAGCCACTTTAATTACTACTTACGTTTCACCATAAATTCAGATGTTTTTATCTAATTAAGCAAAATTACGTGGAAATACCTTTTATAGAAGATTCTTCCAAAAATGGTTTGATTACTTTTTAATACAAAAAAAATCACCCCAATTTTTTATGGATTTTTATAGCCGTTTTGTAGTTTCAAACATAAAATTCTTAAAAATGCACCAAAAAAATGTGAGAAAAAAATGGAAAAAAAGTATAAAAAATGAGATAAGAAATAAATTTTTGGTATTTTTTATTTGGCCGTTACATTGCTTAAAATTTCAAAAATCTAAAGCATACTTGTTTCTAATAAAATCATTTTTTATTAAAAAATATATACAGGAATCCTAAAAATCACAAAAATTTCGAACTTTTAAAACAGTTGTAACACACCAAAAATGAGTAAAATTTTAAAATAGATTTTCAAAAAAGTTCTTACATGGAAATTACCTAAATAAGTCTATTTAATAGGAAATTGTCTAAATTTTATAATGGAACTAATTTTGTAACTCTAGCTTCAGTGGAAATGTAATTTTTTAACGTTCAAAATGCATACAAAGTTTACATCAAAAACAGTTGTAACACACCAAAAATGAGTATTTTTTAAAATACATTTTCAAAAAAGTTCCTATGCGGAAAAAATTACTTAAATAAGTCTATTTTATAGGAAATTGTCTAAATTTTATAATGGAACTAATTTTATAAATCTAGCTTCAGTTGAAATGTCATTTTTTGGCGTTCAAAGTGCATACTAAGTTTTCATCAAAAACTTCAGCTTAAATAAAAGCGTTAAAAATTTTAAAATGGGATTTCAAAAAAGTGCCCGTTACGAATTTAATTTTTTAAATGGTCTATTTTATAAAAAAATATTCGAATTTTATAATAAAACTTATTTTATAATCATATCTTGACTATAACTACCCTTTACAGGTCATTAAAGTACAATTAAAAATTTCCCAAAAAAATAACTTAATTGGTTATATTGAATTTATTTTTGGGGGCCCATGATTGATTTTAAACTTTCGTATTATAGATTATACCCTATTCTATGATTTATTCTTAAGAAATTTGTTTTAATTTTATCAAAACTAGCAGTTTTAAATTTTTAATCAAGTTTTTAGAATATTTTTATACAGTGCGGACATAAAGTAAATCCCCCCCTGCTAACTTTTGAACGGTTATGTTTTCAATTCTTAAAATTTGTCCATTAAAGTATTTAATTGCGAACTTTCTAATAAAGGTATTTTTGATTTTGTGGAACTTCCGGTTATACCGGAAGTGGATGGCAACTTTCTTATTTTAAATGGAACACCCAGTATATTTTTGCATTTTCGTGTTCTCCATATAAATACCATTAAATTGACCTAGCGTAGTGTGGCTCTACTATTAATACGCCCATTCGAAAAATTACATTTTTATGCAACTTCATTTACACCGGAAGTTGGAACCAACTGCCCCAACTTCCTTATTTTAAATGATTTTCTTTTACAATTAAGTTAATTACATTAAATTTAAACAAAATCATGTTTAACTTTAAGTTCGTTAATTTTCCACTTCCAGTGTAAATAAAGTTGCATAAAAATACGATTTTTCGAATGGGCGTAATTCCAAAAGTATTAATCGTAGACCACCTATGCTAAGTCAATTTAATGGTATTTTTATGGAGAACACGAAAATGCAAAAATGTACTAGGTGTTCCATTAAAAATAAGAAAGTTGCCATCCACTTCCGGTATAACCGGAAGTTCCACAAAATCAAAAATAGCTTTGTTAAAAAGTTCGCGATTTGAGTCCTCCGTAGACAAATTTTCAGAATCAGAAACCGTTCAAAAGTTAGCAGGGGGGCGATTTACTTTATGTCCGCACTGTATACCAAAAATATTTTTATAATCAATTTTCAAAAAAGTTCCTATGAGGAAAAAATTACTTAAATAAGCTTATTTTATAGGAATTTGTCTAAATTTTATAATGGAACTAATTTTGTAAATCTAGCTTCAGTGGAAATGTCATTTTTGGGCGTTCAAAGTGCTGTAATGTTTTTATCAAAAAAATCATTTTAAATAATTGAACTTAATTTATCAATTCATTAAAAAACATTATTTGCTACCCACTTTTCATAAATAAGTTTTATAGAAAAAATTAAAAAAAAAGATTTTTTTCAAAAATTTTTATACACAAAAAACGGCCAACGATATAGTTTCGTTATTTCTTATCCGATTTTAATAAATGTTATGTCAAATTAAATTGCTTGAAGAATACTACTATCAGATAATAAAAGATTAATTTTATTTTTGAAAACAACAGAGGTGGAGGGGGCAACTTTTGTTTTTCAAATAGCAACATATTTTTTTCGATTAAAAAAATCATTGACAAAAATAATCTAAGCCAATTACTAATATTTTTTTTTAATTTAATTCAATTGTTTTTTTTTTGAGATTTGATTTTTTTAAGTTTTGTTTTTTAATAATTTTTAATTTATTAATATTTTTTTAATTTAATAACAATCAAAACTTAAAAAAGTATAAAATTGAAAACTCAAAAACAAAAAAAAAACAATTTAATTAAATTTTAAAAAATTAATAATAATAAAAAAAAATTAAAAAAAATGAGGAAAAAAATTTTTTTAATTAATAAAAAAAATTATTGGTATAATTGGTTTATATTATTGGCGATTCTAGTTAAGCGATCTCCCTCTTGCGGCATAGAGCGGAACTATGAAATGACGTCACGTCCGTGACAGTTGTGCAGACGAATTTGGCGTTTAACGTTTGTTAATGTCTATTCAAGTCAAGTTAATAACGTCAACTTACCTAATTTACTTTGTATTATTAAATGCGTTTGATTATTTCTTTGCAAGTATAAATTTTTATTTATTTTTTCACTGACGTGACATCACTAGAATATGTAACCAAACATACATTTGCGTGGGAAATATTAATTTGAATCGCCAATTTTCTTCAATCGAAAACAAGTGCTGAAAAAAGTGGGACACCCTGTATTATTGCTCATCGCCCCTCCACCCCTAAAATTTTATTCTAGAATAAATTTTTAGTATTTTTTGGTTAAACGTTACAACGCTTCAAACTAAAAAAAAAAAAATGAAAATGCACAAAAAGATGCGAAAAAAAAATAATAAAAAAATGAACAAAGAATATAAAATTAATTTTCTTATAAAATCTTTACAATTATAGCTAAATGACAAAATTAGCAAGCAAATATATTTTTGGTATTTTTTGCTTTATGCAACTTAAGATTCTGCATATTTAGTTGTCTAAAATTAAAAAAAAAATAGTAATTCTTTTCTATGCAACTTCAATAGCAATTAGTAAATTTGGTTGCCTACAGTTTCATAAATGTAAATATTATTTTTAAAAGTATTATCTGTAATTTTCGCAATTCTTGTAATTCCCCAGTATAAGAATAAATTTAAGATCAAAGTTTTTTAAACTCCAAAACTTACAAACAAAGTGAATCATTAAAATTCCCATAACGCAATTTTGCAAGAAATTTCAATGAATTTTATTAACGGGAATTACCATTACATAATTTTAATTACTCATTGTATTAAATCTACAATAATCTTATAATAAAAATCAAAGAGTTAACACCTATTTTAATCAATATGTTGTTTATAATATTATTTCTTGTAGTTTTAAGGGTGAAATCTGAATGTGAAGGTGATTTTCAGTGTGTTAATTATAAGGAATGTAAAACTAATGAAGATTTTTTCTTCCCTTGTGGAATAAATGGGTCGATTTGTTGTGCCCAAACGGGTATAATTAAAATTGCACAAAAATCTGCATTTCCAAAGGTTTGTGGGTTGTATTTGAATGACGATAGAGTTTCTGGTGGTCAAATTGCATCCATAGCCCAATTTCCTTGGATGGCTTTACTAGGATATACAAGTAATTCCAATTTTACCAAACGACAATTATTAAAATATCTCCAATTTTAGCACTTGATTTTGTTGAATTTTTATGTGGTGGTACTTTAATAACCGAAAATTATGTTTTAACCGCAGCTCATTGCACCGACATACCAACCAGAATTTTGTAAAAAATATTATTTAAAAAAAATCATTTTCATGAAAATAAATTTTAGGTCAATAGTACGTTTAGGTGAACACAGTTTATCCACGAGCATTGATTGTCACAACCAAATTTGTGCAGATCCTCATTTAGACGTACCAATTGAACTGGTCCTTCCACATGAAGACTACGATAAAAAATCTTTAAAAAATGATTTAGCTTTAATTAAATTAAAAGAAAAAGTTGTATTTACAAGTATTTATTAAAAATTATATGGTTTAATTGATTAATTGGCGTGTGTTGCAGGTTTTATAGCTCCAATTTGTTTACCATTTGGTATGGATTTGAAGGAAGATGATTGGTATAAAAGGTCTTATATTATTTCTGGTTGGGGAAAAACTGAATCAGGTAATTATAATATTATGCCCAAATATATTAGCATCAAATACAATTTTAGATCACCTTTTTGGTTCTGATGCTCTACAATTTGCTCGTGTGAAAATTTGGAATTACACTAGTTGTAAATTGAAGGTACCACCTCAAGTGGATTTGCAGAGGAGGAAGCAAATATGCGCGAATGGTCCTGGGAAGGAAGATGCTTGTAAAGGTGACAGTGGTGGGCCTTTATTTAATATTACTGCAAGAAATGATATGGTTATAGCTGTACAATATGGAATTGTATCATATAAATTCGCACTGACCTGTGGTATTCTTGAAATACCCACGATTTTTACTAGAATTGATGCTTATTTGGAGTGGATTGTAAAAAATGTGATTTAAATAAATTAATTAAGACTGCTTAAACTTTTATTTACGGTCGTATTGTATCTAAAATCCATGGTAAGTAATGTGTTACATTAGTATATAAAGCTGGAAATCCTTTGGTAGCACAACGTACTGGTCCTATAGACACTACTCCGTATTGAACATAATGGACATCCTCATTTATAGTTTTGATAACCTGCATTGGACCTCCACTATCACCTGAGCAAGAATCGGATTTACCATCACCACCAGCACAATACCGATTTTCATTTATATCGTAATTGTATGTTTTGTAAAAATTGCGACATTCATCAGGTGTAATGATGGGAATGTGAATTTTTAATAAAACATCACTATGAGGACCTAAAATATCACAATAAAAATATTTTCCAAAAATTTATTAGTTATACCATTTTCAACTCGACCCCATCCAGTAACAGTACCATTAACAGCACTTATATTTCTAATTTCTGGTTGAATTGGTAAACAAACTGCTCGAACACTATCTAAAAAAGTGATTTACAAATATAAATCCTCCAGTTGTATTTTCGAAATCATCAATTTCAGAAATCATCAATTGTATTTCCGAAATTGTATCAAAAACTTTTGGCTAAAATACAATTGGTGCTTTCAGAAATTGGTGTAATACAATCCGTTGTATTTCACTCAATTATAATAAAAATTTTAGCTTCCTCAATTTTTTACAAATTGGTACTTTCTGAAGGTAAATTTGTTTTTCTGAAATACAATTGGTGCTTTTAGAAATTTTGGTGAAATAAAATGGGTTACCAGTGTTTATATTAATCTTCTTCTCCAATCTTAGGAGACCAATATCGTATTCTCGAGTTTTCACATCATATTTTGGGTGTGGAATGGTTTGATTAATTTTAACATCTTGAACTGGAAGTGCGCAGGATTCCTCAAGATCATCACAATCTTTTTCTTTATTTAGATTATGCTCCCCTATTCTTACTCCAAGTCTAAATAGAAGAACCATTAAGTTAAAAGTAGTTTTTTTAATTTTGTACTTACAATACTTTAGTTTTCAAATCCGTTATGCAATGGGCTGCGGTTAAAATATACCGTTCGTTTATTAGAGTACCACCACAAGAAAATTCTCGTATTTTTCCTAAAAAAATATAAAATAAAGTGGTTTTATTAAAATATAAATAGCGTCCTACCATTTTGGTATGATAAAAGAACCATCCAAGGAAATTCGTATAATTCAGTGCGATCTCCATTAATAATTCGATCCCCCAATTGCACCAAACCACAATTCGCTCTTGGTAATAAATTAATATTTGGGTGGTTGATAATATCGGTTTTCTTTTTTGGGCAATAAACTTTTGGCAAACCATTTTCATCCACACCACACCTCAATCTAAGCAAAAACTCACGCGCTCTAGTTGATAAAGGTTTTTTGGCTGTTGAAACGAAGTTCGTTACAACTTCACATTTTAATATATCAACACATTCAGCCTTTTCCAAATCAACAAGTTCTAAATAAAATTACAAGAAAATTATGGTGGTATTTTATTATTTAGTACTTACGAGCACTTAATGGTGAAACAAATAATACAGCAACAATTATAGTCTGAATTAAGTTCATGTTGATAACTGAAGAAAACGAGGTTCTGTTCTGGTTTTAAATCGCGAAATGTTGATCTTAAGTTAATCAAAGATCAGCACTTGTTTATTAAATGGAATAATCAGCCTAGCTTCAAAGAATCAGAAACTGGTATTTGTAAATATTTAAATCATCTACCGCAAAAAATGCCAGCATATAAACAAACTAATTTATTAATCCATTGCAACTCTTTGTTTCTCTTAAAATGTTCATTTTAGTGCGATAAAAAGGTTTTAGGTCAAGTTGATTAAACTTAAAAAAATTATTGAATAAGTTTTATGACATTTCTGAAGAAGCTTCATATTTCAAGGACTCACATTTTTAGAAGGTAATTATATAAATATTGTATCTAACTTCTCTTATTTTTTTTAGAAAATGAATACCATAAAATAATGATTGTTTAAAAAAAATTTGTTGAAAATTATTATCAACACAAAAATATTGTAATGAGTTCATGATTCATGTTCAAGATAACTCCATAAAAACCAGTTTTTTGGTGACCTTTTTCTAATTAATTTAATAACATTTTCAGGTCTTTCCAATCAATTAACGTATATTTTAAAACAATCTTACGAACATTGATTTTATGTATTTATTTAAACTTTACACATTTAAATATTTATTGAAAAATGTATTTCACATATTTTTTCAATGAGTGGTTTTTGATGAAAGATAAGTAATTTTGATAAAACTTTTGCCTCTTCAAGTAAAATTTTAAAAACCGAAAATACCAGAATTTTGTAAAAAAATTATTCAAAAATTTTCATGAAAAATAATTTTGGATCAACTGCACGTTTAGATGAAGACAGTTGATCCACAAGCATTGATTGTCACAACCAAAAAAAAATAGGAGCAAAAAGGCCAAAAAAGTGGGTTGATTTTCAGAAAGTATCAATTGTATTTCAGAATCATCAATTATTGTTCATCAATTGTATTTTAGGAAGGATCAATTGTATTTCAGAAAAATCAATTTTATTTCAGAAAAGACCAATTGTAGAAAAATTGTGCTTAGGTCCTTTTCACCAATTTTAAACCTAATTGAAATAATCTGTTCCAAGATTAAAGCAGTATTGTTAAAAGACAACTTCGGATTTCTCCTGTGATGTCTTTTGGTGTCATGAAGCAAATGTTGGTTTAATTAAAAAACAATTCTTGATGAAGCCAAAAATACAATTGTTGGTGGTGCCAATACAATCGATCAAGCAGCTGTTTTAGCAATGGAAAGTGTGGTTGGAGTAGCTAAAATATTATATTTAGGTAAAATTTGGACGTATCAATTATAAGGTGAAATTTGAATGTGAAGATATTTTCTTCTTTTGTGGAAAATGGGTGGGGTGCTCAATCTGGTAAAATTATACAATTTCGCAAAAATCTGCATTTACAAAAGTTTTTGGATTGTATTTGAATGACGATAGAGTTTCTGGTGGTCAAATTGCATCCATCGCCCAATTTCGTTGGAAGGTCTTACTAGGATATACAAGTAATTCCAATTTTACCAAACGATAGTTATTAATATCTCCATTTTAGTACTTGATTTTGTTGAATTTTTATGTGGTGGTACTTTAATAACTGAAAATTATGTTTTAACCGCAGCTCATTGCACCGACATACCAACCAGAATTTTGTAAGAAATTTTATTTAAAAAATGTTTTAACAACTCTAGAATCGACGATAAGTCGATTATTCCACCTCGAATGTCTAGCCCAGATTAGATCCTTTCAACACCAATTAAAGAATATGTTCAATCTTAACAATCCTATTAATAATTCTTATCTACCAGTACATGTACACATCACTGGAATTCCAATTTCACTTTAAAGTGGTGGAAAATTTAAAAATTAGTAGCAAAAAGGCCAAAAATGAACGATTGATTTTCAGAATCATTTGCTTTTTTAAATATTTTTGCAACAATGATTTATATGTATTTCACATATTTTTTCAATGAGTTGCTTTATGATGAAAAATAAGTAATTTTAGAAAAACTTTTGCCTCTTCAACTACAATTTTAATAACCGAAAATACCAGAATTTTGTAAAAGAAATTATTCAAAAATTTTCATGAAAATTAATTTTGGATCAACTGCACGTTTAGATGAACACAGTTGATCCACAAGCATTGATTGTCACAACCAAAAAAAGAATAGGAGCAAAAAGGCCAAAAAAGTGGGTTGATTTTCAGAAAGTATCAATTGTATTTCAGAATCATCAATTGTTCATCAATTGTATTTTAGAAAGGATCAATTGTATTTCAGAAAGCATCAATTGTATTTCAGAAAAATCAATTTAATTTCAGAAAAGACCAATTGTAGAAAAATTGTGCTTAGGTCCTTTTCACCAATTTTAAACCTAATTGAAATAATCTGTTCCAAGATTAAAGCAGTATTGTTAAAAGACAATTTCGGAATTCTCCTGTGATTTCTTTTGGTATCATGAAGCAAATGTTGGTTTAATTAAAAACAATTATTGAAGAAGCCAAAAATACAATTGTTGGTGGTGCCACTACAATTGATCAAGCAGCAGTTTTAGCAATGGAAAGTGTGGTTGGAGTAGCTAAAATATTATATTTAGGGAAAATTTGGACGTATCAATTATAAGGTGAAATTTGAATGTGAAGATATTTTCTTCTTTTGTAGAAAATGGGTGGGGTGCTCAATCTGGTAAAATTATACAATTTCGCAAAAATCTGCATTTAGAAAAGTTTTTGGATTGTATTTGAATGACAATAGAGTTTCTGGTGGTCAAATTGCATCCATCGCCCATTTTCCTTTGAAGATCTTTCTAGGATATACAAGTAATTCCAATTTTACCAAACGACAGTTATCAATATCTCCATTTTTAGAACTTGATTTTATTGAATTTTTATGTGGTGGTACTTTAATAACAAAAAAGACGTTTATTTAACCGCAGCTTATTGTACCAACATACCAGAATTTAGTAAAAAAACTATTCAAAAAGTTTTCATTTTCATAAAAATAAATTTTAGATCAAGTGTACATTTAGGTGAACACGGTTTATCCACGAACATTGATTGTCACAACCAAGTTTGTGTAGACTCTCATTTAGGGTTCCAATTGAACTCGTCCTTTCACATGAACACCACGATAAAAAATCTTCAAAAAATGTTTTGGCTTAAATTAAATTAAAAGAAAAAGTAATTTTTAAAAGGATTTACTAAAAATTTATGGTTTAAATAAATTAATAGACGTGTATTGCAGATTTAATAGCTCCAATTTACTCGCTGTTTGGTAAGGATTTGAAGGAAGATGATTGGTATAAAATGTCATATTATTTCTGGGCGAAGAAAAACTGAATCAGGTCATTATGATATTATGCCCAAATATTAGCATCAAACGCATTTTTAGATCACCTTTTTGGTTCTGATACTCTACAATATGCTGGTGTGTAAATTTGGAGTAACACTTGTTGTAAATTGAAGGTACCACTTCAAGTGGATTTGCAAAGGAGGAAGCAAATATGTGCGAATGGTCCTGGGAAGGAAGATGCTCGTAAAGGTGACAGTGGTGGCTTTTATTTAATCTTACTGCTGAAAATGATGTGGTTATAGCTGTACAATATTGTATTATAAATTCGCAGTGACCTGTGGTATTTTTGAACTACCCACGGGTTTTATTATAATTGATGTTCATTTAAAGTGAAATGTAAAAAATGTGGTTTAAATAAGAAATAAAGATTGCTTAAAATTTATTTACGGTCTTATTGAATCTAAAATAAATGGCAAATAGTGGGTTACATTGGTGTATACACCTGGTACTCCTTTCATAGCGCAAAATCTGGGTCCCATAGATACTATTCCATATTGAACATAACGAACATCCCTATTTACAGTTTTGATAACCTGCATTGGACCTCCACTATCACCTGAGCAAGAATCAGATATACCATCACCACCGGCACAAAAACGATTTTCTTTAATGTCATAATTGAGTCTCCTATAAGTATTACGACATTCATCGGGTCTAATAATGGGAATATTGATTTTTAATAAAACATCACTATGAGGACCTAAAATATCACAATAAAACTATTTTCCAAAAACTTATTAGTTATACCATTTTCAAATCGACCCCATCCAGTAACAGTACCATTAACAGCATTTATATTCCTAATTTCTGGTTCAATAGGTAAACAAATTGCTCGAACACTATCTAAAAAAGTAATTTACAAATATAAATCCTCCAGTTGTATTTTCGAAATCATCAATTTCAGAAATCATCAATTGTATTTCAGTCAATTATATCAAAAATTTTGGCTTCCTCAATTTTTTACAAATTGACACTTTCTGAAGTTAAATTTATTTTTCTGAAATACAATTGGTGCTTTCAGAAATTTTGGTGAAATAAAATGGGTTACCAGTGTTTATATTAATCTTCTTCTCCAATCTTAGGAGACCAATATCGTGTTCTCGAGTTTTCACATCGTATTTTGGGTGTGGAATGGTTTCAATAATTCTAACATCTTGAACTGGAGGTGCGCAGGATTCCCCCAAATCATCACAATCTTTCCTTTTTTTTAGATTATGCTCCCCTATTCTTACCCCAAGTCTTAATACAAAAACCATTAGATGGTCGTTTTTTTTTTAATTTATATAATACTTACAACTCGTTCGTCTTCAAATCAGTTATGCAATGGGCTGCGGTTAAAATATATCGTTCGTTAATTAAAGTACCACCACACCCAAATTCTCGTTTTCTTCCTATAATACACAAAGATGAACTAATTTTATTGAAACATATAGCGTCTTACCATTTCGGTATGATAAAAGAACCATCCAAGGAAATTCGTATAATTCAGTAAGATTTCCATTAATCATCCGATCTACCGATTGCACGAAACCACAATTCTCTCTTGGTAATAAATTAATATTAGGGTGGTCCAAAATATTGGATTTGTTTGTTTTTGGGCAGTAAACCATAGAAATACCATTTCCATCTACACCACACTGCAAACTACGCAAAAACTCACGCATTTTAGGTGATAAAGGTCTTTTGGCTTTAGTATAAAAGTTTTTAACAACATCACACTTTAATATACTAATACATTCAGTCTCTTCCAAATCAAGTTCAAGTTCTAAAATTGCCAAAAATAATGTACGAATTGTATTTTGAAATACTTACGAGCACATAAAGGCGAGACTAATATTGCAAAAATAATGCTTTGAATTAAGTTCATGTTGATAACTGAAGAAAACGCGATCTTGCTCTGGTTTTAAATAGCGAACTGTTGATCTTGAATTAATCAAAAATAAGCACTTGTTTAGAAAATTATCGGCCTAATTTGCAGTTGATAACATTTATATCTGCAAAAAATGCAAGCATACAAACAAACTAATAAATTTATAATCGTTTGGCAACTCATTGATTCTCTTAAAATATTCATTTTATTATTATAATAAGGTTTTAGGTCAAATTGATTAGATTTAAAAAATTGATTTAACAAATTTTATGAGATTTCTCATTTTCAAGGACAAATTATTATGAAAACAAAAATATTATAATGATTTGATTGATCAAATTTTATGACCAAAAGGAAGGAAGAAGCTGCTTTTTTATAGTCCTTTTAGAAAACGAATAACAAAAAATGAAAAATAATTTAGGTGCTCAAAATTAATATCAAAACTAAAATACTGTAATGAGTTCATCAGTGGCGCAACCAGGGGGCGCTGCATGGGTCCATATGCAACCCCCTTTGCAGGATCAAATTTCTCATCAGATCCACCGATCCGAAAGAATGAATTTTTTTATTCCAATTGCAGATTTGTTTTAAATAAAATACTAAAGTGTTACCTTACATTTATTTAAATAAATATACAGGGTGTTTCGTTCGTGAATGTTCAAACTTCGCAGGGTTGAGTAAATCAAATTGCATCGTCAAAAACCAAAAAAGTGCGGGTTAATTTTTAGTTATAGAGTTACGTACAGCGTTTTTGGTAACAAAAGTATTACAGAAATCCTTGATAAAATGTTTAAAAAATCACCAAAAAAAAACCAATTGAAAATTTTGTTTATTTTTCAGTTTTCAGATTATTTCTCAAAAAAATGCCAATTGAGAGTGTTTTTCTTTTCGAATTCTAAAACTATGTATTATCGTTACAAATCATAAAAAATTTGATTCCTAGTTCCTCTCTAAATTTATCAAAGAACAAAAAATTAAACGTTATATTTTATCTTATAACCTATTGAAAAATTATCCAAAATTGTTTAAAAGTGTTAATTTCAGAATGTTTTGGTAAGTGCAGAAAGAGAACTTGGAACTCAACATTTTCTCGATTTGTAGGGATAATAATGTATGTAGTTATAGGATTCAAAAAATATTATTCTCATTCGATTTTTTTAGAAATAATCATGAAACTGAAAAAAAAATTTTTTTTACTTTTTTTTCTTTGCGATTTTGTCAACTATTTTGAGATTACTATTGTTACTAATTTAAGAGAATGGTCTTAGCTTTCTGATGATAATTTTTTTAAATTTCTATGTACATACATTGATTTAATTGTTATTAACGTTGGAGGTTGCAAAAATACCATTAAATTGACCTAGCATAGTGTGGTCTACGATTAATACTTATAAGTGGAAAATTAACGAACTTAAGGTTAAACATAATTTTTTTTAAATTTAATGTTATTAATTTAATTGCAAGAGAAACTCATTTAAAATAAGGAAGTTGGGGCAGTTGGCTCTAACTCCAGGTGTAAATGAAGTTGCAGAAAAATGTGATTTTCAAATGGGCCTAATTCCGAAAGTATTAATCGTAGACCACACTATGCTAGGTCAATTTAATGGTATTTTTATGGAGAACACGAAAATGCAAAAATATACTGGGTGTTCCATTTAAAATAAGAAAGTTGCCATCCACTTCCGGTATAACCGGAAGTTCCATAAAATCAAAAATACCTTTATTAGAAAGTTCACAATTAAATACTTTAGTGGACAAATATAACCGTTCAAAACTTAGCAGGGGGTGGGGGGATTTTCTTTATGTCCGCACTGCATAATAAATAATTTTAATATTTGACATTTAATTTACATACAACACACAAATACAATGTTAGTGTATATTGGGTTGCCTAAAATACATTTCTACTTCGCCGTTTTATTCCCTGTCAGTGCAAAGTAGTAATTTCTACTCCTAGGTAGTACAAAGTGATCAGCATAGAATCAGCGAACATAAAAAGTGACATTTTAAAGCCTGTCAAACGTCACAGAAGACTGTAATTTAATGACGTTTGAAGAAAAATTAATGTTTGTTTATCCCAGGGGCGTTTCCAGCCAACTTGTCTAGGGGGGGGGGGGGGTATTTAAAAAAAGATAAATATACAGGGTGTCGCAAAATTCTAATGACAACGCTTAACTGGAGATAGACCTAACAATAAGTCGATATGACCAAATTCATTTAAATAAAAAATGTACCCCTGAAGAGTTATAAGCCTCTAAAATTGAAATATAGTAAAATATAAATTCTTTTTATCCAACTTTATTTTAAAATACAATCTTAAATTGCAACTAGTTTCGCCAAATCATTGGCTTCGTCAGGCAAAGATTGTGAATTGATGAAAATAGAGAACTAAATAACACAAATAAAAATATATAAACAAATGTAAATAAAAACCAATAAAAATAATGCAAAATCTTTTCAAAAATGAGTATATGCAATTTTAATTGCTTACTGACAAATATGTCAAACAAAAATTTTTTTTTTTTTTTTTTTTTTTTTTTTTTTTTTTTATAAAATAAAATAAATAAAAATAATAATAATATAAATAAAATTATAAAAAAAGAAAAAAAAAAAAAAAAAAAAAAAAAAAAAAAAAAAAAAATTTTTGTTTGACATATTTGTCAGTAAGCAATTAAAATTGCATATACTCATTTTTGAAAAGATTTTACATTATTTTTATTGGTTTTTATTTACATTTGTTTATATATTTTTATTTGTGTTATTTAGTTCTCTATTTTCATCAATTCACAATCTTTGCCTGACGAAGCCAATGATTTGGCGAAACTAGTTGCAATTTAAGATTGTATTTTAAAATAAAGTTGGATAAAAAGAATTTATATTTTACTATATTTAAATATTTATCCAAATCCTCAAGAACAAGAATTTTCCTCTAAAATTGGTTTAAAAAAACTATTTTTTTAATTACGGCCAAAGTAGCAAAGATTTTTTAATGAAATTTTGTATACGTACATTCGAATACTCAACGCAAAATTGGTAAAAATTTGGCTAATCCTCGATTTTTGTAAATGTCAATTTCATTAAAAAATCTTTACTGTTTTGGCAGCAATAAAAAAATCTATTTTAAAAAATCAACTTTTGAGGCTTATAACTTTTCAGCGGTTCATTTTTTATATAATTGAATTTCGTCATATTGACTCTTATTTTTTGGTCTACTATTTCCAGTTAAGCGTTGTCGGTCAAATTTTGCCACATCCTGTATATTTTATGACGTAAGTTTTTCGCTCCAATTTTTAAAATTTAATACCCAGATTCTGGTCACATAATTTAAGTTTAAAGGCCTCTAAATTTAAATTTGTCTTAATACTTAGCTAATAATTTAGAACAGGGGTCGGCAACATGCGGCCCGTTGTAAGGTTTCATGCGGCCCGCCAAGCAAGATAATTTTTCTGTATACTTCTTCGCAATTGCGCAATTTTATTTTGATTTTAAAAAAACCTATTGAAACTATATACAAGTAACATCAAATGAACAAAACATGATTATTTTATAAAATGGCCCATGGCCCGCCGTCCACAAAATGTTGCCGACCCCTGATTTAGAATATTCCGTTACTAGCTGATTTCTGAAATGGTACATGTTGGTGTAACTCACCAAATTTGGCAAAAAGGAAGCAGGCTCTACAAAAGATTCCTTTTCACTATTCAGAAGACATTAACCAATTAAACTGTCTAAAATGTTTTTCAGACAAGTAACATTTAACAGCATCTTTTCGAAAAATTCTTAGAGGGGGTAATTACTCGATTTTTATTTCGGACATGTACGATAACGCGTTCTCGAGATAAATGGGTGGCACGGGTGGTCTGAATCACCCTGTATACCCCTCTGCTCAAAAAATGACCAACTATGTAGCTTCGTTATTTCTTATCCGATTTTAGAAAATGATATGTCAAATTAAATGGTTTGAAGAATATTATTATCAGATAATAAAAGATTGATCTCTTAAAGGGAAAAATTAAATCGTTACCATCATCGGAAAATGGGCAAGAGAGATTTTTTTAAAAAGAAACTCTTTTTTGCAGTTATTATCGCTTTAGTCGTTAAAAATAGTCAACTTTTTTTTATTCTTTGAATTAAGGAAAATACGCAACCTAAAAAAGTTGATTATTTTTAACAAGCGAAACGAAAAATGCAAAAGTTACAAATTTCCATTTAAAATTCATAATTGCGTCTACCCTTACCCATATTAAGGATGATGGTAGTGTTTTAATTTTTCCATAATTTAAAAAACCATTTGTCACTTGTTTGCTTATGTTTTTTCGTTTAATTTGTTAATTATGCCAGATATTAAAAAAATATTTTAATAAAAATTGTTTCTTTTTAAAAGACCTTTCAAACGATACCATACTCGACCTATGTTGCCATTTAAAAATCGAAAGTTACCTCCGGTTCCGGGCACTTCCGGTTTGTTCCGGAAAATAATAACTGCACCAATGGATTCTTTGGGTTCGCTTTGGTAATTAAAATTTTTATTCTATCTATGTGCGACAAACTGTTTTCGAGATAAAGGGCTGTTACGGGTGGTCTGACTCACCCTGTATACAAAGGGTTGCACAAAAAACGATGTAGATTCCTTATTTCTTATCCGATTTAAATATATGTCAAATTAAATGGTTTAAAGAATACTACTATCAGGTAATAAAAGATTAATTTTATTTTTGAAAACAACAGAGGAGTTGGGGGCAACTTTTCTTTTTCAAACGGCAACATATTTTTTTCGATTGAAAAAAATCATTAACAAAAATAATGTAAACCAATTTTTTTTTTAATTATTTTTTTAAATATTTTTGTCTTATTCTTTTAAATTTTTTTACTATTATTATTATTTTTAATTTAATTCAATTGTTTTTTTTTTGGTTTTAGAGTTTTCAAATTTTTAATAATTAATTAAAAAACATAAACATAAAAAAAACAATTGAATTAAATTAAAAAAATTAATAATAATAAAAAAATTAAAAAAAAAATTAGAAAAAATTTTTTAAATTAATTTAATAAAATTTTTTTGCTATAATTGGTTTAGATTTTTTTTTTCAATCGAAAAAAATATGTTGCCATTTGAAGAATAAAAGTTGCCCCCTCCTCCTCTGGTGTTTTCAAAAATAAAATTAATCTTTTATTATCTTATGATAGTATTCTTCAAACCATTTAATTTGACATATCACTTATTAAAATCGGATAAGAAATATCGAAGCTACATCCTTGGCCGTTTTTTGTGCATCCCTCTGTATGTACATATTCTTGTTTTTTTAACTGAAACACCCTGTACATTTCGAATTAGAATAATAACAGGGAAAAACCTTTTCATGGTTATAACGAACAAAATTCGCCGTCCCTTGATGCTCGTTAAAACCGAGTTCTACTGTAATTTCAAAATCCTTCTTAAAAATCTCAATATTTTGGGGCATCAAAATTTAAAATTGCCTAAGATCAAGGCATAAAGCGCCACTGTAAGTTCAGAAAACCCGGTTTATTACTCTAATTATTCTAATTAATTTAATTATATTTTCAGGTCTTTCCAAAAACTTGACGATTAAATTAATACCATAAAAAAGGTAAAAATTACGTGAATTCTTGCAATTTCTATATTTTAGATATTTTTTAGTGAGTTGATTTTTGATGAAAAATGAGTAACTTTGGAAAAACCTTAATAATTTTTCATAAATAATTTGTTTCGTCCACTACAATTTTATGAGTGATGTCATTGATTAATAAAAAGATACAGTTGCGCCCAGCTGGAAGTAGGACAAAAGTAATCACGCTCGCGTATTCTTTGTCCTACTTCCTGCTGGGAGCAACTTTACCTAACTAACCTAACCTAACCTAACCTAACCTTTTTACTCAATGGTGATGTATAAAAAAACGTATTTTATTTATTTATTACCCATGTCGATTTTTACGCCGAATTTATACAAATCCACTAATTATTTTAGAAAAACCTTAATAACTTTTTAACGAAACAAGATTTTTCAAAAATTATTTTTGCTACAATTTAAGAGGTAATCAAAATAGTATATTAGATATTTTTTTAATTACTCAGTAGCGTACTATCTCGTTTTTTGACCCGCTACTCATAAAAAAAAATAAAAAGCACATCAGGTAATTAATTATTCAGTACATTCTAATAATAGTAATGATTATTTATTTATACAATTCTGGGGATTTTTATTCTCATGAAATTCCCATTTTAATGACCTGTATGACATCTTCATCTGCATACAAAAGGCAACCAAGGTTTTTCTAAAGGAGTAGAAATATCTGGTTGCTGAACATGTGAAATGGCTATTCATAACAGGTAGTAGGACCACTTTATAAAAGCAATGACGTGTGTGGCAGTGACCATCAACAAGTTTTCTGATGTTTATGGCCTAAGTCGTTGCTCATTTTAATTCAACTCCTCGGGCTTCAGTAAAGAAACTTTCCAAGTGCGGGAATGTCACTAAAACGTGCGATTTGGATTTTATTTGTTCAATTCATTGTTTACACCAATGCCCGTAAGTTTTTTTCCTTTCAATATTCAAAACAATTTTCATAAAAAAATTGGCACTTTCGTTTTTGAAGCAATAATTTCCAACAAATAGTATTTAATTTGGTAAATAATTATTTTTAAAACATAAAATTCTTGAAAACATTCATTAAATAATTTAAGCCTTCCAGGAATTACGAATAAACATCACATTAGCACCAATTTACAACTTTTTCTAGTAGCGGAATAATAAATTAAGCACAATTCATTCATTGAGTTCTATTTAAATTTTCAACAATTCCCCTCATGTAAATCAGAGGATATTATTTTTCCAGAATGGGCAGTTGATGATGATGGTTGTCGTACGCCTGACGGTGGGGTTGGAACATGTATCAATATTGCACAATGTAAACCCATAGTTGACTACCTCCAAACAGCTCAAAGACCTTTATCAACAAAAGTCCGACAAACATTGGCTAAATACCAGTGTGGACTTGGAGTAAACACAGTTAAAGTTTGTTGTCCTCCAAAATCACTCACTAATTTACCTACCAATACTGGAAATCCTTTACCTCCAGATGTTTCAAAACACAAAAATTTGAAGCTGCTACCCCAAAAACGCTGCGGAACAATTTATAGTGATGATAGGTTGTTGAATGGGGAAGTCACATCGTTATTTGAGTTTCCTTGGATGGTTTTGATTTCGTATAAAACTGGTATGAGTATTTTTAAACAACATTTTCCATAATTAACTTAGAAATATTTTAGATAGAGGCTTAGATTTTCGTTGTGGAGGTTCTTTGATAAACGACAGATACGTCCTCACTGCAGCTCATTGCATCACAAATTTAGGACGATTATCCTTGTAAGTATAATACAATCATCACAAAAGTCTGCTACTACAAAAAAATCAATTTTAAGAGCTGGTGTTCGTTTAGGTGAACATGATATTAGTAAAACTGATGATTGTGAGACTCCTGAGGATGGTGATACATTTTGTGCTGATCCAGTGCAAGATATGGCTGTGGCTGAAATTATTCCTCATCCCCAGTACAATAAATCTTCATATTCCAATGATATAGGATTATTAAGGCTTGCAAAAAAAGCGAATATTTCTATTGGTAAGTGACTTTTGACTTTTGTTTTGCGGTAATTGTTTTTATTAGTTTCTTTTTGCAGATAGTGTTCAACCCATTTGTTTACCAATCACTGAAAGTGTGAGGAACCCCAAACTATCCAGGGTGATAGTAACTGGGTGGGGAAGAACTGAAAATGGTTGTATTAAATTACATCTATAACTAATAAAACTAAAGTAAATTACTTTTTAGCTTCTAAAAGTAATGTTTTATTAAAAGTTGATATTCCTGTAATGGATTTTGAAGACTGCAGGAAATCTTATGAAAAAATCGCTTCAGTAACACACCTCCATATTTGTGCTGGTGGTAAAAATATGAAAGATTCCTGCGCTGGTGATAGTGGTGGACCATTACAACTCGTCGCGAATTTCAATTCTGACACCAAGTATATTCAATATGGAGTGGTTTCTTTTGGGCCTGTACCTTGTGGCCAAATTGGAAAACCTGGAGTTTACACTAAAGTGGCTTATTACCTCGATTGGATTTTAGATAATTTAAAACCGTGATTTTATTTATTTATTCTTTTGTATTTTTTAATTTATATATTTTTATTTAATAAATAATGACCATAAGTATTTTTTTCTAATGGATGCTTCTGCTCCTTTTAGTGCTCTTGATAATTTTAAGTAATTTTCCCTTCCAAGTTCAGCAAATTTTCAATTATTTTTTTGAGTCTTACAAAAATGGTCGCAGGCCAAATGTTGCAAAAATAGTCGTTTTATTTAATTTCTCAAAAAATAATAATAGCAGAGACTTGAAATTTTTACCAACGACAAAGGCCTAGAATCGACGTATTTTAAGTCATTTTTGATAAAATCGGGTAAACAGTTTTTGCGAAAAAAATTCTAAAATTTTTGTAAAATTCGAGTACATATTCCCCCCTGGAGGGCGCATTTTTAATGCGATGCGAACGGATATTTTCTTAATTGACAAATAAGAGAATCCTACAAATTTTAAGCCATCTACCGTCTCGATCGGCCAAGTAGTTCCTTCAAAATTAATTATTTTCCGATAAACCGAAAGTTTCAGAACAGTTTTTCTGCCAAAAAGTGACTTTTTCAAAATTTCGGCGGTTTTTGAGCCGTAACTTCTGAACCAAAAGAGATATCGGCACGAATTTTTCTCTAGATTAAGGCGCACGATAAGCCCTTTAAAATAAGCTATCGCCCGTTGATATAGCTTCAAGATGAAGGGTTCATAATAATTATATTCTGGTCCGATTTCCAAAATTTTTGTACTTTTCAGGTTGGTGGCGAAAAAATAACGGACCTAAAGTAAAACTGAGCGGTCAATTTTATTCATTTATTAATTATCTTTTATTTGAAAAATCGTTTTTTTCAAAAATTCGAAAATAAAATTTTTCGAAAATTACCTTTAATTTCCTTTATTTTTTTCTGAAATTTCGTTTTTATTTAATTTCTCAAAAAATATTGATGGCACAGACTTGAAATTTTTACCGAAGATAAAGGCACAGAATTGGAGTATTTTGAGTACCTTATGACAAAAATTGGTTAAATAGTTTTTGAGAAAAAAAATTCTAAAATTTTTGCAAAATCCCAGTACAAATCCGGCCCTGGAGGGCGCATTTTTCATGCAATCAGAACGTTTTATCTTTATTTGACAGAGAAAAGAATTCTGGAAATTTTAAGCCATCAAGCGTCTCGATCGGCCAAGTAGTTCCTTCAAAATTAAGTATTTTCTGATAAACCGAAAATTTCAGAACAGTTTTTCTGTCAAAAAGTGACTTTTTCAAAATTTCGGCGGTTTTTGAGCCGTAACTTCTGAACGAAAAGAGATATCGGCACGAATTTTTCTCTAGATTAAGGCGCACGATAAGCCCTTTAAAATAAGCTATCGCCTGTTGATATAGCTTCAAGATGAAGGGTTCATAATAATTATATTCTGGTCCGATTTCCAAAATTTTTGTACTTTTCAGGTTGGTGGCGAAAAAATAACGGACCTAAAGTAAAACTGAGCGGTCAATTTTATTCATTTATTAATTATCTTTTATTTGAAAAATCGTTTTTTTCAAAAATTCGAAAATAAAATTTTTCGAAAATTACCTTTAATTTCCTTTATTTTTTTCTGAAATTTCGTTTTTATTTAATTTCTCAAAAAATATTGATGGCACAGACTTGAAATTTTTACCGAAGATAAAGGCACAGAATGGGAGTATTTTGAGTACCTTATGACAAAAATTGGTTAAATAGTTTTTGAGAAAAAAAATTCTAAAATTTTTGCAAAATTCCAGTACAAATCCGGCCCTGTAGGGCGCATTTTCATGCGATCTGAACGTTTTATCTTTATTTGACAGAGAAAAGAATTTTGGAAATTTTAAGCCATCAAGTATCCCGATCGGCCAAGTAGTTCCTTCAAAATTAATTATTTTCCGATCAATCGAAAATTTCATAGCAATTTTTATGTCAAAAATGACTTTTTCAAATTTTCAGCGGTTTTTCAGTCGTAAATTCTGAACGAATAGAGATATCGACACGAATCTTTTTTTAGAATAAAGCACTCGAAATAGCCTTTAATATGAGTTATTCGGCGTTAAAATCGGTATTGGCAAATAGGGTTAAAACATTTATTGAAATCGTAACTTTTTACATAGTTTTACGCGGGGTTGAAATTTTGATTTTTTTTTCGATACTAATAAAACACTTTACGTGTCCTTACAGTGTTTAAAAAGCACTTTTCAACGCATATTTTAAATCGAAGATCCGACGTTTTTTTCCCCCTCTCCGTTAATTTTGGTCGGTCGTGGTCGAAAAAACCCAATTTTCACTTTGGAGGGTCGGTGCGGGCGCAAATCGAAAGATGGAGAATTTTTACCTTCAAACCTTTCCGGTTTAGACAAATCCCAGAAATGTCACGTATAGCGATTTTTCGTGTTTAGATTCCTTCTTTCCATTTTGTGATACCCAAAATTTTTCGTTTTCGTTTCGACTTTTTTTTTACACTTTTGAAAAAAAAATTCCTGCATGCGCCGATTTGGTCGTAAGCAACTGAATATTTTTTTATACATTAAGGGTTTCCTGGGCCACATCTCGAGCCTCTCGTGGTAATCATCGGCCAACTCTTGTGGAAGCTGCGAAATTTTAAAATTTCCTCAAAAAAAGTCCGAAAATTGTACCCCAAATTTAAATCCCTACAAAAAAGTGGGGAAGCATAATTAATAATGACCACAAGTATTTTTTCTAAAAAAATGGATGCTCCTGCTCTTTTTATTGCTCTTGATAATTTTAAGTCCTTTTCCCTTCCAATTGCTCCAAATCCAGCAAACTTTCAATTTTTTTTTAGTATTCCAAAAATGGTCGCAGGCCATGTGTTGTAAAAACAGTTGTATAAATAAATTTGAAGAACCCTCGATAATCAATTCGTAGAAACTAATTTATTATCTTATATTGTGTCATAAAATTTATACAGGAAATAGCAACTTAAAACCCTACTGAGGATTATTTACCTACATTCATATTTTAAATGTAGGTAATCATACCCAATAGGTAGAAATATTTTATTTGTATAATCTTCATAGTTTTATTGACACTAATTATTTTCATAAGATAACCCCAAAAAACGTGGTAAAAATATAAAAAAAATAATTTTTATTTAAATTTTACAAAATATTTGCCCAACAAACACAATATTCAGTGCTTTGTCAATTGTTGTAAGATTTGCCAATTTGCTGTTGTTTTCCTCCAGATAATCTTTTATAGATAGATAGCTTTATTTAGTATTGTTCTCAAGAGATAAACTAATAGTGAGCTTCTCTTGAATCTGGAATGCCAACTTTCTATTCGTAAGTTTTAGTTCGGAATTAATGGTTTAGTGACATATTTGTAATAATAACGTCTTACATTAATAAATTCTGGAGTAATTTAAAAATTAAAGGTATGCATTTTTAGTATGATTTTAATAACACTCTAGGATATTTTTTGAATTTAGATTAAAGCATGGAGGAAGAGCTAGATTTTTTATCAGAAAACGCAACAGTAGTGATACCTTGGGGTACAGGAGAATTTTTAATGGTGCATGACCTGCTTATGCCAACATTTTGTGTAGTGGGAATCCTAGGAGAAATAGCGATCATTTTTCTTATCACGAGATGGCATCATCTTCGTAGTGTAACTAACCTAGTTCTAGCTCATTGGGCCTCCATCGATTTACTCTACACATTTTTATCCTGCATTTTATTCAACACCACCCTGTATTCTATTGAGTTAAAAAAGGGCAATTTTACTGTTATACATATTTTGGAGAAATTAATATTGACTACACTAGATTTTGGACAAATTACCTGCATATATTTATTACTAACGAATAGCTTGTTAAATAGCTCTAAAGTTACTATAAAAATCTTAGTGGCAAGTCTTTATACTTTAATCACCATATTTTTTTTCACTGCACTTATTTTTTATGTCCAAAATATACCTATGATCATCATGATCCGTATCAACAAAGGAATTTACATTTTAGTACTCATAACAGTTATCATCAAACTAATTGCTAATCAAATTAAACGCAACGCACCTACAAATAAAAATAACGAAATTAGATTCAGAATTGTAGCCATTTATATTTCACTTTGGCTTGTAAGCCTCACATCATATATTTTGGCATTGGACGTCAACTATTTTTCGTTTTTATTCGTTTTTGGACGCATCAACTATTTAACGCCTTTATTTATTATTTTATACCTAAGAACCGTTGATCCTAATTTTAAACTTTGCCTCATGAAAATGTTGAAAAATAACAGCGGACAAAATGAACGTTTCACCTTTCAAGTCAATCAATCAATCGAGGAACAAGTCTAGGTTTCAATAGAAATAAATGTATTGTAATTTGATTATTTTTATATCAAAATAAAAATTATAAAAAAAATTTGGTCTAATTATTGGGTACATCAATGATTTTTTATTTAATTAATGATTTTAGTGGAAATTCAAAAATAGAAAAAAAAATCATTTTGAACACATTAATATTGGGAGTAGTTTTTTGAAAAAGACCATTAAGATTTATGTGTAGAATTTTAGAAAAAAAAATCATAAAGTCTTTAAAAAACTTCATAAAAATATAATAAACTACACTATTTTCAATTAAAGCCAATTTTCGAAAAAATCATTGTGTTTGAGCATATTAACTTTGGAAGTATTTTTTAGTAAATTTGAAAATGAGCACTCAAATTTAGGTGCAGTATTTTAGAAAAAAATCATAACTTCCTTGAAAAACGTTACGGTACGGGTGGTCCGGGACACCCTGTATATTGTAAAAATATCAAGTGTCTCAGAATAACTTTTTTCATGTCATGTCATGTAGAATCGAAAACTAAACATTTTGAGCCGAATTTGTCCACATCGATTTTTTAAAACGGCCGAGTTATCGGGAAAATACGTTTTTAAACGTCAAATCGGTTTTTTCACGATAGCCGGTACATTTTTAACCGAATCTTAAAAACTCGGTCTCAAATTTAAGGGAAATGTTTGATTTATAACCCTAACGAATTCCAAATTTTTCGAGCCACGGGAAAGGTTTCAAAAACGCTCCCGAAAAAGCCATTTTTTTTTCTGGATTTTTTCGAGCGCCTGCCGCTTTGATTTAAAAAAATCGTTCCTCCGCCGGGTTTAGAATCGAAGCGACGAAATCGGGCCCCTTTTTTCCTTACATCCTCAGGTACGTGATCCAGAAGACCCGATGTTCCTAAGTCAACCCAGCGGTGAGGCCGATTTATTTTCCAAAAAGTAAAAAATTAGCGTTTTTTTAGTGGAAAATCGGAAAATTCGGTAGAAACTAATGTGAGACTTCGACCTATGGAAAAAATCGGGCACGGTATTTCTACAAACAAGAATCATGAAAAAATCGATAGGCTTGTTTTTAGCCCAAAAAATTTATTTGTAACCCAGTTTCGGGCGGTTTGAAACTGGTGTACCATTTTTTTAACGAAATTCAAAAAATCGTAGCTACCAAACGATCTAACCGATTTTAACGAAACGTGGCTTAGATTGTGGCACAAAGTACCCCTTTCAGCGGCATCGAGAGTTTTTTTTCCAAAATCGTAAAAAAATACCTATAAATATCGGCGTATCGAACAATTTTATGGGAAGTGGATTTCCAAAATAGAACCGAAAGAAAATTTTTTAAAATTTCTTGGGATTGTAAATTCAATTCTCCAACTTTTCATGTGACCAAGTACCGACCCCCCAAAGTCAAAATTGTATTTTTTAAACCCTTCGCGACCAAAATTATCGTTGTATGGTAAAGACACATCCCATCGTCGAACTAAAATATGCATTGGAATGGGTTTTTCAAAAACGACGAACGGCCGTGGTAAATTTTTTTAATTTAAAAAAAAATCAAAATTTTAAGAACGCAAAAAAAATCGAGATTTCGTCAATGTTTTACCCCTTTTTCATTTTAAATTAAATCCAAATTTCGAAATAGTTATTGATTTTGAGCATATTAATATCAGAAGTATTTTTTTTTGTTACTTCGAAAATGACCAATAAAGTTTAAGGGTAGTAGTTTAATAAAAAAAATTATAACCTCTTTAAAAAACTCCTTAAAAATATAACATTAGCTATTTTCACTCTAAATTAAACTTAATTTTCGAAATAATCATTGAATTTGAACATATAAATATTTTGGAAGATTTTTTTTGTAAGCTCGAAAACGACCATTTAAGTTTAAGTGCAGTTTCTTGGAAAAAAATCATAACTTACTTAAAAAATGTCGTAAAAATATAAAAAATTACTTTTTTTATTTAATACTTAATTAAGTTTCTTATGGTGTACTAAATTTTATATTTTTCCAATGGGAAGTATTTTTTTCATGCACTCAAAACCAACGAATGTGTGATGAAATATTTTTTGATAAAATTTAAGTGGAGTATTTTAGAAAAAAATCTATAACGTCTTTAAAAATCAACGTAAAAATATAAAATGAACTATTTTCACTCTAAATTAAACCCAATTTTCGAAATAATCATTAAATTCGATCATATTAATATTTTGAAAGATTTTTTTTGTAAGCTCGAAAACGACCATCTAAGTTTAAGTGCAGTCAGTCTCTTAGAAAAAAAATCATATCTTTCTTAAAAAATGTTGTACAAATATAACAAAATACTATATTTAACAATTAATTAAGTTTTCTTATGGTGTACTAAATTTTATATTTTTCCAATGGGAACTATTTTTTTCTTGCACTCAAAACCAAAGAATGTGCGATGAAATTTTTTTTTTTTATAAAATTTAAGTGCTGTATTTTAGAAAAAAATCTATAACGTCTTTAAAAATTATCGTAAAAATCTTAAATGAACTATTGGCATTCTAAATTAAAGCCAAATTTCTTAATAGTTATTGATTTTGAGCATATTAATATCAGCAGTGTTTTTTTTGTTACCTCGAAAATGACCCATAAAATGTAAGTGTAGTGTTTTAGTACAAATTTCATAACGTCTATAAAAAACTATAAAAATTTAAAATGAACTATTTTCATTCTATATTAAAGCCAATTTTCGAAATAATCATTGATTTGAGCATATTAACTTTGGAAATATTTTTTTGTAAGTTCGACAATGATCATTTAATTTTAAGTGCAGTATTTTAGAAAAAAAATTATAACTCCCTTCAAAAACGTCGTAAAAATATAAAAAAATATTTTTTTGTTTAATATTTAATTAAATTTTCTAATAGTATACTAAATTTTATATTTTTACAATGAGAACTATTTTTTTCATGCACTCAAAACCAACGAATGTGCGATGAAATAATTTTTTAATAAAATTTAAGTGCAGTATTTTAGAAAAAAAATCTATAACGTATTTAAAAATTATCGTAAAAATCTTAAATGAACTATTTGCATTCTAAATTAAAGCCAAATTTCTTAATAGTTATTGATTTTGAGCATATTAATATCAGCAGTATGTTTTTTTGTTACCTCGAAAATGACCCATAAAATGTAAGTGTAGTATTTTAGTAAAAAATTCATAACGTCTTTAAAAAACTTTATAAAAATTAAAAATGAACTATTTTCATTCTAAATTAAAGCCAATTTTCGAAATAATCATTGATTTTGAGCATATTAACTTTTGAAATATTTTTTTGTAAGCTCGACAATGATCATTTAATTTTAAGTGCAGTATTTTAGAAAACGAATTATAACTCCCTTCAAAAACGTCGTAAAAATATAAAAAAATATTTTTTTGTTTAATATTTAATCAAGTTTTCTAATGGTATACTAAACTTTATATTTTTCCAATGGAAACTATTTTTTTCATGCACTCAAAACAAACGAATGTGCGATGAAATTTTTTTTTCATAAAATTTAGGTACTGTATTTTAGAAAAAAATCTATAACGTCTTTAAAAATCATCGTAAAAATCTTAAATGAACTATTTGCATTCTAAATTAAAGCCAATATTCTGAATAGTTATTGATTTTGAACATATGGATATCAGCAGTTTTTATTTTTTGTTACCTCGAAAATGACCCATAAAATGTAAGTGTAGTATTTTAGTAAAAAATTCATAACGTCTTTAAAAAACTTTATAAAAATTTAAAATGAACTATTTTCTTTCTAAATTAAAGCCAATTTTCGAAATAATCATTGATTTGTGTATAATAACTTTGGAAATATTTTTTTGTAAGCTCGACAATGATCATTTAATTTTAAGTGCAGTATTTTAGAAAAAAAATTATAACTCCCTTCAAAAACGTCGTAAAAATATAAAAAATATGTTTTTGTTTAATATTTCATTAAGTTTTCTTATGGTGTACTAAATTTTATATTTTTCCAATGGGAACTATTTTTTTCATGCACTCAAAACCAACGAATGTGCGATGAAATATTTTTTGATAAAATTTAAGTGCAGTATTTTAGTAAAAAATTTATAACGTCTTTAAAAATCATCGCAAAATTCTTAAATGAACTATTTGCATTCTAAATTAAAGCCAATATTCTTAACAGTTATTGATTTTGAGCATATTAATATCAGCAGTATTTTTTTTGTTACCTAGAAAATGTCCCATAAAATGTAAGTGTAGTATTTTAGTAAAAAATTCATAACGTCTTTAAAAAACTATATAAAAATTTAAAATGAACTATTTTCATTCTAAATTAAAGCCAATTTTCGAAATAATTATTGATTTGAGCATATTAACTTTTGAAATATTTTTTTGTAAGCTAGACAATGATCATTTAATTTTAAGTGCAATATTTTAGAAAAAAAATTATAACTCCCTTCAAAAACGTCGTAAAAATATAAAAAAATATTTTTTTGTTTAATATTTAATTAAGTTTTCTAATGGTATACTAAATTTTATATTTTTCCAATGGGAACTATTTTTTTCATGCACTCAAAACCAACGAATGTGCGATGAAATATTTTTTGATAAAATTTAAGTGCAGCATTTTAGAAAAAAATTTATAACGTCTTTAAAAATCATCGTAAAAATCTTAAATGAACTATTTGCATTCGAAATTAAAGCCAAATTTCTTAATAGTTATTGATTTTGAGCATATTAATATCAGCAGTATTTTTTTTGTTACCTCGAAAATGACCCATAAAGTGTAAGTGTAGTATTTTAGTAAAAAATTCATAACGTCTTTAAAAAACTTTATAACAATTTAAAATGAACTATTTTCATTTTAAATTAAAGCCAATTTTCGAAATAATCATTGACTTGAGCATATTAACTTTTGAAATATTTTTTTGTAAGCTCGACAATGATCATTTAATTTTAAGTGCAGTATTTTAGAAAAAAATTATTACTCCCTTCAAAAACGTCGTAAAAATATAAAAAAATATTTTTTTGTTTAATATTTCATTAAGTTTTCTAATGGTATACTAAATTTTATATTTTTCCAATGGGAACTTTTTTTTCATGCACTCAAAACCAACGAATGTGCGATGAAATATTTTTTGATAAAATTTAAGTGCAGTATTTTAGAAAAAAATTTATAACGTCTTTAAAAATCATCGTAAAAATCTTAAATGAACTATTTGCATTCGAAATTAAAGCCAAATTTCTTAATAGTTATTGATTTTGAGCATATTAATATCAGCAGTATTTTTTTTGTTACCTCGAAAATGACCCATAAAGTGTAAGTGTAGTATTTTAGTAAAAAATTCATAACGTCTTTAAAAAACTTTATAACAATTTAAAATGAACTATTTTCATTTTAAATTAAAGCCAATTTTCGAAATAATCATTGACTTGAGCATATTAACTTTTGAAATATTTTTTTGTAAGCTCGACAATGATCATTTAATTTTAAGTGCAGTATTTTAGAAAAAAATTATTACTCCCTTCAAAAACGTCGTAAAAATATAAAAAAATATTTTTTGTTTAATATTTCATTAAGTTTTCTAATGGTATACTAAATTTTATATTTTTCCAATGGGAACTTTTTTTTCATGCACTCAAAACCAACGAATGTGCGATGAAATATTTTTTGATAAAATTTAAGTGCAGTATTTTAGTAAAAAATTTATAACGTCTTTAAAAATCATCGTAAAATTCTTAAATGAACTATTTGCATTCTAAATTAAAGCCAATATTCTTAACAGTTATTGATTTTGAGCATATTAATATCAGCAGTATTTTTTTTGTTACCTAGAAAATGTCCCATAAAATGTAAGTGTAGTATTTTAGTAAAAAATTCATAACGTCTTTAAAAAACTATATAAAAATTTAAAATGAACTATTTTCATTCTAAATTAAAGCCAATTTTCGAAATAATTATTGATTTGAGCATATTAACTTTTGAAATATTTTTTTGTAAGCTAGACAATGATCATTTAATTTTAAGTGCAATATTTTAGAAAAAAAATTATAACTCCCTTCAAAAACGTCGTAAAAATATAAAAAAATATTTTTTTGTTTAATATTTAATTAAGTTTTCTAATGGTATACTAAATTTTATATTTTTCCAATGGGAACTATTTTTTTCATGCACTCAAAACCAACGAATGTGCGATGAAATATTTTTTGACAAAATTTAAGTGCAATATTTTAGAAAAAAGTTTATAATGTCCTTAAAAATCATCATAAAAATCTTAAATGAACTATTTGCATTTTAAATTAAAGCCAATATTCTTAATAGTTATTGATTTTGAGCATATTAATATCAGCAATATTTTTTTGTTACCTCGAAAATGACCCATAAAATGTTAGTGTAGTATTTTAATAAAAAAATTCACAACGTCTTTAAAAAACTTTATAAAAATTTAAAATGAACTATTTTCATTCTAAATTAAAGCCAATTTTCTAAATAATTATTGATTTGAGCATATTAACTTTGGAAATATTTTTTTGTAAGCTTGACAATGATCATTTAATTTTAAGTGCAGTATTTTAGAAAAAAAAATTATAACTCCCTTCAAAAACGTCGTAAAAATATAAAAAAAATATTTTTTTGTTTAATATTTAGTTAAGTTTTTTAATGGTGTACTAAATTTTATATTTTTCCAATGGGAACTATTTTTTTCATGCACTCAAAACCAACGAATGTGCGATGAATTTTTTTTTGATAAAATTTAAGTGCAGTATTTTAGAAAAAAATCTATAACGTCTTTAAAAATCATCGTAAAAATCTTAAATGAACTATTTGCATTCTAAATTAAAGCCAAATTTCTTAATAGTTATTGATTTTTAGCATATCAATATCAGCAGTATTTTTTTTGTTACCTCGAAAATGACCCATAAAATGTAAGTGTAGTATTTTAATAAAAAATTCATAACGTCTTTAAAAAACTTTATAAAAATCTAAAATGAACTATTTTCATTCTAAAATAAAGCCAATTTTCGAAATAATCATTGATTTTGAGCAAATTAACTTTGGAAATATTTTTTTGTAAGCTCGACAATGATCATTTAATTTTAAGTGCAGTATTTTAGAAAAAAAATTATAAATCCCTTGAAAAACGTCGTAAAAATATAAAAAAATATTTTTTTGTTTAATATTTAAATAAGTTTTCTTATGGTATACTAAATTTTATATTTTTCCAATGGGAACTATTTTTTTCATGCACTCAAAACCAACGAATGTGCGATGAAATATTTTTTGATACAATTTAAGTGCAGTATTTTAGAAAAAAATTTATAACGTCTTTAAAAATTATCGCAAAACTCTTAAATGAACTATTGGCATTCTAAATTAAAGCCAAATTTCTTAATAGTTATTGATTTTGAGCATATTAATATCAGCAGTATTTTTTTTGTTACCTCGAAAATAACCCATAAAATGTAAATCTAGTATTTTAGTAAAAAAACTTCTTTAAGTCTCCATAAAAATATAAAATGAACTATTCTCATTCTAAATTTTCGAAATAATCATTTAATTTAAACATATTAATTTTGAAAGAATTTTTTGTAATCTCGAAAATTACTATTTAAGTTTTTGTAGAGTAGGTAATAATACCCAATTTTGATTGTCACTAAATTTAATTAAATAATATTTTTTATCGTGTTATTTTGAAAAATACTGAATAACAATAATCAAAAAAACTAGATTATTTTTAAAGTAAACAATTCTTACACACATTCGCATTCATATCACTCGTGACTGCTTGTGATAACGCCACTAAAATAAAATAGCAAGGAAATTTTTAAAAATTAATTAAACCTAATAAATTAATCTTTTAATTATATATTCGTAGCTGCAGATTATCCATGTAATAAAGTTCAAATAGGCAGAGGTTAATGTGAAGCTTGGGTATAATAAACGTTATTTAACAAAATATTTGCCCAAACACAATATTTAGTGCTTTATCAATTGTTGTAAGACTGTGCCAGTTTGTTGTTGTTTTCCTCGAGATAATCTTTGATATTGTTCTCAAGAGATAACTAGTGAGCTCCTCTTGAATGCCAGCTTTGTATTTGTAAGTTTTTGTTCAGTATTCATAGCTTAGTGACATATTTGTAATAATCCCGTCCTACATTAACCAATTCTGGAGTAATTTAAAATTTTAAAGGTATGCATTTTTTGAATAATTTTAATAACACTATTAGTAATGCCAGGATATTTTTTGGATTTAGATTAAAGCATGGAGGAAGAGCTAGATTTTTTATCAGAAAACGCAACAGATGTTGTAAATTGGAATAGACCAGCATTTTTAATAGTGTATGACGTGCTTTTGCCAGCATTTTGTATAGTGGGAATCCTAGGAGAAATAGCCATCATTTTTCTTATCACGAGATGGCACCATCTTCGTAGTGTAACTAACCTAGTTCTAGCTCATTGGGCCTTCATCGATTTACTCTTTACATTTTTATCCTGCGTTTTATACCACCTCTTTCTGTATTATCGTCAGTTAGGACTTAACAATTCAACAGTTATACATATTTTGCAGCAAGTATTAATGACTACACTAAATTTTGGACAAATTATCTGCATATATTTATTATTAACGAATAGCTTATTAAACAGCGCTAAAATTACTATAAAAAACTTAGTGGCAAGTGTTTATACTTTAATAACCATATTTTTTTTGACAACTCTTCTATGTTATGTCGAAAAAATACCTATGATCATCATGCAAGGAATCAACGTAGGAATTTACCTTTTAATACTCATAACATTTATCATCACACTAATTGTTAAAAAAATTAAACGCAACGCACCTACAAATAAAAATAACGAAATTAGATTCAAAATTGTAGCCATTTATATTTCACTTTGGGTTGTAAGCCTTGCATCTGTTATTTTGGGAATTTACGTCAAGGCTATGTCTTATTTATTCGTTTTTGGACATGTCCAACATTTAACGCCTTTATTTATTATTTTATACCTAAGAAACGTTGATCCTAATTTTAGGCTTTGTCTCATGAAAATGTTGAAAAATAACAGCGGACAAGATGAACGTGTCATCTTTCAAGTCAATGAATTAATCGAGGAACAGGTCTAGGTTTTAATAGGAATAAATAATGTATTGTAATTTTAAAAATAAAAAAAATAAAACAATATTTTTGTTTAATTATTAAGTACATCAAGTATTTTTAATTTAATTAATGATTTTAATGGAGATTTAAAAAACATCAAAAAAATTAAAAAAAATCATAAGTGCAGTATTTTCGAAAAAAATCTATAACGTCTTTAAAAATCATCGTAAAAATCTGAAATGAACTATTTGCATTCTAAATTAAAGCCAAATTTCGAAATTATTATTAATTTGAGTTTGAGCATATTAATATCAGAAGTATTTTTTTTTTGTTACCCCGAAAATTACCAATAAAATTTAACTGTAGTATTTTAGTAAAAAAAGTCTTTAAAAAACTTTATCAAAATTTAAAATGAAGTATTTTCATTCTAAATTAAAGCCAATTTTCGAAATAAACATTGATTTTGGGCATATTAAATTTGGAAATATTTTTTGTAAGCTCAAAAATGATCATTTAATTTTAAGTGCAGTATTTAAAAAAAATTATAACTCCCTTTAAAAAACGTCGTAAAAATATAGAAAAATATTTTTCTGTTTAATATTTAATTAGATTTTCTAATGGTGTGCTAAATTTTATATTTTGCCAATGGGAACTATTTTTTTCATGCACTCAAAACCAACGAATGTGGGATGAAATATTTTTTGATAAAATTATTATTAGTATTTTAGAAAAAAAATTATAACGTCTTTAAAAATCTATAATGAAATATTTTCATTCTAAATTAAAGCCAAATTACGAAATAGTTATTGATTTTGAGCATATTAATGTCAGAAATATTTTTTTTGTTAGCTAGAAAATAACCAATAAAGTTTAGATGTAGTATTTTAGTAAAAAAATCATAATGTCTTTAAAAAACTTTATAAAAATTTAAAATGAACTATTTTCATTCTAAATTAAAGCCAATTTTCGAAATAATCATTGATTTTGATCATATTAACTTTGGAAATATTTTTTTGTAAGCTCGACTATGATCATTTAATTTTAAGTGCAGTATTTAAAAAAAAATTATAACTCCCTTCAAAAATGTCGTAAAAATATAAAAAAATAGTTTTTTGTTTAATATTTAATTAAGTTTTCAAATGGTGTACTAAATTTTATATTTTTCCAATGGGAATTATTTTTTTCATGCACTCAAAACCAATGAATGTGCGATGAAATATTTTTTGATAAAATTTAAGTGCAGTATTTTAGAAAAAAATCTACAACGTCTTTAAAAATCATAAATGAACTATTCTCATTCTAAACTAAAGCCAAATTACGAAATAGTTATTGATTTAGAGCATATTAATATCAGCAGTATTTTTTTTGTTAGCTCGAAAATGACAAAGTTTAAGTTTAGTATTTTATTAAAAAAATCATAACGTCTTTAAAAAACTTTAAAAAAATTTAAAACGAACTATTTTCATTCTAAATTAAAGCCAATTTTTGAAATAATCATTAATTTTGAGCCTATTAACTTTGGAAATATTTTTTTGTAAGGTCGACAATGATCATTTAATTTTAAGTGCATTATTTTAGAAAAAAAAATATAACTCCCTTCAAAAACGTCGTAAAAATATAAAAAATATGTTTTTGTTTAATATTTCATTAAGTTTTATAATGATGTACTAAATTTTATATTTTTCCAATGGGAACTATTTTTTTCTTGCACTCAAAACCAACGAATGTGCGATGAAATATTTTTTGATAAAATTTAAGTGCAGTATTATAGAAAAAAATTTATAACGTCTTTAGAAATCATCATATAAATCTAAAATGAAATATTTTCATTCTATTTTAAAGCCAAATTTGGAAATAGTTATTGCTTTTGAGCATATTAATATTTGAAGTATTTTTTTTGTTAGCTCGAAAATGACCAATAAAGTTTAAGTGTAGTATATTAGTAAAAAATTCATAACGTCTTTAAAAAACTTTATAAAAATTTAAAATGAACTATGTTCATTCTAAATTAAAGCCAATTTTCGAAATAATCATTGATTTTGAGCATATTAACTTTGGAAATATTTTTTTGTAAGCTCGACTATGATCATTTAATTTTAAGTGCAGTGTTTTAGAAAAAGAATTCTAACTCCCTTCAAAAACGTCGTAAAAATATAAAAAAATATGTTTTTGTTTAATATTTCATTAAGTTTTCTAATGGTGTTTTAAATTTTATATTTTTCCAATGGGAAATATTTTTTTCATGCACTCAAAACCAACGAATGTGTGATGAAATATTTTTTGATAAAATTTGAGTGCAGTATTATAGAAAAAAATTTATAACGTCTTTAAAAATCATCATAAATATCTAAAATGAAATATTTTCATTCTACTTTAAAGCCAAATTTCGAAATAGTAATTGCTTTTGAGCACATTAATATTTGAAGTATTTTTTTTGTTAGCTCGAAAATGACCAATAAAGTTTAAGTGTAGTATATTAGTGAAAAATTCATAACGTCTTTAAAAAACTTTATACAAATTTAAAATGAACTATTTTCATTCTAAATTAAAGCCAATTTTCGAAATAATCATTGATTTTGATCATATTAACTTTGGAAATATTTTTTTGTAAGCTCGACTATGATCATTTAATTTTAAGTGCAGTATTTTAGAAAAAAAAATTTTAACTCCCTTCAAAAACGTCGTAAAAATATAAAAAAATATGTTTTTGTTTAATATTTCATTAAGTTTTCTAATGGTGTTTTAAATTTTATATTTTTCCAATGGGAAATATTTTTTTCATGCACTCAAAACCAACGAATGTGTGATGAAATATTTTTTGATAAAATTTGAGTTCAGTATTATAGAAAAAAATTTATAACGTCTTTAAAAATCATCATAAAAATCTAAAATGAAATATTTTCATTCTACTTTAAAGCCAAATTTCGAAATAGTAATTGCTTTTGAGCACATTAATATTTGAAGTATTTTTTTTGTTAGCTCGAAAATGACCAATAAAGTTTAAGTGTAGTATATTAGTGAAAAATTCATAACGTCTTTAAAAAACTTTATACAAATTTAAAATGAACTATTTTCATTCTAAATTAAAGCCAATTTTCGAAATAATCATTGATTTTGAGCATATTAACTTTAGAAATATTTTTTTGTAAGCTCGAAAATGACCATTTATGTTTAGGTGCAGTATTTAAGAAAAAAAATTATAACTCCCTTGCAAAACGTCGTAAAAATATAAAGAAAATATTTTTTTGTTTAATATTTAATAAACTTTTCTAATGGTATACTAAATTTTATATTTTTCCAATGGAAACTATTTTTTTCATAAACTCAAAACCAACGAATGTGCGATGTAATTTTTTTTGATAAAATTTAAGTGCTGTATTTTAGAAAAAAATCTATAACGTTTTTAAAAATCATCGTAAAAATCTTAAATGAACCATTTGCATTCTAAATTAAAGCCAAATTTCTTAATAGTTATTGATTTTAAGCATATTAATATCAGCAGTATTTTTTTTGTTACCTCGAAACTGACCCATAAAATGTAAGTGTAGTATTTTAGTAAAAAATTCATAACGTCTTAAAAAACCTTATAAAAATTTAAAATGAACTATTTTCATTCTAAATTAAAGCCAATTTTCGAAATAATCTTTGAATTGAGCATATTAACTTTAGAAATATTTTTTTGTAAGCTCGACAATGATCATTTAATTTTAAGTGCAGTATTTTAGAAAAAAAAACTATAACTTTTTTCAAAATCGTCGTAAAAATTTAAAAAAATATTTTTTTGTTTAATATTTAATTAAGTTTTCTAATGGTGTACTGAATTTTATATTTTTCCAATGGGAACTATTTTTTTCATGCACTCAAAACCAACGAATGTGCGATGAAATATTTTTTGATAAAATTTAAGTGCAATATTTTCGAAAAAAATTTATAACGTCTTTAAAAATCATCGTATAAATCTGAAATAAACTATTTTTATTCTGAATTAAAGCCGATTTACAAAATAGTCATTGATTTTGTGAAGTATTTTTTGTTAGCTGTAAATGTAGTATTTTATTAAAAAAAATCATAACTTTCTTAAAGAACGTTGTAAAAATATAAGAAAATATTGTTTTATTTAAAAATTAATTGAGTTTTTGAATGGTGTACTAAATTTTATATTTTTCTAATCAAAAGAATTTATTTCGTGCAATCAAAAACCGATGAATATTTTTGATAAAAATGTTATTTTTGTATTTAAAAAAATCAGCAATTTCATTATAAAAAACAGTACTTAGTGTGATTTTTTGTTATTTGTAGATATGAAAATAGATGGAGGAAGAGTTGGAAAAATTCCTAGAAAACGAAGATTCCGAAAAATGGAGCAGACCAACTTTCATGTTGCTTTTGGATATCTTCCTTCCTTTGGTGTGCTTTATTGGAATCGTAGCTGATTTACTGATTATCCTTACAATACTACGATGCAAGCAACTGCGATCAAGGACTAATATAATTTTATCCCACTGGGCTTTTACTGATATGCTTTTTTTGCTCTCTACGCCAGTGGTATTTTTCGTAACCCTCTACTATTTCCATACACTAAAAGAAGAGGAGAATTTGATATGCATTTTATCAAATATTGAGATAGTTTATCGCTTGGCTTCAGTTTTGTTCATGACTGTGATAGCGATAGATAAATTAATGAAGAATAAAAGCGTTTCGATAAATTTTGCAATTTCTGTGATTTACATGTTTGCTATTTTAATCTGGTTGATTTCTACTGGCTTATGTTTGGAATCACATCACTTTCATGCTGTTTACACTTTTATGTTTTTAGCTTATATTTTTTTATTACTAGCAGTGGGGTATAAGCAGTTTAGTATGTTTTCCACCTATAAACCTGTAGGAACTGGGTTTGATGATAATATTAGGGTTAGTGTGGTTAGTATTTACGTGTTAATTTGGTTGGGAAGTAGTGTATGTGCTTATATTTCTGTAATTGAAAGCTCTTTATCGTACTTAATTATTTTTGGCACTTTCGGTTGTCTAAATTCGTTTTTTATATTTTTTACTTTATCCTATATGAATCCAAGGTTTAGAAGAGGGGCTTTGGATTTATTTAAGAAACATGATGAGGATGAAAATGTTAACATTAATAGCCTCGAAGTAGGTGGTAATAACTGATTTTAAATTATTTTTATAACAAAAAAAATGTAATTATTTACAAATAAATAAAATTTTAATTTAATTTGTGTACTTAAGTTCCACTTTAAACTTTCTCACAACAAATGGGATGATAATTAGGGCCAGGCTGGGGAATAACAAGGTTTTCCAGTTAAAGGCACATGGATGCTAATGATGGGAATTTTGATATCCCCAAAATTGGAAGCAACGGGCGACCAAAATAACCCCCACCCTTTTATACAAGAAGTGATTCAAAAAGCAAGAACTGTCAGTAATGAATGAACTTATTGGCGTTTACAACGACTATACTAGAAATATTATAAAAAAAATGAATTTTAAACGAAGTGTTTTTATGGACATGTTTTGCTTCATTTTATTTTTGTTCTGTACTATCCATACTACTTTTGGTGAGTTAATTTTTATTTACGAATTTACTTATTTTGTCATAAATTTAAATATTTTTTTAGACAATTATCAAAATTTAATTTTTTTTTTTAGGAAAAGAATGTTCCAGTGATGCTACATGTATGTCAATTCGAAAGTGCTACCCTTACAGAACTCTTCTAAAAAAAATCAAAAAACCATTACCCCCGCAAGTCGTGAAATTTTTACGTTCGCAAGAATGTGGGTTCATAAATGGTTTTCCAAAAGTGTGTTGTTCTTCATCGCCTAATTACTTGGAATACTTAAAAATGTTTGAAAGACCCAAAGTTGAAGCAGTGATGTTGAATGATCAACCGTTGGAGATTGAAACAACGACGAATGTGCCAGTTAAAAAAACGACGAAATATGTGAATTTTCCTGGTGTTCTTTTTGATATAACTGTAATAACTGCTCCTCCTGATGCAACACCAGTGCCTTACTTAAAAAAATTCAGAAACAATAATTTGGAGGAGTATTTAAATGAACTCGCGTATGATTTGATGAGACTACGACGTTCGTCTAAAGGCTCAGACGAAATTGATATTGAAATTCGGTGAAATTGTTATTATTTATGTTTATTAGATTTTAATTATTTTTATTTAAAAATAAAATTCATTGTTGCCAGTTTCATTATGAGTTGCTGTTCTATACCTGTTTTTATTAATCCCTAATAATCCCGGATAGTTAGGTTTAGTTCTTAGTATTACTTCGATTAAAAATGTAAATCCCAAATTTCCGAACCCTTATCCCTACCAAAATACAGGTGCCTACCACGTTTTAAACACCAATTCGTCCACAAATACCTACGAGAATGGAAGGTTTTGTTGGTACATTAGTTCTTCTTGTTTTATTTAAATCAAGTGTTTGTTTCCAATTTGTGGACAATCCTCATAAGATATTTACAAGTAAGTACTCAATAATTACAGTGTGATAACCTCGAGTTCGTCTAAAATTATGACAACAATGCAATAGTTTGCATCCAATTTATTTCAAGTGCTGATTTTTAGAAGGACCTTGTAGTCAAGCAAAGGGTGATGTTTGTATTGAAATTGGAAAATGTCCCTACTTCTCACATCTTCTAAATTCCACAAGAATCCCACGTCCACCCAATGTAATTCGAGTTATTCGAAAACACCAATGTGGATTTTCTGGAGATGTTCCAAAAGTTTGTTGCACATTACATAAAATGGATCCACCAGATGTTGCAAATCACCCAAATTTACAACTATTGCCGCGAAATGATTGTGGGCCAGTTTTGAGTGAGTACAGAATTTTCAGTGGTTCGTCTACAACTTTATTGGAGTTTCCTTGGATGGCGCTTCTCGCTTATAACACAAGTAATTAAAATAATTTATTGGTTTATATTTTTTTTAATAATTTTTTTATAGGTGTTGGCTTGGATTTTCGTTGTGGAGGAACTGTGATTAATGATAGATATATTTTAACAGCAGCTCATTGTATTTTTAACATGACTTTGTAAGTATCCTAAAAGAATAATTTGGATTTTAATTACTTCGTAGAAATCTATTCATTATAAATAGAAATGGTTCCAAGAAATTCTAAATTATACCCAGTAGTTCGTGCAATTAATTTTTTTGAAAAACTGGTGAATATTTTGATTTTTTTAGGATTGGTGTTCGTTTGGGTGAACATAATATATACACAAAAGAAGATTGCGACGAAAATACCGGAAATTGCTCACCACCTGTTCAAGATTTTAATGTGGAAGATGTCATTGTTCATCCTGATTTCCTCCCATCGCCCCTGAATAATGACATTGCTCTTCTTCGATTGGCAACTCCAGCAAATTTTTCACAAGGTAACTAAGTTTAATTTAAAAATAAGATTTCTTTTAATCACTAAAAAAAGCAGTGGCGGATCCAGAGTTAAATTCTAGGAGGGGTCAATTATACAGTGTGTCGCACATTTTTTCAGGAAATTTTTGTAGACCATAAATGTCATTCTGAACAATAAAAATTTTATAAACATTACTTTTTGGCACACCTGTATAATTTCTTGTTATTAACATTTTTATTAAAATCAAGTATACTTTGGATTTTGTCTGTAATTTCACCCAATAAGTTGTTAATTTTGGTTGGGGAAATACAGGGTGAGTCAGACCACCCGTAACAGCCCTTTATATTGAAAACAGTTTGTCGCACATAGATAGAATAAAAATTTTAATTACCAAAGTGAGCCCAAAGAATCCATTGGTACACTTATAATTTTCCGGATCAAACCGGAAGTGCCCGGAAACGGAGGTAACTTTGATTTTTTAAATGGCAACATAGGTCGAGTATGGTATCGTTTGAAAGGTCTTTTAAAAAGAAACAACTTTTATTAAAATATTTTTTTAATATCTTGCATAATTAACAAATTAAACGAAAAAACATAAGCAAACAAGTGACAAATGGTTTCTTAAATTATGGAAAAATTAAAACACTACCATCATCCCAAATATGGGTAAGGGTAGAGGCAATTATGAATTTTAAATGGAAACTTGTAACTTTTGCATTTTTCGTTTCGCTTGTTAAAAATAATCAACTTTTTTAGGTTGCGTATTTTCCTTAATTCAAAACATAAAAAAAAGTTGATTATTTTTAACGAATAAAGCGATAATAACTGCAAAAAAGAGTTTCTATTTAAAAAAATCTCTCTTGCCCATTTTCCGATGATGGTAACGATTTAATTTTTCCCTTAAAGAGACCAATTGTCACTTGTTTGCATATTTTTTTTTCATTTAATTTGTTAATTATGCAAGATATTACATAAATATTTTAATAAAAGTTGTTTCTTTTTAAAACACCTTTCCAACGATACCATACTCGACCTATGTTACCGTTTGAAATTTCAAAGTATGGATTCCTTGGAGCACTTATTATTTTCCGGAACAATCCGAATGTGCCTGGAATCGGAAGTTACTTTGAAATTTCAAATGGCAACAGGTCGAGTATGGTATCGTTGGAAAGGTCTTTTAAAAAGAAACAACTTTTATTAAAATATTTATGTAATATCTTGCATAATTAAAAAATTAATCGAAAAAAATATGCAAACAAGTGACAATTGGTCTCTTAAAGGGAAAAATTATATCGTTACCATCATCAGAAAATGGGCTAGAGAGATTTTTCTAAATAGAAACTCTTTTTTGCAGTTATTGTCGCTTTATTCGTTAAAAATAGTCAACTTTTTTTATTTTTAGAATTAAGGAAAATACATAACCTTAAAAAGTTGATTATTTTTAACAAGCGAAACGAAAAATGCAAAAGTTACAAGCTTCCATTTAAAATTTATAATGGCGTCTACCCTTACCCATATTAAGGATGATGGTAGTGTTTTAATTTTTCCATAATTTAAAAAACCATTTGTCACTTGTTTGCTTATGTTTTTTCGTTTAATTTGTTAATTATGCAAGATATTACAAAAATATTTTAATAAAAGTTGTTTCTTTTTAAAAGACCTTTCAAACGATACCATACACGACCTATGTTGCCATTTAAAAAATCAAAGTTACCTCTGGTTTCGGGCACTTCCGGTTTGTTCCGGAAAATAATAACTGCACCAATGGATTCTTTGGGTTTACTTTGGTAATTAAAATTTTTATTCTATCTATGTGCGACAAACTGTTTTCGAGATAAAGGGTTGTTACGGGTGGTCTGACTCACCCTGTATAAAACGCCCTTCTTAGTTTTAAAAATAATCAAAATGGCAAAATCTTACCTAACCTAACCTTCCTGTAACCTGTAACTTTTTGGGAGTCGAAAAATTTTTTAAATTTTTTGTTCAGAATGACACCTACTAACTAAAAAATGCAGAAAAAAAGTAGGCACTCGGTATGTAGATTTAAAAAAAAAATTACCACCCTGTCAGAAATTTAAAATGATAAATTCCCTGACGTTTCTAGGTATTTCAGACATTTTTTTAAATTTCAGTTTGATGTTTCATCAAATATGTATTAATGAAAGAAAAAAAATGGTTTTTGATAATACAGGGTGAGCTAATATGATTGTGGTCATTTCAAATTTCCCGCTTAAAAATCTGGGGAATTTGTTTGCTTCAAGTTCCTAGTAACACAAAATCATGTCAAAATCAAAACAAAGTAACTAGACTTCATAAAAGCAAAGGCGTAGGTGTAATTTTTACCGTTGTGTCAAAACTTCAGATTTTAAAATTTCATTATTTTATAATCACCAGTTTTTATCAAAATTAATTTGAGTAAATCTTTGTTTTGTGTTAGCATCTGCCTCGAAAATGAAGAAAAACATTTTCAATATTTGACATTTGCTGTGAAATTAGAGATTTTGGAAAAAAAATTTGCTACGCCATTGGATTACTAGGAGATTTTCTTTTTAATATTTCAGTTGTACCAACCTGTGTATTTCACCCTGTATTATGAAAAATAACACTTTATTTAATCTCGTGACTAGTTTCGGCATTTTTTTCTTTCTTTTTCTAAACTAAATATTTGAAAATTTTCAAACACCAATAAAACATATGACACAATTAAATACCTACCTAACTTAACCCACAATGTACATGAACGGCGAATCGGTGGTAAAATCATAATAAAAAAATGAAGAATAAACGTAATATTAAGATAGATTTTAAGTTTCCAAGTTTAAAAAAAATCACTGACAATTCCCTGATTTTTCCAGAATTTTCAAAAAATCCTTGACAAATCCAGGTTTTCTCAGTTTTCCAGGTCGTTAGACACCATGTTGACACATCGTAAACTCATACTCATTGGATTGGTAAAGATGTTTTAATTCATCGTTATTTGTAAATTTAGAAAATATCATTGTTGAAAGGAGAACGATTACAATTAAAAAGAGTATTATTGTATTATTCGTATGATTTTTCTTGAAATTAATTTTTGGTAATCATGTTGCCATTTGAAAAACAATAGTTGGTTCCCCCCACTGAAAAAAGACTAATTTTGATACCTCTTTTCGTTTCTGAGTTATAAGCAAAAATGTGAGACCAAATATTTCATCAAAAAATTGTTGATTTTTCGAAAAAAAAAAATACTAAAATCCACTTGAGCTACGTCAAAACAAAAGAACTCAAATTTTAGATATTTTCTACTTTATTAAATATTAATTAAAACTTATTTTACGTTGAAAATTAATTTTTTTTGGAAAATTTTGGGGATATTAGCTCTATTATGTTTCTTTATTATACACGATTTCAATACTTTTTAAATCCCTTATCGCCATCTCATTTTTTAGTTATGAGCAAAAATGTGGAAGTAAAATCATTTTTGATTAAAATTTTCCCAAAAATTGTCGAATTTTCAGAAAAAAAATAATTCCTCAAAAACTATTTGAGAACTCAAATATCGGAAATCTTTTACAAAATACCCGCATGAAATGTCTCGTACAACTTTTGTTGTAAATTTCTGGAAATTCCTGCAGGAACCACGTTATTTAAAACAAGATATGATTAAATCCCATTTTTAAGAAGCAACTTTAATTTTAATAATAGTGGATTAATTTTATTTATTAATAAAATGATTTTATTTTTTTTCAGCCAATGTTCAACCGATTTGCTTACCTTTCGGGGAAATCAGTGACACGACGTTGGATGGAAAAATGGCAGAAGTTGCAGGCTGGGGCGTTACAGAAACTGGTAATTTTTTTATTTTTTATTAACCACACCCAATTATATCTTCAATTTTTGCTAGAAATTACAGTTTTTGACATATTCCTTTGTAAAAAATTACAAATTTTTGTGAATTATAAAAATTATAATCCTTATTTGAATCATTTGATTTTTTCTAGGTTATAAAAGTGCTGTGTTGTTAAAAGTTTCGCTTCCTGTAATCCCTAATAAAATATGTAGAAGAATTTATAAGAAATTCACGCCGATTACTGATCGAAAATTATGTGCTGGTGGTTATAAAGGACAAGATTCTTGTGGTGGTGATAGTGGAGGTCCTTTGAAGCGAATCGGATTTATTGAAGGAAATGCTAGATATATCCAACATGGAATTGTTTCTTATGGTCCTAGAAATTGTGGTAGTGAGGGCCAACCTGGAGTCTACACTAGAATTTCTCATTACATAGATTGGATCCTTGATAACATTAAGGCCTAATTCCTTCAGTTGCCATGATTGAATATCAGAAATCACATACGTGCTTTACGTGCAATGGATATGTAAATTTTGTGTGGATTTTTTTATATCCATTGTTACTGTCTTACGTTTTGAAAAAAAAATTAAGTTATTTTGTAAATTATGTAGATTATTTTTAGGATTTAGGATCAAGGAGATTTTTAATTTTTCTACAAATTTTTTTATGATTTAGATAATCTACAATTTGTTTTTAATTTTATCAACTTGATGCATTTTTTTATATATTTTTTTTAACTTATAAATATACTCAATTCTGTGATATTATTTAGTAAACAAAATAAACAAAAAAAATTGTTTGGTATTTTTTGTTGAGACGTTACAACGCTTCAATCTTAAAAAAAAAATTGAAAATGCAACTTAAAGATGCGAAAAGTAAATCATAAAAATAGAAAAAATCATAACCTGAATTTTCCCATGTAATACGATTATATTTAATAAATAAAATGAGCAAAGAAATATATTTTTAGCATTTTTTGTTTGGCCATTACAACGCTTTAAACTAAAAAAATCATGAAATTAAAAATATGCTAAAAAAATTTATAAACTTGATTGTTTTATGTAAAATCCTTACAATTATAACTGATAAATAAAATAAGCACTGAAATATATTTTTGGTATTTTTTGTTTTGCCGTTACAACGCTTTAAAATAAAAAAAAATCTTGAAAATTCACCAAAAAGATGAGAAAAAAATTCGTGAAAAATAAAAAAATATAAACTAAATTTTTGTATGTAAACTCCTTTTACAATTATAACTAGTTCACAAAATAGTGAAAATCAATAATTATAATTATGTTCTTCAATATACAATAGATAATAGCTACTATACCTAGAAATGATTTAATTGACTTTTAATTACGGTTTCCAATTAAAGTTTTTGTAAATGAAGTCACAAGACTTATAAGCGATAATCCCTAATACCTCAAGAAATTTTGAATAACAGTTTTATAATTAATAATTAAATGGGAAATTATAATTTAGCAGTTTTGAGAAAACCACCAAACTTGCCAAGAAAAATTTGGGCCAATATTACCCTTAATTGCCAAAGTTACTTCAGTTTACGGTAACGTAAACCAGGGGCGCAACTAGTAATTTTTGGCCCTTGAGCAAGATTACATGATTGGCCCCCCAAATTTCGGCACAAATATTGTCTGTGAAAAAATTAAAATTGGTCTAAATTTAAAATGACCTTAATACATATGAGGGGCACAGAATCTGAATCCGGGACTGTTCCGGGTCCCGGAAATACCGGGACGAATGGTCACTCTACAAAAGACCCAATAAGAAACAAGGACGAATGATAAATGGACGAATTGGAGAAATTAAAGACCAAATTTAACGAAAACCCGAAGAAAATGAGCGATTGACAAAAAAATTCCGACGTTGGTAAAATGCCAAAAAAAACCAAACTAACCTGAAAGTTGAAAATATTTCGAAAACTAACCACTGTATTAATTGTTTTTAGCGACATTTTTCCATTTCGGAATTTTATCATAGTTGCTTTTTGTCCAATTCCACCATTTTTCTGTCGATTATTTTGTGATATTCGGCTTTTTTCACATTACAACAGGTCGTTAGTATCGTCCATTTGTCCAAGTCGGACTTTTTTAGTTCGTTTTTTTTCTCTCGGTTATTTGTCCACATCAGCTTTTTATCGTTCCGATTTTATTCTTTCGGTCATTATTCCACGTCGGTTTTTTTGTTTTTCGGCCTTTTGTCCCGCTTCCAAAATGCACAGCAGCCATTTTTAATTTGGAAAAAGAAAAAAAATAAAAAATTGTGTTCAATGTATGTATTTTCATGGAAGCTTTGTTTTTTATGGCACAAACTTTCAGATTTCTTTCTATCGCACAATTTTAGGCCCCTTTGACTCTCCGGCCCTTATTGGTAGTTACGCCACTGCATAAAACTTTGCCCTCCTCCTCCACATGTAAAAGGGCTTGCAGCAGATCAAATCTGTCAGTATTTTCAAGACACTAAGGGAGTGAACATTTAGCAGAATGTTTTTTAAATCGTTGTTATTGTTGCTACTTCTATATTTATTTACTGGTGCAATTAAAGGTAAGATAAATAATATAATTACAAAAATATAAAATAAACTGTATTTAATTTAGATTAAAAATAATTTTTTGAATGACCATCTTCTTTTCAAAAAAAATTTGAACATTTTAGAAAAAATTAAATAATTACTTTAATGAAAGATTTGAGATAATTATCAAGATTTATTTTTTTTAGGAGAAAAATCTTCCAGTAAAGGTATATGTGTGCCAATTCTAGAGTGCTACTCTTATAGAACTATTCTCAAAAAAATACAAAAACCGTTACCTTCCATGGTCGTAAAATTTTTACGATCTCGAATGTGTGGTGGGTTTAAAAATGGTTTTCCAGAAGTCAGTTGTTCTTCATCGCCCAAAATCTTGCATTATTTAAAAAAGTTTCAAAAACCCGAGGTTGAAGTAGTGTTGAATGATCAACAGTTGAAGATTGAAACTACGACGAAGGCAATTAAAAAAACAACGAGATTATTTGATTTGAAGACAACAACGCAATTAGTGAAGTTTCCTGCTGTCATTTTTAATATAACTGTAGCAACTCCTCCTCCTGTAACGCCATACCCTTACAAAATAAAATTAAAAAACAAATATTTCGAGGAATTTTTAAGTGACTACGAGTTTTATGACTTATCGAGGCGACGACGTTCATCTAAAAACTCAGACGAAATCGACATTGAAATCCGGTGAAATTGTTATTATTATGTATATTGTTTTTTGGTTATTTTTGTTTTAAATAAAGCCCATTGTGATCAGTTTTATTATGAGCTCTCTACCTGACTTTATTAATCCCTTATAATCCCACTGTGTTGGGATCTGTTCCTAGTATCACTTCGAATAAAGATGGAAATCTTAAATTTGCAAACCCTTATCCCTACCAAAATACAGGTGCCTACCACGATTTAAACATCAATTCCCCCATAAACACCTACAAGTATGGATCGTTTAGTTGTTAAATTCATTCTTCTTGTTTTATTTAAATCAAGTGTTAATTTCCATTGTGTTGACAGTGCTCCTAGGATATCTACAAGTAAGTACTTAATTATTATCAATAATTGTGTGATAACCTCGAGTTCGTATTCCTCCAACATTCTAACAATAGTTTGCACCCAATGCATTTTTAAGTGGTAATTTTTAGATGGAGCTTGTAGTCAACCAAGAGGTGATGTTTGTATCGAAATCCAAAAATGTCCCTACTTCTCAGAACTTCTAAATTCCTTAAGTATCCCACGTCCACGTCACATAATTCGGGTTATTCGAGAGCACCAATGTGGTTTTTTTGGAAATATTCCAAAAGTTTGTTGCACATTACCTAAAATCGTCACAACTGAAAAACCATTCGAAGAACAATATAAGGATCCACCAGATGTTTCAAATCACCCAAATTTAAAGCTATTGCCGCGAAATGATTGTGGATCAGTTTTAATGGAGTACAGTTTTTCCGGTGGTTCATCTACAACTTTATTAGAGTTTCCTTGGATGGCGCTTCTCATTTATATGACAAGTAATTAAACTAATTCATTGGTTTATATTTTTTGTAATGATTTTTTTATAGGTAATGGTTTGGATTTTCGTTGTGGAGGCACAGTGATTAATGATAGATATATTTTAACAGCAGCTCATTGTATTTTTAACATGACTTTGTAAGTATCCAAAAATAATAATTAAGTTTTAACTGCCTTTTGTATTCGTTTGGATTTTAATTACTTCTCAGAAGAGTTTAGTATTACCTGTAAACCTTGATTCATAATGAATAGAAATGGTTCCAAGAAATTCTAAATTATACCTCGTAGTTCGAGAAATTAAAAACGAAAATTATCAAAGTAGTTTTATTTTTTTATAAAACTTAAGTAGTGAATAATTTGATTTTTTTTAGGATTGGTGTTCGTTTGGGTGAGCATAATATCAACACTGATAAAGATTGCGAAAAAATTACTGGAAATTGTGCACCACCTGTTCAAGATTTTTATGTTCAAGATGTTATTGTTCATCCTGATTTTGTGCCCTTTTTGAATAATGACATTGCACTTATTCGATTGGCGACTCCAGCAAATTTTTCAAACGGTAGGCAACCAAGTTTAATTTAAAAATAAGAACGCTCATTTATTTTAATCACTAAAAAAAAATTATTTTCATATTACTTTTTGTTTCTGAGTTATAAACTGACCAAAATCTCATAAAAAAATTGTTGATTTTTCAAAAATAATATTCAAAAACCACTTAAGCTGCGTCAATTCAAGACAAACCAAAATTTTAGATAGTTTTCACTTTAATAAATAACAATTAAAAGTTACTTTCTAAATTTTGACCCTTCATATTTCGGTTGATTGGACAAGCTTAACTGCCATTTTTTGGACACCCTGTATATTATATATATACAGGGTGCCCTGAAAGGTCTATACAAAACAATACCTTATACTTCTAAGACCAAAATATGACGATTTAACCAAACTTATCTCTATCCAAAAGTTCTTCGTTAAGGTGCTACAGACCATTAAAGTTCTTAAAACTATTTTGTATTTTTAAAATTACTAAAAATTGGCTCATACGCTCATAACATAATTTAGAATGTGGATATGTAATAGAAAAAAGTATTTCTAGACAATTTGTTTTTACTTTTTCTCGTAATGTAAGTGGTCAAAAATAGGTCATCGACATGTAAAATTTCTTAAAACTTTTTAATGGCTAAATAAAAATTCATAAAACTTTACTTGTAGCTAAACAGTGTAGTTATAAACTTTTTTTGTCTCCTACAAAATTTTTCTATCTCCTTTATTTTAGGCAGAAAAAAATTATTTCCATGTGGTAACTTTGAAAAAATATTAAAATTTTTCGCTAAAAGATCTGTACAAATTAACACAGTATATTCCGGAGACCAAAATGGAACGATTTAACCACTTTTATCTTTATCCAAAAGTGCTTTCTTAAGCCTCTACTGATCATGAAAGTTTTTTAAAAACATAAGATTTTTTAAGATCGCTAGACACTTAACGAAGCACTTTTCGATTAAAATAAGTTTGGTTAAATCATTTTATTTTGGTCTCAAAAATATGTGGTGTTACTTTGTACAGACCTTTTGGCGAACAATTTAAATATTTTTCTAAAGTTAGGTTATGCACCACATGGAAATATTTTTTTCTGCCTAAAATAAAGGAATTAGAAAAATTTTGTAAGAGACAAAAAATGTTTATAATTACACTGTTTAGCTACAAGTAAAGTTTTATGAATTTTTATTCGGCCATTAAAAAGTTACAAGAAAATCTGCATGTCGATGACCTATTTTTGACCACTTACATAACGTGAAAAAGTAAAAACAAATTGTCTACAAATACCTTTTTTCATTACATAGCCACATACCAAATTTTGTTATGATCGTATGAATCAATTTTTAGTAATTTAAAAAAAAACAAAATAGTTTTAAGAAATTTATTGGTCTATAGCTCCTTAACGAAGAATTTTTGGATAGAGTTAAGTTTGGTTAAATCGTCATATTTTGGTCTCAGGAATATGAGGTATTGTTTTGTACAGACCTTTCAGGGACACCCTGTATAATGAAAGAATTTTTAGTAATCTAAAAAAAACAAAATAGTTTTAAGAACTTTATTGGATTATTTTGTACAGACCTTTCAGGGACACCCTGTACATCAATTTTGACCAAAATTTTATACAAAAATGGTCATTTCAAATATCGGAAATTTTCTTTAAAAAAATACCCGCATGAATGTCTCATCCAACTTTTGTTGTAAATTTCTGGAAATTCCTGCAGCAACCACGTTATTTAAAACAACATATGATTAAAACCCATTTTTAAGAAGCAACCTCAATTTTAATAATAGTGTATTAATTTTATTAAGTTTAAATTGGTTTTATTTTTTTTTCAGCGAATGTTCAACCGATTTGTTTACCTTTCGGGGAAATGAGTGACATGAAGTTGGATGGGAAAATGGCAGTGGTTTCAGGCTGGGGAGTTACAGAAACTGGTAATTTTTTGATTTTTTTATTAACCACACCCAGTCATTTCTTCATTTTTTGCTAGAAATTACAGTTTTTAACATTTTCCTTGGTACAAGATTACAAATTTTTGTGAATTACAAAAATAATAATCCTTATTTTAATCATTTGATTTTTTCTAGGTTATAAAAGTGCTGAGTTGTTGAAAATTTCGCTTCCTGTAATCTCTAAAGAAAAATGTAGAAGAATTTATAAGAAATATACGCCGATTACTGATCGACAATTATGTGCTGGTGGTTATAAAAGACAAGATTCTTGTGTTGGTGATAGTGGAGGTCCTTTGAAGCGAATAGGATTTATTGAAGGAACTCCTAGATATATCCAACATGGAATTTTTTCCCATGGTTCTAGAAAGTGTGAAAGTGAAGGCAAACCTGGAGTCTACACCAGAATTTCTCATTACTTAGATTGGATCCTTGATAACATTAAGGCCTAATTCCTTCAGTTGGCTTGAATGAATATCAAAAATCACATACGTGCTTTACGTGGAATGGATATGTAAATTTTGTGCGGATTTTTTAGTATTCATTGTTACTGTTTTACATTTTGAAAAAAAAAAATTAATTTATTTTGTAAATTATGTAAATTATTTTTAGGATTTAGGATCAAGGAGATTTCTAATTTTTGTACAAAATATTTTATATTTATATAATCTAAAATTAGTTCTTAATTTTAGTATATGCATGCATTTTTTATATATTTTTTTAAAATTATAAATATACTCGATTCTTTGATATTATTTAGAAAACAAAATAAGCAAAAAAAAAGTATTTTTGGTATTTTTTGTTTAGATGTTACCACGCTTCAAACTTAAAAATTCTTGAAAATGCAACGAAAAAAAATCATAAAAAAAAAATTTAAACTGAATTTTCCCATACAATACAATTATATTTAATAAGTAAAATGAACAAAGAAAAATATTTTTAACATTTTTTGTTTGGCTGTTACAACACTTCAAACTAAAAAAATCATGAAATCAAAAAAATGCTAAAAACATTATAAAAAAATGTATAAACTTTATTGTTTTATGTAAAATCCTTTTATAACTAATTATAACTGATAAATAAAATAAGCACTGAAATATATTTTTGGTATTTTTTGTTTTGCAGTTACAACGCTTTAAACTAAAAAAAATCTTGAAAATACAACAAAAAGATGAGAAAAAAAAATTCATGAAAAATGAAAAAATATAATCTTAATTTTTGTATGTAAACTCCTTTTACAATTATAACTAGTTCAGAAAATAGTGAAAATCAATAATTATAATTATGTTCTTCAATATACAATAGATAATAGCTACTATACCTAGAAATGGTTTAATTGACTTTTAATTACGGTTTCCAATTAAAGTTTTTGTAAATGAAGTCACAAGACTTATAAGCGATAATCCCTAATACCTCAAGAAATTTTGAATAACAGTTTTATAATTAATAACTAAAAGGGAAATTATAATTTAGCAGTTTTGAGAAAACCACCAAACTTGCCAAGAAAAATTTGGGCCAATATTACCCTTAATTGCCAAAGTTACTTCAGTTTACGGTACCGTAAAACCAGGGGCGCAACTAGTAATTTTTGGCCCTTAAGCAAGATTACGCGATTGGCCCCCCAAATTTCGGCACAAATATTGTCTGTGAAAAAATTAAAATTGGTCTAAATTTAAAATGACCTTAATACATATGAGGGGCACAGAATTCGAATTCGGGACTGTCCCGGGTCCCGTGAAATGCCAAGACGAATGGTCACCCTACAAAAGACCCAATAAGAAACAAGGACGAATGATAAATGGACGAATTGGAGAAATAAAAGACCAAATTTAACGAAAACCCGAAGAAAATGAGCGATTGACAAAAAAACTCCGACGTTGGTAAAATGTCAAAAAAAACCAAACTAACCTGAAAGTTAAAAATATTTCGAAAACTAAGCACCGTATTAATTGTTTTTAGCGACATTTTTCCATTTCGGAATTTTATCATAGTGCTTTTTGTCCAATTCGGCCATTTTTGTGTCGATTATTTTGTGTTATTCGGCCTTTTTCACATTACAACAGGTCGTCAATATCGTCCATTTGTCCAAGTCGGACTTTTTTAGTTCGTTTTTTTTTCTCTCGGTCATTTGTCCACATCAGCTTTTTATCGTTCCGATTTTATTCTTTCGGTCATTATTCCACGTCGGTTTTTTTGTTTTTCGGCCTTTTGTCCCGCTTCCAAAATACACAGCAGCCATTTTAATTTTGAAAGAAAAAAAAAAGAAAAAATTGTGTTCAATGTATGCATTTTCATGGAAGCTTTGTTTTTTATGGCACAAACTTTCAGATTTCTTTCTATCGCACAATTTTAGGCCCCTTTGACTCGCCGGCCCTTATTGGTAGTTACGCCACTGCATAAAACTTTGCCCTCCTCCTCCACATGTAAAAGGGCTTGCAGCAGATCAAATCTGTCAGTATTTTCAAGACACTAAGTGAGTAAACATTTAGCAGAATGTTTTTTAAATCGTTGTTATTGTTGCTACTTCTATATTCATTTACTGATGCAATTAAAGGTAAGATTAAATAATATAATTACAAAAATATAAAATAAACTGTATTTAATTTAGATTAAAACTAATTTTTTGAATGACCATCTTCTTTTTAAAAAAAATTTGAACTTTAAAAAAAAATATCTTCAATAAAATCATAAAATAATTAGTATCAAGATTTTATTTAATTTTTTTTAGGAAAAAAATGTTCCAGTGATGCTATATGTGTGTCAATTCGAAAATGCTACCCTTATACAACTCTTCTCAAAAAAATACAAAAACCGTTACCCCGCACAGTCGAAAAATTTTTACGATCTCGAGTGTGTGGTTTTAAAAATGGTTTTCCAGAAGTCTGTTGTTCTTCATCGCCTCAAAACTTGTATTATTTAAAAAAGTTTCAAAAACCCGAGGTTGAAGTAGTGTTGAAAGATCAACAGTTGAAGATTAAAACAACGACGAATGTGGGCAAAAAAATAAAAAACAATAATTTCGAGAAATTTTTAAGTGACTACGAGTTGTGACTTATTGAGGCGACGTTCTAAAAACGAAATCGAAATTGAAGCCCGGTGAAATTGTTATTATTTATGTATACAGGGTGATGATAAAGTTTGGAACATAATTCATAATTGCCGTATTTAATTGTTTTGAGAAAATCGGTCGGACAGGTCAATTTTAGTTTTTAAAATGCCATCTCTTGGTATAAAAAAATATTAATGACGTCACTGGTGCTTTAGCAATGACGTCATCAGCGATTTTTTAAATGGAAGCCCCCACTTTTTTTACTCATTTTTGATAGAAAGTCATGCCACGTAAACAATGATATAAAAAACAATTAAATTTTTTAACAAATTTTTGAATAAAAAATCTTTTTAATTCAAAAAAGGAAATTTTTATTTTAACGAAAAAGGTTTTATAAAAATAAATTAAAATGAATTTGAAGTTACTAATAATAACAAAAGAAAGTAAATGTTTAAATAATGCGCATTCTAATGCGAATGTAAAATGTTAAATCTATTTAACAAAATTTAATAAATAGTATTGAAAAACTAATTTTTTGATTCCATTTAAATGTAAGGAAATTTACAAAAAATAATATTTTAAATTTACCATTTATTGAAATCAGCCAAAATAAATCTTATACAACATTCAAACATTCAAAATTTTCAAATTTAATAGTACAAATTAATTTTAAGTTTACATTAAAAAAATTTTAAACGAAAATTTGTTTACAAATGCAATAATTTTTTTATATCATCGTTTAAGTGACATAAATGTCTATCAAAAATGAGTAAAAAAAGTGGGGGCTTCCATTTAAAAAAATCGCTGATGACGTCATTGCTTAAGCACCAGTGACGTCATTAATATGTTTATTATACCAAGAGATGGGATTTTAAAAACTAAAATTGACCTGTCCGAGCGATTTTCTCAAAAAATTAAATACGGCAGTTGTGAACTATGTTCCAAACTTTAATATCACCCTGTATAATTTTTTGATTATTTTTGTTTTAAATAAAACCCATTATTACAAGTTTTATATTGAGTTGTTGTTCTCTACCTAACTTTATTAATCCCTAATAATCCCAGTGTTGGGTTCGATTCCCAGTATCACTAAAATTTCCCAACCCTTATCCCTACCAAAATTCAGGTGCCTACCACGTTTTAAACATCAATTGCTCCATAAACACCTACGAGTATGGATCGTTTTGTTGTTAAATTCATTCTTCTTGTTTTATTTAAATCAAGTGTTAATTTCCATTTTGTTGATAGTGCTCCTAGTAAGTACTTAATTATTATCAATAATTGTGTAATAAACAATAGTTTGCACCCAATGCATTTTCAAGTGTTAATTTTTAGATAGAGATTGTCCTCAACCAAGTGTTTGTATCGAACACCAAAAATGTCCTTTCTTCGTACATCTTCGAAATAATTCAAGTATCCCAAAGGCTAAAAAAATTCGGTTTTATCGAGAGCACAATTGTGGTTATTCTGGACATGATCCAAAAGTTTGTTGCACGTTACCTAAAATCGTCACAACTGAAAAACCACTGGAAGAACAATATAAGGATCCAACAGATGTTGCAAATCACCCAAATTTAAAGCTATTGACGTGGAATGATTGTGGATCAGTTTTAATGGGCTATAGAATTTTTACTGGTTCATCTACAACTTTATTGGAGTTTCCTTGGATGGCGCTTCTCGCTTATTTGACAAGTAATTAAAATAATTCATTGTTTTATGTACAGGGTGAGTCAGACCACCCGTAACAGCCCTTTATCTCGAAAACAGTTTGTCGCACATAAGTAAAATAAAAATTTTAATTACCAAAATGAACCCAAAGAATCCATTGGTGCACTTATTATTTTCCGAAACAAACCGGAAGTGCCCGGAACCGGAGGTAACTTTAGTTTTTTAAATGGCAACATATGTCGAGTATGGAATCGTTTGAATGGTCTTTTAAAAAGAAACAACTTTTATTAAAATATTTTTTTAATATCTTGCATAATTAACAAATTATACGAAAAAACATTAGCAAACAAGTGACAAATGGTTTCTTAAATTATGGAAAAATTAAAACACTACCATCTTCCTTAATATGGGTAAGGGTAGAGGCAATTATGAATTTTAAATGGAAACTTGTAACTTTTGCATTTTTCGTTTCGCTTGTTAAAAATAATCAACTTTTTTAGGTTGTGTATTTTTCTTAATTCAAAAAATAAAAAAAGTTGATTATTTTTAACGAATAAAGCGATAATAACTTCAAAAAAGAGTTTCTATTTAAAAAATCTCTCTTGACAATTTTCCGATGATGGTAACGATTTAATTTTCCCCCTTAAGAGACTTGTTTGCGTAAGTTTTTTCGTTTAATTTGTTAATTATGCAAGATATTACATAAATATTTTAATAAAAGTTGTTTCTTTTTAAAAGACCTTTCCAACGATACCATACTCGACCTATGTTGCCTTTTGAAATTTCAAAGTATGGATTCCTTGGTGCACTTATTATTTTCCGGAACAATCCGAATGTGCCCGGAATCGGAAGTTACTTTGAAATTTCAATTGGCAACAGGTCGAGTATGGTATCGTTGAAAAGGTCTTTTAAAAAGAAACAACTTTTATTAAAATATTTATGTAATATCTTGCATAATTAAAAAATTAAACGAAAAAAATATCCAAACAAGTGACAATTGGTCTCTTAAAGGAAAAAATTAAATCGTTACCATCATCGGAAAATGGGCAAGAGAGATTTTTTTAAATAGAAACTCTTTTTTGTAGTTATTATCGCTTTATTCGTTAAAAATAATCAACTTTTTTTTATTTTTAGAATTAAGAAAAATACATAACCTTAAAACGTTGATTATTTTTAACAAGCGAAACGAAAAATGCAAAAGTTACAAGTTTCCATTTAAATTTCATAATTGCCTCTACCCTTACCCATATTTGGGATGATGGTAGTGTTTTAATTTTTCCATAATTTAAGAAACCATTTGTCACTTGTTTGCTTATGTTTTTTCGTTTAATTTGTTAATTATGCAAGATATTAAAAAAATATTTTAATAAAAGTTGTTTCTTTTTAAAAGACCTTTCAAACGATACCATACTCGACCTATGTTGCCATTTAAAAAATCAAAGTTACCTCCGGTTCCGGGCACTTCCGGTTTGTTCCGGAAAATAATAAGTGCACCAATGGATTCTTTGGGTCACTTTGGTAATTAAAATTTTTATTCTACCTATGTGCGACAAACTGTTTTCGAGATAAAGGGATGTTGCGGGTGGTCTGACTCACCCTGTATTGATTTTTTTTTGTAATGATTTTTTTATAGATGATGGCTTTGATTTTCTTTGTGGAGGAACTGTGATTAATGATAAATATATTTTGACAGCAGCTCATTGCATTTTAAACATGACTTTGTAAGTAACCAAAAATAATAATTTAGATTTAACCACATTTCAGATTTGTTTGAATTTTAATTACTTCCGAGAAGAGTTTATAGTATTACCTGTAAATCTATTAATCATCTTGATTCATTATGAATAGAAATGGTTCCAAGACATTTTAAATTAATTTTTAATTGCTCAAACTACTAGGTTTAAACCTAGTAGTTCGAGCAATTAAAATAGAAAATTATAAAAGTACTTTTATTTTTTTTGAAAAATTTAAGTAGTAAATATTTTTTTTTTAGGATTGGTGTTCGTTTGGGTGAGCACGATATCAACACTGAAAAAGATTGCGAAAAAATTACTGGAAAATGCTCACCACCTGTTCAAGATTTTACTGTGGAAGATGTCATTGTTCATCCTGGATTCATCCCATCGACCTTTAATAATGACATTGCCCTTGTTCGATTGGCAAGACCAGCAAATTTTTCACAAGGTATGCAACCAAGGTTAAATTTCAATTAATCACTAAGAAAGAATTATTTTGACATCACTTACCGTTTTTGAGTTAAAATGTGAGAACAAAATTTCATCAAAAAATTATTTTATGTTGAAAATTATTTTTTTTTGGAAATTTTGGGGATATTAGCTCTATCATCTTCCTTTATTATACATTATTAAACTTTTTAAGTCGCTTATCTCCATCTCCTTTTTGACTTTTGAGGTAAAATGTGGAGGAAAAATCATTTTTGACCAAAATTTTATACAAACATGGTCGACTTTTCAGAAAAAATTGACTACTTGTGGTACCAAAACTTTTAAGAGCTCAAAATTAACGACATTATTTTTTTTATTGTTCTCAAAACTTATAAAATTGTAAAATCCCCACACATGTTTTTAGGCAAATAATTTTCGAAAATCTTAAATTCCAATTTGTTTATTCATTGAAAATAAAAGTGTCTTGATGTAAAACGTTTACCTTCAAAAAATGCAAATCCTTTCAAATATCACAAATCTTCTTTTAAGAAATACCCGCATGAAATGTCTCATTCAACTTTTATTTTAAATAACTGGAAATTCCTGCAACACTAACGTCATTTAAACCAACATATGATTAAATCCCATTTTTAAGAAGCAACTTTATTTTTAATAATAGTGTACCTATTAATTTTATTAATTATTAAAATGGTTTTATTTTTTTTTCAGCCAATGTTCAACCGATTTGTTTACCTTTCGGGGAAATGAGTGACATAAAGTTGGATGGAAAAACGGTAGTGATTTCAGGCTGGGGCAAAACAAAAACTGGTAATTTTTTTATTTTTTATTAACCACACCCAGACATATTTTAATTTTTTGTTATACAGTGCGGACATAAAGTAAATCCCCCCTGCTAACTTTTGAACGGTTATGTTTTTGTTTCTGAAAATTTGTCTACGAAGGACTCAAATCGCGAACTTTCTAACAAAGGTATTTTTGATTTTGTGGAACTTCCGGTTATACCGGAAGTGGATAGCAACTTTCTTATTTTAAATGGAACACCTAGTACATTTTTGCATTTTCGTGTTCTCCATAAAAATACCATTAAATTGACCTAGCGTAGTGTGGTCTACGATTAATACTTTCGGAATTACGCCATTCGAAAAATCGCATTTTTATGCAACTTCATTTACACCGGAAGTGGAAAATTAACGAACTTAAGGTTAAACATAATTTTGTTTAAATTTAATGTTATTAACTTAATTTCAAAAGAAAATCATTTAAAATAAGGAAGTTGGGGCAGTTGGCTCCAACTTCCGGTGTAAATGAAGTTGCATAAAAAAGTGATTTGCAAATATGCGTAATTCCGAAAGTATTAATAGTAGAGCACACTACGCTAGCTCAATTTAATGGTATTTTTATGGAGAACACGAAAATGCAAAAAATACTGGATGTTCCATTTAAAATAAGAAAGTTGTCATCCACTTCCGGTATAACCGGAAGTTCCACAAAATCAAAAATACCTTTATTAGAAAGTTCGCAATTAAATAAATTTTTAGAATCGAAAATATTACCGTTCAAAAGTTAGCAGGGGGGGGGGGTGTTATTTTCTTTATGTCCGAACTGTATAGGTATTACAGATATTGACATTTTCCATTGTATAAAGTTACAAATTTTTGTATATGACAAAAATAATTATCTTTTTCTTCAATCGTCATTAAAGTACAGTCTTCTGTGACGTTTGATAGGCTTTAAAATGTTATTTTTTTATGTTCGTTGATTCTACGGTCACTTTGTACTGCCTAGGAGCTTTATGCATTATTTGTTAAATACTATAAAGTGGTTCACGAAAAATAATAAAATTAACAAAAATAAGATTTAATAAATCTTATAATTTAGTAGTTTTAGTTTTTGGTTCCAACCAAATACAGTCTTTTCAATATTAAAAAAAACTATTGGAGAAAAAAATATTGCATTTATTTTAAATTCTATCATAAATTTATATGATGGTTTGATCTTCTTCAAAATGAGTCAACTTAAAAATTTATACCGTATTCGATAATTAATACTTTTAAAATCCTAAATAAAGCCATGTTAATCTAGTTATTATTGTAAAATTTTATAATTTTTTAAATCTTTATATTGTGGGTTTAAAAAATTATTTTCTTAAAGACTACAAAACGAGATATTATTATTACTGCATTTTTAAACGTCTATAATTTTTGAACCACTAAAGATAATAAAAAAATTTGAAAATCACGTAAAAGCCCCATTATCCTAGTTTTTAAAGATAATTTTATACTTTTTTTAATGCAAAAATTAATGTTTAAACTAATTATTTATTAGCGATCAAACCTACAATTTGACAAAATTTCATGTTGAAACATCCGCCATTTTTTAACCTTTTACGATAATTAAAAATTTTAAAAACACAATTAAAGCCACATTAATCTAGTTTATAAATTATGCCTTTAAAAATGTTTTGTGTTTATTTTAGCAGTATAAATAAATGATTACTAAATCGTCAACAAATTGAACACTAAAGTTTTAGTTTTAAAAGAAGACCCTGTAATTTAATAACTCCCGTTGAGAATTTAAAATTTCATAAACCAAATTAAAACAGTTTACAAAAATATTTAATAATTTTTTAAACGCAGAAATTAATGCCCGAAAAATAATTTTGTACCAGGCTAAACTATTTTTGATTTTAAACATCCACCATTTTATAACCAATGGCGGTAATTCAAGTTTTTAAAATCCCAATCAAAACCTAGTTATTATTGTATATTTTTATTATTTTTTAGATGTTGGTATGGTGGTTTAAAAAAATTATTTTCTTAAAGCGTGCAAAATTTAAAATAAATCGAGGTATTATTATAGTTGCTTTTTTAAACGTCTATAATTTTTTAACCACTAAAGATAATTATAAATTTTAAAAATCACGTAAAAGCCACATTATTTTAGTTATTTAAGGTATTTTTTAATTTTTTTATCGCAAAAATTAATTCCGAAAACAATTATTTATTAGGAATCAAAACGAAAATTTGACAAAATTTCGTGTTAAAATATCTGTAACTTTTTAACCTTTCATGATAATTAAAAATTAAAAAAACGCATTGAAAGCCACATTAATCTACTTTAGAAATCATGATATTAAAAATCTGTGGTGTTTATGTTAGCAGTATAAATAAATAATTACTAAATCGCCAACAAATTGAACACTAAAGTTTTCCTTTTAAACGACATTATTGAAGTTTCGTTTTTAAAACCATGTAATTTAATAACTACAGTTGAGAATTTAAAATTCCAAAAACCAAATTAAAGTTGTTTTATTGTAGTTTACAAAAATATTTAATAATTTTTTTAACGCAGAAATTAATGCCAGAAAAAATAATTTTGTACCAGGCTAAACTATTTTTGATTTTAAACATCCACCATTTTATAACCAATGGCGGTAATTCAAATTTTTAAAATCCCAATCAAAACCATGCTAATCTAGTTATTATTGTATATTTTTATTATTTTTTACATGTTGGTATGGTGGTTTAAAAAAATTATTTTCTTAAAGCGTGCAAAATTTAAAATAAATCGAGGTATTATTATAGTTGCTTTTTTAAACGTCTATAATTTTTTAACCACTAAAGATAATTATAAATTTTAAAAATCACGTAAAAGCCACATTATTTTAGTTATTTAAGGTATTTTTTAATTTTTTTATCGCAAAAATTAATTCCGAAAACAATTATTTATTAGGAATCAAAACGAAAATTTGACAAAATTTCGTGTTAAAATATCTGTAACTTTTTAACCTTTCATGATAATTAAAAATTAAAAAAACGCATTGAAAGCCACATTAATCTACTTTAGAAATCATGATATTAAAAATCTGTGGTGTTTATATTAGCAGTATAAATAAATAATTACTAAATCGCCAACAAATTGAACACTAAAGTTTTCCTTTTAAACGACATTATTGAAGTTTCGTTTTTAAAACCATGTAATTTAATAACTACAGTTGAGAATTTAAAATTCCAAAAACCAAATTAAAGCTGTTTTATTGTATTTACAAAAATATTTATTCATTTTTTTAACGCAGAAATTAATGCCAGAAAAAATAATTTTGTACCAGGCTAAACTATTTTTGATTTTAAACATTCACCATTTTATAACCAATGGCGGTAATTCAAATTTTTAAAATCCCAATCAAAACCATGCTAATCTAGTTATTATTGTATATTTTTATTATATTTTACATGTTGGTATAGTGGTTTAAAAAAAATATTTTCTTAAACCGTGCAAAATTTAAAATAAATCGAGGTATTATTATAGTTGCTTTTTTAAACGACTGTAATTTTTTAACCACTAAAGATAATTACAAATTTTAAAAATCACGTAAAAGCCACATTATTCTAGTTATTTAAGGTATATTTTAATTTTTTGTATCACAAAAATTAATTTTGAAAACAATTATTTATTATGAATCAAAGCGAAAATTTGACAAAATTTCGTGTTAAAATATCTGTAATTTTTTAACCTTTCATGATAATTAAAATTTAAAAAAAACGAAATGAAAGCCACATTAATCTACTTTAGAAATCATGATATTAAAAATTTGTGGTGTTTATTTTAGCAGTATAAATAAATAATTACTAAATCGCCAACAAATTGAACACTAAAGTTTTCCTTTCAAACGACATTATTGAAGTTTCGTTTTTAAAACCATGTAATTTAATAACTACAGTTGAGGATTTCAAATTTCAAAAACCAAATTAAAGCTGTTTTATTGTAGTTTACAAAAGTACTTAATAATTTTTTTGTCGCAGAAATTAATGCCTGAAAAAATTATTTTGTACCAGGCTAAACTATTTTTGATTTTAAACATCCACCATTTTATAACCAATGGCGGTAATTCAAATTTTTAAAATTCCAATCAAAACCATGCTAATCTAGTTATTATTGTATATTTTTATTATTTTTTACATGTTGGTATGGTGGTTTAAAAAAATTATTTTCTTAAAGCGTGCAAAATTTAAAATAAATCGAGGTATTATTATAGTTGCTTTTTTAAACGTCTATAATTTTTTAACCACTAAAGATAATTATAAATTTTAAAAATCACGTAAAAGCCACATTATTTTAGTTATTTAAGGTATTTTTTAATTTTTTTATCGCAAAAATTAATTCCGAAAACAATTATTTATTAGGAATCAAAACGAAAATTTGACAAAATTTCGTGTTAAAATATCTGTAACTTTTTAACCTTTCATGATAATTAAAAATTAAAAAAACGCATTGAAAGCCACATTAATCTACTTTAGAAATCATGATATTAAAAATCTGTGGTGTTTATGTTAGCAGTATAAATAAATAATTACTAAATCGCCAACAAATTGAACACTAAGTTTTCCTTTTAAACGACATTATTGAAGTTTCGTTTTTAAAACCATGTAATTTAATAACTACAGTTGAGAATTTAAAATTCCAAAAACCAAATTAAAGTTGTTTTATTGTAGTTTACAAAAATATTTAATAATTTTTTTAACGCAGAAATTAATGCCAGAAAAAATAATTTTGTACCAGGCTAAACTATTTTTGATTTTAAACATCCACCATTTTATAACCAATGGCGGTAATTCAAATTTTTAAAACCTCAATCAACACCATGCTAATCTAGTTATTATTGTATATTTTTGTTATATTTTACATGTTGGTATAGTGGTTTAAAAAAATTAATCTACTTTAGAAATCATGATATTAAAAATTTGTGGTGTTTATTTTAGTAGTATAAATAAATAATTACTAAATCGCCAACGACATTGTTGAAGTTTCGTTTTTAAAACCATGTAATTTAATAATTACAGTTGAGAATTTAAAATTTCAAAAACCAAATTAAAGCTGTTTTATTGTAGTTTACAAAAGTACTTAATAATTTTTTTGTCGGAGAAATTAAGGCCAGAAAAAATTATTTTGTATGTACTATATTAAACTATTTTTTTTTAAGTTTTAATTTTAAACATCTACCATTTTACAACCAGTGGCGGTAATTCAAATTTTTAAAATCTCAATCAAAACCAGGCTAATCTAGTTATTTTTGTATTTTTTATTATTTTTTAAATGTTGGTATTGTGTTTAAAAAAATTATTTTCTTAAAGCTTGCAAATTACACTAACATTGTATTGTGTGTAGTATGTAAATTAAATATCAAATTTTAAAATTATTTATTATTTTACTATTTAAAAAAATTCGACTTTTGAAGAAAAAATTTCATGTTTTATACATATAATTTGATTTTTTTCCAGGTTATAAGAGTCCTAAGTTGTTGAAACTTTGGCTGCCTGTAGTGCCTAATGAAAAATGCAGAAGAGCTTATGGAAAATCTATACCAATTACTAATCGACAATTATGTGCTGGTGGTGATAGAGGACGAGATTCTTGTAATGGTGATAGTGGAGGTCCTTTGAAACAAATAGAATTTATTGAAGGAAGTCCTAGATATATCCAGCACGGAATTGTTTCTTATGGTCCTAGAAATTGTGGTAGTGAGGGCGTACCTGGAGTCTACACCAGAATTTCTCATTACCTAGATTGGATACTTGATAACATCAAGGCCTAATTCCTTCAATTGGCACGATTGAAATCCCGGAAATCATACATATTTTACGTGTAATGGATATGTTAATTTATGTGTGAATTTTTTTAATATTCATTGTTATGGTTTTGCGTTTTGAAGAAAAAATGATAAGTTATTATGTAAATTATGTGGATTATTTTTAGTATTTAGGATCAAGGAGATTTTAAATTTTTGTACAAATTGTTAGGTTAAATAATAAATATTCTCAATTCTGTGATATTATTTAAAATTTACACCAAGACTTTTATTTATGTTTCAAAATACCTCACTTAAAATAGTATTACCATCAGGGCAATAAAAAAAATGAGCAAATATATTTTGATATTTTTGGTTTGGCAATTACAACTCTTTAAACTTAAAATTTCTTGAAAATGCAGCAAAAAGATCATAAATAATCATTTTTTATGGGAAATCCTTACTATTTTTTAGTTTGAGAATAAAAATGAAGACTTTCAGAGAGATTACTAATAAAATTTATGAAAAATACCACGTAATTTTCCTAGAAATCCTTGTTGATAAAAGCGAATGTTACATTTTTCAATGATTACAGTCTCCTACCGCAAAACTTTATCCACCTCCTCCACCTATAAAAGCTCTTCCAACAGAACAAATCTTTCAGTATTTTAAAGTCGATTAGTGAGTGTACATTCAGAAGAATGTTTTTTAAATCGTTTTTATTATTGCTACTTCTAAATTTATTTATTGGTGCAATTGAAGGTAAAGATTAAATAATATAAATTATCCATAATTACAAAAAAAAAATGCATTTGCATCATAAATTTCCACATTTTTTCAGTGATAAAACCAGATCTAAATTTATTCATCAGCAATTGTAAACAAATTTTATTAATTGCAACTTTCATCATTTATTAGATTAAAATTTATTGTATTATAAAATCGGTGATCAACTTAAATGAGACAAAAAATTTCAGGAGATGATGATGGTACTCAGTGCACAACTCCAGATTCTCAAGAAGGTGATTGCGTTGAAGTAACCGAGTGTGAAAAAATTAAGGGGGTCGTTACAAAAATAAAAAGTGGTTTGATTAAAGGTGAAATGCGTGAAAAAGCAGTGAATGTTTTGAAAAAATACATATGTGGTAGAAATAATGGTAGTGTACAATTTTGTTGTCCTCGACCTACGAAAACCTCTGAAGCTCCTACAAAAATTCCTGAAATTGGTGGAAGATTTTTGTTACCCGAAAGCTGCGGGAATTTTGATTATGGGGACAAAGTTGCTAATGGAACTTCAACAACTCTCATGGAGTTTCCTTGGATGGCTTTACTCGGATATGATATTAATGGTAATTTTAATAATTTCATAATAATTAGAAATTATTTGGTTATTTTAGGTAGATATAAATTCGAATGTGGAGGTTCTTTAATCAATAATAGATACGTTTTAACCGCAGCTCATTGCATAAAACCCAATTTGTAAGTATTAAAAAATATAATTAGGTGGTATGCTTCTACACATTACAAAAAATTATAGAAGAATGGTTCGATTGGGTGAAAATGATCTAAGAAGTACAATAGATTGCTATACTCCCCCTGGGGGTGATGAGATTTGTGCAGAACCAGTGCAAAATATTCGAATTGCAAAAACCATCATACACCCAAATTTTAATCGCATATTATTCTCCAGTGATATAGCTTTAATCAGGCTTAGAAGACAAGTCGATATTTCTGTTGGTAAGTTTTTAAATATTTTCGAAAAAACTAATTTTATTGTTTTATTTTTATAGAAAGTGTTCGTCCAATTTGTTTACCACTCACCAAAAAATTACAATCAAAGGCTTTAAAGCATTTGGTGTTAACTGGGTGGGGGATTACTGATACACGTAAGTCAATATTGTTGAGCTTTTAATTTTATTAATTATTCTAATTATTTAGGTCGAAGCAGACCATCGGATAATTTGATGAAAGTTAATGTAGCTGTAAAGCCTTTGGATGAGTGTAGAAACATCTACCATAGGCAGTTTAATGTTACTGAAGAACACTTGTGTATTGGAGGAGATTTAGCCAATGGTTCTTGTAGTGGAGATAGTGGTGGTCCTTTACAATATATTGATGAAGTCAACTCTGACGTCAAATACGTGCAATTTGGTGTTATCTCTTTAGGACCTCAAAATTGTGGAAGAGCAGAACCAGGCGTACATGTAAAACTCAGTCATTATATTGATTGGATTTTGAAAACAATTGAGCCATAAATTAATTTATTATTTGTACTTATTTGTATTTATACCAATTTTGTTAATATATTTTTGCAAAAATCATTTCAATTATATTTATCATTTGTTAAATCATCTCCTAGGAGATCTGTAATAATTGAAAACCCTACAGAAAAAAAAACACCTTGAATAGTCCTAGATAATTGTATGTAACAAAATACTCATTGCAATTTTTTTGGTGGTACATAATAAAACTGGGAGTCTGAGAATTCCTAGTAATTTATTTTTAGAGATGAAACAAATAGAATTTTAGATAATATCATATAATAGACACCAATAAATCCAAGGAAGTAAAATCTAAGCACTTTAAAGACCATGAAGTATCAGTAGAATCACAAACCCCACATTTTGATAAAATCATGTATGATCAAGAAAGAAGGTATTAATTTTCAAATTTTCAACCAAACATCATAATTTAATAAATTCTGTAGAAAGCTAAAAGTTATAAAGCGAAGTAAAGCAGTTTTAAAAGCCCCATTTTAGCCACCCCCAGTCCTACACCAACAAAAAATTAAAAAGTTTGTTCTTCCATTAAATTGTAATAAGCATGTAACGAATTGGTTTTAGATTAAAAAATACCAACATAATTTTGTAGGAATTCTGCTGAAAGTAGAAGCAGTTCAGCAGTTGCAGATAAAATTCTGCTTTAGAATTATGATGTTGATGTAGTTCTTTTGGGAAGCGTTTGGAAAATAAAATATGAAGTCCTCGTTGATAAAAGATCAAAGATTATAGATACAAAATTCAAAATTCCCCCCTCCATCTATATAAGCTCTTTCAGGAAAGCAAATCTTTCAGAATTTTCAAGTCGCTTTCCGAGTAAACATTTAACATGATGTATCCTAAAAGAACCAAAACATTTTTATTGTTGCTAGTGTTATATTTAATGACTGGTCCAATTAAAGGTAAATTTATATAATATATTAAACTCTTCTTAATTATAATCATTTTTATATGGCTTATGTATTTACATCATTAATATAATTTCCACTTTTTTAACTGACATTAATTTGATAAAACCAGATCTAAATTTATTTTTCTTCAAAGCTCATTAAAGTACAGCCTTATGTGACGGTTGAAAGGCTTTAACAACTCATTATTATGTTCGGTTACAATCGGGTCTACTTTGAATTGCCAAGGATTAGAAAGGCGGAGTAGAAATGCATTTTAGGCAACCCAATATACACTAACATTGTATTGTGTGTTGTATGTAAATTAAATGTCAAATTTTAAAATTATTTATTATATTACTATTTTAAAAATTCGACGTTTGAAGAAAAAGTGGCATGTTTTATTCGGAATAAAAGAACTTTTTTTGGCTCGCATGTATCTGGAGAGCTCGTCCCACAAAAAGTACTTTAACTCCTAATAAAACAATATACAGTGAATTCAAATAAGATTGAAACCATTGACATTGCAAGGTAGGAAACCTAAGTTTCCCACAGAATATTTTAACTGCACTCAATTTAGTTTGAAAAGCACTGTTTTTTATAAAATTTGCAACACACTGAGAAATGACTTGAAAAAATATCCGAAGAAAAACTGCTGAGAGGTTAAAGTGACAGATCAGATTTAAATTTGAATGAAAATTAACAGGTACAACAATCTAGCAAGTCTAAAATCACTACAGAGTATGTTTGGTTGCGGTTTCAGTCTTTTTTGAATTCACTTTACTATTGTTTTTATTTTGCAACCTCGACCTAATTCAACAATTACGAAAAGAAGAGCATAAATTTAAAATGCAAACCATGCTAGGTTAGGATGAGTTCAGCAACAACGCACTTTATATGAAAGACAAACACCAGTAAGTAAATTGGAAACCCAAAACTCATACTATTTCCAAAAGGATACCTAAAAATTCCCATTGATAAAAGCAAATATACATATTTCAATGATAACAGGAAATGGCAAAAACCTTTGCCCTCCCCCTCTATTAGCTATAAAATCTCTTTCAGCAGAGCAAATCTTTCAGAATTTTCAAGTTGCTTAGAGAGTGAACATTCGGAAGAATGTTTGCTAAAAGTTCCAAAACGTTTTTATTGTTGCTAGTTTTATATTTAACTATTGGTGCAATTAAAGGTAAGATTAAATAATATAAACTCTGCTTAACAGGATATTCTATTGAAGCTTTTTTAAAATTTCTTTTTTTAGTACACAAAAGAGTCTTATACCTACCAAATTATTCTTGTTTTTTTTTTGTAAGTCAAACCAAATACTCATACGGCAGCAGTAGAAGGGGCTCTATTTAAAAATTTCTTACTTAGCGGCGTTTTCCCCAAAAATAAGAAACTAATTAAAATAATATTTTTTTTCCAACGCTAGCAAAAAGTTAAGATTTAAACGAAGAGTTCGACGTTTCGTTTTTTGGTTTAAGTATATTTTTAAACTTTTTACAGCATCCCAAAAATTAAGTAAAATTTTTAGAAATTTTTGGACAGCTGTAAAAAGTTTAAAAATATACTTAAAACAAAAAACGCAACTTCGAACTTATTGCTAGCGTTGGAAAAAAATATTTCTTATTTTTGGCCACAAAACTCATCTGTATACGAAAAAAATAAATTTTAAAAATGCTCCTCTGGAAAAAAGTTATGACCAAAACCGCAAATATAAAGAGAATTCCAAAATCTATCGCCTTAATTATAATAAATTATGTATATTTGCATCAATAATAATTCCACTTTATTTATAAATGAAATTTGTTTGATAAAACTTTATCACCAACTGTAAACAAACTTTATTTTAATACAAGGTTGCATCATTAATTAATTAGATTAAAGTTTATTGTAAAAAATGGATCAAAGAAAATGTTTTTATAACGTTTTTTTTTCTAAATAAAGATATCTTGTGCTTAAATTTCCAATTGAAAATTATAACTAAAAATTTAAGGAGACGACGATGATGATGAGTGTACTACTCCAGATTCTAGAAAAGGTCGTTGCGTTGAAGTTAACGAGTGTGAAAAAATTGAGGGATTAATTTTGAAAATGAGGGAGGGGTTAATTCGTGGTGAAAAGTTCGATAGAGCAAAGATTATTTTGAAGAAATTCATCTGCAGTAAAAACGGTGAAACATACAAATTTTGTTGTACTCCACCTCGACCTGCACTTCCAAAACCTTTTGGATTTCCTTCAAGATTTCTTTTACCTGAAGACTGCGGAACTTTTGATGAAGCCAGTAGAGTTGCTAATGGAGTTGAAGCCGGTCTCATGGAGTTTCCTTGGATGGCTTTACTAGAATATAAGAATGGTAATTTAATTTTTGGTAACAACTGGAAATAATTTGAATATTTCAGGTACACATAAATTTGCATGTGGAGGTACTTTAATTAATGACAGATATGTTTTAACTGCAGCTCATTGCATCAATTCCAATTTGTAAGTAAAAAATTAATTATCATTCGCCCTTTTTTATTACATAATTTTAGGACAAGTGTTCGGTTGGGTGAGAATTATCTTAACACTACAAGGGATTGCTACACTCCTTCTACGCCTATATTTATGCCTAAGGCTGATGAGATTTGTGCTACCCCAGTCCAAGATATTGGTATTGAAAAAACCATAATTCATCCAAATTACAACCTAACATTATTAACCAGTGATATAGCTTTAATCAGACTTAGAAGTAAAGCCGATATTTCCTCTGGTAAGTCTTTATATATTTTTGGAAAACTAATTGTATTATATATTTTTACCAGATAGCGTTCGTCCAATTTGTTTACCACTTACCGAACCATTACAATCAAAGAATTTAACAGATTTAATCATAACTGGATGGGGTATCACTGATAAAAGTAAGTTAATATAGTTGAGGTTTTAATTTTACTTACTCTATTTTCTTTTAGTACGAAGCAAACCATCGGATATTTTAATGAAAGTTAATGCCCCTGTGAAACCTTTGGATGTGTGTAGAAATATCTATAGCAATCAGATCAATGTAACGGAAAAACACTTCTGCATTGGAGGTGATGAAGCCAATGGTTCTTGTACTGGAGATAGTGGTGGTCCATTACAATTTATTGCTGAAGTAGATTCTACACTCAAATACGTGCAATTTGGTGTTATCTCTGCAGGACCTTCAAGTTGTGGAAGAACAGATCCAGGCGTACATGTTAAACTCAGTCATTATATTGACTGGGTTTTGAAAACAATTGAGCCCTAAGATTTATTAAAATTATTTTTATACTTGTGAATAAATTTTTAACAAAAACCTCTTTATTAATAAGTTGTTATCACCACTTTTCACACCTTTTAAAAGATATCGATTTATTTGGAGTAACCAAGGCAACTCTTGCTCACAAACTTCTGATAACAACAACAATGTCGGAGCATAGTAGTACAGTGTTTAATAATTCCTGCTTAAAAGTGCCTCGACATCCGGTCAACAAAACACCCTACCCAGTTTACGATCAAAAATTAATGCACCAATTAGAGAATCAAGCGCGTAAGCTCAGCCTAAAATCGAATAATGCAAATAAAAGCGACCTCAAATCCTTCATCGAGTTTTACGACAGCATTCCTGAATACGACGATGTTAACCACTTATCGAATAATGAATTTTATAAACGACTAGAAAATTTGCGAGAGAAACAACGGGCGTTTTTTGAGTACTTGCATCATGAGATTAAATGCGAAACAAGGGATACTAATTGGATTGATGATTACAAAAATTTAAACATTGGTGATAAAATTAGGAGGAAAGGTAATAAATCCTTGTACACTACTCCTGAAGACTATATTAGTAAAGACTACATCAAAAGGAAGGAAAAAATTATAGGTGATGATTATAAAAGAAAAGGGAAACAATTTTGTGGTACCCCTGATGATATGATAAACAAAAGTGCTTCCGAAAAAATTGATGATTGGGTCGAGTGTTATGATAAAGACGTCATTGTTAAACCACCTTCACGAAGATCTGTAAGAATTGAAAGCCCTACAGAAAGAAACACCTTGGATAATTTAGATACGTATAGACCCAAATCAAGAGCTGGAATTTCCTCCGCTGGTTCTAAAAGAAACAAAAGTGCCAGCACCTACAACGACTCGGTTTTTGATGAATTTAGTGACCTCGAGAAAGATAATGTGTTGGATAGCAAAAGCGCTCCTAGTAGTCCTAGAAAACCTAGTGTTGCTTGGAAGGACTGTGGTATCACAATTCCTAAACCGTTTCAAATGACGGTTAGGTAAATAATTTTAGGCACCATAATTTCAATTTCAAAATTCCACATAATTTATTTTTAGAGATGAAGAAAATAGAATTGTAGATGATATTATAATACACACCAATAAACCCAAGGATGAAAAATCTAAACACTTTAAAGCCCATGATGTTCCCGTGGAATCACAAATCCCACTTTTTGATAAAATCATGTACGATCAAGAAAGAAGGTATTAATTTTCAATTATACAACCAAACATTATAAGTAATTTAATCATTTTTATAGGAGACAAGAAATAAAACGGCGAAGTAAAGCAGCATTAAAAGCCCAAATGCAGCCATTTTCTTTTACAGAACGCGATGAAGAAATACAAGCGATAACTAAACGTTTATCAAAATCATCACCAAGTTTATTCTGCTGCAATGAAAGGCACCCAAAAATCAAAAAATTTAAAGCCAAACCCGTGCCCAAAAACTTATTCAGCAATTATGTTTACAAAAAAATGTACGAAGATGAATTTTATAGGTAAAAACTTATAATTCAATAATTTTAAAATTTAAGCTCCAATTTTAGGGCTTTACAAAAACGTATCAGATCCGAAGAGATGCTAAAAGCAGCATCGTTACCTCCAGCAATGGCAAAACGAGAAAAAAGCAAACCTAAATACCAAATTTGTCCGAGATCTTATAGAGATTTTGATGTAGATTTTTTGAAGACTAGCAAAAAAGACCCCAGCGAGGAAGAATACCGTAATTTAGATAAACAACTAGCGGAATTGGAGATGGAATTTGTTTTAACCACCCCTAGTCCTAAACCAACGAAAACTAAAAATAAAAAAAGGGTTTGTTCTTCTATAAAATTATTACCAACATATAACGAATTTATTTTAGACTAAAAAATCTCAACGTAGGAGTTCTGCTGAAAGTAGCAGCAGCTGCAGATCAAATTCTGCTTTAGAATCTATGAATAGATCGAATTTAGCTGCGGTTTTAAGAATACAAAGTGCACGGTGTTAAATTAAAAAAATCAAAAAATTAAGTATTTAATGTAATTTTTTTTTAGGAAACGTTTGGAAGATGAAATGGGGAGAAGATTGGAAGAATCTAGGATAAAAGAAGAAGCACGTTGGAGAGAAAAAGTCTTAAGAAAACGCCCTGTTTGGCAAACATTAGCGTATAGTCATGAAGAAGACTTAAACATGCGGCTACAATTAAGACGTGATGAAGAACGGTTACGAAAAGAAGAACACAAATTAAAAATGCAAACGATGTTAGGACGAGTTCATCAACAACCCACTTTATTCGAAAGACAATCCGCAGTAAGTATTCAAAAATCAAAAATTCATAACTAATTTTTTTTTGATTTTAGGCCAAAAATGTAAAAACCAGAGAAGAATTGTTATTGAAATTATACAAAAATTTAGGAAGAACTTGTGTTAGTCCCAAATATAGTAGTGATGAAATTTCTGAAAGAATTACTGAATTAAAAGATGATGATCAAGAGAAATTTGAAGAAATTTTTAAAAAAGAAGAAGAAGCTGCCATTGTAGGTGAAGAAGATAACATCAACTGCAATGTTGAGCATGATATGTGTTAATATAAATTATTGGTAGTAAAAATAAGTAGTTAAAACGCACAAAAATGTCTTTTATACGCTATAGATTTATAAGAAAAATAATAAGTAATTTTTTCAATTAATAATGCAATAAAATCATTTTAATAATGTTATCTAGTGTTTTTTATAAATCAAAGACAGGATCTTAGGGTTAAAAATTTCATTACGAACGGAACACCCTGTATATACAAAAAAATTTGAATAATATAAAAACTTTAATATATTTTTTTTATAATTATAATAACTATTTTAATTATTGTTTATTAATAAATTAAATTATTATGGAAATTTTCTGAACGTAAAACAGGTGTGAAGTTAACGGCATTCACCATAGAGTGTGTTATTTAGAGAAAAACGTCATTTGTAGGCAACTTTATTTGCATGTAAAAATTTAAAAATACGTCATAACCTATAAAAATTAAAATTTTAAATAAATATTTACAATTTATATTTAAATAAAGCGCATACGGTATACCAACCGTTTAAAACTAATCAACTTCGAAATTTAAGTTGTAATGTAAATCATTACGATATTATCATCGCTGGAGGTGGATTAGTGACTAAAGCTTTGACTTGCGTCTTAGGTAAGTGGTTTAAGTATAATTCTAATAAATGTACAGGTAAAAATCCTAGGGTTAGAAATTTCATCACGAACGGAACACCTTGTATATACAAAAAATTTTGATAAATATAATAATCGCATTTTTATATTAAAAACTATAATATGTTTTTCTTATCATTATAATAACTAATTTAAGTATTGTTTATTAATAATTTAAATAATTTTTGAAAATTTCTGAACGCTAACCAGGTGTTTAGAGAAATACGTCATTTGTATGCAACTTTATTTGCACGTAAAAATTTAAAAACACATCATAACCTATAAAAATTAAAATTTTAAATAAATATTTACAATTTATATGGTCTTTTATGTGCTAAAATGTGGTGTTTAAATAAAGCGCAAAAACTAGCTACAGTATATCTACCGCTTAAAACTAATAAACTTCGAAATTTAAGTTGTAATGTAAGTCATTACGATATTATCATCGCTGGAGGTGGATTAGTGGGTAAAGCTTTGGCTTGCGCTTTAGGTAAGTGGTTTAAGTATAATTCTAATAAATTTATGTTAACGAAGGATGATTCAGGTAAAAATCCTAAACTGTCGGGGCAAAATATTTTATTACTCGAAGCTGGGAAGGAATTTCGATATAACGACAGCGAAAAATACAGTAACCGAGTAGTTGCCCTTAATCCCTTCTCACGTAAGCTATTTAATCAAATCGATGCTTGGAAACATATCGAGGAAAAACGATACGGTACTGTAAAACAAATGCAGGTAAATAAAATAATCGTAATTAGCGTAAATATAAATATATTAATTTAAGGTATGGGATGCTATTTCAAATTCTTTAATCACGTTTAATCATGATGATTTGAGTGAACCCGTTGCTTATATTGTCGAAAATGATTTAGTTCTTAAAGCTATCGATGAAGAGTGTAAAACTTTAAAAAACGTTAAGATAATTAATGAATCGAAAATCAAGAAGTATGGAGTTACTAAAACTGAAGAACCCTCCGCTATTACTTTAGAAGATGGAACAGGGTTTACATGCGAATTACTGGTAAGTTATATTATTTTTTGAGCGCAAAACCGGCTCTGGAGAGTTTATTTGAAGACTTTCAAAAGTTTTATTAGAATGATCGTATAATACAATTAATTCTTTAAATTTTGAGCCCTTAAATGTTTTTGTAAAGTGTATAGTTTTCGAGAAATTAACTTTTTTGTTAAAATTCTATTGGTGGAAAATCGTGGGTATTTAACTGATTTATTAATGAAGTCGATGATGATAAACAAAAATGTTACTTTTATTACTTCTTTTAAAAAAAAACATAAACAATTTTTACAATTTAAACTTTAAGGCGCAGCAAATATCATAAAACAATCCGTACATTATTTAGAAATAAAAAATTCTAGTTTATAATTATTGTTGTTAAGTTGGGAAGGTTTTTAGGCCTTATCAGTCTTTTCCATCTTTTCAATTGCGCTCCAAATATCTTTAGCTACAATTTTAGATTCCTCGAAAGTAGCAAAATGGCCGATATCGTTGTAATGATTAAATTGGATTAAATTTGAGAACTTGTGTTTCACTAGTGATTCCGGGTGATACATTAATTCGTATTGCATTTGAGCGCAAGCAGTGGGAACTTTTACTAAGTGGCTAAAACATTAAAAAATTAATTTATTTATATTAAATGCGATGATTATTTTACTTGTCGAGGTTGAATTTCCTTTGCGCTATATTTATGGTTTCTGAATATAAGCGCATGGAAGTTGTTATTGAATTTGAAACCCAGTAAATCATGACGTTGTCGAGTAAATCTTCGTATTTGTATTTAATTTTTAAACCACCATCGGGCTTCGTTTTCCAATTTGGGTTGGTCCATGTGGTGAATTTTTCTAAAATATATGAGGCTAAACCAACCGGTGAATCTTTTAATGCGACACCAATGGTATCCGGTTTGGTTGCTTGTAAGTGCATATAACCAAACTCCAACAAAAAGTTATAAAAGAAATTTGATAGCGGGTACATTTTATTTTCGTGTTCTTTTTCAACGATCAGTGATGGATAAAGGCTTCCCACAAACGTCATCATTTGCGATAAAGCTGTAGGTGATAAACAACCATTTATGTGGATTCCTAAGACGTGATCTTGAAATAATATACCCATGTCGGTTACAATTAAAGACCCCCAATCACCACCTTGCAAGTAATACTTTTGGAAACCCAATCGTTGCATTAAATTATTGAAAACCACCGCCATTTGAGCTGCTCCCAATCCAGGTTTCGCAGCTCCATCGGAGAAACCGTATCCGGGTAATGAAGGCACGATAACTTCAAAAACAAAATCTTGTTGATCTTGCGGATTTGTAAGCATCGGTATAATTTCATAAAATTCTTTTACAGATCCGGGCCAACCGTGGAGGAGTAGTAATGGTACCACCTTCAAATTTTTCGGGTTCGCAGGTTTAACATGAATAAAATGTATGTTTAAACCTTGAATTTGTGTTTTAAATTGCGGGTATTTATTAAGCAACTTCTCACGTTGTTTCCAATCGTATTTAGTTTTCCAAAAATCAATGATTTCCTGAAGCAATTTTGAGTTCATCCCATATTCTTGCGCAACACCTTCTAAAGCCGGCGTGAATGGTTTTGCGTTTTGAAGTCGTGATTTTAAATCTAGAAGCACCTAAAAAGTTAAATTTTTTGAATCAAATTATTTAAATAAAATCGATTTTTACCTCATCTGGAATTGAAATTTTGAATGGGACTATTGCAGTGTTATCCTTTGCAGGTTTTCCTGGGCCCCACCAGGTATTTTCCAAAATTGGTGGTTCTGCATTTGGATTTAAAGTGAAAAACACTTTAATACCTAAAAGTACAACTCCCACTGAGAAAAACGACAAAAATATTTTATTAATCGCTCCCATTTTTGTTGAACATCGACGAAAACACGATGTATTATAAGCGTGTAACACGAGACTGAACTTTTATCGAATCTTCAATTTTTTAAACGATAATAATATAATGTATGTACAATGTGCAAGGTCAAATGATTTTAATATTGCGTAATTAAAGGAACAAGTTATGGTTTATTAAACTGCTTTTTATAAACGGCATTTTAAATAAAAAAAAAACAAAACAATTAATGTACATACAAGTGTGTAACGTTTCAAATTAAAAATTTGAAAGTTAATAATTTTGGGTTGCAGTATAAAGAAATAAGAAAACAAAAAAAAAAATCAAGGCTCTACGACTTTTTGTTCAAAAGTTATGAATTTTTATATAAAATATGGTATTCTCATAAATGTGTTTTGAAAAATTCATATTTCGCTTAATAACTAAAATTCAAAAATAAAAATTCGTACAGATAAGTTTGTAACAATTATCGATATTATCTTATTAAATTTTTTAAAATTTAATTATCTTTTAAGGTACATTACCTAAAAAAATTTGATTTTTTTGAGTTTTCGGGGTGTAAATTTTTTTTTGGGACGGTGTAGAGGGCAAAAGTGACCACCTACATTTCATCCATTTTCTATTATCTTTCATTAGCGGGGTCGATTTTGAAAAAATTTGAAAAATATTTTTTTAAGATTTTAGGCTTGAAATTTTTCATGGGAATCAATTTTTATTTTTTTACTCGAAAACTATAAAAGCCACCGGTTTTAAATTTTTATCAAAGATAAACACCGTGGATAAACGCGTTTCAAAAAATATTTGGTTAAAATCGGTTAACTAGTTTTTTTGGAAAAAATCGCAAAGTTTTCCTAAAATTTTGGTACAAATACGGCCCTGGACGACGCAATTTTAAACCGAAAATTAAAATTTCCACGGAATTTGGTTGGGGAGGTGACAGTGCGAATTTTAAGCTATTAAATGTTCCGGTGGTGCTAATAGTTTCGAAGATATTAATTATTTTGTGAAAACTGAAAAATTTCAGACCGCAATTTTGGCTCCAAACTGAGATTTTGCTTATTTTTGCTACATTTTCAGTCATAACTCAATAACAAAAGGAGATAGCGTAGTGATTATTTTTTTATCGTAAAGTGGACATTGAAAGTTTTCAGAAAATGTATATTAAGTGGGGGCAAAATACAATTTGAGGGGTTGATTATACCGAAACTCGAATAAAAATGCGACTTTTTTAAATGCGATCTTAAAATATTTAAGATTTCGCTGTTTTTCAAAATTCAAAAAACTTTATGCGTGGGTGGTTTTGGTTTCAAAAATGGATCCAACAAAGTTTTTAAAAATGAAAATCCGTTAAAAAATAGATAGACGTGAGCCGTCCACTCGTAAATTCAAAATTTCGACTTTGCTACACGATAACTTTTTAACATCGCAAAATTTAAAAATTCCCTATGCGCTACGCACTAAAGAAATTATTATTATTTAATAATCTGTTGAAAAATTAAGAAAATTTAAAAACTTGAAAGCCGCAGAAGTACAAAACACAACACTCGTTTTTGCTTTTTTTTAATTTTCACTCGGGATTTTTTTTTTAAGTCCAGGGGTAAAATTTAATTATGCTGATTTTTTCTTGCATAAATAATAAGGCCTAAATCCATAAGATAAAGTCAAAAAATCGCGAAAATTTTTTTTTAAATTTTTAAGTTTTAAAGCAAAGGGGGGACCCTTCTCTATCATTTTTTGGTGGCCATAAAAACGGGTGTAGCTTCTAAACTGGTGGTCGTAGCTCAAATTTTTTTAGTTTTCCGTAATCAGCAGACCGAAATCTATAAATATAAACTATCAGTTATATAAAATTCGAAAAAATTTGGAAAAAAATATGAATTTTTCAAATTTTCTAAATTTTTGCAATTTTCAAAACGCTGTAGTTTAAAAAGTACGCGTCGGATCGCGTTAACAATGGTTGAATCGTTATCAGCGAACCCAAATCTATAAGATAAAGTCAAAAAATTTCAAAATTTTCCAGTTTTAAAGCAAAGGGGGGGACTCTTCTCTATCATTTTTTGGGCGCCATAAAAACGGGTGTAGCTTCTAAACTACTGGTCGTAGCTCAAAATTTTTTAGTTCTTCGTAATCAGCAGACCGAAATCTATAAATATAACCTATCAGTTATATGAGATTCGAAAAAATTTACATTTAAAACCCGGCGAAGCTACGATTTTTCAAAGTTGGCGCTGTTGACGATGGGAAAAAAAGCGAGAAAAATCGACCATTTTCGGGAATTCTTTTTAAAGTGTTAAGGGCTTCAAAATTAAAATTCGTACGCCGCTTAGAATAAACGTTCCCCTTTACGATGCAACTCGAATTTTTAAAATCGGACGAAATAAACACCATATTGGTGGCTCCTCCCTAAAAACATCCGATTTCGTGGTAAAAATACAAAAAGAGTATAATTCCAACTGAAATTTCTGTGATAGGATCATTTTAAATAAATATAAACAAAAATTTTTATTTTTCAAAAATTTTTAATTTTTAATATTGTCAGTCAAAATTTACCAAAAAAAATTATTTACATATAAAACAATGTTTTAAAGGTTTTTAAACCTCAGCAGTCTTTTCCATTTTTTCAATTGCGCTCCAAATATCTTTAGCTACAATTTTGGGTTCTTCAAAAGTGGCGAAATGTCCGATGTTGTCATATTCATTGGATTGAATTAGATTAGGGTATTTGTATTTTACGAGAAAATCAGGTTGATACATTAATTCATATTGCATTTTAGCACAAGCAGTGGGGACTTTCACGAAGTACCTAAAAAATCATAAAAAATTATTTAATTATTTTAGTTGTATTAGGTATTTTACCTATCAAGATTTAGCTTAAAATGAGCTATATTTAGAGTTTCAGAATATAAACGCATGGAAGTTGTTATCGAATTTGTAACCCAATAAATCATAACGTTATCAAGTAAATTTTCATAAGTATACTTGATTTTTAAACCACCATCCATTTTATCCGTCCAATGAGGATTAGTCCACGTGGTGAATTTTTCCAAAATATAAGCAGCTAAACCCACTGGTGAATCATTTAAAGCAAAACCAACTGTATCAGGTTTTGTGGCTTGCAAGTGTAGATAACCAGTATCCAATAACGCACCATAAAAATAATTTGATAGTGGGTACATTTTATTTTCGTTTTGTTTATCAACAATCAGTGGTGGATAAATGCTTCCAAGAAAATAAATAATTTGTGATAAAACCGTATTAGCTACACAACCATTTAAATGAATGCCCAAGACATGAGATTTATACAATGTAGCCATATGAGTAGCAATTAAATTCCCGAAATCACCTCCTTGCACGTAATATTTCTCAAAACCCAATCTATCCATTAAATTTTTGAAAACCACCGGCATTTGATCTACACCCAATCCAGGTCTAGCAGCCCCATCAGAAAATCCAAAACCAGGCAATGAAGGCACTATCACTTCAAACACAAAATCTTGTTGATCTTGCGGTGTTGTAAGCATCGGAATTATTTCATAAAATTCTCTAATTGAACCAGGCCAACCGTGGAGGAGAAGCAATGGTACCACCTTTAATTTTTGTGGATTTACAGGTTTAACATGGATGTAATGTATGTTTAAACCTTGAATTTGCGTTTTGAATTGCGGGTATTTATTCAAAAATTTCTCGCGTTGCTTCCAATCATATTTAGTTTTCCAAAAATCCACGATATCTTCAAGCAACTTCGAATTCATCCCGTAATTTTGCGCAACTCCTTCTAGAGCTGGCGTGAATGATTTCGCTTTTTCAAGCCGCGATTTTAAATCTAGAAGTACCTAAAATTTGATTTAATTTTGCTATTATTTTTGGTAATTTTACAACTTACCTTATCTGGTACTGCAATTTTGAATGGTATTATTGCTTTATTATCATTTCCTGGTTTTCCTGGACCCCACCAGGTATTTTCCAAAATTGGTGGTTTTGCATTTTGGTTTAAGTCGAAATGCACTTTTATACCAAAAAGTGCCACGCCTATTGCGAAAAGTATCACAAGAATTCTAGTAAGCACTCCCATTTTTTTTAGAACATAAAGATGAGTAAAAGCGTACTTTGTTGTGAACGAGAAACACGAGAATGAACGATTATCAAATCTTGATTATTCGGGCGCCATGATTATATACTCCATCTACAATGGTGAAGGTCAAACAATATTGATGTTATGTGTTACGTAATCACATAAAATGACCTGCGCTTTCTACTAAAATCTAAATTTAAAGAACCCAAAATTTTTAGAATAATCCTTATTTTCATTTTATTACTTTATTTTGAAGAATTGCGTTTTTAATCGGCGCGAGTTCGGTTTATTTCACGATAGCGGGTACATTTTTTAACCGAATTTCAAAAACTCGATCTCGAATTAAAGAGCAATGTCTGTTTTATAACCGGACCGAATTTTAATGTTTTCGAGTCACGGGAAAGCTTTCAAAAGCTCTCCAGAAAAAGTCGTTTTTTAGGGCGTCGACTTTGAAAAATCGTAGCTCCGTTTTTCAATCGAAATGACCAAATCGGGCTCCTTTTTTTCACACATCTTCATATACGAGATCCAAAAGTTTCAACCCTCCTAGGTTAACCCGGTGGCGAGAGCGATTTTTTTTTCGAAAATGTCGCGTATTTTAGCGGAAAAATCGGTAGCGCAAATTTTGAAACTTGGGCCGGGGGAAAAAAAAATCTCGAATGCCGTTTTCGTAAACTAGAAATATGCGAAAAAGATATCGGCGGGTTTTTATCTTAAAAAAATTATTCTTAACCCTTTTTCGTGCCGTTTGGAATTGTGGTACATTGTTCGTACATTTTTTAGCGATATTCAAAAAATCGTAGCTGCCAAACTAGACAACCGATTTTAACGAAACGTGAGTTAGATTGTGGCCTTAGGTATCCTTAATACGAAGAAAAATATTAGGTTTTATATGACTCGTCCAGCGGCGTAGAGAATTTTTTTTTTCGAAAATCGTAAAAAAATTACGATAAATATCGACACGTCGAACAATTAATTGTAAAATTTTGCTCCAAAACGGGATCAAATATCGCAAATCGTTACACGTGACGTTAAAGCGGATTGTTTAAAATTGTACCGGATTGTAAATTCAGCTTTCTAGCTTTTCATTTGACTCCACACCGACCCTCCAAAGTCGAAAATTTGTTTTTTCAACCCCACACGACCAAAATTATCGTCGTAACGTAACAACACATCGCATCATCGAACTAAAATATGCGTTAAAAAGGGCTTTTTAAGCACTACAACTGTACGTGTGGATTTTTTCAATTTCATAAAAAAATTAAAATTTTAACCGCTCAAAAAACTCGCTATTTCGATTATTTTTTACTCCGCTATTTCTTAATAGATTTTAAGGAATGATAGCTCATTTTTAAGATCTTCATGTAAGCTTTCAAATAAAAAAAGAATCGTTTTAATATCTTTTTTCGTTTAGAAGTTACGACCGAATAACTGTTGAAAATTTGAAAATCTCACTTTTGGGCGAAGAAATTGCTATGAAATTTTTGATTAATCGGAAAATAATTAATTTTGACCGATCCACTTGGCCGATTAAGATGATTTATGGCTTAAAATTTTAAGAATACTTTCCTCTATCGATGAACGCAAAACTGGTTTCTGTGGTGTCAAAAATGCGCCCTACAGGGCCGTATTTGTACTCGAAATTTACAAAAACTTTGGAATTTAATTTCGAAAAAATTAATCGGTGCATTTTCCTCAAACGGGACTTAAAATACTCCTATTATGGGTGTCTATGTTGAGTAAAATTTTTAGTTTGAATACTTTTTGAGAAAACTAAGAAAAACGAAAATCCTGAAAAAAAATCAATCCCAATGTGGAACATGTTATTTTAGATAGGCGTTAAATTACAATAAATTTTATTGTTTTATAATAATGACACCTAAACTTATTAATATTTAAGTAATACTTTAACATGTTTACGATAAATGACGTCAGGCAAGTACTGTAATAATCCGTGTGATGCGGAAAAAAAGTTCTTTTAGCAAAGTATTTGTTTTAAAAAGTAGTTTTCCTTAAAAAGTGAAAAGAATTTTCAATTAAAAAAGAACGCCAACAAATAAAAAGACCTGCGCTTTCTTAAAAGGCAAGTACCCAAAATTTTTAGAATCCAAATTTTCATTTTATTACTTTATTCTGAAGAATGTTATACAAAATTGTTGTTAGGGAAAAAATAAAAACACCAAATAATTTTATATTTATTTCTTCATTTTCGCCAAGAAATTTTTGAATTAATATGGTGCTTGGGTAGGAATTTTTTGATAACCATTATCGTAGTTATCCTCCGATTTTTCTGATTTTTTCAATCTTTTGTACAGCGCTCCAAATATCAGTAGCCAAAATTTTTGGTTCTTCAAAGGCCGCGAAATGTCCTACATCATCATAATTATTCGATTGAACCAAATTAGGATATTTATCCTTCAAAAAATTGTCGGGTTGATAAACTAATTCGTGTTCCATTTTAGCACAAGCTGTGGGAACTTCAACAATTGCTCTAAAATTTATAAAAATCATAAAATATTTATTAGTATTTTTAATTAAAATACCTGTTGAATTCAAGAGGTAATTGGTTTAAACTAATTGTTTCGCCATATAATCGTAGTGAAGTTGTTATTGAGTTTGTAACCCAATAAATCATGATATTATCAAGCAAATCTTCGTATTTAAATTTCGTTTTTAAACCACCATCGGGTTTAGTTTTCCAGTTGGGATTACTCCAAGTAATAAATTTATCTAAAATATAAGCAGCTAAACCAATTGGTGAATCATTTAATGAAACACCTAGAGTATCACATTTTTTTCCTTGCAAATGCAAATACCCAAATTCCAGTGATGCGTTGTAATAAAAATTCCAAAGTGGATACATTTTATGTTCATACTTCTTCTCAACGACTAATGGAGGATAAAGGCTTCCTAGTACAACTTTAATTTGCGTTATATATAATTCTGATATACATAAATTCAGGTGAAGACCCAAAACTTTATTTTTAAAAAGTGCTGCCATGTGGCTAGCAATTGAAGACCCAAAATCACCTCCTTGCACATAATATTTTTCGAAATTTAATCTTTGCATTAAATTTTTTAAAACCACCGCTATTTGCACTAAACCTAACCCAGGTTTTGATGTAGCTTCGGAAAAACCAAAACCAGGTATTGAAGGAATTATGACTTCAAAAACAAAATCGTGTTGATCCTGCGGTTTTGTCAGCAACGGGATTAATTCATAAAATTCCCGTATTGAACCAGGCCAACCGTGGAGGAGAAGCAATGGTAGCACCTTCAAATTTTTTGGGTTTACAGGTTTTACATGGATGTAATGTATTTTTAAGCCTTGAATTCATATTGGTTCTTCCAAAAATCCATGATTTCTTGAAGCAAATTAGAGTTGATCCCGTAATCTTGAGCAACTCCTTTTAGGGATGGCGTTAAAGGACTTGCATTTTCAAGTCGCGATTTTAAATCTAAAATGATCTAATAAAACTAATTAGAATGTAGAAATTAATAAAAAGATATTACCTCATCGGGTATTGTAATTTTAAAAGGAACTATAGCGGTATTATCAATTCCTGATTGTTCTTTTCCCCACCACGTATTTTCCAAAATTGGTGGATCAACTTCTTTAATTAATGAGTTTATTTTGATACCTAAAAGTACTGCTACAATTGTTAGAATTAACAAAGTTATCTTGAGAAACCCCATTTTAGTTGTAGCTTGGTTGAGTATTACTTAATAAACAAACAAACCATAATTGCACAATTTGTAAATTGTTATTAAGTGGTTTAACTTATTTAATCCGAGGTCGAGTAGTCTACATTAACAAAGGTCGAGCTTTGATAATATTTTTTTAGATAAAGTATTATCAGTTTATTTAATACTTAGAGATGAGTTAAAGAAAATACTTGATAAAAATATGGTAAATTTAATAAAAATCCCTAAAACGTTATTTTTAACACTAGTGTTTTAAATAGATTTTTTTAAAGTCTGCACTGCGCTCCAAATATCATCAGACATAATTTTGGGTTCTTCAAAAGCTGCAAAATGTCCGACATTCTTGTAGTAATTAGATTGTAGTAATTGTGGGTACCTGTCTTTTAAGATAACGTCAGGCTGAAGCAATAATTCGTTTCCCATGTTGGCACAAGCTGTAGGCACTTGAATTGGAACCCTTAAAAATTAAAATAATAACAATTAATTTAGAAGACCTGGTTTTTAATTTTACCTTTCGATTCTCAAACTGATTTGGGCAATATTGAAGGTTTCGGAATATAAACGTACAGATGTTGTGATTGAATTTGTGACCCAATAAATCATAACGTTATCAAGTAAATCCTCGTATTTATATTTTAGTTTTAAACCACCATCAGGTCTAGTTTTCCATTCGGTATTAGTCCACGTAGTAAACTTTTCCAAAATATAAGCTGCTAATCCTACTGGTGAATCGTTTAATGCTACACCAACCGTATCAGGTTTTGTGGCTTGAATATGGAAATAACCCATCTCTAATAATAGGGTGTAAAAATAATTTGAGAGTGGATAAACCTTTCCTTCGCGTTCTTTATCAACAATTAAAGAAGGATAAAGGCTTCCTAAAAATAATTTCGCGCGTGATTTTGGTAAATTTGACATACACATATTTAAATGTATTCCTGAAACGTGTTCTTTAAACATGGCAGCCATGTTGGTTGCAATAATTGAACCCCAATCTCCTCCTTGCACGAAGTATTTCACAAAACCCAATCTTTGCATCAAATTTTTGAAAACCACCGCCATTTGCGCCGCGCCTAATCCTGGTTTAGCAGCACCTTCAGAAAAACCATAACCAGGTAATGAAGGCACTATGACTTCAAAAACGAAATCCTTCCCTTGTGGGGTGGTGAGCATCGGGATTATTTCATAAAATTCCCTTACAGAACCGGGCCAACCATGCAGGAGCAATAATGGTACCACTTCTAAACTTTTTGGATTCGCAGGTTTTACATGGATGTAATGTATATTTAAACCTTGAATTTGCGTTTTGAATTGCGGGAATTTATTAAGGAACTTCTCGCGTTGTTTCCAATCATATTTGGTTTTCCAAAAATTCACGATATCTTGAAGCAAATTAGAGTTCATCCCGTATTCTTGCGCAATTCCTTCAAGAGCTGGCGTGAATGGTTTTGCTCTTTCAAGGCGCAATTTTAAATCTAAAAGAACCTAAAAAAGGAAAATGATTGGTTCAAATTTTTATTTGAAAAAAATATCTTACCTCGTCTGATATAGCAATTTTGAATGGTACAATTGCATTATTATCCTTCCCTGGTTTTCCTGGTCCCCACCAGGTATTTTCCAAAATTGGTGGTTCAACATTTTCGTTAAATATATTGTGTATTTTTACACCAAAAAATGCTACACCGATTGTTAAAAACAGAAAAATTATTGTTGTAAAGGCGGCCATTTTGAATTGAGGCGTTTCTCGTTATGAGTTTCGAGTAGACTGAACACTGGTTATCAAATCTTGATTCACTCGTACATGACTATTTTGAAGCCGGTCTACTTCGAGGAAGGTCAAATAATTACGTTTATTAAGGTTGCGTAATTTGTATAGATAAAATTAGAGCAATTTTGGATAACCAGTTTTTACAAAACAAGATATACAACAAGGTATTTATTAAGCAAAATCAAAAAAATGGCACGTTTTTTTTGCATCTTACGCATGATACTCCAACTATAAACACATAAGTTTGTGGTTCTTCTAAAAATCCAAAATTTCCATTAAAACCAGGTGGCTTATTCTTGGGCCGGTCGAAATCGTGTCGTCTACGAGACTACAAGGATAGACTCTTATTTTTTCATGTAAATGAAAAGGACAGAATGATGAATGTCGCCGACGACACGATCTCGATCGGTCCAAGAATAAACCACCAGAACTGAAGAAGTTTTGCAGATTTTTCGGTGATTTGAAAATGATTTTAATTCATCAGGTACTTCATAATATATTGTCATATAAAAACCAATCTTGCGTAATTTTAAAACAAATTAAGCTTTTATTAACATTTGGTTGTATTCTCTTCCAAATTAGTAGTTTAACAGAAAGACCTTAATAAATTACAAAAAATTGGAGAAGAATATCTCCTTTTAACAATACAGGTTTTTCATGGATATAATGTATTTTTAAGCCTTGAATTTGCGTGGTGAATTGCGGGTATTTATTCAAAAACTTCACGCGTTTTTTCCAATCATATTGGTTTTTCCAAAAATCCATGATTTCTTGAAGCAAATTAGAGTTGATCCCGTAATCTTGAGCAACTCCTTTTAGGGATGGCGTTAAAGGTCTTGCATTTTCAAGTCGCGATTTTAAATCTAAAATGATCTAATAAAACTGGTTGGAATGTAGAATTTTAATAAAAAGATATTACCTTAAATTGGTGAATCAACTTCTTTAATTGTATAGTTGATTTTAATACCTAAAAGTACTGCTACAACTGTTGGAATTAACAAAGTTAACTTGAGAAACCCAATTTTGGTCGTAGCTTGGTTGAATATTTCGTAATACTTAATAAATGTAAATTTTTATTAAGTGGTTTAACTTATTTAATCAAAGGTCGAGTACTCTTAATAAAGGTCGAGCAACATCAAATATTGATAACAATTTTTTAGATAAAGTATTATCAGTTTATTTTATACTTAGAGGTGAGTTAAAGAAAATACTTGATAAAAATATGGTAAATTTAATAAAAATCCCTAAAACGTTATTTTTAACACTAGTGTTTTAAACAGATTTTTTTAAAGTCTGCACTGCGCTCCAAATATCATCAGACATAATTTTGGGTTCTTCGAAAGCTGCAAAATGTCCAACATTCTTGTAGTAATTAGATTGTAGTAATTGTGGGTACCTGTCTTTTAAGATAATGTCAGGCTGAAGCAATAATTCGTTTCCCATGTTGGCACAAGCTGTAGGCACTTGAATTGGAACCCTTAAAAATTAAAATAATAACAATTAATTTAGAAAACCTGGTTTTTAATTTTACCTTTCGATTCTCAAACTTATTTGGGCAATATTGAAGGTTTCGGAATATAAACGTACAGATGTCGTGATTGAATTTGTGACCCAATAAATCATAACGTTATCAAGTAAATCCTCGTATTTATATTTTAGTTTTAAACCACCATCAGGTCTAGTTTTCCATTCGGTATTAGTCCACGTAGTAAACTTTTCCAAAATATAAGCTGCTAATCCTACTGGTGAATCGTTTAATGCTACACCAACCGTATCAGGTTTTGTGGCTTGAATATGGAAATAACCCATCTCTAATAATAGGGTGTAAAAATAATTTGAGAGTGGATAAACCTTTCCTTCGCGTTCTTTATCAACAATTAAAGAAGGATAAAGGCTTCCTAAAAATAGTTTCGCGCGTGATTTTGGTAAATTTGACATACACATATTTAAATGTATTCCTGAAACGTGTTCTTTAAACATGGCAGCCATGTTGGTTGCAATAATTGAACCCCAATCTCCTCCTTGCACGAAGTATTTCACAAAACCCAATCTTTGCATCAAATTTTTGAAAACCACCGCCATTTGCGCCGCGCCTAATCCTGGTTTAGCAGCACCTTCAGAAAAACCATAACCAGGTAATGAAGGCACTATGACTTCAAAAACGAAATCCTTTCCTTGTGGGGTGGTGAGCATCGGGATTATTTCATAAAATTCCCTTACAGAACCGGGCCAACCATGCATGAGCAACAATGGTACCACTTCTAAATTTTTTGGATTCTCAGGTTTTACATGGATGTAATGTATATTTAAACCTTGAATTTGCGTTTTGAATTGCGGGAATTTATTAAGGAACTTCTCGCGTTGTTTCCAATCATACTTGGTTTTCCAAAAATTCACGATATCTTGAAGCAAATTTGAGTTCATCCCGTATTCTTGCGCAATTCCTTCAAGAGCTGGCGTGAATGGTTTTGCTCTTTCAAGACGCGATTTTAAATCTAAAAGAACCTAAAAAAGGAAAATTATTGGTTCAAATTTTTATTTGAAAAAATTATTTTACCTCATCTGATATAGCAATTTTGAATGGTACAATTGCATTATTATCCTTCCCTGGTTTTCCTGGTCCCCACCAGGTATTTTCCAAAATTGGTGGTTCAACATTTTCGTTAAATATATTGTGTATTTTTACACCAAAAAATGCTACACCGATTGTTAAAAACAGAAAAATTATTGTTGTAAAGGCGGCCATTTTGAATTGAGGCGTTTCTCGTTATGAGTTTCGAGTAGACTGAACACTTGTTATCAAATCTTGATTCACTCGTACATGACTATTTTGAAGCCGGTCTACTTCGAGGAAGGTCATATAATTACGTTTATTAAGGTTGCGTAATTTGTATAGATAAAATTAGAGCAATTTTGGATAACCAGTTTTTACAAAACTAGATATACAACAAGGTATTTATTAAGCAAAATCAAAAAAATGGCACGTTTTTTTTGCATCTTACGCATGATACTCCAACTATAAACACATAAGTTTGTGGTTCTTCTAAAAATCCAAAATTTCCATTAAAACCAGGTGGCTTATTCTTGGGCCGGTCGAAATCGTGTCGTCTACGAGACTACAAGTATAGACTCTTATTTTTTCATGTAAATGAAAAGGACAGAATGATGAATCGATCTCGATCGGTCCAAGAATAAACCACCAGAACTGAAGAAGTTTTGCTGATTTGCGGTGATTTGAAAATGATTTTAATTCATCAGGTACTTCATAATATATTGTCATATTAAATCCAATCTTGCGTAATTTTAAAACAAATTAAGCTTTTATTAACATTTGGTTGTATTCTCTTCCAAATTAGTAGTTTAACAGAAAGACCTTAATAAATTACAAAAAATTGGAGAAGAATATCTCCTTTTAACAATACAGGTTTTACATGGATATAATGTATTTTTAAGCCTTGAATTTGCGTGGTGAATTGCGGGTATTTATTCAAAAACTTCTCGCGTTTTTTCCAATCATATTGGTTTTTCCAAAAATCCATGATTTCTTGAAGCAAATTAGAGTTGATCCCGTAATCTTGAACAACTCCTTTTAGGGATGGCGTTAAATGTCTTGCATTTTCAAGTCGCGATTTTAAATCTAAAATGATCTAATGAAACTGGTTAGAATGTAAAAATTTAATAAAAAAATATTACCTTAAATTGGTGAATCAACTTCTTTAATTGTATAGTTGATTTTAATACCTAAAAGTACTGCTACAACTGTTAGAATTAACAAAGTTAACTTGAGAAACCCAATTTTGGTCGTAGCTTGGTTGAATATTTCGTAATACTTAATAAATGTAAATTTTTATTAAGTGGTTTAACTTATTTAATCAAAGGTCGAGTACTCTTAATAAAGGTCGAGCAACATCAAATATTGATAACAATTTTTTAGATAAAGTATTATCAGTTTATTTTATACTTAGAGGTGAGTTAAATAAAATACTTGATAAATATGGTAAATTTAATAAAAATCCCTAAAACGTTATTTTTAACACTAGTGTTTTAAACAGATTTTTTAAACTTCCGCACTGCGCTCCAAATATCATCAGACATAATTTTGGGTTCTTCGAAAGCTGCAAAATGTCCAACATTCTTGTAGTAATTCGATTGTAGTAATTGTGGGTACCTGTCTTTTAAAATTACGTCAGGCTGAAGCCCTAATTCGTTTTCCATGTTGGCACAAGCTGTAGGAACTTGAATTGGAACACTAAAAATTAAAATAATAGCAATTAATTTAGACGACCTGGTTTTTAATTTTACCTTTCGATTCTTAAATTGTTTTGGGCTATATTCAAGGTTTCGGAATATAAACGTACAGATGTTGTGATTGAATTTGTGACCCAATAAATCATGACGTTATCAAGTAAATCCTCGTATTTATATTTTAGTTTTAAACCACCATCAGGTCTAGTTTTCCATTCGGGATTGGTCCACGTAGTAAACTTTTCCAAAATATAAGCTGCTAATCCTACTGGTGAATCGTTTAATGCTACACCAACCGTATCAGGTTTTGTAGCTTGAATATGTAGATAACCCATCTCTAATAATAGGGTGTAAAAATAATTTGAGAGTGGATAAACCTTTCCTTCGCGTTCTTTATCAACAATTAAAGAAGGATAAAGGCTTCCCAAAATTAGTTTCACGCGTGATTTTGGTAAATCTGACATACACATATTTAAATGTATTCCTGAAACGTGTTCTTTAAACATGGCAGCCATGTTGGTTGCAATAAATGAACCCCAATCTCCTCCTTGCACGAAGTATTTCACAAAACCCAATCTTTGCATCAAATTTTTGAAAACCACCGCCATTTGCGCCGCGCCTAATCCTGGTTTAGCAGCACCATCAGAAAAACCATAACCAGGTAATGAAGGCACTATGACTTCAAAAACGAAATCCTTCCCTTGTGGGGTGGTGAGCATCGGGATTATTTCATAAAATTCCCTTACAGAACCGGGCCAACCATGCAGGAGCAACAATGGTACCACTTGTAAATTTTTTGGATTCGCAGGTTTTACATGGATGTAATGTATATTTAAACCTTGAATTTGCGTTTTGAATTGCGGGAATTTATTAAGGAACTTCTCGCGTTGTTTCCAATCATACTTGGTTTTCCAAAAATTCACGATATCTTGAAGCAAATTAGAGTTCATCCCGTATTCTTGCGCAATTCCTTCAAGAGCTGGCGTGAATGGTTTTGCTCTTTCAAGGCGCGATTTTAAATCTAAAAGAACCTAAAAAGGGAAAATTATTGGTTCAAATTTTAATTTGAAAAAAATATCTTACCTCATCTGATATAGCAATTTTGAATGGTACAATTGCATTATTATCCTTCCCTGGTTTTCCTGGTCCCCACCAGGTATTTTCCAAAATTGGTGGTTCAACATTTTCGTTAAATATATTGTGAATTTTTACACCAAAAAATGCTACACCAATTGTTAAAAACAGAAAAATTATTGTTGTAAAGGCGCCCATTTTGAATTGAAGCGCTTCTCGTTATGAGTGAGTTTCGAGTAGACTGAACAGTGGTTATCATCTTGATTCACTCGTACGTGACTATTTTGAAGCCGGTCTACTACGAGGAAGGTCAAATAATTATGTTTATTATGGTTGCATAATTAAAAAATCAAGTTTAAGGCTACTACCATGCATGGGTGCTAGACGTTTTACTGTAAACTGTAATAATTCACTTTATTGCATACTTAGATAAAATTCAAGCAATTTTGGAAAAACCAATTTTTACAAAACAAGATATACAACAAGGTATTTATTAAGCAAAATCAAAAAAATGGCACATTTTTTTGCATCTTACGCATGATACTACAAATATAAGCAGATAAATTTGTGGTTCTTCTAAAAATACTAAATTTCCATCAAAACCAGAACTGAAGAAGTGATTTTTCGGTTATTTGAAAATGATTTTAATTTTTAACAGAACAACCTTTATAAATTATAAATTACAAAAAATTGGAGGAAAATATCTCCTTTTAACAATAATATTTATAATAAGATTTAAGCAGATTTTCTAATTTTTTCGAACTTCTCCATAGCGCTCCAAATGTCATCAGCAATGATTTTAGGTTCCTCAAAAGTAGCAAAATGTCCAACATTCTTGAAATAATTAGATTGTAATAATTTTGGGTATTTGTCTTTTAAAATAATGTCGGGTTGATAAAATAAATCATTTTCCATTTTAGCACAAGCGGTAGGTACTTTCACCCAGTAGCTACAACATAAAAAAGTTAATTAAATTATTTTAAGTGGTTTTATTGTTTTACCTATCGAGTTTTAGATTATTGTGCGCGATATTCAAGGTTTCTGAATATAAACGCATTGAAGTTGTTATTGAATTTGAAATCCAGTAAATCATGATATTATCAATTAAATTTTCGTATTTAAACTTGTTTTTTAAACCACCATCATCGAGCATTGTCCCATTGGGGTTGGTCCAAGTCGAGAATTTTTCCAAAATGTAGGAGGCTAAACCAACTGGTGAATCGGTTAAAGCTACACCGATGGTATCAGGTTTTGTAGCTTGTAAGTGAAGATAACCAAACTCTACCATCAAATTATAGAAGAATGTTGTTAGTGGATACATTTTATCTTCGAATTGTTTCTCAACGATCATTGGTGGATAAAGGCTTCCCAGTAAATAAACCATTTGTGAAAACATTGTATTTGATAAACATCCATTTATATGCATTCCCAAGACGTGGTTTTTAAATAAAATACCCATGTTAGTAACAATTATAGATCCCCAATCTCCTCCGTGGAGGTAATATTTTTCAAAACCCAATCTCTGCATTAAATTATTTAAAACCACCGCCATTTGAGCTGCACCTAATCCAGGTTTAGCAGCACCATCCGAAAAACCATAACCGGGTAATGACGGTATAATAACTTCAAAAACAAAATCTTGTTCATCTCGTGGAGTTGTAAGCATCGGAATTATTTCATAAAATTCCCTAACAGAACCAGGCCAACCATGCAGGAGTAGCAGTGGTACCACTGTCAATTTTTTTGTTTTCGTAGGTTTGACATGGATGTAATGTATATTCAAGCCTTGAATTTGAGTTTTGAATTGCGGGAATTTATTCAAAAACTTCTCGCGTTGTTTCCAATCGTATTTAGTTTTCCAAAAATCTACAATTTCTTCGAGCAAATACGAATTCATCCCGTAATGTTGAGCAACTCCTTCTAAAGCTGGAGTGAATGGTTTCGCTTTTTCCAGTCGCAATTTTAAATCTAATACTTCCTAAAACGAAAATAATTTGTAAGAAAAAAATTGTAAATTTTAATGTAACTTTTATGAGTAATGAGCTTATAAAAAAAAACGTAACTTATTAATTAGTGGCGATTCCAGGATTTTACTAATTAAACCATATTTTTTGAAAATAGGTTTAAATAAGTTTTCAAACAAGAAAAGAATCACTTTTCATTTTTGAGTTCTGGATAAAAATGTGTTAAATCCTACTTGCAATTTTTTTTTTATTTTTATATTTTACTATTTTAAGTGGTTTCTACATTCTGGATTTTTGAAAAGGCCAAAACAATATAGGCCTAAAATGACGAATTAAAAAAAGTCAAACGGTAAAAGGTCAATGTGGGAAAATACAAAAATAAAAAAGGAATTAAATTTTTTTCAACTAAAACCCCAAAAAACGTAATTAAAATACAAAATAATTCAAGAAATCGGCGATTTGATGAAGTTTTCCTTGGAATTTTCCAGCAAAAATTTTACCACTGATAAGGGATAGTACCATACACGATTACACAAAATTTTGAAAAAATGTTTATAAAATCAAAAAAGTTATTAAGTTTTTTCCAACTAAAGTCACAAAAAAGATGAATAAAATACAAAATAATTTAAGAAGTCGACGATTTTCTCAAGTTATTCTTGGAACTTTCCGGTGAAAATTGTATCAGTGATAAATAATAGTGCCTAATATGATCGCACAAAATTTTGTAAAAATATTTATAAAAATAAAAAGGTTTTTAAGTTATTTGTGGGTGAAAGTCTCAAAAATCATAAAATAATTCAAGAAATCAACGATTTTTTAAGGTTTTCTTTAGAATTTTTCTTCGAAAATGTACGACTGATAAATTATTGTACCGTACACGATTGTATAAAATTTTGCAAAAATATTTTTAAAAATAAAAAAGGAATTAAGTTTTTTTCAACTAAAGCTCCAAAAAACCTAATTAAAATACAAAATAATTTAAGAAATCGGCGGCTTTATAAAGTTTTCCGTGGAATTTTTCCGCGAAAATTTTACCACTGATAAGTGATAGTACCACACACGATCGTACAAAATTTTGTAAAAATAATTATAAAAATAAGAAAGATTTTAAGTTATTTGCGGATGAAAGTCTCAAAAATCATAAAATAATTCAAGAAATCAACGATTTTTTTAGGGTTTTCCTTGGAATTACCCGCGAAAAATGTACGACTGATAAATTATTGTACAGTACACGATTGCACAAAATTTTGTAAAAATAATTATAATAACAAAAAAATTATTAAGTTTTTTCCAACTAAAGTCCCAAAAAAGGTGAATAATAATACAAAATAATTCAAGAAATCGACGTTTTTCACAAGTTTTTCTTGGAATTTTCCGATAAAAATTGTACCAGTGATAAATAATATTTCCACACACGATTGTACAAAATTTTGTAAAAATATTTTTTTAAAAATAAAAAAGTAATTAAATTTTTTTCAACTAAAGCCCAAAAAACGTGATTAAAATACAAATATTCAAGATATCCCCAATTTTGTGCAGTTTTCCTTGAAATATTCCATGGAAAATTTTACCACTGATAAATAATAGTACCTCATACGATTGCACAAAATTTTGTAAAAATATTTATAAAACTAAAAAAAGTTATTAAGTTTTTTCCAACTAAATTCCCAAAAAAGGTGAATAATAATACAAAATAATTCAAGAAATCGACGATTTTCTCAAGTTTTTCTTGAACTTATCCGGTGAAAATTGTATCCTTGATAAATAATAGTGCCATACACGATTTTACAAATTTTTTTAAAAATATTTATAAAAACAAAAAAGTTATTAAGTTTTTTCCAAGTAAAGTCCAAAAAACGGTGCATATACAGGGTGTCCCATTTTAATTAATCCAGCTGAATATCTTGGAAACTAAGCGATTTCATTAAAAATGTTTCAGACAAAAATTGTAGCGGCTCGAGGGGGACATATAATTGAGCCATGGGTTTTTAATTTTTATGGGATTTTATGGGGAAATTTTTTTTTTCAAATGGGAACCTATAAATTTTATTATTGATTCACAATCCATGAAAAATAATAAGCAACTTTTGGTTGAAAATATTTTTTAGGAAATTTCAATTTTTCATGATATTCGCCAAAATTAAAAGACATTTTGAGATTTCGATTCAAGTTTTCTAAAAAACTATTTTTTAAGAAAAATCCCCAAAGGCAAAAAGTGTTTAAATTAATGTAAAAATTTAGAAAAACCAGTAAAAAGTTTTTAAAATTTATTTCATTTTTTTTTTTCAATTTATTTAAAAAAAAATATTTTTTTACGAAAATGTAAAATTATTTTTTTAATATTAAAATTAAAGATAAGGTCAAAAAGATCATTATAAAGATCACTTTTTGCCTCTTGCGATTTATCTTTAAAAGCTTTAGTTTTCTAGTAAAACTGAACCGAAAATCTCAAAATTGATGATTATTTTGGTGAATATCACGAAAAATTGAAATTTTCTAAAAAAATTGTTCAACCAAAAGTTGCTTATTATTGTTTAAAGATTACGAATCTACAATAAAAATTACGGGTTCCCATTAAAAAAAACATGTTTTTCCATAAAAACACCATAAAATCCCATAAAAATTAAAAACCCATGGTACTGTTAAATGTCCCCCTCGAAATGCTATAATTTTTGTCTAAAACATTTTTAAGGAAATCGCTTAGTATCCAAGATATTCAGGTGGATTAATTAAAATGGGACACCCTGTATAAAATTCAAAATAATTCAAGAAATCGACGATTTTCTCAAGTTTTTCTTGGAATTTTCCGGTGAAAATTGTACCACTGATAAATAATAGTGCCGCACATGATTGTATAAAATTTTGTAAAAATATTTATAAAATCAAAAAAGTTATTAAATTTTTTCCAAGTAAAGTACCAAAAAAGGTGCATAAAATATAAAATAATTCAAGAAATCGACGATTTTCTCAAGTTTTTGTTAGAATTTTCCTGTGAAAATTGTACCAGTGTAAATAATAGTGACACACACGATTATACAAAATTTTGTAAAAAAAAAGTATTTCAGTTTTTTTCAAGTAAAGGCCCAAAAAGGTGACTAAAATACAAAATTTAGTTTTTTGAATCGCTTATTTTCTTTCGACCTTTTAAATGCGTCGGATTTTCATCCAATTTTCTTTTTAGTTTTTCCTTACTTTCTCCAATTCGTCCATTTATCGCTCGCCCTCGTTTCTTTGGTTTTGGATTTGCATTTTGTTATTTTTGTTTACGATTTTGTAACCAAAATCCATAGTTTATTATTAAGGATAATTTTTTTTCTGTTTTAAATTTGGACCGTTTGTTTCAAATTATTTCACAGAGAATGTTTGTCCCGAATTCACTCAATTTAGGGGGGGGGGGGGGGCAATTTTATAAACCTTTGCTTAAGGACCAAAAATTAGTAGTTACGCCTCTGATCATTTCAATAAAATGTTTAAAAGTCTTCAAATAAACTACCCAGGGCCAGATTTGTTCCCAAATTTTAGGAAATATTTTGGGATTTTATTATGGAAAAACTAATCGACCGATTTTCACCAAATATTTTTTAAAATACATCTAGGTGCTACTTGTTTCTGTATAAAATTTTGGTGTTAATAATTTTAGTAGTTTTCAAGAAAATTATTAAAATCTAAAACTTGGAAAATATTCAAATAATAAAATCTACAAAAAAACATTAAAGTCACTAATTAAATTGAAGTTTTATGTTTTTGGAAAGGGGTTTATATGAGTTTTCAGCCAAAAATAATTTTGTAATCACTTTTCGTTATTGATTTATGGTCAAAAATGTCCAAAATTTCATTTTAAAGCCCTGAAATTTTAGATTTTTTTAGAAAAAAGTTGATTTCACGTAAAAATATGCAGGGTACCAATTAATATAGCTTATCAGAGGATAAAACCCGCCACTATTATTAGTCTTATGAAATTCGAAAGTTTCTGATAAAATTTCTTCGCCTTACCTCGTCTGATACTACAATTTTGAAAGGAACTATTGAACTATTATCCTTCTTTTGTATTCCTGGACCCCACCAGGTATTTTCCAAAATTGGTGGTGTAACGTTGTCGTTAATAAAGTCGTATATTACAAAACCCAAAAGCAAAACTCCTAATGTTACAAGTAATATAATAGTTTGTTGCACGATTCCCATTTTGATTTACTTCAAATTTACTACAAAAATATGTGAGGCGAAATTTTGATTTTATCTGGAATAAAGACCTAATTATTATTAAATCAATTTAAATAAAGGGATTATTACCTCAAAAAATATGGCACTATAGTGAATTATAAACTCCAATTTATTCTCATGTAATTTTTAAACAAATTAATTTTTTGGATAACTGAGTGTATATTTTTATCTTAATATTCATTTAAAAGTAGCTATTCATTTATTTTATTACGGGTTTAATATAAATCATTGTTTCGTAAGAATATAATAAGCAATAAATTAAATTTTAATTATTTACGAATTATCAATTCTTAGAGTTAATTGCCGTGTTAAATAAAAATGATTAGGTATAGTATTAATTTTTTTTTATTAAAAAACACATTTATATAAGTATAATTTCGTTGTTTACAATTATATATTGTTAAAAGAATTAACTATAAATTACCAAAAAAAAAAAATCATTTAATGGTCGAAAGTTTATAATCATTACAACTAGAGAGGCTAGCATGTGGTCTACCATAATAAACATAATCATTAACTGAATTAATTCTAGGAAGATGATAATCACTGGTCCTCTTCACACTTTTCCTCTTCCTCTTTTTATCCTTCTTCTCAGCAATCAACTGATAAATATTTTTTATTAAATCCTTGGGAATTCTTTCCTCTCTAGGATCATTTGGGCGAATATACAAGGCGAAATGTTGCTCAGATTTGAGTAGCAGTGCATGCCTATACAAAAATGCTAGTAACCTTGAAGGTACCCACTTGAGTAATCTTGAAAACAACATACTCTCCAGATGAGAAACTAATTCAGCCTGCCTAACCAACCTATCTAAACCAGCACTTTGTTGCAACCCTTGAATATCACTAACCGCTAAACCCACCATTAAATTCGTCAAAATTATCGTCACCAAAAGCACGAAAGCTAAAAACATGATTTGCGCTGTACCTGGATACCTAACAACGGTATCATCGAAAAAAAAATCTTCAAACTCCAATTCTCCTGACATCATGATAATGGTCTTGATGAGCCCAATGTACATGGTATTAAAAGGTGGGTGATTAGGAAATAAAACGTTAAAACTTAAACTAAACGCAATCAATAAACAAAGGTATGCTGATAAAAATTTAACAAAATTAACAGCGACAGTTGTAAACATTTGGATGTACAACCCAAAAATTGGAAATCGCCCAACAATCATCATCAACTCAACCCAGGTCAAAAAAATCCCTACAGCAGCCACATGATGTTGCCAATAATGCACCATTTCATCACTTATAGGCACCACACAAAAGAAAACCGATAAAATAATCAACCACTGCAACCAATTCTCCCAATGTTTCACATAATTATACCAACTATGCGCGACTTGGAACAACTCCTTCGCCATCATCAATAAATTCAACGTAATCAAACAAGAACTTATACCATCAACATATTTAGGAGGCCCACATTGCTCAGGCATGATCAACTTCCTCGTCATACGTACCTGCTTACAATTTAACATAAAAACCCCTGCAACATACCCAGTAAACAACAAAACGTACAAAAAATGATAAAAAAGCGAAAACAAAAAATACTTCCTAATCCTTCTCCACTTCAAAAACAAAAACGTTTCACACAACGGATGTTTCAAAATCTCCCTATGCCCCACCTCAATAAAATTCAACAACAATTCAGTCTCACCTTTATAACCACAAGGCACCAAAATTCTAAAATCTAACTTTAACTGGCAATCAACATCACCTATCTCATGATCGGTAAGTTTAATGGAATTATCAAATTTTGCCACGTATTTCGGGATAACATCAGGAGTTCGTCGGGTTATAAAAGTCAAAACTGAGACTCCACCATTAGTCCTTGCAGTTACATCTCCTCCATAATTAATCATCAATGACACGCAGTTCGAAAATTCGTTTAGAGCTGCAAGGTGCAACGGGGTGTACCCAAAGGTATCAGGTTTATTCACTTTAGCGCCGTTATTTAGTAGTAATTTCACACATTCGCAATTTCGAGAAACTTTTGCGATTGCTCCATGGAGAGGAGTACGACCATCAAAATCACTTGCGTTTGGGTTAGCACCACGTTTTAATAAAAATTCGATGCTTTCGTATGCTTGACATAAGCTGGCGATGTGGAGAGGAGTTTGTTTTTTATGATTAGTCGCGTTGATTCTTGCTCCAGCTTCGACTAGGATTCGGACTGCTTCTGAATTTCCATCTTCAGCCGCTAAATGGAGGGCTGTCCATTTTTCTGGCCCACACTGGACGTTTACTGAGCTCCCATAGTGCAACAGAAGCTTCATTATTTCGGTTGAACCTAATGAAGCAGCTACATGAAGAGGAGTCTCAGAAAATACCTGAAAATATTGTTTGAAATGAGATTCTTAAATTTTATGTTTAATACCTGTAAAGTATTTGGTATTGCTCCTGCTTCCAGTAGTTCTCTAACGCAATCAGTGGCGAGGTTTTCTACAGCGTAGTGTAAAGCGGTTTTTTTGTTGTAAGAAGCATTGATATCAGCACCTGATTTTAGTAGGTATTTGATGCAATGTAAGCTACCACGACTTGCAGCACAGTGAAGAGGAGTCACTTTATCGCAAAGATCTTTTTGATTAACATTAGCACCATATTCTATCAACAATTTAACAGACTCTAAACAGTTATTATTGGTGGCCAAATGTAGAGGTGTCCTATAATTATTTATATAAATTCTTCTATAAATTTTCCAAAATGTCTTACCTTCCTGAAGAGTCAGTTGTTGAAACTGAACCTCCTTCCTCTAAAAGCATTTTCAAAACATTGATTTTTGATAACTGCGCAGCGATTAGGATTCCTGAAGTAATAGCGTAGGGGTTATTCAAAATTTCTCTAATGTTTTCTTGTCGCATTTTTTCCATCAAATCTTCAAAACCGTAAAGGTTCTAAATATTAAAAGAAAATTTTTTAGTTATCTAAATTTGAAAGTGCGCATATAAAATTGTTTGTAAATAAGGTAGTTTTATGACGTCATATAAATTTGTTGATGTTAAGAAAATTTAATGTTCATGTTAGTATAAAAAAATTACTTGAAGTGATGTCCAAATCATATCTTCTTCCCAAATGTGGGAATTTTTGTCTCTCAACGCCCTTCTTCCATCAGTATCAGATTCGGATCCTTCATTTTCACTAGAAATACTTTGATCACGATCCAAATCAGCTGAAGCTGAATCTTCCCTACTTTCATCATCCACCCACTTAATTTCTTCCACTATTTTCAAACTTTTGTTAGAATTGTAGGACATTTTTTGAGATGAAAACGGTGCGTTAACGCGGATTATAATAAAAAATCACTTAACTCCATTGACTTGTTCGCGCTCCAGAATTAGAACATGTAAATAAACAATATGCCATTTGTGCCGATTAACTAGTTAACTACATAGTTACAATGCGTATTAATAGCAGCATTTTACCCGAAAAATTACGCGACAATGATGAGAATTGAGGCTATTTTGGAGTTCCCAAAATATTTTTTCTTCGAATAATTGAAAACAAATGTGGATGAAAGTGCTTGGTATTTTCTTTGCAATAACTGACATCGTAAATTAAGCTCAAATCTTTACGACTTCCATTCTGTTTACTCAATTTGTATTTTTTAGCTTGGATGTGATGGTGTTAAATCCGCAGTTCGAAACGCTATGGGTGTTCAATATGTTTCTTGGGATTATGATCAAGTGGGTGTAGTTGCTACTTTACACTTGGCAAAGGTATTTTGGATTAATCTAAGCTTTAAGGAATTAATTGCGTATTTTACAGACTCCAGATAATTTCGTGGCTTGGCAGAGATTTCTACCAACTGGACCTATCGCTTTATTGCCAGTAATATATTTATAAACTAATAAATTATTTGTACAAAAATTTTAATTGCAGTTGAAAGAAAATTTAAGCTCTTTAGTTTGGTCTACAACAAAACAACATGCGAAATCACTTCTATCATTAAATGAAGAAGAATTTGCAGCAGCAATAAATGAAGCTTATGTAAGTTTTTTTAACACAATTATAATTATTATAAACAATATTTTTTAGTGTAAAGAATATCCGAATGATACTGTAGTTCAAGGTGTAACAGGATTTTTCGATCAATTACTAAAAAGCTTTAATTTTCCTACGACTTCTTCGAGACAACTTCCACCTAAAATTTTATCCATCGAAGAAGGTAGCAGGGCTAGTTTTCCTTTAGGATTTGGACATGCTACTAATTATGTAGTTAAAGGAGCTGCCTTAGTGGGGTAATTTAAAATTTAATTATTTTTTAATTGATTGATTTTTTTGAGTTTTTGGGGTGTAAAAAATTTTTTGGGGTGTGTAGAGAGCAAGTGACCACCTAAATTTCATCAATTTTATATTATCTTTCATTTGCGAGAACGATTTTGAAAAAAATCGAAAAAAAAATTTTTAAGATATTTTTATGGAAATCGGTTTTTATTTTATTTTTTTCTCGAAAACTATAAAAGTTAGCGATTTCAAATTTTTACCAAAAGTAAACACCCTGAATAGACGCATTTAAAAAAATATTTGGTTAAAATCGGTTAAATAGTTTTTTTTGGAAAAAAATCGCAAAATTTTGGTACAAATACGGCCCTGGACGCCGCGATTCTAAACCGAAAATTAAAATTTCTATAGAATTTTGTGGGGGAGGTAACGGTGCGAATTTTAAGCTATTAAACGTCCAGGTGGTGCTAATAGTTTCAAAGATATTAATTATTTTGTGAAAAGTGAAAAATTTCAAGACGCAATTTTAGTTCCAAACGGAGATTTTACTTATTTTTGCTACATTTTCAGTCATAATTCGATAACGAAAAAAGATAACGAAGTGATTCGTTTTTTGTCGTAAAGCGAACATTCAAAACTTTCAGGAAATGTATATTACGTGGGGGCAAAATAAAATTTGAAGGGTTGATTAGACCGAAACTCGAATAAAAATGCGACTTTTTTAAATGCGATATTAAAAAAATTAAGATTTCGCTGTTTTTTTCAAAATTAAAAAAACCCTATGCGTGAGCGGTTTTTGTTTTAAAAGTAGATTCAACAGAGTTTTTAAAAATGAAAATCCGATAAAAAATGGACAGACGGGAGCCGTCAACTCGTAAAATCAAAATTTCGACTTTGCTACGCGATATCTTTTTAACCCAGCAAAATTTAAAAATTCCCTATGCGCTAAGCACTAAAGAAATTATTCTTATTTAATAATCTGATGTAAAATTGAGAAAATTTAAAAACTTGAAAGCCGCAGAGGTACAAAACACTACACGCGTTTGTGCTATTTTTTTTTTAATTTCACTCGGGTTTTTTTTTTTCAAGTCCAGGGGTAAAATATAATTATGCTGATTTTTTCTAGCATAAATAATAAGGCAAGAAGGCAAATAAAAAATATTAGATGATAATAAATGGTCGGGATCATAAGTTACAAATTTTCAAAGTCGGCGTTGAAAATGCACGAAAATCAAACCGAAATTTTGAGGGCGCCAAAAGTACAGAAAAAATTGCTCGTTTCAAGGAAATCAAGAAAACGCCATTTATTTCCGTTGACCGAATTTGAGAAAAAAGTGGTATAATTTTGGTACTTTTGTCGGCCGAAAAAAACGTTAAAACTGTACACTTCGCGTCGCGGCGCTCTGACGCCACACCGTTGCTCCACGAGACTTAAAAATTGTACCAAATAATCCTCAGGATGTGAGAATAAAAGGGGCAAAATTTTGTTGCTTCCCTTTAAAATCCGGCCAAGCTACGATTTTTCAAAGTTGGCGCCGTCGACGTTGGGGAAAAAAGCGAGAAAATCGACGATTTTCGGGAATTTTTTTCAATGTGTTTTATAAATCCAAAAAATTTAAAATTTTTACCCCGCTTAGAATAAACATTCCCCTTAACTATTCAACCGAAATTTTTAAAATCGAACGAAAAAAACTACCCTTTTCGTGAGTTCATGCAAAAAACGTCCGATTATGAGGCAAAAATACAAAAGGGGTTGTATCTTTGCCCCCTTAATAGATAGGTCCGGGTGGGTCAAAACCACCATCTTCAGAATTTGGTCCTCTATAACATACTTGAATTTGATGAGATTCGGGGTGAATTTTGGATACTTAGGGGATGAAATCGATTTTTCATTCGGGGTGGAATAACTTTTTTCGGGGCTGTCCGATCGAAAAGTGGTTTAAACACTTCCGGTATGAAATTTTCACGTCCGTGCACCTGCAAAATTTTAACCCTACAAACAAACACCTTCGCCGTTCCTTACGGATTATAGACTACGTTTAGCTTGAGCCAGCTTGAATTCGGTTTAGCTTGACCTCTACCATTTGAAGTACATGTAAAAGGTCAAATCAAGCCCGAATTCAAGCTAAACGTAGTGACAGATCAATAAATTTAAAAAGAAATTAGTAGGTAATTTTTATTATTTTTAGTGATGCAGCACATCGAGTACATCCCTTAGCAGGGCAAGGTGTTAATTTAGGATACGGTGATGTTGCTTGTTTAAATAACATCATAGGAAATGCTGTATATTCAGGATCAAAATTAAGTAAATATTTAAAAGAAAAATATTCATAAAATTATTGGGTTTTTTTGTAGATGATATAAATTATTTAAAAGATTATGAAACACAAAGGCAATTTCATAACGTCCCTACAATGATGGCAATTGAAGGTCTTCATAGGTTGTATCAAACGGATTTTACCCCTGTAGTTCTTCTGAGAAGCGTTGGATTACAATTTACCCATGCTTTGGAGCCCATTAAGGTAACAAAATTTAGGGTGCCTCATCAAAAACTCGTTACGCTTTCTTTATACTTAAACATCTGCTCCCTTCCTTAGTTACAATTTCTTGGTAATATTCGTAATTACTTTAATTTTAATGATAATTTTTCTGAGATTTTGAAATAATTCTTTTTTTTTTGCAGAAAATGATTATGAACCAAAGTGCGTAAATAAAAAAACGCGTATAGATTTTTAAAAAAAGCGGTGATATAATTATTTTTGTTATAAATAAATTTTTAAAATATAATTGTTTTATTTAAAAAATATTGGTGTAGGCAACCAAATGTGCGTTTTAAATGTATAGAGAGTAGCGTAATAAATTGTAATTTATACAGCATTTTTAAATAAAAACATAAATATTTATGTATATTTTTATGAGTCATTAATAATAATATGTTATTGTAGTTTCTTATCATTAAATTTTTAAAATATTGTTTTATTTTAAAATTATTGGTGTATGCAACCAAATGTACGTTGTCAATGTATAGAGAGTTGCGTAATATATTATAATTTATGCAGCGTTTTTAAATAAAAAAACATAAATATTTATGTATGTTTTTATGAGTCATCAATAATAATATGTTATTGTAGTTTCTTATCATTGATTAAATGAGTATACGTACGTTTGTGACTCATATTAAAGAATTTTTTGTAATAAATTGTCTTAAATTAAAATATTTTACTAAATAAATTAGAAATTGATGGTATTGCGTAAATAAAAACGATTTCTTTTCTGGAAAATATGATGTTATTGTGACGTCACGGAAGTCGGCCATGATGCATAAAAGCCCCTGACGCGCTACTCCGCCAACGGTTTTTAATAAAAATAAATAAAATACTGTAGTAACCAATAATTTTAATAAAAATCACCAAAAGTCTATCAATTTTAATATTAGACGTCATAAACCGTAATATTATTGCTTAATTTCTTGTATTCGCTGAAAAATTAAATAATTAAAGTGGTACTACTTGTCGAAGTAGTGGCGTAGCAACACCGAATTCGAGGACGGGTAGGGTATAAAAGGCAAGGAGGTCAACTTTGGTGTCCATTTTGAGTTGGTCGTTGGTGCTCTACGTGCAGCTTGTGTGCTACATCTCCCAGATCTACAAAACATCAGAATATCCATCCTGTGATTCAGTGAAACCGCAATTACTACTCTCAATAATCAAGAAACTAGCAGGTGTGTTTTCTAAACTATAAATCATTTTGCAATATTCCCATACGTAAATCAATATGGGCGTTGTCTTAAATGATCAAAATTTTAAAACGGCGGATTTATCAAATTGGATTAATAAATTTAAAGTCAAGAAATTAAATTTTAAAAGACAAAGAAATCAAAATTTGTACAAAGAAGCCGTTCTTTGTTACGCGCTCAAAAAAACGCAATTAGAACTGCGCAGTAAACAAGAGTTGCGTAAGCAGAGATGGCATCAGATCAAATCAACGTTGGTACCTTGCGAAACATCACCGGAAATACAAAGTGACCATATTTGGGATTTCCAATCTTGTGAGGAATTACAAAGCTTTGATAATTTTATGGCGCAATTGAAGCAAGTAAAATGTATACCTTGTAACTAGGGAAAGACTCTTAATTAATTTTTATTTAGTTCCTATTATGTATTTAATAATTAATGACTAAGGCTGTGAAAAAGGCTGTGATGAGATGATATTACGAAAACTTTTTTATTACAGTCCTACCAAGGGCCTGCCATTGATTGGAACGGTGCCAGGACTAAGGAGGATTTAACTTGGTTTGTAGTGTATCGTAATTTTTTGTAGATAATTGTAAATAAGAAATATAAATAAATTAAAGCAAATTATCAATTTTTATATATTTAAACCCTTGTAATCCTTTATATTAATTAATTTGACTTTACATGTTGTGTGAATGACATCTTCAAGACATCATGAAGTTCGAGGAGCGAGCTGTTTTGGGATTTGCTTGGAGGGTCGAGTGCCTTAACGCAAACTTCTTCCACACGAATATAAGATTCAAGTGGAATATAAACCGGTAGCAGCAAACTATCAATCGGGCGAAAATTTGGCAACAAAAACCCGGTAAAAAGTATCACATTTTTAATCATTAATGCATCATTAAAAGTAACTTCAGGTCTTTTAATGTTTGTTTTACATGTTTTTAAATCTGTGCTTGAGTAAAAAGTTGCAACTAATTTTTTACAATGGCGTTAGCTTCTTGAATATTAGGTGTGTACATTTTCTTTAGGGTGGCAGTTTGGGTCTTGGATCCTTGTCCATTGACTTCTGCCTCCAAGAACGGAAATAATTTCACAAGAAGTGCAAGCGGAAATCATTAAGTAGGATCAAAGTTGTAAGCATTGAAAACTAAACACAAATTAAAGCGCCCCGTTATCTCTGGTACGAACACACAAGTTGTTTTACAGAATTAGGCAAGATCGACACTTTAAATATTAGATGGAAAACGAGCTAGGAAGACGTTTCTTGCTTGAGCCTTATAATTTTACCCAACATTTCTGGGATTTGTAGATTGGCGTAGTACTGCTCCGGCTCTCCAATTCGAACAGGTATTTTAATTTTTGATTGTCAAGTGTTACAAAGGTATTCTATTGTTTGTTTGAATTTTTAGATCTTTTACGTGGCAAATTATAAATATTCATACAAAATTTATTTTAAAAATATTACGGAAATTTGATAAAAGAATGGGGAATTAAAGTAAATTACTGATTAATTATATTAAGAATTGGTTTTCTCGAAGGTAAAAATTTTGCGGTTTAAAATTTGGTACGATTATAAAATGTTACCTATAAACAAAATAATAGCAACTGATTGTAAGTTGTCATGTTATTTGCAAATACAATGTTTTTTACAGAATATAGGTGACAAGATAATCTACTCGCTTATCGATGAAACAAATAATAAGAATGCAACAACTTTGGTTAAGACTGAAGCCACAAACCGATCCGCACTTCTAAACAAATTACACAAGCTGCTACCGATTTAAAAAATCCCCAATAAGCAAGCGCATCTCTATTAAACGATTAAGTTTTGGAGTTTCCTGTACAAGTTGTGGAAGTTTTCTCTTGCAAATTTGCTGGAACGTAGCTTTAAACACCTAATAGGACACTTGAGTTTAACGTTTAACATTCCCGAAAAGGTAATTTATTAAAACCGTAAACTTAAATTTGTAGCAAAAATTTGAGGGTAATAAACCTGACCCGGAAGTTACCATAAATTCCCTTTTTATAACAAAAAACTTTTGGAAAATCGGATTCTTCAATATCAGGTAACCAAACAATAAGACCTCAACACTTTGTTCTTAGGACAAGCGGTTCAATATACAACTAAATTTTTTCAAAACGCAAGAATCTACAAAGTATGTTTGTTCGTTACGTGTCGAGCTGTCCAGGATAAATAAGCTTTATCAAGGTAACACTTTTAGAAAAACAAGATGTGTGTTTTTAGTGTATCTTACAAAAGAAAAATTCCAAGCACGTCTGAAAAATTTGAAGCATACAATTTTTTGGGTAGAAATAATTTTATGTTAGCACGAGCTAAAATCTGTTTTTATGATCAACCAAATATTATTTTCCGTTCTATAAGGTAACGAATTTAAATGTTTGCAATGACACCTTTTTTACAGAAATTTTGCAATAGATCAAACAGCAATTAAAGAAGCTTAAATATTTTAGATTTTCCTATAAAATACTAAAATTAATGTTTATCCTTTTTTATGTCTATTCAAATATTGCATGAACTATTTTTGATTTAATTAAATTTTTTTCAATTATGGTCTTGCTCTACTAATTTTTTTCGGTAACCAAAAATTTAAAGCTACGCTTTTATCTAGAAATCGCAGGTAATTAGCATTTTTTTTTACATACAAAAAAGGAAATATTTTGTAGCAAGTTCATTAGATATGGGATACTTCAATTATTAAGGATTTATCACAAATTTGAACGATAGAAGTGGATTTGGCAAAAGGTAACCGTGATATCGAGTATTTTAAAACGGAAGAAACTTAAGTTGTGGTTTAAAGGTAAAGGTCTTTAGTTAGGATAACATGAAATGATTTTCACAGAAAGTTCCTGTTTTACATCAAATTTCTCTTGCAAAAATTTCATGGAAACAAATAAGTTACGTAGGACCAAATTTAGTTATAAATAACGAATCGATAACAAAGGGTTTATTTTGAAGACTTAAAAATAATTTAATGGTGGTTTCTGGTTCAACAGCAATTTTTGGTTTAATAAAGGTAAAATAAAATGTCCCCAAACAAAATAAGTTTTAGTACAATCTCCAAAAAGAATATGTGACACATTTTTTTCCAATTCCACATTTTGGAATCTACAAGATGAGGCTTAAACACAGGTAATTTTTATCCCCCTGAAGATCTATGAAGTTTTAGTGGATTTGCATGCATGTTCGTTTCAAATGATTTAAGGAAAGCTGGACGTAGTAGGAAGCATTAAGTGTTTTAAAGCACATCACCCCTTATTTGACATTTTTTTGGTAGAAGGTAATTTAAGTGTTAGTATCCAAAAAAACAGAAAGTAATTACAGGAATGAAATCTTGTGGGTACACTTTAAAATTTATGCAGTTTGAAAAATGAAGAATTTAGAGAATGGTTGTGATAAAATCTCGTATTTGAGCAGTTAACCGAGGTAACTTTTTATTTATTTTTGCGAAAAATGGTGAATTATTCTAGGAAAATTGCAATTTTAAATATAATCAGGTCAAACAGAAATTCCTGGAGTGATAACAAGATTTCACCACCACTTTAGTATTGTTATATTTTTTTGAAGAAAAGAAAATGGAAAAGCTGGATCAAAAATACATGGTAACATGGTTAAATTATTTCCAAACTAAACTACTTTTCAGAAAATGTTGAAAACAATTTCTAATCGATCTCCGTTTGTTATAATCTATACCTAGAAGGTTTCAAAATTTCTAACTACAATTTTCTCAAGTCTGCAAAGGAAAAATAGTAAATTTGAACCAGTTCTTTTGGAGGAATGATTTGGTAAACTTATACATTATTTTCGAAAATCAACAGCTTTTTACAGATGGATCAACAAAAAATCCCATACAATAGACTTGGTTACATTTTTCTGATAGTTTTGAATTTCTGAGGGAATAAATCATAATTTTGTCTTCGTCCACTTTAATTGCTACGGGTTTTGGAATTTTATTAACACTTTAAACAACATGGCTGCTTCGCTTGAAATTGCTGAAATTTTGAAGAAAACATCAAATTTTTCTTGGTAAATCATCCTAAGTTATTTCCAAATATGAACAGGTTTTTGCAGAATACACAACATTTTTTGTGATACTTCTTTTGTGCATCATGAAGAAATTGGGGTTCTATAGATTCCTTGGATTTATCACAATAATTAGGAAGAAAAACCAGCCTTCAATATAAAATTTTGGTAAATACTTGAATTATTTCCAAAAATTATCGCGTTTTTACAGATGTAAATAGGAAAATTATCCATGGCAATTCCACAAAAGCTGCTGACAGTTTTCTTCCATCGGAGAAGCGGTGCATCACTTTGGTAAATGATTAATTAATTCCAAAAATTAAAGAATTTTTATAGAATTAAATATTTATTCATCTCAACTAAACTAAAAATGAACAAAAATTACATACTGAAAATAAGAAAAAGGATCTTACACTTAAATCTGGACTCCAGGTTCAAACCAACAATTCAGTATTAAAGAAAACAGGAAATAATTTAGTGAATGGTAAAGTATTTTCGAAAACAAAACATTTTGTAGATGTTTCAAGAAACTCCTACCCTTCATTGAAGTTCTTTTCATGAGGAATTGAGAATTGGTTACAATATCGTATCGTGGTCCATGAAGAATTAAATCAAAATCAATCGGTAACTCCTTTAAATAGATCCAAAAACCAACTAGTTTAAACCAACAATATTTTGGAAAATAACCCCTTCAGTATTAAAGAAAACTGAAAATAATTTGGTGAATGGTAAAGTATTTTCGAAAACAAAACATTTTGTAGATGTTTCAAGAAAGTCCTACCCTTCATTGAAGTTCTTTTCATGAGGAATTGAGAATTGGTTACAATATTGTATCGTGGTCGATGAAGAATTAAATCAAAATCAATCGGTAACTCCTTTAAATAGATCCAACAACCAACTAGTTTTTTAGATTTGAAGAACCGTCTACCTTTATGATTATTGTTGTTCGTCCCTACTCAATAACGCTTAACAAATTAAAAATTGATCAGTTAGATTTAAAACATAGGAGACACTCATCTAAAAATTGTCTGAAATCCTGAGGTAATTTATTTTGGAAAATTAGGAAATTTTTGCAGAGAAGAACTTCTATTATGGGTAACTCCTGTAATTTAGATCCACAACCAACTAGTTTTTTAGCTTTTGAAGAACTTACCCGTAATAATACTTGAAATTCAACCATTCATACTTAAAGAGGTTTAGTTAATTAAAAAGTCCACTTTGGAGTAATAAATGGAACCGCTAGAATTTTGCAAAATGTATCTAAGATTATTTGGATTCCAATTACAAGGTACCAACAGTTATTTTAAGCGACAAAAAATATTTTTAAGGAGGTCGTGTTGTTCCAACATATTTTGTAAGGATTTGTGAAAGACTAATTAACCGAGCTTGTATTGTTTTCACTATTTACTACTACACCATTTCATCTTTCTCGATTCTAAAATATTCACAACAAATCTCTCAAAATTGAGGTAAGAAACGCAAGACTAACGAAATTTTTAGAACATTTGACATTATTACCAATATGAAGATCGGAACTAAAGTACAATAATTTAGCAGGATTAATCACAACACATGAAAAGATAAGTAATACTTGGATCTTTCGAAAAAACTTATGTTTGCAGATTAGGTTATGGAAATATTTCTGAGCTTGAAAAATACCTATTGGGTGTGCTTTATTAGTTTGGCCTTTTCACTCTAAATTTTGGAATGTAAAAAATTAATTGCACCGCAGAAGCTTTAAGTTGAAGGTAATATTTAACACGATTTATAACTTTAAAAATGTTCAGGGTTAACTTTGTTAACATTTTTTTCTACTTTTTAATTTGCATTTAATAACATGTTTGGTGAATTTAATTTCCTATATTTTTTCTCCAATGTTCGTTTGAATTAGCTACTTTATTATATCTTACTTAAATGTCTCTTAATAATACATCAATTATTATATTTATACACAACTTTAATGCTATAAGCTTGATTTTATGTACAATCTTTTAGTGTAAATCGTAAGCAAATTAAAATGGTTGCACTGTATTTTTAGTTATGCTCACAAATGATATAACATTTTGTGTATTGGTTATAAATATAGAAAAGCCTGCTTACTAATTAAATAGGATGTGCATAATATTGACCGTTAGCTTTTAACAACATGTTTGTAAAATGAACGCCAATTATTCAGGCAAAATTGTTATTTCCTATTAGCCATAACTGTTTTGAATGATTATGAGCATACGTAGCTTGATTTTATGCTTATTTATGTCTAATTTGTAAATATGCATCGAATTGACCTTTATATTAATTTATTATGTACTGCTTTAAATCGTGCTTCATTGTAAAGCACGGTAAAATACAAGAATTATTTGAAAATTGAATGAAATAATATCCAATTGTATTCTAGGTAATTTCTAATTTTATACTTGTTTTTTTATTTAATGCAATTTACTGAATTTAATGCATGTTAACACCATAATTTATAACATCATTATTACTTAACAAAATATTTTTAATTTTATTCCGTCTGTAAATTTGACTACTAATAGTTTTCAAAATCCATGCTTGTTCACATGCTACATGTAAATTTTAAAACTAGGTGATGTGTGAGTGAAGTTTTCGCAAGATTGTTTAAAGTTAAAATTAGTTTTTTTAAATGTAAAGTGATAATACGACCCAAAAATCACAAGGAATTAAATGCATGTTAATTGATGTGTAGTTTAATAATTAGGTTCTAAAAACTTGCTATTGTGTATGGAATTTGCAAAAAGTATGCGAGGATGGCTTGGTATTACATCTGCTTTAATCATCTTTGGAAAAATCTTATTTTAACTGCTGCAAAAAATTTAACATGGAGGAATCAACCTATTGCACATCTAAACTAAGGTAAATATTTTTTTGATTTTGTTAAAATAATCTTTAAACCATATTTTCTTTTTTCTTAGATTTGGCTACAAACAACAACTTAACAAACACGATTCTTTTAAAGAAACAGAAGGCTGAGAATGTACTTCAAAATTGTTTTGGGCCACTTGGATTCAAGAAGGAAGGAGAAACACCATATGAACACGATCATGTCTTGTATGTTGTAGAAACAAGATAATCATCTGTTCTAGGATGAATAAGACTATGACTATTGCTTTAACAGTGAAGATCAGGCGGAAGATTCATTGACTTTGTGTCACCACTTATTTGAGGATGAAAAGGATCGATTGAAGATATTCTGTTTCAAGATGAAGGGTATCGTTGATTGCAGTATGAAGAGGATCGTTGGTTGGAGTGTGAAGAACATCGTTGGTTGGAGTGTGAAGAGGATCATCAGTTGGAAAATGAAAATAATCTATGCCGGAATGAAGAGGATCCATATGGTGTGGAGATGAAGAGGATTATCGATTGGAGTTTGAAGAAATTATGTTCTAGAATGAAGATTATCCGTTTCAAGAGGCAGAGTCATGGTGTGAAGATGAAGAAGATAGTCGGTTGGAGTATGAAGATGTTCCAGTACTAAGAAGATCTGTTCTGGAATGAAGACGATTTAGGGTATGGAGATGAAGAGGATCTGTTCTGGGATGAAAAGGAACCGGTGTGGAGATGAAGAGGATCATCACTTGCAGTATGAATATATTCTGTTCCAGAATAATGAAGAAAATCTGTTCCGGGATGGAGAGGATCTATGGTATGGAGATGAAGAGGATCATCAGTTGGAGTATGAACATATTCTGTTCCAGAATGAAGATGATTTATTCCGGGATGCAGAGGATCCATGCTGTGGAGATAAAGAGGATCATCGGTTGGAGTATGACTATATTCTGTTCCAGAATGAAGAAGATCTGTTTCAGGATGGAGAGGATCTATGTTTTGGAGATGAAGCGGATCTATTCAGGGACGAAGAGGATCCATGGTGTGAAGATTAAGAGGATCATCAGTTGGAATATGAACATATTCTGTTCCAGAATGAAGATGATTTATTCCGGGATGCAGAGGATCCATGCTGTGGAGATAAAGAGGATCATCGGTTGGAGTATGACTATATTCTGTTCCAGAATGAAGAAGATCAGTTTCGGGATGGAGAGGATCTATGTTATGGAAATGAAGCGGATCTATTCTGGAACGAAGAGGATCCATGGTGTGAAGATTAAGAGGATCATCAGTTGGAGTATGAACATATTTTGTTCCAGAATGAAGATGATTTATTCTGGGATGCAGTGGATCTTCTGTTTGAAGATGGAAATGATGTTTGGGTTGGAAATGCAGAGGACAGTTCATGGATGAAGAAGACTTCGTACAAAGACCAAGAACATTTTTAAAAATAAATAGTACTACTGATTTGGGGATGAAAATAATTATTGGTTTAGAAGATGGAGAACATCAATTGAAAAATAAAAAATCCATCTCAGACATCAGTTGTAGGATAAAAATCAACAAAAAGTATTCAAGGTAGTAGAGACTTGATTATTTGTTTTAGAAGACTTCAAAATTTCGCCTCCCCCGCGACAGGTAAAAAAATGGGCCCTTTTGTATGTGAAAATTGCAAAATGGTAGTCTTGGGCCCCACTGTTAAATAGTTCTTGGCACGCTATGATCCGAAAATTTTGTGATGTTTACATCACTCAAATAGAAAATTATAAAATGTTGGTTTAAATTTAACATGAGGAAATTGCACACCTACAATCTTTACAAATAATAAATTTTTTGGAAAAAGTAAGAAGTAAAGAAATTGAAAGCAACGTGTATCTAAAAGTTAGTGTCAAATAAAGTAAAAAAGTAGTAATAATTGAAGTAAACATTTAGGAAAACAAGCCAAGTAACTGTTATAAAAGTAAAATGTTTAATAAAATAAAAATGGGATTAACAAATAGCTATAAAAAATGTTTCGAGTCTATTGGTCACGTTTAAAGAGAAGTCATAATCAGGAAGGAAAAGGTTTTGGCGGTGAAATTATTCATGGAAGAAAAATTATTTTGATAAAGAGGATTATTAATGGATTTTATTTAGTAACGGCGATAATGGGTGAAGAATGAAGACTGGTGCGATGATGAAGAGGATTATAAATGAAGAACAATTGAGATGAAGAGGATCTTGAATGAAGAATGATGGCGATGAAGATCTTGAATTAAAAATGATGGCTAAGACAAGAATCTTGAATGATAACGATGAAGAGGTTCTTGAATGAAGAATGATGGTGATGAAGAGGATCTTGAATGAAAAATTATGGGGAAGAAGAGTATTTCAAATGAAGAATAATGGTGAAGAAGAGGATCTTGAATGAAGCTTGATGGCGATGAAGAGGATCTTGAATGAAGAATTATGGCGACGAAGAGGATCTTGAATGGAAAATGATGGTGAAGATGAGGATTTCAAATGAAGAATAATGGCGAAGAATCAAGGACATCATGAATGAAGATATGAAGAATGATGGCAGTGAAGAGGATATATGGATGATAAATGCTGGTGATAATGAATCTCATTATTGAAAGTTTAAGTGATGAAGAAAATGAAGATAATAAATGATTTACGCTGATAAAGAAAAGTGTTCGGAAAATGGAATGGAGCAACGATTTATTCAAAATAAATAATGATGGTGAGGAAAATAAAATGACTTACAATTAGTGAAAAATATACAAATGACGTAATTAAAAAAAATTAAATTATAAAAAATTTTATGCAATGAAAAAAAAATCAATATAAGAAAAATTGGAAAAATATCAAAAATACAATAAAGGAAATTGACCAAAAAGTATAATTAAAAAAAAATAAAAAAAATTAAAAAATATAGGAAAAATTAAAAAATATAGGAAAAATAAAAAAATATAGGAAAAATAAAAAAAAGAAAAAAGAAAAAAATAAACAATTAAAAAAAGATAAAATTACGTCATTTAAAATAGATTAAATTCTAAAAAACGTGGTGATCTGTGCATTTATGTAAAGGATGTACTTATAATCGATAGAATTTATTACTAAAATATTTTGTATATTTTATTTATCGTATTGTCTTAAATATTAAAATAGGCTCATTCGTCCTATTGGGACCTTATTAAGTATGTTTCTTCAAGAAAAAATAATGTAAGAATGAGCCTATTGTTTATTAATAATATTGTTTTTTATTTTGTTCTAGAAACTACAATTTTTTTATTTTTCAACCAAAAAAATAAATGGTAACTCGTAATAAAAATTAATGAAAAAAGATGCCAGTAAATGGCCAAAAATATGTTTTATACTTTAATTTCAGATAAAAAATATTTTCTTTAGGTTAAATCAAGAAGATTTGTTATGGTATGATTTAAAAAAAAATATGTTACACTTTTTGCAGGCTTTATTAGTTTTTGTGTATTTTGGCAGGTCTGAAGTGTTTTAGTTTCAATTATTCTTGTTAAATATTAGTGTTGTAAAGTTGTTAGTGTTATATTTAAATGATTGTTTTTTCAACTACTGAAACTATAAATATTAGTCTATCAAATTCATCACCTTCTGAACCTAAATGATTGGAGAATTATGTCGAAGTAAATTAGGAAGGAGAAAATTCGTCGAATAAAAGAAGGTAAATTAAAAAAAACTTCTTTTTATTTTGTAATTTTTTTAAAATTATTTTCATTTTAGGTGAACACAACAAGCCTGTAACAGAAGATCCCGATTTCAGGTTGAAATAATATACTTATTATGAAATAGATCAACTCGAGAATGATTGGAATTACTTACCCGGGAATGTAAATTCTGCAATTATAAATGAAATTTTTCTACAAGAAGAATAAGTTATAGCAAAAGGAAGATGAGACCCGACGGATGGAACCAAAGAAATATGAAGACTGGACCAGATGGATTTCAAGAGCGTGAAGTGACCTTTAAAAACTGGAATATGAAGCTAGACGATATCAAAATAATGGTATGAACAAGATGAGAGTAATTAATATGAGCTATGGGATCTTGTAACTTGGCCGAAGTGGATTAAAAATAATAAATGGGGAAATGATGGATATTTAAGTTAAACTTCAAGGATTTTTTTGGATGTACGAGCGACTGGATGGATCAGCAACCACTTGATGGCGTATTAAATGGATGAACCTATGGACAAGAATCACAAAGGCTTGGGCGACTTCATGGGTACATGGAATGGATGCACGAGCGGAAGGGATCTTTAAATGGACGAGTGAAGAACTGCGACTTCTTATGAATATGGATATTTGAATGGGTAGCTGCTTCGAGGGGATATTGAGATGGTGAACGTGAGGAATTGGTGTAAAAGAAGACGGCGACTTCGTGGGTTTATGGAATGCATGGGCGAGCAGACGGCGACTTCGTACGATTATGGAATAAATGAACGAGCGAATGGTGACTTCATGGGATTATGGAATGGTTGGGGGACTTCTTGGGATTATGGAATGGTTGGGCGACTTCGTGGGATTATGGAAAGGCTGGGCGACTACGTGGGATCATGGAATGGGCGAGCGACTTCATGGAATTGATGTAGAAGAGAAAGATGACTTCATGAGATTATGAAACAAATAGGACGAGCGAATACCGACTTCATGAAATCGTGTAATGGATGGATGAGAAGATGCTTTATGGGATTATGAAATAGATCAAGTGGATGGCGACATCTTTGTATTATGTGCCGATAAACAATATTAAATGGATAAGTGAGTGGGTAACTATCAAATAAATCAACGAATTGATGTATAAATTGAGCGACGCCTTCAAGGAATCATCGAATGTGATCGGACAGCGACATCGTGGAACTACGGAATGGATGGGCGAGCAGACGGCGACTTCGTGGGACTACGGAATGGATGGGCGACCGGACGGCGACTTCGTGGGACTACGGAATGGATGGGCGAGCAGACGGTGACTTCGTGTTACTACGGAATGGATGGGCGAGCAGACGGCGACTTCGTGGGACTACGGAATGGATGGGCGAGCAGACGGTGACTTCGTGGGACTACGGAATGGATGGGCGAGAGGACGGCGACTTCGTGGGATTATGGAATGGATGGACGAGTGTACGAGGACTTAGTGGGATTGCGAAATGGATGGACGAGCGGACGGCGACTTCGTGGGATCACGGAATGGATGGGCGACCTGACGGCGCCTTCGTAGGATCACGGAATGGATTGGTGAATGGATGAACAACGACTTCGTGGGAGTACAGGATGGATGGGTGAACAGACGCGTACTTCGTGGGAGCATGGAATGGATGAACGACAGAACTTCATATATTATCATCGGATGGCAAGCGAGTATTCATTGACTTAAGGAATCATCAGATGGATCAAAAGAAACGGACCAACTACATCACTGAGGACGGCGACTTCGAGGGACTTTCCAATGGATGGACGAGCGGACGGTGCATCGTGGGATCAGGGAATGGGCGTACGAGCGGATGGTGACTTCGCTGGATCAGGGAATGGATGGATGGTTACTTCGCCGTATCTTCGAGGATGGACGGACAACGGGCGAGTATACATTGATTTAAGAAATACCTAATTGACCACCAGAAACGGACGAACTCATGGATCTATGGACAAGTGGACGACGTGGACTTCGACTGATTTTCCAAAGGATGAAGAAACGGACGGCAACTTCATGGGATCATCGGGTGGACAAGCGGACAAGATCATCGTGAGGATAAATCAGCGGCGGAAATTGGTGTATAGTAAACAAAATAAATGGTGTATCAAGATTCGATTTGTTCTTAAACTGAAACATTCTTCAATATTATTATATGAATTTAGAGAAGACACTAACTATATTTTAGGTCGAATCCCAGGATTGAAAAATGGAAAAGTTTGATCTAGATTATTTGAAGAAAAGCAAAGTTGATTAAAAATCGATACACATGGTAATTCAAATTTATTTGTTCTACTAATATTTATCACGTTTTAAAATTGGCATTGTATCTAATTGCTTTTTTTGTTGCAGAAAGTACCTTCACATACGGACATACCAAAAGAGCAGAGAACGCGACATTCCAGATCGAGAAGAATTTATTGAGCATACAACGACTAAAAATTTGGTACACATTGTAAATAAAATCAAACCAAACTAAGAAAAATAAAACAAACCATGGCTGTGATTGTTAATAAATTCAATAATCCATTTTACAAATTGTTGTAATTAATACTATTATTTCAATAAAAATGTTTAAATTATATCTGTTGTATTATTCCCTTTTTTAATACCATACTCCAAGGTAGTTAGGTTTTATTTTAGTTTTTAAAATTCTGTAATCAAACGCCCAACGCATCATCAGCTTTTTTGAGAGCAGTTTTACGTTGCTAAATTTTAATGAAGTCAATCTATTTAAAACCAAAGAGGTTTTTTTAAACAAAAAATTTATTTTTAAAACTACACTGCAGCAGTTTTCTATTTTGCAAGATAACTCCTATTTTGTTATTAAATATATCGCAATAAAGCACTCAACTTATTTAGTTTTAATCTCGATAATTATGAAAAAACTGAACGCACTTATAATATTTTTGAGATTAGCGATTAATATTTTTTTTCCTATAAAATTATAGGCAACCACGTATACAGTTATTAGTTCCGCATTCAGCCGCAAGAGGGTGGTCACTCAGCTGGATAAGCTTAAGTAACGCAACCAAGGCTACAAGTTTGTTAATCAATTTCGTTGCCGTAGATACTTAACAAATATTTTTTGATTCACTAAAATTCTAAATTGGCATTATTTAATAAAATTAATTATTGATTTAAATTAAATTTTATCCTTATATTGACAAAAAGTCTCTAAATGCAGACATTAAAGCAAACGCTAGATGGTGCTGAAAGGTTCTACTAGGTGCTTTCGGGCAATGGGAGTATAAAGTGTTGGCTTGATGCTAGCAAAATTACTCTGGTTTCCCTTCAAAGCGAATAAATCTTTCGCCTTTTACTAAAGATTTCCGTGGAGGGGAACAACTCAAATGAGTCTAAAATAATTTTTTACTAGCCCGGCCTCACAGCTGGGCTTCATAACACCACAACATTTACAATTTACAATGAATTTGATTATTCTAAAAAGTAATGGTCTCTATGACCTTCCACTGTATATTGAAGAACTGATATTTTACAAGATCGATATGTCATGTAATAATACTACCGAGTAGGACCCTAATACCCGCATTTTCATTGTTCTTATCGATTCTGGAATCAGTCATATACGTTCTGGAATAGTCTGGTTCTTCCTACCATTACAACCCCTATATTTATCAGCGTCAATAAATAAATACTTTTATTCCTGAATTTTTATTTATAGAGAAAAATTTTTATTGACTGCTGACCTAAATTCCTTAATGACCCCTGTAGTAATTAGTTTCGGGGTCCCTTCAGACAAATACTATTTTTTACTTTTAAATTAAAGATTACTTTTATGATTTTTAGAAAAAACTAGACTTGACTGGACCCTCAGAATTGACTCATGGTGACGACTGCCCCTACCCCCTCCAAGCCCCCTTAAGAAGGTTTTGTTTTGGGTTAATACATAGTTTGTATCAATGATTAATCATTTTGATAAAAACAGGAAATACGTTTAGATGGATTTTAGAAATTAAATTTTGTTAAGAATTCGTATTTACCATCGATAACTCTTATTGCCTTATAGGTTATGCAACCTCACGACATGGTTGTTACTGGACTTTGTCACTCTTGCTGTTCCGATAGATGGTGCTCAACGATTCTACTAAGTGCATTGATGTTAGGTTCTATTTAAAATAAATCGGTTTCTGTTCAAGTGTATCGCTTCTCGGCCTATGGCTAAGATCAAAGTGTAGTATCTGTTCTTATCAGCTTAATATCTGATACGACCCGCATGCGGGTCCAGTATATTAAACTTATTTTTGGGAACAGATGGAAGGTAGGAGCTTGCTCCACTTCTGTCACGGGTTGGCCTTGCATTGCAGTACCGCAAGGATCGGCCCATATAAAATCACAACACAATCATTAAGTTCTATAAATAGATGGTTTTGTACTAACTCTATCATCAATCTCCTTAAATCTGTAAAGTTCATAATTGAGATGATGACTCATAAAAAACTAAAACCAACCGCCAATGAACAAATTCTTCAAGGAACGAAAAGTATTTTTAGAAGAACATCTTTTTTAAATTAAAGACAAAGCTATGAATTTTTAAAATAATTTATTTAATTTTAATTATCTGATAGAATTAAGAAGTTGGAATAATAAAATGAAACCTTATCAAATGGGTTTATCAGTTTCTTCACCTGGACTTTTCAATTATGAATTGTAAAAACAGTTTATCAAAAGCTGCTTGAAGTTATACTAAAATAGAAATAACTGAGAAATTGCTTGGTTAATTTTATAATATAAATTTGGTGTCGTCATATAATGACTATGTTTCTTACTAAAGTAATTGTACTTAGTGTCGGCGTTGGTAGATGGCGCTGAAAACTTCTACTCGGAGTTATGTTGCTGCTTTTTCTTTATAACGTATACCAGGGTTACCCAAAGCATACTTACCTGGCGTAGGGGTTACCGTGATCAACAAGGTGGTTCCCCCAGGGTGAGGCCCTTTCATTGCACCTCGATCGGGCTGACCCCTGCGATTATCCCTAATGTGGATAACTCGGGCGCGTAATTTTTGGTAGTCGGGACTGCGTACGCGCTGTCCCGGTCAAAACAATACAACACATTTAATTATAATATTAATCATGATCTTATGCCCAATTTTTCTAAGTGTCATTTGATAATTGTTAATTTAGTTGGATTATTTTTTCCTCCGCGCTTACCGCCATCTAGCGCTTGCCATTCTGACTTTGTGCTTTCGTGTTACACTCCTAGATGGCAGCATGATACTTATTTCGAAATTATCTAATTAATGACTTTGCTTGTGTTTTTTCGTTTAATTTGTTAATTATGCAAGATATTGAAAAAATATTTTAATAAAAGTTGTTTCTTTTTAAAAGACCTTTCAAACAATACCATACTCGACCTATGTTGCCATTTAAAAAATCAAAGTTACCTCCGGTTCCGGGCACTTCCGGTTTGTTCCGGAAAATAATAAGTGCACCAATGGATTCTTTGGGTTCACTTTGGTAATTAAAATTTTTATTTTATCTATGTGCGACAAACTGTTTTCGAGATAAAGGGTTGTTACGGGTGGTCTGACTCACCCTGTATAATAATCTACTTATTAGTTTTTTTTTAAATAAACGTACCGTTTATTAATTTAATTTTTTATACTATATTTCTATTAATTTATGATCCTATGTTTTATGCAACCAACATGACATGTTTATACAACCAAATATACTTAATATAATAATAATGGAGATAGTAGACCTAAAAATAAATTGATATGACCCTATTTATCTACAGGGTGTCCCTGAATAGCTGGCACTTTTTTGGGGTGTTAGAGGGAGTAAAACTAAAGTTATACCACTTTTCAAAAACAAGGCCGTTTGTTGTAATATTGTGCAGCTAAAAATTATAAAATCTACATTTACTCCAAAACGAAGCAACGGACTTAAAATAAGAGTACACCTTTTCTGAAGAACATTGATCAAAAAAAAAAAAAATTAATGCAACGCCCCTAAAAATATTTTTTAAATTTTTATTGGCCAAAATTTCAAATTAATATCTCTTGTAATATTTATTGTATTTACAAAAAAATATATTTTTTTTGAAAATTCTTAAAGTGGTAACTTCCTCTATCACCCCCAAAAAATTGACACAATTATTTAGGGACACCCTGTATAAGTCTATATTAAAAAATGCATCCCTGAATAATTATAATAAACCTCCATGGTTGATATTTTAAATTAGATTTTTTTTATTGCTGCCAGAGCAAAATCAATTATACAGGGTGAGTTTAAAGTAAGCAATAAAAATTATAACTACGTTATATTTTGGAATTTTTAAAAACCGTAAAAGACCTGTGGCATTGTTTTTGAAAAACTTTATTTTGAACCCCAAAATATTTTTTTCTCAGTTAATATGACGTCAGTATGAGGTCATAAATGTTTTTTTAAATGGATTGATATGGTTTTTATACCATAAAATAATACCTTATTAAGACTGTTTTACAACACTACTAAAAAGATTACAGCAGCGCCATTAAAAAAAATGATGACGTCATAGTGACGTCATGCCAACTGAGAAAAAATATTGCTGGCTTCAAAATAAAGTTTTTCAAAAACAATGCGACACGTCTATTACGGATTTTAAAAATTCCAAAAGATAACGTTGTTATGATTTTTATGCGTTACTTAAAACTAATGTTTAAGGGGATATTTAATATTTTTTTAAAAAATCGGAAGATGGCGCTGGTATAAATTTTTTGGTACAGTTGTAAAACAGTCTTAAGCAGGTATTATATTATGGTATAAAAACCATATCAATCCCTGGTAAAAAATTATGACGTCATAGTGACGTCATGTCAACTGAGACAAAAATATTGTTGGGTTCAAAATAAAGGTTTTCAAAAACAACGCGACATGTCTTTTACGGTTTTTAAAAATTCCAAAAGATAACGTAATTATGATTTTTATTCCTTACTTTAAACTCACCCTGTATGTATTTAGTGGGTAAATATACAGGGTGCGGTAAAAGTCCTACATATTGCATACAGTGCGGACATAAAGAAAATCCCCCCTGCTAACTTTTGAACGGTTATGTTTTCGATTCATAAAATTTGTCCAATAAAGTATTTAATTGCGAACTTTCTAATAAAGGTATTTTTGATTTTGTGGAACTTCCGGTTATACCGAAAGTCGATGGCAACTTTCTTTTTTTAAATGGAACACCCAGTATATTTTTGCATTTTCGTGTTCTCCATAAAAATACCATTAAATTGACCTAACGTAGTGTGCTCTACTATTAATACTTTCGGAATTACGCCCATTTGAAAATCACATTTTTATGCAACTTCATTTACACCGGAAGTTGGAGCCAACTGCCCCAACTTCCTTATTTTAAATGATTTTCTTTTGCAATTAAGTTAATAATATCAAATTTAAACAAAATTATGTTTAAGCTTAAGTTCGATAATTTTCCACTTCCGGTGTAAATGAAGTTGCATAAAAATGCGATTTTTCGAATGGGCGTAATTCCGAAAGTATTAATCGTAGACCACACTATGCTAGGTCAATTTAATGTTATTTTTATGGAGAACACGAAAATGCAAAAATGTACTAGGTGTTCCATTTAAATTAAGAAAGTTGCCATTCACTTCCGGTATAACCGGAAGTTCCACAAAATCAAAAATACGTTTGTTAGAAAGTTCGCGATTTGAGTCCTCCGTGGACAAATTTTCAGAATCAAAAACATAACCGTTCAAAAGTTAGCAGGGGGGATTTACTTTATGTCCGCACTGTATAACTTTTTTAATATTGGTTTGCAGTGAATTTGAATTTACACAATTTTCTAAATATGAATATTTAAAAAAAGTTGGACTATTCCATTTGAGATTTCCAACTTGATAGTCTTATATCGGTCACGTGTAATATGGCGTCCGTTTAAAATAAGAAAGTTGCTATCAATATCTTGAAAATCGAATTTGGGATATTTCTTGAAGTCAAAATTAAAACAAAAGTTTTTTTTCTAAATAACGAAAAAATCGAATTTTAAAAATTGAATTTTTTGGTTTTTTTAGTTTATCTGCGGAATGGCTAGGATTTTTTGATTATTTTAAATGGCGTCTGCCTGTATACTTATTGAAAAAAAAATCTAAAAATATATTTTACATAAATATTTATAGTTTATTAGAATAAATTATGTAGCAAAAGAATAAGTTGAGATATTAAATCTACAATATTTAAATAAGAGATACTCAAGCCTTATTTTTTTATTAAATCCCCTAGAGTTTAAAGGGTGTGTTTTGTATGCCTCATTTAAAAAACAAGTTTTAAAAATCCTATTATGTATAGTTAAGCCATCAATTGAATTTTAATATTTTTTATGTAATTTCCTCGAGTAACTGCTTTTTTAAATATACAGGGTGGTGAAAAAATAACGATTTCTCAATTTTTTTTTCTAATAATAATCAAGGTATGGAAGGAATTCATCTCTATAATTTATGTAAAACGCATCTAATCAAATCCCACATGTTTTCTCCTTTTACATGTTATTTTGGAATTAGTTTTAATTTCCAATGACGTACTCCAAGCCCATTATTGTTTATTCCATTGTACAACGTTTTGAAGCACCCACAAACACCAAAAAGGCCAAAAAGGTTAATAATATTTAGAAGTATAATTTTGTATTTACAACGCCCATATTTATAATTTTTAATTACGGATATAACCGTACATAAATTAAAAAAAAAATACAATAAATCTACTAATTTTGAACTAGTTTAAATAGCATTAATTTAATGCTTGCTTTATAAAAACCATAAATTAATATTAATTACTAATATAACGCACTTTGTTACACAATAAAATTTCCAGCAATTACATTCTAGGAGCCACCAGTGAAATAATCATACACCCATTTATGTTGTGGTTTTTCTGTGATGGTAAATTAAAATGGTGTGAAGGACATTTCAAAATAATTTCGTGTTGTGTGTTGTATATTCTATGGTGTTATTGGTTTGGTACAATGTCCTCATTTTCATCGTTACAAATTGAACCGGAGACGCTTGGTGCATGACCCAGATGAGAAAAATGTTAATTTTATACTCCAACTTCTTTAATTCAATAGTTTAATTTTTTTATTTAAAATTAAAACAATTATAATTAAGATTAATAAGATTGCGTTCTTCAATTAATTTAATAATTAAAAGCACGGTGCTTTATTTTAATTTTTTTTAAACCGGCTTAGATCTTATTAACCCACTTATTTTTGGATTCCATGCAGAAAATTTCTTTATTTTGAGCACTTTATTTACTTGATTTTTTGTCACCATTTTTCTTCCAAAAAAATCCCAATTTTTTTTTTTTTTTTTTAATTTTTTGTCAGCAATATACAGGGTGAGTCAGACCACCCGTAACAGCCCTTTATCTCGAAAACAGTTTGTCGCACATAGATAGAATAAAAATTTTAATTACCAAAGTAAACCCAAAAAATCCATTGATGCACTTATTATTTTCCGGAACAAACCGGAAGTGCCCGGAACCGGAGGTAACTTTGATTTTTTAAATGGCAACATAGGTCGAGTATAGTATCGTTTGAAAGGTCTTTTAAAAAGAAACAACTTTTATTAAAATATTTTTTTAATATATTGCATAATTAACAAATTAAACAAAAAACATAAGCAAACAAGTGACAAAAATTGTTTTTTAAATTATGGAAAAATTAAAACACTACCATCATCCTTAATATGGGTAAGGGTAGAGGCAATTATGAATTTTAAATGGAAACTTGTAACTTTTGCATTTTTCGTTTCGCTTGTTAAAAATAATCAAGTTTTTTAGGTTATGTATTTTCCTTAATTCTAAAAATAAAAAAAAGTTAATTATTTTCAACGAATAAACTGATAATAACTGCAAAAAAGAGTTTCTATTTAAAAAAATCTCTCTTGCCCATTTTCCGATGATGGTAACGATTTAATTTTTCCCTTTAAGAGACCAATTGTCACTTGTTTGCATATTTTTTTCGTTTAATTTTTTAATTATGCACGATATTACATAAATATTTTAATAAAAGTTGTTTCTTTTTAAAAGACCTTTCCAACGATACCATACTCGACCTATGTTGCCTTTTGAAATTTCAAAGTATGGATTCCTTGGTGCACGTATTATTTTCCGGAACAATCCGAGTGCGCCTGGAATCGGAAGATACTTTGAAATTTCAAATGGCAACAGGTCGAGTATGGTATCGTTGGAAAGGTCTTTTAAAAAGAAACAACTTTTATTAAAATATTTATGTTATATCGTGCATAATTAAAAAATTAAACGAAAAAAATGTACAAACAAGTGACAATTTGTCTCTTAAAGGGAAAAATTAAATCGTTACCATTATCGGAAAATGGGCAAGAAAGATTTTTTTAAATTGAAACTCTTTTTTGCAGTTATTATCGCTTTATTCGTTAAAAATAATAAACTTTTTTTTATTTTTTGAATTAACGAAAATACATAACCTAAAAAATTGATTATTTTTATCAAGCGAAACGAAAAATGCAAAAGTTACAAGTTTCCATTTAAAATTCATAATTGCCTCTACCTTTACCCATATTAAGGATGATGGTAGTGTTTTAATTTTTCCATAATTTAAAAAACCATTTGTCACTTGTTTGCTTATGTTTTTTCGTTTAATTTGTTAATTATGCAAGATATTAAAAAAATATTTTAATAAAAGTTGTTTCTTTTTAAAAGACCTTTCAAACGATACCATACTCGACCTATGTTGCCATTTAAAAAATCAAAATTACCTCCGGTTCCGGGCACTTCCGGTTTGTTCCGGAAAATAATAAGTGCACCAATGGATTCTTTAGGTTCACTTTGGTAATTAAAATTTTTATTCTACCTATGTGCGACAAACTGTTTTCGAGATAAAGGGCTGTTACGAATGGTCTGACTCACCCTGTATACAGGGTGTTTCTGAACAAGTGTCGAATAATCTAGGAATGGGTTTTTGGACCAATTTTAAGACAAAAAGTAAGAATAATTTTTTGCGCTAAAATGTTCCATTTCGGAAATGCAGAACATTGAAGTTTACATTTTTTTTTTCAATTTTTTAACATAAAATCTATATTTTTAATAATAATGGGCTCAAATTTTGCAAATACCTTACTTTTGGCAGCCGCCTTGAGATGAATTAGCAAATTTTCAAAAAAAAAAGATAGGGTGAAGTTTTTCGGGTGAATTAACCCTTTGAACCCTCTTTAACTTTTTTGTACAACATCATAGTAATGAAAAAAATTAAGTATTCACTTTTTTACACGTTTTTTTTTTACTTTTTGCTCTGTTTAACCTTTTTGAACTTTAGTTTAGAAGCCACTTCAAATTTCTAAATTTCTACTAATTTAACTAAAATTACTTTATTTCTGTGCAAAATTAGGAATGTTTTCAAGAATACAAGTTTAATTAAAAAAAATGAAACTATGGAAAAAAATGGGTAAACTTCAATGCCCTGCAATTCCGAAATGGAGCATTTTAGCGAAAAAAATTATTCTTACTTTATGTCTTAAAATTTGTCCAAAAATCCATTCCTAGATTATTCGACACTAGTTCAAAAACACCCTGTATTTAGAACCTCCCAATGTTTAATATGTATAAAAAACTAGGGTGTTATATTTAAAATAAGGAAGTTGGTGTAATTTCCGGTAAAATTGAAATGTTTTTTATTTCAATAAATATGTTTTTTAGTCCATTTAACATACTAAAATTTTTTTTTTTTTTTATTTATTTCAATTTTTTTTTTTATTCATTTCAATGTTATATTTTCATAAATAAAGAAATACAGGGGTGGTCCCAGTTTCGTATACACCCGGTATACGGTATACATTTTTTAGAAATTTTTGTTGTGATTATTTAGGTGATTTCGATGTTGGATGAGGATGTAACCCCAATGCCACAAGTAAGCGTTACACGTTACACAACGTCGTTGTGCATGTGGAATTCCGAGTTGGATTCATCAAAGAAGTCTGGTGAACTCCGGTTACTCCGGTAAGGTCTTCCGGTGAGATGGAAGTGGTCCTCCCGGATGCACGCACGTGACGTCAAAGCTCTCACCTACAACTACAGGGAATGCCGCTATGAAAGTCGGTCAGTGTGCTGCTGGCTTTCGTATACGAACAAACCAACAAAAATTTTCCAAGTTTTTCGCGAACGCGAACTAACGTGATTTCTTTTGTGACCAAAACTTATTTTTTTGTGATTTTTCTAGAAAGGATTTATTCAAATTATTGAAGATTTGGATTTATGAATTAAGTAAGCTTAAATTTTTAGTAATTTCTTCACAATTCTTAACTGAAAGATTTTTAGTTCTAATTTTTTGAATTTACGTGTAACTTAAATTTTAAGTAGGAAAATTACACTTAAATTTTGAAATGACACTTTTTCCATTTTAGTATTTTTTTTTTAAGTGACACTTAAATTTTGAAATGCAATTTTTGGTTCTCATTAAAAGTGTTTATTATTTTAAACAGAATTCACTTTCAAATTTTTTTATTTTTTTATAATTAAAAGAACAAAAGTACACACGTTGCAATTACTTTAAAATGTTTAAATTCAAGAAAAAAGAAAACTTTCTATTGTGTTTGATTGGTAGGCTAATGAACCCCAATTATAGTACAATAATGCGTAAAAATAAAGCATTTCCTCCTGGAAATTACATAAATTATAATTTTTGAGTCATAAAACAACAAAATATTTATCAACTTTTGGCACGGAGACAATTTTATAGTTTATATTACACCCAAGAAATTTTTTAATCCAGTTGTCAGAAATTCAGTGGCAAATCTGACACTTAAAAAATTTAAGTGTCACTTAGTGATTAAGGAGTGGTGGTGCAACTGGCCTGTAATTTAAAAAAAAATAGGTTTTTTGGGTCATTTTGGTTTTTTTGGAAAAAAGGTTTTAATATCTTCCATCCTTAAAAAGTTATTATTTTTATATCACTTTTGGTTTTTAAGTTATGGATAAAACATTGAACACCAAAAATTTCATTCAAAATTTGATTTATCAAATGAAGATTTTTATAAAATCAAAAAACTGAGTAGTTTTTTTCTAAATTTTATGATTTTTTAGTGGAAAATCTAAAAGCACAATTTTTAAGAAATATTTTTTAATATCTTAAAAAGGCGACAATTTTTTGTTTTAGAGTTTAAAAAAATGTAAAAAGGCTGTTTCGATCAAAATTTAAAATGTTAAAACAAGGGCTTATTTTTCTGATATTTTTTTTTTGTTTATATGAGTTGAGGACAAAAATTTGACCAAAATTTCATCCAAAAATATTTGATTTTTCAAAAAAAAGTTAACTAAACGAAAACTATCAAAACATTTAGGGCTCAAAATTTGAGGAATTATCTGATTTATCAGAGGAATATTTTTGTTAAATCAAAAAACTCAGGGGTAGTTTTAGTGCCTATTTTTTTTAATTTTATGATATTTTCGTGGAAACTCTAAAAGCAACTTTTAAGAAATATTTTTTAAAATCTTAAAAAGGCCCAAACCTAGTGATATTTTTTTCTTTTAGAGTTGTGGACAAAAATGTAAAAAATTTTATCCAGAAATATTTGATTTATCAAAAAAAGTGAATTAAACGAAATAAACTACTTGAGCTATCAAAAAATTTGATGGGCCAAAATTTGAGGAATTATCTTATTCATCAGAAGAATATTTTTGTTAAATCAAAAAACTCAGGGGTAGTTTTAGTGCCTATTTTTTTTTAATTTTATGATATTTTCGTGGAAACTCTAAAAGCAACTTTTAAGAAATATTTTTTAAAATCTTAAAAAGGCCCAAACCTAGTGATATTTTTTTCTTTTAGAGTTGTGGACAAAAATGTAAAAAATTTTATCCAGAAATATTTGATTTATCAAAAAAAGTGAATTAAACGAAATAAACTACTTGAGCTATCAAAAAATTTGATGGGCCAAAATTTGAGGAATTATCTTATTCATCAGAAGAACATTTTTCTAAAGTCAAAAAAAATCGAGGGTAGTTTAGTGCTTATTTTTTTAAATTTTATGATTTTCTTTGTGGAAAATCTAAATGCACTATTTTTAATAAATATTTTTTAAAATGTTAAAAAGGCTCATATCTACTCATATTTTTTTGTTTTTATGAGTTGAGGACAAAAATTTAAAAAAGCCTTTTTAACCATTTCATCCAGAAATATTTGATTTTTCAAAAAAAAAATTAATTAAACGAAAACTAGTTGAGCTATGAAAACGTTTTAGAGCTCAAAATTTGAGGAATTATATAAATTATCAGAAGAACATTTTTGTAAAATCAAAAAATTCAAGCGTACTTTTTTTTTAATTTTATGATTTTTTTTGTGGAAAATCTAAAAACACAATTTTTAACAAATATTTTTAAAAATGTTAAAAAGACCCATATCTACTGATATATTTTTTTGTATTTATGAGTTGAGGACAAAAATTTAAACAAAGGCTCTTTTGACCAAAATTTCATCCAGAAATATTTGATTTTTCAAAAAAAAGTTAATTAAACGAAAACTAGTTGAGCTATCAAAACGATTAAGGGCTCAAAATTTGAGGAATTTTCTAATTTATCAGAACATTTTTGTAAAATCAAAAAACGCAAGCGTACTTTTTTTTTAAATTTTATGATTTTTTGTGGAAAATCTTTATGATTTTTTGTGGAAAATCTAAAAGCACAATTTTTAACAAATATTTTTAAAAATGTTAAGAAGCCCCATATCTACTGATATTTTTTTGTATTTATGAGTTGAGGACAAAAATTTAAAAAGAAGGCTCTTTTGACTAAAATTTCAATCAGAAATATTTGATTTTTCAAAAAAAAGTTAATTAAACGAAAACTAGTTGAGCTATCAAAACGGTTAAGGGCTCAAAGTTTGAGGAATTTTCTAATTTATCAGAAGAACATTTTTTTTTTAATCCAAAAATTCAAGCGTACATTTTTTTTAAATTTTATTATTTTTTTTGTGGAAAATCTGAAAGCACATTTTTTAACAAATATTTTTAAAAATGTTAAGAAGGCCCATTTCCTATTGATATTTTTTTGTATTTATGAGTTGAGGACAAAAATTTAAAAAAGGCTCTTTTTTACCAAAATTTCATCCAGAAATATTTGATTTTTCAAAAAAAAAAAGTTAATTAAACGAAAACTAGTTGAGCTATCAAAACGGTTAAGGGCTCAAAATTTGAGGAATTATCGAATTTATCAGAAGAACATTTTTATAAAATCAAAAAAAACCAAGCGTACTTTTTTTCTAAATTTTATGATTTTTTTATTGTGGAAAATCTAAAAGCACAATTTTTAGCAAATATTTTTAAAAATGTTAAAAAGACCCATATCTACTGATATGTTTTTGTATTTATGAGTTGAGGACAAAAATTTAAAAAAAGGCTCTTTTGACCAAAAGTTCATCCAGAAATATTTGAATTTTCAAAAAAAAGTTAATTAAACGAAAAGGAATTATGTGATTTATCAAAAGAACATTTTTGTAAAATCAAAAAACTCGAGCATACTTTTTTTTTTTAATTTTATGATTTTTTTTGTGGAAAATCTAAAAGCACAATTTTTAACAAATATTTTTTAAAATGTTAAAAAAACCCATATCTACTGATATTTTTTTGTATTTATGAGTTGAGGACAAAAATTAAAAAAAGGCTCTTTTGACCAAAATTTCATCCAGAAATATTTGATCTTTCAAAAAAAAATTAATTAAACGAAAACTAGTTGAGCTATCAAAACGTTTTAGGGCTCAAAATTTGAGGAATTATCTAATTTATCAAAAGAACATTTTTGTAAAATCAAAAAAGTCAAGGGTAGTTTAGTGACTATTTTTTTAAATTTTGTGATTTTTTTTGTGAAAAATTCAAAAGCACAATTTTTAACAAATCTTTTTTAAAATTTTAAAAAGGCCCATATCTACTCATATTTTTTTGTATTTATGAGTTGAGAACAAAAATTAAAAAAAAAACAAAATTTTATCCAGAAATATTTGATTCATCGAAAAAAGTGAATTATACGAAAATTACTTCAGTTATCAAAACGTATAAGGACTTAAACGTTGAGGAATTATCTGATTTTTCAGATGAATATTTTTATAAAGTCCAAAAATTCAAGTGCCTATTTTTTTTTAATTTTATGATTTTTTGTTGAAAATTTTTCGAAAAAAAAGTTAATTAAACAAAAACTAGTTGAGCTATCAAATTTTTTAAGGACTCAAAATTTGAGGAATTATCTGAAGAATATCAAAATACTCAATTTTTGTGCATATTTTTTTTAATTTTGATTTTTTTGTAAAAAATGAATATTTTTATAAACTCCAAAAATTCAAGTGCCTATTTTTTTTAAAATTTTTTGTTGAAAATTTAAAAGCACAATTTTAAAGAAATATTTTTTATAATGTTAAAAACACCGATAGTACTGATATTTTTTGTTTTTAAGTTGTGGCCAAAAATGTAAAAAAGCTCTTACGTCCAGAATTTTTGATTTATCAAAAAAAAGTGAATAAACGAAACTTGTTTGATAGTTCAAAATTTGAGGAATTGTCTGATTTATAGATGAATATTTTTTAAAAACCAAAAATTCAAGTGCCTATTTTTTTTTTATTTTTTTGTTGAAAATTTAAAAGCACAATTTTAAAGAAATATTTTTTATAATGTTAAAAACACCGATAGTACTGATATTTTTTGTTTTTAAGTTGTGGCCAAAAATGTAAAAAAGCTCTTACGTCCAGAATTTTTGATTTATCAAAAAAAAGTGAATAAACGAAACTTGTTTGATAGTTCAAAATTTGAGGAATTGTCTGATTTATAGATGAATATTTTTTAAAAACCAAAAATTCAAGTGCCTATTTTTTTTTTATTTTTTTGTTGAAAATTTAAAAGCACAATTTTAAAGAAATATTTTTTATAATGTTAAAAACACCGATAGTACTGATATTTTTTGTTTTTAAGTTGTGGCCAAAAATGTAAAAAAGCTCTTACGTCCGGAATTTTTGATTTATCAAAAAAAAGTGAATAAACGAAACTTGTTTGATAGTTCAAAATTTGAGGAATTGTCTGATTTATAGATGAATATTTTTTAAAAACCAAAAATTCAAGTGCCTATTTTTTTTTAAATTTTTTGTTGAAAATTTAAAAGCACAATTTTAAAGAAATATTTTTTATAATGTTAAAAACACCGATAGTACTGAAATTTTTTGTTTTTAAGTTGTGGCCAAAAATGTAAAAAAGCTCTTACGTCCAGAATTTTTGATTTATCAAAAAAAAGTGAATAAACGAAACTTGTTTGATAGTTCAAAATTTGAGGAATTGTCTGATTTATCAGATGAATATTTTTTAAAAACCAAAAATTCAAGTGCCTATTTTTTTTAAATTTTTTGATTTTTTGTTGAAAATTTAAAAGCACAAATTTTACGAAATGTTTTTTAAAATTTTACTGATATTTTTTTGTTTTTAGTTGTGGACAAAATTGTTAAATTTCTCTTTTGACCAGAAATATTTACTTTATCAAAATAGGTGAATTAAACGAAAACTACTTGAGTAATAAAAACGTTCGATAGCTCAAAATTTGGGGAATTTTCTGATTTATAAGAGGAACATTTTTGTAAAGTCATGAAACTCAAAGGTAGTTTAGTGCCTAATTTTTTTAATTTTATGATTTTTTTTTTGTGGAAAAGCACAATTTTTACTAAAACTTATAAAACAGGTTTTAAAAGTTTATTTAAAAAATAGATATTTTTGATGATTAAAAATTAAGTATTTTGAGTTTACCACTATTTCTGAGTCACTCTTGCATATCATGCACCGGTTAAAGTGATTGCACTCAAAAAATATTGTAATTAACTTGATTACTTAAAAAAATTCGGCATTTCGTGGTAATTAAATTTGGTACTGTTAGAAAATCGAATCAGAAGTGTGACCGAGGTTATTCTTGTAAAAATGTGTGCATTGCTCGTAATTAAAACAGTGAATAGCTTCGTACAATAAAACAATAGCACAATGAAATGAATAAAAATGAAAATACGAATGATTTGAGGTCGCTTCGATAAATTTGTATGCTACACCCGTGTTTTTTTTTATTCCGACAAATAGGTCGAAGGTTATTTTTCACCACAGACGAATAATTTTGAATAATTGCTCTAATTGTCCTCGGTCCTCCTAAAGTCATTATTTCAAACTCATACAAAGACGAGTGGATTTATTTCAATTCTTTGAAGAAGCAATTATTTTCTTGTAGCCCACGTTGTTATGATACACAATGATTCATACATTTTTTTTTTATTTTTTTTTTAACTTTCATCATGATTCTACTCTTCAACAATTCAAAAAAAACTCTTTGGTTTTGCAGTAAATAACCTGGAAAAAACTGAAAATCAGTAAAAATTTGTCATAAAAATTAAGATATTCAACAATTCAACCTGGAAGCCTACTTTAGTGAAACAGTTAGATCATCAACAGCAACAAGAAAGGAGCAAAAAAATAATTTGCACTAATATACCTTGAAATAACTGTTAATTAAGACTTAAAGTCGTAAAATTAGTGGTATTGTTTGATTGTCGTAATTAAAATTAAATAAAAAAATAACCTTCGAAAATTCCACATTGCATTGTTGTTGCTACATTTCTTTGGGTTTACCCATTGATGGAAATTTTTGTAAATTTTAAGTTCTGGAATTTAATGGATGTAATTTGCATAAAATGAGAGCCATTTCGTTTCGCATAAAATACGACTTTCTCGCATGTTTATGCATAGAGCAGCCACCCAGGCAGACATAAATAATAAATAACCTATGTAAATATAAATAAATAAATCGACGAACCGCTATACTCTTACTTCTTATGGATTACCAGCGACAAAAACGGTATTCACGTAACCTAAGTAACCTCCATTTGCAAGCTTCGCTGCCTTTATTACCCACCAAAAACTTTTTTCTTATCCGCTATCCCAGTTACAGCACAATCACGCATATTTTCGTTAAGGGGTTTGATTTCATGATTTACTGCTTTACCTCTTTATATTCATGAATATTTCCTAACGTTTTTATAATCAGAAACGAAAAAAGCTCGTTTCTTCCTACAAAAAAATGCTGCAATCAAAAGATTTAGACAACCACTTACAGTTTAATTTTTTTTGTAAATCCTGAGGTTTCAAAAAAATCAACCTTCATCGCAGTTTTTGGGAAGTAAAAGAAGCCTACAGTATAAACTTATTTGGCCCTTAAAGGTAACTTTAGCCCAAATTTTGGAAACCAAAGTTACCTCAAGGTTTCCAAAATTTGGGCCAAAGTAATTTTGATCTAGTCATTTGAAATTGTTGGATTTTTTTTGAAATTTTCTAACAGATTGTAACAGTTGGCTTGGTGACATAGATCTGATGGTGTTTTGAAGCTAATTGGCATGCAGATCCTCGTCTTGCGAGTAATGTTTGCAAGCAATTAGTCACGTGTTGGACATTTCTTATTGTTAAAAAGGCCACTGCAATAATTCATGGCTGAGCGAAGAATTTCTAATAATTAATGCCGAGCGATTACGGACGAAGCTCGCTATTTATGGAGGAGCAGGCGGTATCTACTTTCAAATACAACCAACAAAAGTTGTTTCAAGATAAAGAAACATGAATTAACGACTAAACGGGTATTTTTTAGAAAAGTAGGCTTAGGTAATAATTATGGGCTTAAATTGATTAAGACCGATGCTGGCTATGGGAATCACTTTCATTTTTAATCATTGGAAACTTATTCCACTGCAAAAAATTGGGTTTCACTTGAAATACCTTTACATGCACATTCAATTCAAAAATTTCATTTCACTTTTGTCTCCTTTTTTAAATTCCAAAATTATTTTCCTGAAAATTTTTATTATACCCCCAAAAAACCTTTTTAAGTCCTTTTATCCATAAAACAATAATTTTTATAAAAATTTTCCTTTTCGAGTTATGGAGAAAAATATAGACAAATATCCTAAAATATTAAATTAAGCAGAAAAATAATATATTATTTTTTAAAACTACTTGAATTACAAATTACGTTTACGAGCTAAAATTTGAGGAAAATTTTTTTGTGGAAAAAGTGTGGAGACTTTTTTTGATAATTGGTATACACTCTTACTCACCTTTAGTTCTCTCATTTTTTAAAATACTTTTCGTTCCGAGTAAGATGGAAAAAATCTAGTTTTTATTAAAATTTTGGCTTTTTTTTTTCAAAAAAATTGGTTTTTTATTTTTTCAAAAATTTACCAAATAATTTGTTAATACTTACTTTAACATTTTTAACAATGCTATTTTTTTAGTAAAGACAATTGGGCATTGGTCCACATAAAGTTAGAAATCTAACAAAAATGTGGAAGAGCCCACTTTTTTACAATAATTTTGACTTTTAAAAAAAAAATAGTTTGTCCAAAAACTACTAAAGCTTTGAGGACACAAAATTTAAGGAATTTCTTGTTTTTTGAATAAACCAAAAATAGTCTCTTAATATTGAAACTTGAAATCTCCAGAACCGGATTTGTGCCTATTTTTTTTATTTTTTGAAGATGTCCGATTTTTACCAAATAATTTGTTAATACTTACTTTAACATTTTTAACAATGCTATTTTTTTAGTAAAGATAATTGGGTATTGGTCCACATAAAATTAAAAAAACTAACAAAAATGTGGAAGAGCCCACTTTTTTAAAATAATTTTGACTTAAAAAAAAATGTCCAAATACTACTAAAGCTTTGAGGACACAAAATTTAAGTAATTTCTTGTTTTGTTGAATAAACCAAAAATAGTCTCTTAATATTGAAACTTGAAATCTTCAGAACCGGGTTTGTGCCTATTTTTTTATTTTTTGAAGATGTCCGATTTTTACCAAATAATTTTTTAATACTTACTACAAACATTTTTAACAATGCTATTTTTTTAGTAAAGATAATTGGGCATTGGATCACATGAAGTTAGAAAAACTAACAATAATACTGGCTACATGAATAAAGATGATTTGATTTGATTTGAAATGTGGAAGAGCCCACTTTTTTAAAATAATTTTGACTTAAAAAAAATGTCCAAATACTACTAAAGCTTTGAGGACACAAAATTTAAGGAATTTCCTGTTTTGTTAGATAAACCAAAAATAGTCGCTTAATATTAAAATTTGAACTCTCCAGAACCGGATTTGTGCTTATTTTTTTATTTTTTGAAGATGTCCGATTTTTACCAAATATTTGTTTAATACTTACTCTAACATTTTTAACTATGCTATTTTTTTAGTAAAGATAATTTGGTATTAGACCACATAAAGTTTCGAAACTAAACAAAAATATGGAAAAACCCACTTTTTTAAAATAATTTTGACTTAAAAAAAAGTTCAAATACTACTAAAGCTTTGAGGACACAAAATTTAAGGAATTTCCTGTTTTGTTAGATAAACCAAAAATAGTCTCTTAATATTAAAATTTGAACTCTCCAGAACCGGATTTATGCCTATTTTTTTATTTTTTGAAGATGTCCGATTTTTACCAAATAATTTTTTAATACTTACTTTAACATTTTTAACAATGCTATTTTTTTAGTAAAGTTAGAAAAACTAACAAAAATGTGGAAGAATCCACTTTTATACAAAAATTTAGACTTTTTTTAGAAAAAAAAATATAGTTAGTTCAAATACTACTAAAGCTTTGAGGTCACAAAATTTAAGGAATTTATTGTTTTGTTGAATAAACCAAATTTAGTCTCTTAATATTAAAACTTGAACTCTCCAGAACCGGATTTGTGCTGATTTTTTTAATTTTTTTAAAGATGTCCGATTTTTACCAAACTATTTTTTAATACTTACTCTAATATTTTTAACTATGCTATTTTTTTAATAAAGATAATTGGGCATTGGACCACATACAATTAGAAAAACTAAACAAAAATGTGGAAGAACTCACTTTTTTACAATAATTTTGACTTTTTTTAGAAAAAAAAAATAGTTTGTCCAAAAACTACTAAAGCTTTGAGGACACAAAATTTAAGGAATTTCTTGTTTTATTAGATAAACCAAAAATAGTCTCTTAATATTAAAACTTGAACTCTCCAGAACCGGATTTGTGCTGATTTTTTTTATGTCCGATTTTTACCAAATAAGTTTTTAATACTTACTCTAAGATTTTTAACTATGGTATTTTTTTAGTAAAGATAATTGGGCATTGGACCACACAAAGTTAGAAAAACCCACTTTTATAGAATAATTTTGACTTTTTTTTAGAAAAAAAAAATAGTTTGTCCGATTTTTACTAAGTATTTTTTTAATACTTACTTTAAGATTTTTAACTATGCTATTTTTTTAGGAAAAGTAATTGGGCATTGGATCACATAAAGTTAAAAAAACTAAATAAAAATGTGGAAAACCTACTTTTTTTACAATAATTTTGGTTTAAAAAAAATAGTTTATCCAGAAACTACTAAAGCTTTAAGCACTCAAAATTCAAGGAATTTCCATTTTCGTTAGACAAAGCAAAAAGAGTCTCTTAATATTAAAATTTGAATCCTCCAGAGCCGAATTTGTGCCTATTTTTAAATTTTTTTAATATGTTCGATTTTTATCAAATAATTTTTTAGACTTTTTTTGAAAAAAAAATATAGTTTGTTGAAATATTTGAGGACTCAAAATTCTAAGATTTTTAATTGTGCTTTAGTGAAAAAATAATAATTGGGTGTTGAACCATAAAGTAAGGAAAAGTAAAAAAAAAATGTGGAAAAATCCACTTTTTTTACAATAATTTTGGTTTTTTAAGAAGAAAACTGATTTGTTCAAAAACTACTAAAGCTACCGAAACATTTAATTACTCAAAATTCAAGGAATTTCCAGTTTCGTTAGATAAAGCAAAAATAGTCTCTTAACATTAAAACTCAAATCCTCCAGAGCCAAATTTGTGCCTATTTTTTAATTTTTTCAATATGACCAATTTTTACCAAATAATTTATAAATACATACTCTAAGATTTTTAATCGTGCTATTTTTTTTAGTAAAAAAACTAATAATTGGGTATTGGACCATAAACTTAAGAAAAGTAAACAAAAATGTGGAAAATCCACTTTTTATAATAATTTTGCCTTTTTTAGAAAAAAATAGTTTGTTGAAATATTTGAAGACTCAAAATCCTAAGATTTTTAATTGTGTGCTTTAGTGAAAAAATAATAAAGTTAGGAAAAGTAAACAAATATGTGGAAAAATCCGCTTTTTTACAATAACTTTGTTTTTTTTAGAAAAAAACTGGTTTGTTCAAAAACTACTAAAGCTACCGAAACATTTGATGACTCAAAATTGAAGGAATTTCCAGTTTCGTTAGATACAACAAAAATAGTCTTTTAATATTAAAATTAGAATCCTCCAGAGCCAAATTTGTGCCTATTTTTTTTAATTTTTTCAATATGTCCGATTTTTATCAAATAATTTTTTAATACTTACTCTAAGATTTTTAATCGTGCTATTTTTTAGTAAAAAAACTAATAATTGGGTATTGGACCATAAACTTTAAAGAAAAGTTAACAAAAATTTGGAAAATCCACTTTTTACAATAATTTTGCCTTTTTTTTAGAAAAAAAGGGTTTGTTGAAATATTTGAGGACTCAAAATTCTAAGATTTTTAATTGTGCTTTAGTGAAAAAATAATAATTGGATATTGAACCATAAAGTTAGGAAAAGTAAACAAAAATGTGGATAAATCCACTTTTGTACAATATTTTTGGTTATTTTAGAAAAAAAAAACTGGTTTGTTCAAAAGCTACCGAAATATCTAAGGACTAAAAATTTAAGGAATTTCATGATTTGTTAGATATAACAAAAATAATCTCCTAATATTAAAATTTGAATCCTCCAGAGCTGAGTTTGTGCCTATTTTTTTAATTTTTTGATAATGTTCGATTTTTACCAAATCATTTTTAACACTTACTCTAAGATTTTTAATTGTGCTTTAAATACTAATTGGGAGTTGAACCATAAATTTACGAAAACTAAACAAAAATGTGGAAAAATCTACTTTTTTACAAAAAGTTTGACTTTTTTTAGAAAAAAAAATGGTTTGTTCAAAAAATACTAAAGCTACCGAAACATTTGAAGAGCCAAAAGTCAAGGAATTTCCTGTTTCGTTAGATGAAGCAAAAATAGTTTGTTAATATTAAGATTTGGACCCTCCAGACCTGAATTTGTGACTATTTTCTTAATTTTTTGAAGATGTCCAATTTTTACCAAATAATAATTTAATAATTACTCTAAGATTTTTAATTGTGCTTTAGTGAAAAAATAATAATTGGTTATTGGACCATAAAGTTAGGAAAGTTAAAAAAAATTTGGAAAAATTCACTTTTTTACAATAATTTTAGCTTTTTTTAAAGAAAAAAATGGTTTGTTGAAAATCTACTAAAGCTACCGAAATACCTGAATACTCAAAATTTAAAGAATTTCATGTTTTGTTAGATAAAGTAAAAATAATCTCCTAATATTAAAATTTGAATCCTCCAGAGCTGAATTTGTGCCTATTTTTTTAATTTTTTGAATATGTCCGATTTTTACCAAATAATTTTTAACACTTACTTTAAGATTTTTAATTGTGCTTTAAATATTAATTGGGAGTTGAACCATAAATTTACGAAAAGTAAACAAAAATGTGGAAAAATCTACTTTTTTACAATAAGTTTGGCTTTTTTTTAGAAAAAAAAATGGTTTGTTCAAAAAATACTAAAGCTACCGAAACATTTGTTGACTCAAAAGTCAAGGAATTTCCTGTTTCGTTAGATGAAGCAAAAATAGTTTGTTAATATTAAGATTTGGACCCTCCAGACCTGAATTTGTGACTATTTTCTTAATTTTTTGAAGATGTCCAATTTTTACCAAATAATAATTTAATACTTACTCTAAGATTTTTAATTGTGCTTTAGTGAAAAAATAATAATTGGTTATTGTACCATAAAGTTAAAAAAAAATTTGGAAAAATCCACTTTTTTACAATAATTTTAGCTTTTTTTAAGAAAAAAAATGGTTTGTTCAAAATCTACTAAAGCTAGCGAAATACCTGAGGACTCAAAATTTAAGGAATTTCATGTTTTGTTAGATAAAGTAAAAATAATCTCCTAATATTAAAATTTGAATCCTCCAGAGCTGAATTTGTGCCTATTTTTTTAATTTTTTGAATATGTCCGATTTTTACCAAATAATTTTTAACACTTACTCTAAGATTTTTAATTGTGCTTTAAATATTAATTGGGAGTTGAACCATAAATTTACGAAAAGTAAACAAAAATGTGGAAAAATCTACTTTTTTACAATAAGTTTGGCTTTTTTTAGAAAAAAAAAATGGTTTCTTCAAAAAATACTAAAGCTACCGAAACATTTGATGACTCAAAAGTCAAGGAATTTCCAGTTTCGTTAGATAAAGCAAAAATAGTTTGTTAATATTAAGATTTGGACCCTCCAGACCTGAATTTGTGACTATTTTCTTAATTTTTTGAAGATGTCCAATTTTTACCAAATAATAATTTACTACTTACTCTAAGATTTTTAATTGTGCTTTAGTGAAAAAATAATAATTGGTTATTGTACCATAAAGTTAGGAAAGTTAAAAAAAAAATTGGAAAAATCCACTTTTTTACAATAATTTTAGCTTTTTTAAAAAAAAAAATGGTTTGTTCAAAATCTACTAAAGCTACCGAAATATCTGAGGACTCAAAATTTAAGGAATTTCATGTTTTGTTAGATAAAGCAAAAATAATCTCCTAATATTAAAATTTGAATCCTCCAGAGCTGAATTTGAATTTTTTGAATATGTCCGATTTTTACCAAATAATTTTTAACACTTACTCTAAGATTTTTATTTGTGCTTTAAATATTAATTGGGAGTTGAACCATAAATTTACGAAAAGTAAACAAAAATGTGGAAAAATCTACTTTTTTACAATAAGTTTGGCTTTTTTTAGAAAAAAAAAATGGTTTGTTCAAAAAATACTAAAGCTACCGAAACATTTGAAGAGCCAAAAGTCAAGGAATTTCCTGTTTCGTTAGATGAAGCAAAAATAGTTTGTTAATATTAAGATTTGGACCCTCCAGACCTGAATTTGTGACTATTTTCTTAATTTTTTGAAGATGTCCAATTTTTACCAAATAATAATTTAATACTTACTCTAAGATTTTTAATTGTGCTTTAGTGAAAAAATAATAATTGGTTATTGTACCATAAAGTTAAAAAAAAATTTGGAAAAATCCACTTTTTTACAACAATTTTAGCTTTTTTTAAGAAAAAAAATGGTTTGTTCAAAATCTACTAAAGCTAGCGAAATATCTGAGGACTCAAAATTTAAGGAATTTCATGTTTTGTTAGATAAAGTAAAAATAATCTCCTAATATTAAAATTTGAATCCTCCAGAGCTGAATTTGTGCCTATTTTTTTAATTTTTTGAATATGTCCAATTTGTACCAAATAATAATTTAATACTTACTCTAAGATTTTTAATTGTGCTTTAGTGAAAAAATAATAATTGGTTATTGTACCATAAAGTTAAAAAAAAATGTGGAAAAATCCACTTTTTTACAATAAGTTTGGCTTTTTTTAGAAAAAAAAAATGGTTTCTTCAAAAAATACTAAAGTTACCGAAACGTTTAATGACTCAAAAGTCAAGGAATTTCCTGTTTCGTTAGATAAAGCAAAAATAGTTTGTTAATATTAAGATTTGGACCCTCCAGACCTGAATTTGTGACAATTTTCTTAATTTTTTAAAGATAACCAATTTTTACCAAATAATAATTTAATTATTACTCTAAGATTTTTAATTGTGCTTTAGTGAAAAAATAATAATTGGTTATTGGACCATAAAGTTAGGAAAGTTAAAAAAAATTAGAAAAATCCACTTTTTTACAATAATTTTAGCTTTTTTTAAGAAAAAAAAAAATGGTTTGTTCAAAATCTACTAAAGCTACCGAAATTTCTGAGGACTAAAAATTTAAGGAATTTCATGTTTTGTTAGATAAAGCAAAAATAATCTCCTAATATTAAAATTTGAATCCTCCAGAGCTGAATTTGTGCCTATTTTTTTAATTTTTTGAGTATATCGGATTTTTATCAAATAATTTTTAACACTTACTCTAAGATTTTTAATTGTGTTTTAGTGAAAAATATTAATTGGGAGTTGAACCATAAATTTACGAAAAGTAAACAAAAATGTGGAAAAATCTACTTTTTTACAATAAGTTTGGCTTTTTTAGAAAAAAAAATGGTTTGTTCAAAAAATACTAAAGCTACCGAAACATTTCATGACTCAAAAGCCAAGGAATTTCCTGTTTCGTTAGATGAAGCAAAAATAGTTTGTTAATATTAAGATTTGGACCCTCCAGACCTGAATTTGTGACTATTTTCTTAATTTTTTGAAGATGTCCAATTTTTACCAAATAATAATTTAATACTTACTCTAAGATTTTTAATTGTGCTTTAGTGAAAAAATAATAATTGGTTATTGGACCATAAAGTTAAAAAAAAATTTGGAAAAATCCACTTTTTTACAATAATTTTAGCTTTTTTTAAGAAAAAAAAAATGGTTTGTTCAAAATCTACTAAAGCTACCGAAATATCTGAGGACTCAAAATTTAAGGAATTTTATGTTTTGTTACATAAAGCAAAAATAGTCTCCTAATATTAAAATTAGAATCCTCCAGAGCTGAATTTGTGCCTATTTTTTTAATTTTTTGAATATGTCCGATTTTTACCAAATAATTTTTAACACTTACTCTAAGATTTTTATTTGTGCTTTAAATATTAATTGGGAGTTGAACCATAAATTTACGAAAAGTAAACAAAAATGTGGAAAAATCCACTTTTTTACAATAAGTTTGGTTTTTTTTAGAAAAAATTCAAAAATTACCGAAACATTTAAAGAATTTCCTGTTTTTTAGATAAAGCAAAATTAGTTTTTTTTTATAATATTTTAATTCTCCAGAGCTGGATTTGTGTCTAATTGTTTTTTTTTTGTTGAAGAATAAAATGAGGAAAATTATAACTTTTAAAATAATTTTTTTTTTAATTTTCCTCGTGAGTAATAATTTCATCCTGTTAATAATTGTAGGTCTTTAACATCTCACGCAGCGAGTTGGAGAATTAGAAAGTGGATTTTTCTGAAGTTGAAAATAACGAACCTTTAACCGAATGCTAATTAAATGTTTTCATTTAAATTCTTTCGTAATTTTGTGATTCTGTCTGCACTGTACCATCCAACCACATCATTTAGCAGCTACAAAAATGTGAAATGCTCAAGATCTAGATCTTAGATCTGATGAATACACACAATTGTTTCTGGAACGTGCTTCAACGTTTTCACACACAATAAATTAACTTGTTGATACTTAATTAAATAATTATATTCAAGATTATCTTATATTAACAAGCTCAGTTTAAAATGTAAAAATTTCTATTTTTTTTTCAGATTACAAAATGTTAATTTTGTGGCCTCTTGTTACGTGGATTTTAATAGGATTATCTACAACAACAGTAGAAGCCAAAAAAGGTAAAAAAAAATCACATTTTTTTTTTGTAAATAATACATAAAAATTTCAAAATTGCAAGCTTTCATTAGACACACACAGCAACTTAATTTTGTAATTTTGTAATTAGTAATTACTTGAATTTCACTTCAAATTAATGAAATTACTTTTTTCAATGTCGTACTGCTATTTAATTGTAATTAGTCTAAAAATCTAGTTGAAATGAATTTATTCAACGAGGTGTAAAGATATAATAATTGCCCACTAATGCCAACTATAGTGATTAATTAAAAAAATATTTTTGTAGCACATAAAACCGTCAATTTTATATAAAAAATTGTTGTTAAAAATTCAAGGATTCAAGCATTCTATAATTAAATTTTGCTTTATTATTTTTGTATTTTAAAAATAAAAATAATCAATCATGGAAATTAAAATTATAAAACTTATACAACGCTAAATGAATTATGTAAAATAATAATAAAAAAAATTACAGTTGTGATATTTAAATATTACATAAGTTTTATTCTTTTGCATTATAATTTGTGAAGTTGCGGAAATAAAAATATTTTTTGAAAGCAATAAAAATTAATAAAAAAATAATCGAAATAATTATAATTAATTTGTCAACGCCTTGTTTTGATTAAAACTCGAGGAAAGCTGTAGTAGCAATAGAAAGTTTTATTTTCGTTAAATTAATCATGCAATATTTTTTATTTTTAATAACTACAATCACTAATATTTAATTTAATTAATAGTGTTATCATTAGAAATTTATATTAAATAAAAACAAACATTCGTGTAGAAAATTAATTCATTATTAATTTATAATTAGCGATTTTGATCTTAGAAAGGAGGAAAAAGGCATCAAGGATTCATGCACTACTGGAAGCAAAAATTTGCAATCAAACAATTATTTTCGTAAATGATCCAGGTGTTAATGCCTCGTAACGAGATTAAATTTCAGAACATTTGAAAGTTTTGTTGACCATTTTTATTACACAAACTCATATGAGTAACAAGCCATAAATTTCTCTTTAATTTCATTTTATAACAGTTTTTTATTGTTCACTTTTAAGATTCGCATGACGAATTTAACCTGAAATTGACTCATTTTAAAATTAATCCAATTTTTTTTTACAGAAATTAAAACAAAAATAGAGGATAATTGCCCGAAATTAACAGAATGTCCTTACAACGCACAATTCTGCGAAGGAGATGATGATTGTAATCCTGATAGCAGTTGCTGTAACAGCCCTTGTGGAAAAGTTTGCTCCAAACAATTATACACAGGTATTTTTTTAATTTTTTTAAACTAGATTTTAAAGCAGTTTTCTTCAATTCTTGAGAATTGAAGATTTTGAATATAAATTAAATAAAGTGGTCCTAGTATAGAACCTCGAGGAACACCTATTTTTGTATACTGTTTTTAATTTTATTTCAATAAATTCTGCAATTTTCAGTTAAAAACGATATAAAATCTTCAAATTAAATAATTTTCTCTTATAATGCCTTTATAATCTCCACTGATTTGTGTTGCTTAACAATAGGAACATTAAATCCTTAAGAGTGAGGAAACGAAAGGTGAAAATTGAGATTTTAAAAGCTGCAACTATAATTATTACTCAATTCTAATTGCAATTTCGAATCAGTTTACTACTTTGAGCACGTACAAATGACGATAAAAATACATCGCGACTTTGGTGTAGGTCAAGGCGATCTAGGTTAATTATTGAAATATCTATTTAATAAAAGCATGACACCGAAACCCGAAAACAAACACCTATTCCGGAAATTGAAGATTATAAACCCTACGTGCCTGCAATTATTTATTATTAAATGACTTTGAAGATTTTTTCCTCATTACTCATTGATTTATCTCCATTTTAAAAAAATAATCCTTCTAAAATCTGTAGTAGTTCTCGAGCTACACCCAAAAACGTAGAAGAAAAATAAATGGAATCCCATAAATCACTAAAATTTTAAACTATTAAAACATTTGTAACACACCAAAAATTAGTATTTTTTAAAAATAAATTTTGAAAAAAGTCCTATGTGAAAAAAAAATACTTAAATACGCCTATTTTATAAGAAATTGTTTAAATTTTATAATGGAACTAATTTTGTAAGTCTAGCTTCAGTGGAAATGTCATTTTTTGGCGTTCAAAGTGCATACAAAGTTTTCATCAAAAACGTCAATATTTTAAATGGGATTTCAGAAAAGGCCCGATTGCGAATTTTATTTTTTAAATGGTCCATTTTATAAAAAAATAACCAAATTTTATAATAAAACTTATTTTATAATGATATCTTGACTATAAATACCCTTTTTAGGTCATTAAAGTACAATTAAAAATTTCCCCAAAAAATAAATTAACTTCAATTGATTATATTAAATTTATTTTTTGGCCCATGCTTGATTTTAGATAATTATATCGACATTTTTTATTTTTTTTTATACATCAAAAATGACCATTTTTATAATCAATTTTCAAAAAAGTTCCTATGGGGAAAAAATTACTTAAATAAGCCTATTTTATAGGAAATTGTCTAAATTTTATAATGGAACCAATTTTGTAAGTCTAGCTTCAGTGGAAATGTCATTTTTTGGCCTTCAAAGTGAATACAAAGTTTTCATCAAAAACGTCAGTTTAAACAAAAGAGTTAAAAACATTTTAAATGGGATTTCAAAAAAGGGTCCATTACGAATTTTATTTTTTAAATGGTCCATTATATAAAAAATTAACCAAATTTTTTAATAAAACTTATTTTATAATCATATCTTGACTAGAAAAACCCTTTTTAGGTCATTAAATTACGATTAAAAATTGTCCCAAAAAATAACTTTAACTTCAATTGGTTATATTAAATTTTTTTTGACCCATGATTGATTTTAGACTTTCGTATTATAGATTATATCCCAATCTTTAATTTGAACTTAATTTTTTTTTTATAATTATATCGAAACTAGCAGTTTTTAAGTTTTTTATCAAGTTTTTAAAATTTTCTTTATACACCAAAAATGAGTATTTTTATAATAAATTTTCAAAAAAGTTCCTATGAGGAAAAAATTACTTAATTACGCCTATTTTATAGGAAATTGTCTAAATTTTATAATAGAACCAATTTTGTAAGTCTAGCTTCAGTGGAAATGTCATTTTTTGGCGTTCAAAGTGCATACAAAGTTTTCATCAAAAACGTCAGTTTAAACAAAAGCGTTAAAAACGTTTTAAATGACATTTCAAAAAGGGCCCATTGCGATTATTATTTTTTAAATGGTCCATTATATATTAACTAAATTTTATAATAAAACTTATTTTATAATCATATCTTGACTAGAAATACTCTTTTTAGGTCATTAAAGTACGATTAAAAATTGTCCCAAAAAATAACTTTAACTTCAATTGTTTATATTAAAAATTTTTTAGCCCATGATTGATTTTAGATTTTCGTATTATAGATTATACCCCAATCTTTAATTTTAACTCAAAAATGTTGTTATAATTATATCAAAACTAACAGTTTTTAAGTTTTTTATCAAGTTTTTAGAATTTTTTTTATACACCAAAATTGAGTATTTTTATAATCAATTTTCAAAGAAGTCCTATGAGGAAAAAATCACTTAAATAAGCCTATTTTATAGAAAATTGTCTATATTTTATAATGGAACCAATTTTGTAAGTCTAGCTTCAGTGGAAATGTCATTTTTTGGCGTTCAAATTGTATACAAAGTTTTCATCAAAAACGTCAGTTTAAACAAAAGCGTTAAAAACATTTTAAATGACATTTCAAAAAGGGCCCATTGCAAATATTATGTTTTAAATGGTCCATTATATAAAAAATTAACCAAATTTTATAATAAAACTTATTTTATAATCATATCTTTACTATAAATACCCTTTTAGGTCATTAAAGTACGATAAAAAAATTTCCCAAAAAAATAACTTTGTTTATATTAAAATTTTTTTGGCCCATGATTGATTTTAGATTTTAGATTTTCGTATTATATATTATACCCCAATCTTTAATTTGAACTCAAAAATTTTGTTATAATTATATCAAAACTAGCAGTTTTTAAGTTTTTTATCAAATGTTTAGAATTTTATTATAAGCAAAAAATGAGTATTTTTAAAATCAATTTTCAAAAACGTTCCTATGAGAAAAATATTACTTAAATAAGTCTATTTTATACGAAATTTTATAAATTTTACAATGGAACTAATTTTGTAAGTCTAGCTTCAGTAGAAATGTCATTTTTTGACGTTCAAAGTGCATACAAAGTTTTCATCAAAAACGTCAATTTAAACAAAAGCGTTAAAAACATTTTAAATTGGATTTTAGAAAAGGCCCGATTGCGAATTTTATATTTTAAATGGTCCATTTTATAAAAAATTAACCAAATTTTATAATAAAACTTATTTTATATATCATATCTTGACTAGAAATACCCTTTTTAGGTCATTAAAGTACGATTAAAAATTGTCCCAAAAAATAACTTTAACTTCAATTGGTTATATTACATTTTTTTGACCCATGATTGATTTTAGACTTTCGTATTGTAGATTATACCCCAATCTTTAATTTGAACTCAAAATTTTTTTTATAATTATATCGGAACTAGCAGTTTTTAAGTTTTTTATCAAGTTTTTAGAATTTTTTTTATACACCAAAAATGAGTATTTTTATAATCAATTTTCAAAAAAGTTCCTATGAGGAAAAAATTACTTAAATAAGTCTATTTTATAGGAAATTGTTTAAATTTTATAATGGAACCAATTTTATAAGTCTAGCTTCAGTGGAAATGTAATTTTTTGGCGTTCAAAGTGCATACAAAGCTTTCATCAAAAACTTCAGTTCAATCAAAAGCGGTAAAAACATTTTAAATGGGATTTCAAAATTTATTTATTTTTTAAATGGTCCATTTTATATAAAATTAACCAAATTTTATAATAAAACTTATTTTATAATCATATCTTGACTATAAATATCTTTTTTAGGTCATTAAAGTACGATTAAAAATTTTCCCAAAAAAATAACTTTAACTTCAATTGTTTATATTAAAATTTTTTTGGCCCATGATTGATTTTAGACTTTCGTATTATAGATTATACCCCAATCTTTAATTTTAACTCAAAAATGTTGTTATAATTATATCAAAACTAACAGTTTTTAAGTTTTATTTAGTCAAAAATGAGTATTTTTAAAATCAATTTTCAAAAAAGTTACTTAAATAAGTCTACTTTATAGGAAATTTTCTAAATTTTATAATGGAACGAATTTTGTAATTTCAGTGGAAATGTCATTTTTGGGCATTCAAAGTGCTATGCTATGAATCATTAAAAAATCTTATGTGCTACCCAACATTTTTTTTTTCAAAAATTTTTATTTAACGTTAATTTAAATTAAAATAAACGCCACAGTGTTTTTGCTTTTCAGGGTCGGATTTTTATCCATAAAAAAACTTTAGATAATCTTACATCCACACCTTTAGGTACCATTGTGTTATTACTAGTATTGCAACATTGTACATCATCATGATCTACAGAGCTCGTTATTTAGATAATTCTGTAAAATTGCTAATTCCTGAAGGTATAATGTTTATTGAAACATTTATCTAAGAGGCACTTAAATCAATTAAGGAATTACAGTTGTAAATTTCGTTGTAAACACAGCAATGCAATAAAGAAAATACTATGAATCAATGAGAACTTTCATTAGACGTGGGAAAGGTCGAATTTATACATCAATTCTTAGTCTCCAAACCCATCAATTCTTAGAAAAACGAACTGTTTAAATAAATATCATTAATATTGATTTACTTAGTAGAAAGTGACTGTAAAAGTATAATAATTTCTCCAATTGAAGTGTTGAATTTAAAGTATTTTAATTGTTTCTAGGTTGCCAGACTTTAAGACAAGCTGCTTCTCGTCGGGCGAAAGCTTTAGGTGTTGATAAGAAAAGTGTCAGAATGCCCAGGTGCAATAAAGATGGCGGTTTTGAACCAGTGCAATGCAGCAACGAAATTGTAAGCTCATGTTGGTGTGTGGATGAAGCTGGATTTGAACTTCCTGGAACCAGAGCACCAGCAGCAGCTTTAGTTAACTGCACAGGTAACTTTTTGCCCAAAATTGTTCAAATTTTTTATTGAAGTTCAACATTAAAATGTACAATAAGCATCATTTTCATGTCAATTCCTTATGTAATGAATCTAATTAGTATTCTAAAAATGACTTTGCTAATTAGGTACATTTTTTTAATTTAAATTCAACTGCCCACTCAAGCATAAATATGGAAAAAAAATCTATTAAAAGGCGATGATGTATCTAAAAATGTTGTGATGATTTATATTTCGCCTTGAAAAACACTTATTGCTGTACACTGTAAATAATTCAAACACAATAAAGTACTTTTTACGAGGAAATCTTTAAAAGCCTTTACATTAACTGGAGTTGTTACTTAAAATTGTTGAACATTTTTATAAATAGGTCAAGATAAAAGTTTGGTATTTATCAAAAAATATTTAATCGAAGATAATTTGTGCAATAATGTCAGCTCACGATCACAACCTTAACAAAACGATGCGCTGCGATTATTCCATCGAAATGTGACTGAAAATCGTTAAATTTCAAGCACATCTTGATATTATCCTTAAAATCAATTTCGAAATTACGAATTGCTTCCCAACCTTTAAAAACCGTGACTAACCGATCATCAAACAATACAAATTATTTTGTAACAAAGAAATTTTGCAGCTCCTAAACCTTGTGCAGCTCATACCTGCAGGATGTTTTGTCCCCATGGTTTCGCCCTGGAAAAAGATGGTTGTCCTTTATGTCGCTGCAGAGATCCTTGCGAAGAAATCAAATGCCCCGATGCTTTAGCCTGCCAATTAGAAGAATTAACATGTAAAGATCCACCATGTCCACCAATCCCCACGTGTAAGTATTTTTAATATTAGGAAATCACGAAGTGAAAGTTTTTCAAGTGTCAATTATAAAGCGTTAAAAAACCTCACGAAGCTCTTTAGTTAGGAGTGTTCCAAAGAATTATCAGAAAATGTCGTATTCTCATTATTAAAAGACATCCTTTCTCTTTAAAGTTCACGGTCCTCCACTGATTAATCCTCTTTATTAAAGGTAAACGAGGCCGTAGTTTGGATAACATCTGTCCAGTTGGTGATCCTTTAAGGATAAGCGACACAGTTCGTCCATTCTTATGCGGAAATGATCCTACGAAACCCAACTGTCCACCGATGTATCAGTGTCTGGTGCAACAAGGTGAGTTAATTGGTTTCTTCTCTTTGGTGGTTCTTTTAATTAATTTTTTGTTCAGGAAATGATTACGGCGTCTGTTGCCCGGCTTCGTTGCAAATTAAGAAATCCGGAACATGTCCAGCGAAGAAGGAACAAGTTTTTGAATGCGGCATGCTCTGCAGTCACGATTTGGAATGCCCATCGGTACAAAAATGTTGCGAAACTGAACAATGCGGCTCCTCTTGCACGCACCCATCAAATGTAACAGGTGAGGACACAATTATTACCCAAGTTTCTTCTCAACTCACAACTTGAATTACCAACGACTTTCCTCACCCATTGCGAAAATCATACAAGTGTTAATTTAATATTTTTTGGTTCTGCTCTGAAAAATTATACATGAGTATTAGTTACTACAGTAGAAAACTTGAATATCAATTTCATCATTTTTTTAGAATGTTTCCACCAAAGAGCTTTATCAGAAGTTTTAGCTGTAAGTGAAAGAGCAGGACGTGGTTACATCCCCCAATGCACCAATGAAGGCCAATTCGAAACGAAACAATGCAGCAGGAATGGTTTAGTTTGTTGGTGCGTTGATCGTTCAGGAAAAAAATTGAAAGGCACTATGGGGCCTGCAGATAACACCAATTGTACTTTAATTGAAGGTAAAAAAAATTGATCAAAAAAATTTTATACTAAAAATTCCGAATTTTAGCCCGCATTTCTCATATTGGAAGAAGTATTTCTTCAAGAGAAATGAATTGCGAAAAATTAGAATGCGCTGCAGTTTGCGAGTATGGTTTTAAACTTGATGAGGATGGTTGTTCGACTTGTAAATGCGATGATCCTTGTGATGGTTATACATGTCCTGAAGATGAAGAATGCGTGACTGTCAGAGATTCTACTTGCGCTGACTTCCTTTGCCCTACATTACCAGTTTGTAAGTAAAAACTATAAATCGTACGCAATTATTAATATTCGCATTATTTAAGGTCGCCCAAAACAAGTTTATACCAACCCTTGTAAACAAGGAACTCCGTTAACTGATGATTTAAGTGGAGCTCCAATAGCTTGCGCTTTAAGAACTGATGATGGAGCTTTATGCCCCGAATCTCACGAATGTACGGCTTTAGCTGGTTCAACTCAAGCAGTTTGCTGCCCAACAGCTAAAACCAGTATTAAAGAAGAAATGAATACAGATGAAATCATGGGTATGTCAGATGTGAATGAAGAAATCCGACCTCAAAGCAGTAAGACTACAGAATTTTACAAAAGCTATAAATTTAATTATTTATTTTAGTGTGTGAATATTTGAATAGCTTTTCTGATAGTATGGAAGGTACAAGGGAAGGTATGTCGATAGCGATATCACCACCACAGTGTGATCAAGAAGGGAATTATTTTGCGACGCAATGCTACGCCGGTGATTGCTGGTGCGTTGATCATTTCGGAACTGAAATTCCAAAAACACGAGGAAGGGATCGCGCTTTAAAAAATTGTACTGAAATTTGGGAAACGTCCGAGTGTTTAGATTTGACGTGTAGATTAGGTTGTGATTATGGTTTTATTTTGGATGAAGATTCTGGTTGTCCCACTTGTCAATGTAGAGACCCTTGTGGTGGAATTAAGTGTACTGATGAACAACAATGTCAGTTGGTTGAAGTTAGTTGTAAAGACCATTACTGTCCTCCCGTTCCTGCTTGTTTACCTAAAAAAGTTGGGCAATGTCCTTATTTAATACCAGCTACAACCACCTCGTGTGATTTTGAATGTAATTCAGACATGGCTTGTGGTGGTACTTCAAGATGTTGCTCTAACGGTTGTGGTACCCAATGTCTTGAACCTTTACTACTAACATCATGCCAACATCAACGCTCAGTTGCGCAACATCAAGCTAATGAAAAAGGAATACCCGCAGGTCGTGCATACATCCCGCAATGCAAAGAAGATGGTGAATTTGAAACAAAACAATGTAATCTAGGTACGAAAGAATGCTGGTGCGTAGATTTTAGAGGTTCAGAAATTTCGCAAACCCGCACAACTTATAATAAACCACTTGATTGCAACAACCTAAAAGCTTCAAATTGCCCCATGTATAAATGCCAGGATGATTGCGAGCATGGTTTTGAGTTAGATGCCAATGGTTGTAGGACTTGCCAATGCGTTGATCCTTGCACTAAAATCAATTGCAGAGAAGATGGTGAAACGTGTAGATTAATCTCAGTCGAGTGTGTAAGCTGGCCATGTCCTTCAATCCCAATGTGCTTACCCAAACGCGAAAATCCATGCCAAACAGGAGAACCATTAAAACTTGGAAATACAAAAGAGGTAGTAATGTGTGGCCCTGATTACGAAACATGCCCTTCATCCCATAAATGCCAATTAAGCCCGGTTGGGGAATACGCGGTTTGTTGCCCAAAACCACGCGATGTTTGCTTTGAAGCTGTGGATAAAGGTACCTGTGATCAAACTGAAGTACCACGAAATTTAACGAGGTATTACTTCAATTCGCGCACGAATAAATGCGATATGTTTATTTATTCAGGATGTCATGGTAATCACAACAATTTCCACTCGGAAGATATGTGTAATTCAATATGTCCAGGTAAAATTTTTAGTTTTAATTAGTGATTTTTAATAATTTAAATTTAGTTTTAAGTCAATGTGAAAGACTACGTGAGAAAAACCAAAGAGCTGCAGAAAGATACAAAAAACCTACATTCATGCCTAAATGTGACACTAATAATGGTAATTGGGAAAACGTGCAATGTTTAGATCATGTAGGGGTTTGTTGGTGTGTTACCCCTCAAGGTGAACCACTTAAGGGAACTTTAACAAGAGGAGCTCAACCTGAATGCAATTTTAGACAAGCTAGAAATAGAGCACGTGATCGTTCAGATGTCGCCAACGACGCTGATTTAGGTAAAATTTTTGGATTTAAAAAATCTAGGTATATAGTTTGATTAGTTTTAGAAGAATTGATGTTACAATTTTCGAGCCTTGAAGAAGACGAAGATCAGGTTGATCAAAAGGTTGAAGAAAACGCGGTTTTAAGTTGGGAATTACCGTTGAGATCACGTTGTGAAGCTTTAGGATCTCAATGTGATCATGATGGTAAATTCATGCCCGCGCAGTGCGAAGAAGATATTTGTTGGTGCGTTGATGAAGCTGGAAACCAATTACCTAACACCAATACTTTTAATAAAGGAGAACATATTTGTTGTACGTTTCTGAAATTTAAAATCTAGTGCACTGGTGTAATTTTTCGTTTTTGTAGTACCTACACCTGTGGAAAGTGTGGAAATTACGTTGGGATTAAGAGGAGAATATGATGCGATTACTGCAGTACCAGTTATTAACCAAATAAATAAAGTTATTAAAAACATGAAAGGCACTATTACTAATGAAGGAGTTAGTTTTGATGTAACACCTGATGTTTTGTACATCAAATTTGCTCTTATTGGTAGTAATAAAGTTGATGTAGCTTACAGATTAGAGCAAATGGTAAGTACACTACCCAGAAAAAGTCTCCCTCTTGTAACCGAATGTGGAGCTAATTGCATGACGTCAGAAGTAGGTTAATTGCCATCATTTGTGACGTCAAATTACCTTTTGAACATGGTAAATTTAAAAAAATTGTAGGTGATGCAACAGCGTTTGCCAGGAATAATAGCAGATATAACAAGATCAAGATTTACACATAAACTAGGAGTTTCAGAACCTTCGATGTCCCATCGTGTGATTGCTTTGGAACACAGGGAAATAGTGTCACAATCTCCAGTTTCTTTAGTAGCACATTATCATACAGCATTAATCGTGATAGCAGCAGCGTCAGCTTTTGTGATTTCAGTCTTGACACTGCTCGTAATTTTATACAAAAGAAAAGTATAATTATTGCTAAAATTTTTAAAAACGAGTGATTAATTTTAATTTTTGTAGATGGCTAATTTGAGTTCCGAATCAACTAAAGTGGTGGATGATAACGAACGGTTTTTGACTTTGAATAGGCCGATTTATATCGAATTACCTAATGATACTTTTGGTAAAATTAAGAACGAGAATCTTGCAACAATCGATCGTACCTAATTTAGTTTTTAAGGTTTTAATTAACACAAAAATGAACTGTACTTGTGCCGATGGATTAAAGACCAATTGGTGCTTTGGTTTTTGACATTGTTTTTTAATCCTTCGGCGCTTATTAATTTATTTTATAATTCTTAGGGCTTATCATTACTTTTAATTTAAGTGTAAAAATTTAAACAAAACTGTAAATAAATTTATGTGTATAATTTTTCATGATTTGACTTTATTTTTACCTCACTGACGTTTTTTATGCACTTTGGATGCCAAAAAATGACATTTCTACTGAAGGTAGATTTACAAAATTAGTTCCATTATAAAATTTAGACAATTTCCTATAAAATAGGCTTATTAAATTAATTTTTTCCTCATAAGAACTTTTTTGAAAATTGATTTTAAAAATAGTCATTTTTGGTATATAAAAAAAATTCTAAAAACTTGAAAAAAAAACTTAAAAACTGCTGGTTTCGATAAAATAATAACGAAATTTTTGGGTTTAAATTAAATATTGGGGTATAATATATAATACGAAATTCTAAAATCAATCATAGGCCAAAAAATAAATTTAATATAACCAATTAAAGTTAAAGTTATTTTTTGGGGAAATTTTTTATCGTACTTTAATGACCTAAAAAGGGTATTTATAGTTAAGATATGATTATAAAATAAGTTTTATTATAAAATTTGGTTAATTTTTTATATAATGGACCATTTAAAAAATAAAATTCGCAATAGGACCTCTTTTGAAATCCCATTTAAAAATTTTTTAACGCTTTTATTTAAACTAACGTTTTTTATGAAAATTTTGTATGCGCTTTGAACGCGAAAAAATAACATTTTCACTGAAGCTAGACTTATAAAATTGGATCCATTATAAAATTTAGACAATTTCCTATAAAATAGGCTTATTTAAGTAATTTTTTCCTCATAAGACTTGTTTGAAAATTGATTATAAAAATACTAATTTTTGGTGTATAAAAAAAATTCGAAAGACCTGAAAAAAACTTAAAAACTACTAGTTTCGATATAATTATAATAAATTTTTTGAGTTATAATTAATGATTGGGGTATAATCTATAATACGAATGTCTAAAATCAATCATAGGCCAAAAAATAAATTTAATATAACAATTGAAGTTAAGTTATTTTATGGGAAAATTTTTTATCGTACTTTAATGACCTAAAAAGGGTATTTATAGTCAAGATATGATTATAAAATAAGTTTTATTATAAAATTTGGTTAATTTTTTATATAATGGACCATTTAAAAAACGAAATTCGCAATAGGGCCTTTTTTGAAATCCCATTTAAAAATTTTTTAACGCTTTTATTTAAACTGACGTTTTTTTATGAAAACTTTGTATTCACTTTGAAGGCCAAAAAATGACATTTCCACTGAAGCTAGACTTACAAAATTAGTTCCATTATAAAATTTAGACAATTTCCTATAAAATATGCTTATTTAAGTAACTTTTTGGAAAATTTATTTTAAAAAATACTCGTTTTTGGTGCGTTAAAACTGTTTTAAAAGTTAAAAATTTTAGTATTTTTTTTGTACTGCAGTTCTTCTTCATCCAAAATCCATCGTTAAATAATATAAAAATCATAGTTGTTAGGTTCTTCTTTTAAATCTTAAAAATGGAAGTGGTAATAACAAAAAAAAACGGTTTTATAAATGATCTATTGCAACCGTTATACTTTTACAAGGAAACCTTTTGTTTATTCAATACTTAAACTCATCAATCATTAGAATCAACAAAGCGTTAAAGTAGCTCCCATCAACTGTCAACCAAAATTAATTTTATAAAATAAGAAAAGAAGACAAAGATGCCGCTGTGCCACTTAATTGCCACAATTAACTTAAAAAATAATTGTATAAAATCTCATGAGAACTGAGGAAATCATCTGCGCGAAAAATTTGATCTACAAAGATGTCAATTGTAACTACAACATCTTTAGTTCCATCAACTAATTTTCCGCCTTCATTAAGTTTATATAAATTATAACAAAGTTTTATGCAGAAACTAGTTGGCGAGTGAAGAATGTGGTCGTGTTTAAAAATGTGGTTCATCTTCAATTTAATTAATTTCATCACTTGTGAGTGGGTGGAAATTAAACAATACTCAAATAAAAAAACGTACATTGGTAAATATACCTTTTTTTTTAATTATAACAACAAATATATTTGATTAATTTAATAGTAACACCTCACGCTCCTTATATTTATGGTCCTTCAATGTTTGCACCAACAACTAGTTCGTATGAAACATTGATCACCCCAAATATTTACTCGGAGCAAAAAAAATCTATATCAAAATTACCTGATGCAATTTTAAAAAATATACTAACCACCGAAACGTCGAATTTGCTTACTACTTTAAAACCTCCAAAAGTAAGAAACAACTCTACAAAAAAATCTAACCGAAAAAATTTTAAAATCGTAAAAACGACGAGCACTACGACTTCAACGTATCAACCAACACCTGCTATTAATCAATTATATCTTGATGAGCAAGAATATGAGGAATCGCTTGAAGATTACGATGATGATGAGAGTTATGTTGAAGATGTTGATGATGGGCGTGAGGTGGCTGTAGATGACGAGGTTGATGATGAGGAATATTATGACGATGATGAATATGAGGATGATCAACCAGAAAAGCAAACAAAAAAGGGCGATTCAGGTTTCACGTACCTCAGTTTAATGCCGTACTTACAAAATATTCAAAGCACGTTAATAAAAAATTCGCACACTGGTGTTAATGGGAAGGTTTCATTTTTGACAGAGATCAAAGATCGCCTACTTTTTACGATAAGTGAGTTTTTTAGTCGGTTAAACACGTCGTGATTAATCAAAATTTATTCTAGAGCAGAAAATAGCGAGTTTGTGGCCATCTGGGTCAGCAAGGAGGTCGCCGAGGAGCACGAGACAGGATAGTCCTACATGGGAAAAATCTGATAGCGATATGCAATTTCCTTCCAACGAAGGAGCTTTACTTACATTAGGATTTTTAACTTTCGCCGTTTTCTTAATCAAAAGTATATTGGTATGAATATCACAAAATAATATACAAAACGTTTATGACAATTTTAAGCGTTGCAAATTCTCATAAACGCACGGTATATTTTTTTTTTGTTTTAATAAGAATTTTTTTTAGAAATTAATTTATAGTTTAAAAGGCACGAAAGGTTACAATAATTACTATCCTCATGGTAATTTTGCCATAATGGTTGTTCCAGCAGCTTCTTCAACGACCACAACTATGGCTCCAGCTATGATGATGATGGGTAAACGGAAAAGATCAGTAAATCAAAGCGAAGCTTTGAAAATTCTTGATATGATTGATAATTACAAATATATGTCATAAATTTATTTATCGCCTGATTATAAAATAGTTCCTTTATGTTAACGACATGGTTATCATTAAAAATATTAGAAATTTATTTGATTTTTTTTATTAATTTTCTTGCAAAAATATTTCTAATGATAAATTGGAGTATCATAAACAACTGTGCGCAATTTTATAAAAACGAGAAAGTTATTTTTGTAAGTCCAATTCCAAATATGATGACTAAAATACAAAATAATTTACAAAATCTTGAATTTTTCCATGTTGCCATTAAATTTTTTCAATTTTTTTTTACTATTATTAAATAGTAGAATCACGAATACATCTGCAAAATTAGGTAAAAATATTTGCACCAATATAAAAGTTATTAACAATTTTGTTACTCAAGTCGCTAAAAAATAGGAAACAAATCACAAAATAAACGATTGTTCCAGGTATATATAAAAATATTATGGCGAAAATTTTTCTAATGATAAACTGGAGTATCATAAACAATTGTACACAATTTTATAAAAATATTTATAAAAACAAAAAAGTTATTAACAATTTTGTAAGTCCAATTCCAAATATAATGACTAAAGTACAAAATAATTTACTAAATCTTGAATTTTTCCATGTTGCCATTAAATTATTACAAATTTTTTTTTATTATTATTAAATTGTAGTATTATGAATACATCTGCAAAATTAGGTAAAAATATTTGCACCAGTATAAAAGTTATTAACAATTTTGTTACTCAAGTCACTAAAAAATAAGAAACAACTCACAAAGTCGACGATTGTTCCAGGTATATGTTAAAATATTCTGGCGAAAAATTTTCTGATGATAAATTGGAGTATCATAAACAATTGTGCATAATTTTATAAAAATATTTACAAAAACAAAAAAGTTATTAACAATCTTGAATTTTTCCATGTTGCCATTAAATTTTTTCAATTTTTTTTACTATTTTTAAATAGTAGTATCACGAATACATCTGCAAAATTAGGTAAAAATATGTGCACCAATAATAAAGTTATTAACAATTTTGTTACTCAAATCGCTAAAAAATTGGAAACAACTCACAAAATCAACAATTGTTTCAGGTATATATTCAAATTTTTCTAATTGGAGTATCATAAACAATTGTACACAATTTTATAAAAATATTTATAAAAACAAAAAAGTTATTAACAATTTTGTAAGCCCAATTCCAAATATAATGACTAAAGTACAAAATAATTTACTAAATCTTGAATTTTTCCATGTTGCCATTAAATTTTTTAAAAAATTTTTTTTTACTATTAATAAATAGTAGTATCATGAATACATCTGCAAAATTAGGTAAAAATATGTGCACCAATAAAAAAGTTATTAACAATTTTGTTACTCAAATCGCTAAAAAATTGGAAACAACTCATAAAATCAACGATTGTTCCAGGTATAATCAAAATTTTTTGGCGAAATTTTTCCTAATGATAAACCGGAGTATCATAAACAATTGTGCACAATTTTATAAAAATATTTATAAAAGTAAAAAAGTTATTAACAATTTTGTAAGTGCAATTCCAAATATAATGACTAAAATACAAAATAATTTACAAAATCTTGAATTTTTCCATGTTGCCATTAAATTTTTTCAATTTTTTTTTACTATTATTAAATAGTAGTATCATAAATATGTCTGCAAAATTAAGTATAAATATTTGCACCAACATAAAAGTTATTAACAATTTTGTTACTAATAAAGTCCCTAAAAAATAGGAAACAACTCACAAAATCAACGATTGTTCCAGGTATACGTTAAATTTTTCTGGCGAAATTTTTTCTAATGATAAATTTGAGTATCAAAAACAATTGTGCATAATTTTATAAAAATATTTATAAAAACAAAAAACTTATTAACAATTTTGTAAGTCCAATTCCAAATATAATGACTAAAATACAAAATAATTTACTAAATCTTGAATTTTCTGGCGAAATTTTTCCTAATGATAAACTGGAGTATCATAAACAATTGTGCATAATTTTATCAAAATATTTATAAAAACAAAAAAGTTATTAACAATTTTGTAAGTCTAATTCCAAATATAATGACTAAAATAGAAAACAATTTACTAAACCTTGAATTTTCCTATGTTGCCATTAAATTTTTTCAAAATTTTTTTTTACTATTAATAAATAGTAGTATCATGCATACATCTGCAAAATTTAGTAAAAATATGTGCATCAATTTTCCCATGTTGATTTTTAGATGAGATAGGCAACCAAAACTACTGATACATTGGTGGTCTATTAATTAGGCAACCAAATAATCTTAAAATAATTCAAATGATGTTTTTTGTACCATAATTAAATTAAAACGAGCTTAAATAATTTTATTTTTCACTTTAGATTTTTTTAATATCGAATAAAATTGATATTATGAATTGTTATATTTTATAATAATTACATGATGGATTACTCAATAATTAATTGATATTATGAAGTCTAAAAAAATGACCTGTGATATTAACATTAATAAAAATTTCATGACTTCTTTCTTATTCCTTGTTGAATGTATACAAAAAGGACAAATGTTTCCATGGAAACTGTTACGAATACACACAAAAAGCTTAAAGATAAAAACAGTTAAAAGCTCAATAATTCATTAGCACTTAGCTGGACTTTAAAATCAATTGTTTAAGAAAAATGGCTGAAGACGATAGTTGGGTTTTCGATTCATTAGTGGCTTTTTTAAACGGACCTGTTTGGAATGCACCTCTGCAAAGTTTCATCGAAGAAAGATCTTTAAGTAAAATTATCTACTTTATTTTGAATAAATTTATAACGTTTTTTATTGCAGTTTTTGAACCTAACGAAACACACAATGAAGAATATAAAACAACTTTTAATGATTTTAAGAACTTGGTAAGAAAAACATGCGTGTTTCAACTTTTATTTTACTTTATTTTCAGGTTGATTTCATGCTTGGAAATTTTATGGAAGACATAGGAATAACACCAGAGCAATTTGAAAGCGCTTGCTTTAAAGGAGCTAAAGAAGGCGTTCCACTACATTTTGATCAAGTAATTTTAATTAAAAACGCATTCAATATTTTTAAATCAACTTTTTTAGAACACTTTTGATCAAATATGGGCAGCAAACGATTTCGAAATGTTCAAACGTATGATGACCCAACGTAACGTCGAGTTGCAACTGCAAGCCTTGGAATTAATTGAACGAAAATTTGGAAGAACACCCGAACTATTTATTCCACATAAAAAAGGAGAGAAAAATTTGGAAATACAAGAAACTACTTCAAAAGAAGAAACGATTCCAAAATCTTCTGAATTAGAAAGGGAAATTCTTGTTGAAGTCAGCAGGTTTGTACGAAAATTACGATAATTTAATAAGCGTATAATTTGTATTTTTAAGACAATTTCCGATTGAAGAAGAAAGTGGTGAAGGTAGCAGTGAGCAAACTGAGGAAGAAATTAATTACATTAAGGAAGAAAAAATAAATCTTGAAGAAACTTTAAAAAAAGCGATAGGTATTTATAAACGGCTTAATTATTTTAATCAATAAAATGCATGGCTTTTTATTTAGAGGAAAAGCTATCGATACAAAAAAATATTTTAGACCAAACTACCGATAGTGAACCTAAAACAATAAAAATTGAAAAACCTGAACGAATACAAATTGATAAACCACAAATTACAAAGGTGAGTAAAATTCACTTGTAAACCGGTTTGAATAGCTTGAATTTTAGGTTGAAGATTTTGAAATGAAGAAACGACAAGATTATTTAAGGGCGCAACGTGATAAATTGGTGGCGTTAAAAAAAGAAGCTAGAAAGAAGCAGTTGGACACTGAAACCGAGAAGTTACCTCAGGGAGGTAGAACTTTAATGAGACCTAAATCAGCAAAAGCAGCTGAATCAATTTTATCAGGAGGCAACGCAAATATCGACTCTGATAATATGAAGTTAAGAAAAGCTTTAGTTGAAAGGCTTAAATCAGAAGTAGTTCAAAGTAGAAAATAAAATAATCGTGTTTCGCACCTACAAAAATGATTTTTTTTAATACAGTGAATTCAAAAGACTGAAATTGCAATGTACAATGTAGACGTTTTCGACCTGTTAATTTTCATTCAAATTTAAATCTGATCTATCACTTTAACTAAAGCGTTTCTCAGCATTTTTCAAGTCATTTCTCAGTGTGTTGCAAATTTTATAAATTACAGTGCTTTTCAAAACTAAAATTACTGCAGTTAAAATATTCACAGTGTTTTTCACCGGAGCACAACTCATTCATTTCAGTGTAGCCAACTGTGGAAAACTTAGGTTTCCTACCTTGTAATGTTAATGGTTTCAATCTTATTTGAATTCACTGTAGCTTCAATAATATAACTGCTGTTAATTGATAAAACATGTAGCAGCTTTAAGTCAGTCAAAACATAGTTTTTATTTCATAAATCTTATAAAAGTCCTGTAAATGTGTCTGGTTTGAGTATAAAGCAAATATTTTTGTTTAAAAAAATTTAGAATTGTTACGATTTATAATATCACTAAATAATTGTTAAGCGTGTTGTAATATCAAGGTTTGGAATTTATAGAACGTTTTGTATTATTAATGTACGTTTTTTAAATAAAAATAATAGTGGATATAATTTTTATTTTTAACTGTGATTTAACTTAAAATTTAATCTATTTACAACCAAATTTTTATTAAATTTACCTATTTTACTTGGTAGAAACACGAGTGCGTTTATTCCAAGAAAAGTTAACACCATAAGATTTTGGTTTCATTGGTTTTTCAGCTGCGTTTTGTTGCAAAAACCATTGCCAACCATTTTTCTCGCAGTATGCTATAGCATCTTCCTTCGTTGAAAATTCTATTTTCGTATTTGATAATGGATCTCCACTAAAAGCTTAGTGTTATAAAATAATTAGTCAATTAGAAATGCACTTACGTGGAAGCCCATCCCATTAAAGGATTTTCCCAACGTTCACGATTATCAAACTCCATTTCCCATTGACCTATATTATCTGTGCCACTCTGCATAGCGTTTTTAGCCGGCTCATAAATCCTCACACGCCTACTTTTAATATGTTCTTCAGGATATCCCGACACAGGTGAAATATCACTCTAAAAATCAAATTATTAAAACATTTTAACACGAATATTAAAAATAACCCACAGGTCCATCGATGGTTATGTAACCCTGCAATTTACTCCTTTGCTCAGCTTCTTCTGGTTTTAAAAGAGCAAGTTGACTCTTAAGTTGCACTGGATCTTTTTTATCCAATTCCGAAGCTAGTTTCGTAGAAGTTGTCGAAATACCTGAAGTCCTACAAAATTTGTATACCTTAAAAATATTTCAAGTAATTTAAAACCAATACGAACCATTGCAAATTATTACACCGCACCAATCCTCTTGTTTTTAATAATATTGAAGCCATATTTTTTCAAAAAAAACAATTTGGAAATTTTTGACAGTAATTTGACGTTTAAAATTTAAAAACGTGAAGTTAGCTTTTAATTGACCATAGAATCGTAGAGTAGTTTGTGCTTAATTTTATGTTGGCAACACATTCAATTCAAAAACAAATGATACCTGTCAAGTAAATTAGAAATTTTAAGATTCAAAAATAATTTAAACGCAAACATGTATCGCATTAATAACTTCTTGAGAATTTCTAAAGTGTTTAAAAACAACATTCGTGTTACTTATGCAAGTGGAAATGGAAATCCTACTCCGGCTGTAATTCCAAGACCTGTGCGGCAAGAGGCTGCTAAAGTAGTTCTTGGTTTCGTTCCTGTGGAATGGCCTCAAATATTTTATGATAAAACTGGCGTTACTGGTTTCTACACGTTCTTAGTTACGTTTGGTACAACTTTGGTGAGTAAGGAGATATACGTGTTGGAACATAATTATTATGGAGGTTTATCTATGGGAATATTGTGCTACTTTGGTGTCACTCGTTTAGGACCTCCTCTAGCAAAATTTTTGGATAAAGAAATTGATGATTATGAAGAGAGTTTAAATAAGAATAGGAAGGACGAGATAGAAATGAATGAAAATACAATCAAACATGAAGAGAAATTGCAGGAATCAATGGAAGGGCAACTTATGTTGGTTGAAGCTAAACGAGAAAATGTTGATTTACAATTGGAAGAAGAGTTTCGCCAACGTCAAATGATGGTTTATAATGAAGTTAAGAAACTTTTGGATTATCAAGTCGCTTTAGCGATGGTTCACCAGAGAATGGAGTTGAGGAATTTAATCGATTATGTTATGAACGAAGTTACCAAGTCGTTAAGTACTATGAATGATGCTGAACATATTGATCATTGCATCAAAAGTTTAGCTGCACTAGGAGCTAAAAATCCTCCAGTTATCGATGGTACAAATGTTTAATTTTAATTGTTGTACTAATTTTTATAAATAAAGATTTTCCAATATTCAAATAAATCATTAATTAATGTTTCAATAAAAACAAGTAAAAGTTTTTGAATTTAAAATTATTTATTTTCAAAATAAAATTGCAAAATACAGAGTACTTTTAAAAATTTAATAACAAGACTAGTAAATATTATACAACACTATTATTGTAAATTTATTTACACAATTTGGACTAATAGATTATTTTATATTACAAAAAACAAATACAGTACGGAGACATAACATGAAATAAAAAGAACCAAACCAAGTTTCAAAATTTAATAGGACAAGACATCTATGCATAATTTTACAAAATTAAAATCTCTCATTTATGGACCGTTCCTGATTTATAATTGAATACAAATCGAATATTCAATATGAATAAAAGCTAATATTTTCTTTTATAATTAATACTACTTGATATATTTTTTAATGACCTCTATAATAGTTGTTTTAAGTGATGCACACTTTTAAGATTATAATCAGGAAAGAATTATAGTAATCTTTTCTAAACTAAAAGCTTGCCAATCGTGGCTTATCAACGAATTCAGTACCATGTTTTAAAATAGTTGAGGAAGTTGCTGCAACCATGCAACCCCAAAACAATAAAAATAGCAAAGATTCCGTGGAATATTCTGAAGGTAAAACAGCACAAGATACGAACATTGCTACAGCTACAAGTAAAACCGAAGGGAATGTTATGTACTTCCAATCTCGTTCCACTTTAAGCGGACTCCTCAAATCAGCTAAACCAAGCACAACATCGATAGCATCTTGCCGAAAACCATCTACGAAATTATTTTTGTAATACCGAGTTAAAGAATTAACTCCATCCTTCATTAAACCCATCCGTGTCCTCTTCCCTGTTCTTGTATAATCAGTTTTAAGAGCACCAGTGCCTGAATATTGAATACTAATTAAATCAGCATTATCAGCCCACACACATTTAAATAAGGCTTCTAAATTCGTCTGCTGCTCAACAGTTTGTTCTGACGTTAAAATATTCAATCGTCTTAACATCGATGTTAATGCTCGACGTGCTAACATACTTTGAACTACGTTTGTGCGATCCAAGCAATCAATACAATTAGTACGAAAAACACCATCCTGCAACGATATTAATGAACCATCTCTTAACAATAAAAAGAAACCCATTTCATCCTGATCATGCGCGACACGATCAATCAAAATTGATAATCTATCCCATCGCATATGGCGACACTCGGCGTGAAAATCAAAAGGTTCATAACGAACCGAATTATACCCTATTGAATTAACTGTATTCATAAAAGCTTTCTCCAAGCGTCCTTCAGCACCTTTCTGATCTATTAAATCCAACAAAACCTGACGCCCATAAAATAAACTAATCGTATCTAAATGTTTAGTGCAAGCACTTTTATGTTCAGCTTCATCAATATCCAAAATCCTCGGAGGTGGTTTATACCGTAAATCCGGGTGTTGCACCCAAAATAATGGAATTGAACCCCTAATTTGTACGAAACTACATTTATCACCTTGATATTCAATTATTTGTTCCGTTTCAACGAAATTCGCCACGTTACCTTCCCTATCAATACCCCTCCTAAATAAACGCGTGCCAGCTCTTTGAATACTTCGACGTGATATAATTGCCCAAGTAAAACCATTCCCATTAACAACACACTGATTAATCGCTATAAAACCATGTATTATAGGCAGTACAAAATTACCAAATTCCGACCCAGAAAATGCTTTCAATAAATGCTTGTTCCAAATAAATCTACGATCCGACCTGCTGTAAATTGACTGCGTATTAAATCCAGGCCCAGCGCTATGCAACCTTTGCACTGACTGTGATATATCGTAGCTATAACTAAAATAAAAGTATGGAGTGTTAAGCACTGTTTGTATCATATTAACGTAAGTTGCATTATCATCTAATTGCAAAGGACTCATATGTATAGTACTCTTCGCATATGGAATCAATTTCGTTCCCGCCAACTTCCAAATCGAATGCCCATTAATAAAACCAACCAACTCCCGTGCAGTTGCAATAACCAAATACTTCCCAGCAATCAACTGAATGCACCCAAGCAACCCACAAAAATCCTGTCTGGTGTTAGCATGTTTCGGAATTTGATTTAACTTATTTTCCACGACGGCCACTTCAGAAATACGATCAATGATAAGCAAATCTCTACTTGACTGAGGTTCAATGTAGAATTTCTCTTGCGTGATATACCTTAAGAAATTTCAAATTTAATAAAAATATTGTAAAATTAAAAAATTTTATTTAAACTTACAAAGTCATATCATCGTGGATATTTATTATCGCCGTCATTTTTACAACTTGAGACAGGAGTTAATTAGCGTAATTTTCAAGGCATTCAAGGTAAAAATGTAATTATAAATAATTTAAATTATAAAAAAAACCTGATAACCTATGAACTGTCAAGGTGACAGATGATGACACACGTCATTTAACAACAGAATAACAATTGTTTAGGCACAAAAGTGGTATGAAGAGTACGTTCTACTTAACGCTCACGAACGCTCTTTTTAAAATGTACAGGGTGAGCTAATATTAGTGATATATAAATGGCGGCTATTTATTTTTTTGATATATAGCGTGATAAATATTAAGCAAAATTTGCTATAAATAAATCTCGTTAAAATAACCTTTTTTATATTTGTCTTTTGAGCCTTGTTTTAATATTAATTTGACTTCGTAAAGCCAAAAACCTCGACAAAAATAAAAAAACATAATAATTTTCAAAAATATAAAACTTATTAGGCAAAACGTAAATAATATTTTGAACTTAACCTCAAATTCTTTAAAGAAAACAGGTAAAATGATATATATCCGCTATAAACGAAAATACCATGGCGAATATTTATCAAATTTTGATATTCACAACTTTGTTCACAACACTAGCTAAAATGATTGTGGTTTGAAATGTAGGCAACCAAATACGTAGGTTGGTACAACTAAAATTTTAAAAAGAAAACCCCCCAGTAATCCAATGGCGTAACAAATATTTTTTTTTCAAAATGAATATAATGTTCATAACAAATCAAGAATTCTAATCAAATACACAAATTTAAATTATTTATTAAGGTTTTGTGTTTCTCTCTAATTTTACAACAAATGTAAAATGTTGACTTTCATTTTCCAGGCAGATGCTAACACAAAACAAAGATTTACGCAAAATAGTCCTGATAAAAACTGATGTACAATAATCTGAAGTATAGACCCAGCGGTAAAAATTCGACCTACGCCTCTGCTTTTGTGTAGTCAAGTTACTAATCTTATAATTTTGACATGATTTTGTGTGACTAGGCGGGAAATTTGATTCAACCACAATCATTTAAGCTCACCCGGTAGTTTTTATCTTTTATCACGAAAACATTGCGGATTGCGGTAGTTATTTTGAGTAGTGGAACGTACTCGAAGTATTGTCCAAATTACTGCGGATTGTTATTTGGCTTTATGTACACTTTCTTCCAGAAAGAAATAAGACACAAAAGACGATTGCTGGCTGAGCTCAGGCGGCTCCCTGTACGTCGGCCCGTTTTTCTCCGTATTTTTTGTTTCCTCTTCCGAAAGCCACCAGCTTTACAGTGAATTCAAGTACGATTAATACCACAACTATGCAATCAAACATACTCTCTAGTGATTTAAGACTTGCCAAGTTGTATAACTGTTAATTTTCATTCAAATTTAAATCTGATCTGTCACTTTAACCAAAGCGTCCCTCAGCAGGTTTTCTTGGGTTATTTTTTAAAGTTTTTTCTCAGTGTTTTGCTTTTTTTATAAAAAACAGCTTTTTCCAAACTAAAAATAGTGCAGTTAAAATATTCGCGATAGTTTTTTCACTGGAGCACAACACATTCATTTCAGTGTAGCCAACCACAGAATAATAATAATAGCCAACTGTGAAAAACTTAGATTTTCTACCATGCAATGTCAACAGAATCAATCATTTTTTAAGACCGTGTATTTAAAAATATGTATTCTAATATCTTATTTTATAATCAATTAAAATTTCGACGTTTGCTACCAAAAACGATAAAGACCACGGAAGTGAGCGTCAAGTGGAACGTACATTACCACAGAAAACATAAAGAAGGAACGAAGAAATCTTTGTTGTTGTCATTTTTCAAAAACATAACCTAAAAGTAAGTGATACTTTTCCAAGTTTTTCTTTTCTTTAAGCTTTAAAAAGGTAAAATGGATGTAGATTTGTTAAGACCAGGAACAGTACCAATATCACCAAACACAGTATTATGGTTTGAATTTTTATTGGATAAAACCTTACTTTTAAAGCACTTGGAAAAACCTTCACCAGGTAAAACAAATCTTCATATCATACAAATTTTTGAACCAGTGGTAATTGTAGATCCATCCCCGACTGAATTAATAACAAAGTTTACAACTGCTATATATGAGTGTATGAAAAATGATATTAAAAGAAACAATCTTGAAAATGATCAAGATATATTGGTGGATAATCCGGACCAAAAACCATCCTTAAAAGTTTTGGCGTTAAAAATTTTATCCCTTAAAGTAGCTGCTTATATTAAATGGAATCCAGGTTGGTAATAATTATGCGTGTAGTTTTTAATAGTGATGGTTTTATAATTTTAGTTTCTCTCCGCGCATTGCCTTTTAAAATACAAATAAGTTTGCTGCAAGATTTATTGAATTTCACCAATCGCGATGCGATATTTCAAATCCCTCAACTACCTAATTTTGACTCGGATATTAGTGAGCATCGTTTTGCGCTAGTCGTTTACCATCGCTGGTTTATCGGTACTTGTATGCACCGGATATTAACAAATGTTCATAATAGGTAAGCCAATTAATAATTTTGAAACAATTATCAAAAATTTGTTTTAAGAACTAATGGAGATATTACACCTATGGAAGAAAATATGATTTGCACCCCTGAAAATATTGAAAAAAGCCTGCAGTTTTTGAATAATTGCTTAAAATGGGATAAAATTCCAAATATGCTATCACACGAGTGTTTTTTATCGCTATGTGAAAATAGTACTGATCTTCAGTTTGATTGGAGTAAATCCGTGGTTATAACGGAAGATGAGTTTCGAGGACAAATTCATTATGATTTAGCTTGTTTTTATTTTTATAAAGAAGATTATGAAACGGCCACAACGCATTTTGTTAGCAGCATGCATTGTTATAAACATTTAGTGGATACGACGACTGAAGGTTTTTGTAGCATTGATTATGATTGTTTGGAGAGTTATTTGTTGGCTTGTAATAATCAAGCGAAGGATTGTCGATCAACGTTATTGCAACAATTTAGTTTATCAATTGTTAATCAATATATGGTAACTATTTTTAATTAATTAATAGTTGTTAAGTAATTATTGTAATTTTAGGGAATTTTAAATATTTTAATACAAGATAATAAGTTGCGTGAAATTCCATTGATGCATAGAATTAATTTGGAATTGGATATTCAAGGTGCTTTGTCTAGTGGTAAATTTACTGTCGCTAGAGATTTGCTTCCGAAAATTCAAGCACTCAACGCAGTTCGTTGCGTTGTAAGCAGAAATACTTCACACCATTATAATTATTTTAACACCAAGAATTTAGATTTTTTAATTTGGGTAAATTAATTCAAACATTAAACTTTAAGTATCTTAAATGCTATTTTAGGCAACAGCAGCTTTATGGAAGTCTGCGAATGAAATAGATAAACGTTTGTTAACTTCTTATTACATGAAAATAATAATTGATTTGGAATCGGAAGAAATTTTAGATAAATTATTAAATCATGATATTTTAAAAGATATTTTTGATAACATCGACTTGGAAAAATTGAAAAAAAGTATTTGTAAAGATGTTAATTTTCCTGATTTTCTACTGAATTCTAATTGGAATTATCCTGATGCTAAAAGTAAGATATTTTTTGTTATCAAATGTTTTTATGATGTTAATTATTTTATAGGTAATCCAAAATTGGAGATACGATTATTGGAGCAGCAAATTATTTCTTGTTACGACCCTAATGAGTTGCGCGAGTTGCTGTTTAAATTAACTACGAAAAATCCAAATCGACCCATATGGAAGATTAATCCACATTGGGAACTTCCAATTCCACTACAAAGTGTTATCACAACTATAATGCAAAGAGGTGTACATATTTTTACAAATTTTAAAGGAATTAACTTAAATAATTTCAGTTTTTTAATAAATTTTGCTGTAAACGTTTTTTAGAGACTTGAAAATATGGACACGTACAGTACTAAGTACTAAAATCAAGCCTAGAGTCAAAAAATTAGAAATTAGTTGAAAATTATGTCAGAATTTAATTTTTAATTGAAATTTTTGTTTTTTCATTAAAAAATTTAATTCTGAAATAATGACTGTGTTTACGTTCATATTTTTTCTAACAAATTAATGCTAATGTTGCAAAATTTTCAGGCTTTATCCAAGACTTCAGTTTTGTCATGCTAGCGAAAGCTAAAGAATTAATGATATCAAAAGATTGGTCATCTTGTATGAAATTTTTAAAAATAATCGAAGCTGAAGTGCAAGGCTCAAATAATTTATCCAAATTATCCCGCATGATTGGTTGGGAAATACTTTTAGTACAAATAACACAATTATTTGAAGAATGGCCTGCGCCTCATATTGGTAATATAATACTTTTACAATTTTTTTTATAGAATTTTATTAAATTTTAGATCGACAATCTTTAATTTCTGCTTGTGAAAGTTGTCTTAAAAATAACGAATCAGTGATTCCACGCACGGAAATAATGGAGCAATGCGTGTTATGTTTATTAAATTTAGGAAAATGGGATTTTCTAATTAATTACGATAAACCATGGAGCTTTTTTGAAATTGCTATCGCTATTTCAATCGCTTGTCAGGATATAATTAAATATAAAGGTGTAAAGAAAGTTGGGAAAGATTTATGGGAATTAGTTACGCCATGTTTTTCAATGTTATCATCACAATCGAAAAGATCAAGCACTGGAAATACAAATATAATGCACCGGGATTCACCAACGAATAGTATAAAAGGGCAATTGTTTCCGTTTTTAAGTAAATTAAGAGATATGACTGCTTTAGCTGTGGTTATTTCTATGTTAGCGAAGCTGTATAATATTATTAAGGATGATGGTAATTTGGAAGTTAGTGTAGATTATGTTATGTTATGGCCATCAACGTTAAGCAAGTAATTATTATTACAACCCTTTATGAATATTTTAATTTATTAATTAAATTTCTAGTATTACATCCTACAACGTTGGTTGGGTAGGTGAAGTTTTATCAGATCTCGTGCAACAAGCTTTAAAATATTACCCAACGAATATTCCATGGTTACGCCTACTGGGGGATATTAATTATTGTAAGTAAATTCCTAAAAACTTGTTCAACGATAAATTTAAATTTTTTAGCAAATTCAAATTTCGAGAATGGTTTAAAATATTATTTAAAATCCCTAATCGTCTCAACCGAATACTTCAACTTAAACTTTCGAAGTGAAGATCAATTATATCGAAGAATGATCAGGTGCTGCACACAACTCGGTTGCCATACTCAAGCAGCGGTTTTATGCCAATTTTTGGATGAACCAGATTATACTTTAGCCTTTCGGAGTCTTGTTGATTTTAAAACTTGCAACGATTCTGTCGAGGCTTACTACCATTGCTTTTGGGACACGAATATTTTAGAATACCTCGTGCATCTCCACCATAAACGTGGTGAATTTCAACGCAGGAAGAAAGCTACTCACACTATTGGTTTACTTGAATTAAACTCGAATAATAATGAGGAGATTCAACGAGAGGCTATTAATTTAAGAAAACGAACTTTCTTACAAGCAATGTGCAAACAGTATATTAAGTGATTTTATTTATATTTATTTTTTAACTTACAAAATTAATTTTTTATATTTTAAATGTATGTTTATTTTATGTAATTAATAAAGGAATTACTGAATTTAATTTTTATTTTAAATATTTTTTTATATGAATGTATGCAACTTAATAAGCACGTTTTGGGGAGGGGATATGTTGAATTAAAAAGTAGCTTCACATTTTTTCTTCGAGGTTGGTGCGAATGATTTTTAAATGGTCGCTTCCTACTTGACTTGCGCGTAGTTTGAGCACGCGCATTTTGGTCCGTATGGCACGAAGCCGACAATCCGTGAAACGCAAATGCGCTAGGGCAATTTTAACCGAATAATTTATTAGTTTAATTAAGGTTTTTCATAAAAATTTAAGCGATTTTAACGCATCATGATTTATTCTATTGTGTATAAGTGAATCCTTCAAAATTGGACTTGATCCCGACTTAACTCCGCACTTTGTGTGAACGATTTTCGGTTTCCCTCCAAAGCTTTTCTAAAATGCCTTTGCTCAAGAAAAGGACGTTGGAAAAGGCTCCGCTTCCAGAGTTTCTCAGGGATGACGAGGAAGTATTCTGGTGTGAAATGACTAATGAGATTTTCAGGGATTATGAGTGAGTTTAATTTTGTAGTTTCTTCATTTTCGTCGCTTCGTCTTCAGTTTCCTTGCACGACCTAACGGTTTTTGCGTATTTAATTACAAGAATCCACTGGATAGTGGGTCCATTGTCTGCTCGTTTATTTTATCTTACTTCCGCATGTTCTTTAATAAATTAATATCATGTTGATTTTAATATTTTAGGTTATATGTTTATACTAAATTATTTAATAATTTATTAATTAATTTAAAATAATATCAATCTCCTAAATATTTTCGAAAATTTTATTTATTTTTGCAATGTTCTTTAATGATTATTAAATAAATTTTGTTGATTTAAAAATACCAAAAGTTAATAATTACATAAATTATATTATAGTGAGTTTGCGGAACGAACAATTCTTTGTAATTCGATGGTATGGACGTGCTCGATGACAGGAAAAGCAGGTTTGACTTATGAAGAAGCTCTACAGTCTGAAAATAATGCGAAGAAAATGCTGGAAGATTTTCCAGTGGAATTGCGTACACCATTTTTATTCATCGCTTCGTTGACGAGCCGTACATCTTTTGGTGATATGGCTGATGACGTTTTTTCATATGTAAAAGATCGTTATTTCGTTGGTGAGAATATTGAAGCATTTTTTTCGGGTAACAAGTGGAAGGAGTATCATATACTACAAGTTATAGCCCCTACGCCTCAAGAAATTCAGAATTATTACACAAAGTAAGATTTAAAATCCATAAATATTTTTACACAAATTTTTATTTCAGAAATAATAAAGAACCAGAAAAAATTTATCCAGCATCACTATACAAATACGATTTAGAGCAACTAGATAATGATGATAAAGAAGGAGTATGTGAAAAAATGATAGGTGAAATGTCACATATTAGGCGACGGCGTGCAACTTTTCACCGTGAAAAAAGCAAGTTATTTTTAAAACAATACGTCGAACAAACAAGCGAAGGAATTTTCACGATTAAACCATCAGTGCTCAGCAGTTTTGGAATCAACAAACTTGATTTTTCTCAAATTTTTGATGGACCACCTCCAGAATTTGAAAAATCAAAAAAGAAAGTAAATCCTCCAGGTACTAGTAAAAAAGTACGCCAAGAAACTTTGGCTAAATTTCTTAGTAAAAACAATATTATTCCAACCAATGGGAGCGATAAACAAAATGCTACCATGCTTAAACTTCTTGAAAATAAACGAATAGCACAAGAAAATCATTTAAAGAAAGTCGAGGAAAAACGGGAACAGAGGAAACAGGAAAAGAATTTACAAAGAGAAAAAAATATGGAAATTGCTTTAAAAGTTCGTGAATGGTTTAGCACTAAAGAAGATTTATTATTAGAAGATCAAAAAGTATAATATTAAATTAATCATTAAATACAGGTTTTCATTTTATTTTTTTTTTTTCAGAAATTACCTGAAATAACTCCAGTAAAATGTAGAATCCCAGATAAATTTGTAGGTGATGCATTAGGAATTATTGAATTTGTTAATACATTCTCGTCTCTATTAAAAAGAAGTTATTATTTTAAAGGAAATGTTTCATTAGAAATTATGGAAAGGGCTTTTACAGAAAATAGAGTAAGCTCTGTTTTTATTCAATCGTTTCAATTAATTATTGTTTTTTTTTTAGGTAAACGGCTATTTCGTTTCTTTAATTATTATGTTATTAGATGCGATTTTTAATTTACAAGAAGAAGAAATAGGAAAATACAAAATAGAAATTTACAATATTAAAGGTTTGTGTTCTATATTTTTAAGTAAACCATTCTAAAGTATTTAATTGCATTCAATTTTTTGAACAACAAAATAGTTACTTTTTTACATTTAATTTTTTAATCGAAAACAAAACAATGTAAGGGCTCAATTTTTTTATATTTTGTTACACATACTGTCCTTAGTAAAACTGCATAATTTTTTTTTTTCAAAATTAAACCAGGAGTCGGAAAATTAAAAATAATGAAAATAATGAGTCACTTTTTCATAGTTAATTTTTTTAATCGAAAACAAAAAAATTTATGGGCTCAATTTTTTTATATTTTATTACACATACAGTACTTAGTAAAACTGCATAAAAAGATTTTTCAAAATCAGACTAGGAATTAAAAAATTTTAAAAAGAATGAAAATAATCAGTCATTTTTTTCACATTTAATTTTTTTAATCCAAAACAAGAAAATGCAAGGGCACAATTTTTTTATATTTTATTAATCATACAGTCCTTGGTAAAACTTCATAAAAAGATTTTTCAAAATCAGACTAGGAATTAAAAAATTTAAAAAAGAATGAAAATAATCAGTCGTTTTTTCACATTTAATTTTTTTAATCGAAAACAAGAAAATGTAAGGGCACAATTTTTTTATATTTTGTTACACATACTATCCTTAGTAAAACTGCATAAAAAGATTTTTCAAAATCATACCAGGAGTCAAAAAATTTAAAAAAAGAATGAAAATAATCAGTCACTTTTTCACATTTAATTTTTTTAATCGAAAAGAAAAAAAATGTAAAGGCACAATTTTTTTATATTTTATTACACATACAGTCCTTAGTAAAACTGCATAAAAAGATCTTTCAAAATCAGACTAGGAATTAAAAAAGAATGAAAATAATCAGTCGTTTTTTCACATTTAATTTTTTTAATCGAAAACAAGAAAATGTAAGGGCACAATTTTTTTATATTTTGTTACACATACTATCCTTAGTAAAACTGCATAAAAAGATTTTTCAAAATCATACCAGGAGTCAAAAAATTTAAAAAAAGAATGAAAATAATCAGTAATTTTTTTAATCGAAAACAAGAAAATGTAAGGGCACAATTTTTTTATATTTTGTTACACCTACTGTCCTTAGTAAAACTACGGAAAAAGATTTTTCAAAATCAGACCAGGAGTCAAAAATTTAAAAATGGATGAAAATAATCAGTCACTTTTTCGCATTTAATTTTTTTAATCAAAAACAAAAAAATTTCAGGACTCAATTTTTTATATTTTTTTATACATACAGTTCTTAGTAAAACTAATTGAAAACTTTTTTCAAAATCAGACCAGGAATCAAAAAATAATGAAAATAATCAGTCACTTTTTCACATTTAATTTTTTTAATCGAAAAGAAAAAAAATGTAAGGGCACAATTTTTTTATATTTTATTACACATACAGTCCTTAGTAAAACTGCATAAAAAGATTTTTCAAAATCAGACTAGGAATTAAAAAATTTAAAAAAGAATGAAAATAATCAGTAATTTTTTTAATCGAAAACAAGAAAATGTAAGGGCACAATTTTTTTTATATTTTGTTACACCTACTGTCCTTAGTAAAACTGCGGAAAAAGATTTTTCAAAATCAGACCAGGAGTCAAAAAATTTAAAAAATGATGAAAATAATCAGTCACTTTTTCACATTTAATTTTTTTAATCGAAAAGAAAAAAAATGTAAGGGCACAATTTTTTTATATTTTATTACACATACAGTCCTTAGTAAAACTGCATAAAAAGATTTTTCAAAATCAGACTAGGAATTAAAAAATTTAAAAAAGAATGAAAATAATCAGTAATTTTTTTAATCGAAAACAAGAAAATGTAAGGGCACAATTTTTTTTATATTTTGTTACACCTACTGTCCTTAGTAAAACTGCGGAAAAAGATTTTTCAAAATCAGACCAGGAGTCAAAAAATTTAAAAAATGATGAAAATAATCAGTCACTTTTTCACATTTAATTTTTTTAATCGAAAACAAAAAAATGTAAGGGCACAATTTTTTTATATTTTATTACACATACAGTCCTTAGTAAAACTGCATAAAAAGATTTTTCAAAATCAGACCAGGAGTCAAGAAATTTAAAAAAGAATCAAAATAATGAGTCACTTTTTCATAGTTAATTTTTTTAATCTAAAACAAAAAAATGTAAGGGCTCAATTTTTATATATTTTATTACACATACAGTCCTTAGTAAAACTGCATAAAAAGATTTTTCAAAATCATACTAGGAATTAAAAAATTTAAAAAAGAATGAAAATAATCAGTCATTTTTTCACATTTAATTTTTTTAGTCGAAAACAAGAAAATGTAAGGGCACAATTTTTTTATATTTTGTTACACCTACTGTCCTTAGTAAAACTGCGTAAAAAGATTTTTCAAAATCAGACCAGGAGTCAAAAAATTTAAAAAATGATGAAAATAATCAGTCACTTTTTCACATTTAATTTTTTTAATCGAAAACAAAACAATGTAAGGGCTTAATTTTTTTATATTTTATTACACATACAGTCCTTAATAAAACTGCATAAAAGATTTTTCAAAATCAGACTAGGAATTAAAAAATTTAAAAAAGAATGAAAATAATCAGTAATTTTTTTAATCGAAAACAAGAAAATGTAAGGGCACAATTTTTTTATATTTTGTTACACCTACTGTCCTTAGTAAAACTGCCTAATTTTTTTTTCAAAATTAAACCAGGAGTCAAAAAATTTAAAAAAAGAATGAAAATAATCAGTCACTTTTTCACATTTAATTTTTTTAATCGAAAACAAAAAAATGTAAGGGCACAATTTTTTTATATTTTATTACACATACAGTCCTTAGTAAAACTCCATAAAAAGATTTTTCAAAATCAGACCAGGAGTCAAGAAATTTAAAAAAGAATCAAAATAATGAGTCACTTTTTCATAGTTAATTTTTTTAATCGAAATCAAAAAAATATAAGGGCACAATTTTTTTATATTTTATTACACATACAGTCCTTAGTAAAACTGCATAAAAAGATTTTTCAAAATCAGACTAGGAATTAAAAAATTTAAAAAAGAATGAAAATAATCAGTAATTTTTTTAATCGAAAACAAGAAAATGTAAGGGCACAATTTTTTTATATTTTGTTACACCTACTGTCCTTAGTAAAACTACGGAAAAAGATTTTTCAAAATCAGACCAGGAGTCAAAAATTTAAAAATGGATGAAAATAATCAGTCACTTTTTCGCATTTAATTTTTTTAATCAAAAACAAAAAAATTTCAGGACTCAATTTTTTATATTTTTTTATACATACAGTTCTTAGTAAAACTAATTGAAAACTTTTTTCAAAATCAGACCAGGAATCAAAAAATAATGAAAATAATCAGTCACTTTTTCACATTTAATTTTTTTAATTGAAAACAAAAAAATGTAAGGGCACAATTTTTTTTTATATTTTGTTACACATACAGTCCTTAGTAAAACTGCATTAACAGTTTTTTCAAATTCCAACCCGTTTTAACAATATTTCGTTTGGTGCGAGACTTTTGTCCCACCCTGTATATTTAAAGTCTAAATGCAACTTCAGTGTATTGAATTATATGTTCTAGAATCGGAAATAGACTTTTCAGAAGAAAGAAATTATACCCAAACAATAAAATTATCAACTTTGTGCAACAATTGGTACACCAAACACCTAGGAATGAACGTAAACCACTTATACCTTAGTGCTTTAACAATATCAGAAGTCTTACGACTGCATTTATTAACTTCGGGCGCAATTTTAAACGAGTCTACAGGTGTTCGCACCGTATCAATGTGGAGAGGCGGTTGGGCAAATGAAGATGACCCCACAATACACTTTAAAATCTACAACTCGCACATCCTAAGAGCTCTATCCATGCATAACGTAGTGGAACTACCACTCGTTGATAAAATTAAAATCGTAAATTGCCTTATAAACCAACTTCTTACATTAAAACAAATACGAGAGCAAGTTGAGAAAGTGACAGAGAACATTAAAGACACTAAGGCTGAAATTAAGAATGAATTGAATGCCGAAAGAAAACGTTTGGCGGATTTAAGTGTATCAAAAGTAAAACTAAATAAAGAGTTATCAGAAAAACAAAAAGAAGCAACTGATGCTAATACAAAAAAAGAATTAATGGATATTTATAAAGAAAAAAAAGAAAAACTAACAGCTGATAGTGAAAAAGATAAAGTGGAACATGATGAATTAATACACAAACTCACCATTAAAAGCGTAGAAAAATTAGTGCGTTTGGGGTACGACCGCGCTTGTAGATTATACGTTAAACTCAAGTCAATCCCAGGATTATTTATTAGTAATGAGGATACTAATGCTGGAATGTGTTTAATAGAATCCGTTCATAATATCCCTGCTTTGGTTGATGCCGACAGAGATGTAATTATGGAACATTTACATAAAATTCATGAAGAATTGAACTCGAGTGATAAAGAAAATGAGCCGAAAGTAATTCCAGTGAAATTAAATGGACATTCCAATGCTAATAAAGTGGAAGAAACGTGTCATTCTTTAATGATGTGTTCCGGTGATTCCAGTACATGCGTAGTGCACTCAGAAAAACAATCCCCATCATGGTTTTATATTAAAGATGAGGATGATTTAAAGCAGTTAATTAATGGTTTAAATAAACGTGGAGTTAGGGAGAGCAAATTGCGCGAGGTGCTAGAAAACGATTATGATGGTTTAATTAAAATTATTAATAATACACCAGTTCTGGATGAAATTGTTGATAATGAAGAGCAATTAATGGTGATTACACGAAAAAGGGCTAATGAAGAGGATAATTTGGGGTATTCTTATGATACGAAAACTCCTGATGTTTTATGTTCTGAATTAATCGAAAGTATACTACAATTTGAAGAAAAAATTCATCGTTTAGGTTTAGGGGGTATTTTAAAAAATCGTAAAGAGTGGAGGGAATTATTAACTGATCAAAAATTCGAGGAATTGAATCTTAAGCTGCCTGATTTTGAAAAAGAAAAAGGTGAGAATTTATATTTTAATTGATTTTTTTTTTTACATTTTTGTTTTTAGAAGTGGATGATTTTAAGGAACCCGGTTTGTATTTCACTGATAGTAGTAATAATTCCATGGAAATTGATCATAGTGATGATGAAGGAAGTGATAGTGATTATAATAGTGGTTTATTAGACGAATCTCATGAGGATAATATAAAATATTTGTCGAAAGCTGTGCTTAAACTAGCTTTTAGTATAAAACCAATTTATTACTTTCGTCCTTTAGGTATGTTGTTTTAGCAATGAATTTAAATAAATTAATTTTAATTTTTTAGGTAATTCAAGTAGGAAGACAGAAGTGACTAGTGTAAAAGACAATTTTAAAAACTGGGCGTTATTGTTGTCACATGCGACCAGCTACAGTCAAGTATTCTTAGCTTTAGGTACTCTTACAAATTCCGTTACATGGAGAAAAATTACATCTACTTGTTCAGTTTGTAAACGAGGATCAACTCCATTATTATTATGTGAATCTTGTAATAAAGGATTTCATCTGAATTGTCTTAAACCAAAATTAAGTGTAAGTTTTACTTTTTAATTACAAGTGTGTTGCTTTCAAATTGAAAATTTGAGTTTTTGGAGTGTAAAAAGTTTTTTGGGGGGTGTAGAGGGCAAATGAGCACCTAAATTTCATCAATTTTCTATTATCTTTCATTTGAAAAAATTCGAAAAAAAAATTTTTAAGATATTTTTAAAGTTGGCGATTTTTAATTTTTACCAAAGGTAAATACCATGGATAGACACATTTTAAAAAATATTTGGTTGAAATCGGTTAAATAGTTTTTTTTTGGAAAAAAATCGCAGTTTTGGTAAAATTTTGGTACAAATACAGCTCTGGACGGCGCAATTTTAAACCGAAAATTAAAATATCCACGGAATTTGGTGGGGGAGGTGACGGTACGAATTTTAAGCTATTAAACGTCCCGGTGGTGCTAATAGTTTTGAAGATATTAATTACTTTGTTAAAAGTGAAAAATTTCAGACCGCAATTTTGGTGATTATGCTTATTTTAGTTACATTTTCAGTCATAACTCGATAACGAAAAGAGATAGCGAAGTGAATCTTTTTTATCGTAAAGTGGACATTGAAAGCTTTCAGGAAATATATATTACGTTGGGGCAAAATAAAATTTGAGGGGTTGAAAAAAATTAGGATTTCGTTGTTTTTTCAAAATTCAAAAAACCCTATGCGTGGGCGGTTTTGGTTCCAAGAGTAGATTCAGCAGAGTTTTTAAAAATGAAAATCTGTTAAAAAATAGGCCAACGGGATCCGTCCACCCCTAAATTCAAAATTTTGACTTTGCTACGCGATAACTTTTTAACGCCGCAAAATTTAGAAATTCCCTATGCGCTACGCACTAAAGGAATTATTCTTATTTGATAATCTGATATAAAATTGAGAAAATTTAAAAACTTGGCAGCCGCAGAGGTACAAAACGCGCGCGTTTTTGCTATTTTTTTGAAAATTTCACTCGGGATTTTTTTTGTTTTTTCAAGTCCTGGTGTAAAATTTAATCTTGCTGATTTTTTCTTGCATAAATAATAAGGCAAGAAGGCAAATTAAAAATATTGGACGATACTACATGGTCGAGATCATAAGTTACAAATTTTCAAAGTCGGCGTCGAAAAAGCACGAAAATCGAAGCGTAATTTTGAGGGCGCCAAAAGTACAGAAAAAATTGAGATATCAAAAAAAAGCGTTCGTTTTAAAGGAATTACGGGTATGCATATTGGGAATCAAGAAAACGTGATTTTTTTCCGTTAACCGAATTTGAGAAAAAAGTGGTACAGTTTTGGTAATTTTGTCGGCCGAAAAAACGTTAAAACTTTACGCTTCGCGTCGCGGTGCCCTGACGCCACACCGTTGCTCCTGGAAACTTAAAAATTGTACCGAATAATCCTCAGGATGTGAGAGTAAAAGGGGCAAAATTTCGTTGCTTCCCTTTAAAACCCGACGGAGCTACGATTTTTCCAAGTTGGCACCTTGAACGATGGAAAAAAAAGCGAGAAAAATCGACGATTTTCGGGATTTTTTTTTAATGTTCTATTAATCCAAAAAATTTTAAATTTTTACCTCCCTTAGAATAAACATTCCCTTTAACGATTCAACCGGAATTTTTAAAATCGTACGAAAAAAACTACCCTTTTCGTGAGTTCACGCAAAAAACGTCCTATTATAAGGATGAACTCAATTTTTCGTTCGGAGTGGAATAACTTAATTAAATAACGTATTCATTTTTAGGAAATACCTGAAGGTGAATGGTTTTGTAATAAATGCGCCAAAGAACAGGAGCAGGAGGAGGAAAAATCTGAATCAGTAACTTCATTAGATAACAGTGAAGAAACGAGGTAAATAAAATAAAAATTAAACTCGGTTTTTTTAAATTACATTTCATATTTTAGGGAACCTACAAATTGTATTGTTTGTGATCAAATTGAAGGTGAGCAAAAATTGTATTGTAGTGATTGTTCTGATGCATATCACTATGAATGTGTCGACCCACCTTTAAGGAGACCACCCAGAGGTAAATGGAAATGTTATAAATGTAAAGAAGGTCCTGTGACAATTGGAAAAGGTAGTTTTTATAATTTCTGAACGTTTACTATTTTTGATTGAATAGATGTTGTAGCTATTAGGCGATCACATAGACAACGTGATGAAGCTGAGGATTTACCTTTACATAATGTTGCACTTCAAGAATTATTAGCTGATGTAATGAAACATCCAGATTCATGGGCCTTTATTACACCTGTGCAGAAGAAAGAAGTACCTGATTATTACGATGTTATTACTAAACCGATGGATTTTGGTACGGTTAAATACAAACTCAACATGGGGGAGTATAAGTATGATGAGGAATTCATGGCTGATGCTTTGCTAGTTTTTGATAATTGTAATACATATAATAATACCGAAGATGAAGTTTACCAGTAAGTTTTTTATAAAACGCAAATTATATCATAATTAATTTTTATATTTTAGGTGTGGCATGAGGCTATTACGATTTTTTGTAAAGAAAAGTAGAGAACTTCATTTAAGACCACCCGCAAGTATGGAAGTGGATGATGATGAAGAGGAAGAAACGCAACAACCACCCAAAAATAAAAAACGACGCACAAAATAGTATTTTTAATATATACATAATATGTAAGCGTTTATACTTTTACACACTTGTTTTGAACAATATGACCATATTCAATCCTAAATTATTGTAATTTGTTACGAGGCATTTTACTGTTTGTAAATATATTATTTATTTTTAATTTCATTTTTGATTAGTAAAACTTTCTTACAAAGTGGCTTTTTTGTAGTTTGTATCTGAATAAAAAAATTATTTTTTAAAACCATTATCCCTACTTTCATACCTTTAAAACCAAAGTAATGTAACGATTAAAAAAAATCTAAAAATTTGTGTCGTAATTAAAAAAGGTAAGTTTTATATAAATATACTTTATTTGTAAAAAATAAACAAATTATTCATTTAACCATTCTGTTAAATAACTACAAGCTTTGGGATTAACAAGCCCTGTATCGGCACACCGATTAACAATCGGACAAATACCGCAAGTAGTTTTAACTAATCCAGTTGCAGGCAGAAATTTATTAATGGCTCGATATAAATTTAATCCGTTTGAATTAACTACCCGTTCAGCCTTATTATCTAAAACTAGTGTATATAAAATGCTTTCCATATCCTCGACTGTTAAAGCGACTTTACTTATGCCAAGCTCTGAAATAAATTTATGGACGTCACTTGCAGTGGCATAACTTCTATTTCGAATTAATATAGGCCCTCCTCCAAGTCCACCGCTTTGAGTTTTAGCATCTTCCCAGCGTTCTAAAAGAAAACGATGGCATTGTTGGTTTAAAATATCAACAAATTCAGATTCGAAATCTTGGTCTTGGTACCAAGCGCCTCCAGTCACTGAACTATCAGGTTCCAAATCGAAAAGCATGTAAACTTTCTTTTTACTCGCCTACAAATAAAGTATTAACAATTGTTTTTTAACTACCACATAAACTTACAGAAACTGATTTAACCGCTTTAATAAACTTTTTTGTTTCTAAACTTTTAAGAACTTTATTTAGTTGTGTCATGTTTAAATTCGATTTGAAACGTATGTCTCTTATCCATATTCCTTTATTACCCGCTTCTTCGATTATTTTATAAACAATTCGCTCTTCACTATCGGAACCTTTAATTGTAGTTTTTTTATCAGGATCTTTATACTTGTATAGTAACTCATTTTTATCTTTAAATAACTCAAAAGTGCTATAAATTAATAAAAAAAAAACAATTATTTATTGAGGTTAGGTTTCTAAAATTTACTCACGTGTTTTTTAATAATTTGTTTATTATTGGAGCCCATGTTGATGCAGGAATATTAGGTAATGCATTTTGAATATCTTTATTTGTAACACCATTAGGTTTTTCTTTTGATAAATTTATTATTTTTTCTTCAATTTTGGTCTCATCTTGCTGCTCCATCATTAACCTAACTGAAGCATAAAAACAACCCCAAAAATGGATGAACACGTGGATAGTTTTTCTTGGAATAAAATGGTGCAAAACGCAAATAAGGTTTGTTTATTAAATAATTCAGTGGCGCACCCGGGGGTGGGGGGGGGGCCTTGCCCCCCACCCCAAAGTGGTCAAAGTTTTTTGTCTTTCAATGTCCATCGGCCCCCCCAAAAATAAATCCTGGGTGCGCCACTGAAATAATTAAACCACAAAACTATTACAAAATGTTTAGGTTGGATTTAGGGAAGGTGTCGAAGATGGTAAGACGTTACTTTTTCAAAAAGGATTCGATCAAGGTTTCGAAAATGGGTATAAAAATGGTTTTGACTTAGGAAAACTTAAAGGTTTATTAAAGTAATTTTAAAATAATTCATCGGAAAGCCATTTTTTTAAATTTATTTTCTTTTAGAGTAAATAATAAATCAGAAGACCCTATTTTAGAAAAAACAAGGCGAGGCAATTGTAAAGTATGTTCCGATGAAACTCTGCTGGATAAAACAATTGATGAAATTAAGGAGATACAAAATAAAAGCACGAAGGAAGTAATACAAAAATTATATTCAACGTTTAATGAAAATTATGATTATAGCAGTATTAATTAATTTAAATTACACACAATTACAAGTACAAGCCTTCTGGTGTACCCTCTTTTTTACGATAAAGTACACTTTCTTTAGACTTCTTAAAATCTTCATTCATGACCTTCATTCTCCGTTCCCGTAACGCCATTAATCCAGCTTCAGTACAAATAGCCTAAAAAATTAAAATTAATAAAAAAAAAACCACTAAAGAAACAAATAAAACCTTTATGTCAGCTCCTGATAAATCATCTTTAGCCATAATTAATTCTTGAAGATTAACGTCTTCAGCCAATGTCATTCTTGATGTATGAATATTGAAAATACGTTTCTTAGTTTTCTCATCAGGTAGTGGAAATTCAATTTTCCTATCGATACGCCCTGGACGAATTAAAGCAGGATCTAATGTTTCAATCCGATTCGTAGCCATAATCACCTTAACATCTCCTCTGGAATCAAACCCATCCAATTGATTCAACAATTCTAACATGGTTCTCTGAATTTCCCTTTCACCACCCGAATTAGAATCATATCGCTTAGTACCAACCGCATCAATTTCATCAATAAATACTATTGAAGGTGCATGTTCTTCAGCAACTCTAAACAATTCACGAACCAATTTGGGACCATCTCCCAAATATTTTTGAATAAGTTCAGAACCAACGACACGTAAAAATGTTGCTGAAGTTTGATTGGCAACGGCTTTAGCTAGAAGGGTTTTTCCTGTACCAGGGGGGCCATAGAGGATTACACCTTTTGGAGGCTTAATACCCATTTCTTCATAATATTCGGGATGAGTTAAAGGTAACTCAACGGATTCTTTAATTTCTTGAATTTGAGTATCTAATCCACCTATATCAGCATAAGTTTCTTGCGGTGCCTTTTCAAGTTTCATTACTGTCACCATTGGGTCAGTATCGTCTCCTAGCACTCCTACAACTGCATGAACTTTGTGATTAAGTAAAACCGAGCAACCAGGCTCAAGTTGGTCCTTATCAACGAAAGATAGGATGCTAACGTAGTGTTCACTACCAACGGATGTTGAAACAATAGCATGATTATCATCGATAATTTCTTCAAGTGTCCCCACGGACATGGGAGTTCCTAAATAAAATATAAATGAATCACAATGGTATTATAATAAAATAATAGCTACCTCTCAAGTCGTCAACTTTAGAACGTTCCTCTTCATTCTTTTCTTCCTGAGGTTTAAGACGCTCTTGATTACGAATAAACTCCTCCTCCATCAATAAATAATCCTTGATACGCTCCAACTTAAGAAGCTTCAATCGGCATCGTGTGTGAGGTGTAACTGCAGGCAATTTTAAAGCAGTATCAGGGCCTTTAGTACGCCTCTTCTTCTTACCAACTCTTGTAGGGATTGGAGGTTCATATTTCTTCTTCTTGTCTTTATCATCTTTTTTATCATTTCCACCTGGACCGGATTGGTTTTGACCCTAACATTTTAAATTGCTATAGTTTTGATTCACAAATTTTTAAGAAGCTTACCATTTTATTATTCACTTGAAAATGATCCTGAAATTTTGTGACCTGCGGTTTTTATCAAATTTATCCAGTCATCGTTTGTTTTGACAACGGTGACGTTTTGGGGAATTTTTGTTTTTAACTGTTGGTGAAATTGAGAACCATAGAAAGTAAAATGCAAGAAGTTTCACAACTCGGAGCAACTAATTTTAGTTCGATTTTAAAAAACGGTGTGAAGTTATCCTCCAGAAAGTTATCCCCTATTTGCGAAGAAAGCCGATCGTAACGCGCCGTTGCCACACCTAAAACAAAATTATTATTTTTTTCTTCAAACGTCATTAAAGTACAGTCTTCTGTGACGTTTATGTTCGTTGATTCTATGGTCACTTTGTACTGCCTAGGAGTAGAAATTAAATTTCTACTCCGCTTATTTCGCAACCCAATATACACCTTTTTATGGATTTGTGAGTTGATTGTTTTGGTTATTAGTTTCTGCTGAAAGTTCATTTGAATAAAAAAATTATTCTTACCTCTTGATAAAAATATCAGCAACTAATTAAAAATAAGTTCACTAAATTAGTTTTAAATCGCCTAAAAATAAAGATTTCAATTTACAAATTTATGTTCCTACAAAATCGACTAGTCAGGACCAATGTTAAACTGAAACTTTCCTGTTTTCCTTTCGGGTCCTTCTTAAATTCCTTTTGATTTTGGAAGGTGGGGATTGGTAAGCCATTATTGGTTAATTAAGATTCAATTACCTTGGACCACCTTTTATGACTAATCTATTTACAGAAAATTCTTACAACTAATGACTTATCCTAAAGTAATAAATGAATATTCCTATAATAAATATAAAATTATAATTGAAGCAAATATATATATCAAGAAATTTAATCAAGAAAAAGTAATAAACATTTTTTTTACATATGTGACTGTCGATTCTGTGCAAATCTGTAAGCACTTACAGGAAATATCTGTAATGTAACCGTGAAAATCCTCCATTACAATAATTAACTAACTTTTGAACGGTTATGTTTTCGATTCTTAAAATTTGTGCACTAAAGTATTTAACTGCGAACTTTCTAATAAAAGTGTTTTTGATTTTGTGGAACTTCCGGTTATACCGGAAGTGGATGGCAACTTTCTTATTTTAAATGGAACACCCAGTATATTTTTGCATTTTCGTGTTCGCCATAAAAATACCATTAAATTGATCTAGCATAGTGTGCTCTACTATTAATACTTTCGGAATTACGCCCATTTGAAAATCCCATTTTTATGCAACTTCATTTACACCGGAAGTTGGAGCCAACTGCCCCAACTTCCTTATTTTAAATGATTTTCATTTGCAATTAAGTTAATAACATTAAATTTAAACAAAATTATGTTTAACCTTAAGTTCGTTAATTTTCCACTTCTGGTGTAAACGAAGTTGCATAAAAATGCGATTTTTCGAATGGGCGTAAACAATATGCTAGGTCAGTTTATGGTATTTTTATGGGGAACACGAAAATGCAAAAATTTACTAGGTGTTCCATTTAAAATAAGAAAGTTGCCACTCACTTCCGGTATAACCGGAAGTTCCACAAAATCAAAAATACATTTGTTAGAAAGTTCGCGATTTGAGACCTCCGTAGACATTATCAGAATCAAAAACATAACCGTTTAAAAATTAGCAGGGGGGGGGGGATTTACTTTATGTCCGAACTGTATGTTATATGTAAAGTTGCTCCCAGCTGGAAGTATGACAAAGAATACGCGATCGTGATGAAGTAATGAAGTAAAAGTCCTACTTCCAACTGGGACCAACTGTACATTCACATACAACTATATATGACACCCAGTACGCGAAAGTATTTCGCGCAGTGTAGAAAAGCGATAATAAAATGAAAATAAGAGTTAATGTGTGAAGACTAATACGTTTAAGATATAAAGTTTTCAAAAAATTTCAAAAAATTTCAGAGCCTTTAAAAAATCTGAAAAAAATTGAGAAATTATATCTTAAACGTGTTAGTCTTCACAGCAAATTTCAAATCTTTATTACCAACCGTTTTCAAAAAAATTACAAAAAACCTAGTTTTAGTCACAATATTTAAAGGGCTGTAGCTCCCTTAGGAAGCGAAATCAGACACATATTTATAGGAAGTTTTTTTCCTTAAAATTAGTTGTAGAATCGCCTCCTAAAGTTTGGCTGCTTAATTTCGGGACACCCTGTATATGTCGTCAAGGTCACCAAAAATTGTCCCTTCAAATACCATGTAATTGGGTCGTTCAGGCCTTGAAACGAGCGGGTCGGAATGGTCCGACATCTTTCTCTTTCACTCTAACAGTGCTATCAAGCAACAAACCTAACGGGGCAAAAATACCTTAATTATAGATTTGTATGGATTGAGATTGGATTGAGATTGGATTGAAATTGGATTGAGACCAATCTCAATCCAAATTGAGATTGGATTGAGATTGAATTAAGATTGGATTGAGATTGGATTGGATTGGATTGGATTGGATTGGATTGGATTGGATTGGATTGGATTGGATTGAATTGGGATTGGGATTGGATTGGGATTGGGATTGGGATTGGGATTGGATTGGATTGGATTGGATTGGATTGGATTGGATTGGATTGGATTGGATTGGATTGGATTGGATTGGATTGGATTGGATTGGATTGGATTGGATTGGATTGGATTGGATTGGATTGGATTGGATTGGATTGGATTGGATTGGGATTGGATTGGGATTGGATTGGGATTGGATTGGGATTGGATTGGGATTGGATTGGGATTGGATTGGGATTGGATTGGGATTGGATTGGGATTGGATTGGGATTGGATTGGGATTGGATTGGGATTGGATTGGGATTGGATTGGGATTGGATTGGGATTGGATTGGGATTGGATTGGGATTGGATTGGATTGACATTGGGATTGGTTTGGAATTGGATTGGGATTTACAAAATTTCGAGCAAAACGTAATTTTAAGATTTGGACCAGAAGGTTACGATGTGCGAAGAGGTATTTTACAAAACTAAAAATTTTCAAATACCTCCTTGAATATTATGACCTCCTCGTACGAAACTCAAAATTTACGAAATTGCGAGCAAAACGTAATTTTAAGATTTGGTACCAGGAGGTTATGATGTGCGAAGAGGTATTTTAATAAACTGAAATTTCTCAAATACCTCCTCGACTATTATAACCTCCTGGTACGAAACTCAAAATTTACAAAATTGCGAGCAAAACGTAATTTTAAGATGTGGTACCAGGAGGTTATGATGTGCGAAGAGGTATTTTAATAAACTGAAATTTTTCAAATACCTCCTCGAATATTATAACCTCCTCGTACAAAACTTAAAATTTACAAAATTGCGAGGAAAATGTAATTTTAAGATTTGAAAAATTTTGGTTACATAAAATATCTCTTCCCACATCATAACTCCTGGTACCAAATCTAAAAATTACGTTTTGTTCGCAATCTTGTAAATTTTGAGATTCGTACCAGGAGGTTATAATAATCGAGGAGGTATTTGAAAAGTTTTAATAGAAAAAATACCTCTTCGCACATCATAACCTCCTGGTACCAAATCTAAAAATTACGTTTTGTTCGCAATTTTGTAAATTTTGAGATTCGTACCAGGAGGTTATAATAATCGAGGAGGTATTTGAAAAGTTTTAATAGAAAAAATACCTCTTCGCACATCATAACCTCCTGGTACCAAATATTAAAATTACGTTTTGCTCGCAATTTCGTAAATTTTGAGTTTCGAACCAGGAGGTTATAATATTCGAGGAGGTATTTGAAAAATTTCAGTTTAGTAAAATACCTCCTCGCAAAACAGCCTCCTGGTACCAAATCTAAAAATTACGTTTTATTCGGAATTTTGTAAATTTTGAGTTTCGTACCAGGAGGTTATAATAATCGGGGAGTTATTTAAAAATTTTTAATTTAGTAACATACCTCTTCGTATATCATAACATCCTAGTACCAAATCTAAAAATTACGTTTTGTTCGCAATTTTGTAAATTTTGAGTTTCGTACCAGGAGGTTATAATAATCGAGGAGGTATTTGAAAAATTTTAATAGAAAAAAATACCTCTTCGCACATCATAACCTCCTGGTACCAAATCTTAAAATTACGTTTTGCTCGCAATTTCGTAAATTTTGAGTCTCGTACCAGGAGGTTATAATATTCGAGGAGTTATTTAAAATTTTTAATTTAATAACATACCTCTTCGTACATCATAACATCCTTGTACCAAATCTAAAAATTATGTTTTCTTCGCAATTTTGTAAATTTTGAGTTTCGTACCAGGAGGTTATAATAATCGAGGAGGTATTTGAAAAATTTTATTAGAAAAAAATACCTCTTCGCACATCATAACCTACTGGTACCAAATCTTAAAATTACGTTTTTCTCGCAATTTTTTAAATTTTGGTAGCAGGTGGTCATTTTAAAATGTTTATGCAACTTCTTGTGCTGTATGTTTGGTTGCCTATATATTATTAAATTAAATATACTTTTTAAATCTATCATATAAATAGTACTCCTATTGATAAGACATAAGGATTCTTTTCTGATTTGAATTTAATATTAAATATTTTTTTATTTATTAGGAATTGGAATGAATTTTGTATACATATATCGTCCGGGTTATGACTATAGACAACAATAAAATGTATTCTTTGCATAGAAATAATAAAGAATATTATAGATAATCTCTTTTTTTCTCTTTCCAAACAAAGACCCCGCATTTTAAAAAAAATTTGCATAACGTAAATTAGACCCGTACGATATTTGTATACAAAATATTATAGGCAACCAAACATACAGCATCTAAAGTAGCCTATATCTTAAGTTCTTTACCTTGTCTTTACAGAGCGCTACCAGCCTATCCACTGCCGTCCTCTGGCCTCTTACTGCTAGATGGCGCCGCAACAGCAATAACAAAATGAGAAGAATACTAGCTTTTTAGAAACTAAAAAGAGATACAAACAAAAAGAAAATTATAAAAACACAAGATGAAAAATCAAAACCTTGTAAAGAAAATTAACAGGTTTTTATTTATTTTATTAAAATGAAAATAAAAACACATTTACTATTAGTTGCCAATTAATTCCAATTCCTAATAAATAAAAAAAATATTTAATATTAAATTCAAATCAGAAAAGAATCCTTATGTCTTATCAATAGGATATTTATATGATAGATTTAAAAAATAAATTTAATTTAATAATGTATATGCAACCAAACATACAGCACAAGAAGTTGCATAAACATTTTAAAATGACCACCAGCTACCAAAATTTAAAAAAATTGCGAGAAAAACGTAATTTAAAGATTTGGTACCAAGAGGTTATGATGTGCGAAGAGGTATTTTTTTCTATTAAAATATTTCAAATACCTCCTCGATTATTATAACCTGGTACGAAACTCAAAATTTACAAAATTGCGAACAAAACATAATTTTTAGATTTGATACCAGGATGTTATGATGTAC